>OX411555.1:33497934-34951744 GCA_948146395.1 Fragum whitleyi
CTGGGCTCGCGCGAGTGACCAGGGGACCACCCGAACCTGCAACATTCCGAGTTTCGGGTCGATCGGTCAAGCCAAAGGGGTAGAAAACTGCGTACCAAGTTGCCAACAGTCGAGGCCTTTGGGCTTGTTTTGGCCTTTTCACGCGCGAACCGCATACCCTTCTGCTGTGCGGTCTGACCTGGGCTCGCGCGTGTGACCACGGGACCACCTGAACCTGCAACGCTCCGAGTTTCGGGTCGATCAGTCAAGGTCAAGGTCGACCCGTTGGGCCAGGTATGCCAATTTGAGCGGCATAGAGCATTGGCTTCGGCCGTGCGGTCTGGTCTGGGCTCGCGCGACAGACCAGGGGACCACCCCAACCTGCAATGCCCAGAGTTCCGGGTCGATAGGTCAAGCCTAAGGGGTAGAAAAACTGCGTACCAAGTGGCCCAAAAGTGAAGAAATTGGGCTTGTTTTGGTCTTTTCAAACGCGAACCGCATACCTTTCTGCTGTGCTGCCTGACCTGGGCTCGCTGCGAGTGACCGGGGGACCATCTGAACCTGCAACGCTCCGAGTTTCGGGTCGATGGGTCAAGGCAAAGGGGTAGAAAACTGCCTACCAAGTTGCCAACAGTCAAGGCCTTTGGGTTTGTTAGGGTTTTTCAGCAGTGAACCGCATGCCCTTGGGCTGAGCGATCTGACCTGGGCTCGCGCGAGTGACCAGGGGACCACCCGAACCTGCAACATTCCGAGTTTCGGGTCGATCGGTCAAGCCAAAGGGGTAGAAAACTGCGTACCAAGTTGCCAACAGTCGAGGCCTTTGGGCTTGTTTTGGCCTTTTCACGCGCGAACCGCATACCCTTCTGCTGTGCGGTCTGACCTGGGCTCGCGCGTGTGACCACGGGACCACCTGAACCTGCAACGCTCCGAGTTCGGGTCGATCAGTCAAGGTCAAGGTCGACCCGTTGGGCCAGGTATGCCAATTTGAGCGGCATAGAGCATTGGCTTCGGCCGTGCGGTCTGGTCTGGGCTCGCGCGACAGACCAGGGGACCACCCAACCTGCAATGCCCAGAGTTCCGGGTCGATAGGTCAAGCCTAAGGGGTAGAAAAACTGCGTACCAAGTGGCCCAAAAGTGAAGAAATTGGGCTTGTTTTGGTCTTTTCAAACGCGAACCGCATACCTTTCTGCTGTGCTGCCTGACCTGGGCTCGCGCGAGTGACCGGGGGACCATCTGAACCTGCAACGCTCCGAGTTTCGGGTCGATGGGTCAAGGCAAAGGGGTAGAAAACTGCCTACCAAGTTGCCAACAGTCAAGGCCTTTGGGTTTGTTAGGGTTTTTCAGCAGTGAACCGCATGCCCTTGGGCTGAGCGATCTGACCTGGGCTCGCCCGAGTGACCAGGGGACCACCCGAACCTGCAACATTCCGAGTTTCGGGTCGATCGGTCAAGCCAAAGGGGTAGAAAACTGCGTACCAAGTTGCCAACAGTCGAGGCCTTTGGGCTTGTTTTGGCCTTTTCACGCGCGAACCGCATACCCTTCTGCTGTGCGGTCTGACCTGGGCTCGCGCGGTGTGACCACGGGACCACCTGAACCTGCAACGCTCCGAGTTTCGGGTCGATCAGTCAAGGTCAAGGTCGACCCGTTGGGCCAGGTATGCCAATTTTGAGCGGCATAGAGCATTGGCTTCGGCCGTGCGGTCTGGTCTGGACTCGCGCGACAGACCAGGGGACCACCCCAACCTGCAATGCCCAGAGTTCCGGGTCGATAGGTCAAGCCTAAGGGGTAGAAAAACTGCGTACCAAGTGGCCCAAAAGTGAAGAAATTGGGCTTGTTTTGGTCTTTTCAAACGCGAACCGCATACCTTTCTGCTGTGCTGCCTGACCTGGGCTCGCGCGAGTGACCGGGGGACCATCTGAACCTGCAACGCTCCGAGTTTCGGGTCGATGGGTCAAGGCAAAGGGGTAGAAAACTGCCTACCAAGTTGCCAACAGTCAAGGCCTTTGGGTTTGTTAGGGTTTTTCAGCAGTGAACCGCATGCCCTTGGGCTGAGCGATCTGACCTGGGCTCGCGCGAGTGACCAGGGGACCACCCGAACCTGCAACATTCCGAGTTTCGGGTCGATCGGTCAAGCCAAAGGGGTAGAAAACTGCGTACCAAGTTGCCAACAGTCGAGGCCTTTGGGCTTGTTTTGGCCTTTTCACGCGCGAACCGCATACCCTTCTGCTGTGCGGTCTGACCTGGGCTCGTGCGTGTGACCACGGGACCACCTGAACCTGCAACGCTCCGAGTTTCGGGTCGATCAGTCAAGGTCAAGGTCGACCCGTTGGGCCAGGTATGCCAATTTGAGCGGCATAGAGCATTGGCTTCGGCCGTGCGGTCTGGTCTGGGCTCGCGCGACAGACCAGGGGACCACCCCAACCTGCAATGCCCAGAGTTCCGGGTCGATAGGTCAAGCCTAAGGGGTAGAAAAACTGCGTACCAAGTGGCCCAAAAGTGAAGAAATTGGGCTTGTTTTGGTCTTTTCAAACGCGAACCGCATACCTTTCTGCTGTGCTGCCTGACCTGGGCTCGCGCGAGTGACCGGGGGACCATCTGAACCTGCAACGCTCCGAGTTTCGGGTCGATGGGTCAAGGCAAAGGGGTAGAAAACTGCCTACCAAGTTGCCAACAGTCAAGGCCTTTGGGTTTGTTAGGGTTTTTCAGCAGTGAACCGCATGCCCTTGGGCTGAGCGATCTGACCTGGGCTCGCGCGAGTGACCAGGGGACCACCCGAACCTGCAACATTCCGAGTTTCGGGTCGATCGGTCAAGCCAAAGGGGTAGAAAACTGCGTACCAAGTTGCCAACAGTCGAGGCCTTTGGGCTTGTTTTGGCCTTTTCACGCGCGAACCGCATACCCTTCTGCTGTGCGGTCTGACCTGGGCTCGCGCGTGTGACCACGGGACCACCTGAACCTGCAACGCTCCGAGTTTCGGGTCGATCAGTCAAGGTCAAGGTCGACCCGTTGGGCCAGGTATGCCAATTTGAGCGGCATAGAGCATTGGCTTCGGCCGTGCGGTCTGGTCTGGGCTCGCGCGACAGACCAGGGGACCACCCCAACCTGCAATGCCCAGAGTTCCGGGTCGATAGGTCAAGCCTAAGGGGTAGAAAAACTGCGTACCAAGTGGCCCAAAAGTGAAGAAATTGGGCTTGTTTTGGTCTTTTCAAACGCGAACCGCATACCTTTCTGCTGTGCTGCCTGACCTGGGCTCGCGCGAGTGACCGGGGGACCATCTGAACCTGCAACGCTCCGAGTTTCGGGTCGATGGGTCAAGGCAAAGGGGTAGAAAACTGCCTACCAAGTTGCCAACAGTCAAGGCCTTTGGGTTTGTTAGGGTTTTTCAGCAGTGAACCGCATGCCCTTGGGCTGAGCGATCTGACCTGGGCTCGCGCGAGTGACCAGGGGACCACCCGAACCTGCAACATTCCGAGTTTCGGGTCGATCGGTCAAGCCAAAGGGGTAGAAAACTGCGTACCAAGTTGCCAACAGTCGAGGCCTTTGGGCTTGTTTTGGCCTTTTCACGCGCGAACCGCATACCCTTCTGCTGTGCGGTCTGACCTGGGCTCGCGCGTGTGACCACGGGACCACCTGAACCTGCAACGCTCCGAGTTTCGGGTCGATCAGTCAAGGTCAAGGTCGACCCGTTGGGCCAGGTATGCCAATTTGAGCGGCATAGAGCATTGGCTTCGGCCGTGCGGTCTGGTCTGGGCTCGCGCGACAGACCAGGGGACCACCCCAACCTGCAATGCCCAGAGTTCCGGGTCGATAGGTCAAGCCTAAGGGGTAGAAAAACTGCGTACCAAGTGGCCCAAAAGTGAAGAAATTGGGCTTGTTTTGGTCTTTTCAAACGCGAACCGCATACCTTTCTGCTGTGCTGCCTGACCTGGGCTCGCGCGAGTGACCGGGGGACCATCTGAACCTGCAACGCTCCGAGTTTCGGGTCGATGGGTCAAGGCAAAGGGGTAGAAAACTGCCTACCAAGTTGCCAACAGTCAAGGCCTTTGGGTTTGTTAGGGTTTTTCAGCAGTGAACCGCATGCCCTTGGGCTGAGCGATCTGACCTGGGCTCGCGCGAGTGACCAGGGGACCACCCGAACCTGCAACATTCCGAGTTTCGGGTCGATCGGTCAAGCCAAAGGGGTAGAAAACTGCGTACCAAGTTGCCAACAGTCGAGGCCTTTGGGCTTGTTTTGGCCTTTTCACGCGCGAACCGCATACCCTTCTGCTGTGCGGTCTGACCTGGGCTCGCGCGTGTGACCACGGGACCACCTGAACCTGCAACGCTCCGAGTTTCGGGTCGATCAGTCAAGGTCAAGGTCGACCCGTTGGGCCAGGTATGCCAATTTGAGCGGCATAGAGCATTGGCTTCGGCCGTGCGGTCTGGTCTGGACTCGCGCGACAGACCAGGGGACCACCCCAACCTGCAATGCCCAGAGTTCCGGGTCGATAGGTCAAGCCTAAGGGGTAGAAAAACTGCGTACCAAGTGGCCCAAAAGTGAAGAAATTGGGCTTGTTTTGGTCTTTTCAAACGCGAACCGCATACCTTTCTGCTGTGCTGCCTGACCTGGGCTCGCGCGAGTGACCGGGGGACCATCTGAACCTGCAACGCTCCGAGTTTCGGGTCGATGGGTCAAGGCAAAGGGGTAGAAAACTGCCTACCAAGTTGCCAACAGTCAAGGCCTTTGGGTTTGTTAGGGTTTTTCAGCAGTGAACCGCATGCCCTTGGGCTGAGCGATCTGACCTGGGCTCGCGCGAGTGACCAGGGGACCACCCGAACCTGCAACATTCCGAGTTTCGGGTCGATCGGTCAAGCCAAAGGGGTAGAAAACTGCGTACCAAGTTGCCAACAGTCGAGGCCTTTGGGCTTGTTTTGGCCTTTTCACGCGCGAACCGCATACCCTTCTGCTGTGCGGTCTGACCTGGGCTCGCGCGTGTGACCACGGGACCACCTGAACCTGCAACGCTCCGAGTTTCGGGTCGATCAGTCAAGGTCAAGGTCGACCCGTTGGGCCAGGTATGCCAATTTGAGCGGCATAGAGCATTGGCTTCGGCCGTGCGGTCTGGTCTGGGCTCGCGCGACAGACCAGGGGACCACCCCAACCTGCAATGCCCAGAGTTCCGGGTCGATAGGTCAAGCCTAAGGGTAGAAAAACTGCGTACCAAGTGGCCCAAAAGTGAAGAAATTGGGCTTGTTTTGGTCTTTTCAAACGCGAACCGCATACCTTTCTGCTGTGCTGCCTGACCTGGGCTCGCGCGAGTGACCGGGGGACCATCTGAACCTGCAACGCTCCGAGTTTCGGGTCGATGGGTCAAGGCAAAGGGGTAGAAAACTGCCTACCAAGTTGCCAACAGTCAAGGCCTTTGGGTTTGTTAGGGTTTTTCAGCAGTGAACCGCATGCCCTTGGGCTGAGCGATCTGACCTGGGCTCGCGCGAGTGACCAGGGGACCACCCGAACCTGCAACATTCCGAGTTTCGGGTCGATCGGTCAAGCCAAAGGGGTAGAAAACTGCGTACCAAGTTGCCAACAGTCGAGGCCTTTGGGCTTGTTTTGGCCTTTTCACGCGCGAACCGCATACCCTTCTGCTGTGCGGTCTGACCTGGGCTCGCGCGTGTGACCACGGGACCACCTGAACCTGCAACGCTCCGAGTTTCGGGTCGATCAGTCAAGGTCAAGGTCGACCCGTTGGGCCAGGTATGCCAATTTGAGCGGCATAGAGCATTGGCTTCGGCCGTGCGGTCTGGTCTGGGCTCGCGCGACAGACCAGGGGACCACCCCAACCTGCAATGCCCAGAGTTCCGGGTCGATAGGTCAAGCCTAAGGGGTAGAAAAACTGCGTACCAAGTGGCCCAAAAGTGAAGAAATTGGGCTTGTTTTGGTCTTTTCAAACGCGAACCGCATACCTTTCTGCTGTGCTGCCTGACCTGGGCTCGCGCGAGTGACCGGGGGACCATCTGAACCTGCAACGCTCCGAGTTTCGGGTCGATGGGTCAAGGCAAAGGGGTAGAAAACTGCCTACCAAGTTGCCAACAGTCAAGGCCTTTGGGTTTGTTAGGGTTTTTCAGCAGTGAACCGCATGCCCTTGGGCTGAGCGATCTGACCTGGGCTCGCCCGAGTGACCAGGGGACCACCCGAACCTGCAACATTCCGAGTTTCGGGTCGATCGGTCAAGCCAAAGGGGTAGAAAACTGCGTACCAAGTTGCCAACAGTCGAGGCCTTTGGGCTTGTTTTGGCCTTTTCACGCGCGAACCGCATACCCTTCTGCTGTGCGGTCTGACCTGGGCTCGCGCGTGTGACCACGGGACCACCTGAACCTGCAACGCTCCGAGTTTCGGGTCGATCAGTCAAGGTCAAGGTCGACCCGTTGGGCCAGGTATGCCAATTTGAGCGGCATAGAGCATTGGCTTCGGCCGTGCGGTCTGGTCTGGACTCGCGCGACAGACCAGGGGACCACCCCAACCTGCAATGCCCAGAGTTCCGGGTCGATAGGTCAAGCCTAAGGGGTAGAAAAACTGCGTACCAAGTGGCCCAAAAGTGAAGAAATTGGGCTTGTTTTGGTCTTTTCAAACGCGAACCGCATACCTTTCTGCTGTGCTGCCTGACCTGGGCTCGCGCGAGTGACCGGGGGACCATCTGAACCTGCAACGCTCCGAGTTTCGGGTCGATGGGTCAAGGCAAAGGGGTAGAAAACTGCCTACCAAGTTGCCAACAGTCAAGGCCTTTGGGTTTGTTAGGGTTTTTCAGCAGTGAACCGCATGCCCTTGGGCTGAGCGATCTGACCTGGGCTCGCGCGAGTGACCAGGGGACCACCCGAACCTGCAACATTCCGAGTTTCGGGTCGATCGGTCAAGCCAAAGGGGTAGAAAACTGCGTACCAAGTTGCCAACAGTCGAGGCCTTTGGGCTTGTTTTGGCCTTTTCACGCGCGAACCGCATACCCTTCTGCTGTGCGGTCTGACCTGGGCTCGTGCGTGTGACCACGGGACCACCTGAACCTGCAACGCTCCGAGTTTCGGGTCGATCAGTCAAGGTCAAGGTCGACCCGTTGGGCCAGGTATGCCAATTTGAGCGGCATAGAGCATTGGCTTCGGCCGTGCGGTCTGGTCTGGGCTCGCGCGACAGACCAGGGGACCACCCCAACCTGCAATGCCCAGAGTTCCGGGTCGATAGGTCAAGCCTAAGGGGTAGAAAAACTGCGTACCAAGTGGCCCAAAAGTGAAGAAATTGGGCTTGTTTTGGTCTTTTCAAACGCGAACCGCATACCTTTCTGCTGTGCTGCCTGACCTGGGCTCGCGCGAGTGACCGGGGGACCATCTGAACCTGCAACGCTCCGAGTTTCGGGTCGATGGGTCAAGGCAAAGGGGTAGAAAACTGCCTACCAAGTTGCCAACAGTCAAGGCCTTTGGGTTTGTTAGGGTTTTTCAGCAGTGAACCGCATGCCCTTGGGCTGAGCGATCTGACCTGGGCTCGCGCGAGTGACCAGGGGACCACCCGAACCTGCAACATTCCGAGTTTCGGGTCGATCGGTCAAGCCAAAGGGGTAGAAAACTGCGTACCAAGTTGCCAACAGTCGAGGCCTTTGGGCTTGTTTTGGCCTTTTCACGCGCGAACCGCATACCCTTCTGCTGTGCGGTCTGACCTGGGCTCGCGCGTGTGACCACGGGACCACCTGAACCTGCAACGCTCCGAGTTTCGGGTCGATCAGTCAAGGTCAAGGTCGACCCGTTGGGCCAGGTATGCCAATTTGAGCGGCATAGAGCATTGGCTTCGGCCGTGCGGTCTGGTCTGGGCTCGCGCGACAGACCAGGGGACCACCCCAACCTGCAATGCCCAGAGTTCCGGGTCGATAGGTCAAGCCTAAGGGGTAGAAAAACTGCGTACCAAGTGGCCCAAAAGTGAAGAAATTGGGCTTGTTTTGGTCTTTTCAAACGCGAACCGCATACCTTTCTGCTGTGCTGCCTGACCTGGGCTCGCGCGAGTGACCGGGGGACCATCTGAACCTGCAACGCTCCGAGTTTCGGGTCGATGGGTCAAGGCAAAGGGGTAGAAAACTGCCTACCAAGTTGCCAACAGTCAAGGCCTTTGGGTTTGTTAGGGTTTTTCAGCAGTGAACCGCATGCCCTTGGGCTGAGCGATCTGACCTGGGCTCGCGCGAGTGACCAGGGGACCACCCGAACCTGCAACATTCTGAGTTTCGGGTCGATCGGTCAAGCCAAAGGGGTAGAAAACTGCGTACCAAGTTGCCAACAGTCGAGGCCTTTGGGCTTGTTTTGGCCTTTTCACGCGCGAACCGCATACCCTTCTGCTGTGCGGTCTGACCTGGGCTCGCGCGTGTGACCACGGGACCACCTGAACCTGCAACGCTCCGAGTTTCGGGTCGATCAGTCAAGGTCAAGGTCGACCCGTTGGGCCAGGTATGCCAATTTGAGCGGCATAGAGCATTGGCTTCGGCCGTGCGGTCTGGTCTGGGCTCGCGCGACAGACCAGGGGACCACCCCAACCTGCAATGCCCAGAGTTCCGGGTCGATAGGTCAAGCCTAAGGGGTAGAAAAACTGCGTACCAAGTGGCCCAAAAGTGAAGAAATTGGGCTTGTTTTGGTCTTTTCAAACGCGAACCGCATACCTTTCTGCTGTGCTGCCTGACCTGGGCTCGCGCGAGTGACCGGGGGACCATCTGAACCTGCAACGCTCCGAGTTTCGGGTCGATGGGTCAAGGCAAAGGGGTAGAAAACTGCCTACCAAGTTGCCAACAGTCAAGGCCTTTGGGTTTGTTAGGGTTTTTCAGCAGTGAACCGCATGCCCTTGGGCTGAGCGATCTGACCTGGGCTCGCCCGAGTGACCAGGGGACCACCCGAACCTGCAACATTCCGAGTTTCGGGTCGATCGGTCAAGCCAAAGGGGTAGAAAACTGCGTACCAAGTTGCCAACAGTCGAGGCCTTTGGGCTTGTTTTGGCCTTTTCACGCGCGAACCGCATACCCTTCTGCTGTGCGGTCTGACCTGGGCTCGCGCGTGTGACCACGGGACCACCTGAACCTGCAACGCTCCGAGTTTCGGGTCGATCAGTCAAGGTCAAGGTCGACCCGTTGGGCCAGGTATGCCAATTTGAGCGGCATAGAGCATTGGCTTCGGCCGTGCGGTCTGGTCTGGACTCGCGCGACAGACCAGGGGACCACCCCAACCTGCAATGCCCAGAGTTCCGGGTCGATAGGTCAAGCCTAAGGGGTAGAAAAACTGCGTACCAAGTGGCCCAAAAGTGAAGAAATTGGGCTTGTTTTGGTCTTTTCAAACGCGAACCGCATACCTTTCTGCTGTGCTGCCTGACCTGGGCTCGCGCGAGTGACCGGGGGACCATCTGAACCTGCAACGCTCCGAGTTTCGGGTCGATGGGTCAAGGCAAAGGGGTAGAAAACTGCCTACCAAGTTGCCAACAGTCAAGGCCTTTGGGTTTGTTAGGGTTTTTCAGCAGTGAACCGCATGCCCTTGGGCTGAGCGATCTGACCTGGGCTCGCGCGAGTGACCAGGGGACCACCCGAACCTGCAACATTCCGAGTTTCGGGTCGATCGGTCAAGCCAAAGGGGTAGAAAACTGCGTACCAAGTTGCCAACAGTCGAGGCCTTTGGGCTTGTTTTGGCCTTTTCACGCGCGAACCGCATACCCTTCTGCTGTGCGGTCTGACCTGGGCTCGTGCGTGTGACCACGGGACCACCTGAACCTGCAACGCTCCGAGTTTCGGGTCGATCAGTCAAGGTCAAGGTCGACCCGTTGGGCCAGGTATGCCAATTTGAGCGGCATAGAGCATTGGCTTCGGCCGTGCGGTCTGGTCTGGGCTCGCGCGACAGACCAGGGGACCACCCCAACCTGCAATGCCCAGAGTTCCGGGTCGATAGGTCAAGCCTAAGGGGTAGAAAAACTGCGTACCAAGTGGCCCAAAAGTGAAGAAATTGGGCTTGTTTTGGTCTTTTCAAACGCGAACCGCATACCTTTCTGCTGTGCTGCCTGACCTGGGCTCGCGCGAGTGACCGGGGGACCATCTGAACCTGCAACGCTCCGAGTTTCGGGTCGATGGGTCAAGGCAAAGGGGTAGAAAACTGCCTACCAAGTTGCCAACAGTCAAGGCCTTTGGGTTTGTTAGGGTTTTTCAGCAGTGAACCGCATGCCCTTGGGCTGAGCGATCTGACCTGGGCTCGCGCGAGTGACCAGGGGACCACCCGAACCTGCAACATTCCGAGTTTCGGGTCGATCGGTCAAGCCAAAGGGGTAGAAAACTGCGTACCAAGTTGCCAACAGTCGAGGCCTTTGGGCTTGTTTTGGCCTTTTCACGCGCGAACCGCATACCCTTCTGCTGTGCGGTCTGACCTGGGCTCGCGCGTGTGACCACGGGACCACCTGAACCTGCAACGCTCCGAGTTTCGGGTCGATCAGTCAAGGTCAAGGTCGACCCGTTGGGCCAGGTATGCCAATTTGAGCGGCATAG
The DNA here is from genome assembly GCA_948146395.1 of Fragum whitleyi. Classification (NCBI taxonomy): domain Eukaryota; kingdom Metazoa; phylum Mollusca; class Bivalvia; order Cardiida; family Cardiidae; genus Fragum; species Fragum whitleyi. The sequence goes on from OX411555.1 coordinate 33,508,431, forward strand.
AGCATTGGCTTCTTTTTTTTCCTAATGTTATCTTTTCTAACAATGAAGAACGTGGATATACTTTGAGTTAATAAACGTTTTAAGATACATAACTGCCGAAATGCGAAAGCTGTACGCAAATAAAATCAACACATATGCGCATGTTTCGTTAAAAAAAGATCCGTCCTAACCTAGTTTGTCGTAGTCGAGGGCGGTAATGTTTCAGATTTTCAACTTTTTCGAACTCCTGTTGATAGAATATTCACTCGAACATACGAATAGATTTATTTCAGGTAGAAAATATAAAGAAATATCAGTACACTGCACAAAAATGGAAAATTCGGGGCAAGTTCGGCCCTAGCCAAACTTGCCCCTGGTGAAGCTTGTTTTCGGACCGAACCTGCCCCGCCCCAAAGGGCCAAACTAGCCCCAGACATAATTAATAAGTTTTATCTTCTTTAAGGTGAACAGTAAATTCATTTTCATTGCTTGAGTTAAAAACACATTATCCCACATTTGCATAGGTATCAAAATATTTTTTTACGATTCCGCATATTGATAAAAAACAAAACAACATTCGCTCTTGAAAAAATACTTTCAGAGCAAGAAAACACAAATTTGCTTCCAAAATTATCATATATCATCCGAATCCAGTGATACTTTTTGTAGTCTGTAGAATTTTCACGAGTATTTTAAAATGTTCGATCCCAGCTCTCTATCTTTTGCCAGTGTCTAGATAAAACCATTTGCCGAACATGCTCCGGGGCCGGACTAGCCCCGGTCTCCCCTAGCTTTTAAATAATTTGGGTTCACGCTTGCAAATAACTGTATCCTAAAACCAAAAGGATTTACGTGCTCATAAAAAGTGCACACATTTCATCGTTGGGTTACCAAAGCCTCGTAACTTCAGCTTAGACAAGCTGAAGTTACGAGGGTTTGGTTACCGACCTACGACTTAAGGTCCTGAGTTATCCACGCCCACCATCTAAAGAAGAAGGTAATTATGAATAAATAGCTGATCTACCTTAACCTCGAGTGCAACGACCCGTTGCTTTGGCTCCGCCCTGCCAGGGCATTTAAAGGTAATTATATCTCCATCAAAGGTCAGGATTTAAGAAAAAATAGTTCGCACCTAATTTAATTTCATCCTACGCATGAAATGTAGCAGAGCTCTTGCACTTAGCGCAAACTCATTTCAAGCCATTTTCTGTTATTTTAACATTAAACGGTGTGGCAAAAGGAGCGTATCATATTTTCAAACCGGACTATTTGAGGGTACAACGACCTAGGAAGTTAATCATGACCGGTCACAACCATCCCGATTTTTGTCCTTCTTTGTTCCATATCAAATTGCTCAACTTTCAGGTGCTGCAGCGCATTCCACAACAAACTGCTTATATATTATGTCATTAGCGCTGCATCTCCATTCATTTTTCTGTTTTTGAGACTTAAAAAAAAATTGTCTTTCAGTTTTAAGTTTTGGGCTATTCAAGCCAGATTAAAGGGACCGTCTTTTTCCAACCTATTATGAAGAGGACAGTTAGTTCGGGTACGCCCCCCGTCGCTCATCCGTCCTCCGGAAAGGAAATCGTGCACAAAAAAAGATCAAACCAAGCATCATGTTAAAGATGAGATGCAAAACTAGCAAAAAATCAATTAAATATGCACGTGAATCACTGTTCTCTACTTCAAATTGCCGTTTTCAAGCTGCACTATTTTTTTCTTTAAGATCTACTTTTAACTCTACTTTTATCTCTTTCAGAATTTTGTAGACTTCTTGGTATATCTGGCATTAAATATAAGGGGCAACCAAACGGAAATTGTCTACATTAGATTTGTTTGAACTTTAAAAACTTTTCTACTCTTGAAATTCAGCCGAGTTTTCCCCATGATTTGCGGGGAAATTAATATCTTAATTTCGATGGTATTATTTCCATTAACAAAGGAATTTTCTTTAAGAAAATGGTATTTTTATCAAGGCGAGTCCTTTGAAAAAAGCTGTTCAAAATTTGAAAATAATTATTAAAGTCCTTTCCGAGTAACCTGTAATCTCTTTAAGTAATTTGTAGTTAATTTACAATTTTAGACGGCATTTTCTAATAAACGTGCTTTACGTGACGTCATCAAACAGCTTTGACGTCACGATACGTGATGTCAGGAAGGTATGTGTTTAATCGAGTCAAATTTTTTTACCATGCGTAAACGCATATAGAATTTGTAAGAATAGTTTATGAAATCGTTGATGGACCTTCGTAGTCATTCTTATACGCAAACAGGAACCCTCGGGGATTCTACGAAATAGACCCCGGGAATAATGAGTTTGTGGAATGCGCGACGTTGCGCGCGTGAGCTTTTATTACGTCACTGAAGATGACGTTGCGAAACAAATAATCAACGAAAGGTTTCAATTCATCCTTTTATGAATTGATAATAAAAGACATGTTTTTTTTTTTTTTTTTTTTTTTTTCCTTTTGTTCTCAAATCATTACAAGTCTAAAAGCTCTCAACAGACGATTGGAAGGCATGAACGGAAATTTTGCTTTCTTCAAGCGTATTGACCAAAGTACCATCAGAAGAAGAATCACCTAAAAATGACCGAAAATTACGACAACTGTGTCCGAGATACTTTCGATTTTAGGGAAAAGTCCGACCGATTACCCGAATGTCTAATACGATTACGAAAAAAAACATGTTTTGTTCAACCGAAATCTAATGATGTCTTCGGAAGCTCAAGAAATTAAGCATATTTCAAAATTGACTAAATTAAAATCGCAAATAGTAAAAAAATCATGAAATCGGTGCCCATACAATTCAAAGGCATCTGAATGGCCAATGAAAAAAAAAAACAAAAAAAAAACAGAAATATTTTTTATCTAATTAAAATGATTAGATCGTGAAATTGAGACTCATTTCGATCAAAAACGTCCAAAATCACTCGCTTAGCGTTCCAATGATTCTTTCCAAAAACAATGAAATTGTTCAAAGCGTCTCGATGTCGTTTAAAATGATCAGCATGTTAGTCAAATCTCCCAAATAATTCGTTAATTTCGCCCCATTGTACTAAATGAACCTGTGTGTGAAATTTCCAACAATTTCAAATAGGCGCAAAGCAAAGACTCTGACCACCCTGTGCATCTGCACAGTCTGACCAGAGTCTTCACTATGCGCTTAGTAGATAGATAAGGTCTCAAAGACAATAAAGTATCTTTATATCTACAGTATAAGGCTGTCTATGCTGCTTAATGTTTACGTCTCACAAACATTTCAAATAGTTGGAAATGTCACGCACAGGCTCAAATCTCATGAAAATTATTCGACTCGCTCATCATTTATACTCCAAAATCATTCAATTTGTCAATTCCACGATTTTCCTAACTATGCTACAACTTTATTTCGTCCATGTTATTGCTGAAAATGTGGTTAAATATTACGTTTAAGGCGTCATAGTTTTTACTGTCTGCAAAATAAGGCCCTAATACACTGGCAAAATACCCAGTAGTACTTGTTATAATCATGGGTTTCACAAGAGGCGTCCTTTATGCATACTGAAGGAACGTCTTTGAAACTTGAGGTTGCTGCTTTTGTTAATATATGTATGTTCTATCTAAAACTAGAATCGCCTGGTTTTTGCTTTCTGCCAGAAGACACTGTGCCAACACTCGGGTGTGCCTTTCCAGGAGATCTTTACGGGATACGCTTTATCCCGTAAATTGACATGATTTTGGAATGAAATTGTATGAGTGTGATAATTGATTTTTGAATGAATATCATTTTCATGATGTTGTTAACTGTATCCCTAACTTGTGATATTCCAGGTTCCTATAGGACCACCGAGGGGTTCACAGGGATGGCCATTTGGCGGACTCGACATCAATACTAATCAAGGGGCTCGCCTTTTCTAAGATGTAAAAAAGATTCTATCATGGCACGTGATTTTATGTCTATACAAAGCATGCAGTCGCATCCATTCGGAACACCACTCGGCCAATCTCACGATCACGATATGTTGTAGTTTACGGAAATAGCCGAGTGATGTTCCGAATGCAGTCGCATCGTGGTTAAATGGGCGCCAATCGTCGAAAAAAGTTCCGAGTGGCCGTTCCATTCCGCCCATGTACAAATCTTTTTTGGTGTCACATGAGGTAAAGAATGACCCACACGCGCGAGCCCAGGTCAGATCGCTCAGCCCAAGGGCATGCGGTTCACTGCTGAAAAACCCTAACAAACCCAAAGGCCTTGACTGTTGGCAACTTGGTACGCAGGTTTCTACCCCTTAGGCTTGACCTATCGACCCGGAACTCTGGGCATTGCAGGTTGGGGTGGTCCCCTGGTCTGTCGCGCTAGCCCAGACCAGACCGCACGGCTGAAGCCAATCCTCTATGCCGCTCAAATTGGCATACCTGGCCCAAGGGGTCGACCTTGACCTTGACTGATCGACCCGAAACTCGGAGTGTTGCAGGTTCAGGTGGTCCCGTGGTCACACGCGCGAGCCCAGGTCAGACCGCACAGCAGAAGGGTATGCGGTTCACGCGTGAAAAGGCCAAAACAAGCCCAAAGGCCTTGACTGTTGGCAACTTGGTACGCAGTTTTCTACCCCTTTGGTTTGACCGATCGACCCGAAACTCGGAATGTTGCAGGTTCGGGTGGTCCCCTGGTCACTCGTGCGAGCCCAGGTCAGATCGCTTAGCCCAAGGGCATGCCGTTCACTGCTGAAAAACCCTAACAAACCCAAAGGCCTTGACTGTTGGCAACTTGGTAGGCAGTTTTATACCCCTTGGCCTTGACCCATCGACCCAAAACTCGGAGCGTTGCAGGTTCAGATGGTCCCCCGGTCACTCACGCGAGTCCAGGTCAGGCAGCACAGCACAAAGGTATGTGGTTCGCGTTTGAAAAGACCAAAACAAGCCCAATTTCTTCACTTTTGGGCCACTTGGTACGCAGTTTTTCTACCTCTTAGGCTTGACCTATCGACCCGGAACTCTGGGCATTGCAGGTTGGGGTGGTCCCCTGGTCTGTCACACAAGTCCAGACCAGACCGCACGGCCGAAGCCAATGCTCTATGCCGCTCAAATTGGCATACCTGGCCCAACGGGTCGACCTTGACCTTGACTGATCGACCCGAAACTCGGAGCGTTGCAGGTTCAGGTGGTCCCGTGGTCACACGCGCGAGCCCAGGTCAGACCGCACAGCAGAAGGGTATGTGGTTCGCGCGTGAAAAGGCCAAAACAAGCCCAAAGGCCTCGACTGTTGGCAACTTGGTACGCAGTTTTCTACCCCTTTGGCTTGACCGATCGATCCGAAACTCGGAATGTTGCAGGTTCGGGTGGTCCCCTGGTCACTCGCGTGAGCCCAGGTCAGATCGCTCAGCCCAAGGGCATGCGGTTCACTGCTGAAAAACCCTAACAAACCCAAAGGCCTTGACTGTTGGCAACTTGGTAGGCAGTTTTCTACCCCTTTACCTTGACCCATCGACCCGAAACTCGGAGCGTTGCAGGTTCAGATAGTCCCCCGGTCACTCGCGCGAGCCCAGGTCAGGCAGCACAGCAGAAAGGTATGCGGTTCGCGTTTGAAAAGACCAAAACAAGCCTAATTTCTTCACTTTTGGGCCACTTGGTACGCAGTTTTTCTACCCCTTAGGCTTGACCTATCGACCCGGAACTCTGGGCATTGCAGGTTGGGGTGGTCCCCTGGTCTGTCGCGCTAGCCCAGACCAGACCGCACGGCTGAAGCCAATCCTCTATGCTGCTCAAATTGGCATACCTGGCCCAACGGGTCGACCTTGACCTTGACTGATCGACCCGACACTCGGAGCGTTGCAGGTTCAGGTGGTCCCGTGGTCACAAGCGCGAGCCCAGGTCAGACCGCACAGCAGAAGGGTATGCGGTTCGCGCGTGAAAAGGCCAAAACAAGCCCAAAGGCCTTGACTGTTGGCAACTTGGTACGCAGTTTTCTACCCCTTTGGTTTGACCGATCGACCCGAAATTCGGAATGTTGCAGGTTCGGGTGGTCCCCTGGTCACTCGTGCGAGCCCAGGTCAGATCGCTTAGCCCAAGGGCATGCCGTTCACTGCTGAAAAACCCTAACAAACCCAAAGGCCTTGACTGTTGGCAACTTGGTAGGCAGTTTTCTACTCCTTGGCCTTGACCCATCGACCCGAAACTCGGAGCGATGCAGGTTCAGATGGTCCCCCGGTCACTCGCACGAGTCCAGGTCAGGCAGCACAGCAAAAAGGTATGTGGTTCGCGTTTGAAAAGACCAAAACAAGCCCAATTTCTTCACTTTTGGGCCACTTGGTACGCAGTTTTTCTACCCCTTAGGCTTGACTTATCGACCCGGAACTCTGGGCATTGCAGGTTGGGGTGGTCCCCTGGTCTGTCGCGCGAGCCCAGACCAGACCGCACCGCCGAAGCCAAAGCTCTATGCCGCTCAAATTGGCATACCTGGCCCAACGGGTTGACCTTGACCTTGACTGATCGACCAGAAACTCGGAGCGTTGCAGGTTCAGGTGGTCCCGTGGTCACACGCGCGAGCCCAGGTCAGACCGCACAGCAGAAGGGTATGCGGTTCGCGCGTGAAAAGGCCAAAACAAGCCCAAAGGCCTCGACTGTTGGCAACTTGGTACGCAGTTTTCTACCCCTTTGGCTTGACCGATCGACCCGAAACTCGGAATGTTGCAGGTTCGGGTGGTCCCCTGGTCACTCGCGTGAGCCCAGGTCAGATCGCTCAGCCCAAGGGCATGCGGTTCACTGCTGAAAAACCCTAACAAACCCAAAGGCCTTGACTGTTGGCAACTTGGTAGGCAGTTTTCTACCCCTTTGCCTTGACCCATCGACCCGAAACTCGGAGCGTTGCAGGTTCAGATGGTCCCCCGGTCACTCGTGCGAGCCCAGGTCAGGCAGCACAGCAGAAAGGTATGCGGTTCGCGTTTGAAAAGACCAAAACAAGCCTAATTTCTTCACTTTTGGGCCACTTGGTACGCAGTTTTTCTACCCCTTAGGCTTGACCTATCGACCTGGAACTCTGGGCATTGCAGGTTGGGGTGGTCCCCTGGTCTGTCGCGCTAGCCCAGACCAGACCGCACGGCCGAAGCCAATCCTCTATGCCGCTCAAATTGGCATACCTGGCCCAACGGGTCGACCTTGACCTTGACTGATCGACCCGAAACTCGGAGCGTTGCAGGTTCAGGTGGTCCCGATGTCACACGCGCAAGCCTAGGTCAGACCGCACAGCAGAAGGGTATGCGGTTCGCGCGTGAAAAGGCCAAAACAAGCCCAAAGGCCTCGACTGTTGGCAACTTGGTACGCAGTTTTCTACCCCTTTGGCTTGACCGATCGATCCGAAACTCGGAATGTTGCAGGTTCGGGTGGTCCCCTGGTCACTCGCGTGAGCCCAGGTCAGATCGCTCAGCCCAAGGGCATGCGGTTCACTGCTGAAAAACCCTAACTAACCCAAAGGCCTTGACTGTTGGCAACTTGGTAGGCAGTTTTCTACCCCTTTGCCTTGACCCATCGACCCGAAACTCAGAGCGTTGCAGGTTCAGATGGTCCCCCGGTCACTCGCGTGAGCCCAGGTCAGGCAGCACAGCAGAAAGGTATGCGGTTCGCGTTTGAAAAGACCAAAACAAGCCCAATTTCTTCACTTTTGGGCCACTTGGTACGCAGTTTTTCTACCCCTTAGGCTTGACCTATCGACCCGGAACTCTGGGCATTGCAGGTTGGGGTGGTCCCCTGGTCTGTTGCGCTAGCCCAGACCAGACCGCACGGCTGAAGCCAATCCTCTATGCCGCTCAAATTGGCATACCTGGCCCAACAGGTCGACCTTGACCTTGACTGATCGACCCGACACTCGGAGCGTTGCAGGTTCAGGTGGTCCCGTGGTCACACGCGCGAGCCCAGGTCAGACCGCACAGCAGAAGGGTATGCGGTTCGCGCGTGAAAAGGCCAAAACAAGCCCAAAGGCCTTGACTGTTGGCAACTTGGTACGCAGTTTTCTACCCCTTTGGTTTGACCGATCGACCCGAAACTCGGAATGTTGCAGGTTCGGGTGGTCCCCTGGTCACTCGTGTGAGCCCAGGTCAGATCGCTTAGCCCAAGGGCATGCGGTTCACTGCTGAAAAACCCTAACAAACCCAAAGGCCTTGACTGTTGGCAACTTGGTAGGCAGTTTTCTACCCCTTGGCCTTGACCCATCGACCCAAAACTCGGAGTGATGCAGGTTCAGATGGTCCCCCGGTCACTCGCGCGAGTCCAGGTCAGGCAGCACAGCACAAAGGTATGTGGTTCGCGTTTGAAAAGACCAAAACAAGCCCAATTTCTTCACTTTTGGGCCACTTGGTACGCAGTTTTTCTACCCCTTAGGCTTGACTTATCGACCCGGAACTCTGGGCATTGCAGGTTGGGGTGGTCCCCTGGTCTGTCGCGCGAGCCCAGACCAGACCGCACGGCCGAAGCCAAATCTCTATGCCGCTCAAATTGGCATACCTGGCCCAACGGGTCGACCTTGACCTTGACTGATCGACCCGAAACTCGGAGCGTTGCAGGTTCAGGTGGTCCCGTGGTCACACGCGCGAGCCCAGGTCAGACCGCACAGCAGAAGGGTATGCGGTTCGCGCGTGAAAAGGCCAAAACAAGCCCAAAGGCCTCGACTGTTGGCAACTTGGTACGCAGTTTTCTACCCCTTTGGCTTGACCGATCAACCCGAAACTCGGAATGTTGCAGGTTCGGGTGGTCCCCTGGTCACTCGCGCGAGCCCAGGTCAGATCGCTCAGCCCAAGGGCATGCGGTTCACTGCTGAAAAACCCTAACAAACCCAAAGGCCTTGACTGTTGGCAACTTGGTAGGCAGTTTTCTACCCCTTTGCCTTGACCCATCGACCCGAAACTCGGAGCGTTGCAGGTTCAGATGGTCCCCCGGTCACTCGCGCGAGCCCAGGTCAGGCAGCACAGCAGAAAGGTATGCGGTTCGCGTTTGAAAAGACCAAAACAAGCCCAATTTCTTCACTTTTGGGCCACTTGGTACGCAGTTTTTCTACCCCTTAGGCTTGACCTATCGACCCGGATCTCTGGGCATTGCAGGTTGGGGTGGTCCCCTGGTCTGTCGCGCGAGCCCAGACCAGACCGCACGGCCGAAGCCAATGCTCTATGCCGCTCAAATTGGCATACCTGGCCCAACGGGTCGACCTTGACCTTGACTGATCGACCCGAAACTCGGAGCGTTGCAGGTTCAGGTGGTCCCGTGATCACACGCGCGAGCCCAGGTCAGACCGCACAGCAGAAGGGTATGCGGTTCGCGCTTGAAAAGGCCAAAACAAGCCCAAAGGCCTCGACTGTTGGCAACTTGGTACGCAGTTTTCTACCCCTTTGGCTTGACCGATCAACCCGAAACTCGGAATGTTGCAGGTTCGGGTGGTCCCCTGGTCACTCGCGCGAGCCCAGGTCAGATCGCTCAGCCCAAGGGCATGCGGTTCACTGCTGAAAAACCCTAGCAAACCCAAAGGCCTTGACTGTTGGCAACTTGGTAGGCAGTTTACTACCCCTTTGCCTTGACCCATCGACCCGAAACTCGGAGCGTTGCAGGTTCAGATGGTCCCCCGGTCACTCGCGCGAGCCCAGGTCAGGCAGCACAGCAGAAAGGTATGAGGTTCGCGTTTGAAAAGACCAAAACAAGCCCAATTTCTCGCTTTTGGGCCACTTGTTACGCAGTTTTTCTACCCCTTAGGCTTGACCTATCGACCAAGAACTCTGGGCATTGCAGGTTGGGGTGGTCCCCTGGTCTGTCGCGCGAGCCCAGACCAGACCGCACGGCCGAAGCCAATGCTCTATGCCGCTCAAATTGGCATACCTGGCCCAACGGGTCGACCTTGACCTTGACTGATCGACCCGAAACTCGGAGCGTTGCAGGTTCAGGTGGTCCCGATGTCACACGCGTGAGCCCAGGTCAGACCGCACAGCAGAAGGGTATGCGGTTCGCGCGTGAAAAGGCCAAAACAAGCCCAAAGGCCTTGACTGTTGGCAACTTGGTACGCAGTTTTCTACCCCTTTGGCTTGACCGATCGACCCGAAACTCGGAATGTTGCAGGTTCGGGTGGTCCCCTGGTCACTGGTGCGAGCCGAGGTCAGATCGCTTAGCCCAAGGGCATGCGGTTCACTGCTGAAAAACCCTAACAAACCCAAAGGCCTTGACTGTTGGCAACTTGGTAGGCAGTTTTCTACCCCTTGGCCTTGACCCATCGACCCGAAACTCGGAGCGATGCAGGTTCAGATGGTCCCCCGGTCACTCGCGCGAGTCCAGGTCAGGCAGCACAGCACAAAGGTATGTGGTTCGCGTTTGAAAAGACCAAAACAAGCCCAATTTCTTCACTTTTGGGCCACTTGGTACGCAGTTTTTCTACCCCTTAGGCTTGACTTATCGACCTGGAACTCTGGGCATTGCAGGTTGGGGTGGTCCCCTGGTCTGTTGCGCGAGCCCAGACCAGACCGCACGGCCGAAGCCAAAGCTCTATGCCGCTCAAATTGGCATTCCTGGCCCAACGGGTCGACCTTGACCTTGACTGATTGACCCGAAACTCGGAGCGTTGCAGGTTCAGGTGGTCCCGTGGTCACACGCGCGAGCCCAGGTCAGACCGCACAGCAGAAGGGTATGCGTTTCGCGCGTGAAAAGGCCAAAACAAGCCCAAAGGCCTCGACTGTTGGCAACTTGGTACGCAGTTTTCTACCCCTTTGGCTTGACCGATCGACCTGAAACTCGGATTGTTGCAGGTTCGGGTGGTCCCCTGGTCACTCGCGCAAGCCCAGGTCAGATCGCTCAGCCAAAGGGCATGCGGTCCACTGCTGAAAAACCCTAACAAACCCAAAGGCCTTGACTGTTGGCAACTTGGTAGGCAGTTTTCTACCTCTTTGCCTTGACCCATCGACCCGAAACTCGGAGCGTTGCAGGTTCAGATGGTCCCCAGGTCACTCGCGCGAGCAAAGGTCAGGCAGCACAGCAGAAGGTATGCGGTTCGCGTTTGAAAAGACCAAACAAGCCCAATTTCTCGCTTTTGGTCCACTTGGTACGCAGTTTTTCTACCCCTTAGGCTTGACCTATCGACCCGGAACTCTGGGCATTGCAGGTTGGGGTGGTCCCCTGGTCTGTCGCGCGAGCCCAGACCAGACCGCACGGCCGAAGCCAATGCTCTATGCCGCTCAAATTGGCATACCTGGCCCAACGGGTCGACCTTGACCTTGACTGATCGACCCGAAACTCGGAGCGTTGCAGGTTCAGGTGGTCCCGTGGTCACACGCGCGAGCCCAGGTCAGACCGCACAGCAGAAGGGTATGCGGTTCGCGCGTGAAAAGGCCAAAACAAGCCCAAAGGCCTCGACTGTTGGCAACTTGGTACGCAGTTTTCTACCCCTTTGGCTTGACCGATCGACCCGAAACTTGGAATGTTGCAGGTTCGGGTGGTCCCCTGGTCACTCGCGTGAGCCCAGGTCAGATCGCTCAGCCCAAGGGCATGCGGTTCACTGCTGAAAAACCCTAACAAACCCAAAGGCCTTGACTGTTGGCAACTTGTTAGGCAGTTTTCTACCCCTTTGCCTTGACCCATCGACCCGAAACTCGGAGCGTTGCAGGTTCAGATGGTCCCCCGGTCACTCATGCGAGCCCAGGTCAGGCAGCACAGCAGAAAGGTATGCGGTTCGCGTTTGAAAAGACCAAAACAAGCCTAATTTCTTCACTTTTGGGCCACTTGGTACGCAGTTTTTCTACCCCTTAGGCTTGACCTATCGACCCGGAACTCTGGGCATTGCAGGTTGGGGTGGTCCCCTGGTCTGTCGCGCTAGCCCAGACCAGACCGCACGGCTGAAGCCAATCCTCTATGCCGCTCAAATTGGCATACCTGGCCCAACGGGTCGACCTTGACCTTGACTGATCGACCCGAAACTCAGAGCGTTGCAGGTTCAGGTGGTCCCGATGTCACACGCGCGAGCCCAGGTCAGACCGCACAGCAGAAGGGTATGCGGTTCGCGCGTGAAAAGGCCAAAACAAGCCCAAAGGCCTCGACTGTTGGCAACTTGGTACGCAGTTTTCTACCCCTTTGGCTTGACCGATCGATCCGAAACTCGGAATGTTGCAGGTTCGGGTGGTCCCCTGGTCACTCGCGTGAGCCCAGGTCAGATCGCTCAGCCCAAGGGCATGCGGTTCACTGCTGAAAAACCCTAACTAACCCAAAGGCCTTGACTGTTGGCAACTTGGTAGGCAGTTTTCTACCCCTTTGCCTTGACCCATCGACCCGAAACTCGTAGCGTTGCAGGTTCAGATGGTCCCCCGGTCACTCAAGTGAGCCCAGGTCAGGCAGCACAGCAGAAAGGTATGCGGTTCGCGTTTGAAAAGACCAAAACAAGCCCAATTTCTTCACTTTTGGGCCACTTGGTACGCAGTTTTTCTACCCCTTAGGCTTGACCTATCGACCCGGAACTCTGGGCATTGCAGGTTGGGGTGGTCCCCTGGTCTGTTGCGCTAGCCCAGACCAGACCGCACGGCTGAAGCCAATCCTCTATGCCGCTCAAATTGGCATACCTGGCCCAACGGGTCGACCTTGACCTTGACTGATTGACCCGACACTCGGAGCGTTGCAGGTTCAGGTGGTCCCGTGGTCACACGCGCGAGCCCAGGTCAGACCGCACAGCAGAAGGGTATGCGGTTCGCGTGTGAAAAGGCCAAAACAAGCCCAAAGGCCTTGACTGTTGGCAACTTGGTACGCAGTTTTCTACCCCTTTGGTTTGACCGATCGACCAGAAACTCGGAATGTTGCACGTTCGGGTGGTCCCCTGGTCACTCGTGTGAGCCCAGGTCAGATCGCTTAGCCCAAGGGCATGCGGTTCACTGCTGAAAAACCCTAACAAACCCAAAGGCCTTGACTGTTGGCAACTTGGTAGGCAGTTTTCTACCCCTTGGCCTTGACCCATCGACCCAAAACTCGGAGTGATGCAGGTTCAGATGGTCCCCCGGTCACTCGCGCGAGTCCAGGTCAGGCAGCACAGCACAAAGGTATGTGGTTCGCGTTTGAAAAGACCAAAACAAGCCCAATTTCTTCACTTTTGGGCCACTTGGTACGCAGTTTTTCTACCCCTTAGGCTTGACTTATCGACCCGGAACTCTGGGCATTGCAGGTTGGGGTGGTCCTCTGGTCTGTCGCGCGAGCCCAGACCAGACCGCACGGCCGAAGCCAAATCTCTATGCCGCTCAAATTGGCATACCTGGCCCAACGGGTCGACCTTGACCTTGACTGATCGACCCGAAACTCGGAGTGTTGCAGGTTCAGGTGGTCCCGTGGTCACACGCGCGAGCCCAGGTCAGACCGCACAGCAGAAGGGTATGCGGTTCGCGCGTGAAAAGGCCAAAACAAGCCCAAAGGCCTCGACTGTTGGCAACTTGGTACGCAGTTTTCTACCCCTTTGGCTTGACCGATCGACCCGAAACTCGGAATGTTGCAGGTTCGGGTGGTCCCCTGGTCAGTCGTGTGAGCCCAGGTCACATCGCTCAGCCCAAGGGCATGCGGTTCACTGCTGAAAAACCCTAACAAACCCAAAGGCCTTGACTGTTGGCAACTTGGTAGGCAGTTTTCTACACCTTTGCCTTGACCCATCGACCCGAAACTCGGAGCGTTGCAGGTTCAGATGGTCCCCCGGTCACTCGCGCGAGCCCAGGTCAGGCAGCACAGCAGAAAGGTATGCGGTTCGCGTTTGAAAAGACCAAAACAAGCCCAATTTCTTCACTTTTGGGCCACTTGGTACGCAGTTTTTCTACCCCTTAGGCTTGACTTATCGACCCGGAACTCTGGGCATTGCAGGTTGGGGTGGTCCCCTGGTCTGTCGCGCGAGCCCACACCAGACCACACGGCCGAAGCCAAAGCTCTATGCCGCTCAAATTGGCATACCTGGCCCAACGGGTCGACCTTGACCTTGACTGATCGACCCGAAACTCGGAGCGTTGCAGGTTCAGGTGGTCCCGTGGTCACAAGCGCGAGCCCAGGTCAGACCGCACAGCAGAAGGGTATGCGGTTCGCGCGTGAAAAGGCCAAAACAAGCCCAAAGGCCTCGACTGTTGGCAACTTGGTACGCAGTTTTCTACCCCTTTGGCTTGACCGATCGACCTGAAACTCGGAATGTTGCAGGTTCGGGTGGTCCCCTGGTCACTTGCGCGAGCCCAGGTCAGATTGCTCAGCCCAAGGGCATGCGGTTCACTGCTGAAAACCCTAACAAACCCAAAGGCCTTGACTGTTGGCAACTTTGTAGGCAGTTTTCTACCCCTTTGCCTTGACCCATCGACCCGAAACTCGGAGCGTTGCAGGTTCAGATGGTCCCCCGGTCACTCGCACGAGCCATGGTCAGGCAGCACAGCACAAAGGTATGCGGTTCGCGTTTGAAAAGACCAAAACAAGCCCAATTTCTTCACTTTTGGGCCACTTGGTACGCAGTTTTTCTACCCCTTAGGCTTGACCTATCGACCCGGATCTCTGGGCATTGCAGGTTGGGGTGGTCCCCTGGTCTGTCGTGCGAGCCCAGACCAGACCGCACGGCCGAAGCCAATGCTCTATGCCGCTCAAATTGGCATACCTGGCCCAACGGGTTGACCTTGACCTTGACTGATCGACCCGAAACTCGGAGCGTTGCAGGTTCAGGTGGTCCCGTGATCACACGCGCGAGCCCAGGTCAGACCGCACAGCAGAAGGGTATGCGGTTCGCGCCTGAAAAGGCCAAAACAAGCCCAAAGGCCTCGACTGTTGGCAACTTGGTACGCAGTTTTCTACCCCTTTGGCTTGACCGATCAACCCGAAACTCGGAATGTTGCAGGTTCGGGTGGTCACCTGGTCACTCGCGCAAGCCCAGGTCAGATCGCTCAGCCCAAGGGCATGCGGTTCACTGCTGAAAAACCCTAACAAACCCAAAGGCCTTGACTGTTGGCAACTTGGTAGGCAGTTTACTACCCCTTTGCCTTGACCCATCGACCCGAAACTCGGAGCGTTGCAGGTTCAGATGGTCCCCCGGTCACTTGCGCGAGCCCAGGTCAGGCAGCACAGCAGAAAGGTATGAGGTTCGCGTTTGAAAAGACCAAAACAAGCCCAATTTCTCGCTTTTGGGCCACTTGTTACGCAGTTTTTCTACCCCTTAGGCTTGACCTATCGACCCGGAACTCTTTGCATTGCAGGTTGGGGTGGTCCCCTGGTCTGTCGCGCGAGCCCAGACCAGACCGCACGGCCGAAGCCAATGCTCTATGCCACTCAAATTGGCATACCTGGCCCAACGGGTCGACCTTGACCTTGACTGATCGACCCGAAACTCGGAGCGTTGCAGGTTCAGGTGGTCCCGATGTCACACGCGTGAGCCCAGGTCAGACCGCACAGCAGAAGGGTATGCGGTTCGCGCGTGAAAAGGCCAAAACAAGCCCAAAGGCCTTGACTGTTGGCAACTTGGTACGCAGTTTTCTACCCCTTTGGCTTGACCGATCGACCCGAAACTCGGAATGTTGCAGGTTCGGGTGGTCCCCTGGTCACTGGTGCGAGCCGAGGTCAGATCGCTTAGCCCAAGGGCATGCGGTTCACTGCTGAAAAACCCTAACAAACCCAAAGGCCTTGACTGTTGGCAACTTGGTAGGCAGTTTTCTACCCCTTGGCCTTGACCCATCGACCCGAAACTCGGAGCGATGCAGGTTCAGATGGTCCCCTGGTCACTCGCGCGAGTCCAGGTCAGGCAGCACAGCACAAAGGTATGTGGTTCGCGTTTGAAAAGACCAAAACAAGCCCAATTTCTTCACTTTTGGGCCACTTGGTACGCAGTTTTTCTACCCCTTAGGCTTGACTTATCGACCTGGAACTCTGGGCATTGCAGGTTGGGGTGGTCCCCTGGTCTGTTGCGCGAGCCCAGACCAGACCGCACGGCCGAAGCCAAAGCTCTATGCCGCTCAAATTGGCATTCCTGGCCCAACGGGTCGACCTTGACCTTGACTGATTGACCCGAAACTCGGAGCGTTGCAGGTTCAGGTGGTCCCGTGGTCACACGCGCGAGCCCAGGTCAGACCGCACAGCAGAAGGGTATGCGGTTCGCGCGTGAAAAGGCCAAAACAAGCCCAAAGGCCTCGACTGTTGGCAACTTGGTACGCAGTTTTCTACCCCTTTGGCTTGACCGATCGACCTGAAACTCGGATTGTTGCAGGTTCGGGTGGTCCCCTGGTCACTCGCGCAAGCCCAGGTCAGATCGCTCAGCCAAAGGGCATGCGGTCCACTGCTGAAAAACCCTAACAAACCCAAAGGCCTTGACTGTTGGCAACTTGGTAGGCAGTTTTCTACCTCTTTGCCTTGACCCATCGACCCGAAACTCGGAGCGTTGCAGGTTCAGATGGTCCCCAGGTCACTCGCGCGAGCAAAGGTCAGGCAGCACAGCAGAAGGTATGCGGTTCGCGTTTGAAAAGACCAAACAAGCCCAATTTCTCGCTTTTGGTCCACTTGGTACGCAGTTTTTCTACCCCTTAGGCTTGACCTATCGACCCGGAACTCTGGGCATTGCAGGTTGGGGTGGTCCCCTGGTCTGTCGCGCGAGCCCAGACCAGACCGCACGGCCAAGCCAATGCTCTATGCCGCTCAAATTGGCATACCTGGCCCAACGGGTCGACCTTGACCTTGACTGATCGACCCGAAACTCGGAGCGTTGCAGGTTCAGGTGGTCCCGTGGTCACACGCGCGAGCCCAGGTCAGACCGCACAGCAGAAGGGTATGCGGTTCGCGCGTGAAAAGGCCAAAACAAGCCCAAAGGCCTCGACTGTTGGCAACTTGGTACGCAGTTTTCTACCCCTTTGGCTTGACCGATCGACCCGAAACTTGGAATGTTGCAGGTTCGGGTGGTCCCCTGGTCACTCGCGTGAGCCCAGGTCAGATCGCTCAGCCCAAGGGCATGCGGTTCACTGCTGAAAAACCCTAACAAACCCAAAGGCCTTGACTGTTGGCAACTTGGTAGGCAGTTTTCTACCCCTTTGCCTTGACCCATCGACCCGAAACTCGGAGCGTTGCAGGTTCAGATGGTCCCCCGGTCACTTGCGCGAGCCCAGGTCAGGCAGCACAGCAGAAAGGTATGCGGTTTGCATTTGAAAAGACCAAAACAAGCCCAATTTCTTCACTTTTGGGCCACTTGGTACGCAGTTTTTCTACCCCTTAGGCTTGACCTATCGACCCGGAACTCTGGGCATTGCAGGTTGGGGTGGTCGCCTGGTCTGTCGCGATAGCCCAGACCAGAACGCACGGCTGAAGCCAATCCTCTATGCCGCTCAAATTGGCATACCTCGCCCAACGGGTCGACCTTGACCTTGACTGATCGACCCGAAACTCGGAGCGTTGCAGGTTCAGGTGGTCCCGTGGTCACACGCGCGAGCCCAGGTCAGACAGCACAGCAGAAGGGTATGCGGTTCGCGCGTGAAAAGGCCAAAACAAGCCCAAAGGCCTTGACTGTTGGCAACTTGGTACGCAGTTTTCTACCCCTTTGGTTTGACCGATCGACCCGAAACTCGGAATGTTGCAGGTTCGGGTGGTCCCCTGGTCACTCGTGCGAGCCCAGGTCAGATCGCTTAGCCCAAGGGCATGCGGTTTACTGCTGAAAAACCCTAACAAACCCAAAGGCCTTGACTGTTGGCAACTTGGTAGGCAGTTTTCTACCCCTTGGCCTTGACCCATCGACCCAAAACTCGGAGCGATGCAGGTTCAGATGGTCCCCCGGTCACTCGCGCGAGTCCAGGTCAGGCAGCACAGCACAAAGGTATGTGGTTCGCGTTTGAAAAGACCAAAACAAGCCCAATTTCTTCTCTTTTGGGCCACTTGGTAAGCAGTTTTTCTACCCCTTAGGCTTGACTTATCGACCCGGAACTCTGGCCATTGCAGGTTGGGGTGGTCCCCTGGTCTGTCGCGCGAGCCCAGACCAGACCGCACGGCCGAAGCCAAAGCTCTATGCCGCTCAAATTGGCATACCTGGCCCAACGGGTCGACCTTGACCTTGACTGATCGACCAGAAACTCGGAGCGTTGCAGGTTCAGGTGGTCCCGTGGTCACATGCGCGAGCCCAGGTCAGACCGCACAGCAGAAGGGTATGCGGTTCGCGCGTGAAAAGGCCAAAATAAGCCCAAAGGCCTCGACTGTTGGCAACTTGGTACGCAGTTTTCTACCCCTTTGGCTTGACCGATCGACCCGAAACTCGGAATGTTGCAGGTTCGGGTGGTCCCCTGGTCACTCGCGTGAGCCCAGGTCAGATCGCTCAGCCCAAGGGCATGCGGTTCACTGCTGAAAAACCCTAACAAACCCAAAGGCCTTGACTGTTGGCAACTTGGTAGGCAGTTTTCTACCCCTTTGCCTTGACCCATCGACCCGAAACTCGGAGCGTTGCAGGTTCAGATGGTCCCCCCGTCACTCGCGCGAGCCCAGGTCAGGCAGCACAGCAGAAAGGTATGCGGTTCGCGTTTGAAAAGACCAAAACAAGCCCAATTTCTTCACTTTTGGGCCACTTGGTACGCAGTTTTTCTACCCCTTAGGCTTGACCTATCGACCCGGAACTCTGGGCATTGCAGGTTGGGGTGGTCCCCTATGTCTGTCGCGCTAGCCCAGACCAGACCGCAGGGCTGAAGCCAATCCTCTATGCCGCTCAAATTGGCATACCTGGCCCAACGGGTCGACCTTGACCTTAACTGATCGACCCGAAACTCGGAGCGTTGCAGGTTCAGGTGGTCCCGTGGTCACACGCGCGAGCCCAGGTCAGACCGCACAGCAGAAGGGTATGCGGTTCGCGCGTGAAAAGGCCAAAACAAGCCCAAAGGCCTCGACTGTTGGCAACTTGGTACGCAGTTTTCTACCCCTTTGGCTTGACCGATCGACCCCAAACTCGGAATGTTGCAGGTTCGGGTGGTCCCCTGGTCACTCGCGCAAGCCCAGGTCAGATTGCTCAGCCCAAGGGCATGCGGTTCACTGCTGAAAACCCTAACAAACCCAAAGGCCTTGACTGTTGGCAACTTGGTAGGCAGTTTTCTACCCCTTTGCCTTGACCCATCGACTCGAAACTCGGAGCGTTGCAGGTTCAGATGGTCCCCCCGTCACTCGCGCGAGCCCAGGTCAGGCAGCACAGCACAAAGGTATGCGGTTCGCGTTTGAAAAGACCAAAACAAGCCCAATTTCTTCACTTTTGGGCCACTTGGTACGCAGTTTTTCTACCCCTTAGGCTTGACTTATCGACCCGGAACTCTGGGCATTGCAGGTTGGGGTGGTCCCCTGGTCTGTCGCGCGAGCCCAGACCAGACCGCACGGCCGAAGCCAATGCTCTATGCCGCTCAAATTGGCATACCTGGCCCAACGGGTCGACCTTGACCTTGACTGATCGACCCGAAACTCGGAGCGTTGCAGGTTCAGGTGGTCCCGTGGTCACACGCGCGAGCCCAGGTCAGACGGCACAGCAGAAGGGTATGCGGTTCGCGCGTGAAAAGGCCAAAACAAGCCCAAAGGCCTCGACTGTTGGCAAATTGGTACGCAGTTTTCTACCCCTTTGGCTTGACCGATCGACCCGAAACTCAGAATGTTGCAGGTTCGGGTGGTCCCCTGGTCACTCGCGCGAGCCAAGGTCAGATCGCTCAGCCCAAGGGCATGCGGTTCACTGCTGAAAAACCCTAACAAACCCAAAGGCCTTGACTGTTGGCAACTTGGTAGGCAGTTTTCTACCCCTTTGCCTTGACCCATCGACCCGAAACTCGGAGCGTTGCAGGTTCAGATGGTCCCCCCGTCACTCGCGCGAGCCCAGGTCAGGCAGCACAGCAGAAAGGTATGCGGTTTGCGTTTGAAAAGACCAAAACAAGCCCAATTTCTTCACTTTTGGGCCACTTGGTACGCAGTTTTTCTACCCCTTAGGCTTGACCTATCGACCCGGAACTCTGGGCATTGCAGGTTGGGGTGGTCCCCTGGTCTGTCGCGCGAGCCCAGACCAGACCGTACGGCCGAAGCCAATGCTCTATGCCGCTCAAATTGGCATACCTGGCCCAACGGGTCGACCTTGACCTTGACTGATTGACCCGAAACTCGGAGCGTTGCAGGTTCAGGTGGTCCTGTGGTCACACGCGTGAGCCCAGGTCAGACCGCACAGCAGAAGGGTATGCGGTTCGCGCGTGAAAAGGCCAAAACAAGCCCAAAGGCCTCGACTGTTGGCAACTTGGTACGCAGTTTTCTACCCCTTTGGCTTGACCGATCGACCCGAAACTCGAAATGTTGCAGGTTCGAGTGGTCCCCTGGTCACTCGCGCGAGCCCAGGTCAGATCGCTTAGCCCAAGGGCATGTGGTTCACTGCTGAAAAACCCTAACAAACCCAAAGGCCTTGACTGTTGGCAACTTGGTAGGCAGTTTTCTACCCCTTTGCCTTGACCCATCGACCCGAAACTCGGAGCGTTGCAGGTTCAGATGGTCCCCCGGTCACTCGCGCGAGCGCAGGTCAGGCAGCACAGCAGAAAGGTATGCGGTTTGCGTTTGAATCGACCAAAACACGCCCAATTTCTTCACTTTTGGGCCACTTGGTACGCAGTTTTTCTACCCCTTAGGCTTGACCTATCGACCCGGAACTCTGGGCATTGCAGGTTGGGGTGGTCCCCTGGTCTGTCGCGCGAGCCCAGACCAGACCGCACGGCCGAAGCCAATGCTCTATGCCGCTCAAATTGGCATACCTGGCCCAACGGGTCGACCTTGACCTTGACTGATTGACCCGAAACTCGGAGCGTTGCAGGTTCAGGTGGTCCCGTGGTCACACGCGCGAGCCCAGGTCAGACCGCACAGCAGAAGGGTATGCGGTTCGCGCGTGAAAAGGCCAAAACAAGCCCAAAGGCCTCGACTGTTGGCAACTTGGTACGCAGTTTTCTACCCCTTTGGCTTGACCGATCGACCCGAAACTCGGAATGTTGCAGGTTCGGGTGGTCCCCTGGTCACTCGCGCGAGCCCAGGTCAGATCGCTCAGCCCAAGGGCATGCGGTTCACTGCTGAAAAACCCTAACAAACCCAAAGGCCTTGACTGTTGGCAACTTGGTAGGCAGTTTTCTACCTCTTTGCCTTGACCCATCGACTCGAAACTCGGAGCGTTGCAGGTTCAGATGGTCCCCCGGTCACTCGCGCGAGCCCAGGTCAGGCAGCACAGCAGAAAGGTATGCGGTTCGCGTTTGAAAAGACCAAAACAAGCCCAATTTCTCGCTTTTGGGCCACTTGGTACGCAGTTTTTCTACCCCTTAGGCTTGACCTATCGACCCGGAACTCTGGGCATTGCAGGTTGGGGTGGTCCCCTGGTCTGTCGCGCGAGCCCAGACCAGACCGCACGGCAGAAGCCAATGCTCTATGCCTCTCAAATTGGCATACCTGGCCCAACGGGTCGACCTTGACCTTGACTGATCGACCCGAAACTCGGAGCGTTGCAGGTTCAGGTGGTCCCGTGGTCACACGCGCGAGCCCAGGTCAGACCGCACAGCAGAAGGGTATGCGGTTCGCGCGAGAAAAGGCCAAAACAAGCCCAAAGGCCTCGACGGTTGGCAACTTGATACGCAGTTTTCTACCCCTTTGGCTTGACCGATCGACCCGAAACTCGGAATGTTGCAGGTTCGGGTGGTCTCCTGGTCACTCGCGCGAGCCCAGGTCAGATCGCTCAGCCCAAGGGCATGCAGTTCACTGCTGAAAAACCCTTAGAAAACCCAAAGGCCTTGACTGTTGGCAACTTGGTAGGCAGTTTTCTACCCCTTGGCCTTGACCCATCGACCCGAAACTCGGAGCGTTGCAGGTTCAGATGGTCCCCCGGTCACTCGCGCGAGCCCAGGTCAGGCAGCACAGCAGAAAGGTATGCGGTTCGCATTTGAAAAGACCAAAACAAGCCCAATTTCTTCACTTTTGGGCCACTTGGTACGCAGTTTTTCTACCCCTTAGGCTTGACCTATCGACCCGGAACTCTGGGCATTGCAGGTTGGGGTGGTCCCCTGGTCTGTCGCACGAGCCCAGACCAGACCGCACGGCCGAAGCCAATGCTCTATGCCGCTCAAATTGGCATACCCGGCCCAACGGGTCGACCTTGACCTTGACTGATCGACCCGAAACTCGGAGCGTTGCAGGTTCAGGTGGTCCCGTGGTCACACGCGCGAGCCCAGGTCAGACCGCACAGCAGAAGGGTATGCGGTTCGCGCGAGAAAAGGCCAAAACAAGCCCAAAGGCCTCGACTGTTGGCAACTTGGTACGCAGTTTTCTACCCCTTTGGCTTGACCGATCAACCCGAAACTCGGAATGTTGCAGGTTCGGGTGGTCCCCTGGTCACTCGCGCGAGCCCAGGTCAGATCGCTCAGCCCAAGGGCATGCGGTTCACTGCTGAAAAACCCTAACAAACCCAAAGGCCTTGACTGTTGGCAACTTGGTAGGCAGTTTTCTACCCCTTGGCCTTGACCCATCGACCCGAAACTCGGAGCGTTGCAGGTTCAGATGGTCCCCCGGTCACTCGCGCGAGCCCAGGTCAGGCAGCACAGCAGAAAGGTATGCGGTTCGCATTTGAAAAGACCAAAACAAGCCCAATTTCTTCACTTTTGGGCCACTTGGTACGCAGTTTTTCTACCCCTTAGGCTTGACCTATCGACCCGGAACTCTGGGCATTGCAGGTTGGGGTGGTCCCCTGGTCTGTCGCACGAGCCCAGACCAGACCGCACGGCCGAAGCCAATGCTCTATGCCGCTCAAATTGGCATACCTGGCCCAACGGGTCGACCTTGACCTTGACTGATCGACCCGAAACTCGGAGCGTTGCAGGTTCAGGTGGTCCATTGGTCACACGCGCGAGCCCAGGTCAGACCGCACAGCAGAAGGGTATGCGGTTCGCGCGTGAAAAGGCCAAAACAAGCCCAAAGGCCTCGACTGTTGGCAACTTGGTAAGCAGTTTTCTACCCGTTTGGCTTGACCGATCAACCCGAAACTCGGAATGTTGCAGGTTCGGGTGGTCCCCTGGTCACTCGCGCGAGCCCAGGTCAGATCGCTCAGCCCAAGGGCATGCGGTTCACTGCTGAAAAACCCTAACAAACCCAAAGGCCTTGACTGTTGGCAACTTGGTAGGCAGTTTTCTACCCCTTGGCCTTGACCCATCGACCCGAAACTCGGAGCGTTGCAGGTTCAGATGGTCCCCCGGTCACTCGCGCGAGCCCAGGTTAGGCAGCACAGCAGAAAGGTATGCGGTTTGCGTTTGAAAAGACCAAAACAAGCCCAATTTCTTCACTTTTGGGCCACTTGGTACGCAGTTTTTCTACCCCTTAGGCTTGACCTATCGACCCGGAACTCTGGGCATTGCAGGTTGGGGTGGTCCCCTGGTCTGTCGCGCTAGCCCAGACCAGACCGCAGGGCTGAAGCCAATGCTCTATGCCGCTCAAATTGGCATACCTTGCCCAATGGGTCAACCTTGACCTTGACTGATCGACCCGAAACTCGGAGCGTTGCAGGTTCAGGTGGTCCCGTGGTCACACGCGCGAGCCCAGGTCAGACCGCACAGCAGAAGGGTATGCGGTTCGCGCGTGAAAAGGCCAAAACAAGCCCAAAGGCCTCGACTGTTGGCAACTTGGTACGCAGTTTTCTACCCCTTTGGCTTGACCAATCGACTCGAAACTCTGAATGTTGCAGGTTCGGGTGGTCCCCTGGTCACTCGCGCGAGCCCAGGTCAGATCGCTCAGCCCAAGGGCATGCGGTTCACTGCTGAAAAACCCTAACAAACCCAAAGGCCTTGACTGTTGGCAACTTGGTAGGCAGTTTTCTACCCCTTGGCCTTGACCCATCGACCCGAAACTCGGAGCGTTGCAGGTTCAGATGTTCCCCCGGTCACTCGCGCGAGCCCAGGTCAGGCAGCACAGCAGAAAGGTATGCGGTTCGCGTTTGAAAAGACCAAAACAAGCCCAATTTCTCGCTTTTGGGCCACTTGGTACGCAGTTTTTCTACCCCTTAGGCTTGACCTATCGACCCAGAACTCTGGGCATTGCAGGTTGGGGTGGTCCCCTGGTCTGTCGCGCGAGCCCAGACCAGACCGCACGGTTGAAGCCAATGCTCTATGCCGCTCAAATTGGCATACCTGGCCCAACGGGTCGACCTTGACCTTGACTGATCGACCCGAAACTCGGAGCGTTGCAGGTTCAGGTGGTCCCGTGGTCACACGCGCGAGCCCAGGTCAGACCGCATAGCAGAAGGGTATGCGGTTCGCGCGTGAAAAGGCCAAAACAAGCCCAAAGGCCTCGACTGTTGGCAACTTGGTACGCAGTTTTCTACCCCTTTGGCTTGACCGATCGACTCGAAACTCTGAATGTTGCAGGTTCGGGTGGTCCCCTGGTCACTCGCGCGAGCCCAGGTCAGATCGCTCAGCCCAAGGGCATGCGGTTCACTGCTGAAAAACCCTAACAAACCCAAAGGCCTTGACTGTTGGCAACTTGGTAGGCAGTTTTCTACCCCTTGGCCTTGACCCATCGACCCGAAACTCGGAGCGTTGCAGGTTCAGATGTTCCCCCGGTCACTCGCGCGAGCCCAGGTCAGGCAGCACAGCAGAAAGGTATGCGGTTCGCGTTTGAAAAGACCAAAACAAGCCCAATTTCTTCGCTTTTGGGCCACTTGGTACACAGTTTTTCTACCCCTTAGTCTTGACCTATCGAAACGGAACTCTGGGCATTGCAGGTTGGGGTGGTCCCCTGGTCTGTCGCGCGAGCCCAGACCAGACCGCACGGCCAAAGCCAATGCTCTATGCCGCTCAAATTGGCATACCTGGCCCAACGGGTCGACCTTGACCTTGACTGATCGACCCGAAACTCGGAGCGTTGCAGGTTCAGGTGGTCCCGTGGTCACACGCGCGAGCCCAGGTCAGACGGCACAGCAGAAGGGTATGCGGTTTGCGGGTGAAAAGGCCAAAACAAGCCCAAAGGCCACGACTGTTGGCAACTTGGTACGCAGTTTTCTACCCCTTTGGTTTGACCGATCGACCCGAAACTCGGAATGTTGCAGGTTCGGGTGGTCCCCTGGTCACTCGCGCAAGCCCAGGTCAGATCGCTCAGCCCAAGGGCATGCGGTTCACTGCTGAAAAACCCTAACAAACCCAAAGGCCTTGACTGTTGGCAACTTGGTAGGCAGTTTTCTACCCCTTTGCCTTGACCCATCGACCCGAAACTCGGAGCGTCGCAGGTTCAGATGGTCCCCCGGTCACTCGCGCGAGCCCAGGTCAGGCAGCACAGCAGAAAGGTATGCGGTTCGCATTTGAAAAGACCAAAACAAGCCCAATTTCTTCACTTTTGGGCCACTTGGTACGCAGTTTTTCTACCCCTTAGGCTTGACCTATCGACCCGGAACTCTGGGCATTGCAGGTTGGGGTGGTCCCCTGGTCTGTCGCACGAGCCCAGACCAGACCGCACGGCCGAAGCCAATGCTCTATGCCGCTCAAATTGGCATACCTGGCCCAACGGGTCGACCTTGACCTTGACTGATCGACCCGAAACTCGGAGCGTTGCAGGTTCAGGTGGTCCCGTGGTCACACGCGCGAGCCCAGGTCAGACCGCACAGCAGAAGGGTATGCGGTTCGCGCGTGAAAAGGCCAAAACAAGCCCAAAGGCCTCGACTGTTGGCAACTTGGTACGCAGTTTTCTACCCCTTTGGCTTGACCGATCGACCCGAAACTCGGAATGTTGCAGGTTCGGGTGGTCCCCTGGTCACTCGCGCGAGCCCAGGTCAGATCGCTCAGCCCAAGGGCATGCGGTTCACTGCTGAAAAACCCTAACAAACCCAAAGGCCTTGACTGTTGGCAACTTGGTAGGCAGTTTTCTACCCCTTTGCCTTGACCCATCGACCCGAAACTCGGAGCGTTGCAGGTTCAGATGGTCCCCCGGTCACTCGCGCGAGCCCAGGTCAGGCAGCACAGCACAAAGGTATGCGGTTCGCGTTTGAAAAGACCAAAACAAGCCCAATTTCTTCACTTTTGGGCCACTTGGTACGCAGTTTTTCTACCCCTTAGGCTTGACCTATCGACCCGGAACTCTGGGCATTGCAGGTTGGGGTGGTCCACTGGTCTGTCGCGCGAGCCCAGACCAGACCGCACAGCCGAAGCCAATGCTCTATGCCGCTCAAATTGGCATACCTGGCCCAACGGGTCGACCTTGACCTTGACTGATCGACCCGAAACTCGGAGCGTTGCAGGTTCAGGTGGTCCCGTGGTCACACGCGCGAGCCCAGGTCAGACCGCACAGCAAAAGGGTATGCGGTTCGCGCGTGAAAAGGCCAAAACAAGCCCAAAGGCCTCGACTGTTGGCAACTTGGTACGCAGTTTTCTACCCCTTTGGCTTGACCGATCGACCCGAAACTCGGAATGTTGCAGGTTCGGGTGGTCCCCTGGTCACTCACGCAAGCCCAGGTCAGATCGCTCAGCCCAAGGGCATGCGGTTCACTGCTGAAAAACCCTAACAAACCCAAAGGCCTTGACTGTTGGCAACTTGGTAGGCAGTTTTCTACCCCTTGGCCTTGACCCATCGACCCGAAACTCGGAGCGTTGCAGGTTCAGATGGTCCCCCGGTCACTCGCGCGAGCCCAGGTCAGGCAGCACAGCAGAAAGGTATGCGGTTCGCATTTGAAAAGACCAAAACAAGCCCAATTTCTTCACTTTTGGGCCACTTGGTACGCAGTTTTTCTACCCCTTAGGCTTGACCTATCAACCCGGAACTCTGGGCATTGCAGGTTGGGGTGGTCCCCTGGTCTGTCGCACGAGCCCAGACCAGACCGCACGGCCGAAGCCAATGCTCTATGCCGCTCAAATTGGCATACCTGGCCCAACGGGTCGACCTTGACCTTGACTGATCGACCCGAAACTCGGAGCGTTGCAGGTTCAGGTGGTCCAGTGGTCACACGCGCGAGCCCAGGTCAGATCGCTCAGCCCAAGGGCATGGGGTTCACTGCTGAAAAACCCTAACAAACCCAAAGGCCTTGACTGTTGGCAACTTGGTAGGCAGTTTTCTACCCCTTTGCCTTGACCCATCGACCCGAAACTCGGAGCGTTGCAGGTTCAGATGGTCCCCCGGTCACTCACGCGAGCCCAGGTTAGGCAGCACAGCAGAAAGGTATGCGGTTTGCGTTTGAAAAGACCAAAACAAACCCAATTTCTTCACTTTTGGGCCACTTGGTACGCAGTTTTTCTACCCCTTAGGCTTGACCTATCGACCCGGAACTCTGGGCATTGCAGGTTGGGGTGGTCCCCTGGTCTGTCGCGCTAGCCCAGACCAGACCGCACGGCTGAAGCCAATGCTCTATGCCGCTCAAATTGGCATACCTTGCCCAACGGGTCGACCTTGACCTTGACTGATCGACCCGAAACTCGGAGCGTTGCAGGTTCAGGTGGTCCCGATGTCACACCTGCGAGCCCAGGTCAGACCGCACAGCAGAAGGGTATGCGGTTCGCGCGTGAAAAGGCCAAAACAAGCCCAAAGGCCTTGACTGTTGGCAACTTGGTACGCAGTTTTCTACCCCTTTGGTTTGACCGATCGACCCGAAACTCGGAATGTTGCAGGTTCGGGTGGTCCCCTGGTCACTCGCGCGAGCCCAGGTCAGATCGCTCAGCCCGAGGGCATGCAGTTCACTGCTGAAAAACCCTAACAAACCCAAAGGCCTTGACTGTTGGCAACTTGGTAGGCAGTTTTCTACCTCTTTGCCTTGACCCATCGACCCGAAACTCGGAGCGTTGCAGGTTCAGATGGTCCCCCGGTCACTCGCGCGAGCCCAGGTCAGGCAGCACATTAGAAAGGTATGCGGTTCGCGTTTGAAAAGACCAAAACAAGCCCAATTTCTCGCTTTTGGGCCACTTGGTACGCAGTTTTTCTACCCCTTAGGCTTGACCTATCGACCCGGAGCTCTGGGCATTGCAGGTTGGGGTGGACCCCTGGTCTGTCGCGCGAGCCCAGACCAGACCGCACGGTTGAAGCCAATGCTCTATGCCGCTCAAATTGGCATACCTGGCCCAATGGGTCGACCTTGACCTTGACTGATCGACCCGAAACTCGGAGCGTTGCAGGTTCAGGTGGTCCCGTGGTCACACGCGCGAGCCCAGGTCAGACCGCACAGCAGAAGGGTATGCGGTTCGCGCGTGAAAAGGCCAAAACAAGCCCAAAGGCCTCGACTGTTGGCAACTTGGTACGCAGTTTTCTACCCCTTTGGCTTGACCGATCGACTCGAAACTCTGAATGTTGCAGGTTCGGTTGGTCCCCTGGTCACTCGCGCGAGCCCAGGTCAGATCGCTCAGCCCAAGGGCATGCGGTTCACTGCTGAAAAACCCTAACAAACCCAAAGGCCTTGACTGTTGGCAACTTGGTAGGCAGTTTTCTACCCCTTGGCCTTGACCCATCGACCCGAAACTCGGAGCGTTGCAGGTTCAGATGTTCCCCCGGTCACTCGCGCGAGCCCAGGTCAGGCAGCACAGCAGAAAGGTATGCGGTTCGCGTTTGAAAAGACCAAAACAAGCCCAATTTCTCGCTTTTGGGCCACTTGGTACGCAGTTTTTCTACCCCTTAGGCTTGACCTATCGACCCGGAACTCTGGGCATTGCAGGTTGGGGTGGTCCCCTGGTCTGTCGCGCGAGCCCAGACCAGACCGCACGGTTGAAGCCAATGCTCTATGCCGCTCAAATTGGCATACCTGGCCCAACGGGTCGACCTTGACCTTGACTGATCGACCCGAAACTCGGAGCGTTGCAGGTTCAGGTGGTCCCGTGGTCACACGCGCAAGCCCAGGTCAGACCGCATAGCAGAAGGGTATGCGGTTCGCGCGTGAAAAGGCCAAAACAAGCCCAAAGGCCTCGACTGTTGGCAACTTGGTACGCAGTTTTCTACCCCTTTGGCTTGACCGATCGACTGGAAACTCTGAATGTTGCAGGTTCGGGTGGTCCCCTGGTCACTCGCGCGAGCCCAGGTCAGATCGCTCAGCCCAAGGGCATGCGGTTCACTGCTGAAAAACCCTAACAAACCCAAAGGCCTTGACTGTTGGCAACTTGGTAGGCAGTTTTCTACCCCTTGGCCTTGACCCATCGACCCGAAACTCGGAGCGTTGCAGGTTCAGATGTTCCCCCAGTCACTCGCGCGAGCCCAGGTCAGGCAGCACAGCAGAAAGGTATGCGGTTCGCGTTTGAAAAGACCAAAACAAGCCCAATTTCTTCGCTTTTGGGCCACTTGGTACACAGTTTTTCTACCCCTTAGTCTTGACCTATCGACCCGGAACTCTGGGCATTGCAGGTTGGGGTGGTCCCCTGGTCTGTCGCGCAAGCCCAGACCAGACCGCACGGCCAAAGCCAATGCTCTATGCCGCTCAAATTGGCATACCTGGCCCAACGGGTCGACCTTGACCTTGACTGATCGACCCGAAACTCGGAGCGTTGCAGGTTCAGGTGGTCCCGTGGTCACACGCACGAGCCCAGGTCAGACCGCACAGCAGAAGGGTATGCGGTTCGCGCGTGAAAAGGCCAAAACAAGCCCAAAGGCCACGACTGTTTTCAACTTGGTACGCAGTTTTCTACCCCTTTGGTTTGACCGACTGACCCGAAACTCGGAATGTTGCAGGTTCGGGTGGTCCCCTGGTCACTTGCGCAAGCCCAGGTCAGATCGCTCAGCCCAAGGGCATGCGGTTTACTGCTGAAAAACCCTAACAAACCCAAAGGCCTTGACTGTTGACAACTTGGTAGGCAGTTTTCTACCCCTTTGCCTTGACCCATCGACCTGAAACTCGGAGCGTTGCAGGTTCAGATGGTCCCCCGGTCACTCGCGCGAGCCCAGGTCAGGCAGCACAGCAGAAAGGTATGCGGTTCGCATTTGAAAAGACCAAAACAAGCCCAATTTCTTCACTTTTGGGCCACTTGGTACGCAGTTTTTCTACCCCTTAGGCTTGACCTATCGACCCGGAACTCTGGGCATTGCAGGTTGGGGTGGTCCCCTGGTCTGTCGCACTAGCCCAGACCAGACCGCACGGCCGAAGCCAATGCTCTATGCCGCTCAAATTGGCATACCTGGCCCAACGGGTCGACCTTGACCTTGACTGATCGACCCGAAACTCGGAGCGTTGCAGGTTCAGGTGGTCCCGTGGTCACACGCGCGAGCCCAGGTCAGACCGCACAGCAGAAGGGTATGCGGTTCGCGCGTGAAAAGGCCAAAACAAGCCCAAAGGCCTCGACTGTTGGCAACTTGGTACGCAGTTTTCTACCCCTTTGGCTTGACCGATCGACCCGAAACTCGGAATGTTGCAGGTTCGGGTGGTCCCCTGGTCACTCGCTCGAGCCCAGGTCAGATCGCTCAGCCCAAGGGCATGCGGTTCTCTGCTGAAAAACCCTAACAAACCCAAAGGCCTTGACTGTTGGCAACTTGGTAGGCAGTTTTCTACCCCTTTGCCTTGACCCATCGACCCGAAACTCGGAGCGTTGCAGGTTCAGATGGTCCCCTGGTCACTCGCGCGAGCCCAGGTCAGGCAGCACAGCACAAAGGTATGCGGTTCGCGTTTGAAAAGACCAAAACAAGCCCAATTTCTTCACTTTTGGGCCACTTGGTACGCAGTTTTTCTACCCCTTAGGCTTGACCTATCGACCCGGAACTCTGGGCATTGCAGGTTGGGGTGGTCCCCTGGTCTGTAGCGCGAGCCCAGACCAGACCGCACGGCCGAATCCAATGCTCTATGCCGCTGAAATTGGCATACCTGGCCCAACGGGTCATCCTTGACCTTGACTGATCGACCCGAAACTCGGAGCGTTACAGGTTCAGGTGGTCCCGTGGTCACACGTGCGAGCCCAGGTCAGACTGCACAGCAGAAGGGTATGCGGTTCGCGCGTGAAAAGGCCAAAACATGCCCAAAGGCCTCGACTGTTGGCAACTTGGTACGCAGTTTTCTACCCCTTTGGCTTGACCGATCGACCCGAAACTTGGAATGTTGCAGGTTCGGGTGGTCCCCTGGTCACTCGCGCGAGCCCAGGTCAAATCGCTCAGCCCAAGGGCATGCGGTTCACTGCTGAAAAACCCTAACAAACCCAAAGGCCCTGACTGTTGGCAACTTGGTAGGCAGTTTTCTACCCCTTTGCCTTGACCCATCGACCCGAAACTCGGAGCGTTGCAGGTTCAGATGGTCCCCCGGTCACTCGCGCGAGCCCAGGTCAGGCAGCACAGCAGAAAGGTATGCGGTTCGCATTTGAAAAGACCAAAACAAGCCCAATTTCTTCACTTTTGGGCCACTTGGTAGGCAGTTTTTCTACCCCTTAGGCTTGACCTATCGACCCGGAACTCTGGGCATTGCAGGTTGGGGTGGTCCCCTGGTCTGTCGCACGAGCCCAGACCAGACCCCACGGCCGAAGCCAATGCTCTATGCCGCTCAAATTGGCATACCTGGCCCAACGGGTCGACCTTGACCTTGACTGATCGACCCGAAACTCGGAGCGTTGCAGGTTCAGGTGGTCCCGTGGTCACATGCGCGAGCCCAGGTCAGACCGCACAGCAGAAGGGTATGCGGTTCGCGCGTGAAAAGCCCAAAACAAGCCCAAAGGCCTCGACTGTTGGCAACTTGGTACGCAGTTTTCTACCCCTTTGGCTTGACCGATCGACCGGAAACTCGGAATGTTGCAGGTTCGGGTGGACCCCAGGTCACTTGCGCGAGCCCAGGTCAGATCGCTCAGCCCAAGGGCATGCGGTTCACTGCTGAAAAACCCTAACAAACCCAAAGGCCTTGACTGTTGGCAACTTGGTAGGCAGTTTTCTACCCCTTTGCCTTGACCCATCGACCCGAAACTCGGAGCGTTGCAGGTTCAGATTGTCCCCCGGTCACTCGCGCGAGCCCAGGTCAGGCAGCACAGCACAAAGGTATGCGGTTCGCGTTTGAAAAGACCAAAACAAGCCCAATTTCTTCACTTTTGGGCCACTTGGTACGCAGTTTTTCTACCCCTTAGGCTTGACCTATCGACCCGGAACTCTGGGCATTGCAGGTTGGGGTGGTCCCCTGGTCTGTCGCGCGAGCCCAGACCAGACCGCACGGCCGAAGCCAATGCTCTATGCCGCTCAAATTGGCATACCTGGCCCAACGGGTCGAACTTGACCTTGACTGATTGACCCGAAACTCGGAGCGTTACAGGTTCAGGTGGTCCCGTGGTCACACGTGTGAGCCCAGGTCAGACTGCACAGCAGAAGGGTATGCGGTTCGCGCGTGAAAAGGCCAAAACAAGCCCAAAGGCCTCGACTGTTGGCAACTTGGTACGCAGTTTTCTACCCCTTTGGCTTGACCGATCAACCCGAAACTCGGAATGTTGCAGGTTCGGGTGGTCCCCTGGTCACTTGCGCGAGCCCAGGTCAGATCGCTCAGCCCAAGGGCATGCGGTTCACTGCTGAAAAACCCTAACAAACCCAAAGGCCTTGACTGTTGGCAACTTGGTAGGCAGTTTTCTACCCCTTTGCCTTGACCCATCGACCCGAAACTCGGAGCGTTGCAGGTTCAGATGGTCCCCCGGTCACTCGCGCGAGCCCAGGTCAGGCAGCACAGCAGAAAGGTATGCGGTTTGCGTTTGAAAAGACCAAAACAAGCCCAATTTCTTCGCTTTTGGGCCACTTGGTACGCAGTTTTTCTACCCCTTAGGCTTGACCTATCGACCCGGAACTCTGGGCATTGCAGGTTGGGGTGGTCCCCTGGTCTGTCGCGCGAGCCCAGACCAGACCGCACGGCGGAAGCCGATGCTCTATGCCGCTCAAATTGGCATACCTGGCCCAACGGGTCGACCTTGACCTTGACTGATCGACCCGAAACTCGGAGCGTTGCAGGTTCAGGTGGTCCCGTGGTCACACGCGCGAGCCCAGGTCAGACCGCACAGCAGAAGGGTATGTGGTTCCCGCGTGAAAAGGCCAAAACAAGCCCAAAGCCCTCGACTGTTGGCAACTTGGTATGCAGTTTTCTACCCCTTTGGCTTGACCGATCGACCCGAAACTCGGAATGTTGCAGGTTCAGGTTGTCCCCTGGTCACTCGTGCGAGCCCAGGTCAGATCGCTCAGCCCAAGGGCATGCGGTTCACTGCTGAAAAACCCTAACAAACCCAAAGGCCTTGACTGTTGGCAACTTGGTAGGCAGTTTTCTACCCCTTTGCCTTGACCCATCGACCCGAAACTCGGAGCGTTGCAGGTTCAGATGGTCCCCCGGTCACTCGCGCGAGCCCAGGTCAGACAGCACAGCTGAAAGGTATGCGGTTTGAAAAGACCAAAACAAGCCCAATTTCTCGCTTTTGGGCCACTTGGTACGCAGTTTTTCTACCCCTTAGGCTTGACCTATCGACCCGGAACTCTGGGCATTGCAGGATGGGGTGGTCCCCTGGTCTGTCGCGCGAGCCCAGACCAGACCGCACAGCAGAAGCCAATGCTCTATGCCGCTCAAATTGGCATACCTGGCCCAACGGGTCGACCTTGACCTTGACTGATCGACCCGAAACTCGGAGCGTTGCAGGTTCAGGTGGTCCCGTGGTCACACACACGAGCCCAGGTCAGACCGCACAGCAGAAAGGTATGCGGTTCGCGCGTGAAAAGGCCAAAACAAGCCCAAAGGCCTTGACTGTTGGCAACTTGGTACGCAGTTTTCTACCCCTTTGGCTTGACCCATCGACCCGAAACTCGGAATGTTGCAGGTTCGGGTGGTCCCCTGGTCATTCGCGCGAGCCCAGGTCAGATCGCTCAGCCCAAGGGCATGCGGTTCACTGCTGAAAAACCCTAACAAACCCAAAGGCCTTGACTGTTGGCAACTTGGTAGGCAGTTTTCTACCCCTCGGCCTTGACCCATCGACCCAAAACTCAGAGCGTTGCAGGTTCAGATGGTGCCCCGGTCACTCGCGCGAGCCCAGGTCAGGCAGCACAGCAGAAAGGTATGTGGTTCGCGTTTGAAAAGACCAAAACAAGCCCAATTTCTTCGCTTTTGGGCCACTTGGTACGCAGTTTTTCTACCCCTTAGGCTTGACCTATCGACCCGGAACTCTGGGCATTGCAGGTTCAGGTGGTCCCGTGGTCACACGCGCGAGCCCAGGTCAGACCGCACAGCAGAAGGGTATGCGGTTTGCGCGTGAAAAGGCCGAAACAAGCCCAAAGGCCTCGACTGTTGGCAACTTGGTACGCAGTTTTCTACCCCTTTGGCTTGACCGATCGACCCGAAACTCGGAATGTTGCAGGTTCGGGTGGTCCCCTGGTCATTCGCGCGAGCCCAGGTCAGATCGCTCAGCCCAAAGGGCATGCGGTTCACTGCTGAAAAACCCTAACAAACCCAAAGGCCTTGACTGTTGGCAACTTGGTAGGCAGTTTTCTACCCCTTGGCCTTGACCCATCGACCGGAAACTCGGAGTGTTGCAGGTTCAGATGGTCCCCCGGTCACTCGCGCGAGCCCAGGTTAGGCAGCACAGCACAAAGGTATGCGGTTCGCGTTTGAAAAGACCAAAACAAGCCCAATTTCTTCACTTTTGGGCCACTTGGTACGCAGTTTTTCTACCCCTTAGGCTTGACCTATCGACCCGGAACTCTGGGCATTGCAGGTTGGGGTGGTCCCCTGGTCTGTCGCGCGAGCCCAGACCAGACCGCACGGCCGAAGCCAATGCTCTATGCCGCTCAAATTGGCATACCTGGCCCAACGGGTCGACCTTGACCTTGACTGATTGACCCGAAACTCGGAGCGTTGCAGGTTCAGGTGGTCCCGTGGTCACACGCGCGAGCCCAGGTCAGACCGCACAGCAGAAGGGTATGCTGTTCGCGCGTGAAAAGGCCAAAACAAGCCCAAAGGCCTCGACTGTTGGCAACTTGGTACGCAGTTTTCTACCCCTTTGGCTTGACCAATCAACCCGAAACTCGGAATGTTGCAGGTTCGGGTGGTCCCCTGGTCACTCGCTCAGCCCAAGGGCATGTGGTTCACTGCTGAAAAACCCTAACAAACCCAAAGGCCTTGACTGTTGGCAACTTGGTAGGCAGTTTTCTACCCCTTTGCCTTGACCCATCGACCCGAAACTCTGAGCGTTGCAGGTTCAGATGGTCCCCCGGTCACTCAAGCCCAGGTCAGGCAGCACAGCAGAAAGGTATGCGGTTCGCGTTTGAAAAGACCAAAACAAGCCCAATTTCTCGCTTTTGGGCCACTTGGTATGCAGTTTTTCTACCCCTTAGGCTTGACCTATCGACCCGGAACTCTGGGCATTGCAGGTTGGGGTGGTCCCCTGGTCTGTCGCGCGAGCCCAGACCAGACCGAACGGCCGAAGCCAATGCTCTATGCCGCTCAAATTGGCATACCTGGCCCAACGGGTCGACCTTGACCTTGACTGATCGACCCGAAACTCGGAGCGTTGCAGGTTCAGGTGGTCCCGTGGTCACACGCGCGAGCCCAGGTCAGACCGCACAGCAGAAAGGTATGCGGTTCGTGCGTGAAAAGGCCAAAACAAGCCCAAAGGCCTCGACTGTTGGCAACTTGGTACGCAGTTTTCTACCCCTTTGACTTGACCAATCAACCCGAAACTCGGAATGTTGCAGGTTCGGGTGGTCCCCTGGTCACTCGCGCGAGCCCAGGTCAGATCGCTTAGCCCAAGGGCATGCGGTTCACTGCTGAAAAACCCTAACAAACCCAAAGGCCTTGACTGTTGGCAACTTGGTAGGCAGTTTTCTACCCCTTTGCCTTGACCCATCGACCCGAAACTCTGAGCGTTGCAGGTTCAGATGGTCCCCCGGTCACTCGCGCAAGCCCAGGTCAGGCAGCACAGCAGAAAGGTATGCGGTTCGCGTTTGAAAAGACCAAAACAAGCCCAATTTCTTCACTTTTGGGCCACTTGGTACACAGTTTTTCTACCCCTTAGGCTTGACCTATCGACCCAGAACTCTGGGCATTGCAGGTTGGGGTGGTCCCCTGGTCTGTCGCGCGAGCCCAGACCAGACCGCACGGCCGAAGCCAATGCTCTATGCCGCTCAAATTGGCATACCTGGCCCAACGGGTCGACCTTGACCTTGACTGATCGACCCGAAACTCGGAGCGTTGCAGGTTCAGGTGGTCCCGTGGTCACACGCGCGAGCCCAGGTCAGACCGCACAGCAGAAGGGTATGCGGTTCGCGCGTGAAAAACCCTAACAAACCCAAAGGCCTTGACTGTTGGCAACTTGGTACGCAGTTTTCTACCCCGTTGGCTTGACCGATCAACCCGAAACTCAGAATGTTGCAGGTTCGGGTGGTCCCCTGGTCACTCGCGCGAGCCCAGGTCAGATCGCTCAGCCCAAGGGCATGCGGTTCACTGCTGAAAAACCCTAACAAACCCAAAGGCCTTGACTGCTGGCAATTTGGTAGGCAGTTTTCTACCCCTTGGCCTTGACCCATCGACCCGAAACTCGGAGCGTTGCAGGTTCAGATGGTCCCCCGGTCACTCGCGCGAGCCCAGGTCAGGCAGCACAGCACAAAGGTATGTGGTTCGCGTTTGAAAAGACCAAAACAAGCCCAATTTCTTCACTTTTGGGCCACTTGGTACGCAGTTTTTCTACCCCTTAGGCTTGACCTATTGACCCGGAACTCTGGGCATTGCAGGTTGGGGTGGTCCCCTGGTCTGTTGCGCTAGCCCAGACCAGACCGCACGGCCGAAGCCAATGCTCTATGCCGCTCAAATTGGCATACCTGGCCCAACGGGTCGACCTTGACCTTGACTGATCGACCTGAAACTCGGAGCGTTGCAGGTTCAGGTGGTTCCGTGGTCACATGCGAGAGCCCAGGTCAGACCGCACAGCAGAAGGGTATGCGGTTTGCGCATGAAAAGGCCAAAACAAGCCCAAAGGCCTTGACTGTTGGCAACTTGGTACGCAGTTTTCTACCCCTTTGGCTTGACCAATCGACCCGAAACTCGGAATGTTGCAGGTTCGGTTAGTCCCCTGGTCACTTGCGCGAGCCCAGGTCAGATCGCTCAGCCCAAGGGCATGCGGTTCACTGCTGAAAAACCCTAACAAACCCAAAGGCCTTGACTTTTGGCAATTTGGTAGGCAGTTTTCTACCCCTTGGCCTTGACCCATCGACCCGAAACTTGGAGTGTTGCAGGTTCAGATGGTCCCCCGGTCACTCGCGTGAGTCCAGGTCAGGCAGCACAGCAGAAAGGTATGCGGTTCGCGTTTGAAAAGACCAAAACAAGCCCAATTTCTTCACTTTTGGGCCACTTGGTACGCAGTTTTTCTACCCCTTAGGCTTGACCTATCGACCCGGAACTCTGGGCATTGCAGGTTGGGGTTGTCCCCTGGTCTGTCGCGCAAGCCCAGACCAGACCACACGGCCGAAGCCAATGCTCTATGCCGCTCAAATTGGCATACCTGGCCCAACTGGTCGACCTTGACCTTGACTGATCGACCTGAAACTCGGAGCGTTGCAGGTTCAGGTGGTCCCGTGGTCACACGCGCGAGCCCAGGTCAGACTGCACAGCAGAAGGGTATGCGGTTTGCGCGTGAAAAGGCCAAAACAAGCCCAAAGGCCTTGACTGTTGGCAACTTGGTCAGCAGTTTTCTACCCCTTTGGCTTGACCGATCGACCCGAAACTCGGAATGTTGCAGGTTCGGGTGGTCCCCTGGTCACTCGCGCGAGCCCAGGTCAGATCGCTCAGCCCAAGGGCATGCGGTTCACTGCTGAAAAACCCTAACAAACCCAAAGGCCATTACTGTTGACAACTTGGTAGGCAGTTTTCTACCCCTTGGCCTTGACCCATCGACCCGAAACTCGGAGTGTTGCAGGTTCAGATGGTCCCCCGGTCACTCGCGTGAGTCCAGGTCAGGCAGCACAGCAGAAAGGTATGCGGTTCGCGTTTGAAAAGACCAAAACAAGCCCAATTTCTCGCTTTTGGGCCACTTGGTACGCAGTTTTTCTACCCCTTAGGCTTGACCTATCGACCCGGAACTCTGGGCATTGCAGGTTGAGGTGGTCCCCTGGTCTGTCGCGCGAGCCCAGACCAGACCGCACGGCCGAAGCCAATGCTCTATGCCGCTCAAATTGGCATACCTGGCCCAACGGGTCGACCTTGACCTTGACTGATCGACCCGAAACTCGGAGCGTTGCAGGTTCAGATGGTCCCGTGGTCACACGCGCGAGCCCAGGTCAGACCGCACAGCAGAAGGGTATGCGGTTCGCGCGTGAAAAACCCTAACAAACCCAAAGGCCTTGACTGTTGGCAACTTGGTACGCAGTTTTCTACCCCGTTGGCTTGACCGATCAACCCGAAACTCGGAATGTTGCAGGTTCGGGTGGTCCCCTGGTCACTCGCGCGAGCCCAGGTCAGATCACTCAGCCCAAGGGCATGCGGTTCACTGCTGAAAAACCCTAACAAACCCAAAGGCCTTGACTGCTGGCAATTTGGTAGGCAGTTTTCTACCCCTTGGCCTTGACCCATCGACCCGAAACTCGGAGCGTTGCAGGTTCAGATGGTCCCCCGGTCACTCGCGCGAGCCCAGGTCAGGCAGCACAGCACAAAGGTATGCGGTTCGCGTTTGAAAAGACCAAAACAAGCCCAATTTCTTCACTTTTGGGCCACTTGGTACGCAGTTTTTCTACCCCTTAGGCTTGACCTATTGACCCGGAACTCTGGGCATTGCAGGTTGGGGTGGTCCCCTGGTCTGTTGCGCTAGCCCAGACCAGACCGCACGGCCGAAGCCAATGCTCTATGCCGCTCAAATTGGCATACCTGGCCCAACGGGTCGACCTTGACCTTGACTGATCGACCTGAAACTCGGAGCGTTGCAGGTTCAGGTGGTTCCGTGGTCACACGCGCGAGCCCAGGTCAGACCGCACAGCAGAAGGGTATGCGGTTTGCGCAAGAAAAGGCCAAAACAAGCCCAAAGGCCTTGACTGTTGGCAACTTGGTACGCAGTTTTCTACCCCTTTGGCTTGACCAATCGACCCGAAACTCGGAATGTTGCAGGTTCGGGTAGTCCCCTGGTCACTTGCGCGAGCCCAGGTCAGATCGCTCAGCCCAAGGGCATGCGGTTCACTGCTGAAAAACCCTAACAAACCCAAAGGCCTTGACTGTTGGCAACTTGGTAGGCAGTTTTCTACCCCTTGGCCTTGACCCATCGACCCGAAACTTGGAGTGTTGCAGGTTCAGATGGTCCCCCGGTCACTCGCGTGAGTCCAGGTAAGGCAGCACAGCAGAAAGGTATGCAATTCGCGTTTGAAAAGACCAAAACAAGCCCAATTTCTTCACTTTTGGGCCACTTGGTACGCAGTTTTTCTACCCCTTAGGCTTGACCTATCGACCCGGAACTCTGGGCATTGCAGGTTGGGGTTGTCCCCTGATCTGTCGCGCAAGCCCAGACCAGACCACACGGCCGAAGCCAATGCTCTATGCCGCTCAAATTGGCATACCTGGCCCAACGGGTCGACCTTGACCTTGACTGATCGACCCGAAACTCGGAGCGTTGCAGGTTCAGGTGGTCCCGTGGTCACACGCGCGAGCCCAGGTCAGACCGCATAGCAGAAGGGTATGCGGTTCGCGCGTGAAAAGGCCAAAACAAGCCCAAAGGCCTCTACTGTTGGCAACTTGGTACGCAGTTTTCTACCCCTTTGGCTTGACTGATCGACTCGAAACTCTGAATGTTGCAGGTTCGGGTGGTCCCCTGGTCACTCGCGCGAGCCCAGGTCAGATCGCTCAGCCCAAGGGCATGCGGTTCACTGCTGAAAAACCCTAACAAACCCAAAGGCCTTGACTGTTGGCAACTTGGTAGGCAGTTTTCTACCCCTTTGCCTTGACCCATCGACCCGAAACTCGGAGCGTCGCAGGTTCAGATGGTCCCCCGGTCACTCGCGCGAGCCCAGGTCAGGCAGCACAGCAGAAAGGTATGCGGTTCGCATTTGAAAAGACCAAAACAAGCCCAATTTCTTCACTTTTGGGCCACTTGGTACGCAGTTTTTCTACCCCTTAGGCTTGACCTATCGACCCGGAACTCTGGGCATTGCAGGTTGGGGTGGTCCCCTGGTCTGTCGCACGAGCCCAGACCAGACCGCACGGCCGAAGCCAATGCTCTATGCCGCTCAAATTGGCATACCTGGCCCAACGGGTCGACCTTGACCTTGACTGATCGACCCGAAACTCGGAGCGTTGCAGGTTCAGGTGGTCCCGTGGTCACACGCGCGAGCCCAGGTCAGACCGCACAGCAGAAGGGTATGCAGTTCGCGCGTGAAAAGGCCAAAACAAGCCCAAAGGCCTCGACTGTTGGCAACTTGGTACGCAGTTTTCTACCCCTTTGGCTTGACCGATCGACCCGAAACTTGGAATGTTGCAGGTTCGGGTGGTCCCCTGGTCACTCGCGCGAGCCCAGGTCAGATCGCTCAGCCCAAAGGCATGCGGTTCACTGCTGAAAAACCCTAACAAACCCAAAGGCCTTGACTGTTGGCAACTTGGTAGGCAGTTTTCTACCCCTTTGCCTTGACCCATCGACCCGAAACTCGGAGCGTTGCAGGTTCAGATGGTCCCCCGGTCACTCGCGCGAGCCCAGGTCAGGCAGCACAGCACAAAGGTATGCGGTTCGCGTTTGAAAAGACCAAAACAAGCCCAATTTCTTCACTTTTGGGCCACTTGGAACGCAGTTTTTCTACCCCTTAGGCTTGACCTATCGACCCGGAACTCTGGGCATTGCAGGTTGGGGTGGTCCCCTGGTCTGTCGCGCGAGCCCAGACCAGACCGCACGGCCGAAGCCAATGCTCTATGCCGCTCAAATTGGCATACCTGGCCCAACGGGTCGACCTTGACCTTGACTGATCGACCCGAAACTCGGAGCGTTGCAGGTTCAGGTGGTCCCGTGGTCACACGCGCGAGCCCAGGTCAGACCGCACAGCAAAAGGGTATGCGGTTCGCGCGTGAAAAGGCCAAAACAAGCCCAAAGGCCTCGACTGTTGGCAACTTGGTACGCAGTTTTCTACCCCTTTGGCTTGACCGATCGACCCGAAACTCGGAATGTTGCAGGTTCGGGTGGTCCCCTGGTCACTCGCGCAAGCCCAGGTCAGATCGCTCAGCCCAAGGGCATGCGGTTCACTGCTGAAAAACCCTAACAAACCCAAAGGCCTTGACTGTTGGCAACTTGGTAGGCAGTTTTCTACCCCTTGGCCTTGACCCATCGACCCGAAACTCAGAGCGTTGCAGGTTCAGATGGTCCCCCGGTCACTCGCGCGAGCCCAGGTCAGGCAGCACAGCAGAAAGGTATGCGGTTCGCATTTGAAAAGACCAAAACAAGCCCAATTTCTTCACTTTTGGGCCACTTGGTACGCAGTTTTTCTACCCCTTAGGCTTGACCAATTGACCAGGAACTCTGGGCATTGCAGGTTGGGGTGGTCCCCTGGTCTGTCGCACGAGCCCAGACCAGACCGCACGGCCGAAGCCAATGCTCTATGCCGCTCAAATTGGCATACCTGGCCCAACGGGTCGACCTTGACCTTGACTGATCGACCCGAAACTCGGAGCGTTGCAGGTTCAGGTGGTCCAGTGGTCACACGCGCGAGCCCAGGTCAGATTGCTCAGCCCAAGGGCATGGGGTTCACTGCTGAAAAACCCTAACAAACCCAAAGGCCTTGACTGTTGGCAACTTGGTAGGCAGTTTTCTACCCCTTTGCCTTGACCCATCGACCCGAAACTCGGAGCGTTGCAGGTTCAGATGGTCCCCCGGTCACTCGCGCGAGCCCAGGTTAGGCAGCACAGCAGAAAGGTATGCGGTTTGCGTTTGAAAAGACCAAAACAAGCCCAATTTCTTCACTTTTGGGCCACTTGGTACGCAGTTTTTCTACCCCTTAGGCTTGACCTATCGACCCGGAACTCTGGGCATTGCAGGTTGGGGTGGTCCCCTGGTCTGTCGCGCTAGCCCAGACCAGACCGCACGGCTGAAGCCAATGCTCTATGCCGCTCAAATTGGCATACCTTGCCCAACGGGTCGACCTTGACCTTGACTGATCGACCCGAAACTCGGAGCGTTGCAGGTTCAGGTGGTCCCGATGTCACACCTGCGAGCCCAGGTCAGACCGCACAGCAGAAGGGTATGCGGTTCGCGCGTGAAAAGGCCAAAACAAGCCCAAAGGCCTTGACTGTTGGCAACTTGGTACGCAGTTTTCTACCCCTTTGGTTTGACCGATCGACCCGAAACTCGGAATGTTGCAGGTTCGGGTGGTCCCCTGGTCACTCGCGCAAGCCCAGGTCAGATCGCTCAGCCCGAGGGCATGCAGTTCACTGCTGAAAAACCCTAACAAACCCAAAGGCCTTGACTGTTGGCAACTTGGTAGGCAGTTTTCTACCTCTTTGCCTTGACCCATCGACCCGAAACTCGGAGCGTTGCAGGTTCAGATGGTCCCCCGGTCACTCGCGCGAGCCCAGGTCAGGCAGCACAGCAGAAAGGTATGCGGTTCGCGTTTGAAAAGACCAAAACAAGCCCAATTTCTCGCTTTTGGGCCACTTGGTACGCAGTTTTTCTACCCCTTAGGCTTGACCTATCGACCCGGAGCTCTGGGCATTGCAGGTTGGGGTGGACCCCTGGTCTGTCGCGCGAGCCCAGATCAGACCGCACGGTTGAAGCCAATGCTCTATGCCGCTCAAATTGGCATACCTGGCCCAATGGGTCGACATTGACCTTGACTGATCGACCCGAAACTCGGAGCGTTGCAGGTTCAGGTGGTCCCGTGGTCACACGCGCGAGCCCAGGTCAGACCGCACAGCAGAAGGGTATGCGGTTCGCGCGTGAAAAGGCCAAAACAAGCCCAAAGGCCTCGACTGTTGGCAACTTGGTACGCAGTTTTCTACCCCTTTGGCTTGACCGATCGACTCGAAACTCTGAATGTTGCAGGTTCGGGTGGTCCCCTGGTCACTCGCGCGAGCCCAGGTCAGATCGCTCAGCCCAAGGGCATGCGGTTCACTGCTGAAAAACCCTAACAAACCCAAAGGCCTTGACTGATGGCAACTTGGTAGGCAGTTTTCTACCCCTTGGCCTTGACCCATCGACCCGAAACTCGGAGCGTTGCAGGTTCAGATGTTCCCCCGGTCACTCGCGCGAGCCCAGGTCAGGCAGCACAGCACAAAGGTATGCGGTTCGCGTTTGAAAAGACCAAAACAAGCCCAATTTCTCGCTTTTGGGCC
The DNA here is from genome assembly GCA_948146395.1 of Fragum whitleyi. Classification (NCBI taxonomy): domain Eukaryota; kingdom Metazoa; phylum Mollusca; class Bivalvia; order Cardiida; family Cardiidae; genus Fragum; species Fragum whitleyi. Next base: position 33,551,547 of record OX411555.1, read on the forward strand.
ACTTGGTACGCAGTTTTTCTACCCCTTAGGCTTGACCTATCGACCCGGAACTCTGGGCATTGCAGGTTGGGGTGGTCCCCTGGTCTGTCGCGCGAGCCCAGACCAGACCGCACGGCCGAAGCCAATGCTCTATGCCGCTCAAATTGGCATACCTGGCCCAACGGGTCGACCTTGACCTTGACTGATCGACCCGAAACTCGGAGCGTTGCAGGTTCAGGTGGTCCAGTGGTCACACGTGCGAGCCCAGGTCAGACCGCACAGCAGAAGGGTATGCGGTTCGCGCGTGAAAAGGCCAAAACAAGCCCAAAGGCCTCGACTGTTGGCAACTTGGTACGCAGTTTTCTACCCCTTTGGCTTGACTGATCGACCCGAAACTCGGAATGTTGTAGGTTCGGGTGTTCCCCTGGTCACTCGCGCAAGCCCAGGTCAGATCACTCAGCCCAAGGGCATGCGGTTCACTGCTGAAAAACCCTAACAAACCCAAAGGCCTTGACTGTTGGCAACTTGGTAGGCAGTTTTCTACCCCTTTGCCTTGACCCATCGACCCAAAACTCGGAGCGTTGCAGGTTCAGATGGTCCCCCGGTCACTCGCGCGAGCCCAGGTCAGGCAGCACAGCAGAAAGGTATGTGGTTCGCGTTTGAAAAGACCAAAACAAGCCCAATTTCTTCACTTTTGGGCCACTTGGTACGCAGTTTTTCTACCCCTTAGGCTTGACCTATCGACCCGGAACTATGGGCATTGCAGGTTGGGGTGGTCCCCTGGTCTGTCGTGCGAGCCCAGACCAGACCGCACGGCCGAATCCAATGCTCTATGCCGCTCAAATTGGCATACCTGGCCCAACGGGTCATCCTTGACCTTGACTGATCGACCCGAAACTCGGAGCGTTACAGGTTCAGGTGGTCCCGTGGTCACACGTGCGAGCCCAGGTCAGACTGCACAGCAGAAGGGTATGCGGTTCGCGCGTGAAAAGGCCAAAACAAGCCCAAAGGCCTCGACTGTTGGCAACTTGGTACGCAGTTTTCTACCCCTTTGGCTTGACCGATCGACCCGAAACTTGGAATGTTGCAGGTTCGGGTGGTCCCCTGGTCACTCGCGCGAGCCCAGGTCAAATCGCTCAGCCCAAGGGCATGGGGTTCACTGCTGAAAAACCCTAACAAACCCAAAGGCCCTGACTGTTGGCAACTTGGTAGGCAGTTTTCTACCCCTTTGCCTTGACCCATCGACCCGAAACTCGGAGCGTTGCAGGTTCAGATGGTCCCCCGGTCACTCGCGCGAGCCCAGGTCAGACAGCACAGCTGAAAGGTATGCGGTTTGAAAAGACCAAAACAAGCCCAATTTCTCGCTTTTGGGCCACTTGGTACGCAGTTTTTCTACCCCTTAGGCTTGACCTATCGACCCGGAACTCTGGGCATTGCAGGTTGGTGTGGTCCCCTGGTCTGTCGCGCGAGCCCAGACCAGACCGCACAGCAGAAGCCAATGCTCTATGCCGCTCAAATTGGCATACCTGGCCCAACGGGTCGACCTTGACCTTGACTGATCGACCCGAAACTCGGAGCGTTGCAGGTTCAGGTGGTCCCGTGGTCACACACACGAGCCCAGGTCAGACCGCACAGCAGAAGGGTATGCGGTTCGCGCGTGAAAAGGCCAAAACAAGCCCAAAGGCCTCGACTGTTGGCATCTTGGTATGCAGTTTTCTACCCCTTTGGCTTGACCGATAGACCCGAAACTCGGAATGTTGCAGGTTCGGGTGGTCCCCTGGTCATTCGCGCGAGCCCAGGTCAGATCGCTCAGCCCAAGGGCATGCGGTTCACTGCTGAAAAACCCTAACAAACCCAAAGGCCTTGACTGTTGGCAACTTGTTAGGCAGTTTTCTACCCCTTGGCCTTGACCCATCGACCGGAAACTCGGAGTGTTGCAGGTTCAGATGGTCCCCCGGTCACTCGCGCGAGCCCAGGTCAGGCAGCACAGCAGAAAGGTATGCGGTTCGCGTTTGAAAAGACCAAAACAAGCCCAATTTCTTCACTTTTGGGCCACTTGGTACGCAGTTTTTCTACCCCTTAGGCTTGACCTATCGACCCTGAACTCTGGGCATTGCAGGTTGGGGTGGTCCCCTGGTCTGTCGCACTAGCCCAGACCAGACCGCACGGCTGAAGCCAATCCTCTATGCCGCTCAAATTGGCATACCTGGCCCAACGGGTCGACCTTGACCTTGACTGATCGACCCGAAACTCGGAGCGTTGCAGGTTCAGGTGGTCCCGATGTCACACGCGCGAGCCCAGGTCAGACCGCACAGCAGAAGGGTATGCGGTTCGCGCGTGAAAAGGCCAAAACAAGCCCAAAGGCCTCGACTGTTGGCAACTTGGTACGCAGTTTTCTACCCCTTTGGCTTGACCGATCGACCCGAAACTCGGAATGTTGCAGGTTCGGGTGGTCCCCTGGTCACTCGCGCGAGCCCAGGTCAGATCGCTCAGCCCAAGGGCATGCGGTTCACTGCTGAAAAACCCTAACAAACCCAAAGGCCTTGACTGTTGGCAACTTGGTAGGCAGTTTTCTACCCCTCCGCCTTGACCCATCGACCCAAAACTCAGAGCGTTGCAGGTTCAGATGGTCCCCCGGTCACTCGCGCGAGCCCAGGTCAGGCAGCACAGCAGAAAGGTATGTGGTTCGCGTTTGAAAAGACCAAAACAAGCCCAATTTCTTCGCTTTTGGGCCACTTGGTACGCAGTTTTTCTACCCCTTAGGCTTGACCTATCGACCCGGAACTCTGGGCATTGCAGGTTCAGGTGGTCCCGTGGTCACACGCGCGAGCCCAGGTCAGACCGCACAGCAGAAGGGTATGCGGTTTGCGGGTGAAAAGGCCAAAACAAGCCCAAAGGCCTGGACTGTTGGCAACTTGGTACGCAGTTTTCTACCCCTTTGGCTTTACCGATCGACCCGAAACTTGGAATGTTGCAGGTTCGGGTGGTCCCCTGGTCATTCGCGCGAGCCCAGGTCAGATCGCTCAGCCCAAAGGGCATGCGGTTCACTGCTGAAAAACCCTAACAAACCCAAAGGCCTTGACTGTTGGCAACTTGGTAGGCAGTTTTCTACCCCTTGGCCTTGACCCATCGACCGGAAACTCGGAGTGTTGCAGGTTCAGATGGTCCCCCGGTCACTCGCGCGAGCCCAGGTTAGGCAGCACAGCACAAAGGTATGCGGTTCGCGTTTGAAAAGACCAAAACAAGCCCAATTTCTTCACTTTTGGGCCACTTGGTACGCAGTTTTTCTACCCCTTAGGCTTGACCTATCGACCCGGAACTCTGGGCATTGCAGGTTGGGGTGGTCCCCTGGTCTGTCGCGCGAGCCCAGACCAGACCGCACGGCCGAAGCCAATGCTCTATGCCGCTCAAATTGGCATACCTGGCCCAACGGGTCGACCTTGACCTTGACTGATCGACCCGAAACTCGGAGCGTTGCAGGTTCAGGTGGTCCCGTGGTCACACGCGCGAGCCCAGGTCAGACCGCACAGCAGAAGGGTATGCGGTTCGCGCGTGAAAAGGCCAAAACAAGCCCAAAGGCCTCGACTGTTGGCAACTTGGTACGCAGTTTTCTACCCCTTTGGCTTGACCGATCGACCCGAAACTCGGAATGTTGCAGGTTCGGGTGGTCCCCTGGTCACTCGCTCTGCCCAAGGGCATGTGGTTCACTGCTGAAAAACCCTAACAAACCCAAAGGCCTTGACTGTTGGCAACTTGGTAGGCAGTTTTCTACCCCTTTGCCTTGACCCATCGACCCGAAACTCTGAGCGTTGCAGGTTCAGATGGTCCCCTGGTCATTCACGCGAGCCCAGGTCAGATCGCTCAGCCTAAGGGCATGCGGTTCACTGCTGAAAAACCCTAACAAACCCAAAGGCCTTGACTGTTGGCAACTTGTTAGGCAGTTTTCTACCCCTTGGCCTTGACCCATCGACCGGAAACTCGGAGTGTTGCAGGTTCAGATGGTCCCCCGGTCACTCGCGCGAGCCCAGGTCAGGCAGCACAGCAGAAAGGTATGCGGTTCGCGTTTGAAAAGACCAAAACAAGCCCAATTTCTTCACTTTTGGGCCACTTGGTACGCAGTTTTTCTACCCCTTAGGCTTGACCTATCGACCCTGAACTCTGGGCATTGCAGGTTGGGGTGGTCCCCTGGTCTGTCGCACTAGCCCAGACCAGACCGCACGACCGAAGCCAATCCTCTATGCCGCTCAAATTGGCATACCTGGCCCAACGGGTCGACCTTGACCTTGACTGATCGACCCGAAACTCGGAGCGTTGCAGGTTCAGGTGGTCCCGATGTCACACGCGCGAGCCCAGGTCAGACCGCACAGCAGAAGGGTATGCGGTTCGCGCGTGAAAAGGCCAAAACAAGCCCAAAGGCCTCGACTGTTGGCAACTTGGTACGCAGTTTTCTACCCCTTTGGCTTGACCGATCGACCCGAAACTCGGAATGTTGCAGGTTCGGGTGGTCCCCTGGTCACTCGCGCGAGCCCAGGTCAGATCGCTCAGCCCAAGGGCATGCGGTTCACTGCTGAAAAACCCTAACAAACCCAAAGGCCTTGACTGTTGGCAACTTGGTAGGCAGTTTTCTACCCCTCGGCCTTGACCCATCGACCCAAAACTCAGAGCGTTGCAGGTTCAGATGGTCCCCCGGTCACTCGCGCGAGCCCAGGTCAGGCAGCACAGCAGAAAGGTATGTGGTTCGCGTTTGAAAAGACCAAAACAAGCCCAATTTCTTCGCTTTTGGGCCACTTGGTACGCAGTTTTTCTACCCCTTAGGCTTGACCTATCGACCCGGAACTCTGGGCATTGCAGGTTCAGGTGGTCCCGTGGTCACACGCGCGAGCCCAGGTCAGACCGCACAGCAGAAGGGTATGCGGTTCGCGGGTGAAAAGGCCAAAACAAGCCCAAAGGCCTCGACTGTTGGCAACTTGGTACGCAGTTTTCTACCCCTTTGGCTTTACCGATCGACCCGAAACTCGGAATGTTGCAGGTTCGGGTGGTCCCCTGGTCATTCGCGCGAGCCCAGGTCAGATCGCTCAGCCCAAAGGGCATGCGGTTCACTGCTGAAAAACCCTAACAAACCCAAAGGCCTTGACTGTTGGCAACTTGGTAGGCAGTTTTCTACCCCTTGGCCTTGATCCATCGACCGGAAACTCGGAGTGTTGCAGGTTCAGATGGTCCCCCGGTCACTCGCGCGAGCCCAGGTTAGGCAGCACAGCACAAAGGTATGCGGTTCGCGTTTGAAAAGACCAAAACAAGCCCAATTTCTTCACTTTTGGGCCACTTGGTACGCAGTTTTTCTACCCCTTAGGCTTGACCTATCGACCCGGAACTCTGGGCATTGCAGGTTGGGGTGGTCCCCTGGTCTGTCGCGCGAGCCCAGACCAGACCGCACGGCCGAAGCCAATGCTCTATGCCGCTCAAATTGGCATACCTGGCCCAACGGGTCGACCTTGACCTTGACTGATCGACCCGAAACTCGGAGCGTTGCAGGTTCAGGTGGTCCCGTGGTCACACGCGCGAGCCCAGGTCAGACCGCACAGCAGAAGGGTATGCGGTTCGCGCGTGAAAAGGCCAAAACAAGCCCAAAGGCCTCGACTGTTGGCAACTTGGTACGCAGTTTTCTACCCCTTTGGCTTGACCGATCAACCCGAAACTCGGAATGTTGCAGGTTCGGGTGGTCCCCTGGTCACTCGCGCGAGCCCAGGTCAGATCGCTCAGCCCAAGGGCATGCGGTTCACTGCTGAAAAACCCTAACAAACCCAAAGGCCTTGACTGTTGGCAACTTGGTAGGCAGTTTTCTACCTCTTTGCCTTGACCCATCGACCCGAAACTCGGAGCGTTGCAGGTTCAGATGGTCCCCCGGTCACTCGCACGAGCCCAGGTCAGGCAGCACAGCAGAAAGGTATGTGGTTCGCGTTTGAAAAGACCAAAACAAGCCCAATTTCTCGCTTTTGGGCCACTTGGTACGCAGTTTTTCTACCCCTTAGGCTTGACCTATCGACCCGGAACTCTGGGCATTGCAGGTTGGGGTGGTCCCCTGGTCTGTCGCGCGAGCCCAGACCAGACCGCACGGCCGAAGCCAATGCTCTATGCCGCTCAAATTGGCATACCTGGCCCAACGGGTCGACCTTGACCTTGACTGATTGACCCGAAACTCGGAGCGTTGCAGGTTCAGGTGGTCCCGTGGTCACACGCGCGAGCCCAGGTCAGACCGCACAGCAGAAGGGTATGCGGTTCGCGCGTGAAAAGGCCAAAACAAGCCCAAAGGCCTCGACTGTTGGCAACTTGGTACGCAGTTTTCTACCCCTTTGGCTTGACCGATCGACCCGAAACTCGGAATGTTGCAGGTTCGGGTGGTCCCCTGGTCACTCGCTCTGCCCAAGGGCATGTGGTTCACTGCTGAAAAACCCTAACAAACCCAAAGGCCTTGACTGTTGGCAACTTGGTAGGCAGTTTTCTACCCCTTTGCCTTGACCCATCGACCCGAAACTCTGAGCGTTGCAGGTTCAGATGGTCCCCCGGTCACTCGCGCGAGCCCAGGTCAGGCAGCACAGCAGAAAGGTATGCGGTTCGCGTTTGAAAAGACCAAAACAAGCCCAATTTCTCGCTTTTGGGCCACTTGGTATGCAGTTTTTCTACCCCTTAGGCTTGACCTATCGACCCGGAACTCTGGGCATTGCAGGTTGAGGTGGTCCCCTGGTCTGTCGCGCGAGCCCAGACCAGACCGCACGGCCGAAGCCAATGCTCTATGCCGCTCAAATTGGCATACCTGGCCCAACGGGTCGACCTTGACCTTGACTGATTGACCCGAAACTCGGAGCGTTGCAGGTTCAGGTGGTCCCGTGGTCACACGCGCGAGCCCAGGTCAGACCGCACAGCAGAAGGGTATGCGGTTCGCGCGTGAAAAGGCCAAAACAAGCCCAAAGGCCTCGACTGTTGGCAACTTGGTACGCAGTTTTCTACCCCTTTGGCTTGACCGATCGACCCGAAACTCGGAATGTTGCAGGTTAGGGTGGTCCCCTGGTCACTCGCTCTGCCCAAGGGCATGTGGTTCACTGCTGAAAAACCCTAACAAACCCAAAGGCCTTGACTGTTGGCAACTTGGTAGGCAGTTTTCTACCCCTTTGCCTTGACCCATCGACCCGAAACTCTGAGCGTTGCAGGTTCAGATGGTCCCCTGGTCATTCGCGCGAGCCCAGGTCAGATCGCTCAGCCCAAGGGCATGCGGTTCACTGCTGAAAAACCCTAACAAACCCAAAGGCCTTGACTGTTGGCAACTTGTTAGGCAGTTTTCTACCCCTTGGCCTTGACCCATCGACCTGAAACTCGGAGTGTTGCAGGTTCAGATGGTCCCCCGGTCACTCGCGCGAGCCCAGGTCAGGCAGCACAGCAGAAAGGTATGCGGTTCGCGTTTGAAAAGACCAAAACAAGCCCAATTTCTTCACTTTAGGGCCACTTGGTACGCAGTTTTTCTACCCCTTAGGCTTGACCTATCGACCCTGAACTCTGGGCATTGCAGGTTGGGGTGGTCCCCTGGTCTGTCGCACTAGCCCAGACCAGACCGCATGACCGAAGCCAATCCTCTATGCCGCTCAAATTGGCATACCTGGCCCAACGGGTCGACCTTGACCTTGACTGATCGACCCGAAACTCGGAGCGTTGCAGGTTCAGGTGGTCCCGATGTCACACGCGCGAGCCCAGGTCAGACCGCACAGCAGAAGGGTATGCGGTTCGCGCGTGAAAAGGCCAAAACAAGCCCAAAGGCCTCGACTGTTGGCAACTTGGTACGCAGTTTTCTACCCCTTTGGCTTGACCGATCGACCCGAAACTCGGAATGTTGCAGGTTCAGATGGTCCCCTGGTCATTCGCGCGAGCCCAGGTCAGATCGCTCAGCCCAAGGGCATGCGGTTCACTGCTGAAAAACCCTAACAAACCCAAAGGCCTTGACTGTTGGCAACTTGGTAGGCAGTTTTCTACCCCTCGGCCTTGACCCATCGACCCAAAACTCAGAGCGTTGCAGGTTCAGATGGTCCCCCGGTCACTCGCGCGAGCCCAGGTCAGGCAGCACAGCAGAAAGGTATGTGGTTCACGTTTGAAAAGACCAAAACAAGCCCAATTTCTTCGCTTTTGGGCCACTTGGTACGCAGTTTTTCTACCCCTTAGGCTTGACCTATCGACCCGGAACTCTGGGCATTGCAGGTTCAGGTGGTCCCGTGGTCACACGCGCGAGCCCAGGTCAGACCGCACAGCAGAAGGGTATGCGGTTCGCGGGTGAAAAGGCCAAAACAAGCCCAAAGGCCTCGACTGTTGGCAACTTGGTACGCAGTTTTCTACCCCTTTGGCTTTACCGATCGACCCGAAACTCGGAATGTTGCAGGTTCGGGTGGTCCCCTGGTCATTCGCGCGAGCCCAGGTCAGATCGCTCAGCCCAAAGGGCATGCGGTTCACTGCTGAAAAACCCTAACAAACCCAAAGGCCTTGACTGTTGGCAACTTGGTAGGCAGTTTTCTACCCCTTGGCCTTGACCCATCGACCGGAAACTCGGAGTGTTGCAGGTTCAGATGGTCCCCTGGTCACTCGCGCGAGCCCAGGTTAGGCAGCACAGCACAAAGGTATGCGGTTCGCGTTTGAAAAGACCAAAACAAGCCCAATTTCTTCACTTTTGGGCCACTCGGTACGCAGTTTTTCTACCCCTTAGGCTTGACCTATCGACCCGGAACTCTGGGCATTGCAGGTTGGGGTGGTCCCCTGGTCTGTCGCGCGAGCCCAGACCAGACCGCACGGCCGAAGCCAATGCTCTATGCCGCTCAAATTGGCATACCTGGCCCAACGGGTCGACCTTGACCTTGACTGATCGACCCGAAACTCGGAGCGTTGCAGGTTCAGGTGGTCCCGTGGTCACACGCGCGAGCCCAGGTCAGACCGCACAGCAGAAGGGTATGCGGTTCGCGCGTGAAAAGGCCAAAACAAGCCCAAAGGCCTCGACTGTTGGCAACTTGGTACGCAGTTTTCTACCCCTTTGGCTTGACCGATCAACCCGAAACTCGGAATGTTGCAGGTTCGGGTGGTCCCCTGGTCACTCGCGCGAGCCCAGGTCAGATCGCTCAGCCCAAGGGCATGCGGTTCACTGCTGAAAAACCCTAACAAACCCAAAGGCCTTGACTGTTGGCAACTTGGTAGGCAGTTTTCTACCTCTTTGCCTTGACCCATCGACCCGAAACTCGGAGCGTTGCAGGTTCAGATGGTCCCCCGGTCACTCGCACGAGCCCAGGTCAGGCAGCACAGCAGAAAGGTATGTGGTTCGCGTTTGAAAAGACCAAAACAAGCCCAATTTCTCGCTTTTGGGCCACTTGGTACGCAGTTTTTTACCCCTTAGGCTTGACCTATCGACCCGGAACTCTGGGCATTGCAGGTTGGGGTGGTCCCCTGGTCTGTCGCGCGAGCCCAGACCAGACCGCACGGCCGAAGCCAATGCTCTATGCCGCTCAAATTGGCATACCTGGCCCAACGGGTCGACCTTGACCTTGACTGATTGACCCGAAACTCGGAGCGTTGCAGGTTCAGGTGGTCCCGTGGTCACACGCGCGAGCCCAGGTCAGACCGCACAGCAGAAGGGTATGCGGTTCGCGCGTGAAAAGGCCAAAACAAGCCCAAAGGCCTCGACTGTTGGCAACTTGGTACGCAGTTTTCTACCCCTTTGGCTTGACCGATCGACCCGAAACTCGGAATGTTGCAGGTTCGGGTGGTCCCCTGGTCACTCGCTCTGCCCAAGGGCATGTGGTTCACTGCTGAAAAACCCTAACAAACCCAAAGGCCTTGACTGTTGGCAACTTGGTAGGCAGTTTTCTACCCCTTTGCCTTGACCCATCGACCCGAAACTCTGAGCGTTGCAGGTTCAGATGGTCCCCCGGTCACTCGCGCGAGCCCAGGTCAGGCAGCACAGCAGAAAGGTATGCGGTTCGCGTTTGAAAAGACCAAAACAAGCCCAATTTCTCGCTTTTGGGCCACTTGGTATGCAGTTTTTCTACCCCTTAGGCTTGACCTATCGACCCGGAACTCTGGGCATTGCAGGTTGGGGTGGTCCCCTGGTCTGTCGCGCGAGCCCAGACCAGACCGAACGGCCGAAGCCAATGCTCTATGCCGCTCAAATTGGCATACCTGGCCCAACGGGTCGACCTTGACCTTGACTGATCGACCCGAAACTCGGAGCGTTGCAGGTTCAGGTGGTCCCGTGGTCACACGCGCGAGCCCAGGTCAGACCGCACAGCAGAAAGGTATGCGGTTCGCGCGTGAAAAGGCCAAAACAAGCCCAAAGGCCTCGACTGTTGGCAACTTGGTACGCAGTTTTCTACCCCTTTGACTTGACCAATCAACCCGAAACTCGGAATGTTGCAGGTTCGGGTGGTCCCCTGGTCACTCGCGCGAGCCCAGGTCAGATCGCTTAGCCAAAGGGCATGCGGTTCACTGCTGAAAAACCCTAACAAACCCAAAGGCCTTGACTGTTGGCAACTTGGTAGGCAGTTTTCTACCCCTTTGCCTTGACCCATCGACCCGAAACTCTGAGCGTTGCAGGTTCAGATGGTCCCCCGGTCACTCGCGCGAGCCCAGGTCAGGCAGCACAGCAGAAAGGTATGCGGTTCGCGTTTGAAAAGACCAAAACAAGCCAAATTTCTTCACTTTTGGGCCACTTGGTACACAGTTTTTCTACCCCTTAGGCTTGACCTATCGACCCGGAACTCTGGGCATTGCAGGTTGGGGTGGTCCCCTGGTCTGTCGCGCGAGCCCAGACCAGACCGCATGGCCGAAGCCAATGCTCTATGCCGCTCAAATTGGCATACCTGGCCCAACATGTCGACCTTGACCTTGACTGATCGACCCGAAACTCGGAGCGTTGCAGGTTCAGGTGGTCCCGTGGTCACACGCGCGAGCCCAGGTCAGACCGCACAGCAGAAGGGTATGCGGTTCGCGCGTGAAAAACCCTAACAAACCCAAAGGCCTTGACTGTTGGCAACTTGGTACGCAGTTTTCTACCCCGTTGGCTTGACCGATCAACCCGAAACTCGGAATGTTGCAGGTTCGGGTGGTCCCCTGGTCACTCGCGCGAGCCCAGGTCAGATCGCTCAGCCCAAGGGCATGCGGTTCACTGCTGAAAAACCCTAACAAACCCAAAGGCCTTGACTGCTGGCAATTTGGTAGGCAGTTTTCTACCCCTTGGCCTTGACCCATCGACCCGAAACTCGGAGCGTTGCAGGTTCAGATGGTCCCCCGGTCACTCGCGCGAGCCCAGGTCAGGCAGCACAGCACAAAGGTATGTGGTTCGCGTTTGAAAAGACCAAAACAAGCCCAATTTCTTCACTTTTGGGCTACTTGGTACGCAGTTTTTCTACCCCTTAGGCTTGACCTATTGACCCGGAACTCTGGGCATTGCAGGTTGGGGTGGTCCCCTGGTCTGTTGCGTTAGCCAAGACCAGACCGCACGGCCGAAGCCAATGCTCTATGCCGCTCAAATTGGCATACCTGGCCCAACGGGTCGACCTTGACCTTGACTGATCGACCTGAAACTCGGAGCATTGCAGGTTCAGGTGGTTCCGTGGTCACACGCGCGAGCCCAGGTCAGACTGCACAGCAGAAGGGTATGCGGTTTGCGCGTGAAAAGGCCAAAACAAGCCCAAAGGCCTTGACTGTTGGCAACTTGGTCCGCAGTTTTCTACCCCTTTGGCTTGACCGATCAACCCGAAACTCGGAATGTTGCAGGTTCGGGTGGTCCCCTGGTCACTCGCGCGAGCCCAGGTCAGATCGCTCAGCCCAAGGGCATGCGGTTCACTGCTGAAAAACCCTAACAAACCCAAAGGCCATTACTGTTGGCAACTTGGTAGGCAGTTTTCTACCCCTTGGCCTTGACCCATCGACCCGAAACTCGGAGTGTTGCAGGTTCAGATGGTCCCCCGGTCACTCGCGTGAGTCCAGGTCAGGCAGCACAGCAGAAAGGTATGCGGTTCGCGTTTGAAAAGACCAAAACAAGCCCAATTTCTCGCTTTTGGGCCACTTGGTACGCAGTTTTTCTACCCCTTAGGCTTGACCTATCGACCCGGAACTCTGGGCATTGCAGGTTGAGGTGGTCCCCTGGTCTGTCGCGCGAGCCCAGACCAGACCGCACGGCCGAAGCCAATGCTCTATGCCGCTCAAATTGGCATACCTGGCCCAACGGGTCGACCTTGACCTTGACTGATCGACCCGAAACTCGGAGCGTTGCAGGTTCAGGTGGTCCCGTGGTCACACGCGCGAGCCCAGGTCAGACCGCACAGCAGAAAGGTATGCGGTTCGCGCGTGAAAAGGCCAAAACAAGAACAAAGGCCTCGACTGTTGGCAACTTGGTACGCAGTTTTCTACCCCTTTGACTTGACCAATCAACCCAAAACTCGGAATGTTGCAGATTCGGGTGGTCCCCTGGTCACTCGCGCGAGCCCAGGTCAGATCGCTCAGCCCAAGGGCATGCGGTTCACTGCTGAAAAACCCTAACAAACCCAAAGGCCTTGACTGTTTGCAACTTGGTAGGCAGTTTTCTACCCCTTTGCCTTGACCCATCGACCCGAAACTCTGAGCGTTGCAGGTTCAGATGGTCCCCCGGTCACTCGCGCGAGCCCAGGTCAGGCAGCACAGCAGAAAGGTATGCGGTTCGCGTTTGAAAAGACCAAAACAAGCCCAATTTCTTCACTTTTGGGCCACTTGGTACACAGTTTTTCTACCCCTTAGGCTTGACCTATCGACCCGGAACTCTGGGCATTGCAGGTTTGGGTGGTCCCCTGGTCTGTCGTGCGAGCCCAGACCAGACCGCACGGCCGAAGCCAATGCTCTATGCCGCTCAAATTGGCATACCTGGCCCAACGGGTCGACCTTGACCTTGACTGATCGACCCGAAACACGGAGCGTTGCAGGTTCAGGTGGTCCCGTGGTCACACGCGCGAGCCCAGGTCAGACCGCACAGCAGAAGGGTATGCGGTTCGCGCGTGAAAAACCCTAACAAACCCAAAGGCCTTGACTGTTGGCAACTTGGTACGCAGATTTCTACCCCGTTGGCTTGACCGATCAACCCGAAACTCGGAATGTTGCAGGTTCGGGTGGTCCCCTGGTCACTCGCGCGAGCCCAGGTCAGATCACTCAGCCCAAGGGCATGCGGTTCACTGCTGAAAAACCCTAACAAACCCAAAGGCCTTGACTGCTGGCAATTTGGTAGGCAGTTTTCTACCCCTTGGCCTTGACCCATCGACCCGAAACTCGGAGCGTTGCAGGTTCAGATGGTCCCCCGGTCACTCGCGCGAGCCCAGGTCAGGCAGCACAGCACAAAGGTATGCGGTTCGCGTTTGAAAAGACCAAAACAAGCCCAATTTCTTCACTTTTGGGCCACTTGGTACGCAGTTTTTCTACCCCTTAGGCTTGACCTATTGACCCGGAACTCTGGGCATTGCAGGTTGGGGTGGTCCCCTGGTCTGTTGCGCTAGCCCAGACCAGACCGCACGGCCGAAGCCAATGCTCTATGCCGCTCAAATTGGCATACCTGGCCCAACGGGTCGACCTTGACCTTGACTGATCGACCTGAAACTCGGAGCGTTGCAGGTTCAGGTGGTTCCGTGGTCACACGCGCGAACCCAGGTCAGACCGCACAGCAGAAGGGTATGCGGTTTGCGCATGAAAAGGCCAAAACAAGCCCAAAGGCCTTGACTGTTGGCAACTTGGTACGCAGTTTTCTACCCCTTTGGCTTGACCAATCGACCCGAAACTCGGAATGTTGCAGGTTCGGGTAGTCCCCTGGTCACTTGCGCGAGCCCAGGTCAGATCGCTCAGCCCAAGGGCATGCGGTTCACTGCTGAAAAACCCTAACAAACCCAAAGGCCTTGACTGTTGGCAACTTGGTAGGCAGTTTTCTACCCCTTGGCCTTGACCCATCGACCCAAAACTTGGAGTGTTGCAGGTTCAGATGGTCCCCCGGTCACTCGCGTGAGTCCAGGTCAGGCAGCACAGCAGAAAGGTATGCGGTTCGCGTTTGAAAAGACCAAAACAAGCCCAATTTCTTCACTTTTGGGCCACTTGGTACGCAGTTTTTCTACCCCTTAGGCTTGACCTATCGACCCGGAACTCTGGGCATTGCAGGTTGGGGTTGTCCCCTGGTCTGTCGCGCAAGCCCAGATCAGACCACACGGCCGAAGCCAATGCTCTATGCCGCTCAAATTGGCATACCTGGCCCAACGGGTCGACCTTGACCTTGACTGATCGACCCGAAACTCGGAGTGTTGCAGGTTCAGGTGGTCCCGTGGTCACACGCGCGAGCCCAGGTCAGATTGCACAGCAGAAGGGTATACGGTTTGCGCGTGAAAAGGCCAAAACAAGCCCAAAGGCCTTGACTGTTGGCAACTTGGTCCGCAGTTTTCTACCCCTTTGGCTTGACCGATCGACCCGAAACTCGGAATGTTGCAGGTTCGGGTGGTCCCCTGGTCACTCGCGCGAGCCCAGGTCAGATTGCTCAGCCCAAGGGCATGCGGTTCACTGCTGAAAAACCCTAACAAACCCAAAGGCCATTACTGTTGGCAACTTGGTAGGCAGTTTTCTACCCCTTGGCCTTGACCCATCGACCCGAAACTCGGAGTGTTGCAGGTTCAGATGGTCCCCCGGTCACTCGCGTGAGTCCAGGTCAGGCAGCACAGCAGAAAGGTATGCGGTTCGCGTTTGAAAAGACCAAAACAAGCCCAATTTCTTCACTTTTGGGCCACTTGGTACGCAGTTTTTCTACCCCTTAGGCTTGACCTATCGACCCGGAACTCTGGTCATTGCAGGTTGGGGTTGTCCCCTGGTCTGTCGCGCGAGCCCAGACCAGACCACACGGCCGAAGCCAATGCTCTATGCCGCTCAAATTGGCATACCTGGCCCAACGGGTCGACCTTGACCTTGACTGATCGACCTGAAACTCGGAGCTTTGCAGGTTCAGGTGGTCCCGTGGTCACACGCCCAGGTCAGACCGCACAGCAGAAGGGTATGCGGTATGCGCGTGAAAAGGCCAAAACAAGCCCAAAGGCCTTGACTGTTGGCAACTTGGTCCGCAGTTTTCTACCCCTTTGGCTTGACTGATCAACCCGAAACTTGGAATGTTGCAGGTTCGGGTGGTCCCCTGGTCACTCGCGCGAGCCCAGGTCAGATTGCTCAGCCCAAGGGCATGCGGTTCACTGCTGAAAAACCCTAACAAACCCAAAGGCCTTGACTGTTGGCAACTTGGTAGGCAATTTTCTACCCTTTGGCCTTGACCCATCGACCCGAAACTCGGAGCTTTGCAGGTTCAGATGGTCTCCCGGTCACTCGCACAAGCCCAGGTCAGGCAGCACAGCACACAGGTATGCGGTTTGCGTTTGAAAAGACCAAAAACAAGCCCAATTTCTTCACTTTTGGGCCACTTGGTACGCAGTTTTTCTACCCCTTAGGCTTGACCTATCGACCCGGAACTCTGGGCATTGCAGGTTGGGGTGGTCCCCTGGTCTGTCGCGCGAGCCCAGACCAGACCGCACGGCCGAAGCCAATGCTCTATGCCGCTCAAATTGGCATACCTGGCCCAACGGGTCGACTTTGACCTTGACTGATCGACCTGAAACTCGGAGTGTTGCAGGTTCAGGTTGTCCCGTGGTCACACGCGTGAGCCCAGGTCAGACCGCACAGCATAATTGTATGCGGTATGCGCGTGAGGAGGCCAAAAAGAGCCCAAAGGCCTTGACTGTTGGCAATTTGGTACGCAGTTTTCTACCCCTTTGGCTTGACCGATCGACCCGAAACTCGGAATGTTGCAGGTTCGGGTGGTCCCCGGCTCACTCGCGCGAGTCCAGGTCAGATTGCTCAGCCCAAGGGCATGCGGTTCACTGCTGAAAAACCCTAACAAACCCAAAGGCCTTGACTGTTGGCAACTTGGTAGGCAGTTTTCTACCCCTTGGCCTTGACCCATCGACCCGAAACTCGGAGCGTTGCAAGTTCAGATGGTCCCCCGGTAACTCGCGCGAGCCCAGGTCAGGCAGCACAGCACAAAGGTATGCGGTTCGCGTTTGAAAAGACCAAAACAAGCCCAATTTCTTCACTTTTTGGCCACTTGGTACGCAGTTTTTCTACCCCTTAGGCTTGACTTATCGACCCGGAACTCTGGGCATTGCAGGTTCAGATGGTCCCCTGGTCTGTCGCATGAGCCCAGACCAGACCGCACGGCCAAAGCCAATGCTCTATGCCGCTCAAATTGGCATACCTGGCCCAACGGGTCGACCTTGACCTTGACTGATCGACCGGAAACTTGGAGCGTTGCAGGTTCAGGTGGTCCCGTGGTCACACGCGCGAGCCCAGGTCAGACCGCACAGCAGAAGGGTATGCGGTTCGCGCATGAAAAGGCCAAAACAAGCCCAAAGGCCTTGACTGTTGGCAACTTGGTACGCAGTTTTCTACCCCTTTGGCTTGACCGATCAACCCAAAACTCGGAATGTTGCAGTTTCGGGTGGTCCCCTGGTCACTCGCACGAGCCCAGGTCAGATCGCTCAGCTCAAGGGCATGCGGTTCACTGCTGAAAAACCCTAACAAACCAAAAGGCCTTGACTGTTGGCAACTTGGTAGGCAGTTTTCTACCCCTTGGCCTTGACCCATCGACCCGAAACTCGGAGCGTTGCAGGTTCAGATGGTCCCCCGGTCACTCGCGCGAGCCCAGGTCAGGCAGCACAGCAAAAAGGTATGCGGTTCGCGTTTGAAAAGACCAAAACAAGCCCAATTTCTACACTTTTGGGCCACTTGGTACGCAGTTTTTCTACCCCTTAGGCTTGACCTATCGACCCGGAACTCTTGGCATTGCAGGTTGGGGTGGTCCCCTGGTCTGTCGCGCGAGTCCAGACCAGACCGCACGGCCGAAGACAATGCTCTATGCCGCTCAAATTGGCATACCTGGCCCAACGGGTCGACCTTGACCTTGACTGATCGACCCGAAACTCGGAGCGTTGCAGGTTCAGGTGGTTCCGTGGTCACACGCGCGAGCCCAGGTCAGACCATACAGCAGAAGGGTATGCGGTTCGCGCATGAAAAGGCCAAAACAAGCCCAAAGGCCTCGACTGTTGGCAACTTGGTACGCAGTTTTCTACCCCTTTGGCTTGACCGATTGACCCGAAAGTCGGAATGTTGCAGGTTCGGGTGGTCCCCTGGTCACTCGCGTGAGCCCAGGTCAGATCGCTCAGCCCAAGGGCATGCGGTTAACTGCTGAAAAACCCTAACAAACCCAAAGGCCTTGACTATTGGCAACTTGGTAGGCAGTTTTCTACCCCTTGGCCTTGACCCATCGACCCGAAACTCGGAGCGTTGCAGGTTCAGATGGTCCCCCATTCACTCTCGCGAGCCCAGGTGAGGCAGCACAGCAGAAAGGTATGCGGTTCGCATTTGAAAAGACCAAAATAAGCCCAATTTCTTCACTTTTGGGCCACTTGGTACGCGGTTTTTCTACCCCTTAGGCTTGACCTATTGACCCGTAACTCTGGGCATTGCAGGTTGGGGTGGTCCCCTGGTCTGTCGCGCGAGCCCAGACCAGACCACACGGCCGAAGCCAATGCTCTATGCCGCTCAAATTGGCATACCTGGCCCAACAGGTCGAAATTGACCTTGACTGATCGACCCGAAACTCAGAGCGTTGCAGGTTCAGGTGGTCCCGTGGTCACACGCGCGAGCCCAGGTCAGACTGCACAGCAGAAGGGTATGCTGTTCGCGCGTGAAAAGGCCAAAACAAGCAAAAACAAAGGTCCATCTGCCATGGTCAAGGGGGTCAAAGTGGCGATTGAACACGGCACAAAAGTAGGAAAATTGGTCACGACGAGCACACGACCATCAGCTAAGCCATCCGACCTGGGCTCGCGAATGTGCCCAGGGGACCCAACCACCTTGCAACGTTCAGAGGTTCCAATCTCTCGGTCAAGGTCAAGTTGTCCAAAAACACCATTGAAAATGCCTACTTTTGGGGTTTTTCACCAACTTGGCATCCATGCAGCAACGCCTACGGCTGAGCGATCTGACCCGGGTTGAGCCAGTGCCAAGATGAATCCCATGACATGAGGCCCTATGAGTTTCGGGTTCACGGGTCAAGCCAAAGGGGTAAAAAACTGCTTCCCAAGTTGCCAATAGTGAAGGCCTTTTGGGTGTGTTTTGGTTTTTCCAGAGTGAGCCTCATGCTTTTGGGCCGTGTGATCTGACCTGGGCTCGTGGTAGTGACCAAGGGTCCAACTGGACCTGCAACACGCAGAGTTTCGGGCCGATCGGTCAAGCTCAAGTTTGACCCATTTTGCCGTTTTTGCCAATTTGAGTTGCATAAAGCAATGGCTTTTGCCGTGCGATCTGACCTGGGCTCGTGCCAGAGACCAGGGGACCACCTGGACCTAAGGCGATAAGGATTTGGGGTCCATCTGCCAAGGTCAAGGGGGTCAAAGTGGCGATTGAACACGGCACAAAAGTAGGCAAATTGGTCACGACAAGCGCACGCCCATCGGCTAAGCCATCCGACCTGGGCTCGCGAATGTGCCCAGGGGACCTGCCCACCTTGCCACGTTCAGAGGTTCCAATCTCTCGGTCAAGGTCAAGTGGTCCAGAAACACCATTGAAAATGCCTACTTTTGGGGTTTTTCACCAACTTGGCACCCATGCAGCAACGGCTACGGCTGAGCGATCCGAACCGGGCTCGTGCCAGTGCCAAGATGAATCCCCGGACTTGAGGCCCTATGAGTTTCGGGTTCACGGGTCAAGCCAAAGGGGTAGAAAACTGCTTCCCAATTTGCCAATAGTGAAGTCCTTTTGGGTGCATTTTGGTTTTTCAAGAGTGACCCGCATGCCTTTGGGCCGTGCGATCTGACCTGGGCTCGAGGCAGTGACCAAGGGTCCAACTGGACCTGCAACACTCAGAGTTTCAGGCCGATCGATCAAGCTCAATGTTGACCCATTTTATTGTTTTTGCCAATTTGAGTCGCATAGAGCAATGGCTTCTGCCGTGCGATCTGACCTGGGCTCGCGCCAGAGACCAGGGGACCACCTGGACCTAAGGTGATAAGGCTTTGAGGTCCATCTGCCAAGGTCAAGGCGGACAAAGCGGCGATTGAACACAGCACAAAAGTAGGCGAATTGGTCGAACGAGATCACGCCCACCGGCTAAAACATCAGACCTGGGTTTACGAACGTGCCAAGGGAACCCGCCCACCTTGCCACGTTCAAAGGTTCCAATCTCTCGGTCAAGGTCAAGTGGTCCAGAAACACCATTGAAAATGCCTTCTTTTGGGGTTTTTCACCAACTTGGCACCCGTGCAGCAACGGCTACGGCTAAACGATCTGACCTGGGTTGCGCCAGTGCCAAGATGAATCCCCAGACTTGAGGCCCTATGAGTTTTGGGTTCAAGGGTCAAGCCAAAGGGGTAGAAAACTGCTTCCCAAGTTGCCAATAGTGAAGGCTTTTTGGGTGTTTTTAGTTTTTCAAGAGTGAACCGCATGCCTTTGGGCCGTGCAATCTGACCTGGACTCGCGGCAGTGACCAAGGGTCCAACTGGACCTGCAACACGCAGAGTTTCGGGCCAATCAGTCAAGCTCAAGGTTGACCCATTTTGCCGTTTTTACCAATTTGAGTCGCATAGAGCAATGGCTTCTGCCGTGCGATCTGACCTGAGCTCGCGCCAGAGACCAGGGGACCACCTGGACCTAAGGGGATAAGGATTTGGGGTCCATCTGCCAAGGTCAAGGGGGTCAAAGCGGCGATTGAACATGGCACAAAAGTAGGCAAATTGGTCACGACGTGCGCACCCCCATCGGCTAAGCCATCCGACCTGGGCTCGCAAATGTGCCCAGGGGACCTGCCCACCTTGCCACGTTCAGAGGTTCCAATCTCTCGATCAAGGTCAAGTGGTCTAGAAACACCATTGAAAATGCCTACTTTTGGGGTTTTTCACCAACTTGGCACCCGAGCAGCTATGGCTACGGCTGAGCAAACTGACCCGGGCTCACGCCAGTGCCAAGATGAATCCCTGGACTTGAGGCCCTATGAGTCTCGGGTTCACGGGTCAAGCCAAAGGGGTAGAAAACTGCTTCCCAAGTTGCCAATAGTGAGGGCCTTTTGGGTGTGTTTTGGTTTTTCAAGCGAGAACCGTATGCCTTTGGGCCGTGCGATCTGACCTGACTCAAGGCAGTGACCAAGGGTCCAACTGGACCTGCAACACGCACAGTTTCGGGCCGATTGGTCAAGCTCAAGGTTGACCCATTTTGCCGTTTTTGCCAATTTGAGTCGCATAGAGCAATGGCCTTTGCCGTGCGTTCTGACCTGGGCTCGCGCCAGAGACCAGAGGACCACCTGGACCTAAGGCGATAAGGATTTGGGGTCCATCTGCCAAGGTCAAGGGGGTCAAAGCGGCGATTGAACACAGCACAAAAGTAGGCAAATTGGTCACGACGAGCGCACACCCATCGGCTAAGCCATCCTACCTGGGTTTGCGAATGTGCCCAGGGGACCCGCCCACCTTGTCACGTTCATAGGTTCCAATCTCTCAGTCAAGGTCAAGTGGTCCAGAAACACCATTGAAAATGCCTACTTTTGGGGTTTTTCACCAACTTTGCACCTGTGCAGCAACGGCTACGGCTGAGTGATCTGACTGGTGCTCACACCAGTGCCAAGATGAATCCCCGGAGTTTAGGCCCTATGAGTTTGGGGTTCACAGGTCAAGCCAAAGGGGTAAAAAACTGCTTCCAAAGTGCCAATAGTGAAGGCCTTTTGGGTGTTTTGGTTTTTCAAGAGTGAACCGCATGCCTTTGGGCCGTGCGATCTGATCTGGGCTCGCGGCAGTGACCAAGGGACCAACTGGACCTGCAACACGCAGAATTTTGGGCCGATAGGTCAAGCTCAAGATTGACCCATTTTGCCGTTTTTGCCAATTTGAGTCGAATAGAGCAATGGCTTCTGCCGTGCGATCTGACCTGGGTTCCCCCCAGAGACCAGGGGACCACCTGGACCTAAGGCGATAAGGATTTGGGGTCCATCTGCCAAGGTCAAGGGGGTCAAAGCGGTGATTGAACACGGCACAAAAGTAGGCAAATTGGTCACGACAAGCGCACGCCCATTGGCTAAGCCATCCGACCTGGGCTTGCGAATGTGCCCAGGGGACCTGCCCACCTTGCCATGTTCAGAGGTTCCAATCTCTCGGTCAAGGTCAAGTGGTCCAGAAACACCATTGAAAATGCCTACTTTTGGGGTTTTTCACCAACTTGGCACCCGTGCAGCAATGGCTACGGCTGAGAGATCTGACCCCGGCTCACGCCAGTGCCAAGATGAATCTCCGGACTTGAGGTCATATGAGTTTCGGGTTCAAGGGTCAAGCCAAAGGGGTAGAAAACTGCTTCCCAAGTTGCCAATAGTGAAGGCCTTTTGGGTGTGTTTTGGTTTTTCAAGAGTGAACCCCACGCCTTTGGGCCGTGCGATCTGACCTGGGCTCGCGACAGTGACCAAGGGTCCAACTGGACCTGCAACACGCAGAGTTTCGGGCCGATCGGTCTAGCTCAAGGTTGACCCATTTTGCCGTTTTTGCCAATTTGAGTCCATAGAGCAATGGCTTCTGCCGTTCGATCTGACCTGGGCTCGCGCCAGAGACCAGGGAACCACCTGGACCTAAGGCGATTAGGATTTGGGGTCCATCTGCCAAGGTCAAGGGGGTCAAAGCAGCGATTGAACACGGCACAAAAATAGGCAAATTGGTCACGACGAGCGCACACCCATCGGCTAAGCCATCCGACCTGGGCTCGCGAATGTGCCCACCGGACCTGCCCACCTTGCCACGTTCAGAGGTTCCAATCTCTTGGTTAGGGTCAAGTGGTCCAGGAACACCATTGAAAATGCTTACTTTTGGGGTTTTTCACCAACTTGGCACCCGTGCAGCAACGGCTACGGCTGAGCGATCTGACCAGGGCTTGTGCCAGTGCAAGAATGAATCCCCGAACTTGAGGCCCTATGAGTTTCAGGTTCACGGGTCAAGCCAAAGGGGTAGAAAACTGCTTCCCAAGTTGCCAATAGTGAAGGCCTTTTGGGTGTGTTTTGGTTTTTCAAGAGTGAACCACATGCCTCTGGGCCCTGCAATCTGACCTGGGCTCACGGCAGTGACCAAGGGTCCAACTGGACCTGCAACATGCAGAAATTTGGGCTGATTGGTCAAGCTCAAGGTTGACCCATTTTGCCGTTTTTGCCAATTTGAGTCGCATAGAACAATGGCTTCTGCCGTGCAATCTGACCTGGGCTCGCACCAGAGACCAGGGGACCACCTGGACCTAAGGCGATAAGGATTTGGGGTCCATCTGCCAAGGTCAAGGGGGTCAAAGCGGCGATTGAACACGGCACAAAAGTAGGCAAATTGGTCACGACAAGCGCACGCCCATCGGCTAAGCCATCCGACCTGGGTTCCCGAATGTGCCCAGGGAACCCGCCCACCTTGCCATGTTCAGAGGTTCCAATTTCTCGGTCAAGGTCAAGTGGTCCAGAAACACCATTGAAAATGCCTACTTTTGGGGTTTTTCACCAACTTGGCACCCGTGCAGCAGCAGCTACGGCTGAGCGATCTGACCCCGGCTCGCGCCAGTGCCAAGATGAATCCCTGGACTTGAGGCCCTATGAGTTTCAGGTTCGTGGGTCAAGCCAAAGGGGTAGAAAACTGCTTCCCAAGTTGCCAATAGTGAAGGCCTTTTGGGTGTGTTTTGGTTTTTCAAGAGTGAACCACCTGCCTTTGGGCCATGCGATCTGACCTGGGCTCGCAGCAGTGACCAAGGGTCCAACTGGACCTACAACTCGCAGAGTTTTGGGCAGATTGGTCAAGCTCAAGGTTGACCCATTTTGCCGTTTTTGCCAATTTGAGTCGCATAGAGCAATGGCTTCTGCCGTGCGATCTGACCTGGGCTTGGCCAGAGACCAGGGGACCACCTGGACCTAAGGCGATAAGGATTTGGGGTCCATCTGCCAAGGTCAAGGGGGTCAAAGCGGCGATTGAACACGGCACAAAAGTAGGCAAATTGGTCACGACGAGCGCACGCCCATCGGCTAAGCCATCCGACCTGGGCTAGCGAATGTGCCCAGGGGACCCGCTTACTTTGCCACGTTCAGAGGTTCCAATCTCTCGGTCAAGGTCAAGTGGTACAGAAACACCATTGAAAATGCCTACTTTTGGGGTTTTTCACCAACTTGGCACCCGTGCAGCAACGGCTATTGCTGAGCATTCTGACCCCGGCACGCGCCAGTGCCAAGATGAATCCCAGGACTTGAGGCCCTATGAGTTTCAGGTTCACGGGTCAAGCCAAAGGGGTAGAAAACTGCTTCCCAAGTTGCCAATAGTGAAGGCCTTTTGGGTGTGTTTTGGTTTTTCAAGAGTGAACCGCAATCCTTTGGGCTGTGCGATCTGACCTTGGCACGGGGCAGTGACCAAGGGTCCAACTGGACCTGCAACACGCAGAGTTTCGGGCCGATCGGTCAAGCTCAAGGTTGACCCATTTTGCCGTTTTTGCCAAATTGAGTCGCATAGAGCAATGGCTTCTGCCGTGCGATCTGACCTGGGCTCGCGCCAGAGACCAGGGGACCACCTGGACCTATTGCCATAAGGATATTGGGTCCATCTGCCAAGGTCAAGGGGGTCAAAGCGGCGATTGAACACGGCACAAAAGTAGGCAAATTGGTCACGACGAGCACACGCCCATCGGCTAAGCCATCTGACCTGGGCCTGCGAATGTGCCAAGGGGACCCGCCCACCTTGCCACTTTCAGAGGTTCCAATCTCTAGGTCAAGATCAAGTGGTCCAGAAACACCATTGAAAATGCCTACTTTTGGGGTTTTTCACCAACTTGGCACCCGTGCAGCAACGGCTACGGCTGAGCGATCTGACCCAGGCTTGCGCCAGTGCCAAGATGAATCCCCGGACTTGAGGCCCTATGAGTTTCGGGTTCACGGGTCAAGCCAAAGGGGTAGAAAACTGCTTCCCAAGTTGCCAATAGTGAAGGCCTTTTGGGTGTGTTTTGGTTTTTCAAGAGTGAACCGCATGCCTCTGGGCCGTGCGATCTGACCATGGCTCATGGCAGTGACCAAGGGTCGAACTGGACCTGCAACACGCAGAGTTTCGGGCTGATTGGTCAAGCTCAAGGTTGACCCATTTTGCCTTTTTTGCAAATTTGAGTCGCATAGAGCAATGGCTTCTGCCGTGCAATCTGACCTGGGCTCACACCAGAGACCAGGGGACCACCTGGACCTAAAGGCGATAAGGATTTTGGGTCAATCTGCCAAGGTCAAGGGGGTCAAAGCGGCGATTGAACACGGCACAAAAGTAGGCAAATTGGTCGCGACGAGCGCACGCCCATCAGCTAAGCCATCCGACCTGGGCTTGCGAATGTGCCCAGGGGACCTGCCCACCTTGCCACGTTCAGAGGTTCCAATCTCTCGGTCAAGGTCAAGTGGTCTAGAAACACCATTGAAAATGCCTACTTTTGGGGTTTTTCACCAACTTGGCACCCGTGCAGCAACGGCTACGGCTGAGCGATCTGACCCGGGCTCGCGCCAGTGCCAAGATGAATCCCTGGACTTGAGGCCCTATGAGTCTCGGGTTCACGGGTCAAGCCAAAGGGGTAGAAAACTGCTTCCCAAGTTGCCAATAGTGAAGGCCTTTTGGGTGTGTTTTGGTTTTTCAAGAGTGAACTGCATGCTTTTGGGCCGTGCGATCTGACCTAGGCTCGAGGCAGTGACCAAGGGTCCAACTGGACCTGCAACACGCAGAGTTTCGGGCTGATCGGTCAAGCTCAAGGTTGACCCATTTTGCCGTTTTTGCCAATTTGAGTTGCATAGAGCAATGGCTTCTGCTGTGCGATCTGACCTGGGCTCGCGCCAGTGACCAGGGGACCACCTGGACCTAAGGCGATAAGGATTTAGGGTCCATCTGCCAATGTCAAGGGGGTCAAAGCGGCGATTTAACACAGCACAAAAGTAGGCAAATTGGTCACGACGAGCGCACACCCATCGGCTAAGCCATTCGACTTGGGCTCGCGAATGTGCCCAGGGGACCCGCCCACCTTGCCACGTTCAGAGGTTCCAATCTCTCGGTCAAGGTCAAGTGGTCAAGAAACACCATTGAAAATGCCTACTTTTGGGGTTTTTCACCATGTTGGCACCCGTGCAGCAACAGGTACGACTGAGCGATCTGACCCGGGCTCGCGCCAGTGCCAAGATGAATCCCCGGACTTGAGGCCCTATGAGTTTTGGGTTCACGGGTCAAGCCAAAGGGGTAGAAAACTGCTTCCCAAGTTGCCAATAGTGAAGGCCTTTTGGGTGTGTTTTGGTTTTTCAAGAGTGAACCGCATGCCTTTGGGCCGTGCGATCTGACCTGGGCTCACGGCAGTGACCAAGGGTCCAACTGGACCTGCAACACGCAGAGTTTCGGGCCGATTGGTCAAGCTCAAGGTTGACCCATTTTGCCGCTTTTGCCAATTTGAGTCGCATAGAGCAATGGCTTCTGCCGTGCGATCTGACCTGGGCTCGCGCCAGAGATCAGGGGACTACCTGGACCTAAGGCGATAAGGATTTGGGGTCCATCTGCCAAGGTCAAGGGGGTCAAAGCTGCGATTGAACACGGCACAAAAGTAGGCAAATTGGTCACAACGTGCGCACGCCCATCCGCTAAGCCATCCAACCTGGGCTCGCGAATGTGCCCAGGGGACCCGCCCACCTTGCCATGCTCAGAGGTTCCAATCTCTCGGTCAAGGTCAAGTGGTCCAAAAACACCATTGAAAATGCCTACTTTTGGGGTTTTTCACCAACTTGGCACCTGTGCAGCAACAGCTACGGCTGAGCGATCTGACCCGGGCTCGCGCCAGTGCCAAGATGATACCCCGGACTTGAGGCCCTATGAGTTTCGGGTTCGTGGGTCAAGCCAAAGGGGTAGAAAACTGCTTCCCAAGTTGCCAATAGTGAAGGCCTTGTCGGTGTGTTTTGGTTTTTCAAGAGTGAACCGCATGCCTTTGGGCTGTGCGATCTGACCTTGGCACGGGGCAGTGACCAAGGGTCCAACTGGACCTGCAACACGCAGAGTTTCGGGCCGATCGGTCAAGCTCAAGGTTGACCCATTTTGCCGTTTTTGCCAAATTGAGTCGCATAGAGCAATGGCTTCTGCCGTGTGATCTGACCTGGGCTCGCGCCAGAGACCAGGGGACCACCTGGACCTAAGGCCATAAGGATATTGGGTCCATCTGCCAAGGTCAAGGGGGTCAAAGCGGCGATTGAACACGGCACAAAAGTAGGCAAATTGGTCACGACGAGCACACGCCCATCGGCTAAGCCATCTGACCTGGGCCTGCGAATGTGCCAAGGGGACCCGCCCACCTTGCCACTTTCAGAGGTTCCAATCTCTAGGTCAAGATCAAGTGGTCCAGAAACACCATTGAAAATGCCTACTTTTGGGGTTTTTCACCAACTTGGCACCCGTGCAGCAACGGCTACGGCTGAGCGATCTGACCCTGGCTTGCGCCAGTGCCAAGATGAATCCCCGGACTTGAGGCCCTATGAGTTTCGGGTTCACGGGTCAAGCCAAAGGGGTAGAAAACTGCTTCCCAAGTTGCCAATAGTGAAGGCCTTTTGGGTGTGTTTTGGTTTTTCAAGAGTGAACCGCATGCCTTTTGGCCGTGCGATCTGACCTGGGCTTGCGGCAGTGACCAAGGGTCCAACTGGACCTGCAACACGAAGAGTTTCGGGCCGATCGGTCAAGCTCGAGGTTGACCCACTTTGCCATTTTTGCCAATTTGAGTCGCATAGAGCAATGGCTTCTGCCGTGTGATCTGACCTGGGCTCGCGCCAGAGACCAGGGGACCACCTGGACCTAAGGCGATAAGCATTTGAGGTCCATCTGCCAAGGTCAAGTGGGTCAAAAATGTGATTGAACACAGCACAAAAGTAGGTAAATTGGTCACGAAGAGCGCACGCCCATCGGCTAAGCCATCCGACCTGGGCTCACGAACGTGCCCAGGGGACCCGCCCACCTTGACACGTTCAGAGGTTTCAATCTCTCGGTCAAGGTCAAGTGGTCCAGAAACACCATTGAAAATGCCTACTTTTAGGGTTTTTCACCAACTTGGCACCCGTGCAGCAACGGCTACGGCTGAGCGATCTGACCCGGGCTTGCGCCAGTGCCAAGATGAATCCCCGGACTTGAGGCCCTATGAGTTTCAGGTTCACGGGTCAAGCCAAAGGGGTAGAAAACTGCTTCCCAAGTTGCCAATAGTGAAGGCCTTTTGGGTGTGTTTTGGTTTTTCAAGAGTGAACCGCAATCCTTTGGGCTGTGCGATCTGACCTTGGCACTGGGCAGTGACCAAGGGTCCAACTGGACCTGCAACACGCAGAGTTTCGGGCCGATCGGTCAAGCTCAAGGTTGACCCATTTTGCCGTTTTTGCCAAATTGAGTCGCATAGAGCAATGGCTTCTGCCGTGTGATCTGACCTGGGCTCGCGCCAGAGACCAGGGGACCACCTGGACCTAAGGCCATAAGGATATTGGGTCCATCTGCCAAGGTCAAGGGGGTCAAAGCGGCGATTGAACACAGCACAAAAGTAGGCAAATTGGTCACGACGAGCACACGCCCATCGGCTAAGCCATCTGACCTGGGCCTGCGAATGTGCCAAGGGGACACGCCCACCTTGCCACTTTCAGAGGTTCCAATCTCTAGGTCAAGATCAAGTGGTCCAGAAACACCATTGAAAATGCCTACTTTTGGGGTTTTTCACCAACTTGGCACCCGTGCAGCAACGGCTACGGTTGAGCGATCTGACCCTGGCTTGCGCCAGTGCCAAGATGAATCCCCGGACTTGAGGCCCTATGAGTTTCGGGTTCACGGGTCAAGCCAAAGGGGTAGAAAACTGCTTCCCAAGTTGCCAATAGTGAAGGCCTTTTGGGTGTGTTTTGGTTTTTCAAGAGTGAACCGCATGCCTCTGGGCCGTGCGATCTGACCTGGGCTCACGGAAGTGACCAAGGGTCGAACTGGACCTGCAACACGCAGAGTTTCGGGCTGATTGGTCAAGCTCAAGGTTGACCCATTTTGCCTTTTTTGCAAATTTGAGTCGCATAGAGCAATGGCTTCTGCCGTGCAATCTGACCTGGGCTCACACCAGAGACCAGGGGACCACCTGGACCTAAAGGCGATAACGATTTGGGGTCAATCTGCCAAGGTCAAGGGGGTCAAAGCGGCGATTGAACACGGCACAAAAGTAGGCAAATTGGTCACGACGAGCGCACGCCCATCAGCTAAGCCATCCGACCTTGGCTAGCGAATGTGCCCAGGGGACCCGCCCACCTTGCCACGTTCAGAGGTTCCAATCTCTCGGTCAAGGTCAAGTGGTACATAAACACCATTGAAAATGCCTACTTTTGGGGTTTTTCACCAACTTGGCACCCATGCAGCAACGGCTACGGCTGAGCATTCTGACCCGGGCTCGCGCCAGTGCCAAGATGAACCCCCGGACTTGAGGCCCTATGAGTTTGGGGTTCACACGTCAAGCCAAAGGGGTAGAAAACTGCTTCCCAAGTTGCCAATAGTGAAGGCCTTTTGGGTGTGTTTTGGTTTTTCAAGAGTGAACCGCATGCCTTTGGGCCGTGCGATCTGACCTGGGCTTGCGGCAGTGACCAAGGGTCCAACTGGACCTGCAACAGGCAGAGTTTCAGGCCGATCGGTCAAGCTCAAGGTTGACCTATTTTGCTGTTTTTGCCAATTTGAGTCGCATAGAGCAATGGCTTCTGCCGTGTGATCTGACCTGGGCTCGCGCCAGAGACCAGGGGACCACCTGGACCTAAGGCGATAAGGATTTGGGGTCCATCTGCCAAGGTCAAGGGTGTCAAAGCGGGGATTGAACACGGCACAAAAGTAGGCAAATTGGTCACGACAAGAACACGCCCATCGGCTAAGCCATCTGACCTGGGCTCGCGAATGTGCCCAGGGGACACGCCCACCTTGCCACGTTCAGAGGTTTCAATCTCTTGGTCAAGGTCAAGTGGTCCAGAAACTCCATTGAAAATGCCTACTTTTGGGGTTTTACACCAACTTGGCACCCGTGCAGCAACGGCTACAGCTGAGCGATCTGACCCGGGCTTGGGCCAGTGCCAAGATGAATCCCCGGACTTGAGGCCCTATGAGTTTCAGGTTCACGGGTCAAGCCAAAGGGGTTGAAAACGGCTTCCCAAGTTGCCAATAGTGAAGGCCTTTTGGATGTGTTTTGGGTTTTCAAGAGTGAACCGCATGCCTTTAGCCCGACTCGAAACTCCCAAGGGCATGAGGTTCACTGCTGGAAAACCCTAACAAACCCAAAGGCCTTGACTGTTGGCAACTTGGTAGGAAGTTTTCTACCCCTTTGCCTTGACCCATCGACCCGAAACTTGGAGCGTTGAAGGTTCAGATGGTCTGCTGGTCACTCGCGTGATCCCAGGTCAGGCAGCACAGCAGAAAGGTATGCGGTTCGCGTTTGAAAAGACCAAAACAAGCCCAAT
Organism: Fragum whitleyi; assembly: GCA_948146395.1. Lineage (NCBI taxonomy): Eukaryota > Metazoa > Mollusca > Bivalvia > Cardiida > Cardiidae > Fragum > Fragum whitleyi. Next base: position 33,581,125 of record OX411555.1, read on the forward strand.
TTCTTCACTTTTGGGCCACTTGGTACGCACTTTTTCTACCCCTTAGGCTTGACCTATCGACCTGGAACTCTGGGCATTGCAGGTTGGGGTGGTCCCCTGGTCTGTCGTGCAAGCCAAGACCAGACCGCACGGCCCAAGCCAATGCTCTATGCCACTCAATTTGGCATACCTGGCCCAACGGGTCGACCTTGACCATGACTGATCGACCCGAAACTCTGAGCGTTGCAGGTTCAGGTGGTCCCACGGTCACACGCACCAGCCCAGGTCAGACCGCACAGCAGAAGGGTATGTGGTTCGCGCGTGAAAAGGCAAAAACAAGCCCAAAGGCCTTGACTGTTGGCAACTTGGTACGCAGTTTTCTAACTCTTTGGCTTGACCGATCGACCCAAAACTCAGAATGTTGCATGCTCGGGTAGTCCCCTGGTCACTCACGTGAGGCCAGGTCAGATCGCTCAGCCAAGGGCATGTGGTTCACTGTTTTCTACCCCTTTGCCTTGACCAATCGACCGAAACTCAGAGCGTTGCAGGTTCAGATGGTCCCCCGGTCCCCCGACCTTGGGGTAGAAAACTTCCTTCCAAGTTGCCAACAGTCAAGGCCTTTGGGTTTGTTAGGGTTTTTCAGCAGTGAACCGCATGCCCTTGGGAGTTTCGGGTCGGGCCAAAGGCATACGGTTCCCTCTTGAAAAACCAAAACACACCCAAAAGGCCTTCACTATTGGCAACTTGGGAAGCAGTTTTCTACCCCTTTGGCTTGACCCGTGAACCCAAAACTCATAGGGCCTCAAGTCCGGGGATTCATCTTGGCACTGGCGCGAGATCGGGTCAGATCGCTCAGCCGTAGCTGTTGCTGCACAGGTGCTAAGTTGGTGAAAAACCCCAAAAGTAGGCATTTTCAATGGTGTTTCTGGACCACTTGATCTTGACCGAGAGATTGGAACCTCTGAGCATGGCAAGGTGGGCGGGTCCCCTGGGCACATTCGCGAGCCCAGGTCGGATGGTTAAGCTGATGGGCGTGGGCTCATCTTGACCAATTTGCCTACTTTTGTGCCATGTTCAATCGCCGCTTTGACCCCCTTGACCTTGGCAGATGGACCCCAAATCCTTATCGCCTTAGGTCCGGGTGGTCCCCAGGTCTATGGCGTGAGCCCAGGTCAGATCGCACAGCAGAAGCCATTGCTCTATGCGACTCAAATTGGCAAAAACGGCAAAATGGGTCAACCTTGAGCTTGACCGATTGGCGCGAAACTCTGCGTGTTGCAGGTCCAGTTGGACCCTTGGTCACTGCCGCGAGCCCAGGTCAGATCGCATGGCCCAAAGGCATGCGGTTCACTCTTAAAAAAACCAAAACACACCCAAAAGGCCTTCACTATTGGCAACTTGGGAAGCAGTTTTCTACCCCTTTGGCTTGACCCGTGAATGTGAAACTCACAGGGCCTCAAGTCCGGGGATTCATCTTGGCACTGGCGCAAGCCTGGGTCAGATCGCTCAGCCGTAGCCATTGCTGCACGGATGCCAAGTTAGTGAAAAGCCCAAAAAGTAGGCAATTTCAATGGTGTTTCTGGACCACTTGACCTTGACCGAGAGATTGGAACCTCTGAACGTGGCAAGGTGGGCCGTTCCCTGGGCAGATTTGTGAGCCCAGGTCGGATGGCTTAGCCGATGGGCGTGCGCTTGTCGTGACCAATTTGCCTACTTTTGTGCCGTATTCAATCGCCGCTTTGACCCCCTTGACCTTGGCAGATGGACCCCAAATCCTTATCGCCCTAGGTCCAGGTGGTCCCCTGGTCTCTTGCGCGAGCTCAGGTCAGATCGCACGGCAGAAGCCATTGCATATGCGACTCAAATTGTCAAAAGCGGCAAAATGGGGTCAACCTTGAGCTTGACCAATCGGCCCGAAACTTTGCGTGTTGCAGGTCCAGTTGGACCCTTGGTCAAAGCGGCGAGCCCAGGTCAGATCGCATGGCCCAAAGGCATGCGGTTCACTCTTGAAAAACCAAAACACACCCAAAAGGCCTTCACTATTGGCAACTTGGGAAGCAGTTTTCTACCCCTTTGGCTTGACCCGTGAACCCAAAACTCATAGGGCCTCAAGTCCGGGGTATCATCTTGGCACTGGCGCGAGCCCGGGTCAGATCGCTCAGCCGTAGCTGTTGCTGCACAGGTGCCAAGTTGGTGAAAAACCCCAAAAGTAGGCATTTTCAATGGTGTTTTTGGACCACTTGACCTTGACCGAGAGATTGGAACCTCTGAGCATGGCAAGGTGGGCGGGTCCCCTGGGCACATTCGCGAGCCCAGGTTGGATGGCTTAGCGGATGGGCGTGCGCACGTTGTGACCAATTTGCCTACTTTTGTGCCGTGTTCAATCGCAGCTTTGACCCCCTTGACCTTGGCAGATGGACCCCAAATCCTTATCGCCTTAGGTCCAGGTAGTCCCCTGATCTCTGGCGCGAGCCTAGGTCAGATCGCACGGCAGAAGCCATTGCTCTATGCGACTCAAATTGGCAAAAGCGGCAAAATGGGTCAACCTTGAGCTTGACCAATCGGCCCGAAACTCTGCGTGTTGCAGGTCCAGTTGGACCCTTGGTCACTGCCGCGAGCCCAGGTCAGATCGCACAGCCCAAAGGCATGCGTTTCACTCTTGAAAAACCAAAACACACCCAAAAGGCCTTCACTATTGGCAACTTGGGAAGCAGTTTTCTACCCCTTTGGCTTGACCCGTGAACCCAAAACTCATAGGGCCTCAAGTCCGGGGATTCATCTTGGCACTGGCGCGAGCCCGGGTCAGATCGCTCAGTCGTAGCTGTTGCTGCACGGGTGCCAACATGGTGAAAAACCCCAAAAGTAGGCATTTTCAATGGTGTTTCTTGACCACTTGACCTTGACCGAGAGATTGGAACCTCTGAACGTGGCAAGGTGGGCGGGTCCCCTGGGCACATTCGCGAGCCCAAGTCGGATGGCTTAGCCGATGGGTGTGCGCTCGTCGTGACCAATTTGCCTACTTTTGTGCTGTGTTAAATCGCCGCTTTGACCCCCTTGACATTGGCAGATGGACCCTAAATCCTTATCGCCTTAGGTCCAGGTGGTCCCCTGGTCACTGGCGCGAGCCCAGGTCAGATCGCACAGCAGAAGCCATTGCTCTATGCAACTCAAATTGGCAAAAACGGCAAAATGGGTCAACCTTGAGCTTGACCGATCAGCCCGAAACTCTGCGTGTTGCAGGTCCAGTTGGACCCTTGGTCACTGCCTCGAGCCTAGGTCAGATCGCACGGCCCAAAGGCATGCAGTTCACTCTTGAAAAACCAAAACACACCCAAAAGGCCTTCACTATTGGCAACTTGGGAAGCAGTTTTCTACCCCTTTGGCTTGACCCGTGAACCCGAGACTCATAGGGCCTCAAGTCCGGGGATTCATCTTGGCACTGGCGCGAGCCCGGGTCAGATCGCTCAGCCGTAGCCGTTGCTGCACGGGTGCCAAGTTGGTGAAAAACCCCAAAAGTAGGCATTTTCAATGGTGTTTCTAGACCACTTGACCTTGACCGAGAGATTGGAACCTCTGAACGTGGCAAGGTGGGCAGGTCCCCTGGGCACATTCGCAAGCCCAGGTCGGATGGCTTAGCCGATGGACGTGCGCTTGTCGTGACCAATTTGCCTACTTTTGTGCCGTGTTCAATCGCCGCTTTGACCCCCTTGACCTTGGCAGATGGAACCCAAATCCTTATCACCTTAGGTCCAGGTGGTCCCCGGATCTCTGGCGCGAGCCCAGGTCAGATCGCACGGCAGAAGCCATTGCTCTATGCGACTCAAATTGGCAAAAATGGCAAAATGGGTCAACCTTGAGCTTGACCGATCGGCCCGAAACTCTACGTGATGCAGGTCCAGTTGGACCCTTGGTCACTGCCGTGAGCCCAGGTCAGATTGCACGGCCCAAAGGCATGCGGTTCACTCTTAAAAACCAAAACACACCCAAAAGGCCTTCACTATTGGCAAATTGGGAAGTAGTTTTCTACCCCTTTGGCTTGACAATAAACCCGAAACTCATAGGGCCTCAAGTCCGGGGATTCATCTTGGCACTGGCGCGAGCCCGGGTCAGATCGCTCAGCCGTAGCCGTTGCTGCACGGGTGCCAAGTTGGTGAAAAAAAACAAAAGTAGGCATTTTCAATGGTGTTTTTGGACCACTTGACCTTGACCGAGAGATTGGAACCTCTGAGCATGGCAAGGTGGGATGGTACCCTGGGCACATTCACGAGTCCATGTCAGATGGCTCAGCCGATGGGTGTGCGCTCAACTTGACCAATTTGCTTACTTTTGTTCCGTGTTACATCGCCACTTTGACCCCCTTGACCTTTGCAGATGGACTTCAAATCCTTATCGCCTTAGGTCCAGGTGGTCCCCTGGTCTCTGGTGCAAGCCCAGGTCAGATCGCACAGCAGAAGCCATTGCTCTATGCGACTCAAATTGGCAAAAACGGCAAAAAGGGTCAACCTTGAGCTTGACTGATTTGCCCGAAACTCTGCGTGTTGCAGGTCCAGTTGGACCCTTGGTCACTGCCATGAGCCTAGGCCAGATCGCACGGCCTTAAGGCATGTGGTTCACTCTTGAAAAACCAAAACACATCCAAAAGGCCTTCACTATTGGCATCTTGGAAGCAGTTTTCTACCTCTTTGGCTTGACCGTGAACCCGAAACTCATAGGGCCTCAAGTCTTGGGATTCATGTTGGCACTGGCCTGAGCCCGGGTCAGATCACTCAGCCTTAGCCGTTGCTGCACAGGTGCCAAGTTGGTGAAAAACCCCAAAAGTAGGCATTTTCAATGGTGTTTCTAGACCACTTGACCTTGACCGAGAGATTGGAACCTCTGAGCATGGAAAGGTGGGCGGGTCCCCTGGGCACATTCGCGAGCCCAGCTCAAATGGCCGGAGTGTTGCAGGTTCATATGGTCCCCCAATCACTCCCGCGAGCCCAGGTCAGGCAGCACAGCAGAAAAAGACTGCTTGAAAAGACCAAAACAAGCCCTATTTTTTCACTTTCGGGCCAATCGGTATGAAGTTTTTCTACCCCTTAGGCTTGACCTATTGACCCGGAACTTTGGGCATGGCTGGTTGGGGTAGTCCCCTGGTCTGTCATGCGACCAGACCAGACTGCACGGCCAAAACCAATACTCTTTGCTGCTCAAATTGGCATACCTGGCCAAACAGGTCGACCTTGAACTTGACTGATTGACCCAAAACACGGAGCGTGTGTTTCAGGTGGTCACACGCGCAAGCCCAGGTCAGACCACACAGCAGAAGGGTATGGGGTTCACGCTTGAAAAGACCAAAAAAAGCCCAAAGGCCTTCACTGTTTGCAACTTGGTAGGCAGTTTTTTACCCCTTTGCCTTGACCCATTGACCCTTAACTCGGAGCATAGCATGTTCAGATGGTCCCCTGGTCACTCTTGCTAGCCCAAGTCAGGCAGCACAGCAGGAAGGTATGTGGTTCGGGTTTGAAAAGCCTAAAACAAGCCCAATTTCTTCACTTTTTGGCGACTTGGTATTCAGTTTTTCTACCCCTTAGGCTTGACCTATCGCTCCAGAACTCTGGGCATTGCAGGTTGGGGTGGTCCCCTGGTCTCTAGCACCAGCCCAGATCAGACACCAAATCAAATTGGCATACCTAGCCTTATGGGTTGACCTTGACCTTGACTGATCGACCTGAAACTCGGAGCAATGCAGGTTCAGAATGTCCCTTGGTCACTCGCACAAGCCCAGGTCAGACTGCACAGCAGAAGGGTATGCAGTTTGCGCCTGAAAAGACCAAAACAAGCCCAAAGGCCTGCACTGTTGGCAACTTGGTAGGCAGTTTCTACCCCTTCGGCTTGAACAATCAACCTGAAACAGGGAATGTTGCTAGTTCAGGTAGTCCCCTAGCCATTCTCGCTAGCCCAAGTCAGCCCTCTCAGCCAAAAGGTTTGTGGTTTACTGCTGAAAACCCTTACAACACCAAGGCCTTCACTGTTGGCAACTTGGTAGGCAGTTTTCTACCACTTTGCCTTGACCCATTGACCCGAAATTCGGAGCGTTGCAGGTTCAGGTGGTCACTTTAACTAGCCTGTGGTCACTTGTGTGAGCCCAGGTCAGACCGCACAGCCGTAGGGTATGCTGTTCACTGTTGAAAACTAAAACAAGCCCAAAGGCCTTCACTGTTGGCAATTTGGTGTGAAGTTTTCTACCCCTTTGGCTCGAACCATTGACTCGAAACTCGGAGCGTAACATGTTCGGATGGTCATGGGTCACTCTCGCGAGCCCAGGTCATAGCGCACTGGCGAATGGTATACGGTTCCCCGTTGAAAAACCCTAACAAACCCAAAGGCCTTCACTGTTGGCAATTTGATAAGCAGTTTTCTACCCCTTTGGCCTGACCCATCGACCCGAAACTCGGAGCGTTGCAGGCTCATGTGGTCCCCTGGTTACTCGCACAAGCCAAGTTCAGACTGCACAGCAGAAAGGAATGCGGTTCCCTTTTGAAAAGACCAAAACAAGCCCAAAGGTCTTCACTTATGGCAACTTGGTAGGCAGTTTTTTACATCCCTTTGCCTTGACTGATCGACCTGGAACTCTGAGCATTGCAGGTTGAGGTGGTCCCCTGGTCTGTCGCGCGAGCTCTGGTCAGACCGCACAGCCGAAGCTAATGCTCTATGCCGCTCGAATTGGGATACCTGGCCAAATCAGTCGACCTTGACCTTGACTGATTGACCCGAAACTATGAGCATTTCAGGTTCAGGTGGTCCCGTGGTCACTCGCACGAGCCCAGGTCAGACCGCACAGCAGAAGGGTATGCCGTTCACTGTTGAAAAGACCAAAACAAGCCCAAAGGCCTTCACTGTTGGCAAGTTGGTAGGCAGTTTCCTACCCCTTTGTCTTGACCGATCGACCCGAAACTCAGAACGTTGCAGGTTCAGATGGTGCACTGGTCACTCAAGTGAGCCCAGGTCAGGCAGCACAGCAGAGAGATATGCGGTTGGCGTTTGCATATGAAAAGACCAAAACAAGCCCAATTTTATCACTTTCTTGCGACTTGGTACGCAGTTTTTCTACCCCTTAGGCTTGACCTTACGACCCGGAACTCTGGGCATTGCAGGTTGGGGTGGTTCCCTGGTCTCTCGTGCAAGCCCAGATCAGACCACACGGCCATTCCAATGCTCTTTGCCACTCAAATTGGCATACCTGGCCAAATTGGTTTACCTAGACCTTGACTGATCAACCAGAAACTTGGAGTGTTGCAGGTTCATGCGGTCCCCTGCTCACTCGCATGATCCCAGGTCAGCCTGCACAGCAGAAGAGTATGCCGTTCACTGTTGAAAAGACCAAAACAAGCCCAAAGGCCTTCAATGTTTGCGACTTGGTAGGCAGTTTTCTACCCCTTTGGCTAAACCGATTGACCCCAAACTGCAGGTTTGGGTGGTCCTCTGGTGTCTTGTGCAAGCCCAGGTCAGCCCGATCAGCCCAATGGTCTGTGGTTCACTGCTGAAAAACCCTGATAAACCCTAAGGCCTTCACTGTTTGCAACTTTGTAGGCAGTTTTCTACCCCTTTGCCTTGACCAAACAACCCGAAACTCTGAGTGTAGCAGGTTCAGATGGTCCCCGTGGTCACTCGCGTGAGCCCAGGTCAGACTGCACAGCAGAAGGATATGCATGTTCACTGTTGAAAAACCAAAACAATCTCAAAGGCCTTCAGTGTCGATAGGTCAAGCCTAAGGTGTAGACAATGAAGGCCTTTGGGTTTGTTAGGGTTTTTCAGCACTGAACCACAAACCCTTGGGCTGAGTGGGCTGACCTGGGCTTGGGCGAGTGACCAGGGGACCACCTTTACCTGCAACATTCCCAGATTGGGGTAAATCGGTCAAGCCAAAGGGGTAGAAAACTGCTTATCACGTTGCCAACAGTGAAGGCCTTTTGGTTTGTTAGGGTTTTTCAACAGTGAACCGCATATCCTTTTGCTGTGCGGTCTGACCTGGGCTTGCGCGAGTGACCACGGGGCCACCTGAACCTGCAACGCTCCGAGTTTCGGGTCAATCAGTCATGGTCAAGGTTGACCCGTTTGGCCAGGTGTGCCAATTTGAGCGGCATAGAGTATTGGCTTCATCCGTCCAGTCTGATCTGGGCTCATGCGAGAGACCAGGGGACCACCCCAACCTGCAATGCCTAGAGTTCCGGGACGATAGGTCAAGCATTAAGGGTAGAAAAACTGCGTACCAAGTTGCCAAAAGGTGAAGAAATTGGGCTTGTTTTGGTCTTTTCAAATGCAAACGACATGCCTTTCTGCTGTGCTGCCTGACCTGGGCTCGCCCGAGTGACCAGGGGACCATCTGAACTTGCAACACTCCGAGTCTCAGGTCGATGGGTCAAGGCAAAGAGGTAGAAAACTGCCTACCAATGTGCCAACAGTGAAGACCTTTGGCTTTGCTAGGGTTTTCCAGCACTGAACCGCATAGCCTTCTGCTGTGCGGTCTGACCTGGGCTCACACGAGTAAACATTGGACCACCTGAACCTGCAACACTCCAAGTTTCGAGTCGATCGGTCAAGGTCAAGGTCGACCTGTTTGACCAGGTATGCCAATTTGAGCGGCAAAGAGCATTGCCTTTGGCCTTGCAGTCTGATCTGGTATTGCGTGAGAGACCAGGGGACCACCCGAACCTGTTATGCCCATAGTTCCAGGTCATAAGGTCAAGTCTAAGGGGTAGAAAAACTGGGTACCAAATCGCCAAAAAGTGAAGAAATTGGGCTTGTTTTGGTCTTTTTAAAAGGGAACCGAATTCCTTTCTGGTCTGCTTCCTGATCTGGGCCTGCACCAGAAAACTGCCAACCAAGTGGCCAACAGTAAAGGCCTTTGGGCTTGTTTTGGTTTTTCCGCAGTGAACCACACAACCTTTTGCTGTGCGGTCTGACCTGGGCTCGTGCGAGTGACCACGGGACCACCTGAACCTGCAACGCTCTGAGTTTCAGGTCGATCAGTCAAGGTCAAGGTCGACCCGTTTGGCTGGGTATTGCAATTATAACGGCACAGAGCATTACCTTCGGCCGTTAGGTCTGATCTGTGCATGCGTGATAGACCAGGGGACCACCCCAACCTTCAATGCCCAGAGTTCCGGGTCGATAGGTCAAGCCTAAGTGGTAGAAAAACTGTGTACCAAGTCGCCAAAAAGAAATTAGGCTTGTTTTGGTCTTTTAGAACACACACCACATACCTTTCTGCTGTGCTGCCTGACCTGGGCTCGCGTGAGTGACCAGGGGACTATCTGAACCTTCAAGGCTCCGAGTTTCGGGTTGATGGATGAAGGCAAAGGGGTAGAAAACTGCCTACCAAGTTGCCAACAGTGAAGGCCTTTGGGTTTGTTAGGGTTTTTCAGCAGTGAATCATATTGACTACTGTTGTATAATGAGGGGCAATTGTTGATCATTACAGCTAGACCGGCTGTTAAAATTCCAAAAAAAAGAGGAGCAAGAATACTTCTTGACAAAAATATTGACACTCCAAATGAGGAACTTTTCAATTAGCTCCAATGGTTAAAGATTCATGATCGCAAAATGTTCAGAAAGGCCTTATTTATGTTCAAATTTATACAATCTAACTTCCTACCTTTCGATCAGTCAAGCCAAAGGGATTAAAAAACTGCCTACCAAGTTGCCATAACTGAAGGCTTTTGGGCTTGTTTTGGTCTTTTCAAAACGGAACTGCATTCCTTTCTGCTGTGCAGTCTGATCTGGGCTCGCAGGAGTGACCAGGGGACCACATGAACCTGCAACGCTCCAAGTATCGGGTCGAAGGGTCAGGCCAAAGGGGTAAAATTTGTCCAAATTGCCAACAGTGAAGGCCTTTGGGTTTGTTAAGGTTTTTCAATGGAGAACCATATACCCTTCGCCTCTGCCCTCTGACCTAGGCTCGTGCAAGTGACAATGGGACCACCGGAACCTGCAAGGCTCTGAGTTCCGGGTCAATGGGTCTAGCCAAAGGGGTAGAAAACTTCACACCAAGTTGCCAACTGTGAAGGCCTTTGGACTGTTTTTAGTTTTTCAACAATGAACAGCATACCCTACGGCTGTGCGGTCTGACCTTGGCTCTTCGCAAGCGACCACGGGACCACCTGAACCTGCATCGCTCCGAGTTTCGAGTCAATCGGTCAAGGTCGACCTGTTCGGCCGTATATGCAAATTTGAGCGGCATAGAGCATTGGCTTCAACTGTGCGGTCTGACCTTGGTTCGCGCGAGAGACCAAGAGACCACCTCAACGCTCAGAGTTCCGGGTCGATCAGTCAAGCAAAAGGGGTGTAAAAACTGCCTACTATGTTGCCATAAGTGAAGGCCTTTGGGCTTGTTTTTGGTCTTTTCAAAAGGGAACTGAATTCCTTTCTGCTGTCAAGTCTGATCTGGGCTGCGCAAGCGACCACGGGACCACCTGAACCTGCAACACCCCGAGTTTAAGTCGATCAGTCAAGTTCAAGGTCATCCCATTAAGCCAGGTATGCCAATTCGGGCGGCATAGAGCATTAGCTTCGGCTGTGCGGTCTGACCAGGGCTCGCGCGACAGATCCAGGGGACCACCTCAACCTGCATTGCTCAGAGTTCCAGGTCGATCAGTCAAGGCAAAGGGGTGTAAAAACTGCGTACCAAGTTGCCATAAGTGAAGACCTTTGGGCTTGTTTTGGTCTTTTCAAAAGGGAACCGCATTCCTTTCTGCTGTGCAGTCTGAACTTAGCTTGTGCGAGTAACCAGGGGACCACATGAGCCTGCAACGCTCCAAGTTTCGGGTCGATGGGTCAGGCCAAAGTGGTAAAAAACTGCTTACCAAACTGCCTACAGTGAAGGCCTTTGGGTTTGTTAGGGTTTTTCAACGGGGAACCGTATACCCTTCGCCAGTGCGCTATGACCTGGGCTCGCGAGAGTGACCCATGACCATCCGAACATGTTACGCTCCGAGTTTCGAGTCAATGGGTCGAGCCAAAGGGGTAGAAAACTTCACACCAAATTGCCAACAGTGAAGGCCTTTGGGCTTGTTTTAGTTTTCAACAGTGAACAACATACCCTACGGCTGTGCGGTCTGACCTGGGCTCAAACAAGCGACCACGGGACCACCTGAACCTGCAACGCTCAGAGTTTCCTGTCAATCGGTCAAAGTCGACCTGTTCGGCCGTATATGCCAATTTGAGCGGCATAGAGCATTGGCTTCAGCTGTGCGGTCTGGCCTTGGTTCGCGCGAGAGACCAGGAGACCACCTCAACGCTCAGACTTCCGGGTCGATCAGTCAAGCAAAAGGGGTGTAAAAACTGCCTACTATTTTGCCATAAATGAAGGCCTTTGGGCTTGTTTTTGGTCTTTTCAAAAGGAAACTGCATTCCTTTCTGCTGTTAAGTCTGATCTGGGCTCACGCGAGTGACCAGGGGACCACATGAACCTGTAATGCTCCGAGTTTTTGGTCGATGGGTCAAGCCAAGGGGTAGAAAACTGCTTACCAAGTTGCCAACAGTGAATGTCTTTGGGTTTGTTAGGGTTTTGCAACGGGGAACTGTATACCCTTCGCCTGTGCGCTCTGACCTGGGCTCGCGCGAGTGACCAGGGGACCACCCGCACCAGCAACGCTCCAGGTTTCGGGTCAATGGGTGGAGCCAAAGGGGTAGAAACTCCACACCAATTTACCAACAGTGACGGCCTTTGGGCTTGTTTTGGTTTTCAACAGTGAACAGCATACCCTTCGGCTGTGGGTCTGACCTTGGCTCGCAAGAGCAACCACGAAACCACCTGAACCTGCAACACTCCGAGTTTCGAGTTGATCGGTCAAAGTCAATGTAGACCGGTTTGGCCAGGAATGCCAATTTGAGCGTTATACAGCATTGGCTTCGGCTGTGTGTCTGAGCTGGGAACACCTCAACATGCAACTCTCAGAGTTCCGGATCGATCAGTCAAGCCAAAGGGATGTAAACCCTGCCTACCAAGTTGTCATAAGTGAAGGCCTTTGGGCTTGTTTTAGTCTTTTCAAAAGGGAACCGCATTCCTTTCTGCTGTGCAGTTTGATCTGGGCTCGCGCGAGTGACCAGGGGACCACATGAACCTGCAACGCTCTGAGTTTCGGGTCGATGGGTCAGGCCAAAGGGGTAGAAAACTGCTAATCAGGTTGCCAACAGTGAAGACCTTTGGGTTTGTTAGGGTTTTTCAACGGGGAACCATGTACCCTTCGCCTGTGCGCTCTGACCTGGGCACACGTGAGTGACAAGGGGACAACCCGAAACTGCAACGCTCAGAGTTTCGGGTCAATGGGTCGAGGCAAAGGGTAGAATTCTTCACACCAAGTTGCCAACAGTGAAGGCTTTTGGGCTTGTTTAGGTTTTTTCAACAGTGAACAGCATACCCTTTGGCTGTGCGGTCTGACCTTGGCTCATGCGAGCGACCACCTGAACCTGAAACGCTCCGAGTTTTGAGTCAATCTGTCAAGGTCAAGGTCGACCCGTTTAGGCCAGGTATGCCAATTTGAGCGGCATAGAGCATTGGCTTTGGCTGTGCGGTCTGACCTGGGCTTGCGCGAGAGACTTGGGAACCACCTCAACCTGCAACGCTCAAACTTCCGGGTCGATCAGTCAAGCCAAAGGGGTGTAAAAACTGCCTTAAAATGAAGGCCTTTTAGACTGGTGGTTTAGCCCGAAAATTTTCGAAGTGTGGGCACTTTTGCGGCATAAGGTCTCACTAGGCTTAATAGTTTCGGCAACCATCCCTGAACAGATTTTGCCCTGAAGCCCAAAAATAGAATAAAAAATGAGGTCACAATCGGGGTCAAAGGTCACCAAGTACATTTCACGCAAGCGAATTCTATAGGTATAATTGCTTTTATGTAAGATTCGTCTTTGAAAGGAAAAAAATCAACATTACTAAATATTATAGGGCCATTTGTTCCTTATTTATAGTCCGTTTGACTTCTATATGGACCAACCTTTTTATTAATTACATAAAATTGCGTTTGAATGAAGGATTTCTATGAGATAAAATACTAATTTCAGCTTAATACCATTCCAAATAATATTTTTTGGAAGCAAAAAGATTTTGAACAATGATTTTGTCTTTCTAGTTAATGATAATATTTTTGCATTTTCTGCTCTTAAACACGAGGGGTGCTGAAGGCTGTTGAGTTGTAAGAAATTGTAAACAAATTGTAAAAACATGTGGTTTTATACTTAATATTTGACAGATGAAATGTCCATTATTCCATATTTGGAAAAGCTTATTAGCATATCGACGGTCAGGACATCTTAGGGTAAGTTCATATCGGACTCGAATATATATATATCGGTTTCGACCCGAGTTAACCGGGTTTCCATCAGAACGACCTCGGTTTCGACACCAGTGATGTCATTTTAACCTTTCAACCTCGACTCTTCTGAACCTGGGTCAGGCCGGTGTTACTTGGGTTCCAAAATGGCGTCGAAAATAGTGCACAACAACTCGATTACATAAAACAAATGTTCTCTTTTACTTTAAACGAAAAATACTTTTTTATTGTTTTATATAGTATTTTGCACGAGTTTATCACATTTCTAAATGGGATAACGATATTTCATGGTTAATTAATTATCGTAGCGGTAAATGAGAAGTTTGTGTACTACCACCAGTGGGTAACTTCGTTCACATTAATGTCCTTTCTGCGCATGCATATTACAGTAAATTTCAGATTATTACATCATCTCACGCGACTCCTGGGCTGCCATTGAATTTACCCTTAAAGATAAATATCCCGTGATTTGTACCGTTATTACCCGCCTTATCTTGTTTTCCCCGTGAAAATCCCGTCGACTTCGTAAAATAATCATTTTTGATTTGTCTAAATAAGAGAATATGGGGTTCATCTCAGAATGGATAAAAATTATTATCAATTATCTGGTCATACAGTTTTTGTAACAAATACAGAATACACTAAGAGTTGATATCCTGAGGAAGTTAAAAAAATCTACAAAAATAATTTTACAAAAATACTCGATTTTATACCAAAACGACTTGCCAAAATCTATACACTTTTGATTCAGCCCCTATGTAAATCAGAGCTATTTTTTGATAGACAACACGCCGTTCCGTTTATTACGGACACGAATAGGTATGAAAGGCAGAAAGTTAACATGTATACGGACAGACAAAATCATTATTACACTTTCAAAAATTCTAAAAAAAAACAAACAAAATTCTTCATGGTATTAGTTGGAAAAAAATGATATGACATGAAAAAAATACGCTCCATAAATTCGATTCTGAGAGTTTCGGCGAAATGTTGGTCCATATAGAATTCAAACGGACTTTTAAAAAAAATGCTGGGTTATATTATATAAGGTCATTTTTTAACCCTTAACTCGACTTTAATTGCTAAACAGACTACCGCTTTATGATTTCAGACAGAAAGCGTTGTTTAACCTGATATAGACATACGTTAACATTTATTTTGTATTTTGAGGATATCTTTGATTCATTAACATGTTAACAATGCTGTCTCAAAAAAATCCAAACGTTTGTTTAATGACGTTATACTTTTCAGCCTATAAAAGGGATAAATCGGCCTTAAGTATAAGTACACATATGTTTGGACAAACAACATAAGATTGTGTAATAAACAAAGTGAATTAGTAAAAAAAAGTATGACAAGTTGTGATTTGAAGACTCTGGTAGAATAAGATAATAATTCATTGATGTTTCTATATTTTCAAATATATGTCAAATACGTTACCCATTTATATTATATTTAAAAGAACATACAATATATGAATTCATCAAAATTTAGATCTTCTTTCATTTTCTTATTTTAATGTTTCTTTTTATATTCAAAATGTCTCGAACACAAGAAAATTGATTGACAATCGAATATCATTAAAAGATAAATGTAATTAACTATATTTTACGCTGTTGAAACCCAATCTATTAACATTGGCATCTCAAAAATGACTCGCAGCTCATTAAATATGTAACATTTAAGCGAAATATATCAATGAAAGTGATTTACGTCTTCAAGTATATGTATTGCATTGTATCTAACAACAAGATAAGATTCTTTCTTAGTGAGGTAAAATATGTGTTATATACGTTACCGATTATATCTTAATTTGATTATTAGAAGATACGTTATAATTGTATTTCATGGAATGCATAGCTCAGTTTTGTTCATTTATTTTAAATCTATATTATGTGAGTCTCGCGCCACAACTTTAATTGCCGTGAACCATTTGTTTGTAAGATACGTGTTATTCATTTTCTACATTTTTGAACGTATAGAAAACTTTCCCAACTTTATTCACCTTAGCATACATATTAACACACAATTAATGTCTTTTAACGGCCACGAGAGAAGAGAATCTAAGGCTTGAACCCAAATGTTGACCACTTCTTCATCTGGGCTGACTGGCCCTGGCTATTAAGTTTCTTGCCCATAAGCAGTGTCGGTGATTTTGGGCTCAAATCACGAGTCGAGCGCATATACTATTATGCACAAGACAAACGAGACAATAAAGAAAAAAATTGAGATACTTTGACTCGAAAACCTTTCTTTCGTATTTTCAAATATTCACTGCTACTGTGTATCAAATAGAATACTAGAAAATAGATATAGCAAAGCTTTTTAAAGTAATTTATTTCATTAAGAACAAATTACGCTAGCCTTTCTTTCTGTTGAAATGAATATCTGTTATAATGTGTTGTTTTGACAAACATTGTTCTATACGTGTATCATATTTTTTTCCGAAATCCCGCTGCATCTTACTATTTCAAGTATATGTAAATCTGCATATGATTACGACGAATAGCTTGTTTACGGAACTTTCATCTTTAATATATTTTAACCGCAATCTTACGTCTTTTTAGTTACATTATTAACGCACAGTGCTACTACTGTGTCGATCAAATTTCTACCACGTCAGAAACGCAATTGCACTTGATTAAAAGTAAATAGCTCTTTAATCAGGGTCTAATATGTATTTTTCGCTGCTCAATTCGTCGAGTGAAACCGAATTCGAGATATTGTCTTTCCACACCGGCTGTTGGTTGAGACGTTAATTAACATACGTTTTTTCTTAATCATTGATCGACTGTTTTTCTTTGTGGTAAACCTATGTCACATTATTTTCAAAACAACCGGCAATATTGTGGTGCATATTTAATGACTCTTTTTCGTGTTTAAAACCGAGAATGTAACACTTTGATTTTTTTTTCAAAACGCCATTTTAATTTGCATCGATACATAAATATTGCTCTTATGTTCTTTTTTTTTGTGCGAAAGGGCAGCGTTTGATTATAAAGACCATTTTTTTTGTTTAATGTGGAATTCAAATATCGTTATTCTTTAAAGGTTCAACGTATCTCGCAACCAAGGTTTCACCGTATGATATGTTCTCTCTGCTGAAAATGATCGATTTATCATGCGTGATAATTTTCTAAATACAATATTGGCAGTTTTCAAGGATACGTCCGAGGTACTTTCCAGTTTACGGAAAAGTCCGAGCGAGGTTCGAATGTCATGCACCATCACCTCCGATTTAACTACGTCTTTTGTCTATGAAATGTTGTGCGTCATGCAAAAAAAGGACCAGTTGGGCATTCCGTAAAATACATACTTCAAAAAGAGATTGGTTCCAGTACATGTCAAACAGAGGTGGCATTTCAAAAAAATCATATCACGGAAAGGTCATCTAGATTGACCAGTCAAGATTCAGAAATGGACACAGCGCGAAAATTTTCGACCCTAAACAGTTTGCGCTGACAGCGCAGTCTGACTAGGAACGACACTTTACGCACTACAGTAAACAACATTGTGAAATTAACAAGGTGAATGCTTTTGGGATGATTTAGGAATGAAATTGAATGAGTGTGTGGAGCGAGGTTTGAGTGATTTTAATGGGAGGTAATCCTATATAGCAAATTTTGTTCAGGATGAACAAAATTAGCTATATTGATTACCTCCCTTTAATAAAATATGCATACAAGTTCTATACATAGCTTCCAATTTTTTCAAGAATCTATGCGACGCTAAAAAATTGAATTATGTCTGAGAAATCGCGTTTTTCTCTATCAAAATTTATTTTGAATGACGTTGTTGGTTCTATGTTTTGCAATGGGTTTGAGCGTTTTTGA
Source organism: Fragum whitleyi (assembly GCA_948146395.1). Taxonomy (NCBI): domain Eukaryota; kingdom Metazoa; phylum Mollusca; class Bivalvia; order Cardiida; family Cardiidae; genus Fragum; species Fragum whitleyi. The sequence continues at coordinate 33,598,250 of OX411555.1, forward strand.
ATGGTTTAAGTGAGTGTTTGGAATGAATGATTGGAGCGCTGAGTGAGCGATTTAGAATGGTTATGATTGAGGTGAATGTCAATTTCACGATGTTATTAACTGTAAATCTAAAACACCAACTGTGTTGCTTTTATTTCGTATGGTCGAAGAACGTTATATGTCTAGAATAAGTGAGGTAATTATCAGAATTATTTCCCTTGAATCGTCGCACACATCTAAAGTTAAACATTCATACATGAGATCAATATTAAATGGTTGAGAAAGATATGATAATTATAAAGAATCTATGGAAATGCATGATGACCTATTGATGGGGACTACGAAGATTGTCACAGAAATTCGTTTAAATTAATCAGATATTCAACGTTTTACAACAGCTGAGGAGGCTAAAATTACTAAAAGTGCATGTCCAGGAAACGCTTGTCGTTTAAGAGTGAGAGTTTAAGCTTGCACATATAACATATGTTACACTGCACGGCGGGGGGGGGGGATAAGACGACGTATTAAAGTCGTCTAATAAGCGCGCGCCGACAGCGGTTTACCATCGCGAAACTTCCAAACGTATTTTCGAATGTTTTAAAGAACATTGCCTAAAACATTCCACACCGAAGAAAAAGACTTATGCGCATATCTTATTATCATCGGACGTTTGGTTGTATAGTTATTGCAAAAGTTCCCGTATTTCTGGGACCACCCTCGTACTCAATGAAGTGGTTTGAATACCATGATAACGCCTGAATGTACTTGTTAGCCTTTTTATGTTGTAAACACACTTATTACAGCTTAAGACGCACCTAAAGAAAGGAGAAATGCCATTCTACCTGACTGTATTGTATTAGGTAATAAAACACAATCAATAGATGCAATCTAATTTTGTTTCAATGTCATGCGATGAAGAAGCAAACGCTCGCGGAACGGTACCTCGCTTTGCACAGGGTTCGACACCAAATGAGTTCAGAGTGTGAGACTCCTAATTTCAAAGGCTGGACTCCTTATTTTTTGCAGTTTAAGACTCCGATGGACTCCTGTATCATAAATGAGTTTATCAAATCTCCGATCCACAGAGAAGTCTTTTATTTTTGGAGGCAATATTGTTGAATAGATGCACTTCACGATAATAAATGCTTGCAAGCAAGCAATTTCTTCTTTGCTACAATATTTCCCCTTGTATAAAAAATTGGACTCCTTACTTTTAGTTTGGACTCATTGACTTCATAAATTAGGAGTCCAGTGGACTCCTTACTCACAGCCGTCAGTGTCAAGCCCGAATCTATTTTGAGTGTCGTTGTTGATTCTATATTTTTCAATGGGTTTGAGCGTTTTTGAATGGTTTGAGTGATTGTTTGGAATGAATGATTGGAGCGCTGAGTGAGTGATTTAGAATGGTTTTGATTGAGGCGAATGTCAATTTCACGATGTAACTAACTGTACAAGAGACCATCTTGAAATTTCACAAATTGAATTAAATATTTGAAAAATATTTTCATATCCAACAGAGCTCGCCCATTAAGACGCATTTTAACAGCTCTTTTACAGAAATGTAGGATAATCATTCTAGATTAAGGAGATCATCAAATTGCGAAAAATTTCGAGCCTTGTCACCCTCGGCAGTCCGAATGGCCTCTCGAGAGTAGAAACTTTACGCACTACCATGATGGTCATATGTCCGATCATCTGTATATATGTTCATGTACACTGAAACGAACTTCTAAACGGCCACTTGGGATCCCCCCCCCCCCCAAAGAAAAGTTCCTTTGGTATCCGAATTTGTAAGGAGATGAATTGTACAGTCGATATTGCTCGAAAGACCACGTATATTAAGCGACCAATTCTATTAAGCGACCACCATAAAAAGTCCCCTCACCGTAAGCATATTCTCTGAAAAAGAGGACATTCTTAACGAAAAATTCATTATTGTTGAATCTTATGTTGTTGGAACCCATAAGAATCGTCTCATTGAGATGATTCTAATGGATTCGAACATCATAAGATTCAGCACGACTTGACCGACAATCGATAAAAGCTATCAACATAAAATCTCATTTATCATAGTATTTCGTATTAAGCGACCATTCCCATAAACGACCGCTTTTTTGGTGGTCACTTAAGTGGTCGCCAAACACAAGTTTTATTGTATTAGAAAAAACCTTTCAGGGATTACTTCACTTCATATCAACCCGAAAAGATTTTAGGAAAGCAATAAATTTGAGAGTAAGTCAAGGGTGTCCATGATCTTAAAATTAGCATTGGTGGGTGGGGTAATTTTTTAATTTCATGCATGTGAGAGAAACACAGCAATAGCAATGTTAAATTCTTCAATTATTTGATATCCGACGCGCGAAAAAGTAAGCTAAATTTGTCACTTATTGGATTTATTTTCGAATGTATGAAATTCCTCTAAAATGTGCTACTTTTTTTTACTTTAGCGAAGGAGGGTTCTTGTGTTTTACCATTTATAACGGACACCAAGAACGAAAATCCAAATCAACTCTTCCCAAGATTATGTCAAATTGAATGGTCATTCATTTAGAAATCAAAAATGAAATTTTAAATCACTGCAATTAGGTTAAAATATCGTACATACAAGGTGGCTGTTTAGAAGTTCTTTTTAGTGTATATCAAATGCAATATACCAATCCAACAAACATATACGGGTACACACAAGGGACCAACTGGGAACTCCGTAAAATGAATATTTGAAAAAGAGATTGGTCAAAGAATAGGCCTAGCAGAGGTCGAGTTTCAATAATTCTTTAACAAGAAGGTGGATTGATTATTCTAGATTCAGAAAATGAGTAAAGTGCGAAAAGTTTCGACCTTAGTCAATCTGCGCAATCCGCGCAGTCTTACTTGGATCGACACTTTACGCACTCCCCAGATGACCCTTTTTCGCGTGACGGGTCACACTTGATAAAATCATCGACATACCAATCAAATAATTCATTTAAATAGGATTTTCTTTTCGATCCCCGACGGCGGCACTCATTTTTTCCGACTATTTGTCTCTCACCAATGGGTTGATAATCGTAGACCTATGTGAGATAGCAGCTCGAGGCTAGGAAAGGATGTGGTGGTTGTACTGGTGTGAAAATACCAGGAAACCATTGCTAGGTGCTCCAGCCGCCGGGATATAACAGAAAAAAATGTTGAAAGCTGCGTTAAACTCCATTCAATCAATCAATTAATATATGGATCTAAAAATCAATCATGATTTCGATTATAAAGAATTGGATCTTTGATATTGTCTCTTACGACATTCTGCAAAATATTGTAATTTGACGTCTCGATCAAGCTGTCGAAGCGCTTTATAAGCAATTAGGGATATTTCCCTTGACATATCGTTAATGGGCTACCGAAATATCGCAACTACATCTCCAATAAACCTGCCCTGTGTTCATACTGACAAAAAGGTGTAAACTGTCTGCAAGTTGTACCCCGCTTTGCATACAGGTGATCGTGTACAGCGGGGGTACAATTTGCAAACGGTTTATACAGTTTTGTCATTCTGAATGCATTACTGTAATTATAATATTTAGACTATTTACCCATTCATGAATTATTACGTAGTTTCCCATTTTGCAGTAAGCGTTTAACGATAATACATTTGAAGGACCCCGCGTTCTGAATGACAACACTATGCGAGCTATTTGCAGAATATATGCCCAGTCTTGCACTTGCGTACAAAACGGGGTATACATGTATTTTGTACCGTTTTAAGCTATCCTGAGCGCATTTTTTTCGCTATTGTTCACACTTATAAAATTTTTATGAGTATGTGCTATGTTCAATCATTACTTCAACTTCTAACAAAGGTTTAAAATAAAAAAAAAATTAAACTAGCAAACTCACATTGCGATTGAGAGATCAACGATTTTATTGTACGGCCATTTGTGACTTTAATCAACAACGTATCTGAAACTTTAAATGGTTGTATGTATAATCCCTGACATTTGCAAAAATGGCTAAATGCAGGGGGCAGCTAGTTGAATCTTAAATGTACTCAAAGTTCTACATTGGCGCAAGAAAGTGCAAGAGCGTGTAATCTAACATCCACAACGCATTCCCAAATGACATGGGTGTGTACAAACTTCTTTAAAATATTTCATGTGAACGTACGGTTACACACATAATGAATGCCTTTTGAACGATTTTGGAATGATTTTGAAGGAGGGTGTGGAGCAATGTTTAAATGAAATAATCGATATTTTATTGCCACCCTTTAATGAAGCTACCATCTTGTCTAGCGGACGCTTCCTGAAAAGACATTTTGTTCGATTTGAATGAAGTTGCAAAGCATTGTTAACGATACTACGGAATTTCCGACTGTTATGGGTGTTTCTCAATTGTTTAAATGAGTGTTTGGAAAATAAATCGATCCATGAGCGAGCGATTTGAACAGCTTCCGAATGGGAAAGAGTGCCCATTTCATGCTGTTTCTATCTGAACATCTTTTGGACTGATCATCGAAGATTTCCTTTTTCTCTCCACAAGAAGTTGAATTTGAACTTATACCACATTGCCATTTTCTGATATCTAATACCAGATGCTTTTTCTTCATCCGAACGGAAGAAAAATGCATTTGTATTACTCGTTTCAAAATTTTTCAGTGCCTGAAATATCAGAGATAAATGTATTAAAGCCAACAAAACATACAACAAAGCATACAACAAAAGAACCATACCCGTTCACTCCTTTACTGTAGCGGTACCAGCATTCTATTCGTTAATGTGTTAATTACCACGGCAATTTTGTATTTTTGTAGTGTTCGACTCGTTTGATCAAATGATGGGCGAACCAAACGAGTTACCACACGAGGTTCGCTACACGATTAATAAAGTCGTATATTTTCAAAAAAAAATCACTCTACTCTGTCTTAATATCTATATCAATATGTATATATAAGTTTATAATCATCAATTCGGAAAACGAATTTAAACAAGGGCCGTCAGAGACGGATTATGCTCCCCAAATGAGGCATTGTCACAAAAACAAGAGCCATGTTGGACATTGACATCCCCTGCCACGAAAGCTTGATAGTAAACTGAAGCCTAATAGAATAAAGATTATTTTGTACTGTCAGAGATTTACCTAAAATAGTATATTTACCTAAAGTATAAAAAATAACAAAGGGCAATAACTCCAAAATTATGCAAGCAAGAGTTGTAGTTCTTGTGCACTGCACTTGTCTATCATGAGATCTATCCACCCATAAGAATTCATGTTGATAGATGTTATACTCTAGGAGATGTGCTCCGAACAATATCTCAGTATCAAAAATAACAAAGGGCAATTACTCCAAAAATATGCAAGCAAGAGTTGTAGTTCTTGTGCATAGCACTTCTCCTCTATAAGATCTATCCCCGCATAAAGTTTCAAGTTGATACATGTAGCTATTATACTTTAGGAGATATGCTCCAGACATAATCTAAGTATCAAAAATAACAAAGGGCAATTACTCCAAAATTATGCAGGCAAAAGTTGTAGTTCTTGTGCACTGCACTTCTCCTCCATAAGATCTATCCACCTATAATGTTTCAAGTTGATAGCTATTATACTTGGGGAGATATGCTCTGTGGTCAGATTGCAAGGACTCAAATAAGGTGTTATCTTATACAGCTAACATAAAGGGAAAAAAACATCAAACCCCCTTTTTGCATGACATATTATTTTAAACACAAATTTCAAATAGTTTATGGTAAAGGGCATCTGATTTGCTACTCAAATATGAAATTTCACTAAATTATAAGCATAAGAGTAGGAGAAATGACAGAATTAAGGTAACAACCATTTAGCCCCCCTTTTCCATGATATAATTTTTTTACGTAAATTTCAAATTGTTTTTAGTAAAGGGCATCTGATTTGCTGCTCAAATATGAAAATTCACTAAATTCTGACTGGTAGACTAGGAGAAATTTGGGAAAAAATGTTTTTTACCGTAAGTCCCCTTTTCCCGTGACGAGGCCTCAAATCCAAAAACCGTCACAGATGCATCAACACTATAACATAAGTAGTTCACATGGTAAGTTTCGTTTGATTTAACCCAAGGGTTATGGAGAAATAGGTGGGGACGGGCGGACGGAATAACAGTATTTTACACGCTAACGTAAAGGTAACAAAAATTTAGTCCCCTTTTTCCATGATATATATTTTTACGTTAATTTCAAATTGCTTTTAGTAAAGGGCATCTGATTTGCTGCTCAAATATGAAATTTCACTAAATTCTGACTGGTAGACTAGGAGAAATTTGGGAAAAAATGTTTTTTACCGTAGGTCCCCTTTTCCCGTGACGAGGCCTCAAATCCAAAAACCGTCACAGATGCATCAACACTATAACATAAGTAGTTCACATGGTAAGTTTCATTCGATTTGGCCCAAGAGTTATGGAGAAATAGGTGAAGACGGTCGGACGGACGGCGGACGGATGGACGTACAGACGAATCGGCGGCTATATGCTCTCCCTTCGGGGAGCATAGATAAGGCGGCAATTTCAAAGTTCTGAGAGACTCCTAAAATACATTTGATGATACTGAAAATGTAATCTGACCGTAAACAAATCGACGTAACGCTACCATCTTTAATCATTTCTTTATCTTACGGTTCACAACAGAAATTTCAAAATCTTGTAGCTTTACAAACATTTTGCAGAAATGATGATAAAACCTAGACAAAGGTACGAAATAGATTGGTTCGTTTGTTTGTTAAGTTTGATACGGATGACGCGACCGAGGACAATTGTGCTACCTTTGATCTGTAATCAACAATAACGATACGGATCGACAAGGATATATACGGCCTCACAGATGCTAATACATACTAAAATTAACCGATATGATTCTATACACAAATCGTTATTCTTTCTACAGCCTAAGTATCAATCTACATTACAAGAACAAACATGTGAAATTTCCAACCAACTTACCATAGCTGGTATTCTGTGGAAAGTCAATACAAATAAATAGCAAATTCACGAATCAATCATTTAATTAATGATATATTTGTGACCCGACACGCGAAAAAGGACCAACTGTGAATTTAGATTGAGAACCGCTAAAAACGAGATAGGTTGCAGTACCGGGAAACCCGAGGTCGCATTAAAATATTCTTTAGCTGGAAGGTAGAATGATCATTCTAGTTGCAGGGAATCAACCAAGTGCGAAAAGGTTTTAACCTTGTCAGTCTGCAAATTCCGAGCAGTCTGATTAGGGTTGGCACTTTACCCAATTGCAATATGGTCCCTTTTCGCATGGTAGGTCAAAATTCATTAAATCCCCACGAAGTAGAGGGAGGTATATTAGTTTCACCATGTCTGTCTGTCTGACCATCCGTCTACCCGTCCGTCCATAGACATTTTCTCCCCAGGACATTATCCGGCCAAATAAACCAGAACCATGAAACGTTACACAATTGATTCCCATGGTCCGCCCGTCCGACCATAGCCCATTTCATTTTCCGGACTCTAACTGCAGAGGCAAATGATGTAGAATCGTAAATTTATACACGGGGCAATCGTTGCCCATGGCTCAATGAAGTGCCCTAGTGTTTACTGTGAACAAGAGATCGAATCCGCTTCGGGCAACAAGAGGCTTTATTCCAACAAAAATCATATAGGTGGAATATGCATTCTAGATAGGTAAAGAAATGCTGACATCGGCAGCCCTGCGTTCTGGATACGAAAGCGCTCACCGAGAACAATTTTTATACTGAGCAGTGTATCTTGAACGGACCGCAAGCGTTTTCCGACAATGGCACAGTCGTATACCTAGTACAGAATAGTAAAAAAAAGTGCCAAGTGTAGAATCATGCAAGATGGCGGACGTAAATAACGATCAAAAGTAAGTACATTTTCAACCGCAAAAATACAGATTAATTTCACTGATAGCAAAAACCGAAATTGAAGCGGTGATCGCAAGATTCATTCAAGAATATTGGATTCATAAAAAATAAAATCACAAATGCCTAACGACCTATCGTAAGCCCAAACCCCCACAAACCATCCCGATTTTTGTTGACAGCCCTGAAAAAGAATTGTGGTAAGTGATATTTTTAGTTTTTTTTTATTGGACATCGGCCCAGTGCAGCAACATGCAATTTTTTCATTGGTACAGTGGAGATACAAGGTTTTTGAGGAGATTTTGAACCAGCGGAGATACATTTTTGAAAACTGTGTAGACACATGGTTTGGAAAGGTGTAGGACAAGCACGATATTTGTAAATATTAACCTTGTCGTAATGTTTTGAAAGTAGCCGAATTATTATTTCGAATTGTGACATAAGCGAAATGTTGAATACATTTATCCATTCTTTAAATCTAGAACTATATAATTTTGCTTATAAAGTGCAACTTTCAAAACATCACGATAAAGTCATCATTTACCAACGTCGTGCTTGTTTTACATGATTGAAAAAATGTGTCTCGCAGTTCCCAAAAGTGTATAACCACTGGATCAAAATCTTCTCAAAACCATGTATCTCCACTGTATCAATGAAAAAACGGCCGATTGCTGCACTGGACCGTTTTCCATTTACAAAAACTAAAAATATAACTTTCAACAGTGCTTTTTCATGGCTGTCAAAAATTGGGATAGTTTGTGGAGGGTTGGGCTTACAATAGGTCGTTGGACATTGGTGTTATTATTAGTAATGAATCAAATATTCTGGAATGAATCTTGCGATCACCGCTTTAATTTCGGTTTCTGCTCATTACCCAATATTATCAATTGAATCCAAGTTGTGAGGTAGGCATCACGAGAAATCAATGGGAAAATCAGAAAATCGGACAATTCATGTTGGTCACAATCTCTATTATCAAACACCATCAGTGAAATTAACCTGTATTTTTTCGATCGAAAATGTACTTACTTTTGACCGTTGTTTACGTCCGCCATCTTGCATGCTTCTACACTGGGCACTTTTTTACTACACTGTACCAGGTATACGACTGTGAATGACCCGGTTGCTATGCAAAAAAAGGAGTCGAATCAAAGCTTAATCCCAGAAAATCCCCAAGAAACAATTTTAGATTTATAAAATGAAGTAAAAAACATTTTTTATTAATAGATCCAACCCTTCAGATGACTAAATGTCCGAACAAATCGAAAATCACGGAATTTTCGAAAATAGTCAAGCTATCCGACATTTTGTTTGGCCCTGAATTAGTCACCCTGTGACGTTGCTATGTGATTTTCGTAAGCGCCCCAAGCAAGCACACCGTTCAGGACGGGAAAACATTCGCTAACGTTCGCTAGCGCTTTGCTTTGCTTTCCTGAACGCAGAGCATGTTTCGTTGTTGTCGGTAGTTTTCGCCCTTCTAAGACATGGTCACTTTCATTCGGAACATCGCTCGGACTTTTCCGTAAACTAAAAAGTACCTCGGACGTAAGTGTAGTAGTTTTGGGTCATTTTTTAGATTATTCGGCTCCTGATGGTACTTCGGTTAATTCGCATGAAGAAAATCACATTTTGTTAATTCTTCCCGATCGTATTTCGAGATCTTTTAGGCATATTATAATTTGATGACAAAACGCAGTAAGACATTGCGTTTTGTTATCAAATTATAGTATGCCCAATTTTATTCTTTCGTTGATTTTGTTTTATGCAACATCATCTTTAGGGGGATCGTTTATGTTTGTGACGTCATATAAACCCACTTGCGAAATGACGCGCTTCATGGCTGCGTCCGTATTATTCCCGAGGTCTATTCCGTAGAATCGCCGAAGGTTCCCGATTAGGTCACTTTTCGCATTACTGATACTCGTATATTTTCGTTACAGAACCTACGCCACCCATAGGATAATGTAAGGAAGAGTTGTCTGAATCAGAACCGAGTGATTGTTTCGACATGTCCATACCATCTTTTGTCAATCGTTGTATTAGAAACAAGGCATTGTATGTATATTTTCATTAAAACAAAAGTGATCTACAAAAAAGGCATTACGTGTGTAAATTCATTGAAAGAAGAGCAATGTGGGAAAAAGGCATTGTAAGTTCATTAAAAAAGAGGATAAAAGAAAATAGGCATTACATGCAATTTTTTGAAAAGGAGAGTAATATAGAAAACAGATTTTTCATGTACTAGTATATGCTCATTAAAAAAGGGTAATAGAGAGAATAGATGTTTCATAAATATGTTCAATAAAAGAAGGGTAAAATAGAATGCTGAAAAAGGCACTACACGTATTTGTTTATTAAAAGAAGAAAAATACAGAAATCAGACGTTTCATATTTTCATTTAAAGAAGGGACAGAATAGAAAATAGACTTAACATGTATACGCTATCTTAGAGAAGAGTAATATCGAAAATGGACGTCAAATGTATATTTTCATGAACATGATGAAAAGAAGAGTTATATAGAAATTAGACGTTACATGTATATGTCATTTAAAGAAAAAATATACAGAAAAAAATCATTACATGTACATTTTAATAAAAAAAAAGAAGAGTAACTTCGTAAATAGACAATACATGTACATGTCAAGGAAAGAAGAGTAAAATAGAAAATAGACGTTAAATATACATTTTCATCGAAAGAAAATTAATATAGAAAATTTGCACAAAATGAAAACCTTTGAAGTAGTCTAATTTTTTAAGATTGTGTGTGGGTTCATAAAGCAGACCTTTCCAGTTTTAGGAGATTGCCAAAGAAATCCTGGGGTTTTTTTTTCCATAGAAATACGTATCCAACCAATTTTCATCATATTTCAATGTTAATCAGTGGACAAAAACGTCGTACCCCCAGCTTGGAAAAACTGTAATTATGTTGATTGATTGTGACGTGATACTTAAATTCCAGGGTTCTCCACATTTTTTTTTAAAAATTCAAGGGTCCGAACCCAGATCCATCTTCTTACAATATTGCCATGTGTCATAACAGTAATAGAAAAAAATATACTTGTACAGTTAGTAACATTGAGGAATGGAAATTGACCTCCATCAAAACGCTACGAAATCGTTCAAAACGCTCACTGTTTCATTAAGATCGATCAAATAAGTAAAAGAATTCGTTAGCTGGTGTTGATTTTAAAGCGTCTGATAGGTCAAAGAAAGCTCACAAACAGAAAAAAATCTTCGTTTCCATTAAAGGGGGTGGGCGGTAATAAAATAGCCCTTTTTTATAATATTTTGGGGATATTATAGTACCTCCCTTTAATATCGTTTAGAATTCGCTCCTAACTCTGATTCGATTTCTATCCCAAGTGTAAATTTGTTGATGTTGTTACATGTAATTGTAGAACTCAAATAAAATCACCAGGCCTAATTGCAGGTTAACCAAGTCAAAGCGGGAGCCCCTAAAAGTGGTACCCAGCATTTTTCTGTGAAGTTGTCCTTACCCTTGGTTCGAATTCAAGGCGCTTGCTCGTGCCTCATTTTTTTCCAAAGACAATTGGACACGTGGAATAATGGGAAATAACTCTTTCGACAAGTTGATATCAACCTGCATGTATTATACTCTCTCGATAAACATTGAAAGTGAATGCACCTTATTTGTTTGTTACACATGTGATCATTATCTTTTTTTAATATCTGTATAGCTTTTGTACATCCTTTCTATTAATATCGCCAAAAACGATTTAAGGGTACAGTTAACAACATCTTGAAATTGACAAGGTGAATGATTTAGGAATGAAATTGAATGAGTGTGTGGAGCGAGTTTTGAGTGAATTCAATGGGAGGTAATCCTATATAGCATTGATTACCTCCCTTTAATGAAAAATGCATACAAGTTCTATACAAAGCTTCCTATTTCTTCAAGAACCGACGCTAACAAATTGAATTATGCCAGAGGAATCGCGATTTTCTCTATCAAAATTTATTTTGAATGGCGTTGTTGGTTTTATGTTTTTAAATGGATTTGAGCGTTTTTGAATGGTTTGAGTGAGTGTTTGGAATGAATGATTGGAGCGCTGAGTGAGCGTTTAAGAATGGTTATGATTGAGATGAATGTCAATTTCACGATGTTGTCAGTTCGGCTATCGGTCCGTCTGATTTTTTTTTTTCAAACAAGTATAATTTGTAACGTAGGAATATTTTCCATTTTACTTTCATGCATAAATACCTAATGAAAAGTGTAATATTCATGGGCCAGTTTAAAAATAAAAATAATAAAAAAAAACAAATATCCCCCCCGCAAACAATTACAACAACAACAACAACAACAACAAAAAAAAAAACGCAATCAGAAGAAAACCCCGACCATGTAGTTTTCTAGTCCTGCGCATATAGTATGTAATATATATGAGCCTGTGCGTGACATTTCCAACATTTCCAACAATTTGAAATGTTCGTGAAAACATTGAGAGGCCCTAACATCTACAAATGTAAATATAAAGTTGTCTGATTGTATACAGATACAGAGATCTTAGCTATCTACTAAGCGCTTAGTGAATGTTCTGGTCAGACCGTGCGGATGCACAGGCTGGCAAGAGTCTCTGCTTTGTGCATATTCGAATTTGTTTGAAATCTCACGCACAGGCTCATATAGGTTTATCTAAGGCAGTGGACCCGTAATAGTTCCGCAACATTTCGGAACTCATGAACTTTAACAATGTTGACCGAGGTATCCTCGGTCAACATTCTTAAAGTTCATTACTTGCGAAATATTGCGGTATTTAATCCCTTCGATGATTTTCCTTTATGCAACGACATCCTTAGCAGAATCGTTGATGATTGTGACGTCATGTTAACCGCTTTGATGACAGTGCCCGTATATTCCCGATGTCTATTCCGTAGAATCGCCGAGGGTTACCGAAAGGAGCCGGGGTTCTTTCTTAGCAATGCCAACCTTAAATGTAATGGTTTTGCTAACCGGACTTGGCAATGACCGAGTTACAGTTAACAACATCGTGCATTTGAATTGGTGAATGAATTTCAAATGAATTTGGAAGGGATTCGTTCGACTTGAATGTCCGAGATTTGATTTCATTTAGTGGGAGGTAATATGTTATAGATAGTTTCGTCCAATAGCAATACTTTATTACCACCATTTAAAAAAATCTATGCAATTCTTTGTTTCTGTGACTTCGCAGAAAAAATAAACGATCTAAGATCCAAACGCGCCATACAATCATAAAATGATTTGAATGAAATATTGATCGTTTTTAAGTTTTTTTTAATAAACTTTTTGAGCGATATCACGGGGGCTTTTGAGTGATATGAGTGAGTGTTTTTATTACATGAAAAGGAGGGCTGAGAGAGCGGCTTGGAATAGTGATAAATGTCCTTTTCACGATAAAACTCGCTGTAACATTTCTGGATACGTAAACCATTTATGAATAACAGCATAAATCGGCAACGTAACAAGAAACAGTTGTCTATTACAAAGCTTATGCACATGAATTTTTAATGGTTGTGAAAAGTCTAAAATTTCTATCTTTTCCAATAAACGAATGCAGTAAACGCGGTGATAAAATCAAGTTACCCAATTAAACGCAAACTGCATGACGATATTAAACATGCAAAAACCTTCAAGTATCGTACATGTGTCGACTGTGGATGACTTAACTGTAGTAACTAAAGCTTTATCCAAGCCGTTGCTACGACATTTTGATGGCACATCTATGATAAAAGGCGGTGGAATAAGTTTTATCCCAAATAAAAGCATAATTTTATAATACATGTAGGATGTACAAAGATGTAGAGAAGACAAAAAGAAACATTGTATCAATCAATTAGAATCATAAAGACTTTTATCTTTGGTGCTGTACCCCAGCCCGGGGAAATGTATCCCAACATTAAGGCAGTGGGACCGTAATAGTTCCGCAACGTTTCGGAAGTCACGAACTTGAACGGTGTTAGCCGAGGTTTCATAATGATTTCTTTAGGAAACCTCTGTTAATATTGTGAAAGACCATGTGTTCCGAAATGATGCGGAACTATAATAGGTCCGCGGCCTTTAGTGAAATAATAGCTGCTCGCGCGAATGCAATGTTGTGTATCATCGCCTTATTTTTCAAGTATGTCCAACTGCAAGGAATTTAGATATTCTCATTTTTGACCTTGTAGGTTATTCATAGCTTCCCTATACTCGAAAAACCAAGAATAATCGATCAGTCAGACACATACAGTTAATTACATCGTGAAATATATATTCGTCTCGATCAAACCCAAATCTCTCGCTCAGCGCTCCATTGATTCATTCCAAACACCCACTCAAACCAGTCATAAACGCTCCAAACTCACGGAAAAAGATAGAATCAACAAATAAACTCAAAATAAACAAAGCAAGGAAAAAATTGGGATTTCACTTACATAATTCAAATAGTAAACGTCTGATAGGTCTTGAAGAAATAGTAAGCTATTTATTTAACTCTAATACATATTTTATTTAAGGGAGGTAATTAATATCTCTTATTTTGTTCATCCTGAACAAAATTTGCGAAATTTGATTACCTCCCTGTACTTTCACCCAAAAATCGCGCCACACACTCATTTAATTTCATTCCGAAATCATTCGACACTCATTCATCTGTCAATTTCGCGATGTTGTTAACTGTACATGAACAAAAAGTACATCGTAAATTTGGTATAAGTGATGATTTTGATATGAATTTGAACGAGTTCGATGGTAGATTTTATCCTGCGTACTGTTTTGTGTGTGTAATCAGAGACCAACCACACTAAACTCTAGCCCATTGAGTAGTGGAATGGTTTGACCGAAAAGGAAAAAGGTAAAGAGTTTTTTGAAGGATTTTGAAGGGTATCCGTTCGATTTCTGGTCTTGTTTTTTTTTTTTGCATGATTGGAGTGTATCTTTAATGCTTTGGAAAGAGCGCTGAGCGACCCATGTGTAATGCTTTTGATTAAGACATTGGTCAAATTTCAAGATGTTTTACTGTAAGAATTTGATTTTCTGTGGACACATGTAATAATCGTGTATTTTAGATCAGTAAGATAAGAGTCAGCTCTTCGATTTTCGACTAATTTGTAGGAAATATTCTCTGTGTTCTGGATAACAAAACATGACAAACTATTTGCAAATTATTCCCCCTTTGTACGCAAATGGGCGTGCAAAGCGAGGCATATTTTCCATACAGATTGCCGCGTATTCTTATCCTGAGCACAGGGATTGACAATCATGCAACAAGTAAAACGCTTGATTTGGCCCTTATTTAGTTGAATTAGACGTTTCCGTGTCACCGAGTAACAGTTAAGAAGATCGTGAAATTGAAAAGATGATTTTGTAATGAAGTTGAATGAGTGTGTGAAGCAAGTTATGAGTGAAATTCAAGGGAGGAAATCCAATATCGATAATTCTGCCCAAGGTGAACGAAAATAGCGATATTTATTACCCCCTTTTAATAAATATGTGTACTTTTGTATTGGTGTATCTCTGTGTTTCAATCAGACATTTTAAAATCCAATATCGCTAAAAACATCGTAGAATAATTTGATCGATTTGAATTAAATGTTGATCGTCTTGAACGTATACGAGAAAATTTCTAATGATTTAGGGGCGTTTTTGATCGATTTGAATGAGTGTTTGGAATGAATAAATGGATTATGAGTGAATAGATAAGAATCTCTTGGATATCACTAAGGTAACGAATCCGCCGCTTAATCAAAGTTGTAGTTGTTACAATTGTGTCACTCACCGACCATAAATGTTGTTAAAATAACTATCCTAACGAGACAATTCACACAGGACACGAGAATTTGATAAGAACTGAGGAATAGAAATTTGACAATCATTTAGTATATTTTTTAGTCAACGCAAACTTGTATGAAGCGATGAATCAAATATTTTTTTTAATTTCATAGCAGTATGAAGGTAAAAACCCAAGCAAACTGTATGAATACGCAACACGTACTTATACACAAGTGTGTTTCAGGTCTTTAATTTCGTACAGATACGGATTAAAATAATTTCTTTAGACAGCTAGAATACTAAACGAAATTTAAATTTAAAGAAATTGAAGTTAGTCCTTATTGCTTTTAAGCTGTGTAGACACAATGTAATATTTAAGCTGTGTAGACATAATGTAATACTGTATTTAAGCTGTGTAGATGCAATGTAATATTTCATTGTACATTGTTATTCTCTGGGTGGTATCAGACTGGATTAATGCGGATTTCAAAGGTAAGTCCTAAACTATTTAGAACCACACCGATGATAACATTTAACCTGAAACAGTTAAAAACATTGTGAAACTGACATTTATCTCAATCAAAATCATTCTAAATCGCTCGCTCGGCGCTCCATTCATTTATTCCTAAACACTCGTTCAAACTATTCAAAAACGATCTAAATGATCAAAAGGTTAAGATCAACAACTGCATTGAAAATAAATTGGATAGAAAAAAGTCGATTCACCGACACAATTGAAATTATAATCGTTCGATTGGTTCTTAGAAGAAATAGGAAGCTATTTATAAAATTTGGATGCATATTGTATTAAAGGGAGGTAATAAATATCGTCTATTTTGTTCGTCCTGAAGAAAAAAAATATCGCAATTGGTCAGCTACCTCTAATTTCATCAGAACTCACTAATCACACTCAATCACTTTCATTGCAAAATAATCCATCTTGGCGATATCATAATGTTGTGTACTGGTCACCTACGTTAACATTTACCCTGCTAAACTTAAAATGTATTTATTTTTTTTTTCAAATATTACAATATTCTAGCCAGAATTTTTAGCTCGTATTTCCCACAATAATTTAGTAGAATATAGGCAGTTTAGGCTAAGATAGTCGATACAGGTTGATCTTAATATATTTTCTCTGCCAAAGTTGTGTATATGATAAGCGCAGTTGGTCCCTTGTCTCCCCGTTGTATTCTTTCCCACAGATAGCGACACTGATTCTTTCCGACTATATGTCTTCCATCAATTGGTCCATAAATTGTACATGTAGATCTATTTGGGATAGCAGCTGGAGGCTAGGAAATGGGTAATGGTAGTTATGGTGTGAGAAATTCCAGGAATCCATTGTTAGGTACCCCAGCCGCCGAGATATAGCTGAAAGATGCGTAAAATCCCATTCAAACAAACAAATTCTTTCCCACAGTCCGAGAATCTTATCACATAGGTTATGTTACGTACATCACATGAAAAAAAACTTAGGCTTTTACTATAAATATCGTTCTGCTTTTGAACTCGAATTTGTTTCCCGTTATAAAATGGCACAAAGGCCACACATATGTTGCATTTTTTACCTTTGTTTTCTCGTTTCGTTCTTCGAATCGTTCTCTGGTTATGCGATTCTTCAAGTTCGGCGGTTGTCTTTGCTTTTAATGACCTTATTATTTTGAATTGAGTTCGAGCATTCAAAAAAGATATCATGTCATCATTAATAATTTGAGAAAAACAAACAAACAAACAACATTTGAATCGTTTGGTTTTTGCGTAGATACATTTTGGTACATTGTATGCTTTGGTGCTTTCAGTAAGTCCCGTCTGTCTAACGACAATGTATTTTCTATGAAATTTCAACAATTGCAGTAGGGTACCTTTTTAAATAGTTTGTTTTTCATTATTTGATTTGATTACTTCAACGTCTAGAAATGGTAGATGTAACTTGCTAGTATGAATAATGAATTTTAAAATCTCATTGCAATCTATTTAATATATTTGAAATTTATAATTCGTCTGGTGATATGTTCAATAACATGAATATAATATCGTCTAAAAACCCTTCTAGTTCTCTACACAGTATTTTTTTGAAGCCTGTGTCAAATTTGGTTCCCATTCAATCCTCATTTTTGCTCCAGGTATCAATAGTGGCATAAATTTGGGCAAACTTTGTGCAAATTGCTGTACCATTAGCCCCTCTTCGATTTTTTAAATGGTCTTGGTCTTTATATGTTTCACAGATTCCGAACCTCGACAAAAATGTTATTTGTTATTCTTTTCTGCTATTGATGGATTTACTTTTACTTGTTCATGGTAATTATGATGCGCAAGATACTGGTTACTTACACGTTTCTTTCTCTTAATGACCTGTTTTCATTCCAAACACTGAATCTCCCTTGTTTGCATCCTTAATTACGTACTCCAGTCGTCATTTTTGGTGGACGTTTACGCTCACCAGTGTTACTACGTGAGAACAATCCAGTCACATGTTAAAAGCTTTACAAAAAAAGTAATGACCATTAACGTTCAAGTTACTCTTTTTCAATACTTGTTGCGGAAAGACGACTGTGCATTTTGAAAACGGCGTGATACAAAGCTTTACAATTTGTAGAATATCTCAATATCCTTTAGAATTACGAAACGGCTCGCTAAAGGGCTTTTTGAAAGACTGGTTACCGCCCCCTCCCGATACTACGAGGGTGAATAAAATATTACGTAGACTTCCGTTACAGAAATTCTGGTTTCACAGACTTTGACAAGAAAACTACACTGTTATTAAATTGCTGCGTTTTTATTTTTGTCGTGTAGATTTGGGTGAAGTCCAACGAGTTGGTCATCTGTAGCAATCATTCTAAAACATGTAGTCATTTAGTACTGGCACACGGTAACGACGTCAATACGACGCTACGGAATTGATAAATTCCGTTCAAAGTCAGCCCTTTTCAAAATACTCAACTTAACCAGAAACAAAATTTCTATTTTCATATCCATCTGATCCAAAATGATGAACTTGAATGTGTAACGTATCTTTATGATACTGAACTGATGTTGATCTGTGACAGTTATAGATCAAACCTCACGGGGACGTTTTCAATTCTCCGAGTATCATCCTTCAGAAACGCTTTCCATTCTAAAAAAAAACCTTTTACACTATTCAAAGAAAAAGGTATCGGCTCTTATTGAAGACCTTTTAGCATATTTTATCTTTTTAACCTCTCGATTAGGTTAACCATCGGTCCAGTAGAACTTTATTATTGCCCGGTTGCCTATGGCTGCGCCGGTGCCGTCATTTCGATGTTAAATAATTGACGCGTGCCCTTAACTTACTGACTTTGAATTCGAAAATACGGAATGGATTATGCTTAAGTTTTTAACCTCCTAACAGAATACGTCAACGTGTAAATATGCGAAATTTGGAAGGGTTTGGTCCAAATTGAGGGGACAATTACGGGTAGTAATACTAGGAAGTAACGTTACAAAATACGTTGCGCCGGTGGCACCTACCCAGGAACATCAAATGTTGGATATTTTATCGTAGCCACATCAGACACTTGTAAATTTTGCATTATGTCAACATTAAATGGTTTGATACGTGTAAAAAAATTCATTGCTTTCCGTCGAGAAATTCCAAAGTTATAGTAAAAGTCCACGTGTTTTTTATCAACCCTCGTACTACGTGTCTAGGTTATAGACATTCACGGTTTATACAACGTTGACCAGTTCAGCGTTTTTACTGGTACCATTTTGAACTGGGACCCTTCTGTCATGAAATCTGACTGCAGTTTGGGATTCAGGGCCGCCTCTGTGGTAAAGCTACTATAGTGCGGTTTTATTGACTTGAATCTGACCCCTGCTTTTTAGATGAATAAAAATCTAATTATTCATTCCCGGCTTTGCGCGTACTTTCTTAAGAACAAATAATAAACGATATTGAATGAATTATACATTTTGTTAATTGATGAAATATGTCGGCAATTGTTATTTAAGCATTTCTTCCACAGAGGTCAAAGTCGGGTCAAATCAACCAGGCTATACATGTTGTCAATATCAACTTTACGATATATTGTTTGCTTCGACGGTTGTATCACACTAGCTGTACAGCGAAGGGACAAGAAAAAAGAAGACACGTTCGCCTTCTATCACAGTTCATTGTTATACACGTACATTTAAAGATAAAATATATATTCAAAGGATAACTGAAAGTAACATAATTATATTTCTTTTTTTGGATTTACCCATAAATGTTATATAGGTATTTGTCGGTATTTCTTAATTTTTTTCATCCAATCATTTAAACAACCAAATGTTGATTCGTGTACCAGTAAGCTTTACCGCAGATCGTCAAAGGGCTACTTATTCTGCGTGCAATGTCTTTGATCGTTAATAATGACCGGCGCTACCAGCGTAACTCCATTGAACGGTTCGCGACATTAACAAAAGTACAGAGATGAGTAAATCTTGTTGGAAAAGAGGAGAGAAAAATCAAAACAAGTAAAACGGTGCCTCTCATTTTAATCTATGCATCATGCGATATCACTATTAACAATCTTCCTTTGACGCCCATAAATCATTGAAAAATTAGGTGTTGGTACAGTTAACAACATCGTGAAATTGACATAGTGAATGATTTTGGAATGCTCTTTGAATGAAATTGAATGAGTGTGTCGAACGAGTTTTGAGTTTATTTAATGGGAGGTAATCCAATATCGCAAATTTTGTTCTGGGTGAACAAAATCGGCGATATTCATTACCTCCCTTTAATAAAACATGCATAAAAGTTCTTTAAATCGCTTCCCTTTTCTTCAAGAACCAATCAGATGCTAAAAATTTTAATTATTTCAGTGAAATTGCGATTTCTTTCCATTTATATTTATTTTGAATGTAGCAGTTTGATTGTATACTTTCTAATCATTTTGAGCGTTTGTGATCGATTTGAGTGAATATTTGGAATGAGTGAATGGAGCGCTCAGTGAGACATTTAGAATGGTTTTGATTGAGATGGATGTCAATTTCACGATGTAACTAACTGTACTACATTCTAGTCGACAAACGTTAGCAATCTCCATGTCCGTCACCTAGAGCTGCGCCACAGATGTTGCTAATACAGCAAACCTACACGTCATTGATCAACGTTAAGCAATATAAGCCTCGTTTCTACAGCTACATTCACGAGATTTGAATTGTTCCTTGCTGATATAGTTGTTTGGTGCTATTTTGAATATGTGTATTTATCTTACTACATTTAGTACATCTGTATTTGTCTCTCGTACCATGATTTTTTATTGCATCATTGCTATTATTGTATTTCATTGCAAACGCAAACAATCTCTATTTTGGAGAAATTAAAAAAATATGATTTAAAATCTTAATACACTTTCAGAAGAAAAAGACAATGTTTATTGTTCAATTTATTCATTTCAGTCTTTGTTATTTGCCCTGCTCTTAAATGCTTGAGAATCAAAGTCCACATAACGATGAGTCACTAAAATCTCGTGAGTACTGCTTGACTAAAATCTTTGGTCTCACATCGCAGATATATAATTCTAATAACTTTCTTGTGTAAATTGCAATATTTGCACACAATAAGAACCGTAAAAGTACAAAATAAAGGTCAGAAAGCGTGGTATAGATAACTTAACGAGATTGAGGGAATATAATATTTCATATAGGTTTAACAAAACCAATGCAAGTGTAATCCCTGTTGAGGATTCATCCATTCTGTTTAACGTATAATGAAATATTTCTGAACAAACTTAAAATGGTAGAAAGTAATAAAAATATTCGTGAGCAATGAAACTTGCCGGACTTATGTCGAAACGTTTTGCAACATGATATTTAATTGACTATAAAAACCTTTGCCACCTTGCCACCAGAAACGTCCACCTTCAGTAATTTCAGTTGAGGTAGCATTGACGAATCTTTCTATATAACAGAACATATTTTTTTTGAACAGAACATATTTTATTTACAAAATGACTTGAACATTCATGTTCATCGTCATTACAATGCATAATAACACAAAAAATGTACATGTACATACAGGTAACAATGGCATTATATATAGTAAATATAGATATTACATTAGATTAAAGCATTTATTTAAATATTTTCTAATTTATTATCTTGATTTATTTATTTATTTATTTGATTGTTTGCGGAAATCACGTGATTTTCTGAACCCATGTGAATGCGTTTGTTTTCGTTTCGCGATCAAAATGAATTCTGAGTATGTATTGAATTTATAAACAGGTACATTGGTCGTAACATAGTCGGCATGATGCAAACCATCTTAGACCTAGGTACCTGTCATTTTGGTTGATCAGATGAGTGGGCATTTCATGGTTTGAAAGGGTTGTAGATGTGATGGTAAATGTAAATTAACTCTAATGATGGCAAAATTAATTTCTGTGTTCTCTATAAAAGTTTGCAATATTTGACGTAAAATGTTTTAACATATATATAGTATTTCATTTCATTTGCTATTTATACAATTTTAGGATTTGTTTCTATTCAATTTTATTCTATTCCGTGAGCATTTGTCAATAATAGCTAACAACCAATATTGACGATTGTTCACGGGTTTAGTTACATACACTTATATAAACGTGTGAGGACTAAGTGAGTTTGAACTCGTTTGGGTTTACATACAGAATGCATTATTTAAGGTTGCCGTATATTAAACATCGTTTCGTCGTCTAATCGTTGCAAGTAAAACCTTAAAGGTTGCAAATATGATAATTAGATGATCTAATATTATGTTAATGAAAATGTAATGGTGCGTTCTTGGCGAAACAAATAAAATCAAGAACACTACCATACGCTATGGTGTAGCGATGTCTGGGTTAAACTTTCCTTGAAATTCCACCGAATATAAACGGATCTTTACGAAACGAAATAAAAGATACCGAAAAAGGTGGTATAGATTTAGGTAAAATTATACTTCAGGTAAGTTTAGTGCTTCGCTTCTCTTCTCGAGCGCTTTAATACAAAACAATGCAAGGTTATTTAGAGACTTTTTACTATTATCATTCAATAATTGGATATTTTTTTGCATGCTTGGTCTATTGAAAAAGTAACGACTGATATATTTCTCTCTTAATGTTGTATAAAAAGGACAAATAAGTATAAAATGGTATTCGTCCTCTGTTTCGTTTGAGTTGCAAAGCGAACAGAGGCGATGGGATCTATCAATATTTTGGTATCGCCCCGTCTCGATATTGAGAGGGTGTGCTGATAATCGTATTTTGGCAATAGCATTTCTGTATTTTGAATTCTGTACTTTTTGAAGATAGCTTGACAGAGCAAATTCAGGTTTTAAATATCTGAATAGTGATAAGGATGATTTATTTTGAAGATCCAAATGCCAATCGTTAATAAAAAGATCAATTAATCGCTGTTTGAATAATGGTATGAAAATTTTGATATCGACAGACGCCGGGAAGGCCCAAACGTCTGAGAATCCGCAACTTTCTAAAAGTTGTTTTACTTTAAACGTCCAGTTAGGTTTATTCGCTTTAAAATTAATTTCGGCGTACACAATTTTCATAACAGACGATAGAATACAGTTTTCTTTCTTTGAACAATGTAGATTTATGAAATATTTCACTATTTTTACCTTAATCATTACTGATAATGGATATCTTCCTAGTTCTCCATAAATTGCGCAGTTGCTCGTTGATTGTTTGACCTTTAGCAATTGTTTTAGGAATTTTCTAGCACTCTTTCCGAGCAGTCTGACTTGGTAAAACCCCACACCTCACAAGAAAATGTCAGGATCGAACTTACAAAAGAGTGAAAAAGAGATAACATGATGTCGATGGGTACATTTTTTCCTCTAGTCACTGACATAAGTCTATTCATTGAACGCAGTGCTTTTCCGGCATAGGTTTGGAGCGCATTAATGTATGACCCGGTGCATGTTAAAACTGTTCCTAAGTAATTAAATGTTTTTACCACTTGTATTTCTACGTCATAGTACGTGAATTTTGGTTCGTTAGCTATTCTACCACCATTTTTGAAGACCATAATTTTAGTTTTATCTGTGTTGACTGTTAGTTTCCATTTTTTGCAATAGAGCTCGAAAGAATTAATCAAATTTTGAAGGCCTTCTTCCGTTTCCGAAATAAGAAACGAGTCGTCTGCAAATAACAAGAGGTAAATTGTAAGCTGATCGATCGTTATGCCCGAGTTGTCACTATTTTGTAAGTGTAGCTCGATATCATTGAGGAAGAGAGAAAACAGGATCGGCGAGGTTATCTCCCCTTGCAACAGACCGACGTAACATTTGAACAGGTCTGAAATGCAGTTTAAATGTTTAACGCCTAATCTTATATCGCGATACATGGAACGTAGAAGTTTAAAGATTTTGCCGTCTACCCCGATCTTCAAAAGTTTGCACCATAACCCGTTTCGATAAATTGAATCAAAGCATTTCTGGAAATCAACAAAGCAACAATAAAGCTTTTTGTTATTTTGTAATTGGCGTTCTATTAATGCGTTAAGTATAAATACTGCGTCAACCGTGCTATAGTTGGATTTGAATCCGAATTGCGCGTCTGTAATAACATCGTTTTCTGTCGACCAAGATTTAATACGATTATTTATAACAGACATGAACAGTTTTACAAAAGCAACTTATAAGCGTTATACCGCGATAATTATTCGGGTCTGATTTATCGCCCTTTTTGAAAATTGGTATGATCACACCTTGTGACCAGGATTTGGGAAATTCCTGTGTATTCAATATATAATTAAAAAGTATTTCGAGTGGTTTATCTAAAATGTCGATAGCTTCGATAAAATATTCATAGATAATTTCATCGGTAGATGATGCTTTATTGCGATTTAACCCTTTACATGCTTTCCTAATTTCATCCGTAGTAATTGGGCAATCTAGTTCCTCGAACTTACTTGAATAGGATTTATCACGGCGGTCGAAATCTTCTAGAAAAGTAATACAATCTTCGTCTTCTTCATAGTTATTGTTAGCGGATAAATTTTTGAAGAAGTCGTGAAAAACTTTTTAGATCTATATTTTCTGAATCATCGTTGGATGACTTTTCTTTGAAAAGGTCCCAGAATTCCTTCGGCTTTTTATTTTTAATGTCTTTTAAAGTTTTTGAAAAGTTGATATCATATCGACGTTTAGCTCGCAGTGATTCTTGTATTCTCTTTTCTTTTTTAAGAATTCGGTTCTATTTTCTTCTGTCTTACATCTATTGTATTTTTCTAGGGCATTTATATATATATATTTTAACCTTTTACAGTTTGAGTCGAACCATTTCATATCACATTTATTGGCGTCATTGAATTTATGCGATTTTTCTTTAACTGTTTTTTTGAAATAGGAATTTCCTTTACTAGAGAGAAATTCTGTGAAAATTTTAACTAAAGAGTCTGTTTCAATGTTGGTTGTGACTTTGTTTTGTAAATCGCTACATAAAGAGTCGATATCACGCGTAATTTCATTCACAAAATCGTCTTTGAATTCATTGTTCCACCTTAAAGAAGTCCGTGATCTTTTGGAGATTTCTTCATTTGTAATTTGTGTATGAAAGTTAAAAGAAATAGGGGCGTGATTCGAATAAACATTAAAATTTTGTATATCAAAAGATGAAATGAGGCAAAAATTATCATGCGAAATTAGTAAATAGTCTACTACGCTTTCTCCGTTATGCGTATAGCATGTGGCTTTCCCTACTTTCTTATCCGAGCCCAGTCGGCCATTCACGATTTTGACGTTCGATGACTTACAAATGTCTAATAACCTCTCACCGAATCTATTCGTCCCGCTGTCTGAAGAGGACCGGTGCAACGGTCCATCAATTTCGGACTGGTCCATTATATTATTTAAAGGACCATCATTTGTAATATAATCCGCCCTCTGGCCGACTCGAGCATTCAAATCGCCGAACATGAATGCTCGTCCGAGCTCTGAGAACCGACTTAAATCCGATTCTAGCATATCAAATATGTCAAAATCATAAATTTGGTGAACAGGCGATGCCTCCGGTGCCACGTATGTGAAGCACAAATAATAATCCTCTTGAAATTCGAAAAAAGATTTTTCTAATTTCAACCAGATAATACAATCTTCAGAGTTTTTGACGAGTTTAACCCCTTTTGAAATGGCGTTTTTAACATATATAATAAGCCCACCGCTATTTCGTCTCGCTCTCTTATGTTTAAACTGGCGGTATGAGTGAAACGCTTTGAAACCTTATAAATTAATTTTTGAATATTTGTTGGTCCATGTTTCATTTATGCATATAAAATCATAATTTTCAATTATTGAGACAATTCCGAACTATTTATTTTTTGCCGACTGAGTCCTTCTACATTCCAAAATAGACATTTTACGTCACTCCCGCTTGCTGACTAATCTTGTTCAGGCTCGTTTCTGCTCTCTCTGTATAATTTACCGTCAATATAAAGTTTGTCAACAGAAATATGAGCTTTTTTGTTTTCTTGTTTTGCCTGCTTAAGTATTGGTAATAACCGCTTTCGAGTGTCCATGATTTCTTTCGGGAATTGTTGTGCCACACCAAAAGGCCTTTCGATATTTCCGGCGGCTTTTCTGACCGATTCTCTGTCTTGGAAAAAGGCAAACTTAGCAACGATCGGCCTTGTTTTCGAGTGATTGTATTTACCAATTCTATGAGCTCTGTGTAGCACTATATTTTCGGATGCCTTTTCAATTTCACATTTTGTTTCAATGAAATTTAGCACTTTTTGCACACATTGGTCGTCGGTTTCTCCTGTTGCCTCGCTAATTCCATAAAACAGCAAATTGTCCCTCATGCTTCGGCTTTTGACGTCTAATAACTCTGTTTTCATTTGGTCTACTGTTTCACTGTGCTTTTTTTCAAGGGTTTTCATGCTTTTCACCATTCTATCGATCTCTTGTTGCTTTTTTACTAAATCGTCAATGTTACTCGAATCGAACGATCTGCTAGCCTCTAGATCTGTGATTTTTGATTCAAGGGAGGTCACTTTTGTGTCCATTTTGTCCAATCTTACAGTAATGTTGTCTACCGACGATTTAATTGAGTCCAGTTATGACAGTTTATTTTCAATTTGGTCAAAACGTGCCATTAAAGACGAGAATTGCTCATTTATAACTGTAAGCGCCTGGCTCTGGGTTACCTGGGGTGCATTACTGTGTAGTGTTGATTGTCAATAACCGGAGCCCAGATCTGGAGCCTTCCGGAAGTGGATTACTGTGGTGGTGTAAACAACTGATATCAGCCAATCAGTGCGCAGTATTGTTCCCGCCTTGGGTGGAATTTAGCATATCCCACAGTGCGCACAGAAGATCGCCCCCAGTACACGTTCGACGTCTTTGTAGGAGCTTAGCAGTCCAAGACTTGGTAGTGCCGGCACTAGCGGGGACGACTACAGGACTTCAGTAAGTAGTAGTTTATATCCCTCGTATAAGTGGCAATTACACAACAATTGGCGCTGCGACTTGAACCGCGTTTTGGATAAAATTCCAATTGCAGACGACAAGTGAAATTTTTTCATTTGAAGATGCACGCCGGGGGTCGAACTGACCTGTTAAATTCTGGAATTAGTTTTCCTACTGTCATTCATTGCAATTACTAGGCGTGTCAGTCAATTTATTCTTGCATTTAGGTTGTCCGAGTTGAAATTTATTTTTCGGCAAGGTCAAACTCGTGTGTCTGTTGAATTGCTGGGCGCCGCCATATTGGATGTTTACAGTCAAGGTCAAATAGGATGGTGCAAATTATTTGTTCGTTTTAGGTTGAAATATTTTGAATTTCCAGCTTTCACCTTAAATTATAGCATATGTGCTTAAAAGAGAATTGTTTTAAATAGTTCTTGAATTAGTATTGTTGCAAATTAGGTGAAATTTTGGGTTTTCGTGTTTTTCTACCTTACCCAAATACAAGTAATATTGCAAAGGCCTAAGTTTATTAATTATTTGTAGGATATTGTATATCCTTTATTTTTGATTGTGCTGTCGCTTTATGTGCTTTAAGTGTCAACTACATTAGCTGTTGCTTTTTGTGTTCGGTGACATTTAAAAAATTTGTAAACTTACTTCCTTGGTTCAAAATGAATAAAATTCCAATAAATCATGCCCCAAGGGAAACCTTGTTGACAATTCCGGGAATAGGGGAGAAAAAGGTGGATATGATTTTAAATTTCCGCAAATCAAAGCCTATAACGGAACAAAACGTGCAATTTATTGGTTTTGCTATCACACCAAATTTCCGTGAAGCAATTGATTACAATTTCTATCCGGAGCAAGCCCATCAAGAATTCGTTAAAGATTGGGAAAAGCTAAAAAGGGCCGAAAACTTCATTGGCCAGTTCTTAGGAAAGGAAGATGATGACGAAACTGATGAAACACGGCCATTGCCTGCTCCTAACACTTATGGGGGCGAAGATTTTGGGGTTAGACCTAAAATAAATCAGGCAGAGGCTGATGTGGGGTTTGGTTTTAATGCACAAAAGCCGGATAGGGAGGGTAATAGGAAAGTAGGATGGAAAAAGGGGTACAATGAACCCGAAAAGTATAATAGGGAAGATAGGTTTATGGATGCATTGACAGCGTTAATGTTCGAACAGAAAGAGAATAAAGAAGCATTTCAGGTGCTTTTGGAGGACGCGAAAAATAGAGGCAAATATTCTAAATTATCGCATGATAAACCGGACAGGATGCCCTCAATACCGCATTCTCTTGAATACGATGGTTCAACCAGCGTTAATCAATTTCTTCGGAAATACAGGAGTTTTTGCAAAAGTAGTGGCTGGACTCAGGATTTAGCAAAAAGAGATGGTCTGCTTTGGGTTCTATGTGGGAAGGCTGCGGACTATTACGCCAGTTTACTGGATGCTAGGCCGGGGTCAACCTATCCAGAGATTGAGGAAAAGTTGGCTACAAGATTTGGAAGGAATGAAATTCCTGAAAATTTTCTGGCTCAGTTTTCCTCAGAAACACAGAGACCGGAAGAATCATTAGAAGATTGGGCAGACAGAATTCATGATCTGGCTACTAGGGCATATGATGGTTTTGGCCATAAGAAGATAATGTCATTGGCAGTCACAAGATTTTGCCAAGGGTGTTGTGACAAGGAGGCAGGTTATAGGGTGATCTCTAATAAAGTTCGACCTTCTGACCTGTTTGAAGCAATATCCGAGGTAAGATGGCAGCGATTGAATTATACTGCGATTTTTGGCTCCAAAGGTCGATTGGTGCAAAATGTTGAGTTGAACTCTGATGAGTCTTGCTCAGTTCAGGCTGTCACCAATGCAGACAGAAAAAATAATAAAGTAAATTTCTCGCGTCCACCAAGCCCTGTTAATAGTGATAGGATGTTACGGTTGGAGGAACGAATGGGGACTATGGAGAAAAAGTTGGATGGTTTTGATAAGAAACTTGATAAATTAATCAATTTAGTGTCGGGACTGTCCAATTACAAGCAAAGGTCAAGCAGTCCAGGGCCTAACCGTAGTCCAGTTAAAAAACAACCGACATCTCCCAATAGAAACACATGTTTTCAGTGCGGGGGTGTTGGTCATTT
Source organism: Fragum whitleyi (assembly GCA_948146395.1). Taxonomy (NCBI): domain Eukaryota; kingdom Metazoa; phylum Mollusca; class Bivalvia; order Cardiida; family Cardiidae; genus Fragum; species Fragum whitleyi. The sequence continues at coordinate 33,627,369 of OX411555.1, forward strand.
TGCTAAAGAATGTCCCTCCAAGCGTCAGAAAAGTGTTAATTTCTGTTCTACAGAGGAGAGATGTGAAGATTTAAACTCCTCAGGGTCGGACTTCTAGGCCATAAGCTGACCCTTAATAAAAATGGCCTGGAAATTGAGTGTTCAGATGAGCCCGACAATAGCTTGACAAATAAAATCGAAGTTCCTATTGAAATTAGGGAAAAAGACGTTGTACACATTAATCAGTTAAGTTCAGCAAATATGTTAGTGATTGATGTAAGTGTGGGTGGGGTATCGACTGAAGCTGTTGTTGATTCAGCAGCTGAAGTTACCATCATCTCAGACTGTTTGTATAGAAAGCTGAGTCCAAAACCAACAACTGTCCGTACAGTAAAATTAAATACTGCTGGCAGAAACATGGACATGATAGGATTCGTTGTGGGTCCTGTGTCCATAGGTTTGGGTGATAGGTTTTTTAATGAATGGGTGTATGTAGCACCGATTGAAAATGACATGTTGCTGGGCTTGGATTTTTGCAAGAAATATGGGGCAGAAATAAATGTAGGTCAAAATTTATTTAAATTGGGTGATCTAGCTATAACCATGAAAGGTCAAAATAAGGGTTCTCATAGGATTGCACAAGTAAAAGTTTCTAAGAGAGTAGTCATTCCCCCTAATAGTATGAAGTTAATTCATGGAAAAGTGGGGGGTCTTGAGTTAGATAATTATTATGCAGAGCCCTTAACCATAAATAACCTTTTGGTAGCTAAATCTATCCATAAAGACACGGATATGCCCACTATTTGTGTAATGAATTTAACTGACCAGTACAAAACTTTGAAAAAAGATCAAGCTATTGCCAGAGCACTTCCCTATTCAGAAATTTGCCCTATACCGGGTGAGCTACAAACTTTTGGCTTAAATCAAGTAAGAAAGGGGATGCTAATGAGACGGGTTTACCTGAGCATTTAGCTAGTATGTATGAAAGGTCGATAGAGAACCTGACAGTGGAGCAATCTCAAACATTTAAAAAGCTTATTCTTGAGTTTCACGATGTCTTCGCAGAAAATGATTTTGATCTTGGAAATTTTAATGCTTTAGAACATAAAATTGATACTGGAGATGCGCGTCCCATTAAGCAAAAGATGCGTCGGACTCCCATTGAATTTGTCAATGAGGAAGAAGAACATCTAAATAAGATGATAAAAGCAGGGGTTATCACTCCATCCATTTCAGAATGGGCGTCACCTCCAGTTTTGATTCGGAAACGCTGTGGAAGTGTACGTTGGTGTCTGGACTTTAGAGCCCTTAACAATGTTACGAAAAAAGACACTTATCCATTGCCAATAATAGAGGAATGTTTAGATACTTTGATGGGTAATGTGTGGTTTTCGAAACTTGACGCCAACTCTGCATATTGGCAAATCCCAATTGCAGAAGAGGATCAACCGAAGACCGCATTTATTACAAAATACGGCTTATTTCAGTTCGTTAAAATGGCTTTTGGATTATGCAATGCGCCTGCAACCTTCGCGAGAGCAATAAATATGATTTTGCGGGGTTTGGTATGGAATATTGTCTTGGCTTTCCTTGATGATATCATGGTGTTGGGCAAATCATTTGAGAATCACTTGGATAACCTCCGACGGGCATTTTTGCGACTCAGGGAGTACCGATTGAAACTCAAACCAAAGAAACGCGTGTTTTTCCAAAAGCGAGTGGAGTTTTTAGGCAGAATTGTGTCGGGTGAGGGTCTTGAAATAAGTGACGAACAAGTCGCTGCGGTTAAAAATTGGCCTTCCCCTGAAAGTTCTAAAGATGTGGAACGGTTTTTAGGGTTAGCAAATTACCACAGGGGCTTCTTAAAGGGCTATGCCAATCTAGCAACTCCATTGTACGGTTTGACAGGAAAAAATGAATTTCATTGGGGTGAATCTCAAGAACGGGCTTTCAATCAGATTAAGGAAGCCTTAACGAGTGCTCCAGTGTTAAGTTTACCCAATAGGACGGACACATTTATATTGGATACCGATGCCTTGCAAAACGCTGTAGGGGCTCAATTGTCACAGTTGCAGAACAGTCTGGTTACTGTGATAACTTTCGGCTGGGGGGCGATGTTTCCAGTCTTCCCTGTGGGGGGTGTAAGCATTGTGCTCGAGCCCATAAGAGCTGGTCCAGTTTTGCAGAAAAAGTGGATGATGTTCTGCCTTCAATTGGTAGTTCGCCATCCAGGAGTGTGGCCATGTGTCTGTCCTGGAATGAAAAATTGCCGAGGGATCCGGCAAGTTTTTTTTAGTAAAAGAAAGAGCTAACTGTGATATTTGTGATTCTGTGATCTATGTCTGTGATATGTTAATATTTTTAGTAAATTTGTTTATTTTTGTATTGTAATGCATATGTATGGTAATATATGTAAAGTTTGCTTTTGTTTGTGCAGATTTTTTAATTAAGGTGTAAGTCTCTAACCACTCAAGTAGCAAACCCAGGATCATCGAAGGAAGTTGTGCAGACAGCAATGCAGTCAGGTCTACCAGAGTCTTCAAAAGAAAGGGGGGTAGAATGTGACGATAATAATAACCAGGTGGATCCCCCAGTTATTCTTACTTCAAATCCTACACCTATGCAAGAGAGCTCTCATCCAGACAGTCAGTTGCCCTGGGCAATCGATAGTCACATGCACCTTGACCGAACAGCCAGGAAGCTTTTCGGTAAGTCTGTTGATATTTCCTTGGATGATGTCCTGGGTCATAAACATGTCGGTAAGCCTGAAGTTCCAATAAATTTGCTGGGTGCTGTGGCCGTTTTTTGTGATCCTGCAGATTACCCTATGTCTTTACCTAGCGATCCAAGACTTAAGATTGCTATAGGGGTACATCCTCGCAAAAATGGGGAATTCACTCCCTCAAGAGAGTCTCGGTTTGCAGAACTACTCAGCAGTCCTAGAGTGACTGCCCTGGGAGAAATTGGGTTAGACATGACCGAACATCACTCAAGATGGCCATTGCAACAGGAAATTCTGGTCAAAGCTCTTTCTTATGTACAATTTAGGAAACCTCTTATTCTACATATAAGGGGAGACCAGTCTGATGAGGGACAGCGTTTGTATAGTAAAGTGTACTCTTTGGTGTACCAATACTGTGCCCCATTACAACCAATCCATTTACATTGTTTTAATGGTAATCCAATAGATGTTAAAAGTTGGTTGTCACATTTCCGTAATTGTTACTTCGGTTTCACTTTAGGCCTTAAGTCATTTAATAATGAGCAACTTGCGGGTCTTACGGAAGTACCTCTTAATCGTCTACTTTTGTAGACTGATTCTCCTTATTTTCCTTCTATACCAGGTGCAAATCTGAGCACTCCTTCTTTCATTGGTTCAGTGGGGAGAGAGGTAGCAAACAGGAGGGGAATAGGTGTGAGAGAGGTCTTGCATATGACTTGTGAAAATGCTAAGATCTTATATGGATATTAAGTAAAGTATTAATTTGTATTGCAAAGTTATTTTTTTAAAAAAAAAGTATAATTTAGCATTTGTAAAGATCTTTAAGTGAGTACAATGTAAAGTATTTTTCCAGTATTTATGTCAAGTTCAATTGAGTTTTTGTAAAGGCTTAAAATATCAAGGATCTATGTAAGCCTTAACCATAGGCTCTTTAGATGGATTTTAGGGGTAAAGATTGTTAACCTTTTTGCTAGGTTTTAATGGATAGGTTTTAATGGGTGGTATGTTTTAATAGGATCTTATTAGGGGTTGGGGTTAGGAATTATTTTGAATAGGCTTTGGGTAGGGGGGCATGTTTTCTAGAAAGTTTCAGGCACTCCTTTTGTAAACGGGGAGGAATGTAGTGTTGATTGTCAATAACCGGAGCCCAGATCTGGAGCCTTCCGGAAGTGGATTACTGTGGTGGTGTAAACAATAATAAGGGAAAGGTGGGCTCGTTATGCTGTTATTACTGTTATTTCCCACGAGCCCAATAATATTTTGATGTTCATGTTGTATAAGTTGAGTAGGTTGTTGGTAGTAAACTGGCTGGCCATTCGACATTCCATTTGACGATGGGGTTTGAGGACTTTGGCCTTTAGCCTGCATATTTATGCTTGGTGATGATGGTGTATCAGTTGCTACACTTTTACTAACTGTATTTTTATCTGACGGAGAGTTATTTGATTTTTTTCTTTTTCTATTGTCGGGTTGAAACTGAGGCGGTTTTGGCGCTGGAAATTTGTTCGGCGTTTTTTTCTTTCTTGCCATCAGCTTTAATTCTTTACATATTTTAATTACTCACTTGGATGTTTATCGCTTTAATTCCATGTAAAATCCGGTTAAACTAACACATTTTTTATACAATAATCCATGTTTTTATATTTTTCTTCACTCTGATTTCAAAAAGTACGCCATTGTTACGCGCATGCGCATATATCTTATAACTTAACGTTGATTAATGATTCATTGAAATTTAAGCTCTTTGAAATTTTGTAAGCCATATCCCAATACGTGGAGCTTAAATTATAAAACAGGACTCCAGTGATTATTTTCATTTTGATAAAATCCTTAGTAGAATTTGCAAATATCCTCTAGATGTTCACAAAACGGCAGCTAACTTTTCTCAAAAGTCATTCTCGTTTATCTCAGCCTCTGCGTGTTCATGCACACATGAATGCATGGAAAATTCTTTACTTATTTTTAAAATTAGAAGTACATTCGAGCGATATTGAATAACTATTATATCTTGTACATATCATATCGACTTAAATGAACTGGACTGTCGCAAGGTGGACTAATAACCCCCTACAAGTGCTTGCTTGTATAATACATTCATCAAAATGTTAGTTAAAACCACTGATGAGAATAGATATTATAAACCGTCAAAAGATTCAGATTATATTATACAAAAAATCTCCATTACCATCAAATACAATGTATCAACAAAATTCTAATAACAATACACTTAAGCAAAGCAATTTTACCGGTACATTGTATTATTCCTTTCGAAAACGTTAAGTTCATATAGACCAAAACCATATCAAACCAGTAAACATGGTATCAACCGAACCACAGAAAAGTCGTACAAAAACCACTTTTTTAACGCAGAGAACGCTACAATCAAGGAAGGAAATAACGCCTACTGATAAAGCACTGTTCAAAATGTTCATAAATATAATTTCTCTTAAACTTCACATGAAAAATAAGAACATGTTTAGGAAGGATTGAAGATTTTACCAACACCGCTGAAAATCAACGTAAGGTGCATGTTATGTTATAATGTAGAAAACTTAAACTCGTAGATGGATTAAATTCTATCGATAAATAGAAACTAAGTACTTGAAAATTACATTTAAAGTTTAAAAACTCATTGATATGACAAGAGTAGAGAGGTGAAAGGTACAGTTAACGACATTGTGAAACTGACAAGGTGAATGATTTAGGAATGATTTAGGAATGAAATTGAATGAGTGTTTGGAGTGAGTTTTGAGTGAAATTAAAGGGAGGTAATCCTTTATCGCAAATTTTGTTCAGGATGAACAAAATTTGCAATATTGATTACCTCCCTTTAATAAATTATGCATACAAGTTCTTTATATAGCTTCCTATTTGTTCAAGAACCTTTACGAAGCTAACAATTTGAATTATGTCAGTGAAAATCGCGATTTTCTCTATCAAATTTCGTGTTGAACGTCGTTGTTGATTTTATATTTTTCAATGGGTTTGAGCGTTTTTGAATGGTTTGAGTGAGTGTTTGGAATGAATGATTGGAGCGCTGAATGAGTGATTAAGAATGGTTTTGATTGAGATGAATGTCAATTTAACGATGTAACTAACTGTACAAGATTTTTTAAGAAAACTCATATAACATAGTGGGTGGCCTTCAATGGAAAATATAGCACAGTGGTATTACGTAACAATAAGGAAAATCGTACAATAATCGTTCAATTAAATGAGTGAAATCCTGATTTTTTTCCCAGTTTTTTTATTTGAACGAAGTTGCTGTTAGATGTTTTTCAGTGATTTTGGAGCGTTTTTGAATGGTTTGAGTGAGTGTTTGGAATGAATGAATGAATGGAGCGCTGAGTGAGCGATTTAGAATGGTTTTGATTGAGAAAAGTGTCAATTTCACGATGTGGTTAACTGTACAATGGGATATATTGGTGTCGTCTTATTTTCGCCAGTTTTACTCAAAATGCCGTCGTTTTATTTTAGTGCTTCTTATTTTCGCCACCATTCTGTTTAGAGGTAGGTCACTTTTTCAAGAGTCTATACTATCAACAAATCTTCGATGCTGTAGCAGGATTTGAGGGAAGTAGCTGCATCATCTAATTCTAGGACCAAATTGTGTTCAACTTGTGCGTTGTCAATCAAATTTTAAAATAGCAAAGAAAGACATGTCAAATTTCTCCCACATTAATTTTTTTTTTTTTTTTTCATTTTTTTTTTTTTTTTAACAATACATTTGGAACAATGCGATTATAGAATTTATATCGATAACGAAAATTGTGGTTGACAATTCATGTATACAAATATAATTCGAATACGCTATTGTGACTTGTGATAACAGTACATTTGTATTCAATCCACGAGTCAAAATATCGAATTCTATTTGTAAAAAATGCGAATGATTATTGTTTATTTTTGAAGGTGAAAAATGAGGATGGCAAATTTTCGATTTTTTAGGGATATGTGGGTGCGTTCACTTTTCGCCAGCTACAGTTAATAACATCGTGAAATTGACATTCACCTCAATCATAACCATTCTAAACCGCTCACTCAGCGCTCCAATCATTCATTCCAAACACTCACTCAAACCATTCAAAAACGCTCAAACCCATTGCAAAACCAACAACGTCTTTCAAAATAAATTTTGATAGAGAAAATCGCGATTTCTCTGACATAATTCAAGTTGTTAGCGTCGCATAGGTTCTTGAAAAAAAAGGAAGCTTTGTATAGAACTTGTATGCATATTTTATTAAAGGGAGGTAATCAATATAGCTAATTTTGTTCATCCTGAACAAAATTTGCTATATAGGATTGCCTCCCATCAAAATCACTCAAAACTCGCTGCACACACTCATTCAATTTCATTCCTAAATCATTCCAAAAGCATTCACCTTCTTAATTTCACGATGTTGTTTACTGTAGCGAAGGTGGTAAAATTGGCAAAAATTAAACCACGATAAAAAAATCTCAAAGTAAGGTATGAGTTGGAGAGCGAGCAAATTAGACTAAATGTAACATTTCTAAAAAATAAGCTTCTGTTTTTCTAATGTTATGACAATGTAACTGTATTCGGTTCTTCAAAAGTACTGAATCCTAGGACGAGATATGAAGCAGTTAAAGTCAATTTTTGAATGCCAGAATGAGATCATAAACATCAATTTACGACAGAGTTTTTTTTATTATTATATGTATCTTTCATTCCAAAACGAGTAATACAGATATGAATATATATAAATAGAAGTAGAAATGAGATAAATAGTAAAATAGTAAGAAGTAAAATTTGCGATCGATATGTAAAAGGTGGTAATAGATATACATGTAGTCTACATGTATATAAATGTGCTTAACAAATTTATTAACATTATACACAATTGAATTTCCTTGTTTCCCTCCTGTACAATAAATATTTATTTATAAATTTATTAACATTATACACAATTGAATTTCATTGTTTCCCTCCTGTACAATAAATATTTATTGCGAAAAGTCTCGTTTCCGTTATAATGAATGTGACTTTTTGAATTACGCGAATTTTGCCCTAATATTATACCGAGTTAAACCATAAAGTGGCGAATTTTGTAAACACGTTTTTCAGGGGTAGCCCGACGTTTTTGATTTAACTTACCATTGAGAAATGTTCTCTCCTAAATTTATGCGTGTGTGGTATGTGGCCTCAAGAAATTATTTGAGTTATTCTGACCGAGCTGTCTTGAGTGCTAATTTTTCCTTTTTCCAAAAGGAAAAATCTGAAGGGATCATTCCTTGGTAAAACATAATGGTTAAGTTACTTAATTGAATTTCCGTTTTGATACGAACTCAATTTGGACACAAAAATCTTTTTAAAAAGAAAAAAAGAGAAAAGAAAAGTTATATCTATTTTTTAATGTAGCACAAACTTATTCAAAGATGTTAAAATTTACATGACCCGTTTCTTTCTTGGGATGTTCTTTTTTTTATTAATTTTTATAATATATAATACATGTACGATGTTGCAGTGCTTGAATGTCGAAGGTGTCTAAACATTTCCGTGCAGCTTAATTTTTAAGACGACGTTAAAACCAGAAATATTTCGTTAAACGGATCAGACAATCATGATTGTTGTTTCATTTGGTATAATTGAAACAGCAATCTGAGCGGTTAAAAAGTACCTTCCTGTCCATGTTAAAGCAATAGTTAACTTTTATACAGTCGGGGAGGTATTGATGTAGCTTTTCTTCTGAAAAAATATCCATAGTAAACAATCGATAATTTTTCTAATGATGTTTCAGGACGATGGTTATTGACTGGCGGAAATATGAAATATCGAGCTTGTGTATGCTAGAAGTAAGGTATTTATAACGGTATTCAACAGGATGAATAAGTCATCAACCACTACACAACATGATAGCGATAAAATTACGCCATATACAGGATATGACGTTTTTGATGACCTAGATACCGGATGGGCATGGGCGGAAATGATTGCTAGCTTTGGAACGTTCTGTTTGATTGGTGGAACAATGTATGCAGTCGGTATAATACACTCAACACTCTTGGATCAATTTGAAGAAAACGTTTCATTGACGTCATGGGCAGGAGCTCTTCATAGCGCTCTTATATCTGCTGGAGGTATTACGTCATTAACAATTCTCATCGAAACATATAGTTTCTTCGCAAAAAAACCACTTAATCTTCATCTTGTATCAGTATTTATGTATGAATTTTAGTTCAATGTTTTGGTTAAACGTTTTCGCTAAAGCTTTACATAAATGTGAAGAGCAATTCGCTCACATGCTTCTTACGTGAAGTAACACACATGTAAAATTTTCCACTCGTCATATAAAGTCAATTAATAGAAACGCTATTAGTGAAACGTATTTTATTTATTAGATCTACAATTCTATTATATTGATAATATCACACAAGAGGCTATTTAGATAGTAAATCCGTTTGTTCAAAAAGGGGGTAGTGCGGTTTCAACTGTCAAATATCCACGCATTTTTTCATCTACGCCAGTGTCGATGAATTAAATGTTAAACGTTTTCAGAAAAAATACGTCGATTAAAGAATGGAAGCCAAAAGAAGACCAAGCGGATTGTCATTCTTCAAATATTTTTTTTAATACATGTTTGTTTACTCCTCTCCATTTCTTTTCCACGTTTAGAATTTTTACAGGGCCTCTTTCCAGTGCTGTGGTCGACAGATTTAGCTGTAGAACGGCCATCGTAGCGTCAGGCGTCTTTTACGTCATCGGTTACCTAGGAACGGCATTTGCTCCAAATATAGAGGTGGCTATATTTACATGTGGTATAGTTGCTGGTAGGTTGTTTGCTGATTGAGAACGAAGAGCTTCGATTCTCAACCTGCAGTCTTCTTGCATTCTGATTAGCTCAAATATTTGTGGCGTTGCACCTTTAAGGTAGCAATGGACACATGGCGTCATTTTTTTCCACCCAATGAATTTTTTTCTTGTTCATATATGTTGTAGATTAACATTGTTTAGTCATTATATCAAAATTTGAAGGTACCTTTCCATGCTCGTTTTCATGCTAGAGTTATCTGCCCTTGAGTGATATTGGCCATTTTTCAGTAAAACGTTTATATTCGTTTTAGGTCTAGTATAAACTAAGTACTAGCTTATAGCTATAAAACAAATACATTTTGATAGACCTTATACATGTACACAATGGCTGTTGCCAAGAAATTTTCTCTTTTATCAATTGCATTTGCACAATTTGCCTTCAAAAGTTAAAAAAATGCACTAATTTTTCTAATTTTACAGGGTAAAAATGCCACAAAAATCTATTTTTTGAAGAAATTACCCAATGAATTTTTCTTGTTTTCCGATATGTTTAAACCCCATATTTGTCCTTTATTTTGTAAAAAATTCAGCATACCTATCCATGCAAATAAGAAAGTTTTTCGTTATTTTACAGTAACCTCTCCTAATTGAATGACGCTTTTGGCGCATTTTATTGTTAAATTTAGTGATCCAGTCATTCAGTTGATATCAAATGTTGAAAAGAAGCTAAGTTATGAAATTGTACCATCACTATTCTACGTTTTTTCCATAGGCAGAGCCTTACGAAAACCGGTCTTTTTGAACAACGCGCAAAAAGAGCCGTAAAATAAACGAAAACCCACTTCCGGTTTAAAGAGTCGGGAAGCGGATGTCCATTGCTACCTTAAATCAATCGTGAGTACGCCAACAAACAAGATGGAGTTTTTGAAATTAGTTTCGAGGAGGAAAGAGGTGGGAAAAATTCCGCTTGGTGCTGATACATGTATCACCAAATAGAGAGAGATTTATCTAGTTTTGATATCATTTTAACATGCATAATTAAACCCTTTGTGAATGCTTCGAGTATCCATACACTATTATAATACTTTTTCTATTCCCTCCTCGGTAAGCCAGAGTTTGTATATTCCGTAGATTGCATGAATGAAAGTTATGTTTTTTTCACTCTGGTATAGGATGATGTTAGCGATCATTTACCATAATGAAAATACTATTTTTTTCTGCCTTTTTAATATCGTTATTCTTTCAACCCTTTTTCAATTTCAAAATTCATAATTGGGTCCAAAATGATAGATTGTTCAAACAAAGATTGAAAGCTATTTGACAATTAAAAGAAATAAACAAATATGGCAATTACATGAGCTGAGAGAAGTTGAAGTTGCCCGTTACAATCAATAATAATAATAAGTAAGAAAAACGAAGAAAAAGAAAAGAAAAATAACGACAAAGTTTTTATTGATTTAAAAACGGTTAATCTTAAGAGTCCCTGGTTTAAAGAAAACAAATTTGATCATTAAAAGTATAAGACTTAATTGATGACACGTATTCGCGATATTTTGAGTGTATGTGTAGGTTTAAGATTAAAATTACTTTCTACCAGATCTCCTTTACTTTTGCAGGTCTCGGAGGGGCATTTGGCTACACAGCAAGTATGGTTGTCATAGGATTTAACTTTCGGAAGAGACTTAATATAGCTCTTGGATTCGCAGTGTCGGGGGTTGGGGTAGGACTCTTTACAATGGCACCTGCGATGCAATTCTCGCGAGAACACTATGGAACAACGGGGTTCTTCATTATATTGGCTACATTCAGCTTGAATATCATCACATTTGGTGTTATCTGTTTCCCTAGCAAACTCGAAAAAGACGCCAAGATTAAGAGGAAATTCGAAGCAGAAATCCGAAAAGAGGGCGCATGCCGTAAATCGGCAACTTTCGGCGCTTTAAGGAGTTACTTCCATATACTGTTCAATAAGGCAGTTCTATGTTTATGGTTCTCTATGTTTAACTTCTGTCTAGGAACGTTCGTGATTTATCTACATCTGCCGACATACATTGTCGTAAAAGGTTTTAGTCACGTAGAGGCTTCATTCTTCGTGTCCATTTCCGGTATACTGTCGGTTATCGGGCGGATGTTAACCGGCGTCATAGCAAGTTTTGACGTTCTCGCCGACATTCATCTTTATTCAGGATCCATGGGAATAGTATCCATAGCAACATTTTTACTGCCCCACTATTCCAAATTTTATTGGGGTCAGATTGTGTATGCGGTAGCTCTGGGATTATTTTTTGGAAGTTGTTATGTAGTGATGGCCAGTGTAAATATACAGTTTGTCGGTGTAAATTACATGTCGGCTGCCATAGGTATAGAGCTTTTTTTCGGAGGAATCGGTGCTCTTGTTGGTCCAGTTTTTGCAGGTAAGTAAAAAAATGTAAAAGCTTTTGCGACATTTGGGGTTTCGATTATTTAAGTCAATTTATTTTGATACAGTATTCTTTGAATTACATCAAAGGTAGTTTCTGTAAAAGACACCGAGCGATATTGAGTTATCGCGGTTTGATCAATATAAGAGCTGTTTTATATTTTTAGCTCACCTGAGCACAACGTGCTCAAGGGAAGCTTTTAAGGATCATCCCGACTCCGTCGTCCGTCGTGCGTCGTGAGTCGTGCGTCGTCAACTTTCTTAAAACTTCTTCTCTTCCACATGGCCGATTTCAATGAAATTTTACCATAATGTTCCCAGGGTGACAGTCTTTCAAAATTGGTCGTAAAATTCTGACTGGTCCATAAATATGCTCGTGGCAGGGAGGGGCGTATTTTGAGCCCAAATTCTTTTAACGCCATCTCCTCCTGAACCATCGGGCCAATTGCAATGAAAATTTACCAGAATGCTCCTTAGATGATCCAAATCAAAAATTGTTCATATAATTCCGGTTGGTCCATAACTATAGGCGTGGCAGGGCGGGTCTTATTTTGAGCCCGAAATCTTTGAACGATATCTCCTCTAGAACCATTGGGCGGATTTCAATGAAACTTTACCAGAATCTTCCATTTGGTGACCCTTATCAAAAATTGTTCATTCAATTTTGATGGGCCCTTAACTATGGGCGTGGCAGGGCGGGTCTTTTTTGAGCCCGAAATCTTTGAACGACATCTTCTCCTGAACCACTCGGCCAATTTTGATGAAACTTTACCAGAATGTTTTTGGTGACCCTTTTGATACATTGTTCCCGAAATTGCAAAATTTTGATTCGCCGAAAAATAGAGGCATGGAAGGGGGGTCTTATTTTGAATCGCCTCAGTAAAGAATGGGTGGGCAGGGCCAATCTACACTCAAAATTCTTGGAAAACATCTCCTCTTCAACAATTAGACAAATGTGAATGAAACTTTGTCAGAAAGTTACTTAGATGGGTTCCACCGGACCAATAAAATTCAAGTGAGCGGTTAAGGGCCATTCTTACCCTCTTGTCTAGTTTTATTTAAAATAGATCCAACGGACCCAAATTTAGTCATGCTAATTAAATAGCGGAATGTTTGGATTTATTTGAATGTAGTTCTTAAGCATTTAAGCCATTTCGGAGTGTTTTTAAGCAATTTCAGGCAGTAGATGAATGATTCTGAATTGAGCAATAAGCGAACTTTTTAAAAAGCTTTAAAGGGACGTCTTTTTCACGAAATTGCTTCAGTTGATTTTGTCCGATACGACATATTCAGACTAACCAACAACTCTTCCATTTCCTTTTAAGGTATTATTGTGGATTCTGGAGGCACATACGATCATTCATTCTATATTGCAGGTATGTTTTATTCCTCCGCAGTTACACTAGATTTATGTAATAGAGATGATGTTTATTTCACAAAAAATGAGCCTAAAATTCTTACTAGGCTGTACGTATACGCCAAATTCATACATGGGAGTTACCAGCTTTTAAGTTGCATACCAGTGATCTTCAAATATCATCTTGATGCCGTAAAATTTATTTCATAGAGAAAAAACTGTGACGATACAGATTTTTCATGGGACTACTTTGTGCGCAAGTTTACAAAATAGCTGCCTATTCAGTTTTTTAATAGAAGAACAAAACTAATTTTGCCGCCGATCAAAATGCATTCATTTTGATGAACACAATTTAAATCATATTATATGAAAATGATTCGTATTTCATAACTCTAAAGAAAATGCCTTTTATGTTAAAATGCCTGTGTCAATAAAAGCGTTTCGATTAGTCATTTTTTATTCATACCGCTTTGATCAAACTTTCGATTTATTTCATTTTACTGGGCAAAGGATACGCTGTCTTTAGCAAAATGGTTCAAAATCGAATTCCTCTTTTTTCTTTTTTTTTCCTAATAATCAAATCAAAGAGCAAAAGTACTATATTTGGCTTTGAAGCAGGACATTTTGCATGTCACTATGCTGTAAACGATTGCTACAAACAGACAATTTCTTAACAACGAATAGGGAACTACAGTAGGCAACATCGTGAAATTGACATTCACCTCAGTCAAAACCACTCTAGATCGCTCCAATCATTCACTCCAAACACTCACTCAAACCATTCAAAAACGATCAAACCATTGGAAAATATAGAATCAACAACGTCTTTCAAAAAAAAAATATTGAGAAAAATTGCGATTTTACTGACATAATTCAAATTATTAGCGTCTCAAAATTTCTTGAAGAAATAGGAAGCTATTTATAGAACTTGTATGCACTTTTCATTAAAGGGAGGTAATCAATATCGCTAGTTTTGTTCATCCTGAACAAAATTTGCGATATAGGTTTACCTCCCATTTATTTCACTCAGAACTCGCTCCTCGCACTCATTCAATTTCATTCCAAAATCATTCACCTTGTCAATTTCACGTTTTTGTTAACTGTAAGTAAACTTTAGAGTAAACTCATGCTTCGCGAAACATTATTCGGTGGCCAAAATATCGTAACTTCTTGCTAAAGAAATGACATTTTGATCGCGTAACAATAAAAAGAACATATGTTAGCTACGTTCGATTTTCACGCATCTAACATTTTGTAATCGGAAGAAGTAAATGAAATGGATATGCATACATGTATGCGTACATGTGAATATTTTGTATATGGGTTTTATGAATTCATTTTTTTCTGTACTAATTAGTGGAATTATTTCTTTCCAGCCATCTGTATTTTACTAGCGACAATTTCAAGTGCAGCAACATTGTGCCTTCCCAAACCGGAGAAATCAAACGACCATGATATAATTGAAGTTGACATAATATCATCACACCCAAAATTGCTCATGGTAGAAGGCAACTCCGAAGGAATAGATGTCCGGAAGTAGATCATAAATTTGTGGCAATTTTGCTTTTTTTATTCGCGATCTCCGATGTGATGCGAAAAAGGACCATGTGGGTACTGCGTTATATGTAAATCCTAGTCAGACGACGCTAGTTGACTTGGGTCTAACTTATTTGCGGCTGTCTGTTTTTCTGAATCTATAATTATCTTTTACCTTCAAGTATAAGATTTTTTTTTGAAATGCGACATCTGATTGCCCTCTAAAAGAACCAGATATATAGATAAACCAAATGCAGACAGGGACAAGGGTAGAAAAAATATACACAGACAAAGTGAGAGAGAGAGAGAGAGAGAGAGAGAGAGAGAGAGAGAGAGAGAGAGAGAGAGAGAGAGAGAGAGAGAGAGGAGAGGGAGGGAGAGAGAGAGAGAGAGAGAGGGAAAGAGAAAGAGAGAGAGAGAGAGAGAGAGAGAGAGAGAGAGAGAGAGAGAGAGAGAGAGAGAGAGAGAGAGAGAGAGAGAGAGAGAGAGAGAGAGAGACTGAGAGAGAGGAGTGGCGCACTACATATTATTATGTAACTGCAAAAGTTGCCGGTCACGTCAAAATAATAGTCAAAAGAACCAACAGTATAGACCAGAAATGACGCCGTCAGATGAAACAAAAGTTACAAGATCGTGTCACTAAAACGTTATACATTTTTAAAAGTCACTAATAAACTATAGAATAAGGACGTTCGAGAGACACGAAAACTTGCCATGTGATATGAATTTCGCCACATTCGATATTATGTAAGTCTTATGCCCGTGAGATGGTTAAAACAAAAGGTGATAACCACGAATAAAAAAGATCAGTTGCCTCAGATTGCTAAAGAAACGTCGTTTAATTGTATTTTCTACATCTCATTAATTCACCTTTGTTTTAAAATTAATTATTAACAAATAATATTTGAAAGACATCTGAACCTGAATTTATACATTTATGTTTTTCGTTCAGATTCGGCTTGGTCTACATGTAATGAGTGTTTTATTTGGTTTATTTCAGTCTGAAAATTGTCCCACTTTATGCAAAAACTTCAATAAATTGCCGGTGTTATTATTTATGCATATTTTATTTTAAACAAATACCAACATATTCTGAATTAAAATGTTTATTCAAAATACAGATAGATAGATGTTTTATTGAAGTAACGTAAACTATACAGTTTCTTGTTACACAACAGTGGTGTACAATAAATCAACAAGGATTTAGAGGTCAAGGTTGAAACAAACATGGCGGTTGTGTTTTATCCGCTCTGCAAAATTTGGATTATTCGAAATACATCTCGAACATATTCCGCAAGAAACAAAATAAATGCATTCATCAATATTTTTTCAACTCTTCAATGTATACATTGTGAGGTTGGTCTTGAATCCGTCCCACTGACATTTTTACGACGTTTGAACGTCAAGTCAATCTTTAAGTATTTTCTAAAATATTTTCGTTCGCAGAACAAATCCTATTCTTGCATAAAAAATGTTATTTCTATTCATTCGACCCACACATGTTTTAAACACCGTATATACACATTCTCACTAGTAGGGAGAAGAGTAATAGTGTATATTATAAGGAGTCATTTCAGGCGAAGGGTAGATTTTGAAAACAACAACAAAAAAAAAAAAAAACCCTGAATAGTAGCCATCCTCACAGAACCGCTCTTATAATACTCCCGCACAATCTAAAATGGATAAGATACACGGCTCATGTTTTTAATATCATCCTATAGATTTACAAGTACCCCCAATATATTATTAAAACTGACAGACAGGACATACGTATACAAATGATATTATCATCGTTCAAGATAAAGTAAAACATTGTGATCTAAAATACATACTTTCTCATGGATCTGATTGATCAATCTGTTCTTTTAATTGTTCGATTATTCTTAAATTTGTTGATTGATAAGTTGCTTTAACACACTTCAAAGTGAAGGTCATTGAAAAAGTTTGTTTGATGTTGTTAAAGTGTTTGTTGAAAAGTAATAGTCATTAATTACTTTTGACTTATCTATGACCACACTGAGAAATACAAATTACCTTAAAGGCATACGCGCGCAAATAATTTTGTCGACAGAATTTTTTGTTATTTTAAATATTTGTTAATTAAAATAGCTTAGGCAAAAATATGCAAAAAAAATTGGGGGTCACCGTATCCGTTTTTGAGAAATTGACCCTTGAAAAAACGTATTTCTAAACAATTTTTCACTGATTTTCGAGTGAATTTGTAGATCGCTGTATAGCTCGCTTAATCCCCGTTTCCTCTGACATTAAATTATCTTTTGAAATAAAAGGTTCTGAAACATTTAAGGATGAAATTATGGGTTCATTTGATACATTTTTGTAGGCTTTGCTAAAATTTTCGTCCATGGACCGATGCGATATATCGCGGGGGGCGTAGTAAAAAATAAGTATCTTTTCAAGAATTTCGCGAAAATTTTGGTACTTAACCTTAAAAATAATCAAAACTGCTCGACAGTTTTCTTTTAAATTTAGCACACTTATAGTGCATTCAAATCCAATCTAGTTCGTACCAAAAAAATAATATGTCACCGTGCTATTTTAAGAGCAATACGCATTTTTCCGAGGCAACCGTAGGTATTCTAAACATCGACGTCGGAAATCAACGTTGACGACGTCGTTCTGTGTTTATCCGCAAAAGAACGCATCGCGCCTATCTTGAACGTTAGTCAATTTTATGCAGATTTGTGTTGATTTATCAAAATGATTTTTACAGACCTAGGCGACACATTTAATAATAAAAATGTCTACTTCTTCTTGTTCGATTCATAAAGACAGAGGCGCTTTGAACTATAGATAAAATGAGGAAAAAAATAATAAAAAGGCAGACGAAGATCTGAATTTAACCAAGCAAAACAGGTGAAACATGGATTAGGGATTAGCTTGTCATTGGTTGACCAAAGTATTGAAAAAAACAGCTTAAACATTGTTGTAGTAAAGATTTTTTGACACCTTAAAATGATGAAACAAAATGCCTTTAATACCGCTTATATCAGTAAAACCATAAACTCACTTTCCACATTATTTTATTGTTTTCTCAATGGGTGGTTTCGAAATGTTAAAATGATGATTATGCGAAAATAATTAAATGAATAAACAAATAAAGTTTGTCCTGTCTACAGTCTTTAGAAGACATTAAAGTTGAAGATGGACCTACCATTCTATCCTAGCTCATATTTTCCTTGCGGGAGTCCGTACAGCGTCTGTTAACCCTAAAAACGCGGCGTCCTACAGCTAAGAACATCGTGAAATTGATAAAGGAATAATTTTACAATGAAATGAATAAGTGGAATGAGCGAGTCTTGAATGGATTCAACATTTTTTGGTTGAAACTGGTCTATCAAATATAATGACGTAATATTAAATAAATAGTTCTGTAATGTCTTCACATACCAATCAGAGACTTTATGAATTTACGCTGGTCAATGAAATCAATGATTATTGGAGTGCTCCTAAATTTGAAGCCACTGCGATCAATTCCGGAGCGTGATAAATGATTTTGGAGCGTTTTGATTGAGTCGGTTTGGATATCCACGAATGAAGCCCTGCGCTAGTGATTCAGAATGATTGAGTGGGGTAAATTTCAGATGGTCTAAATAACATTAAAATGCGATCATCGGACGGTTTCGAGTAGTGGAAACCTTGCGACTCGTCGAACAAAAGATTGGTTAGTCTAGCCTTTAGACCCAAGTCTCAAATGATAAAAATAACTACTACTACTACTACTACTAATAATAATAATGATAATAACAATAATAATAATAATGATAATAATTATAACATGAAAAAAACACCAAACAACAAAAAGAGCAAATAGATCTTCAATTATACGAGTAGGCATGACAACTGCCTAGGCTCAAGAGTGACGGGTTTATTTCAAATTCAATAAGCATTACTAGTACCCGCTTACTCATTGATGAATGGATTAGATGTATATTTCAGAAAATAAACGGCATATAGGTCTAATTTCAGCAGCATTTACCTCTAAAAGACTCTATAACGCTATCAATGTTCGCATGAAGCTGTGACGGCGCGCCTTTTTGCCAGGCAACGTTCCGACGTCGTGTAGCAACTATAATGACGTCAAGCTGGCGGGAAATTATCGGTTTCGTTTCACAACCATTTCCATCAGTTTTAGACCAAACAGAGTTATGTTCCTTGATTTTGAAATGTATCGCCACTATGCGGTGCATCATTTACGCGCGTATGCCTTTAAGTTTATAAAGCAGCAATGGAGCATCTTAGTTACTACCAGTCCGATTAGCTCAGTTGGAAGAGCACCGGACTTCAAATCCATTGAAGTTCGACTGCGTGGGTTCGTATCCCGGGCTGGTACACTAACAAAACTAATTGTCTTTCGGATGAGACGTAAAACCGAGGCCCCGTGGGACGGTGCTTTACACAGAGCACGTTAAAGAACCATGGCGGATCTCAGCAGTAGTTTCGACATGTATCCTTGCACTATCCCCCGTAATAACTAACCGTCTTTTGGGGGCGTCGCTCATATGGGCATGTGCTACGGTAGCGACGATAAATTAATGGAAATACACACACATCTTAGTTACAATCTTTCAAAATGGATGTATATCCTATTTCCTTCTTTTTACCACATAAATTCCATTTTTATCTATATTAACTCCTCGAAAGTATGTTTATAAACATTCGAATAGCATGGTTTACCTATAGTAGCCATCCTCACAGAACCGCTCTTATAATACTCCCGCACAATCTAAAATGGATATGATACACGGCTCATGTGTTTAATATCATCCTATAGATTTACAAGTACCCCCTATATATCATTAAAACTGACAGACAGGACATACGTATACAAATGATAAGAAATTACATTTTCCTTAGACGGGACCAGGATTATCGCGACGCGTATTTCAAGGGAATGAAGAAGGCTGGTGAAATTCAAGAAGCCACCACGTGTTACCTACCTTGATACACGTATATGTCTAATAAGATAATATAGATCCGCAAGCAAGAATGAGGTTCGAGAAACCGTTATTTCCTATCGTTTTCATTGTAAAATTGATCTTTGATCACTCACTTGAAATTACTTGTCTATAGTTACTGACATTACCTTTCATCTAAAAAATAAAGGTCCGGTCCCACTGCACTTACGGATGCATTGGGGGTGTAAAACGTATGAAAATCTTTCCATCCGTTGTAAGAAGCTTTGCATCTGTTTGCTACCCTGTACATACGCTCTGCATACGCCCTGTCCGTTGAGCGTCCGCCCATTGTAATTTCATCCGCGAAGTATGTTTTGAGCTGCACAAAACTTGAAAAGCGGATAAACTTTTCGCTTTTTACGATGTAAATTCGAAACAAAACGAGGAACAAACGCTACGTTTCCGATATCATCCGTTATACTTCCGCTTCATCCTCAATGCATCCGTAAGGCATTCTCGGAAGTCTAATCCGCTTTGGATGAAAACGTACAGAGGGCGGAAATATCAGGTATACGAAAAATATATAAAAGGGAAATGACACGGATATCTAAGTATGTAAGCGTATGCATCACGTAAAATTTAATGATCCGCGCTCTATCTATTTTGTTTTCGCTCAGCATACATGGTGTAAAAGTCCAATGCTTTATGTATCCGCTATTTCAGCTATTCAAATACGTCACATATTCACCCGATAATTCTGAGCTGCCATCCGTTCTTTTTCACAAGACTTCCGATGAACACTCAACATTCCGGCTACATACTTTACGCGTCCGATATTTTCCGTTCTATTCGCGCATTTTTTCGCCACATTTATTTTTTTCATCAAGCGAATGAGAAAGGATGGAAATTTCACTCTTCCGTCGTGTCCGTTTTGCATGCGTTTTGTGACCGTTTTGCAGTGGGACCGTGCCTTAATATTTGAGGGGGGTGGGTTGGGTTGATTAATGCTAAGAAATAGTTCATGATTTCTCATGTAGCTCGTCTTGTCTTCCATAAAAAAGAGTCAACAGATATTTTGTTGCCTTACACATGTGTAGGATAGCATTCTAAATGACGTCATTACGTAATCCAACACACGTTTTCGCAGTATTTCTATCACTTGGACCAGGGCTACAGATAGAGGGGGTATTTTGGATTTCAAATAAAATTATTTAGAAAAGTACTTGCATAAATACTATATCGTTTTAAAGATTTTAGATAGGAAATAATCTCGTCTAAAACAGAAAAGTTATTAAGGTCGACAAGGCTCGCTTACTGTCAAATAAATTCCAAACTCGTATAAGATCAGCTTGTCTCAAATAAAATCTCATAACAAATTATATATAATATTATACTACAACCGTTATCATACGCTGTTCTAAATCTTGGTCATTTCGACTTATTTTCAAATTAAAAATATCCCTAGGTTGATGTTCAAAAACTTAGCTACATTAAATAAAATCGTACTTCACCCCGATCAAAATCATTCTAAATCGCTTTGTTGGCATTCCAACCACTCTCTGGAATCATTCAAAAACGATCCGGATATGTTCAAAATACTCCAAAACTTCGTTTAAATCAATCTCAACATTCTTTTTTGGCTTCGTTTAGCAGACCATTGAAAAAAAACCTGTATCCTGGAAATTGCTAAGTAAAAAAATCGAGTAAAAACCGAACTACATGTACGTAGCTTTTTTTATGCGACAAGTGCTTTGTGTATTCAACGCAGCGCTTACATATCACTACGCTGTGCTTAAATCAAAATACTGATGGTACTGAAGGCGAGGGAACTTGATAGACGAAACAACACACGATGTCAATTTTCTGGAATATAACCTTGATTATTCACCTTGTCCTTATCATGTTTACGAGATATTTTCTTACATATCGCTGTCAAAATCACTGTTGTGTTAAAAGATTCATAGCTTTTTTATATTTGATCTTGACGGATGGCCTTGCTAATAGGGAAAAGAAGAAAATGCTGCTAACTAACAATTTCACCTTTCTCCCTTATATTATCTACCCTTTCTGCTACAAATTTTACTAATTTGCTTACATATTGTATGTAATCTGCAACTCTTTACAATATGGACCTTTCTAAACATCTGGGGCCCGTTTTACTACATATCTTACGATCATTTTTTGCGTAAGTCAAAAATTAAATATGCTTTTACAATAGTAACTAAATATGGAATTCTGCATTGCAATATCACATTAGAATCGTCTTCTAAAGACGATTCCAATGAGATTTTGCAAGGCAGAATCTAACAATGAATGAAAACACCAGGTACGATTTGTGATTTTGACTTACGATCAATTTTGTCGTAAGAAGTTTAGTAAAACGGGCCCCTGTTGTTTTGTAATGGAATAATCTAAATTAGAAAAAATTAAAAGCCTTTTCTCATCCTTTAACCCTTGAACAGACTACAAAATTTTAGACTCGGCCAACTCGGAACAGGTTGAAGACAATAAATCAACATGAGTGTAATTTGATATATATCTAGGGTAGAAATGATAAAATAATGGGGTATGAGTACAGGATGGACCATATTGTGGGAAAGGGAGCAATTGACCCTATCAATTTCTTGTGCTCCCACATTGAAATACAATATCTTTATGGAATTCAATTCAATATTAAAGAAAGAGCCGACGAGCTTGTGCCCTCAGAAAAACCAACATTACTACGATTGTTAGACGGAATGGTCGAATGTATATATTGACTGACTAGTAGCAAACCTGTCAACTCAACTAAAATTATAAAAAAAAAAACGCAAGTTGCACTTATCTGCAAAGCGGTATCGGGTGTAGTAATCTATACCTTAGGAATTAGTTGTTTTTGGTGGACTCGGCGCTATATAGTGAGCATACCGTTCGACATGTTTGAATATGGCTTACAATCCCTATAGGTAAATGGAACCCTTAGTTTCCCTCGCCTAAAAAAGCCTTGCTAAAAAGACTAAAAAATTGGAGTGCATGCCTTCAAATGTCCCCATGTCTATTTATAAATCAGGCCTTCAGCGCCTTCAGCACTTTGATTTTCTTTCTATTTGTTGTTGATTTTTAAGCGTCCGTTTGGTCCACGAAAACGCACAACTCTTTTTATAGAAAGTAACGCGGATATATTTTTTGAACGGGAGGTAGCAAAATGATTCTAACTAGTCGTTCGTTTGAGCGTAATGACCGATATAAATTTGGATTTAGGATCACCTCCAATTAATTTCACTCAAAACTCGCTCCTAACACTCATTCAATTTCATTCCAAAATTTTTCCAAAATCATTCACCTTGTCAATTTCACGTTTTTGTTTACTGTAAGTAATCTTTAGAGTAAATTCATGCTTTGCGAAACATTATTCGATGGCCAAAACATCGTAACTTCTTGCTATTAAAATGACGTTTTGATCGCGTAACAATAAAAAGAACATATGTTAGCTACGTTCGGTTTTCACGCATCTAACATTTTGTAAAATCGGAAGAAGTAAATGAAATGGATATGCATACATGTATGCGTACATGTGAATATTTTGTATATGGGTTTTATGAATTCATTTTTTTTCTGTACTAATTGGTGGAATTATTTCTTTCCAGCCATCTGTATTTTACTAGCGACAATTTCAAGTGCAGCAACATTGTGCCTTCCCAAACCGGAGAAATCAAACGACCATGATATAATTGAAGTTGACATAATATCATCACAGCCAAAATTGCTCATGGTAGAAGGCAACTCCGAAGGAATAGATGTCCGGAAGTAGATCATTAATTTGTTGCAATTTTGCTTTTTTTTTTATTTGCAACCTCCGATGTAATGCGAAAAAGGACCATGTGGGTACTGCGTTATATGTAAACCCTAGTGAGACGACGCTAGCTGACTTGGTTCTAATTTGTTTGCGGCTCTCTGTTTTTCTGAATCTGTAATTTTCTTTTAACTTCAAGTACAAGATTTTTTTTGAAAAGCGACATCTGACTGCCCTCTAAAAGAACCAAATATATAAATAAATCACAGGCAGACAGGGACTAGGGCAGAAAAAATATACCAAGACAATGTGAGATAGAGAGAGAGAGAGAGAGAGAGAGAGAGAGAGAGAGAGAGAGAGAGAGAGAGAGAGAGAGAGAGAGAGAGAGAGAGAGAGAGAGAGAGAGAGGAGAGAGTTGCCGGTCACGTCAAAATAATAAAAAGAACCAGCAGTATAGACCAGAAATGACGCCGTCAGATGAAACAAAAGTTACAAGATCGTGTCACTTAAACGTTATATATTTAAGTCACTAATAAACTATAGAATAAGGACGTTCGAGAGACACGAAAACTTTCCATGTGATATGAATTTCGCCACATTTGATATTATGTAAGTCTTATGCCCGTGAGATGATTAAAACAAAAGGTGACAACTACGAAAGAAAAAGATCAGTTGCCTCAGATTGCTCAAGAAACGTCGTTTAATTGTATTTTCTACATCTCATTAATTCACCTCTGCTTTAAAATTAATTATTAATAAATAATATTTGAAAGACATCTGAACCTGAATTTATACATTTATGTTTTTCGTTCAGATTCGGCTTGGTCTACATGTAATGAGTGTTTCATTGGTTTATTTCAGTCTGAAAATTGTCTCACTTTACGCGAAAACTTCATTAAATTGCCGGTTTTATTATTTATGCGTATTTTGTCTTAAACAAAAACCAACATATTCTGAATTAAAATGTTTATTCGAAATACATCCCGAACATATTCCACAAGAAAAAAATTAATGCATTCATCAATATCTTTTCAACTCTTCAATGTATACATCGTGATGTTGGTCTCGAATCCGTCCCACTGACATTTTTTTTACGACGTTTGAACGTCAAGTCAATCTTTAAGAATTTTCTAAAATATTTTCGTTCACAGAACAAATCCTAGTCTTGCATAAAAATGTTATTTCTATTCATTCGACCCACACATGTTTTAATCACCGTATATATGTTACAGTGAATATGTAAAATCAGGGATTTTGTAGAATAACTGAAAATTTCAGGGATTTTGTAAAATCGCTGATTCCGTCAGTTGTTTTATAAAATGACTAAAATTTTCAGTGAATATGTAAAATAATGGATTATATGTGGTAAAAAGAATGAAATAGGATATACAATGTTTCTTATTCATCAGTTAATATGTAAAACTAATTCAATTAATTTGTAAAAAAGGAAAAACAGTGCAGTTTATTAGAAAAATTGGTATTTCCTTTTTTGTTTGATATTCATATTTTTCCTCAAACATAGCAATTGTTTGTAGGAGAAATGTGTTTGAAATAATTATCATCGTTCAAGATAAAGTAAAACATTGTGATCTAAAATACATGCTTTCTCATGGATCTGATTGATCAATCTGTTCTTTTAATTGTTCGATTATTCTTAAATTTGTTGATTGATAAGTTGCTTTAACACACTTCAAAGTGAAGGTCATTGAAAAAGTTTGTTTGATGTTGTTAAAGTGTTTGTTGAAAAGTAATAGTCATTAATTACTTTTGACTTATCTATGACCACACTGAGAAATACAAATTACCTTAAAGGCATACGCGCGCAAATAATTTTGTCGACAGAATTTTTTGTTATTTTAAATATTTGTTAATTAAAATAGCTTAGGCAAAAATATGCAAAAAAAATTGGGGGTCACCGTATCCGTTTTTGAGAAATTGACCCTTGAAAAAACGTATTTCTAAACAATTTTTCACTGATTTTCGAGTGAATTTGTAGATCGCTGTATAGCTCGCTTAATCCCCGTTTCCTCTGACATTAAATTATCTTTTGAAATAAAAGGTTCTGAAACATTTAAGGATGAAATTATGGGTTCATTTGATACATTTTTGTAGGCTTTGCTAAAATTTTCGTCCATGGACCGATGCGATATATCGCGGGGGGCGTAGTAAAAAATAAGTATCTTTTCAAGAATTTCGCGAAAATTTTGGTACTTAACCTTAAAAATAATCAAAACTGCTCGACAGTTTTCTTTTAAATTTAGCACACTTATAGTGCATTCAAATCCAATCTAGTTCGTACCAAAAAAATAATATGTCACCGTGCTATTTTAAGAGCAATACGCATTTTTCCGAGGCAACCGTAGGTATTCTAAACATCGACGTCGGAAATCAACGTTGACGACGTCGTTCTGTGTTTATCCGCAAAAGAACGCATCGCGCCTATCTTGAACGTTAGTCAATTTTATGCAGATTTGTGTTGATTTATCAAAATGATTTTTACAGACCTAGGCGACACATTTAATAATAAAAATGTCTACTTCTTCTTGTTCGATTCATAAAGACAGAGGCGCTTTGAACTATAGATAAAATGAGGAAAAAAATAATAAAAAGGCAGACGAAGATCTGAATTTAACCAAGCAAAACAGGTGAAACATGGATTAGGGATTAGCTTGTCATTGGTTGACCAAAGTATTGAAAAAAAACAGCTTAAACATTGTTGTAGTAAAGATTTTTTGACACCTTAAAATGATGAAACAAAATGCCTTTAATACCGCTTATATCAGTAAAACCATAAACTCACTTTCCACATTATTTTATTGTTTTCTCAATGGGTGGTTTCGAAATGTTAAAATGATCATTATGCGAAAATAATTAAATGAATAAACAAATAAAGTTTGTCCTGTCTACAGTCTTTAGAAGACATTAAAGTTGAAGATGGACCTACCATTCTATCCTAGCTCATATTTTCCTTGCGGGAGTCCGTACAGCGTCTGTTAACCCTAAAAACGCGGCGTCCTACAGCTAAGAACATCGTGAAATTGATAAAGGAATAATTTTACAATGAATTGAATAAGTGGAATGAGCGAGTCTTGAATGGATTCAACATTTTTTGGTTGAAACTGGTCTATCAAATATAATGACGTAATATTAAATAAATAGTTCTGTAATGTCTTCACATACCAATCAGAGACTTTATGAATTTACGCTGGTCAATGAAATCAATGATTATTGGAGTGCTCCTAAATTTGAAGCCACTGCGATCAATTCCGGAGCGTGATAAATGATTTTGGAGCGTTTTGATTGAGTCGGTTTGGATATCCACGAATGAAGCCCTGCGCTAGTGATTCAGAATGATTGAGTGGGGTAAATTTCAGATGGTCTAAATAACATTAAAATGCGATCATCGGACGGTTTCGAGTAGTGGAAACCTTGCGACTCGTCGAACAAAAGATTGGTTAGTCTAGCCTTTAGACCCAAGTCTCAAATGATAAAAATAACTACTACTACTACTACTACTAATAATAATAATGATAATAACAATAATAATAATAATGATAATAATTATAACATGAAAAAAACACCAAACAACAAAAAGAGCAAATAGATCTTCAATTATACGAGTAGGCATGACAACTGCCTAGGCTCAAGAGTGACGGGTTTATTTCAAATTCAATAAGCATTACTAGTACCCGCTTACTCATTGATGAATGGATTAGATGTATATTTCAGAAAATAAACGGCATATAGGTCTAATTTCAGCAGCATTTACCTCTAAAAGACTCTATAACGCTATCAATGTTCGCATGAAGCTGTGACGGCGCGCCTTTTTGCCAGGCAACGTTCCGACGTCGTGTAGCAACTATAATGACGTCAAGCTGGCGGGAAATTATCGGTTTCGTTTCACAACCATTTCCATCAGTTTTAGACCAAACAGAGTTATGTTCCTTGATTTTGAAATGTATCGCCACTATGCGGTGCATCATTTACGCGCGTATGCCTTTAAGTTTATAAAGCAGCAATGGAGCATCTTAGTTACTACCAGTCCGATTAGCTCAGTTGGAAGAGCACCGGACTTCAAATCCATTGAAGTTCGACTGCGTGGGTTCGTATCCCGGGCTGGTACACTAACAAAACTAATTGTCTTTCGGATGAGACGTTAAACCGAGGCCCCGTGGGACGGTGCTTTACACAGAGCACGTTAAAGAACCATGGCGGATCTCAGCAGTAGTTTCGACATGTATCCTTGCACTATCCCCCGTAATAACTAACCGTCTTTTGGGGGCGTCGCTCATATGGGCATGTGCTACGGTAGCGACGATAAATTAATGGAAATACACACACATCTTAGTTACAATCTTTCAAAATGGATGTATATCCTATTTCCTTCTTTTTACCACATAAATTCCATTTTTATCTATATTAACTCCTCGAAAGTATGTTTATAAACATTCGAATAGCATGGTTTACCTATAGTAGCCATCCTCACAGAACCGCTCTTATAATACTCCCGCACAATCTAAAATGGATATGATACACGGCTCATGTGTTTAATATCATCCTATAGATTTACAAGTACCCCCTATATATCATTAAAACTGACAGACAGGACATACGTATACAAATGATAAGAAATTACATTTTCCTTAGACGGGACCAGGATTATCGCGACGCGTATTTCAAGGGAATGAAGAAGGCTGGTGAAATTCAAGAAGCCACCACGTGTTACCTACCTTGATACACGTATATGTCTAATAAGATAATATAGATCCGCAAGCAAGAATGAGGTTCGAGAAACCGTTATTTCCTATCGTTTTCATTGTAAAATTGATCTTTGATCACTCACTTGAAATTACTTGTCTATAGTTACTGACATTACCTTTCATCTAAAAAATAAAGGTCCGGTCCCACTGCACTTACGGATGCATTGGGGGTGTAAAACGTATGAAAATCTTTCCATCCGTTGTAAGAAGCTTTGCATCTGTTTGCTACCCTGTACATACGCTCTGCATACGCCCTGTCCGTTGAGCGTCCGCCCATTGTAATTTCATCCGCGAAGTATGTTTTGAGCTGCACAAAACTTGAAAAGCGGATAAACTTTTCGCTTTTTACGATGTAAATTCGAAACAAAACGAGGAACAAACGCTACGTTTCCGATATCATCCGTTATACTTCCGCTTCATCCTCAATGCATCCGTAAGGCATTCTCGGAAGTCTAATCCGCTTTGGATGAAAACGTACAGAGGGCGGAAATATCAGGTATACGAAAAATATATAAAAGGGAAATGACACGGATATCTAAGTATGTAAGCGTATGCATCACGTAAAATTTAATGATCCGCGCTCTATCTATTTTGTTTTCGCTCAGCATACATGGTGTAAAAGTCCAATGCTTTATGTATCCGCTATTTCAGCTATTCAAATACGTCACATATTCACCCGATAATTCTGAGCTGCCATCCGTTCTTTTTCACAAGACTTCCGATGAACACTCAACATTCCGGCTACATACTTTACGCGTCCGATATTTTCCGTTCTATTCGCGCATTTTTTCGCCACATTTATTTCTTTCATCAAGCGAATGAGAAAGGATGGAAATTTCACTCTTCCGTCGTGTCCGTTTTGCATGCGTTTTGTGACCGTTTTGCAGTGGGACCGTGCCTTAATATTTGAGGGGGGTGGGTTGGGTTGATTAATGCTAAGAAATAGTTCATGATTTCTCATGTAGCTCGTCTTGTCTTCCATAAAAAAGAGTCAACAGATATTTTGTTGCCTTACACATGTGTAGGATAGCATTCTAAATGACGTCATTACGTAATCCAACACACGTTTTCGCAGTATTTCTATCACTTGGACCAGGGCTACAGATAGAGGGGGTATTTTGGATTTCAAATAAAATTATTTAGAAAAGTACTTGCATAAATACTATATCGTTTTAAAGGTTTTAGATAGGAAATAATCTCGTCTAAAACAGAAAAGTTATTAAGGTCGACAAGGCTCGCTTACTGTCAAATAAATTCCAAACTCGTATAAGATCAGCTTGTCTCAAATAAAATCTCATAACAAATTATATATAATATTATACTACAACCGTTATCATACGCTGTTCTAAATCTTGGTCATTTCGACTTATTTTCAAATTAAAAATATCCCTAGGTTGATGTTCAAAAACTTAGCTACATTAAATAAAATCGTACTTCACCCCGATCAAAATCATTCTAAATCGCTTTGTTGGCATTCCAACCACTCTCTGGAATCATTCAAAAACGATCCGGATATGTTCAAAATACTCCAAAACTTCGTTTAAATCAATCTCAACATTCTTTTTTGGCTTCGTTTAGCAGACCATTGAAAAAAAACCTGTATCCTGGAAATTGCTAAGTAAAAAAATCGAGTAAAAACCGAACTACATGTACGTAGCTTTTTTTATGCGACAAGTGCTTTGTGTATTCAACGCAGCGCTTACATATCACTACGCTGTGCTTAAATCAAAATACTGATGGTACTGAAGGCGAGGGAACTTGATAGACGAAACAACACACGATGTCAATTTTCTGGAATATAACCTTGATTATTCACCTTGTCCTTATCATGTTTACGAGATATTTTCTTACATATCGCTGTCAAAATCACTGTTGTGTTAAAAGATTCATAGCTTTTTTATATTTGATCTTGACGGATGGCCTTGCTAATAGGGAAAAGAAGAAAATGCTGCTAACTAACAATTTCACCTTTCTCCCTTATATTATCTACCCTTTCTGCTACAAATTTTACTAATTTGCTCACATATTGTATGTAATCTGCAACTCTTTACAATATGGACCTTTCTAAACATCTGGGGCCCGTTTTACTAAATATCTTACGATCATTTTTTTGCGTAAGTCAAAAATTAAATATGCTTTTACAATAGTAACTAAATATGGAATTCTGCATTGCAATATCACATTAGAATCGTCTTCTAAAGACGATTCCAATGAGATTTTGCAAGGCAGAATCTAACAATGAATGAAAACACCAGGTACGATTTGTGATTTTGACTTACGATCAATTTTGTCGTAAGAAGTTTAGTAAAACGGGCCCCTGTTGTTTTGTAATGGAATAATCTAAATTAGAAAAAATTAAAAGCCTTTTCTCATCCTTTAACCCTTGAACAGACTACAAAATTTTAGACTCGGCCAACTCGGAACAGGTTGAAGACAATAAATCAACATGAGTGTAATTTGATATATATCTAGGGTAGAAATGATAAAATAATGGGGTATGAGTACAGGATGGACCATATTGTGGGAAAGGGAGCAATTGACCCTATCAATTTCTTGTGCTCCCACATTGAAATACAATATCTTTATGGAATTCAATTCAATATTAAAGAAAGAGCCGACGAGCTTGTGCCCTCAGAAAAACCAACATTACTACGATTGTTAGACGGAATGGTCGAATGTAAATATTGACTGACTAGTAGCAAACCTGTCAACTCAACTAAAATTATAAAAAAAAACGCAAGTTGCACTTATCTGCAAAGCGGTATCGGGTGTAGTAATCTATACCTTAGGAATTAGTTGTTTTTGGTGGACTCGGCGCTATATAGTGAGCATACCGTTCGACATGTTTGAATATGGCTTACAATCCCTATAGGTAAATGGAACCCTTAGTTTCCCTCGCCTAAAAAAGCCTTGCTAAAAAGACTAAAAAATTGGAGTGCATGCCTTCAAATGTCCCCATGTCTATTTATAAATCAGGCCTTCAGCGCCTTCAGCACTTTGATTTTCTTTCTATTTGTTGTTGATTTGTAAGCGTCCGTTTGGTCCACGAAAACGCACAACTCTTTTTATAGAAAGTAACGCGGATATATTTTTTGAACGGGAGGTAGCAAAATGATTCTAACTAGTCGTTCGTTTGAGCGTAATGACCGATATAAATTTGGATTTAGGATCACCTCCAATTAATTTCACTCAAAACTCGCTCCTAACACTCATTCAATTTCATTCCAAAATTTTTCCAAAATCATTCACCTTGTCAATTTCACGTTTTTGTTTACTGTAAGTAATCTTTAGAGTAAATTCATGCTTTGCGAAACATTATTCGATGGCCAAAACATCGTAACTTCTTGCTATTAAAATGACGTTTTGATCGCGTAACAATAAAAAGAACATATGTTAGCTACGTTCGGTTTTCACGCATCTAACATTTTGTAAAATCGGAAGAAGTAAATGAAATGGATATGCATACATGTATGCGTACATGTGAATATTTTGTATATGGGTTTTATGAATTCATTTTTTTTCTGTACTAATTGGTGGAATTATTTCTTTCCAGCCATCTGTATTTTACTAGCGACAATTTCAAGTGCAGCAACATTGTGCCTTCCCAAACCGGAGAAATCAAACGACCATGATATAATTGAAGTTGACATAATATCATCACAGCCAAAATTGCTCATGGTAGAAGGCAACTCCGAAGGAATAGATGTCCGGAAGTAGATCATTAATTTGTTGCAATTTTGCTTTTTTTTTTTTATTTGCAACCTCCGATGTAATGCGAAAAAGGACCATGTGGGTACTGCGTTATATGTAAACCCTAGTGAGACGACGCTAGCTGACTTGGTTCTAATTT
This sequence comes from Fragum whitleyi, assembly GCA_948146395.1. Taxonomy (NCBI): domain Eukaryota; kingdom Metazoa; phylum Mollusca; class Bivalvia; order Cardiida; family Cardiidae; genus Fragum; species Fragum whitleyi. Next base: position 33,659,452 of record OX411555.1, read on the forward strand.
GTTTGCGGCTCTCTGTTTTTCTGAATCTGTAATTTTCTTTTAACTTCAAGTACAAGATTTTTTTTGAAAAGCGACATCTGACTGCCCTCTAAAAGAACCAAATATATAAATAAATCACAGGCAGACAGGGACTAGGGCAGAAAAAATATACCAAGACAATGTGAGATAGAGAGAGAGAGAGAGAGAGAGAGAGAGAGAGAGAGAGAGAGAGAGAGAGAGAGAGAGAGAGAGAGAGAGAGAGAGAGAGAGAGAGAGAGAGGGAGAGAGTTGCCGGTCACGTCAAAATAATAAAAAGAACCAGCAGTATAGACCAGAAATGACGCCGTCAGATGAAACAAAAGTTACAAGATCGTGTCACTTAAACGTTATATATTTAAGTCACTAATAAACTATAGAATAAGGACGTTCGAGAGACACGAAAACTTTCCATGTGATATGAATTTCGCCACATTTGATATTATGTAAGTCTTATGCCCGTGAGATGATTAAAACAAAAGGTGACAACTACGAAAGAAAAAGATCAGTTGCCTCAGATTGCTCAAGAAACGTCGTTTAATTGTATTTTCTACATCTCATTAATTCACCTCTGCTTTAAAATTAATTATTAATAAATAATATTTGAAAGACATCTGAACCTGAATTTATACATTTATGTTTTTCGTTCAGATTCGGCTTGGTCTACATGTAATGAGTGTTTCATTGGTTTATTTCAGTCTGAAAATTGTCTCACTTTACGCGAAAACTTCATTAAATTGCCGGTTTTATTATTTATGCGTATTTTGTCTTAAACAAAAACCAACATATTCTGAATTAAAATGTTTATTCGAAATACATCCCGAACATATTCCACAAGAAAAAAATTAATGCATTCATCAATATCTTTTCAACTCTTCAATGTATACATCGTGATGTTGGTCTCGAATCCGTCCCACTGACATTTTTTTTACGACGTTTGAACGTCAAGTCAATCTTTAAGAATTTTCTAAAATATTTTCGTTCACAGAACAAATCCTAGTCTTGCATAAAAATGTTATTTCTATTCATTCGACCCACACATGTTTTAATCACCGTATATATGTTACAGTGAATATGTAAAATCAGGGATTTTGTAGAATAACTGAAAATTTCAGGGATTTTGTAAAATCGCTGATTCCGTCAGTTGTTTTATAAAATGACTAAAATTTTCAGTGAATATGTAAAATAATGGATTATATGTGGTAAAAAGAATGAAATAGGATATACAATGTTTCTTATTCATCAGTTAATATGTAAAACTAATTCAATTAATTTGTAAAAAAGGAAAAACAGTGCAGTTTATTAGAAAAATTGGTATTTCCTTTTTTGTTTGATATTCATATTTTTCCTCAAACATAGCAATTGTTTGTAGGAGAAATGTGTTTGAAATAATTATCATCGTTCAAGATAAAGTAAAACATTGTGATCTAAAATACATGCTTTCTCATGGATCTGATTGATCAATCTGTTCTTTTAATTGTTCGATTATTCTTAAATTTGTTGATTGATAAGTTGCTTTAACACACTTCAAAGTGAAGGTCATTGAAAAAGTTTGTTTGATGTTGTTAAAGTGTTTGTTGAAAAGTAATAGTCATTAATTACTTTTGACTTATCTATGACCACACTGAGAAATACAAATTACCTTAAAGGCATACGCGCGCAAATAATTTTGTCGACAGAATTTTTTGTTATTTTAAATATTTGTTAATTAAAATAGCTTAGGCAAAAATATGCAAAAAAAATTGGGGGTCACCGTATCCGTTTTTGAGAAATTGACCCTTGAAAAAACGTATTTCTAAACAATTTTTCACTGATTTTCGAGTGAATTTGTAGATCGCTGTATAGCTCGCTTAATCCCCGTTTCCTCTGACATTAAATTATCTTTTGAAATAAAAGGTTCTGAAACATTTAAGGATGAAATTATGGGTTCATTTGATACATTTTTGTAGGCTTTGCTAAAATTTTCGTCCATGGACCGATGCGATATATCGCGGGGGGCGTAGTAAAAAATAAGTATCTTTTCAAGAATTTCGCGAAAATTTTGGTACTTAACCTTAAAAATAATCAAAACTGCTCGACAGTTTTCTTTTAAATTTAGCACACTTATAGTGCATTCAAATCCAATCTAGTTCGTACCAAAAAAATAATATGTCACCGTGCTATTTTAAGAGCAATACGCATTTTTCCGAGGCAACCGTAGGTATTCTAAACATCGACGTCGGAAATCAACGTTGACGACGTCGTTCTGTGTTTATCCGCAAAAGAACGCATCGCGCCTATCTTGAACGTTAGTCAATTTTATGCAGATTTGTGTTGATTTATCAAAATGATTTTTACAGACCTAGGCGACACATTTAATAATAAAAATGTCTACTTCTTCTTGTTCGATTCATAAAGACGGAGGCGCTTTGAACTATAGATAAAATGAGGAAAAAAATAATAAAAAGGCAGACGAAGATCTGAATTTAACCAAGCAAAACAGGTGAAACATGGATTAGGGATTAGCTTGTCATTGGTTGACCAAAGTATTGAAAAAAAACAGCTTAAACATTGTTGTAGTAAAGATTTTTTGACACCTTAAAATGATGAAACAAAATGCCTTTAATACCGCTTATATCAGTAAAACCATAAACTCACTTTCCACATTACAGTTAGTTACATTGTGAAATTGACATTCGCCTCAATCAAAACCATTCTAAATCACTCTCTCAGCGCTCCAATCATTCATTCCAACCACTCACTCAAACCATTCAAAAACGCTCAAACCCATTGAAAAATATAGAATCAACAACGACATTCAAAATAGATTTGGATAGAAAAAAATCGCGATTTTACTGATATAATTCAAATTGTAAGCGCCTAATAGGTTCTTGAAGAAATAGTATTCTATCTATGTAACTTGTATGCTTTTTTATTAAAGGGAGGTAATCAATATAGCTAATTTTGTTCATCCTGAATAAAATTTGCTATATTGATTACCTCCCATTAAATTCACTCAAAACACGCTCCACACACTCCTTCAATTTCATTCCTAAATCATTCCAAAATCATTCACCTTGTCAATTTCACGATGTTGTTAACTGTATTTTATTGTTTTCTCAATGGGTGGTTTCGAAATGTTAAAATGATGATTATGCGAAAATAATTAAATGAATAAACAAATAAAGTTTGTCCTGTCTACAGTCTTTAGAAGACATTAAAGTTGAAGATGGACCTACCATTCTATCCTAGCTCATATTTTCCTTGCGGGAGTCCGTACAGCGTCTGTTAACCCTAAAAACGCGGCGTCCTACAGCTAAGAACATCGTGAAATTGATAAAGGAATAATTTTACAATGAAATGAATAAGTGGAATGAGCGAGTCTTGAATGGATTCAACATTTTTTGGTTGAAACTGGTCTATCAAATATAATGACGTAATATTAAATAAATAGTTCTGTAATGTCTTCACATACCAATCAGAGACTTTTTGAATTTACGCTGGTCAATGAAATCAATGATTATTGGAGTGCTCCTAAATTTGAAGCCACTGCGATCAATTCCGGAGCGTGATAAATGATTTTGGAGCGTTTTGATTGAGTCGGTTTGGATATCCACGAATGAAGCCCTGCGCTAGTGATTCAGAATGATTGAGTGGGGTAAATTTCAGATGGTCTAAATAACATTAAAATGCGATCATCGGACGGTTTCGAGTAGTGGAAACCTTGCGACTCGTCGAACAAAAGATTGGTTAGTCTAGCCTTTAGACCCAAGTCTCAAATGATAAAAATAACTACTACTACTACTACTACTACTAATAATAATGATAATAACAATAATAATAATAATGATAATAATTATAACATGAAAAAAACACCAAACAACAAAAAGAGCAAATAGATCTTCAATTATACGAGTAGGCATGACAACTGCCTAGGCTCAAGAGTGACGGGTTTATTTCAAATTCAATAAGCATTACTAGTACCCGCTTACTCATTGATGAATGGATTAGATGTATATTTCAGAAAATAAACGGCATATAGGTCTAATTTCAGCAGCATTTACCTCTAAAAGACTCTATAACGCTATCAATGTTCGCATGAAGCTGTGACGGCGCGCCTTTTTGCCAGGCAACGTTCCGACGTCGTGTAGCAACTATAATGACGTCAAGCTGGCGGGAAATTATCGGTTTCGTTTCACAACCATTTCCATCAGTTTTAGACCAAACAGAGTTATGTTCCTTGATTTTGAAATGTATCGCCACTATGCGGTGCATCATTTACGCGCGTATGCCTTTAAGTTTATAAAGCAGCAATGGAGCATCTTAGTTACTACCAGTCCGATTAGCTCAGTTGGAAGAGCACCGGACTTCAAATCCATTGAAGTTCGACTGCGTGGGTTCGTATCCCGGGCTGGTACACTAACAAAACTAATTGTCTTTCGGATGAGACGTTAAACCGAGGCCCCGTGGGACGGTGCTTTACACAGAGCACGTTAAAGAACCATGGCGGATCTCAGCAGTAGTTTCGACATGTATCCTTGCACTATCCCCCGTAATAACTAACCGTCTTTTGGGGGCGTCGCTCATATGGGCATGTGCTACGGTAGCGACGATAAATTAATGGAAATACACACACATCTTAGTTACAATCTTTCAAAATGGATGTATATCCTATTTCCTTCTTTTTACCACATAAATTCCATTTTTATCTATATTAACTCCTCGAAAGTATGTTTATAAACATTCGAATAGCATGGTTTACCTATAGTAGCCATCCTCACAGAACCGCTCTTATAATACTCCCGCACAATCTAAAATGGATATGATACACGGCTCATGTGTTTAATATCATCCTATAGATTTACAAGTACCCCCTATATATCATTAAAACTGACAGACAGGACATACGTATACAAATGATAAGAAATTACATTTTCCTTAGACGGGACCAGGATTATCGCGACGCGTATTTCAAGGGAATGAAGAAGGCTGGTGAAATTCAAGAAGCCACCACGTGTTACCTACCTTGATACACGTATATGTCTAATAAGATAATATAGATCCGCAAGCAAGAATGAGGTTCGAGAAACCGTTATTTCCTATCGTTTTCATTGTAAAATTGATCTTTGATCACTCACTTGAAATTACTTGTCTATAGTTACTGACATTACCTTTCATCTAAAAAATAAAGGTCCGGTCCCACTGCACTTACGGATGCATTGGGGGTGTAAAACGTATGAAAATCTTTCCATCCGTTGTAAGAAGCTTTGCATCTGTTTGCTACCCTGTACATACGCTCTGCATACGCCCTGTCCGTTGAGCGTCCGCCCATTGTAATTTCATCCGCGAAGTATGTTTTGAGCTGCACAAAACTTGAAAAGCGGATAAACTTTTCGCTTTTTACGATGTAAATTCGAAACAAAACGAGGAACAAACGCTACGTTTCCGATATCATCCGTTATACTTCCGCTTCATCCTCAATGCATCCGTAAGGCATTCTCGGAAGTCTAATCCGCTTTGGATGAAAACGTACAGAGGGCGGAAATATCAGGTATACGAAAAATATATAAAAGGGAAATGACACGGATATCTAAGTATGTAAGCGTATGCATCACGTAAAATTTAATGATCCGCGCTCTATCTATTTTGTTTTCGCTCAGCATACATGGTGTAAAAGTCCAATGCTTTATGTATCCGCTATTTCAGCTATTCAAATACGTCACATATTCACCCGATAATTCTGAGCTGCCATCCGTTCTTTTTCACAAGACTTCCGATGAACACTCAACATTCCGGCTACATACTTTACGCGTCCGATATTTTCCGTTCTATTCGCGCATTTTTTCGCCACATTTATTTTTTTCATCAAGCGAATGAGAAAGGATGGAAATTTCACTCTTCCGTCGTGTCCGTTTTGCATGCGTTTTGTGACCGTTTTGCAGTGGGACCGTGCCTTAATATTTGAGGGGGGTGGGTTGGGTTGATTAATGCTAAGAAATAGTTCATGATTTCTCATGTAGCTCGTCTTGTCTTCCATAAAAAAGAGTCAACAGATATTTTGTTGCCTTACACATGTGTAGGATAGCATTCTAAATGACGTCATTACGTAATCCAACACACGTTTTCGCAGTATTTCTATCACTTGGACCAGGGCTACAGATAGAGGGGGTATTTTGGATTTCAAATAAAATTATTTAGAAAAGTACTTGCATAAATACTATATCGTTTTAAAGATTTTAGATAGGAAATAATCTCGTCTAAAACAGAAAAGTTATTAAGGTCGACAAGGCTCGCTTACTGTCAAATAAATTCCAAACTCGTATAAGATCAGCTTGTCTCAAATAAAATCTCATAACAAATTATATATAATATTATACTACAACCGTTATCATACGCTGTTCTAAATCTTGGTCATTTCGACTTATTTTCAAATTAAAAATATCCCTAGGTTGATGTTCAAAAACTTAGCTACATTAAATAAAATCGTACTTCACCCCGATCAAAATCATTCTAAATCGCTTTGTTGGCATTCCAACCACTCTCTGGAATCATTCAAAAACGATCCGGATATGTTCAAAATACTCCAAAACTTCGTTTAAATCAATCTCAACATTCTTTTTTGGCTTCGTTTAGCAGACCATTGAAAAAAAACCTGTATCCTGGAAATTGCTAAGTAAAAAAATCGAGTAAAAACCGAACTACATGTACGTAGCTTTTTTTATGCGACAAGTGCTTTGTGTATTCAACGCAGCGCTTACATATCACTACGCTGTGCTTAAATCAAAATACTGATGGTACTGAAGGCGAGGGAACTTGATAGACGAAACAACACACGATGTCAATTTTCTGGAATATAACCTTGATTATTCACCTTGTCCTTATCATGTTTACGAGATATTTTCTTACATATCGCTGTCAAAATCACTGTTGTGTTAAAAGATTCATAGCTTTTTTATATTTGATCTTGACGGATGGCCTTGCTAATAGGGAAAAGAAGAAAATGCTGCTAACTAACATTTTCACCTTTCTCCCTTATATTATCTACCCTTTCTGCTACAAATTTTACTAATTTGCTCACATATTGTATGTAATCTGCAACTCTTTACAATATGGACCTTTCTAAACATCTGTTGTTTTGTAATGGAATAATCTAAATTGGAAAAAATTAAAAGCCTTTTCTCATCCTTTAACCCTTGAACAGACTACAAAATTTTAGACTCGGCCAACTCGGAACAGGTTGAAGACAATAAATCAACATGAGTGTAATTTGATATATATCTAGGGTAGAAATGATAAAATAATGGGGTATGAGTACAGGATGGACCATATTGTGGGAAAGGGAGCAATTGACCCTATCAATTTCTTGTGCTCCCACATTGAAATACAATATCTTTATGGAATTCAATTCAATATTAAAGAAAGAGCCGACGAGCTTGTGCCCTCAGAAAAACCAACATTACTACGATTGTTAGACGGAATGGTCGAATGTATATATTGACTGACTAGTAGCAAACCTGTCAACTCAACTAAAATTATAAAAAAAAACGCAAGTTGCACTTATCTGCAAAGCGGTATCGGGTGTAGTAATCTATACCTTAGGAATTAGTTTGTTTTTGGTGGACTCGGCGCTATATAGTGAGCATACCGTTCGACATGTTTGAATGTGGCTTACGATCCCTATAGGTAAATGGAACCCTTAGTTTCCCTCGCCTAAAAAAGCCTTGCTAAAAAGACTAAAAAATTGGAGTGCATGCCTTCAAATGTCCCCCTGTCTATTTATAAACCAGGCCTTCAGCGCTTTGATTTTCTTTCTATTTGTTGTTGATTTGTAAGCGTCCGTTTGGTCCACGAAAACGCACATCTCTTTTTATAGAAAGTAACGCGGATATATTTTTTGAACGGGAGGTAGCAAAATGATTCTAACTAGTCGTTCGTTTGAGCGTAATGACCGATATAAATTTTAAATTTTTTTAAAATGATACAAAACTCTCATTCCACTCATTCAATTTCCTTTCTTAAAGGAGTTCAAAGTATTACAGTTATCTTAATTTTTTTATATGCATTTATTTTAAAGTAGAGGTCATTGGATTGGATTCTGAGAAAATCGACTGTGTACGTGGGTGGGGTCTACTTTTCTTGATTGTGAAAAATTCATGTAAAAAGACCCCTCTCCATCTTTTTTTAGAAAATAAAAGCGTGTATATCAATTAAAAGAAGATCAATTCATATGTTTTGAAAAATGGGTATTATATTAGTTATATCGTAGATAGATAAAACATTTATATTCAAATGTTAATGAAAAAACGATAATTTCAAACATGATGGTCAAACTTTTTACCCTTATATTTATTTGCTATTATCATTTAATGTAAATGAAAATAAGATAGAAATAGTAATACAGTTCTTTTTATATTTTTCTCAGTTAATTTTAAATATGATGACGATTCTGGGAAAATAAGTAAAATATGTGGCCATTGAGTTGGTTTCTTTGATATTTTGACTTTTTCTTTGATAAACGGTAGGTCATTGATAAAAATGCCATTTTTATATCATTATAAGAAAAAATATTCAAAATTAGTAAATAGATCAATGTTTTTAGGAAGCCGATTTTAGAATTGCATTTCCGACTCAAGTAACTCAGAGGTCAAGGTCCCACTAGGAGGTCATTTTGGTAAGGTCAAAATTGGTTGAAAATATTCAATACCACACCGTATCTCTGGTATTCATGGACCATTTTTCAAAAATGCTTAGCACAAGTAATAACCATTACGGGACGATGTGTCATGTGATATCTTTGTGTAAGTAGCTCAAAGGTCAAAGTCACACAAAGAGGTCAAAGTTAAAAAAAAATAGTAAATTATTAATGTTTTCACAATATTTCGGATATACTTCAATGGATTTTATGATAACTCGTCTCATCTTCCACCAGTAATTGGTGGTTTGTTAAGTTCCCATGGTAAGTTATATGTCTGTAGCTCCAATGTCAATGTCATAGTAAGAGATCAAAGGTCAAAATCCGGGTTGTGTACTGAATCGTTCTAAAAAGCTTGCGTTAAAAATACACGAAACCTAAGTGAAATACCATTTTAAAAGGTTGGACCAAATTACATTCATATATCACCATGAATAAACCAACTACAGATGGAACAACAGTTGGGCTGCAATGTAGATTTGACGACTAACAAGGCGCGGGAACGTAAGAGTCGCTTAAACGTACTACACCGACGTTAACTTCGCATCCTGTTTTACAAAAAAGCTATATTGGTTTCATAAAACGATATCTAGCAATAATTTTGCCGAAAAATTGAAGTCAAATGTTTTCTTTTGTGTTTAAAAAATCCCAAAGGACGAATTTTGTGATATTGTGTCATTTTTCGGCAAATCATTTATATAAACTGTTTGGCGTAAACGAGTACGTGGCCAAAATAGCCGGGAATTCCTCTTGCGCAATGAACCAAATTTCTCAGGAGCGAACTTCCTTAATCATTACAAAATCATTCAACTTGTCATTTTCACGATGTACTTACATGTAAATGTTCGTAAATTCCAGGAGATTTCTCTCTAAAGAAGAACAAGGTGCACTTGGGCATGTGCGTGACACTTCTAACAAATTTACATGAGCGTGAAATGCCTACATTAACCAACCTTGAATGCCATAATTATTAGAAGTTTGTCGGACTTTCTAAAGGCACTTTTGGACCTTATCTTTCTACAAAGCGCAAAGTGAAGACCCTGGTCAGACTGTGCAGATTCACAGGCTGACCAGAGTCTTTGCTTAGCACACATTTGAAATTATTGGAATTGTCACGCATAGGCTCATTTATGATTAACGATACTGTCTCATTATACCATTATCATGTAAAATATGTGAGGGAAATCATCTTTAGATATGCAAATAAGCAATATGGAACCAGTTTGTGTGCACCCAGTACAAAACAAAACTACAACAACAAGACAATAAAATAATCCATAAGATAAACATAAAATACACATAACCTTTCAATAAGTCATTCGGGAGCAGATGTTGTTTTCGTCTGTTTACTACGTATCTTTAATTAATTGAAGGAGGAAAAGAAAATGTTTCATTTTAGCAGCTGTTAAAGAGAAATTTATATTTCCCACTGGACGTATTCAAACAATATTTGAAAATAAATTGTTTAAATCTACTCTTCGCAAGTCTCGGGAAATAAAGCTTTTTGAAAATTTTGTTTTCAACCATATCAATTAGAAAATGAGAGTTGTGTGCCCAATAATAGCCTGTAAAACTTATTCCAGAATAAATAGAAGGAAACGAAAAAGAAAAAGTTTCTGAATATTTGAATGAGTGTTTGGACTAGGCTGCACCGCTGATTTCGAAAGGTTTTGATATGAATGCGCGACCATTTTGCGATGTTTCAGTGTGCAATTTACACGCATATCAGTATGGTAGAATGGACATGTTAGATGCGCAATTTCTACCTTAGACGAACAGATATATAGATCTATAATCAAGGACTATGTATTATATCAAGTTTATATTTCCCATAGATATATCCCGTTTTTTCATGACGGATCACTTATTAATCGTTGAATATCAAATAAGCATTGTAGACGTTTAACTCATATTTAAGCAGTCTCGAGATGCTCGCTATTTCATAAACTACGAAATAAGTCTTTTAGAATTGTCTCAGTGAAATTGAAAAATGTCCAGAAATTGGTATGTACTTGTATGACACGCGCCGTGCGTAGTGTGCAAGTTTTTTTTTTGTTTTTTTTTTTTATCAGAACTGGTGACTAGTCATACGAAAGAGGACCTTCGAGAGTGTTTAATCATCGCCCAAATCCAAACTGTGTGAATTGCAGGTTAACCAATTTCAAACGGCTTCGTTTTAGACACCCTTTGTTCTTACTCAAACAATCTGCGGTGGAAATTTTCGCCGTTCTTGCCTCAGTTTGTGATTAAAATGTCGTTCCAAAAGTTTTAAATTAAACCTTAAAGCATCATAAATGGGATAAAGATATTTTATTTTAACATAGTTTCGGAAATCAAATTGAACGAGTCGCATGAGTGAGGTTTTGTTTTACTTGTATTAGAGAGAGACAACATAACATCACTAATTTCGTTCTAAACGATAGACAATTAGCGATGTTACAGTACCTCGCTTTGTTGAAATTTACATACTGTTATAAAATATGCAAGGCTTCGCGGACCAAGCAGACGCCTACAAATCTAGGCTGTCTTTGACCAATTAGATTAATGCTTTGTAGTGTTTTTCTACTAGTTAGTGCGTTTTTTTTTATTGAATTCAATAATTTCGGGGCGCTTTGAATGATTAATTTTGAGTTGGTGTTTTGACTGGGATGGAACACCATCGACTGATTTAGAATGATTTTTATCGGTGAATTTCAAGACCTTCATATCTGTCTGACGATCGTTTTGCGTACATACATGTATACACAAAAAGTCTCCCAAACAAATGTGTGTTTTAACGCTTAGAAAAGTCGCAACAAGCACAACAACAACAAAAACAAAACCACCACCAACAACAGTGGATTGGTATCTAGGTTGCAGCTCACTCACTTTTTCTCCTATATAAATACATGTAAATTTCACATTTTCAACACAATGACACAAATTCCACAACATTCGTCGGGCTCTATGGGTGTCTAATATGAACAGATTGTCCCTAGGACTCTTGAAAAATCCCAATTAAACCAGATCGTGATGCATTGGATTTTCCGCAAAATCAGCTCCAACACACGTACCGTCTAAATTCCAACACATAACAGTCGGCTCAATTTAACAACCCCCCCCCCCCCCCCCCCTTGGAGTACACCAACCAGCTGAACACAAAACACAAATAGTCCTGAAAAATAAAGAAAATATTGGTTTACTTACTGCAAAGGAATACGTTGTCAAAAAACTAAACGAAAAAGAGCAGAAAGTTCTTCTTTATATGCCTACTTACACACTTGAAAATGGGGTTAAATTTTTTAGGGACTATTTCAGCACCCTACGACCCCGGAAGTACTTGGCCAGGTGACCTTATACTATCTATACATATTTGCGACTCGATAAGTAAAGACGGTATTTTCTCGAAATACCAAAGAATTTTTCAAAACAGAGACTGCTAGAATTCGATTATAAAGTGGGGTAAATGATTTTTCTAGGCTCAGTACTAGTGTCGACCCTTGTTAACCTGCAAAAATTGCGCTCGCGGACCAGAGTTCCTACGTTCGCATTCCAAAATTTTCTAGAAACTATACCAAAGAATTTTTCAAAACAGAGACTGCCAGAATTCGTTTATAAAGTGAGGTAAATGATTTTTCTAAGCTCAGTACTAGTGTCGACCCTTGTAAAACTGCAAAAATTGCGCTCGCGTACCAGAGTTCCTACGTTCGCATTCCAAAATATGTGTAGCACATTTTCGAAAGACAGAACGTAATTAGTAACATTGAAAGTAGAACAGAGAAGCGCGACCAATTCGACCTTAGGTGAAGTATACGATTTTAGAAGAAAATTAATGTTCGTTTAAAATGGATGCATTTACAAGGAATATCAAATGCGTAACGTATCCCTTGAACATGCGAGGTGAAAGTATGTTTGGTTTTAGATTAAAAGGACCTTTTCTACTTCAACCTCTTTAAAGTTAATGTATGAACATGTGCGTGGCATTTCCAACAATGAATTTTGGTAAATTTATGAAATGAAAGATAAGATTAATAAGTTGTTATTTATAACAACTTATTAAAAATATATTTTATTTCCATTCGTTCATAAAAGTATAACTTCAGAATGGCGGTTTTAATATCAAGTTGAAATTTGAGAAAATTTTGAGTTGAGAATGAGAAAAGTTTTTTAACTTCGGCGCATATTTGAAAATGACACGTACTGGCTCGCCATAAAGATCAAATTTCAATCAGACCTCAAACACTGTCACGAACCTTCTACTTCATAGCGGGCATATCAGTGTTTGATCCCTCTAATTTAAAGGCAGAGCCACTCTTCAGAAGAGAACAATGCACCAGTTCACGATACCATAAATACAAATAATTTTAAAAAAAATGAAAAAAAATGAAAGTGTTAGCTGGCGGTCTGATTCTCGTGACTGTAGTTACAGCATTCGATCGACTTCTAACACTTCTCCGATGACTTAAATGGACTCGTTTACAATCTATCCTTCGAAACATGAACACATTTTCTATATCTTAAGTTTTGGATAACCGGATGTATTAAAATTCCTATTACATATGTTCCAATTTATTTGTCATTATTGCACATATATTTACTTGGATGTAAATAAAAGATTTGTTCTGTTCAAATACAGGGCAATCCCTAAGACCTGTTTACGAAAGACAGGTAGTGACTTCTTTTATTCACACTTCACGCTTGACACTCCAAACATATTTTCTTTGATATGTGAACTCGGAAGCGTGAATCGGTGGTGACATTTCTTAAATTCAAACTTCACACTTCAAACATATTATCTTTGAAGGGGAATTGTGAACATAGAACTTTGAAGTGTGAAGTGTGAGGTTTGAGGTGTGAAGTTTGACGTGTGAACTGTGAAGTTTGAAGTGTGAAATTTGAGGTCTGTACAACGAAGTGTGAAGTTTTGAAGTTTGAATTTTGAACTGTGAAGTGTGAACTATGAAGTAATGAGTGTGAACTATGAAATGTGAACTATGAAGTGAGAAGTGTGGAGTCTTAAATGTGAACTGTGAACTGGAAAGTTTATATACAGGGAAATCGATAAACTCCAGCTTTGAAAATTTTCAACTGCATACGTCATACTTCACACGTCATAACTCACACTTCAAACTTCACACTTCATAGTTCACACTTCACAGTTCACACTTCAAACTTCACAGTTCACACTTCAAACTTCACACATCACGGTTCACACATCAAACTTCACACTTCAAACTTCAAACTTCACATTTCAAGATCATATGTTTGAACTTTGAAGCGTGAAGTCTGAATTAAAGAAGTCAACACCGGTCTTTCGAACCTGTTATCAGTCATGGTTCTGGTGGCTAACCGTCACGTTTGATCACAATTTATATTTTCATTAAGTTTAAAATTTACCTTTTAAGGTTCATGTAAAGTGTTTGAGACCCAATTTTAAGGGTACTTCATTAGCCGAGAAAGGGCAGTATGTCGAGGTATATTATACATGTATATCAAAATGAAGGTATTCATGAGCACAAGCAGTTAAGCAACAAAAGACCGCCATAGCTATAGCGGTATAGCCAAAACATTGTGGAAAAGGGTCATTTTGTTCAGAACAAGCAGCTGCACGACGGTTGGATAAAACTGCCCCATATTTTAACAAAGTCTAGCCTAAAGTACCATCCAGGCACTACTACAAACGTTGATATAAAACTCAGTCTCAAAAGGCTCTTTTGAAACAATAAATTCCTATTTATTTTGTCAACATACATGTCAAACCGGTTTGGTCTGTTTTCAAAATAAATGTTAGGTATGGTGTAACATCGTACCATGATATTATGAGTTATTTTCTGCGATTTATTTCAAATTATACTTTTTAATTCAATGATCTGTAATACATTTTTTTATATTCATCATTCATCATTCTGTGAAATAGAAAATGATATATTGCTAAACAACCTTACAGGTATGTAAACTATTTATGCCCATTCATGTTGTGATAACACACCATACCTTACACAAAACTACACGTTTACAAAATTAGAATGACATATATGACGTATGTGTTTATGAAACAAGTCAAAAATAATTGCTTGCATAACTACGTTTTGGGCCTGAATTTCATACCAACAGTTGTAGTACTACCTGGATAGTACTTTAGACTGTACTTTGTTAAAATATTGGCCTTATTTTTACAACAGTCTTGCAGTTGCTTGTTCTCTACAAAATGACCCTTTTCCACTATGTTTTGGCTATACCGCTATAGCTATGACAGACTTATGTTGCTCAACTGCTTGTGCTCATAAGTAGCTTCATTTTGGTATAATATATACCTGGACATAATGCTTTTTCTTGGAAAATAAAGTGCCCTTAAAATTTGGTCTCAAACACTTTACATGAATTAAACCAACGCTCTTGATGCACTCAAACCTATACTTTCATAGTTTCAGTGAAGGGATCGGGTTAATTTCCTTTCATCAAGAACCTATGAGACGCTAACAATTTTAATTATGTCTGAAATCGCGATTTTTTTTTTCTATCAAAATTTTTTTTGAAGGAGGTTGTTAATAGTATATCTTTCAATGGGTTTGAGCATTTTAAATGGTTTGAGTGAGTGTTTCGAATGAGTAAATGGGGCGCTGAGTGACCGATTTAGAATGCTTTTGATTGAGGTGAATGTCAATTTTACGATGTAACTAACTGTAATGGACTCAGCGGCTACGTCAGAGCTCAGTTTTGAAAAAAAAACGCCTATAAATAACAACATTAAGAGTGACGAAAATCCGTCGCTGTCCACGTGGATATTATCCATAATTAATGCCCTGGCAAGGCGGAGCCTAAGAAACGGGTCTTTGCACATAAGGTTGGGGGAAATCAGCTTTTATCTAAAATAACCTACTTCTAAAGATGGTCGACATAAATAACTCGAGACCGTAAACCGTAGATTGGTAACAAATCCTCGTAACTTCAACTTAATCAAGCTGAAGTTACGAGGCTTTGGTAACCAAACGATTAAATATGTTCACTCTCTCAAAGCACGAGAATCCTTTAGGTTTTAGGATACAGTTATTTGCACGCGTTAGCGATGATTACCGACTAAAATTTGAAAGAACCCAAACTATTGAAAGTAAACACGCCAAATTACGTCAAGGTTAAGCCCCGCCCTGCCAGTTCAACAATTACGCAGAATACATTGTATTGTAAACAACATCGTGAAATTTACATTCATCTCGATCAAACCCATTCCAAATCAATCGCTCAGCGTTACATTCATTCATTCCAAACTTTCGCTCAAACCATTCATAAACGCTTCTAACTCACTGCAAAAAAGATAGAATCAACAACGCCATTCAAAATAAATAAAGATAGAAAAAATCGCGAGTTTATGGACATTTTTCAAATTGTAAGCGTCTGATAGGTTCCTGAAGAAATAGAAAGTTATTTATAGAACTTGTATGCATATTTGATTTAAGGGAAGTAATAGATATCGCTAATTTTGTTCATCCTGAACAAAATTTGCGATATTGGATTACCGTCCATTAAATTCACTGAAAACCCGCTCCACACACTCATTCAATTTCATTACAAAATAATTCCAAAATCATTCATCTTGTCAATTTCACGATACTGTTTACTGTATTTATAGAGGTGTAATGGTTTTACGTCACAATGTTTGAAATTCAAATTCATTTATAAAAACGTGCTAAGCTTAGAAATAAAAAAAATGTTAGCTACGTGAAATCTTGAAATTGCGTTGCATGAATACAGATAGAGATTTAGAATATTTATGTTACATAAGCACTAGAAAATATTTGACATTTGAATAATTTCCAAGAGGTTCATGGTCCATCGATCGCCAATTTTTACGATGAAGGAGGCTACAAAGGTCACAATAGTTCAAAGGTTGGAGATATGCAAAGTATTTCTCTTAAACTACAAGAATCCGTGATCGACGGCGAATAGTGATTTTCAGAGATATTAACTTGTGACGTACAGTTAGATACATATTGAGATTAATCTCAATCAAAATCATTTTAAATCGCGCGCTCAGCGCTCCACTTATTCATTCAAACACTCGCTGTAACCAATCAAAAACGTTCCAAAATCACTAAAAAGAGAAACTGTAAATCTTCATTCAAATTTATAAAGTAAGAAAACATCGCGACTTCGCTGACATTATTGATACTATGCTCAGCTGGGCCGAAGGTTATAAAATTTTCTCAGGCTCAAATGAGAAATTTCTCAAATTTTGATTTTGAATAAATGTTTTGAATTAAAAGATAATACTTATAGGTTGTTATTTATAACAACTTATTAATATTATTTTTTATGTTAATACATTAAAATGAGTATTTGAACAGAATTACGGCTTAAATCTCAAATTGAAATTTTAGAAAATTTTGAGTTGAGAATGAGAAAAGTTTTATTACCTCGGACCCAGACTAAACTTTGAAATAGGAAGCTTTTCATAGAACTTGTTTACATATGGTATTAAACGGAGGTAACAAAGATCGCTAATTTTGTTCATCCTCAACATCCTGAAATGTTTCGTATTCAGTATTAGCGAAGGATTTCAACCCGAATCACCCTCGGTATCTTACCTTTGCATTTTCTGTACCAATACCGTGATACTACCTTTTTTCTATAAAAAAGTAGATTTAATTACGACCTTTCCATCAGCTAACTAAAGTTTATCGGCATCATAAATGATTGTAAGATATTTTTCCTTGTGCCAAAAATGCTTCAATTAAGTTGTAAACGAAATATGCAATTTCGTGCGGTAGAAATGAGTTTAAAATGTTTAAAATTAAACCATTCTTTTCATGAAACGTCATTTCAGTTTAAAATTAATGTCACAAAATGATGTAGTACTGTTTAATTATTCAAGATGTTCACTGTTTTAAAAATATAGATTCAATAATAAATATAGCCCCGTCGCAGAAATTATAACATTGTCATGGTCTAATCAAATTTTGAATAGTTTTCCTAAAAGGGGAATCATATAACTTCACACGTTTATTTAAGGCAGTAGACCCGTAGTTTAGCAATATTTCGGAACTCATGATCTTTTACAATGTTGAACGAGGTTTCCTTATGAAGTCATTCAATGTTCATTACTTTCAAAATGTTACGGA
Source organism: Fragum whitleyi (assembly GCA_948146395.1). Classification (NCBI taxonomy): domain Eukaryota; kingdom Metazoa; phylum Mollusca; class Bivalvia; order Cardiida; family Cardiidae; genus Fragum; species Fragum whitleyi. Next base: position 33,677,233 of record OX411555.1, read on the forward strand.
ACTATTACGGGTCCACTACCTAAACGATAACACGACAACTTGTATAGTAAGAAATATCGTGGTATAAGATCGTTGAAAACAATCCAAAATGCTTTAAAAAAAACTTTCTATTTCATTTAAAATTAATCAAATTATTCAACAATTTTATTTGGCTGGTAAGCATTTTTAAGGTAGTGGACCCGTAATAGTTCTGCAATGTTTTGAAAGTAATGAGCTTTTACAGTGTTTACCGAGGTTTCCTAATGATTTTCATTAGGAAACCTTGGTCAACATTGTGAAAGATCATTAGCTCTGAAATGTTGCGGATCTACTACGGTTCCACTACCTTAAGCATCAAATCTTATCGTGATGACATACAGACAGAAAAGAACATAATTTTTTTTAACCGAGCTAAAAAATATCGCTATTACGTCCAATTGGACGAAGTTAGCGATGTTTAATTACCTTCCTTTAATTTAATTCTAAACTAGGTCCTCTCATTCATTCTATTTCATTCGGAAATCATTCCAAAATATTTAATCTTGTAAATTTCACACTTTTGTCAACTGTATAATGTAAAAAGAAAAAAAATGCTAGGGTATGATAGCCAAAGTAAGCTACTCGCGTGTGAATCGGACAGTTTTGTTACTGTTTCGAGGAGATGGCGAGGACGCTTTATGTTGTGATGTGCCCAAGGGGGCGGGAGGTATTATTGATGCCATTTGGAAACTATTAGCGGTACAACTAGAAAATATAACCTCATCAAAATCTAGTGATGTAAAATTCTATTTATCGTTATATGGTAACTGAGATGTTATAAGAAAGTCTACGAATACAATAAATAAAAAGCATCACTCGGAGAATAATCTTTCGAGTGGAGTTTAATATAATGTCCATATGGGAGGGATCCTCTGACGTTTCCTCGAACTCTTCGTAATCAACAAAGTTAAAGATAATATGTCTGACGGAAAAATCTATTTAACCAAAAAAGCTCTAAAATTCATGCGGTATTCGTGCCCTACTGACCGTTTTGGGGACCATAGGACTAAAGTACAGTTAACAGACATCCTGATTTACTTCTCTTATATGTATTCAAAACCAGCACCGGTAATTGAATATGTCTGGATTTTGTCTTAAAACATATCTTAAAATGAGGCACAGAAAAACATCCTCTCGATTCAGCCCAGCGTTCAGGATCACCAAACAGTGCAAACAGTTTTCAAATTATACCCCGCTTTGCACACAAACGCATGTGCAAAGCGTTGTATAATTTGAAAACTGTTCGCACCGTTTTGAGATCATGAACGCAGGGCAGTTCATTTCGCGACAATAAGGCCAGGGTGGAAATATTATAAATATTTCAGAAAATCGACAAATTGACACTCATTGCGATCTATATCATTCTTATTTACTGACTCGGCGCTACGGTCATTCATCCCGAACACCCACACACACCACGTTCTGAGAAACGTTCAAAAACACTTTGACTAATTATTCAAATCGACCAAATCATTCAACGTTTTTATTGGCTAGTGTGGATTTAAAGCGTCTGATTGTGCCGTGAAAATACGCAAACGGAGCAATGCTAAAATATTTCATATGGAGGTATATGTAATAACTTATCGCTTATTTTGTCCAATTGGACGAAAAAAGCGATATTATATTATCTCCCCTTAATTATTTTAACTCGCTCATCCAGGTTATTCAACTTCGTTCTTCAAATTAAACACATTGTCAATTGTCAGTTTCGAATTTTAGTCAATCAAAAAATAACCTCGAATATTTACGTCTAGGGGATATATCCTCAAGTTTCTCAACTAACGAGGATTGTCGACGAAATATAGTCTTGTCCATTGTTAAGGTAGTATACCCGTAAAAGTTTCGCAATATTCAGATCTCAAGATCTTTCGCAATGTTGACCTAGGATTACTAATGAAAATCATTAGGAAACCTCTGTTAACATTGTTAAAGCTCATTACTTTCAAAACATTTCGGAACTTTTACGGGTCTACTACCTTTATATTGGGAAACTACTTTAAAATTCTGTGCAATTGACCCTATTCCAACTGGAAAACAATATAAACCACTCGCTTATCGTCCCATTTTCAGCGTTTCTCAATTAATCAAAGCACTGAAAGTACTGATGGTGGACGTTTCTGTTGGCATACTAGAGTGATTTTGCCATTTTTTGAGAAAAGAGAAATTTTACATGTAAAATTACGCTAAAAGGAAAATGACCTGACCAAAGTTCGCATCTTAATTCAGATATACATTTCTCAACATATATCGTCGATCGCCAACCAAAATCCAATAATTACAAGGTTTCGATAACTTTCGGCATTATGCCGGGTGTAGTTTAAAGAGTGATTGTCTGATACATCCATTGGGTATAAAAGGGAAGAAATGACAATTAGATGATCTAGGTTATAGTTCTTACTTTGTATTGCTAATCGATTCTACGTAATATCATTATTAAAATTATGGTGTTATCTGCTTAAAAAATTCTATAAAATGGTAATAACTAATTGTTCTGCAATTTTCATTCTCAAATAAAGAAAGAAAGGGTAAGTGTTTATATAAACACGTAAAAAGTTGCAGACACTCGTCTCCAGATTGGCTGTCGCGTGTTGAAAAGTAAAGTAAAACCCCTTTGCATATAAACCTTTATCGCATGACCTGAATGTTCTTTACCTGCTCGGGCTGTATCGGCGTTCATGACTATTTCGGTATTTCCATTAATTGAGCATTGATTCTATAAATTAGTAGTGTCAGGGGAGGTATTCATTCCAGTAATTTCATTCACAAAGTATTCATGAGTGACCTCTCAAAGACCATTGGGAAACAGGGGGCAAATTACTCACTCTGCCTGAAAAGTACCTCTACGCAAACAAAGCATTCACCTGATCTCAGAATTGCATATGATTTCACACTTAAAAGATGTCTTTAAGGTTTCAACAAGTTATGTAGAATCCTTGTTTCACTGCATTTTTAAAATGCATAGTTGTCAAACGGATACAATTCTTGAAAAAGAGTAAATTGAATCTTAGTGAGCACTACTGTTTTGAAAACCTATTAAAATCTGACCGGATTGTTCTTACGCTGTATTAACACTGGTGAACGTAAACGTTCACCAAAAACCGTTGAAAGAGAGAACTTCTTTTGAACAGGTATACGAGCAAAGATTGGTCCCGCCACAATGCTTCAGTTTTGTTTTTATACGAAAACTTGTAAGCTTGTGTTTCGATTGATTGAATGGAGTTTACGTCGGTTTTCAGTTATATCGCGGCGACTGAAGCACCTATCAATTGATTCCTGGTTTTCTCTCACCAGTACAACCATCACATCCCTTCCAAGCCCCCAGTTGCTATCTCACATAGGTCGACGATTATCAACCCATTGTTGAGAGACAAATAGTCGGAAAGAATGAGTGCCGCCTTCGGGGATCGAACCCGGGACCTCTAGATATGTGTTTCAATAATTATTGAATGAAATAGGGACAAAGGAAAAATGGTTGATGATAGCTTTGACAGATTAATGTCAACTGACTGCACCCCTTAACCGTCCCAAAGACCCCTAGTTATCAGAACGTAATGTAACAGCAAATAACATACAGTAATCAAAATTGTGAAATTGACAAGGTGGGTGATTTTGGAATGATTTTGGAATTAACTTAATGAGTGTGTGAAATGACTTTTGAGTGAATTTAATGGGAGGTAATCCAATATCGCAAATTTTGTTCAGGATGAACAAAATTAGCGACATTCATTACCTCCTTTTAATTAGATATGCATACAAGTTCTATGAATAGCTTTCTATTTCTTCAAGAACCTGTCAGGCGCTTCCAATTCGAAATATATTAGTGTATTTCTTGGCTAATTTCGCCTGAGCCATTATTTATTGTCCGTGTTTGAAATCGGAGAATTACCGATGATCTACGATTTCCGATAATTTTTTATTAAAATCTAAGTGTTTACTTGGGGCTTAGAAACAACTCTGATCTACGGTGTAGAGGTAAAGATATCCGTCTATGATTCAAGAGATCACAAGTTCAAACCGAGTAAGAGAAAATTATTTTTTTCGGAACTCAAATAATTGTTGTTTTTTTCTATCGTAAAATTAAATGTCTTTATAATGTGTGAATGTGCAGGGGTTATTCACTTTCTTGAAATTCTGAAGATACATATTTTTTTCAGAAATTGAGTTTATATTTGATAACACAGCAACAACAACAACAAACATTTTGCTCATATCAGGTGCCTTTGTGGTAACCGTGTTTTTTCCGTTTGTAACTTGGCTTAATCGGAAACTTTTGCTTTTTTCTTAGAATGGGGAATACTTTTCATCGTGGTTAAAGACGCACAAGTACAGTGTATTAAACATTTTAATACACGACAAAGAGTTCTTTGCATCTTAGATGTCGCGATTTGATTCAGCTTAAAGTGGTCGTTTACTGATTTTAAAAAAAACCATAGTCGCAGCTTGAATGCAGGACTTAAAAACTAAAAATGTGTGTGCAAGAAAAATAAGCGCGTCGAATATTTGAACCCATTGATGAATGATTGAGAGCTATGTACCTTAACCACTGAGCTATCACTATTTGCTCTCACTTCCTCCCTAAATTGTGTATTTATAACCATTTTACTAACAGTGAATGCAATGATAACTCGGAGATCTTCTGAAGATATACGGAATATGCACAGAGTCTCAGGCGAAATTAGCCAAATAATAATCACGATTTGTTTTTTAACTTAATTCATTTTGAATAATATTGATGATTCCATCTTTTGCAATGGGTTTGGATTGTTCTTTACTGTTTTGAGTGAGTATTTAGAATGAATGAATGAAGCGCTGAGCGAGTGAAATGGAATTGTTTCGATCGAGATTAATGACTATTTAACGATGCTATTAACTATAATGAAATGAAGCAAAGAGCAAATCGTTGGATGGCGTCCTAATCGTCGTGAAAATATTTGAAACAAAATTGCGAGAAACGTCGGAGTTAAAGTCATCTCATTAAAAAAATGAGTTTTCTGATTTGTTAAGAGATTCTTCGTGAACCAAGTCATTATTTATGACAGACATGCTTTATAAACCAGAATCCATATAAGTTTTTTTTTAATTAGAAAAAAACGTTCCGGTATTTAGAGACTTTCCACCAATGAAATTTATGGGAATGACAGGATAAAGCAACGGAGAATAACCTTTAAGCGTCAATCAAATGAATATTATTTTGAAATTTTAGTTTTTTAAGATCGTTATTTTAAGGACAAGGGAATTGTCACACAGAAACACGAAAAATGACCTCCCAGGCTATATTTGATTGAGCGTGACGCTACACTGGCAAGGTAGTAAAATAAAGAAATATAAATTTTGATTTTGAAAGTGTTTATTTCTCGAAGTCAAAAGTCGTTGGGTGTTTTACAGTGAAACTTTCCGTTGCTTTAATAATCACGGCACAAAAACGTTTGCCAAAAATCTGCCTCAAAATTTTATTAGGCCAATATTGGATTCTTGCAGCCCCGGAATCGAATGTAAATATAGGATACTTCTCTGTCAAATATATTTATCTATTGCTAATTCTACTTTATTTAGTTTCCGGTCTATGTTAAGTGTGTCTGGAAAAAGCCTGTCAAACAACCCGTCTTAATTATATGAAATGTGAATGTCCTGTATCCGGGTCGTTTCGAAATGTATTGTCTCCTGTAGAGATGCACATGTATATCGAATTAGTGCAGTTAAAAACATCGTGAAATCGAAAATGTAGATAATTGTTGGATGGTTTTGGAATGAAATTGAACGAGCGAGTTGGGAGAGTTTAATATTGAATGAATAGAAGGTCATATAAAATCGCTAATTTCGTTCAAATAGAACGAAATTAGCGATATTTTATAAACCCCCTGTTGTAAAATAGATTTACTTTCCTCGATTGAATACAATTTATGCGTCTTTGTGGAAATTGCATGTGAGGATTAAGTAGTTTCTATATTAAGTATGTCTAGGAAAAACAACACCAAATAACCAATCTTGATTAACTGTGATGTTAATGCCCAGAATCTGTCTCTTTTAAAAATTTTATGTATTGTAACGGAGACAAACACGTGTACAGTAATGAATACCGTTCAGTTGGCGAAGTAGATGGCTTAGGGGTGCTTTTAAAATGAAATTGAATGGAATGGGATTTTATTTAATGATATCACTAAGAGGCAACATATTATTGCTTATTTCGTTGAAATCAACTAGTCTTATAAGACTCATAACAGTCTCATGAGAGACTCATGAGTCTCAAAAGAGTACATTTTTTTGCGTTTTCACGGACCATGCAAATTCAGCTTTATAGATTCAAGTCTATAATTAATAGGAGATATGTACATTTAGTTACATCATGAAATTGACATTCATCTCTATCAAAACCATTCTATATCGCTCACTCAGCGTTCCATTTATTCATTCCAAACACTCACTCTTAACATTCAAAAACGCTACAAAATCACAAAAAGGCAAGATAATCAACTTCATTTAAAAAAATTAAAGCTAGAAAATATAAATTATGGGCGTCTTTAAGGTTCTTTAAGAAAAATGAAGCTATCTATAGAACTTGTTTGAACATTCTAATAAAGGGAGGTAATAAATATTGCTTATTTGGTTCATTTTGAACAAAATTACCGATACCGATATTGGTTTACCTCCCTTAAATGTCATTCGAAACTCATTCAATTTCACTCCAAAATCATTTTCCCTGTCATTTTTACGATGTTGCACTGATACTATATTGATGATACGATGTGACTGCAAATAGTTTGTCCTTACATCGCAAGCATACAGTTAACAACATCGTGGAATTGACGAAATGAATGATTTTGGAATGATTTAGGAATGAAATTGAATGAGTGTGTGGAGCGAGTTTTTAGTAAATTTAATGGGAGGTAATCCTATCTAGCAAATTTTGTTCAGGATGAACAAAATTAGCTATATCGATTACCTCCCTTTGATAAAATATGCATACAAGTTCTATACATAGCTTCCTATTTTTTCAAGAACCTGTGCGACGCTAACAATTAGAATTATGTCAGAGAAATCGCGATTTTCTCTATCAAAATTTATTTCGAATGACGTTGTTGCTTCTTTGTTTTGCAATGGGTTTGAGCGTTTTTGAATGGTTTGAGTGAGTGTTTGGAATGAATGACTGGAGCGCTGAGTGAGCGATTTAGAATGGCTATGATTGAGGTGAATGTCAATTATACGATGTTATTAACTGTATGGCCGACGTTATAATTTTACTAATCAGCCGATTGAAAATAGGAATCGCCAACGTGTCGGCGCCGGCAATTGTATTGGGACTTAAGCTTCACATGTAGATGCATTGTACCATTCTAGAGCGCTCGCAATTGATTCGTTCAGTTATGCTGCGTTTCCTCAATGTTCCCGGCGCCCCGTTTCTTTAAAACGTGGTACACCGTTGGTTTTGGTTATTTATATTTCTGTTGACAAGTTCGACTACGTTTTGCATAGTGCAATATAAAAGTCGAGTACTTGGGAACTCAAACTAGAATTAAGGTGATCTCCGACTTTCATCTTTTTTTTTCCTCAGCCCGCATGCGCCTTGACGATCGTATCATAACTTAACACACTTTACCAGGACGTACCAAACACCGTCACTTACCATGGTACGCCGTAACTCAACGCAACAAAACGTGTCAAGTTAATCTTAGCTTGCCGTGAAGAACGGGATAAGACGTGAGGCATCCGTGGCGAAACGCAACAAAACGTATTTTATTAAGCAATCGTGGCTTGCCGGGCTCCAAACAAGCTTCCCGTTTGGCTACGGATCTCTTCCAAGTTTCGCTACGGTATGTAACGTGCTGTTACGGTTTGTTGCGTTCATCGAGCTTTGTTGGGTCATATTTGTAACAAATCATATATGTAACACATTTGTTACGTACATGATCACATTCGTAACAGATAAAGTGTGTTACAAATGTGTTTGTCCGAAAAAGATGGTTGACATGAGAAGCATATATGTAACAGGTTTAGTTGTCTATTTGTAGTCAAACAATTAACAACAATAGCAACATCATTCTTTACACTATTGATTTATTTTACTCTCGATTGCAAAACCATGTTAGCACATCAGAGCGATTGAGACTCACTCACTCAACTTGAATCAACCTCAGAGAGAGAGAGAGAGAGAGAGAGAGAGAGAGAGAGAGAGAGAGAGAGAGAGAGAGAGAGAGAGAGAGAGAGAGAGAGAGAGAGAGTGAGAGAGAGAGAGAGAGAGAGAGAGAGAGAGAAGAGAGAGAGAGAGGGGGGGGAGAGGACGTATGAAATAATGACTTTTTGCCTAAGGTACCAGTGCATCTCGAGCGCGCACGTGAGTGTGTCCAGCAACATCCAAACAGCAAGAAAATTGATTTGCAGTTTGGAACTCAAGGCAAAACACACATCATATAGATCAGCCTGCGCATCTGCAGTAGTAGGAGATCAGTGAAAATTGATCATGTCCCGTCTTGATAATGTTTGCGAAGTTGCCAGTTTAGTGGCGTGAAGGTGACAGCCTAGTGGCTTTAAGTTGGCAGACTAGCAGGCATGTGTGGTAGTAATATGTACTGTTTTTAAATCAAAATTGACCTGTGACATATGTGATTTCATGTCACATCCAAAACCGGCATCGATCATATTCGTCACAAAATATGATTTCCGAGTCATATATGTAACACATGTTACATATGTGATCATATATGTAACAGGTGTTACATATATGATTTGTTACAGATATGATCCAACAGAGCTTTGTCATGTTTCTCATTTCCGCCTATATTGTCGTGGCGGATTTTTTGACAGTTTAAAAATTTGCCCCGGCGGCAACGGCAGTTCCTTTCTGCTACGATTGCTTATCCCGTCGCCCTGCGTTGTCCCACGTTCGTCCCGTTTTAGCCACGGTTGTCTGAAACGGGGCCGCCTTGGTCGCCGGGACCATAGATCCTCCTTTCAATAATATTTTCTTGTTGTGTGTTTTATGGACATTTCAGTCCCTTTAAAATCAAAACAAGCCGAATAAAATCGTGGAATAATTAGATCGATTTGAATTTTAGTGCTGATCGTCTCGACCGATTTCGAAGTGTTTTTGAAATGTTTTAGTGTTTTAATTGAGTGAATGGACTGCTGACTGAGCGTACCTTTGTTATGTACATGTACAAGGTAAATGTTACAAGGGCGTAACTACCATTACGCACATTATTCAAGTGCGTAATAGAGATTAATACTCTCTTATGTCGTTGATGAATGCTCATAACATAGAAACTGTAGCTTTTTCAAGCTGTAGTTACGATGTTTTGATGATTCACCAACGCTCAAATCATAGGAAAGGAGCGGACGGAGGTCATTCATCTTTTGTCAAGGCCACATATCGCCTTTATCCTATATATTCTATGTTGATCGCGTTCTGAGTGCGTAGGAATTTTAAATTTCTAGTTACGCCTATGTGTTAGTTTTAGAATGTTATAAACTGTAATCCCAAGTACTTCTATTTTTTTTTACAATCAAATATGTGTAAATTTTGATATGGTGTAAGTTGGCTGGTAATGATATTTCCTTATAAATTTCTTTTCACGTGTGTATTTAACAGTGGCCGTTGCAATGTTCTATAAAATAAAAATAATAATAATATTAATAATAAAAACTTTATTTCATGAAAGTAGAACATTAAGACATATTTCAAATGAATAATATGAAAGTAGTCTTTTTTACAGTGTTGCCTTCAATAATAATGAAATATGAGTCAAATAATAATGATTGATTGATATAAACATGTTTGCAAAATTGAGAACAACATCAGAATTAGACAATCTTCGGACAGATACATTCCGTTTTTTAAGCGCTTAGTTTATTTCTATCGGGACTTCAGAATTGTTTTAAAAGCAAATGATCTTTCAATTGGTTTTTAAAACGCGATAAAGATATTGCATCTTTAATGGTAATAAGAATTTCGTTCCATACATTCATGCTATAGTATGAAAATGAGTTTTTCTTATATAATGTATCGAATTTCGAGTTAGTTATATCATTGTGAGCAAATGATCGTAAACTGTACCTCTTGTTATTACAGAAAGAAATAATGTCTGTCATATAACTTGGTAATAGATTATAAAGACATTTGAATGTCAAAACACCAGCAGGGATCATTCTTGCTCAGAATTTCATGTGCGAAAAATCTCATTCAGTTTGAACCTATGAGAAATACTGAGTTTTCGATAGTAAATTGAACCAAATCCTTTGTTAATAATATATTTGCCGAGATTTTTCTTTCATTTAGCCAATTTGAATGAGATTTCTGGCATTAAAGTGAGAGAATTTACACAGATCTCGCCCAAAAATGATCCCTGCACCAGTATGATAATTACACCTATTATCGAAAGTCAACCAATTCAGTGTTCGGAATAGATCTTTGGACGGTGTTCTAGTTGTAAAACAGAGTTTTGTTTGTAAGTTGATGTATTTTTGGTATTTCAGGAAAAAAGATGCTACATGTACACGTGTATGAATACATTAACGAAAAAGCGCTCAGGCAGACAGATAGAGTGGAGGCAAGCAAAGCAACACTCTAGATCTTCAGGATATTTTACATTTATTCTTGAAATTGTGCAAATTGATCTTTGTACCAAGCCAGAGATAATAGGTCAATTATACGTCTGCAACTGTCTGCTTACAAAAAGACTGCCATCTTTGCATATGTAAATGCGCTGAGCTTTCCTAAATATACATTAAGACATTAGGAATTACAAATATATAGTTACACATGTACCTTGTCTGTGAGATATTCATTGGCGATGCAGTTTTTTCTAAGGGTTTTTTCTCTTAAACAGCAAATGATAGATGTATTTTATTTAGGTCGACTTACACATATTAATCTATGTTTCAATATTCTACCACCAAAGGTGTTTGAGACAATGGTAAGACCGTAAAACCGTGATCACACCTCCACGTTCTGGGCCCAGTTGCACAGTTAACAACATCGTAAAATTGACAAGGTGAATGATTTTGGAATGATTTAGGAATGAAATCGAACGAGCGTGCAGAGCGAGTTTTGAGGGAATTTAATGAGAGGTAATCCTATATAGCAAATTTTGTTCAGGATGAACAAAATTAGCTATATCGATTACCTCCCTTTAATGAAACATGCATACAAGTTCTATACATAGCTTCCTATTTCTTCAAGAACCTACGCGACGTTATCAATTTGAATTATGTCAGAGAAATCGCGATTTTCTCTATCAAAATTTATTTGAATGGCGTTGTTCGTTCTATGTTTTTCAATGGGTTTGAGCGTTTTTGAATGGTTTGGGTGAGTGTTTGGAATGAATGATTGGAGCGCTGAATGAGCGATTTAGAATGGTAATGATTGAGGTGAATGTCAATTTCACGATGTTATTAACTGTATAAAAAGATAATCAATATGTTAAATATAGCCCAGTTGTAAAATTCAGCCTATCAGGTTTGCAACTGGTTGCTTTTAAGCATTATTAGGCGTTCTAAAGTCTGAAGCTATAGATGTGAGTCTGTGTTTATTCAACAGTTGTATGACACCCGAGAACCGTTTGATAGCTTCTAATCAAGATAAAACGGACACTCTTAAACGTTTGTCCCTTACCTCTAGCCTGCTGGCAACAATGTAACAGCGTTCGTCAGCCATTTTTGTCGATCACCAAGCACGGGTGTTAAGTACCGAGCACACAACGTTCTTCTTGAGATATTGAAACGACCATGCGTGCTACCAAACGTTTCCTTGAGCGTTAGCCAGAACGCTAATGTGTGACGACGGGTTCAATTCAGTTTCTACGCCAGGGACACTTTATTTCTTTAAGTTCTAGGAAAAAAAGTTGAAAGGGGCTAAATTTAATAAGATGCAGACGATTATTCGAGCTAATCATATTTCAATTCGATATCTCTCTGCATGGGAAAAATTTTATATAGATAGTGACAAGCAATGTCTCCATTCTCTACACTTTTTTTATGTTTTGTCTTGAACGACTTAAAAGAAAAGATTTAAGACGTAGATTTTGCCCTAAGGTACTTGGCCCGTAATAGGTCTGCAACATTTCGAAACCCACGACCTTTCTCAATACTGACTATGGTTTCCTAATAAGTGGCGGATCCAGAGGGGGTTCCGAGGGTTCGAACGACCCCCCTCTGTATCCAAATTACTTCATTGTAGTGGGAAAATCCAATCAAAGATTTGCAGTACAAGAAAAAATACCCGTTTTTGTCGTGTTCGAATCAGAGGAACTTGAAATTCTACATTAAAATGTATCTAGTTGAGCAATTAGTCCCATAGTATCCCTATCTTTATAGATAAAGATACTATTGGACAGATTACTCGAATTCTAGGCCGACCTTGAACTCTGTATCCGCCCCTGTTAAATTAAATAATAAGGGTACTCGGTAAACAAAGCCAAAGTACACTTCCGGAACGTTGCGAAAGTAGTAAGGGTCCACTACCTTTATAAAAGAAATTCTGGACGATAACCCATTTTATTCTGTTGAATGCGCCCACCATTTCGAGTTAATTTATTTTCAATTTCTTGTCTTTAAGGATATATTAAGGACCAAAAGTTTGGGATCAAACCGTTATTCATTCTATTCTAAATGACGCACTTCGTTTTCAAAACCCGTTTTATTCTGTTGCATGCGTCTTCCATTTCGAAGCATAAATTTATGAAAAACAAAGGATACGCGCCCATGATATAGACACATAACATTCGCATCAACCAAATTGTAAATTGGTATCATAAGCAACCCTGAATTCAAAGAAATCTTTCTCTCTATGTGTGAAGTGTTTGTTAGCTACAAAAGTTGCTTCCATTTGAACGAATTATCGCTAGACAGTTTGTCTGCATCGTTTTTACACATTATCTGTGGTACATGAGTCCCTCTCCATTATCCAGTTATCACTTAAAAAAGATCATCATTTCAGTTATGCGATTTTTGTCTAAAGTCTTTTGTTTGCAATAAGCCCTATGTATAGCCTAACGTATCTTAAAGACTGGAGCGACTAGTCCTGTCTGTCCAAACAAGATTTTCAAGTGCTAGATACATATTGACAACAAATTGCAATGGAAATCGCTCATATTAGTCAATTTAAAAGAAACCATTCACAATATCACTGGCAAAAGGTCGTAAATTGGAAGAGGATTTCCCATTCTAAGCCTTAAAACAGCAAGCGAAACTCTGTCGATGTTACAGTGGTCCAAATGGCCACCAATGTTGATGCTGGACAAAACAATCACTATTACAACTAAAAAACTCGGCAGATTTACGGAATACAACCTTCAAGGAAGCGCTCACTCGGTATGTAACACACTCTTTTCCTGTCGCTTTGAGTCCATACAAAAAAATTGTCCTTTGAGTCCATAAAAATGTTAAAAACAACAAAGGTGCAGTGACCAAACTCCAAATTCACATGGTTCTTTGGTCAGAGCATTTTTCTTTGATATCATCTCGTCAACTTTGGTAGTAAAACTACTTTGGAGGTGCGCATTTGGAAACTTTGAGGTCTGTTCTTGATTTTCTTGGTCTATATTTGACTTCCGGTTACATGTCTGAAGACTCACAGCCGTCTGAAATATGCTGCATCCAGAGCCACCAAGGCAATGACCATAATCAGTAGTAAAAATCCGCTTTACACATAGTCGTTACATCTCACGCAAAGATACAGTCCGGTTGAAGCGATTATAAGCTCTAAAACCAACTTTTTTGCAACAATTGACTGAACGATCACGTTCCTCTGGGTTTGTCTGAATCCACGCACACAAATTGCACTTGGAGCTTCCCTTGCAGGAAAATCAAGCATCTTGTCGTGAAAGGTTCAAAACAGAAATATGAAAAAAAAGTAGCGCAAGTGCTTTCCACACATCACCAAAGATTTGAAATTTCATGTTCAAATTATTTTAGGCGGTTTGAATACAAATGTCCTTACTCCTGGTCAATTTTAAACCATAGGATAATATTATGTGCTTAGTTATGCCAGAGACTGAAAGCCAATTCACCGTACAATGTTCAAACAAACAGACAAAATACAAAAATAATTTCCAGCCAAAAAAATGAATTTTGAAGTTTTGATCCCCCACTTTTTTTGTCCAGTTTATACAGTAGAATAAACCGAAGTAATAGCATGTCACAAGCAATTACTCCATTTCTATACTTTGTCGGTTGTGCTTTTTTGAGCAGCAGTGTATTGATGAGGTTATTAATCATCCTCGTTGTTTCTTTCAGACATATAGACGTTACAGGATGAATAGTTAAACTGCTCTTTAAAACGGTCGTATGTGCTCCTGCGTGCGATCTTCGTGCAAAAAAGGTCTTAAAGTAGATTGTACGTACGTGAAAAGTACTTGTATTGTGGGCGCAAACTTGTATAACGCAGCAGGTACAGCCCAGATTGTGCAGGTAAGCATGCAAACGAGCGTTTTTACTTGGCGCCCGTTTGAAATTGTTCGAAATGTCAAACCACGGGCCCAAATCGAACGAATGCGAACAAACCAGGGCAAAAGTGTTGCAGACAAAATGACCTGAAAACATATTTTAAGTAATGCTGCACTCCTTTCTTACACAACCTATTTATCTGTTATATATCTGATTTACATTTTAAATACATTTATTTCTAAATGATCAAGGCGCCATCAGAAGAGGAAGTGGGCAAACTGAATGTCTAGGTGGAGTACACGTATATCAATGTAAATTTGTAATTCTCTGGATCACTAGTGGGTTGCGTAATTTGGTTTTTAAAACATTCGTGGCTATAGGCGTTAGGAAATTTTCTTATTCTAGAAATGTCGAGTACAATATATGTCTTCCTTCTTCTTATATTACTTTCAACGGTTTTCTAGAACAAATCTAACTCGGTTGTTAGATTGGCGGGTCAACTCGGACAATCCTGATAAGTCTTAAATGGCGGCAAATAAGTATGCTTGAATATATATTTTCTGTAATTTCCTCTTTAAAAGATAAATAAATTATCTCTTCCTGGGTTTAAGCATGGATGTTGTCGCTTTTGTCTCCAAATACCTTCAAATACCTTTCGCATTTCTAGCTTGTTCATTATATATAATGGTCATTTTGCAGTTTAGTAACTGCAGAGCACACTAATGTTATTATTTTTGCAGAATTATCTTAAGCGGTCTTAGAATACGTTGCCATAGAAACATATGTATGCTAAGGCGGGGGTGCGTGAAAAAATATTGAAAATCTGTTAAATAAATCAAGTTTTCTGCAATTTTTCTGAAACTTTGGTAAGAATTCCATGGCTAAATTTAAAAGGAAGCAAAGAGAATTTATTTGTTTTTTTAAAGCTATTGTAACACTTTTAACGGGCCCAGAATATATTTAATAATTTTGAATAAACGAGGAAAAATGACAAGACGTCAACACCAAAATATGAATGCCGTTTAATTTTCGAATTTTGACATTATCTATGCTATTCATCAACCTAAACATTTCAGATAATTTAGAAAAATGATAAGAGTGTGCAGAAGAGAACTTTTCCTAAAGCTATCCCGAATATTCGAAAACGGACAGGCTTTAAAGACGTATTAAGAATGATATAATGCAGTTTCAACGAACGAACATATTCCAATTGATTCTCATTTATTTCCAAAAATAAATGTCCTACATTTTGCTTTCCATTTTACTAAAAATACCATGCATAAAGAAATTTTATACAAATTTGATTCCAAATGGGATGTGGATAATTTCTGTAAGTGGACGTATCCGGTACAGAAAGGCATGAGAGTTATCGTAGACTATGTACAAAGAGTTATTATTGACGTCGTATTTGACGTTCTTGCTCCCCCGCCTTAGTAGGGGGTCTCTGTCTTATTTCATGCATTTTCAGCGGCTATTGAATGTGAACATTTGAAAATTTCCACGTTTATTACACAGATGATGCATTACAAGACTGTATGATTTATGTTTTGATAGTGAACTTTTCTGATAATTTATGACCTCATTCGACGAACTTTTGGATCAACCCTCGTAATTTTGATGTGCACTTGGGATGGTTTTGAAAGAGACAGACTTTAATTTCGTCCTTTCGAATAATACTTTTAAATTATTTTTATGACCTGTTACCATTACAAAATCAGGGATATTGACGGAATTAAACAACTTTAGTAGAGCTCCACCCAAGGATCATCCCTATCAAGTTTCAGATTGATTGGTCCAATGGTTGAGGAGGAGATTTTTTAAACCTTTCTGTAATTTTGGGCCTTTCTGTTACCATGGCATCCAGGGCTTTTAAGGATAAACAACTTCAATAGAGATTTTCCCAAGGAGCACCCATGCCAGATTTTAGATTGATTGGACTTATCTTTAGGAGGAGAAGATTTTTTCTAAGATTTTCATCATTTTTCGGCCTTTCTTCTACCACGGAAACTAGAGATTTTGATATAATTAAATTCTTTTAACAACTTTGGTAGAGCTTCTTCCAAGGAATATCCCTGCCAAGTTTCAGGGTGATTTGTTTAGTGGTTTAGGAGAAGAAGATTTTTTTCCTGGATTTCGGCAATTTTCGACATTTCAGTTACCAAGGAAAATTGAGTTTTTGATGGAATTACATTCGTTTAACTACCTTGGAAGCGCATCAACCAAGAAACACCCCAACTCTGATGTACCTGTGATACCCGACATTCTGATCTGAGTCTTCACTTTACGCTAAATAGATAGATAATGATTCAACATTATGTATAGAGAATAATCAAAATGTTTCCGTACATTGCGTGGCTGTCCATGATGCTCGATACCGTTTCTTCGAACACCTTAGACTGTTCGAAACGATACTGATTGGCAAATATTATAGTAAGAAAAGCCATGACACCACGCCATCTGAAACCGTTCAAGGTCGCACACTCGCCTCTCCATTCATTCATAATAAACACCCAAACCACCCAGAAACGCCCCAAATCCCAGAAATTGTACATGATGCTTAAGAATTTCTTTCTAATCGAACAAACTACTTTTTATTTCTATTTGCTGGTGTTGATGTGGAAGTGTCCACGAGCACAAACATATTTTTTTCATTTATAGAAAATTACGTTTTGTTTCAAGGGAGGGAATTAGATATCACTAAGACCACGTTCAATTCGGACGAAATTAGCGATATTGTAAAACCTCCCTTAAATTTCTTTCAAGGGTCGCTTAACACACTTAATCAATATTATTCAAATGTTATTCTGAATCTTTTCTTTTCAATTTTACTATGTTCCTTGCTGTATCACGTGACATCGTCTTCATTTCGTTACGTTTTTGTTCTTTCTGCACCGAATAGGATTGAATCTCGTGAAACAGAAAGTTAGTTGTCTGGGTGAAGTTAACAACATAATATGCATACAAGGAAAAAGTTCACTCTTATTTCGAAATCACAGCACATTATAAGAATCGGATAACGTTTTGTATTTTACGCCATATAAAGAAAGTGGACCCGTAATAGTTCCACAAGGTTTCAGAACACATGATCTTACACAATGTTAACTGAGGTTCCCGAATGAAATCATTTGGAAACCTCGGTTAACACTTTTTAAAGTTCATGACTCCCAAATTGTTTCGGAACTATTACGGGTCAACGGGTCGAAGGAAAACCTCCTCGAATGAACAAAGTTAAACTCAGCAGGAATCGGTTTTCTTTCTTCGTTTTGTTTGATTCTTTTTTTTATTTTATGTCCTTTACCTTTTGATTGCCAGAGAAAGATCAAAGTACTGACAGTACTGAAAGCCAGGTCTTGAGTACATGTAAATGGTTGAACTCGTTCTCCTTTAAGGGAGAAACAAAACATAATAAAGTACAAAAAAGTAATTGTAACCTCAAATTTTAGAGACTTGCATAAAATCTCACAAAAGAAAAAAAAGCATTACAAAAATATACATACGCAATATCATGAGTTTTGGTTTAAACCTATTTATTTTACATCGATTGGGAAACAAGTTCTTACAACTTAGATTAATCCCCCTCGATTCTGCTTCCTGGAAAATTCACCAGTACTCGCGCCGAATGTGTGGGCCAATGAAAGACCCAAGATCAATAGCCGCTCCCGGGAATCGAACTGGGTCAAGAGGCAGACGCTCTACCTCTAGACCACGGACACCACACAGTGTGTGAGTACATGAGTATATTGTATAGGTCAGAGGATATGAAACACATCTAAAATAATAAAGAATATTTCAAACGATAGAAAATTGTTTTCCTTTTTCTCTTGATGATATGCAGTACTTCCGAAATGATTGGTTGAGATAACCCTATATCACCCCATTAACTATTCAACGTCAGCATCTTGTATCCTGTAGCAGACGACTTTAAAATAGATTGGTTCAAAAGCAAAATATGCTCCTAATGAGTCATTTGGTATAAAAAATCCAAAGATATTATAAAAATTACCGACGTATCAGCCCAGCAAAGCACACCGCTGCACACCGCTAATAGAAAAATGAGAGAACTTCTCAATATCTTGCCCCAAAATGATCCCTGGATCAGATCTTTGTTGAAATTTTTAGGGTGTTACAGACGTTTAAAAACTAAAAAAAAAAACAAAACCCCACATGATTCGCCGATTGTGCGCCTCGAACCCACGCCGCGAATGTACAAAAGTTTCAGATTTTCAGACGTATACGTTAGGCTATGGCCACTCCGACTTCACGTTAGCGAATTTTAAGACTATATATTATTGATTTCCTAAAATAGGATCCTTTCCTACGCGATTTACGATTGTGTAAAAGATATTCATATAGTTTACGGACCCAAAAGAATTGTCTTGTCTTTATTTTGATTTAACTAAAATGGCAATTAAGTTAAAGCCGAAATGATACAGCAATTAGCGGTTTTCGGTCTGTGCACACGAGGAACTACTTTTTGATTTTGGCCGTGAAGAGGTCAACAATTTCTACCCCGTCTGGCAGCAATAAAGCCAGTATACTGAAAGTATACCTGGCTTTAATAACGCTGATTTAATTTCGCCATTGGATATGTCATTGCATTGCTTTCAACATCTATACATTGGATGTATACTTACTATATTTCAGTACACCTATATTTTCGCTGACGACAAAATACTAGAACTGTTAGGTTAACAACAATATAACGATTTTTACGGAGTCATTCCTACATTCCACACACAAAGGAATGTAAGGAAGTTCTATATTCCTTCGAAAAATGCAGTATCATCTATATATAGACATATCTTTTTAGAACCGTTTAAAAAATAATTTTCAATGGGGGCGATGTTACCCCAGGGAGGACAGGCAACGCGGATAGTGATGGGTGCGCGAGGCTCTGTTACATCGTGCTTCCTCTATGGAGATGAGAGATTTAATTGTTGGGTTCAAAAGACAAAAAACAATTATTCATACATCTTCGCAAGCCAATGGAGCTAGTTCTTAAGGAACATAGTGGAGCTAGAACCCTTGGCTTGAGAAGATGCTATTTATGCAAATCCCTAAAAAGTAGAGTTTTTCAGTCGTACATATTTTTTACTGAAATTTGTTTGTGAGGAGAGAGGAAGCATAACTCAATAACTCGATAGACAATAGTGAATTTTCACACAGTATACTTCAAAGAGCGCATATTTTATGAGTTATGAGAGGGGCAAATTTTACTAACCTCTTGGCACAGTTAAATACAGCGTAAAATTGACATTCTTGTCTATCAAAATAATTCTAAATCACTCACTGAGCGCTCAATGCATTCATTCCCAACACTCACTCACACGATTGAAAAGCGCTAAGATCAACAACTACATTCAAAATAAATATAGCTAGAATAAATAGCAAGTTGCAATATTGGTTACCTCCATGTAATTTCACTTAAAGCTCACTCATCGCACTTATTCATTTTTGTTAAAAAATCATTCAACTTTTCGATAACACGAAGTTGTTAACTGTATGCATATGACAAAACTCGAAGTTCCTTTAATGCATTCCAAAATAGAATCGTGAAATATCGTCCGATTGCCACTGCTATTTCACCTCCAAACCAACCGAAATACCAAATTACGAGTATTATACAGCGCCTTCGACCATTTACCCTATTTGTCGTTATCTAAACCGTGTCCACTTGTGAGAATATAGAGCTCAGTTTGTTGATCTTCCAGAATCTGACAGCCTGGCTGGCCAGTGGCCTTGTGGCGTAACTTGGCGGCTTAACATCCTGGTGGCCTGAAAGCTAAATAATGCTATGTAAAACCAATAGCCTAGAGGCCTGAAAATAAATTAAAGACAGAAAGAACCAACAACCTTACGGCCAAGCGATCTGAAAATGAGATTGAGACAGCTGAAACCAACAGTCTAGCTGCCTGTCAGATACGGTTAATAACATCGTAAAATTGACATTCATCTCAATCATAACCATTCTAAATCGGTCACTAAGCGCTCAAATCATTCATTCCAAACACTCACTCAAACCATTCAAAAACGCTCAAACCCATTGCAAAACATAGAACCAACAACGTCATTCAAAATAAATTTTGAAAGAGAAATTCGCGATTTCTCTGACATAATTCAAATTGTTAGC
This sequence comes from Fragum whitleyi, assembly GCA_948146395.1. Classification (NCBI taxonomy): domain Eukaryota; kingdom Metazoa; phylum Mollusca; class Bivalvia; order Cardiida; family Cardiidae; genus Fragum; species Fragum whitleyi. Next base: position 33,697,757 of record OX411555.1, read on the forward strand.
GTCGCATAGGTTCTTGAAAAAATTGGAAGCTATGTATAGAAATTGTATGCATATTTTATTAAAGGGAGGTAATCAATATAGCTAATTTTGTTCATCCTGAACAAAATTTGCTATATAGGATTACCTTCCATTAAATTCACTCAAAACTCGCTCCACATAATCATTCAATTTCATTCCTAAATCATTCCAAAATCATTCACCTTGTTAATTTCACGATGTTGTTAACTGTAGTTATAACCAACAGCCTAGTCGCCTATCGGCCTATTATCCTTGCAGTATGGCGGCCTTGAATTGAAAGGTTGACAGGTAATAATAAGACACCCAAACAAACAGAAACCACAGCCTATTCGAGTGGCGACTTGGCAGCCTGGAAATAAAACGCTAAAAGTAATACCATCAGTCTAATGGTCCAGCGGCATGGCGGCCTGAAATCAGAATTAAACGACCAACCGGCCTGACGACCTGGTGGCCTGAAAGAAAGATAATGACAGGTTATTATTCCAGTGGCATTAGATTAAATGATGACAAGTTATATCAACAGTCTAGCGGTCTTAAAGAAGGTACATGTAGGTTTAACCAACAGTCCAGGGACCTGGCGGAATGAAACAAAATAAAGATAGCAAGAACAAAAAGCCTAGATGCTTGATGTATCTTCAAACAAAGATGCATGAAATTTACACCGGAAGCAAGGTCACCGACAAAGCGAAGTAGAAGCGCATCGGACTATCATTAAAAAAGGTTCAGGCTTCGATTTCCGACGACGGTACCCAATTCTTTCCGTCTTCAACATATTGGTTGATTATCTAAAACCTACATGGGATAGCAGCTTGAGGCTGGGAAAGAATATAATTGTATGAAATATACCAGAAAAGCATTGTGCTCCAGACGCTACGAAATGACCGCAAGATTATAAGAAGTACAATTAAACCCCATACATGTACAAACAAACAAATATCAGTACTTTGAATAAACAATCCATCTATTTGATTGGACTTGGCATCTTATCTTTTCGTTCAAAATACTTAGTATCATTATAAGCTAAGTTAACTTAACAAGGTTCAACAAAATATGGCCATCGTACTGGGTGATCTTGACATTGTCGCAATTCGTCGAGCATTGGTTTAAATCTATTTATTTTACGTCGATTGGAAAACAAGTTCTTACAACTTAGATGTATCCCTCTCGATTCTGCTTCCTGGAAAATTCAACAGTTCTTGCGCCAAATGTGTGAGCCAATGAAAGATCCAAGATAGGTAGCCGCTCCCGGGATTCGAACTTAGACCCATTGGATCAAGAGACCGACGCTCTACCTCCAGACCACGGACACCACACATCGAGCATCGATCATTGGGGGTCGTGATTATATACACACACCACATACCTGTTTTGTATGTAACACATCATTTATTACATAATATTATTACCTATTGTATCGTTCAACAGGTAGAAAAATGCAATTAACAGACAATCATATTACCGTTTATGTCAAAATAATATCGTCAATTGATTTTCTTCTATTGTTACATGTACCTTTTCCCTAGCTTCTTCCCGTTTACCGGTTGGCTTCTTTCGTAACAATCACTAGCCATTTTAAGTGACGAGGCCTGGAGTATGTTTGTCGTTTATCTGTCACCCGCCACGCAAAAGGGAACCATATAGGTGATGCGTAAACTGTCGATTCTAGTCAGATTGCGAAGTCTGGCTTGGGTCGATTTTTTATAGCATTTGCGAGATTTTTCTGAATGTAGGAAAATTATTTTACCTTCCAGTAAAACAAATTGTCTAGATGATACTTCCGGTTGATCTCTGCTAGATCCAATCACTTTTTCAAACATTATTATGAAGTAATATGTTAAACCACTTTCGGTTTATGGGTCACATTCGTGTATCAGATTGCAAACATTGAATGGGCGATTTATTCCTGAAATTGCAAATGGTTGCTTATCAATTACACAAAGTCAAAGGTAAATGTAAATGTCTGAAAAATAAATGACCGCGAATAGAAAGGTTGCCCTAGTTTTGCGCAAAATACATACGAATATGCTTCATTGTAAATTGAACATCCGTTTCTCCAAGAGAGTGCAGATTTTATTTTTAATAGTTTTAATGCCAATTCGCGAAAACTTTTTTGAGATTAGAACTAATAAAATTTGTACAAAAATATTTCTTCAATTCGTTGTTAAGTGATTAATTCATAGTGCTGAACTTTTCGGATTTATGGTGACATTTTTACATTGTATGAAAGAACAAAATGTACGTATGGACGGCCGAAAGCTGGTAAGAATTTTAAGCTAAAAACATTTATAGAATCTTAGTCGTAAAGCACAATGTTGCAACCTGGCGAAGCGTTACTAGTTCATATACATAATGTCAATAGATTGATTCAATGTGGTTAAACGCCGCCATGCCAATATCTGGCTCTACTGACCGAATGCAACTAGGTATATTGTCATGGTACTGTGTGCGTCGTGCGTATGTCTGTCCATTTGTCCTTCCGGTTATAATTTTTTCTTTAAAACAATCTTCTGAAAAATTACTGGATGAACTTCAATTAAACCTCACAGGAATGAGGCTCATGCCACTCTTTTTTAAAGTTATTCAAGACATTTTGATAAAATGAAAAACAGTGCTTTTGTGGGTGTGGCTTATTTCCATATCTGGTAAAAAAGATTTTTCTCAGAACCTTACCTTTTCTCAACCTGTCAAGACTTAAGGTGATCAGATCGAAAATATGATTTTCGCTCAAAGTGGTCGTTTTTTTCATATGTGGTAAAATTTTGCAAATTATTTTTTTACAGTAAAATATGGGTTTTGACAAATCTGTACAAAAATATTATTTGCTATTTATGGTACAACATTTCAATGAAACGTAAAACGTGTCTTTCATCGACAAAATATACAACTGGGCTTAAAGTTATGAATGTTTTCCTACCACTAATGTTGAAAATTTTCAACAGCTTATTAAGATGCAGAAATGAGAATGAGAAAGGAATTCGGAATTCCCATGCGTTATACACCTAAAACTTGTTTCTTCAATGATCAAAAAGGTGCTGAACCGTCGTTCAAAGGTTTATTCCCTTTCTTTAATACCTAATGTTACAAAAATGTATCTTATCAGGTCATACGGTTTCACTGTGTAAGTAGAGCGAATAAGACCCTCATTAGTCAGATGTTTTAAATATGTTCTTTCAACAATATTTTTTGTAACGATAAGAAACCAACTGTACTAAAATAATATGTGACTTGAATCCGATGGGAAATACTCTCGCAATTTCAGTTTCTCCCTAACTGTATCTTGTGTTATGTAATTGGCAGATTCATAAAAATAATGTGTTTCATTTTTGGAATACCGATAATGGGATTGGAATTGTAGACATGTTTTTTCTGCACTACGGGACACGAAACTTTAATGCATTATGTGGGATATAAAATAACTATATAGAGAATGTTAAACATGTTACGCTTCAAAACGACGTCACCACGTTTTGAAACGTAACATGTTGAAAGGAGGGCATATTTCTTTAACTGAAAGATATTCAAATAGCTACCGAAGACTAATCTTATACCATGCACTAATCACAAAAATCTCTAGGCGCTTCTAGTGCACTTCTGTTTTCCGTTTTAAGAGTCCGTGTCGACGTTTCAAACAATTGAGCCTGTGCGTGACATTTCCAACAATTTGACATGTATGAAAGGTACAAAAATAGAGCAGCCTAGAACCTCCTACACTGCCAAGAGAATATTGCCTGATTGTCTAAGGATACTTTGAGGCCTTGTCTATCTACCAAGTGTATAACGAAGTCTTTGGTCAGACTGTAAGAATGCACAGGCCGGCCAGAGTCTTTGACTTTGCGAACTTTTAAATTGTTTGAAATGTCACAGGCTCAATTTCAAGTGTGCATAATGACGAGATATAAAGCTCCCAGAGCAGCCACACAATACATTAAAGGATTATCTGGCTGCGAATAAGCTATAATGGTCTGCAGCTACCTATTGCTCATGTAGTGAAGGATCAGATTGGATGTGTTTGGAATGCCTGGTTGATCTAAGTCTTGGCTTGTTGAGATTGGAATGGTTACCAAGGGAGGTTAAGCATAATCGATAATTTCTTCAAATATAACCCCCCCTTTTTTTTAAAAGGTATTTCCTGTCCTTACGGACAAAACAAATGCCTACTAAACGCCAGCCATTAAAATCATACAATTATTTGATTGAATTAATTGGAATATTGAAAGATATCGAGGCGTTTGTAGACAGTTTCGGGGCGTTTTTGAGTAATTTGAGAGAGTGTTTGAAATAAATCATTGGATCGCTGAGAGAGTGAATTTGAATGTTTTTGATCGAGATGAGTGTCAATATCACAATACTACTAGCTGTAGTACATGACACTTCCATCGACTGCGCATAAGCGATCGGCACACTCATTTAGCAGCCTATAGCTATGAGGTGTTCCTTTACCACATGAAGAATGGAAAAGACCTTAACTATCTTTATCTTTATTAGCAATAAAAATTATATGCCATGTGTTTTACTGTGTACACAGATAGCTCTGCCTATCAATGACGTCATATGTCATCTTTAGCGAGGACGTTGGTGCTTTTGTTTTGAGGTAATATATAACCTATGTGCTAAATAACGCACCCCGTTATCTGTGAAATTCTCCTTGCAGTAAAATCATTACTTATTTAATGATTTTACACCCAGAAAAAATCATTTTACTACTTCACCCCAAGTAAAGGGTAGTTAAACAAATTTCATAATTGCGATCGTGTTATAATGGACGTAACTCCATTTTCGTGTTGATTTTTTATGAATAAAGTCTCACGGAGGAGGTTTAATTGGGGAAGGAGTTAAATGCAAATCAAAACCCTTTGGTACCGTCTTCGAATTTTACCTTTTGCATCAAAACATGATAATTGGTAAAACACACATTTAAAAAAACACGTATGGTATTACAATATGGTTAATAGAAGACAGGATTTAACAAATGAGCCAGTGCATGAAATTTCCAACAATTGTATATGTTCGCAACACAAAGCCCCTGGCCAGGCTGTGCAGAAGCACAGCATGACCAGAGTCTTCACTATGCGCTCTATAGATAGGTAAGGTCTTAACCCATCTTGAGGTAGTCAGAGAATATTGTTTTTGCATTATGTCCTTGCCTAGGTTGCTGAATGCTTTTGACTCTTGCACATGTGAAATGTTTGGAAATGTTACGCGCAGGCTCAAATATGATTTGCTCGAGATAAGATTCATGTAGGAATAAAAGTTGATAATGTACTTTAAGTCGGAGGAAACAAGACTAGAAAATCTGTGCTTTGGCTGTACACAGTCGATATTAACCGATTAGTAAAAATTTTGAATTATTTTTGCGTGTCACGAACATCGCAATTATACACGCAACTTTCAACTGTAATTGCTATGGTCATATCCAGGCATACCCATATTTGTTTACCGAAAAAAATAATAAAGATTTCATCAGAGTATAGTCTTGTAAGAGTCTTCTGATTGTCAGATTCTTATCTAATGATATTAAGCGAATATATGAAATGGAATACGAGCGATGAAACCTTTAACCCTTTCCTGTTTTAAAATTTTTTAGACCTGTCCAAATTCAAAGGTTTTGCAGACGAGAATTTAAAGTGGATTTAATTTGAAAAATAACCATTCAGTAGGGTAGCAAATAGCGTGGAAAAAGAAGAAATTGCTTGTCAGAAGCAACTTCTTCTTTTCTCACAATGTTTTCTCAATCATAAAATCACAAGCACGTAAAAAGCAGGGATTAAACAGCAAAGGGTTAAATAGTTTGATGAGAGTCAAGTTTGTTAAAGTGTTGACTAGAATATGTTTCTGTAGACAAAAAAAAGCATGTGATTCCTTCTTGTTTGATGACGTCAATTACATTAAGATCGGAAATGCCAAGTGCTCATCACGAAATGAAGTTATTAGACAGGATACGTCCTATTATAAATGATTAATCGTTTCTTGAAATAAAAACCTGCATCGTTACATGTTTTCAAGATGTTTTCATGATAATTCGAACACTTTGACGTTTGTATTTCGACTAGCAATTAGTGACAGGCTAGTGTTGCCATAGCTGTCATAATCGGCTAGCACAGGAGCCAAGCATTGCGTCAAAAATATACAGTTAACAACATCGTGAAATTGACAAGGTGAATGGTTTTGGAATTATTTTGAAATGCAATTGAATGGGTGATTGGAACGAGTTTTAAGTGCTTTAAGTGGGGGGTAATCCAATATCCCAAATTTTGTTTAGGATGAACAAATTTGCGATATTCATTGCCTCCCTTTAATAAATATGCATAAAAGTTCTATAAAAAAGCTTCCTATTTTTTTCAAGAACCAACCAGACGCTTACAATTTGAATTATGGAAGTGAAATTTCGATTTGTTTTCCAGCTGTATTTATACAAAAAACGTTGTTGATTCTATCTTTTTCGGTGAGTTTGGAGCGTTTTTGAATGATTTGGGTGAGTGTTTGGATTGAATGAATTGAGCGCTGAATGAGTGATTTGAATGGTTTTGATTGAGAAGAATGTCAATTTCACGATGTTCTTAACTGTATCTCTATCATAAAATGTGACTAAGAGACAATGAGTTAGAAACTACATGTAAAGTTGAGAACATCATGAAATTGTCAAGGATAATGATATTGGAATGATTTCTGAATGAAATTTAATGAGTGTGATGAGTGAGTTTTGAGTGAAATTAAAGAAATGTAATCTAATACTGTTTTTTTAAGATTTACAAAATAAGCGAAATTTATTACTCCCATTTAATGAAATATGTATTTAAGGTCTATAAATAGCTTCCTATTTCCTAAAAAAAAAAGAAAAAAAAAACATCAACAAAAAAAAAACAGATGGTTAAATTTGAATTGTGATAGTGGAACCTCGATTTTTTCTAGCTACATTTATTTGAATGTTGTTGTTTATCCTATCCATTCTAGTGGTTTTGCAGCGTTTTTGAATGGTTTTAGTGATTATTTGGAATGTATGAATGGATCACTGAGTAAAGGTTTTACTCCCTACCCCTTTCAAACAAAATCCGTTCTTTCCAATTTCTGTGCGTTAACGTCCAAATCAAAAGCCAAAAAACCCACACCAGGCTATAAAATCGTGAAATTATTTGATTGATTTGAAAGAAATGCTGAATGTTTATAACAATTTCGAAGCGTATTGGAATGATTTCGGAGCATTTTGGAACGGTTTGAGTGATTGAGTACAATGCATAGATAGACTGCTGAGCGAACGATTTAGAATTGTTTTGAACGAATGATTGTCAATTTCGTTATTAGACTGACATGAACTTCTTAACGAGTCTAGGACGATTGTTGAAAAGCTTATGTTTTTTTTTCCAAGTCAGCCTACGGTTAATAACATCGTGAAATTGACATTCACCTCAATCAAAACCACTCTAGATCGCTAACTCAGCGCTCTAATTATTCACTCTAAACACTCATTCAAACCATTCAAAAACGCTAAAACCCAGTGAAAAATATAGAATCAACAACGGCATTCAAAATAAATTTTGATAAAGCAATTCTCGATTTCACTGACACAATTCAAATTGTTAGCGTCTCATTGTTTGTTTTTTTTTAAATAGGGAAGCTATGTATAGAACTTGTATGTATTCTTATTAAAGGGAGGTAATCAATATCGCTAATTTTGTTCAGAATGAACAAAATTTGCGATATAGGATTACATGTACCTCCCATTAATTTCACTCAAAACTCGCTCCCCAAACTCTTTCAATTTCATTCTTAAATTATTCCAAAATTATTCACCGTGTCAATTTTACGATGTTGTTTACTGTAACACGAATTGACAATGCGAATAGCTTTTGCACTTCCAATATGTCCTTTTTGCATTACTAAACATTTTAAACAAATCCCCAGAATAAAAACTGCATTATATGCGCATTAAAATTGTCTGATACATGCATTAGAATCTGATATTCTCGCTTATTTTGCATTTTATGCTGAAAGCATACGGAAACAGTCGCTATATGTATTATTTAGATATTATTTTAATTTCCTTTAAATTACAAATATGCATCAAGCCTTGCATCATAATTAAGATGAATAATTGTCACAAAATAGACAGCGCTTTAATATCTTTTTAGGAAATAAAAATTTCAAATTCATCCTACTATTTGCATGATTTCATTGTACTCATGTATCTATTAGTAGTAAAATACCAATAATTACTTAAAAAATGCCAAAATAGGCGTTAAAAGAAGAAAGAAAAAGCTTATTATATAAGTACAATGCTATAATCTATAAGAGTTACGCATTTTTATCGATCCTTCAGCGAAGGTTGCTTTAAGAATATATAAATCCAAATAATTCCCATTCAAGATATTTCGATGATATCTATTGGATAAATAATCGCCGAACCATCTTAATCTTTTGAATGACCCTTCAATACCCGCAGGACGCATCTTTTGCAACTGACCTTTATGGTGCATTTCATAAAAAGTATTGCCTACTTAAGGTGGCAATGGACAGCGGACTCCCGACTCTGTAGACCGGAAGTGGGTTTTTGTTTATTTTACGGCTCTTTTTGCGCGTTGTTTAAAAAGACCGTTTTTTATAAGATTCCGCTTTTAGAAATAACGTAGAATAATGATGGTAAAATTTCACAATTTTGCTTCTTTTCAACATTTGATATCAATTGAATGACTGGATCATTGAATTTAACAATGAAAATATGTTTTAAGGTCATTTAATTAGGATGTGTTACTACGAAATGACGAAAAAATTTCTTATTTGCATGGAAAGGAATGCTGATTTTTTTTACCAAATAAAGGAAAAACATGTTTCATTAACATATCGGATAATAAGAAAAATTCATTGGGTAATTTCTTCAAAAAATAGTTTTTTTCTGGTATTTTTCCTGCTTAAAATTACAAAAATTGGTGTATTTTCAACTTTTCAAGGCACATAATGCAAATACAATTAACCAAAGAGAAATTTCCTTGGCAACAGCCATTGTGTACATGTACAAGGTTTATCAAAATGTATATGTTTTATACCTATCGGCTGGTACTAACTTTATACTTAACCTAAAACTGAATTAAACGTTTTACTGAAAAATTGCCAGTACCACTCAAGGGCAGACAACTCTAGCATGAAAACGAGGATGAAAAGGACCCTTCAAATTTTGATATAATGACTATACAATGTTAATCTAAAACATATGTGAACAAGAAAAAAATTCATTGGGCGGAAAAAAATGACGCCATGTGTCCATTGCTACCTTAAAACAGATCATTCAAAATTTCCTTGCACTGTCAAGAAGCCTGAATGTAATGAGTTGAAGAAAGTTTAGGAAAGGTGTGCAAATATGTGATCGTAAACTATTTCATGATGGCATTTTAAATTTTGCCTTTGAAAGAGAGACTTGTCTATAGATAGATGTGAGGCGGGAAATCGACTCTTGAAATTAAGACATACATTTGAAATTGTCCTTACCAATTGCAAAATACCCTTTTATAAAGATGAATAGAAAAAAACACAGAGCGGTGTAGATAGTAGAATTGCACCCTCATATAATATTCAAATATGTTTTCAATCTCGACCAGACCTTTTCCAATGTAAAATCTTTAAGAATTGTAGTTATTACATTAAGTGACAATTTACTTTGAGGGTATTGTTTCTGGGGGTAAACAATTAAAAGAGTTGTCGACACTGGATTGATTGACAAAAAAATAAAAAACGAATTTGAATAAGTTTTTTTTTTTCAATTTTACCTGTAACCATTACAAAGAGTGGAGATATATAGTAATTTTGTACTTTTGACAGACTGATTAATAGCTTGATATAGGTCCACCAGTCAGAGAATTCAACGTCTTTCAATTTTACTGCGAGATAAAGGAAGTGTTCTTCTTTTCTTTGGCGGATTAAGAAGGTGATAGCAGTGCGGAATTGATTTTAATCTAATCCAATGGTGGACAATATTAGCCTTACTTTATCACCTTTTCCATTGTCTTGTCTTATGTTTGATTTCGTTCATAAGCTAATGCTGCTTATAAGGCTTTTCGGTCACAAATTTATTTGAGATGAATTTAGCCGTTTTTAATGTCTATTTAATAATACATTAATTGAAATAATCCCAAATAAATTTACTCTTAGTAAAAATTCCAAGGTCTATTCAATTTCATTATTATTCTCGCCACGCATGTACTTCAAAATTATTCGTTTGAATGAAATGCATTTGCATCTAATGAAAGTAATGAAAAAAAAATAATAATAAATCAAAACACCGCCGAAAGCAGGATAATGATAAAGTACATGATTGTAAGGACAAGCTTTTCCTGTCCCAGATATTTATCTCTATGTTTAATAGAAAATCTATTTGAAATATATTCAGTGTTTTTATTAGGTAGAACATATATACAATTATTAAAGAAAAATAACAACAACAACAAAATTAAAAAAAAAAAAGAAAAAAAACTACAACAGATTTTTTAGCTCCTCTGTTCGAAGACCAGAAAGCCTTTGGTATGGGGTGACCCATGGGTCGACCCTGTCTCAAATTGTAAATTCAGACCCAGTAAATTATTACAAAATAGCATCTGACAGATACAACTCTTATTTTTAATACTTGTATGCTTTGTGACGGGAATAAAGAATTTCTTAATGGCAATTGTTGTTTTAACTGATTTTGAAACTAGATAAAGAAATTGCGTCTCTAATAGAAAGAGGAAATTCGTTCCACACATTCATACTGAAGTATAAAAAATGCGCTTTCCTTGTTCAATGTATTGAATTTTGAGGTAGTATTATTATTATGAGCAGACAACCGTAATTTTTAGTTAGTGCTTTACAGAATGAAATTATGCCCTTCGTATATCGAGGTGTAAGAATTATTAAGACATTTGAATATGTATATAAGACATGTTGACTGCGATCGTTGTTTGGCATTCAATCTGTAAGGAAGTGACGGGACCTTTCGTTTAAACGTACTACGAGCAGAATCTTTTCTAGTCATTATTTCAGAAAATAATAATTTCTAGACGCATTCGATTACTCATTCATTTCTTGGAAAATCGATGGCAACGTAGGCCATGAACAGCCGTAAAGTGCATATCTTTTTTTAAAAAATAAATCCGGAAAAGGGATAGTATATTAATTGATAAATGTTGTTAATATAGCCTTATTGCACGCCGTAACTCCTATTTGGTATAAGATCTACGAGTTTCTTACAATCCCTGGTTATATCTGTCTGACGTTCAGAGCTACAGTTAGTTACATCGTGAAATTGACATTCATCGCACCATTCTAAATCACTCACTCAGTGCCCCATTCATGCATTCAAAACACTCACACAAATCGATCGAAAACGCTCAAAAATGACTAAAAAGATGCAATTAACAACAACATTGAAAAAAAATATAAATAGAAAAAAAAATCGCGAATTCACGGACACGATTGAAATTGTGAGCGTCTAATTTGTTTTTGAAGAAATAGGAAGTTATTTATGTAAGCATATTTTATAAAAGGTAGGAAGGGTAGGTTCATCCTGAACAAAATTTGCGATATTGGATTACCTCTCATTGAATTCACTCAAAACTAGCCGAACACACTTACTCATTCATTCAAAAATAATTCCAAAATCATTCATCTTGTAAATTTCAAGATGTTGTTAATTTTACAGATAGAGGGGGGTATTTTGGGGGTTTAGATCAAAGAATATAAATTATTATACCAAAATCCCTATTTTATTGGTACTGATTTGAATCGTCTTTTTAAGACGATTCAAATCAGTACCCACAACTTAAGGTTTCATGGAGATATTTTACACTGGTTTTAGCCCAATTTATAATGTATCTGTACATCTGACGTTATAGAGAAATTCACTTGTACATGTACTTAGATCAAAGCAAGAGAACCATGATGTCCCTTAATCGCTCACCAACTAAGTTATATTTCATTTATTCATTTTTACGGATTTCCTCCTGACCTGCCCCCGCTTTCAGCGTGGCAAAACAACGCAAAATGTTAGCCAGTTATACTCGCTTTGTACCTAAGTGCACGTGCAAAGTTGGGTAAGATTTGTAAACATTTTGAATTGTTTTGGCATCCTGAACGCATGGCAAATATATACTTAACTCCAAAAGAAACGTCTACAGATATGCCCTCTTAATAAGGTAACCGTTTGTAACTTTATTGCATTTTTTATTAATGAAATAATTTCATTTCGCTATGATTTGTCGATGAATAAGGTCTGATAGTGCGAAAGGTAAAATCAGGGGCGGAGCCCGAGGATTTGGATACAACTCCTCCTCCTCCTATCAGATTTTATTCATCGACACATCATAGCGAAAATGAAATTATATCCATTATAACAGATCACTTTTTTGAAATTATTCTTTTCTACCCTCTTCTGGATGTATAATTGTATTAAAACATTTTACTAGGTGTAAGATTAATGAAAAAGAAATGATATTGACATTGGGAGAATTTCCCAGAAAGCAAAGCGCGTCATTTAGCTCTTGGGTTATATGACGTCAAAAGAATAAACGTTCGCGCTTAAGATGACGTTGAGCAAAAATTGAGCGGAGCAATCTGTGTACACATTTAAAACACATGACATATGAATTTTATTTCGAATAAAGTTCTACGTAATTTCTTCTCATTTCATAGATGCGATTTACGCAATCGTGTTATTATTTAATATTTGTCAAAACCGACTTTCTATTCTAAACTGATATTTTGACTGTTAGGCTCCATGTTCCTTTTCGTAGCAACGTCTTTTAGTAAACGTGTCGTCTAAGCTTACCGAGTCTGGTGCACAAATGTTCGTTTAAAGATTTCAATGTGCTTTGAAAGATATTTTAGTAACTAGCAATAAACTGTTTAAAAACTGCAAAACTTTTGCTGACGTCAAATGTTACGTAAGAACGTTATCAGCCAAAATGGGTCACTGGTGGCAAGCCATTAAAAGTAGGCGCTGTGGTATCAATTACAACTTCAAACTATTCCTGGAACTTGAATGATCATTTTTAAAACGTGCTCTGTACTCTAGATGCCACATTTTTGCCGAATAAACCTGAAATTTGGTCAGCTTGATGGACGAGTTCGAAAATGAGTCAACTGGGATCAAAAACTAGGTTACAGTTTTTTCAGTTTCTCTTTAAATTGATGGGTAAAAAGTGTGTCTGAAATCTCGAACACAAAATGACAGAATAAGTTTCATTGACAAATAAACTTGCTTTTTCAGACCAATTTTGCATAAATATGCAATTGATGTTGTCTGTAGTTGTCATTTATGACAGAAAACATGCAGAAATAACGAGCGAATTTTACATACCGAAACAGGCATGCCATTTGCTTTTTTATGTACGTATTGTAGAAATACATGTACCAGAAAGTCCTGACATTTCCCGGTACAGTCCCGGGAATTTACCTAGGGGAACTTGTTTGTTGCTTTATATTTCATTGGGAGTACAACAAAAGCTATATTTGAACGAGTGGCGGACTACTTGTTTAAGGGTTTCGTGAAAAAATGAACAAAATTGGTCAGGAAAATACTGGTATAGAGCCAGGCATAGGGCATTATGTTTTAAAGAGCTTTGAAAATATCTTATTGTAAAGGTAGGTGGCTGTTTTATGGTCAACGTTTTTAATTCCTAAAATAAAACTGTAAACCTGTGTTTTAGTCACCCGAAATTAACCCCCAATGACGTATTATACATCATAGTAAAAAATGAATCGCAAACTTTCTCTGTAGAAGAACATGAAATTGAAGCAAAACTTTCGATTTTCCGAGGAAAACACGAGTTAATCTTCGTACAATACTAACATTGAAAATTCATTTCAGCTGAAGGTACTCAATCCATAATTAAAGTGAATTAATGACTTCGGGTAACTGATAAGTAATTTAGGATTAGAAAAATTCAGACTAAAAAGGCAATTATACTTTGTTTCAAATGTATGTTTTTAAAGGTTCTTTTTATGTTTGTCTCTTTCTTGACACATTACAGATCCCACAAAACACAGTTGGACAATAATTAAGATTATGTTTTCTTTAAGAATATACAAACCTAGTGTTATCTAAAATAAGTAATTTTTAATTGCATTTATTTTATGGAAATATTTGACATAATAATCAGTTTATTATACATTACATTATACATTATATATTATACATTACGAAGTCTTTGAAATACGTTCCTATTGGTTTCCTCATTACAACTGCAAGTATATCATATCTATCAGGTCCCCCTCTGAAACTAGAAATACTGTTGTTTACATATACCCGATTTTCTGTAAATAATAAAATAAAGAAGAAGGTTCCGATATGAAAGTAAACTGAACGTCAATAAAAACTGTCCTTTATGTAACATAGTTTGAATGACGAAATTTCTAAGTTGCCCTGAATTTTGCTACACTTGCTATGTTGAATTACTTCAAAATTAAGAGCATTCGCAAATATTTGTTGAAGGAAGCTGCTGAATCCAATTTAGACTATTTTAACACCATTCTCTATGACATTTCAAAAAACAGAATTATCAAAAATTTCGACGTATACAGAATATGTGTGCTTAATTCGTGCTTAGTTGTTCTAAATATGCAAAAAGGCTCTTCATAACCTGCATTGGTTTCCAATGAAAGCACAATCAGCTTTAAGATCCTCCGAAACATGCACAATTACTCTGTGGAAAAATCACCATCTCACTTACAAGAACTCCTATCCTACAAAGTGCTAAAACGAGCTTTGAGATTTACCGAGGCCTCCGACAGAAGTTTTAGGATTCCTTTTAATAAGAGGAAATCATTCTCTGACAGGAGCTTCAGTACGATGGATCAAAAATTAGTTAACGAGGTACCAATTCACACCAGAAAATTAGAACTCACAGATATTTTAAAACGAAAACTCAAACACCTTCTATTTTAAGAATCTTTTCGAACCTTTCTAAAATGAAAAAAGTCACGATTGGTTTAAAGACTGATTTCGTATACCTTTTATAAATGAATATTTTTAACTTAAATGACGTGTCTTAATTTATACTTTCATGTAAAGCGCCATTGAATATATTTTAACGCAGAAATAGGCGAATTACTAAGTTTCAAGTATATTTCCTATGATTCTTGAAAATATTTTCAACAATTTATGTTGTCATACATGTAATATTCTTACAATGTATACTGTTGTTGTACGTGTTATTGTTTGTTAATGTGAAAAGAAGTTAACGCCACTGTCAATATTAATGCTTATTTATCTCGGAAACTGGTGCACCTACCCATGGTAGCATGTACCTGTTACAAAAAAAGCTGAATAACCAAATTGAATGAAATTGTGAGAGCCGTTAAGTTTTGGATTTTTAGCTCACCTGAGCACAACGTGCTCAAGGGGGCTCTTGGGATCACTCTGAGTCCGTCGTGCGTCGCCCGTTTTGCGTCGTCCGTCGTGCATCGTCCGTCGTCAACAATCTTAAAAAAATACCATGCCGATTTCAATTTAACTTTGCCAAAATATTCCTTGTGTGACCCTCTTTAAAATTTGTTCGCAAAATTCTGATTGGCCCATAAATATTGGCATGGTAGGGCGTGGCATTTTTTTTTCATTTTGAAATCTTTGAACGACCTCTCCTTCTGAACCTCTGGGCCAATTTCAATTAAATTATACCAGAATGGTCCTTGGGTGAAATTCAGGTTGGTCTATAGATATGGACATGGCACAGCGTAGCTTATTTTGAGCCCGAAATCTCTGCGCAACATCTTCGCCTGAACCTCTAGGCCGATTTCAATGAAACTGCACCAGAATCTTCCGTTGGTGACTTTTTTCATGAATTGTTAGCAAAATTTTAAATGGGCGTGGCAGGGCGGGGTCTATTTTATGGCCGAAACCTTACAAGACATCTCCTCCTTAACCGCAGGGCCGATTTCAAAGAAATTATACCAGAATGTTCCTTGGGTGACCCTTTCAAAAATTGTTAGCGCAATTATGATTGGCTATAATTATTGACATGGCAGGGCGGGGCTTATTTTGAGCCTGGAATCTCTGAATGACATCTCCTCCTGAACCACTAGACCGATTTCAATAAAACTTAATCAGAATGTTCCTTCGATGACCTTCTTCAAAAATAGTTCGCAAAATTTTGATTGGCCCATAAATATTGGCGTGGCAGGGTGGGGCTTATTTTGAGTCTTCTCAGTAATGAATGGGTGGGCAGGGCCTATTATCCCTTTATGGAATAACACCTTCTCTTCAACAAAAATGCATGTGTGAATGAAACTTTGACAGAAAGTTAATTGAATGATATCCACTGGACCAATAAAATTGAGGTGAGCGGCTTAGGGCAGTTCTGGCCCTCATGTTAAAATCAAGTATAGTTGTAGAATATCGTGAAATTGAAAAGTTGAATGATTTTGGGATGATATGGTGTGAAATGGATTGAGTACGATGAGTGAGGTTTTAGTGTGATTCAAGGGACATGATAAAGTATCGACCATTCGATATTTCATAAACTCCTCTCGATTTACGCTTTTTCGATAAACGAGTATAAAGGTCTTTTCGAACGCTCCCAAACCAATCCCCTTCCCGAAATGCATGTAAAAATAAAGGATTGTACTGTTCAATTTAAATGAATTAAATGATTTTATCCTTTTGATAGTTTTTTTCTTCAAAAGCCTTGTTAACAGCTTGAAATATGTTTCGCGTTGAGTGTTTTTGTTTATCTATTTGCGGGATATCAGGTATTCTTGCGAATATTTTAATCTTGAGATCAAACATATTTTGTTTTAGCGGGCGTTTACCTGATTTCTTATTCAAAGAATCAAAGCTTATCTTGTTTTACTAATGCGTTTTTAATTCGAACTGCAGATATCAGACAGTGAATTGTAGTTCGTGTTTATTTTCTGTTTTCAATTAAAGCCAAATACCTAGCAACTTTGTGTCTATTAGCCATGTATCAGTCAAACTTGCAGTGTCTGTACAATTTTAAAACAAGAAAATGGAGGTTATTTGGAAAGGGTGGCTGAATAACCGAACATGGTGCCGATTTTGAATGCTTTGATATTTTTTTTTTTTTCAAAAAAAAAATTCAAGACATTGTTGATCTTCTTTATGTGTTATATTTGTTCAGGGTTTGTCAAAATGTGGATCAAATCAAAGCCAACAGAGTAAGCGTTATGGCCCTGTCACACCTCAACGTTTTAGCCAGCGTGTGCCTAACGCGTTTGAGAAAACGACTAAGTCCGCAAAACGTCGGCATACGCTGACCTACATTTTCTTTTGGTCAATTCACGACGCGCTTGTAGCGTGTTCATAGCGAGTTTGAACGTGTGAGTAACGCGTGAGTAACGTATCCAGAACGTATTGATAGCGTATGTCAGCGTATACCAACGTTCTTGAGCGTGTGTCCAACGTTCTCGTAACGTCCTCTGAACGTGCTTAGCGTGTTTGTAACGCGCTTCTTGCGTGTTATAACGTGTTCGCAGCGTGTTTTAGATGTAAATATAATTTCTGCAAGAAATTACCACTTTGAATTAATTCTTTTAATATATAAACAGGCCACCGGCCACTACACATATTCAAATTCAAATTATGTTGGTTCATGTAAAAGAAAAATAGGAAAAGACGAAAAGAAAAATACACTGGCACCTGTTACATATGAAAACATGGATATAACAAACTTATAAGATTACAGGCTGATTAAAGCTTCTAGTACTTTTCACTCGAAATATTTTGCGAAAGGGTAAGGAACTACTTGTCATAATGCACTCCTTTCTTCCTCCATATGCTCTACCATGTAGGATGACTTTCTACAACCTCTCTTAATCTTGAATAACTAGTCCTATATTAAGGTGAAAAAGGTGTACCAAATATCAAACTTGTAGTACATATAATGGAATCAAATATTCTGAACAGAGCAGAATAGAATAAAACACGTCTTGTATTATGTCCACTAGGTACAACGATATACTTGTCTTTTTGGTATATTGATAATGATCAAATGAGACGAATGAATGTTTGTATTTTCGCGAACGTATTGTTATTCTAACCAAAGAGCAGACGCACTTTTAAAGCTATAAATGCAATGTTTAATACACATTTAGGCTACATTCTCCACCTCGACAATCCAAGGAATTAAGAAAATCCGTAAGGGATTTATATGGAAGAAAAGACAAGCAGCTTATAACATAACATAACATAACATAAGTTTTATTTATATGACTTGAACGAAATCGTTCATCGTCAAATATAGAGAATGCTACTTATAATCGAGTTTTCAAGACATTCTTAGACTGGTCATGAGGAAACATGCAGATATGAACATGTCAAAAAGGTCATACACACGTACAAGCACAAATTTATTTATTTACGAAAAGCTGATGGTAGAAATTCAAGACAAACATGCAGCGGAACTTTTATATTTTCATTGAAAACTTAAACGCTGTCATACGCCAGAAACACGCCATGAACTCGCTGGCAACGCGCTAGACACACGTTCAGTACGCTGAAGACACGCTATGCACACGTTCCCAGTACGCTGGAGACACGCTAGAAGCACGTTAAACTTTTAGCGAACGTGTTTCTAGCGTGTCCGTAGCGTAAGTGAACGAGCTCTTAGCGTGTCTCTAGCGTGCTGAGCGTGTTCGGAACGTGTGCGGAACGTGTACGGAGCGTGTTCCAACACGTTCGGCACACGCTGAGAAATTTTAAGCATGCACAAAAATTTATGAGATACTCAGCGTATCGCAACGTGTGCCAACGTGTTACAGCGTGCTGATAGCGTGTGCGGAACGTGTCCATAGCGTACCCGACGTGTTCGCAGCGTGTTATAAAAAGTCCAACACGTCCCGCACACGCTGGCTAAAACGTTAAGGTGTGACGGCCCTATTACACAGAAATTCGATTGCTGCGAGAGTATGACGTCCGCGAAAATACGGAGTTGGAGTATACCAATACTACATATGGTCTGAGCTACCAGAGGTTGATCAGATGAAGTCGCATTAATTATCTTACTGCTATTAATGAGCGACGGAAAATGCGGTCAAAATTACCTTCGTCAAATTAAAGTTAACCGAGGCAGGGATCAAATCACGACACCAGGGTTGAAATTACTGGAAGATAAACGTTACAATTGACAACAGAGTAAAATTGCCAAAGTGACTGACTTCGGAATGATTTGAAATGAACTTGAATGCGTATGTGGAGCGAATTTTGAGTGAATTAAAGAGAAGTAATCCAATATCGCTAATTTTGTTTAGGATGAACAAAATAAGCGGTATTTATTACATCCCATTAATATAATATGCACACAGGTTCTATAAATATCTTCCAACTTCTTCAAAAACAAACCAGACGCTTACAATTTCAATTATGCCAGTGAATTCGCGATTTTTTTCTATTCATATTTATTTTGACTGTAGTCAATGATTGTATCTTTATTAGTGAATTTGGAGCGTTTTGATCGATTTGGGTGAGCGTTTAGAATGAATGAATGGAGCGCTGAGTGAGCGATTTAGAATGGTTTTGATTGAGATGAATGTCAATCTTACGATGTAACCTACTGTACTGGAGAGCACTCGAACTTTCCTACCTAGCTTCTAAACTTTAAATACAACGTCTTATATCTCGTGAGCTTCTTGTGTTCAGTGGTAAGCGCATTAATTTTGTACATCAATCACTTTCAATATCAGCCATCCGGGTGGATAAGCCCCCGGCCCGTGTCGGATCTTTTTCAGCTGTGCTCAGATGTAGACTCGAAGGATAGTGTGTAAGGAACAACGGTTGACGGTCTAAAGTAGATTTCAGTCAGAATTTACGAAGTATGTACAGTTAATAACATCGTGAAATTGACATCAAACTCAATCAAAACCATTCTAAATCGCTCACTCAGCGCTCCATCCATTCATTCTAGACACTCACTCAAACCATTCAAAAACGCTTCAAACTCACTGAAAAACATATAACAACAACTTCGTTCAAAATAAAAATAGCTGGGAAAAAATAAGGATTTCACTTAATTATTGAAATTATAAGCGTATGATAGGTTCTTGAAGAAATAGGGAGCTATCTACAGAACTTTTATGCATATTTTATTCAAGGGAGGTAATCAATATTGCTAATTTTGTTCATCCTGAACAAAATTTGCAATACTGGATTACTTCCCATTAAATTCACTCAAAAGTCGCTCCAAACATTCATTCAATTTCATTCTTTAACCATTCCACAATCATCACCTTGTCAATTTCACGATGTTGTTAACTGTATGTATAAAATGAATGAATGAATAAATCAACCCGGGCTTGTGTATGTAACATAAAGAGCATTTGGACGTCTGTAAGAGGTCCTTATTGCAAAAGCTTAAAGACAAAATCTTTAATGAGCGTCTAATAGCATTTTTAAAGTACTTTTGAGGCAGACGTTTTTTTCGATGTTTTAAAGACAATATTCATAATGAAACCTTTAATGAGAAAATAATTGTGAAGTTAAAAATGGCATAATAAATCACAATTAGTGAGACACATTTTACAATCACGTGCTGCAACGCGTGCTTAAAAAATATCTGAACGATAAAGCTCAATTTTTAGCATCAAAATCTTGACATTTTTACTAACGTGTCTTCAGTTGTACAGTTAAAAACATCGTGAAATTCACAAGGTGAATGATTATGGAATGATTTAGGAATGAAATTGAATGAGTGTGTGGAGCGACTTTTAAGTGAATTTAATGGGAGGTAATCCAGTATTGCAAATTTTGTTCAGGATGAACAAAATTAGCAATATTGACCACCTCTCTTTAATAAAATATGCATACATGTACTTTATCTAGCTTCCTATTTCTTCGAGAATCTATTAGACGCTTAAAATTTGAATTATGTCAGTGAAATCGAGATTTTTCTATGTCCAAATTCATTTTGAATGACGTAGTTGATTCTATATTTTTCAATGGGTTTGAGCGTTTTTGAATGGTTTGAGTGTATCTTTGGAATGAATGAATGGAGCGCTGAGTGAGCGATTTAGAATGGTTCTGATTGAGTTAAATGTCAATTTCACGATGTAATTAACTGTATACTGACTTTGTTTTGTTTGTAAATGAATAATAAAAAAAACCTGTTTTTACAGTGTTTTTTTTTCAGTAATATAACGGTGGCTGAGGACCCTACTCAAAATACATCTATCCCTTGTATTTCTCTCCGGAGTAAACGAAATAATTTTATTGCATATGTTATCAAAGACCAATGACACTCATCATGCCAAAGATCAAAATATTGGAAGGGAGAATAACATCGATCGTAACTACGTACAGTTAACGACAATGTGAAATCGACAAGGTCAATGATTTTGGAATGATTCCCGATTTAAATTGAATGAGAACAATTAGTGAGTTTTGAGAGAAATAAACGGTAGGTAATTCAATATCCCTAATTTTGTTCAGGATGAAAAAAAGCGATACGCATTACCTCTTTTTAAAAAAAAATATGCATAAACGTTCTATAAATTGCTTCATTTTTTTCCAGGAAGCAACCAGGCGCTTATGATTTCAATTAATTCAGTGAAATCACGATTTTCTCTAACCACATTTATCTTGAATATAGTTGTTGATCTTATTTATTTCTATTCATTTCAATGTTTTGAGTGAGTGTTTAGAATGAATTACTGGAACGCTGAATGAGCAATTTAAAATGACTTTAACTGAGATAAGTGTCAATTTCACGATGTAACTAAACGTATATATTGAATACATCGGTAGGTTTAAAATTTTAGTCGCCCAGTGCACCGACGCAAGTCATTTCAACTTGAACAATTCTGAATTTCTAATCTTCAATTTAATAAACGTCTTAAGTTTGCACTAATTTGCACTGTCTCGCTAGTCCTACATTTAATAAAATTGACAATCATCTCAATTAAAACCATTCCATATAACCCAATCAGCGCTCCATTGATTCATTCCAAACAATCACTCAAACCGCTCAAAAACGCTCCAAATAACAAAAAAATATACAATCGACAGCTACATTCGTAATAAATATTAAGAAAATATCGCAATTTCACTGATTTATTAAAATTCTAAGCGTCTCATTGTTTTTTTGTAGAAATAGGAAGCTACTTTTAGACCTAGTATACATAATTAATTAAAGGGAGGTAATGAATATCATTTATTTTGTTCATCCTGAACAAAAATAGCGGTATTGGAATACCTCCCTTCAAATCTAACCGAAACTTGCTCCACACACTCATTCAATTTCACCCCAAAATCATTCTAAAATCATTCACCTTGACAATTTCACATTGTTATTAACTGTACTACGAGTCGTACAATGTCGTTTTGATGAAAGGCCCTCAAAAACAACCAGTGTTCGGTCGAGAGTGTGGACGTCTTGGTGAATTACATAGAAATCATAAGTCATCAGTTTTCTAAAATGTATATCATTCATAGAAAACCAAAAGATTGAGCGCACTCCATTAAAACTAATTCTTGACCAATCCATTCACATTTCAAACACTGATTCAAAACACTCGGAAACGCTCCGAAATAAATGAATACGGTTCGAAATATCTCAAAATGATCAACACTTCAATCTAACCGCTCAAACTATCGCACGATTTTATTGGCAATTTGGATTTGCAAACGTCAGGTTGGTCCGAGAAGGCACACAAACGGAAAATTACGGAAAGTTACGCGATTCTAACTAAAGGGAGGTAATTAAATATCACTAATTTCGTCAAATTTGTCGAAATCAGCGATATATATTACTTCTCGTTAATTTAATTCGGGATTCGCTCCCTTCACTTATTCAGTTTAAAACCTTTTACCTTACCAGTTTCACGGTGTCATTTCAAAAATGTACCTTATTTTCAAGTTTGCGAGGTAGCCAAACCTCATACTCCCCACCCCTTCTCCCCCTTTCTCACGGTGATGTATGTCGAATGTACGGGAGGCTGACATCCACAACAATTGGATTCTTCATACAAAGCTTTAATTGATCAATGGATCGTTTTCTAGACATGGGAACTTATTACATTTTAGATATATTTCCGTACATCAACTGTATCTATACTCACTGGATATTGTTTAATGATTTCTTTTGACAGGGATATTTATAAAATCCTTTTTGACGTCACAATTTGTTACCGAAGAAGTCTGGTGTTCTTACTTAATAAAATTAGACATGGACATACCTCATGTTTACCCCCTCTCCACCCTACTCCCTCCCCCCCCCCCCCAATTGGCGTCAAAGTTAGCTACCGAAGGAGTATGGTGTTCATAGGTTATGAAATCTAGAAATATGATATTCTCTCATTTTTGTGTTATCTGAATTGGGTTGAGCTTGATGGGACTCCTTTGAATGCATTATTAAGTACGTAACATGACCATGATATGGATACAGTTCAGAACATTGTGAAATTGTCAAGGTGAATAATTTTGGAGTTATATTAAAATGAAAATGATTGAGTTTAAGGAGCGAGTTTTTAATAAAATTTAAGGGAGATAATACATTATCGCTAATTTCGTCCAAATTGGACAAAATTAACGTTAATTTGTTATCACCGTTTAAAGACAATCTCCGTTCTTTCCAATTTTAACGTCTTTACATCTCGATCAAGCGTTCTTTAACCTTCACCAGCCAATAAAATTATGGAATAACTTGATCAATTTGAATGAAAGGTTAATTGTTTCGAATGAATTCGAACAGTGATTAAGAATGATTTTGATCGGAATGAGAGTCAATTTAACGATGCTTTTAACTGTATTAACCGGAACGAAAGTATTGTACATCGCTCGATCGGGGACTCCATTTATAGCATCCATACCGTTCACTCAAATCGTTTAAAAAATACACCAAAAAATAGTCTAAAACACACAGCAACCTAATTTAGTTCGGCCAAATCATTCTACAACTTTATTGGCAGATGAAATGCGTACAGTTAACAACATCGTGAAAATTGACAAGATGAATGATTTGGAATTGTTTTGGAATGAAATTGAATGAGTGTGTAGAACAAGTTTTGAGAGAAATTCAATGGAGGTAATCCAGTATCGCTAATTTTGTTCAAGATGAACAAAATTAGCGATATTGGATTACCTTCCTTTAATAAAATATACATACTTTTCTGTTTGTGTGTCTTCTCGGACCAATCGGACACTTTAGCATCCTCATCAACCAATAAAATCGTAGAATAATTTGATCGATTTGAGTAAAAATGTTAATCGCTTTGAACTCTTTCGAAGTATTTTCTTATAGTTTCGGAGCATTTTCGATCGATTTGAGTGAGTGAATGAATGGAGCGTTGAGTGAGTGATATTGAATGGTTTTGATCGCAGTGAGTGCTAATTTCACGATGTTTTTAACTGTATTCGCGTTCCAACCAGAGGGTCTAAGATTTACTCTTACCAATGTAATCAATGAACAATTCGAGCGTTCTTAATCTTTCGGAATAGTTTGTGTGATTACGGGTCGTTTTGAGTATATGGTTGGATTTTCATGAACATAGCACTGAGTGAGTGTTTTTGAATAATATTGAATGGGGCAAGAGTCAATTTCAAAATGTATTTGACTGTTTTAAATGTACCTCCCTTGAAAAGCCGCTTATTACGCAAATTTAAATGTTTGTTAGCATTATTCCCAAATCGCCGACTTTGTAGATTACACAAGGTCTTTAACCATAATAAGGCTATGATTAAATGCAATCCTCATGGAATAGGATTCTCGTCACGATAATTGATCGATAATTCTGTAGATTTAATAATTGTTCTGCAAATGGGAGCGGTATGTAGAACAATAGATGACGGAAATCGACAAAAACAGATTTTCTCCTATCTATTCACTGGTATTTTTGTCCGTAAGCAACGCGGGGATGCACAATTATGAATACAAATGATGACAAGATAACGAACGAATCAATTAACATAAATTCAAACTTCAATGTCAAAAAAAATGGCCTTGAATTTTAGAAACAGTTAACAACATCTTGAAAAGACAAGATGGATGATTTTAAAATGATTTAGAATAAAATTGAATGAATATGCGGAGCAAGTTTTGAGTGAATTTAATGGGAGGTAATCCAATATCGCAAATTTTGTATAGGATGAACAAGATTAGCGGTATTAATTTCCTCCCTTTAATAAGATATGCATACAAGTTCTATAGATAGCTTCCTATTGCTTCTAAAACCAATTAGGCGCTTACGATTGGAATTATGTCAGTGAAATTGCGATTTTTCTCTAATCAAATATATTCTGAAGGACGTTGTTGATTCTATATTTTTCAATGGGTTTGAGCGTTTTTGAATGGTTTGAGTGAGTGGAGCGCTGCGTGAGCGATTTAAAATGGTTTTGATTGAGGCGAATGTCAACTTCATGATGTAACTAACTGTAGGATATTTTGACATTCTTGTTTACTTTTTTCATTCATTTTTCAAGTTATTTAAGGAATTTTTATTTGCACAGATGACTTTTTGCACGAACACTGAAGGAACGGCGTACAGTTAACAACATCGTGAAATTGTCAAGGTGAATGATTATGGAATGATTTAGGAATGAAATTGAATGAATGTGTGGAGCGACTTTTGAGTGAATTTCATGGGAGGTAATCCAGTATTGCAAATTTTGTTCAGGATGAACAAAATTAGCAATATTGATTACCTCCCTTTAATAAAATATGCATAAAAGTTATGTAAATTACTTCCTATTTTTTCAAGAACCTATCAGACGATAACAATTTCAATTATGTCAGTGAAATCACGATTTTTCATATTTGTTGAGTGTAGCTGTTAGTTGTATACTTTTTAGTCTTTGGAGCGTTTTTGATCGATTTGAATGAATGTTTGGAATGTATGATTGGAGCGCTGATTTATTGATTTAGAATGGTTTTGATTGAGTTAAATGTCAATTTCACGATGTAACTAACTGTAACACATTCTGTGTGCCAGACATTTTACATTATAGGGATGAGTGTCTTTTTCACTGCGTTTATTGGGGTATAAAGTGCAATTGCCTTAGTACATGGCAAATAACGCCCGTAGGGCGTTATGATTAAGCCATTTGCTAAGGCAATTGCACTTTATACCCCAATAAACGCAGTGAAAAAGACACTCGTCCGTTATAATTGCAATCAACTAGATCGAGGAAAGTATTAAAATACTCAGCCAAACACTAAAGCTTCAAGTCTACTTTCTGCGCGTATAAATTACACAATCTATTTTCAGATCGTTTATTGTTTATCTCGCTATCGAAGTGAAATGTCATATAGTAAAACAAATGATACACAAATAAAAGACAACATTAAAATTCGTAGAGGTACTTAAGTCTGTATTTTTAAAAACGGCGTGGTCGGTCTTAGTTGAGAGGGTTGCTTGAAGGTCTTCGTCGACTCGCTGTTTTCTAAGTTTAGGTCGGCTCAGAATCAGAACTGCATGCTTGTAATCGTAAATTCTTTCGAAAATATATTAATTTATAATGTATTGAATAGCAATGCTGCGTTGATGGTCGGGAACTAGTTTAATTCGAGTTCCTACAAAACAGGACTTGCAGATCGAATTTCGGGGGGTTCCCGAAAGACCTATTGCATTTTATACAGAAATAAAGTGCGATGGATTTCCCCACGTGATGCGATTTAAACCTATCAAAATTCTTCATTTTATTGGATTGCAATTATTAAAATGTGGTAGAATCATGGAAATAGTTCAGTTCATTGTAGATGCACGTGCACGCAATCATAGTGAAATATTTTTGTATGTTATTGAAAAACAATATATTATTCATTCAATACATGTAGGCAATACCAGAGTAAATATACTTAAGGCCAAAAGTTCTGAGTGTAGTTTTTTTCTTGTTCAATAAACCTATTAATAACTAAGTCATTTTTAGATATGCGAAACACGCATCTCATTGTTTATGATACATGACATCTTTTTTCTGAACAATAGGATTAAACAGACCGTATTTTAACCACGTTAGTTATATCAATTGCAACAACTTTATATTGATCCCCTTTGCTCTTTTTAAGAAAAATCTAGGCACAATGTCAATGTCAATAAGATTGATAATGCATGACTTTTGTTCATTTAAATTTACCCTCGCTTGGATTAAACCGAGTCGTAGATAGTGCGCGGTTAACCGACGTTTAATTCTTAGGCGGTAGAACAAAGTTTTACAAAACACCGTAGATTTGGGATTTTTACTGTAATTGTCCTCTTAACAATAAGCGCCGTCATAGCGCAGTTGGCAGCGCGTCGGACTGTCAATCTAGAGGTCTCGGGTTCGATCCCCGACGGCGGCACTCAATCTTTCCGACTATTTGTCTCTCACCAATGGGTTGATAATCGTAGACCTATGTCAGATAGCAGCTGGAGGCTAGGAAAGGATATGGTGGTTGTAATGGTGAGAGAAATACCAGGAATCCATTGTTAGGTGCTCCAGCCGCCGTGATATAACTGAAAAAATGTTGAAAACGGCATGAAACTCCAATCAATCAATCAACCCCTTAACAATAATGTTACATTCATTGATGTTCTATTTCTCATAACTTTTGTTTTTAGCGTTATTTGCATATTCGCGAAACGGGACAAGATTTTTGTCCATTAGTATAATAAGACACAAGACTGGAGTTACTCAATGAACTATCAATTATCCGACACCATCTTCCAGTTGACGTAATTCTTTTTGATTTTCTGTCCTCACTTTGACGATTTAAGAGGTCAGCTTGGCATTGAGTGATATCATTGTGGAAGCGCCATCAGAAAATTGAACGTCTGCAATACATAAGATAATGTACATTTAACATAGCCTGTATTCTGCATTAAACGTGCAAAAAGGTTTGTACTCGAAACAACAGAAAAAAAGTAGACACACATTAACAGAGGAAATACAAACACATTTTTAGAGGGGGGGGGGGTCGTATTTTATGCAGAATACGCGACTAAATAAGCAATACACATGTGAAATTTAAAGACTCTAAAACATTACATTTCAAAGTAACATGCATAGCCAATGTAAAAGTTTAAATTTTAAACATATTTGACATAGAAAAAAATACATTGACTGATGCCCCTGAAGTGCTAACAGAAATTGTCACAGGTAATACACATGCCATAAATGAAGTCTCTATTACTTACCATTCAAAAGATACATGGGCAAAGTAAGTTTTGATATTAAATTTTATTGACATTGAAATATGACCTTGACCTTTACTGATGACATTGACTTTGGTATCCACCGAAAAGTATTGTCATTAACAAAACACATGGGAAAAATGCAAACTCTATATCGCAAATGATTCCTAAGTTACATATTTCTTAGGTATTTTAAATAATTGTAACGGAATAAATATATCTAGAGAAAGTTTGTCATCGGGAAAAGTGATAAATGGCTTGGAGACAATACGGCCTATTGGAAATACGATAATTCCACAAATAAAGAGAGCAATGATGCAGTAGTCCCGCTGTCTTATTGAATGAATCGAGTAGGACTGTTGGCAGGGGATATTGTACTCCCAATACTCGACATGCTTCATTCAGATAAACGATGTTTTGTGATGGAAAATAATTAGGTAAATTCTTTTTCACATTTTATGTGAAGGCATTTCAGTTCGCATTCAGTTCATTTTAATACTAATTGATAAACATTTTCATAGATTATTTGAATTTTTATCATATATTATTCTAACTAGAATACAGACGCATATGCGATATTTAATATCCACATACTTTGTTTGAATAACCTCTATTTACTGTTTGAAATATATATGTATACATTTTTTTCATAATGAAATCTTCAAATGTTCTAATACATAATTATACTTGTAAAACATAGCAGAAATAGGACAATCTGGGAGTTCTTGAACATATATTTTTGAAAAGAGATATGCTCTAGCAATGAGCCTGTGCATGACATTTCCAACAATTTTAAATGTGCGCCAAGCAAAGACTCTGGCACGCCTGTGCATCTGCACAGTCTGACCAGGGTCTTCACTTTGTGTCATGTACATGTAGATAGATTAGATCTCTAAGTGTCTTAAGACAGTGTGGTAATCCTCTTATTAAACTATGTGGCTGTTTAGGCTGGTTAATAGTCGACTGGTACGCACCTGGCTAATTGTTGGAAATGTCACGCACAGTCTCATATGTTTTGTAATTGTAAGTGCATACGGTTATTTCGAAATATGTTTAGAAGTTAACGATTTAGACTCTAGACAGCTTTTGAAACTTGGTTATAGGTTTGATTATTTTAGCGCCGCGGCAATAGCGCAGTTGGTGGCGCGCCGGACTTCTAATCCAGAGGTCTTTATTTGCACGGGTTCGATTCCCGGCCGCGGCACTTATCCTTTCCGACATTTGTCTTCCACCAATGGGTAGATAATCGTAAACCTATGTGGAATAGCAACTGGAGGCTAGGAAAGGGATGTGGTGGTAGTACTGGTTTGAGAAATACCAGGAATCCATCGTTAGGTGCTCCAGTCGTCGCGATATAACTGAGAGATTGTTGAAAGCGACGTAAAATCCCAATTCAAATCAAAATTTATTATTTTAGCACTTCACAGATGGTCTCTTTCTTAGCGAAACGGGTCATATATTTGACCAGAACGAAAAAACCAAAATGAGATCATCTGTTAAGTGCGTCCACAAGATTTTTTCAATTGGTCGATACCCAATGTTTATGTAAGTTTCAATGTAAAAATGGCTTATTTTATTATTTGGAACCCGAAAACGAAACATGTCAATACATTGAAAGAAATTAATATACATGAAATTTTTGTAAGCTTTGCTGACCGAAGGTCAGATAAGAAATAGCAACGATGTATTTCAGTATGTCCGTTTGTCTGTCCATCGTTTTGTCCGTAAACAGATCTTATGCACGCGTCAACAAATGTGATTGGTTTTGCCTGTTACGTTCACTAAATGATTGTAGAGTCATAAGGAAGGTTCCTTGAAAATTTGACTGATCCGTCGAAAGTTTCGAGAAAGAGGGCACATGGATAATCGCAATCAGGAATCTTAGGCAATTTCTAGGGAATAGACCATGGGAATAATGAGGGCGCAGACATGAAAGCGCGTAAAATCGCATGTGCGTTTATGTGGCGTCACGAACATTAATGAAGATGACGTCACGAAAAACAAAATCAACGAAACGTTAAAACTGGACATTTTATAGTTTGAAAACAAAACGCAGTGTTCAACTGCGTTTTGTAATCAACTTATAAAATAACTGCCCACTCGTGAAAATATAGCTTTTGTTGTTCACTCAATGAAATTTAAATCGATCTTACACTTAAACAAACGATTATCCTCTATATAATTAGAAACTTTCACATGGTGGTTCTAAGGAAGGTTCTGCGTGATATTGAATAAAATGCACGGAAAATGAACCCAAACCACTTAACTTATTCCTAATAGAGCATTAAAGTTCATAAAATCGTTTTTTTTTTTTTTCTTTTTTTACTTTTTTTAATGTATTTTGAAAGTTTAAACCTATAAGGAAAATGTGTAGATGCTATGTTAAAGCCTTTTTTCTATCTTCAAAAACAGCATAACAATGTAATTATATACTAAAACCATATAAGAGATTGTAAATTACTTTAAAGAAGACTGCTATTACAACGGGTAAATAATTTTTGCTTTTGATTCAATTGGCGTTCAGAGTGTGTATCGGTGTGTGTGTGGGGGGGGTGTACAGGAAGAAAATGTTAAAAATAACAACAACAACAAAAATAAAACAAAAAAACAACAACAAAAAAACCCCGACCTTTTACTTTCTTATTTTTTTTTTAATTTTGTTGGCTGTGTGATGATAATATTAAACTTTTCATTTAAAATTTTTAAATAGAGGATAATCGTTTCTTTCAGTATAAGATCGATCTATTTTTCATTGAGTGAACAACAAAAACTATATATTTTCACGAGTGGAAAAATACCGATCGATCTTACTCGAAAAACAAACGATTTTTTTTTCACTTTCATTAATGCATATATTTTTTTTGAAAATGAGACTAAATTCGAAATTATAGGAAACATTTTCTTGATGCTGATTTTTCTTTTTTACACGTGATTGCTTTTAAATGTTCGTGATGACTGAAAATACTAATTTTGAATGACCCTGTATGATTAAAAAAAAAATAAAATAAAAAAAAGAAAAAAAGAAAGAAATCATCGAAAACCAGTCTCCGTGTCAAATTATAACGAATGCGAATAACGGTTGACCGCTTTGATGTGATTGCTATGTACATGATATATCTAAAAGCCACAAGCGACCATTCACGCACAAGTATTGATCGCTTTAATCGTCAATTAGCGAACGCTTGCTGCATAGTTATCACAAATTAATCTCTGATCTTTCGGAAAATTGGAGACCTTTTTTGTTTTAGTAAATATGTTCATATATGTTTTGAGTATGGTTTTAGAGAATTTCGAAGGATTCTGGAGCGTGCTAAATGATTTTGAGGCGTTCTTGAGCGTTATGAGTGAGCGGTAGGACTTAAAAAAAGTCGGATAAAGTGCTTTTGAAGGGTATGAGTGTCACTTACACGATGTTATTTCCTGCATGAAGGCAAAGTATGGATGGGAAAATGGTGTTTTGGGAGCTTGGTGATTTGATGAAAAACAAATGACCGAGAAAAAAGGAGAATATAGAAATATGTTTTCTTTAATACATTCCCATGCATGACAGGTGAGTGTTAGGTTTAAGGCAAATTTTAATGTGTTTGGCAAAAAACAGGAAATTCGGAGAAAGTGCTTCGACCTCTATTAACTTATCCGTAAACATTACACCAAAGAAAAGATGGATTCCGAAGAAGTTTCTCTGGAAATAATTCTTGCGGGACAGAGTAGGTCGAACAACAAAATTCCGGTCTAATGTACATGTACATTTTCAATCGTGAAATTAACATTCATCTCAATCAAAATAATTTTAAATCTCTCACTCAGCGTTTCATTCATTCATTCTAAACACTCACTCAAACCATT
Organism: Fragum whitleyi; assembly: GCA_948146395.1. Taxonomy (NCBI): domain Eukaryota; kingdom Metazoa; phylum Mollusca; class Bivalvia; order Cardiida; family Cardiidae; genus Fragum; species Fragum whitleyi. The sequence continues at coordinate 33,729,695 of OX411555.1, forward strand.
CAAAAACGCTCCAATGTTGACTATATGTAAAAAGATAAGATCAACAAATTCACCCAAAATAAATGAAAAAATGACGATTTTAATTATAAAATTGAAACTGTAAGCGACTTAAGTAAAAGGAAGCTATTTATAGAACTTGTATGCATATTTTATCATAGGGAGGTAATAAATGTCGCTAATTATGTTCAGGATTTGCGAATTTGGATTACTTCTCGTTAATTTCACTCAAAACTCACTAACAACACTCATTCAATGTCGTTAAAAATCATTAAAAAATTATTCACCTTGTCATTTCACGATATTGTTTACTGTAATTTAAAGAAACTTTTGATGACGGGTATCTCTTAATTATGTCATCTTAACTTAAGTGGAGGCCTTTCTCCCAAAAACGATCATTATAGGTGTATTTATGATCGAGGACATACATTGTGATAAAGGAAATGGTGTGCTTTAGGTTGCATATGCCAGAAGTCAAATATGATCAGCATAATCCGCATGAAAAGATAGATGAGGTAAGTCTTTGTACTTAGAACGGCAAGAAAACACATTTGGGCTGGGCATGCATCAGAAAATAAGTAATGAAAAGGAGTGGAAATTATAAAATAGTATTAGTGATGTCGTATTTTAGGTATTACATGTCTACTACAGCACAATAATATAATATATGTCTTACATCGCACCATATCGCCTTTATTTCGAATGTCTTCGTTTTCATGAGTAGGACCACGTATTTGGTATTTTGTCTAGGTAAGAAAGAGTGTTTTGTAAACTTGCATTATAACCCCTCAATTGCAATCCGGGAAAATGACAAAAGAAAAGATACACTTATATACAATTGTGTAACACATTCATGTACAGTCAACAATATCATGAAATAAGCAATCATCTCGATGAAAACCATTCCAAAACATTGGCTCAGCGGCGTCAGCGCTCCATTCATTTATTCCAAATACTTACTCAAACCATTTAAAAACGCTCTAAACCAACTGAAAAGGATGGAATCAACTATGTTATTCAAGATAAATAAAGCTAGATAAAAAAAATCGCGATTTCAACTTCATATTTCAAATTGTAAGCGTCTGATAGGTTGTTGATGGAATTGGAAGCTATTAATAGACTTTGTATGCATACTATATTAAAGCGAGGTGATAAATATCGCTAATTTTGTTCATCCTAAAAAAATGCGATATTGGATTACCTCTTATTAAATTCACTCAAAAATCACTCCACACAATAATTCAATTTCTATCCAAAATCATCCCAAATCGTTCACCTTGCCAATTTCACGATGTTGTTAACTGTATGTGTGATGATGAAATACTGAACAATAGATTTGAGCACAGCTTTACAATGCACCTTGTTTAAACGAAATGGTTCTTTTCCTTGCACCTAGTAACCTGTAAAACATACAAAGTTGAGTTATTTCCCTACAAATTAGGGACCTGAAACCCAAAAATGTACTTGTATTTTTGCTATGTAAGTATTATCGGATCTTAAAATATTCATGCAATAAATAATTTGGATGAAATTATGTTAATTGCTGGTTTTGTCAATAGGGTCAATGAATGTGTGTTGGTGCGTCCTTGGGCGAAATTGCAGTGATCATTTAGTGTGAAACTTAAAACTCTCAAGGATGATTTCTGCGATAAAAATAGAATAACAAATGTCTAAACATTTCGAATAAATATTTTATTTGAATTTCTTAATCACTACTGGGATTTGTTTTAATGCATTAATATCATGATATGATTGCATAAGCAGCGTCAAACCGCGATTAAAACAATCGCAATTGTGCCTTCATTTGCATTCTGAGACGTTTTTATCAAAAATTCGATCTGGGTGTTTTTTGCGACTACATAACTGGATTTAAGTTATTATTGCTCTATTTTCCGTTTCGAAATAAATATATATGTTCGGTGCAAAGTAAAGATAAGATTCCGGAATTATCCTACGCAAAGAAGTAATTCTTACATAATCCGCCAATTCTAGAATTTTACCGGACAATTCTAGAATCGCGCAACGGGGTTTTATCGGTTTTTCACATGACGAAGTTATTGCGCAAAATAGGAATAATATTGCTCAAAGTAGAAGTTCATAGGGCAATACGTTAAAAAATTGTTTAAAATAGTTACTTGTATAATTCCATAAGTAAAAAAAATTATATTTATTTTGTAAAGCAATGTTTTTAAAACAAATGCTTGGAAACAGATATTACTAGAGGTAAATTACGTCTTTTTAATTTGGGTTTTTTTCGCTGTATTTTTACTAGTTTTAGACAATTGCATTTGATAGCTGGCCTAGCCACAAATACCCTAAGGAAATAATCGCTTTGTCCTGAAGAATAAAGAAAACAAGAGGACCATGATGTTCCTATATCGCTCACCTTCGTCTCCTTGACTTCTCCCTTAGTAAAATTAAATACTTGAAAGATCTTTAAATGACCATTAAATCTTTCAAAGAAAGACAGTACTCAATCCCTATGATCGCTGCATAAATTTCTAGCCTTTCTAAATAAGTTTCATGTGACCTGATCAACATTCTGACCAAGTTTCATAAAGATTAGGCCATATTTGTGCCCTCTAGAGTGTAAACAAGAACATTTTCATTAAGGCCCCTTTTCCCGTGATATGACATGGATCTTTCCAATTTTAAATAGGGTTCATCCTTGTGACCTAGCCATTGTTCTGACAATGTTTCGTGAAAATTGAATTATATTTGTGGCTTCTAGAGCGTAAACAAGAAAATTGTAATTAAGGCCTCTTTTCCCTTGATATGGCACGGATCCTTCCAATTTTCAATAGAGATCATCCTTGTGACTTGGCCAACCTTCTGACCAATTTCATTAAGATTGGGCCATATTTGTGGCCTCTAGTGCGTAAACGAGAAAATTGTCAATAAGACTCCTTTTCCCGTGATATGGCATGGATCCTTCCCATTTTCAATAGGGTTCATTCTTGTGACCTGGTAAACATAAGGACTAAGTTTCATCAGGATTTGGCCATATTTTGGGCCTCTAGAGTGTTAACAAGAAATTTTTCTTTAAGGCCCCTTTTCCGTGCTATGGTACAGATCCTTCCCATTTTCAATAGGGTTCATCCTTGTGACCTTGCCAACATTTTGACTAAGTTTTATTAAGATTGGGCCATATTTGTGGCCTCTAGAGTGTAAACACTAAGATTGTTGACGCCGGACGACGGACGACAGACGACAGACGACAGACGACACACGACGCACAGTACACGACGGACGACGGACAATCAATGATCACAAAAGCTCACCTTGAGCACGATGTGCTCAGGTGAGCTAAAAAGCGAATGTTTTCAATGAATAAAGTCTATAAAACATGATATACAATGCGCTAACAACAACAACAACAAAAGAACACACGCGCATAATTATATATAATTTCATTTATACATGTACATACAATGTTACGAAGTTTCAGTTTACGATGAAACAATTACGAATGCTTTTACTTTGTCCAGATAACTACTTTACGCACGGACATCTGATTCTACAGAAAATTCTGAAATTTCAGTTGTATGACTCAAATAATACAAAACAAGCAATTTAAGACTACTCCAATGCAAAGACGTTAATTAAAGAACTGAAAATAGACTGCAAAATATTGAAGATAAACTTCAGAAAAGGAAAGAAATTGCTTGTTGAGGCAACTAATTTCTCATTTTTTCTCAGTTTTCCACTATGATTACCTCCAATGCATAAATATCGGTTTATGGGAAAATCGTAAAACAACCAGATCAAAGCATTTATTTAATTTTGGGAAACAAACTTATTTTCTTGTTTCCTTGTTTAACCAAAAACATAAGTTGAATTTTTTTAAATTGGATTTCTAGTCTTTTGTCAATTGTATTGTAATTAAAGCAGGTTTTCCTGAAGCGCAGGTCGTATATATGTGCTGACTGCCTCCTTTCTGTTAGAAAAACCATTTAATTACTTGATTACACAGTACATGTCTAAGATGAAACTTTTGATTATCTTTTACACGTCTTTTTGACATAGTTCTGCAATATTTTAAAAACACCCTCTTCTAATATCTGTCTGTATCTCTCGATTTAACACAAAGCCATCTGTATCTCTCGATTTAATATAAAACTATCTGTATCTATCGATTTAATATAAAACCATCTGTTTCTCTTGATTTATACTGAATGATATTATTACGGGTTAAACAAGTTGCAAATGAACTAACTTTTTGTTGGGATATGCTTTTTAGCTTTTGTGATCACCCTTTTTTCCGTCGTGCGTCGTCCGTCGGTAGTCGTCAACAATTCTTTAAACATCTCCTCCTTAGTATCCGATTGGCGGATTTCAAACAACCTTGGCAGAAATGGTCCTTAGGTGACCCTTCTCAAAACTTGTTCGTGAGATTTTGATTGACCCCCCAAATATGGGCATGGCAGGGCGGGGCAATATTTGACTCTGAAAAAATTAAACATCTTCTTCTCATTACCATTGGGCGGATTTTAACCAAACTAGACAGAAATGTTCCTTGTGTGACCCTTCTCAAACCTTGTTCGTGAAATTTTGATTGAAACCCCCCCCCCCCCTGAAATCTTTTAACATCTTCTCCCCAGTAACAAATAGGTGGGTTTAACCAAACTTGGCAGAATTGTTCCTTTGGTGACTCTTCTGAAAAGTTGTATGTGCAATTTTGATTGACTCCCAAATATGGGCGTTTCAGGGCGGGGCATTTTCGCACTTCAAAATCTATGAACAACATCACCTCCTAATAACTATTTCAAATGAAACTTTGCCAGAATGTTACTTTGGTACCCCTTCTCAGAAAATCTTTGTGACATTCTAATTGGACTATAAATATGGGCATGACAGGGTAGGGCCTTTTTTTGCCCTGAATTCTTTGAATAACATCTCCTCAACAACTCGTCAAATTGCAATGATATTTTACTAGAATGTAAATTTGGTGGGATCCACTTGACAAATAAAATTCAGGTTTAGGTTTAGGTTTAGGTTTAGGTCCATTCTGACCCTCTTGTATCTCAGTTCAATTTCTCTAAAGTTTGCTATCATACCATTGTTTTTTAAGTCATCTACCTCGAACTAGAAAAAGATCAATTTATCCCTCTTAAGCATCGATAGCTTCTTTATAAGACCAGGGCCCGAGGTTATAAAACTTTTCTCAGGCTCAACTGAGAATTTTCTCAAATTTTGAAAATTAAATACATGTATGAAATTAAAAGATAATATAAATAAGTTATTGTTTATAATAACTTATTTTAAAATATTATCTTTTCTTTTTCGGAATACATTAAAATGACTATTAAAACAGAATTATGACTTTAATCTCAAATTGAAATTTGAGAGATTTGAATAAAGAATAAGAAAAGTTTTATAACCTCGCGCCCAGAAATGACAACCGCGGATATTATTGTAATTAAGGGTCAAAAGTTAGTCGAGTTATGTCAGGTGTATATGTTGGTAGGTCTTGGAATATATATAATAATACATACTCAGTATTTTGTATGAAAATAAATATCTTACGAGGTTGGGGGAATTGGTAATTGTGGAGGCTCTGCTGAGTAAGATATATTTACATACATTACACTTGAAGAGTATTTTATTTATCTTATAACCTCTATTTGCCTTGTTTTCGTCGATGTATCTAACAGAAATGCAAGTTTCTAAAATAACCGCATTATGTAATTGTTCTAAAAATATCCATGTGATATCATAAAAGATATCATATTGGATGTTACATGTATCACACTGATATCTGTATAGTTATAAGATAAAAAGTAAAACATCTGTTGCTATATTACAAGTGTTGACTCTCACAGTTTGGTTTCTTGCAGGAGAATACAATACGAGAGGCTACATTGGTGTATGATTAATTGCGAATCAAAGCTGTTCTATTAAAACATTATCGGACATTATACACTTCATTATAGTATTATAGATATGTATTGTCTTGAAGACCCAGGTCCAACCAAATGTTGCTGTTTTTACTTTGACATCTTGAAATAATTTCTCATTCAAAAACCAGAATTCAAATGTTTAACCAGACTCGACGGAAATAACCTTTTTTTTCATTTTTCGTGATTTTTAGATCGAATGTCTAAATACTGGCATTACAGGTTGGGGCTGTATTTTATCTTGCTCGGTAAGAGGTACATTTTGATCGAATTTGGCACAATTGTTCCTTGGGTGAAGCCCGAATAAACAGGGTAAGCTTAGGCTGTTTTATTGTGATTTTTTCAAACACCTTCCCCTCCCAAAACAGTTGGTAAAAATAAATCTAATTTGAAATGAGTGCTCCTTGGTTGAACCTTCTACTAATTGGTTCTTGAAATTTTGATTGATGTCAAGTGTATGGAGTTGACAGGGAGGGCTTATTTTCTCTAGATCTTTTAACATCTTTGTTTGTCTAACTGGTGGTGCAAGTTCTATTAAATTTGGAAGACTTATTTTGCGGCGGGTTTTTTTTTGTTTTTTTTTTTTCAAAGTGAAATTTTGGTAAATCCCCAAATATGCATGTTGTTCAGGAAAAGTTTTAAACGATTGAGGACCAGAAAACCCCTCTTTTTAATATACAGTTAAAAACATCGTGAAGTTGACATTTACCTCAATCATAACCATTCTATATCGCTCACTCAGCGCTCCAATCATTCATTCCAAACACTCACTCAAACCATTCAAAAACACTCAAACCCATTGCAAAACATAGAACCAACAACGTCATTCAAAATAAATTTTGATAGAGAAAATCGTGATTTTTCTGACATAATTCAAATTGTTAGTGTCGCATAGGTTCTTGGGGAAAAAGGAAGCTATGTATAGAAGTTGTACGCATATTTTATTAAAGGGAGGTAATCAATATAGCTAATTTTGTTCATTATGAACAAAATTTGCTATATAGGATTACCTCCCATTAAATTCACCCAAAACTCGCTCCACACACTCATTCAATTTCATTCCTAAATCATTACAAACTCATTCACCTTGTCAATTTCACGATGTTGTTAACTGTAATTCACTAGCTGTCAATCCTAATAAATTGACCACTCAGGGGAAACAAAATCTATGCGGAAAGATTTTTGGTAAATTTCAGATGAAATTTAGCCGAGACAGCCGGTGCGTATAGGATTGAGCTCAATACATGGGCGTAGCTACATTGGTTTGAAATCATTTTCCAAAATTGATGACACAAGTTTCATAATCACACTGACAAACAAAGATGATGGATTTCTTCCAGGAACAAAATGTATATCAATCAATACATATTGAGCAAATACATTCATATAATGCGGCATCTGACACTTACAAAATGGAAAAATCCTTTGTAACAACGATTTTTCGCCACATGGAGGAAAAGTTCAGTAAGATTTGGTCAAAGAAATAATCAATAGCTTTATTCCAAGGCTATTCCCACAAAACTGCATTTTGGAATGTCAAAGATTGTGCTCCTTTATCGATGACCGGTCGTATATCATGGACACAGTGTTGAGATAATTAACCTTTATGAACAGATTATGCACACGTTATCTTTCTGGACAGGCTATTAACTTGTGAAAACATGGCTGAACGCTCTCAGGGGACGAATAGAAATTACCCATATTATACAGATTTAGTGCAGCACGTGCGTTATACTGGCCTACACATTACTTTACATCTTTGTGTTTTTTTTTTCAGGTTGGAAAAATCTGAATCATCAGTCTGGAATCTAGTTGCCTTTATATATATTTTTTTTTCAAACTTAAATGAAACATTTTACTGATTAATGTCCAATTACCCGAGAATTACAAATGTGTTCATGAAACAAGAAGGAAGAAGGAACAAATTTGATTGAATGTGCTCGAAAACTTTAAAGTAACTTGATTCAGTCCTGGCCATATATATGTGAACTTTTGTCATATAGTTGATTTAGTATATAGTTGACCACAATTTGTAACGTAATCAATATGTCGTATTGCAAAACCTATGTTATGTGCAAGCTAAGACATCAGCCCTGCGTTTGGGATGACAAAACTATGCGAAATGTTTTCAAATTATTCCCCGCTTTGAACGTGCGTGTGCGTGCAAAGCGGAGCATAATTTGTAAACCATTCGCTGCGGGTTGTCATCTTGAATTCAGGGCAATTCTTTAAAACTTTTCTTACTTTTGTTGAGATATCTGTGAAAACGGCAAAACCCTTTTTCATTATATTTTTCAACTCTGAATAATCTTGTTTTGCAATGGCGTTTGTGTTTTTGTTGTCATAAGCGTGAATTATTTATAAAACACCACTCTTCAAACTCGGCTCTTATCTTACCCTTTCAATTCTAAATTTCAGGATTCATATTTACCTTTCAAGTTTCACACTGGCAAGTTGATTTTTGAAAGCATCGCAAACAATGTGTTATTGAAGTACACGTACACGTTAAGTTCGCATATCAAATCTGCAAGTATGTTTAACTTCTTCTAATTTTTGCTGAATTAAAAATGTTCCAAAAAGTGACCGAATATTACAGAAAAGAATACAGAATTCAACTCAAAAATAATCCTTTTATTGAATGTACTATCAACAGGAAGATTTGCTTCCGGCTTCTTTATTCTTCCGAGAAAGAACGACATAATATGACCTTTGTTCACTAAATCAGCCTAGATTCCGTAAAAGGAAATATTTGATGTTCCCCTATAATTACACCTTCGGCTATCGGAACCATTTAACGTTTTAATTATCTTCTTTTAAGAAATTATAAGAAAGGCATGATTTTTTCTTAGACACAGAAAGCCATCAAATACATAAAAGCTTTAATTTAAATTATGCGCGATTCATATAAAATATATATACTGAGGAAAAATATAGAATACAAAATACATAAAAGCCTTTAGATTGAGCACGATTCGATAAAAAAAACAACAAACAAACCAACACTGAGGAAAAAAAACAAAACAAAACAAAACAAAAAAATAATCAATTTTCTATTTCTCCTTTCTGTCGATTTAACGTGTTTTGCAAAAATTGTTATATGAAATTAAATCGATGTGACTTCATGGATTCTGCTAAATTTGAAGACAACGTGTGTTGCCTCCGGAAACAGAAAATATTGAACGCCCTTAAACTGTACTAATTCACGTCATTTTCATTTTTATGTTAAGCATGTAGGTGTTTAGCTCACCAAATAAACGTGCCCAAGATGAGCTTTAGTGATAATTTTTTCCGTCATGCGACGTGCGTTCTTATTCGGCCGTCGTCCGACGGATGCCTCAATCATTTTTAGACATTTTGTCCTAAGTAACCAATTAGCAGATTTCAACAAACATTGGCAGAAATGTTCCTTGTGTGAACATTGTCGAAGATTCTTCGTAAAATTTTCCCCATGTATTGGCGTGGCAGTTTTTGACATAGTAATTTAAAAAGACGTCGCCTCAGTAATCAATAGGCGGATGTCCATTAAATCTTAGTCTTTGTGTTATCCTTTTTAAACATGTTCAAGAAATTTTGATTGACGCCCCCCTCCCTATACGGGCGCGGCAAAAAATATCTTACTCGGTTGTGGGAATTGATAGCTGTCTCGGTAGTGCCTGGACAATTACCAAATCCCCCAACCTCATTAGGTATTTTTTTCATAAAAACACTTAGTACGTATTATTTTTTCCGGATTGCAAATTTCTCTGCTTCATCTTATATTATTCAGGCGAGCGATATAGAGCTATTCTGGTCATTTGGTGTCAATTTAGTAGGGAAACGGGAAAAACCTTAATTGTCAATGGTACAATTTTTTGAAATTATTCTAACCTTGAAATGAAAATGATAACAATTTTTGGGTTTTTAAGTTTTTCGGCGACGTTCAATTTGCAAGACAATCATTTGAAGATGGTACCCTGATTTCATGGCTAAACCTCTAAGAGTTTCTGACAAAACAAGCTTTGGCTCGACACCAGTTCTCAACGTTGTATAGGTCGTGAAATAAGATTACGCAAATTTGACAAATGTTTCAACTTTCACGTAATCAAAAGCAGAGACAAGTCCTATTTGATTGAGAAGTTTACAATTTTGAAAATCTTATGGCAATTTTGAGAAAACAGTTTTAGAGGGTAGCTCGACATATTTGATGTCAAAACAGATTACCAGTTAGACTGGTCTCAAGTTACAGTTCACAACATTGTGAAATTCACAACATTGTGAAATTCACAATTGGCTGATGTTGGAATGAAAAAAGAATGAAATTGAATGAAGGGGGAGCGATTTTTAAGTGATTTCCAAGGGAAATAAAGCACAATTAATAGTTTCGATTAATTGGACGAAATTAACGATACTGATTTAACCCCGCCCCCCACCCCTCCCTCCTTTAATAGATTTTTTGTACTTTTTTGTCTTTTGTCTCTTCAGTAACAATTCAGACACTTTAAAACTTGCACAAGCCAATAAAATTATAGAAAGACTAAATCGATTTGAGTAAATGACGATCGCTTTGAATCATTTCTTATAAATTGAATGGGTTGATTGAGTGTCTGGAATGAATGGACTGCTGAGTGAGCAATTGAGAATGATTTGGATTGAGATGAATGTCACTTTCACGATGTTACTTACTGAATGCCTAAGTGGTACGTGGCATAAAGATATTTCAACAAATAAAACTATTCACCAGAAGGTGTATCTGAAGGATATGTATGGAGTGTTTCGTTAGATCATCTGAGCACAAAATGCTCATGTGAGATAGAGTGACGACCCTCAGTCCGGCCTCTGTATTCCGTCGTGTGGCGTCAGTCAACTGTTTTCTTCAAAAACATATCTTCCTTAACAACTGGGCCAAATTAGACTAAATTTCTAGGAATGATCCCTACGAGGTACTTGTCCAAAATAGCGAAAATAATTGAATTCGGATGAAAACTCTGGTTGCAATGTCAATAGAAGTTGAGTTTTTTGAACATCTTTAAAATTCTTCTTTTTTCTGACGCTCACAGCCTTAAAATTTGACATGGACCAGAAGCTCATAATACCCAAGTGCCCATCTCGTGAGTGTGGGACCACCGGGCCATATTCAATTGATGCCGAAAAATGCACCTAGTGGTGACTGAGTAGTTCTCGTCAGAGGTTTAATGCTCAAATAATATGTCCCAGCTTCATGTTCTGGGCCCCAAATTTACACTTTTCGTTTTCTCAAGCTTTTAAAGATAATGTTAATACGTGGCCATAAAATAGCAAATTATTTGCATGTTCTTTTATGTACACGTATTAATAATGATATCACAAGAGAATTAAAACTATAATCTCATGGTGAAATTCGAGAAAATCCCAAGTTGAGCTTGAGACAATTTTTATAATCTAGGGTCCTGATACATGTACATGTAACACAAGACAATTTATGTCTCATCTTAATAGTTATTATGAGTTTGTGATAAACATAAATGTATCATCAAAACAGGATGAAACCTTACTGAAAAGATTGTCATCGATATAAATGAATCCATAAAAGTAAGTTTGAGCAATGATGTAGATGTTTCTTAAGGTTTCAGATAATCTTTTTATCTTTTAAAGATACGATTATAACACAATAGGCTATAACGGGACTTGTCCTTTCTACACTAAAGTGTTAGCTTTACGCTGTATTAATAATCATTTTAATTCACTATGTTCTTAAGTGAATGTACTATGTATAAATTTTAAAGTCCATGGACATGACAGCCTAAAGGCATTATATGCAAATTTGTAATAAAAAAATGTATCGCCTAGCGAAACGTGTTGCTGATGGAGTATCTCGACATCAAAAATGTGTTTTTTTAAATGTGTCGTTACATGTACGATGTTTTGACCATCCTATTACGTGTAAATTGACAAAATTATCAGGGAGCCACTATCTCTGTCTGTGCTTTAATGCCTCTCTTTCTTCTATTCACGGTTATTGTTTATTTATTCCTTTATGCTTATCTATAATGAGTCAATATCTTTTTAAAAGCCGGTTACACGTTTTCCTGTCTAATGTCATTGATTCGTTAAACTAAGCCGGAACTGTAAATTTTAGATTTCCGAAAAACGGGCGTTAAATGTCTTAATTGAATAAATTCTAATATTTTATTTAAAGCTGCTATTTCACAGTTTTTCATAGAATAAAATACAAAACTTGTTCTTAGATTTGGAAATGAGTGTATTTTTAGATGAATAAGAATTGCCCAAGGGCATTGGTACTAAAAAACAACATAGCCGCAAGATCAATAAGGGACCCAGTCTATTCATTTCAAGTCTATAAATCACTCACAAAATCAGTACTTTCCGCGAATAATCTTTAATTTTGCTTGTATTGATATGAAAATTCCAGCTGTCAAATACTTTTACCTCAATCTTTTATCAAACAAGACAAATTTGCAGAATGTACACGCCTAGTAAGCTCGAAATTGAAGAATAATTTTTAGGCGTATGTAGTTGCTTCATTATTTAGAAAGTATTTCGCTAAATTTCGCAATATCGGTCTTTCTTTCCATGCATTACCAGGTTGAAGCTTATTATTCCAAAGGCTTCAACAAGATGAGGTCGATACTTCCGAATGATTTAAAGAAAATTTAAAAAAAGAAAAAAAACATTTTCCCAATTTGTGAAAGAGCAGCTTTGAAGTGTCTTCATTCAGCATGTTAACCGAACTGAAACAGAAGAAAATAAAATTCAAACAATTCAAAGTTCTGAAACGCGATTTTGTCGTCACACTTATGTACTAATATGGATGAGTGTATCATTTGGTGTTTCTATTGGATTATAAAGTGGAATTATCTTAGCACATGGCAAATAACGCCCACAGGGCGTTATGTTTGAGCCATGCGCTAAGGTAATTGTACTTTATACTCCGATACACGCAATTAAAATATACTCTCGGCCCTTATAATAACAATCCTTGAGATTTCAGAAACATTTAAAATACTCAGCTAAATGATAAAGGTCGAAGTCTACCTTCTGCGCATAGTCAATACAATATCCATTTTAGAACGAAAATTTTACGTGTTTTGTTGTCTCGCTATTTATGTTTTCTGGAAAAAAAAAAGTTTGGTAAATGGGACATGGATAGAGGACAGCGTTGAAATTTCTAGCCGTATTTATGAAAAGAAAATTATTTCTATCTAGTATTTCTCCATTTTAACCCTTTGCTGTTAAATCCCTGCTTTTTACGTGCCTGTCATTTTATGATTGAGAAAACATTGTGAAAAAAGAAGAAATTGCTTCTGACAAGTAATTTCTTCTTTTTCCACACTATTTTCTACCCTATCGAATGGTTATTTTTCAAATTGAATTTACTTTTAATTTTCGTCTGCAAAACCTTTGAATTTGGACAGGTCCAAAATTTTGTAAAACAGGAAAGGGTTAAAACAAAATCGGCGAGATCAAGCGAGGTCGACATGGTTACTTGATGGTCTTCGTAGACTCATTATGAACGATTGCTCAGAATCAGAACTGCATGCTTGCAATCAAAAAAAAAAAAATCAAGAAAATATTTAAAGTCTTAGCTGATCAAAAGCGATGGATGGATATAGAACGGCAACGCAGGCTTTTCGGGTTCCTAAAATAGTGGACTTACAGGTCACTGGTCGGGGGGAGGGGTCCAAAAGACCTATGGTAGTTTGTACAAAAATAAAGTGCAATGGATTTCATTACGTGATATAATTTGAACCGATCAATTTTATTCATTTTATTGTAATGCAATTGTAATATTAGTTAGTATTGTTTAAATGAACGAAAAAGGAGTAACAAACGGAAATCATGCATGGTAAAAATGCACAATGCAGCCATCTCCATTGGCAATTTTAGATGAAATCGAAAATTTTAGTTATACAACAATATCTCATTTTCCTACAAATATTGTTTTCAATATGTTTTATTTCACTTAAATTTTTTCTTTTTTTATTTATTTATTTATTTATTTATTTATTTATTTATTTATTTATTTATTTATTTTGAAAATGTGCTTTGAAATAAATCTACCAAACAATCTGGCGTATTAACTCTGTCTATCTGATCTATCGTCGGAGAAATTTTGGTATAATAGTCTTGGGATTTTCAACAATCTCCTGCTACACGTACCTTTGATGTCGAACTATAAATAGCGCAATGACGCGAAAATGCATTCATTCTAAATACAGGAACCATATGTATTGTTAAACAAACGATATAGGATTAACGCTAAACAATAACAATCTAACTTCTTTAAAGTTGAATAAATTGTTCGCCTAAATATTGTACACGAGCGCAATTGCTGAAATCGGAGATATGAATATATAATTTACAAAACGTTTGAATTTTGCAATGACAAGCACCCTAAACATGTATGAAGCACAAATGTTGAACTGAGCGGTAGAATCTGTGCATGGCTTACTTGTTTTGTTGACAGTTTTATGCATGGACAATGAGTGAGCTATTTGATATTTCAACCACGTCTAAAACGGGTACTATCTAGTACAGCACTTTTGCCACACCGAGTTGGTTATGGGCATGCTGGTTTTTGTTTCCGATCTGATCATTCCCAAAGATAGATTGTGCAATGCAAACTCGATGTAAATGACACTACTTTCCAAAAGACAAAAATGATGTACTCATAGTAAAATAGCAAATTATCATAGTTAGGAATAAACAAGTCTGATACATACAAAGAACTTTCTTTGCAATAATGTACTTTGATGACAGACTATCTTAAAAATCCATACATATATAAAATACTCATAAAGATTCCTCCAAGGAAGCTTACGTTGCAATAAATAATATATTCCATATAATATATCGTCTTTTGAATTTATTGCTTATCATATAAACGTTCTCAGGAGACTCTGTTTTTGCTCTTCCGCTTTTCTGTTACTGTATCATACAGTTAGTAACATCGTGAAATTGACATTCACCTCAATCAAAACCACTCTAGATCGCTCACTCAGCGCTTCAATCATTCACTCCAAACACTCACTTAAACCATTCATAAACGCCCAATTCAGTTGAAAAATGTAGAATCAACAACGTCATTCAAAATAAATTTTGATAGAGAAAAATCGCGATTTGACTGACATAATTCAGATTTTTTGCGTCTCATCTCATTGGTTCTTGAAAAATATGGAAGCTACGAAAAAAACTTGTATGCATTTTTTATTAAAGGGAGGTAATCGATATCGCTTTTTTTGTTCATCTTGAACAAAATTTGCGATAAATGATTACCTCCCTTAAATTTCACTCAAAACTCGCTCCTCACACTCATTTAATTTTACTACTACATCATTTCAAAATCATTCACTGTCATTTCACGATATTGTCAACTGTAAAAACTGTTTTTGCCGTTACGGTAGTGAAGAACCAATAAGAAATTTCCGAACGTAAATGAAGTAGTGAACCCGTAACAGTTTCCCGACATAAAGCAGTAAATGAAATCAAGGAGTATTTTATGTGATTAGAATGGAGTTTGTGATAATCTGAATGATTTCGGAGCGTTTGAGTGTTTCGAGTTAGAATTAAACTGTTTCATAAGACGCGTTAAGCAAACAATTTTAAATAGATTGAGTAGTGTGAAAAAAATAAAATGAAATTAAAGTGCACAAATTCATGTTGTCGGCATAAGAAAAAAACTAAGAGTTCACTTTGATTCTATTTTCAAATCCAGTCAGAATACAGTCATGAAATTAATTTTGTAATGATTTTAGAATGAAATTGAATGAGTGTATCGAGTGAGTAATCTTATGTAATATTTGCATATTATTAAAATGCCCTTTGTTCAATTCACACACATGTAATTTATCTTTTACCCCATACGAAGTGCGCTGAGAGGTGCCGAATAACATCAGTAACGAAGATTCTGTAAAGCACTAGATAGTGGACATTAGTTCAGAATGATATTTTTTATGTAATTTAAGCATTCGATAAGGCTTGGCACCGGGGTCTTATTTACAAACTAAATAGCGCAGGCTTTAAAGGAACACTGTTAGACTCGTTCATTTATTACTTATCTAATAGATATCAAAGGGCTGTCCTTAATGGTAGCTATTCTGAACCTAGAGTTTTAAAGGCAGGTGTTCACCAAGGGTCAATATAAGGTCCATTATTATTTTTAGTTTATATAAACGACATAGTCGATGAAATGGAATCTAATGTTAACTTTTTTGCTGATGACACGAGTCTATCATTAGAAATAGACGATCCTTTATTCATGCAGACTGAAATATACAAACAGATATAAACAAAATAGATTCCAGGGCACAAAAATGGACCGTTAAATTTAATCCATCGAATCCATCACTTTTGATCACCCGCAAAGTAAATAGACCTCAGCATTCAGATTTATATATTGCAACTACAAATATTCTAACGATGAAACCATAAACATTTAGGTATATCTATATAAGATGATGGATCATGGAATTGTCATTTAAGAAACTCAGCTGACAAAGCGTCGAAAAGGATTAACATTTATCGAAGTCTTAAAATCGTCTTGATAGACATCCCTTGCAAACTTTTAATTTTCCTTTATTCGTCCTATAATAGATTATGCAGATGTAATTTTGGACAACCGCTGAAATAATTTAAAAAGACGAACTCAATGAAATCCAAACGGAAGTTGCAAGGATAGTGACCGGCTGTACAAAGCTTGTTTCGCTCGCTGATCTCGATGAAGTGTCAGGGTGGGAATCCCTAGAATAACGTAGGCGAAATCATAAACTGATTTTATACTTTTAAATGGTTAATGGAATAACGCAATATAGTTTAAGTTCGTTAGTTACCAAATCAATCAATCGAAGCACATTCTCATATAGTCTACGCAGATCTCGAAACCACAGAGTGCAGATCTGCAAGATGGACCTTTATAAAAGGTCATTTCTTCCGACAGTTATTTAAGATTGGAACAATTTGCCTATCGAACTACGGGAGCAAGATTCATTCTCATACTTCAAAAAAGTAATCGTGACAAACCCGTTGTACGTTTTAGGTCAAAGGAAGCCTCAGGTCATACATACAAGGATAAGAAATAAATGCAGCTCTTTGAATCACCATTTATTTGCAAAAAAAAACAAAAACAAAAAAACATTGTTGACTCCCCCTATGCTCTTGTGGTCGTACTGAGACAAGCGAACACTTCTTTTTTGAATGCTATAAGTACATTAATATTAGAGAACGACTTTTTGGCAAATTATTACTTTTCGGCAATATCGACATCGATATGCTTCTTTATGGAAAAGATACGCTGACAATTGATGAAAACTCGTCTATTTTCTACAAAGTTCAATGTTACATCAGAGATAGAAAACGATTTATTTAAAAGTCATACTACGCCTAAAATAAAACAATGCATTACTTCGATTTATATCAAGTTAATAGCCTGTGATGTTTTATGTAGTTGTTGCTAAAATCGTTTTCATGTGATTCAGAAAGACATAAGAATAACACAATATACCTCTAAACCCACTTTATTTCATTACACGTACTATCTTATTTAACCCAAATTTACTATTCTTTACGTTAAAAGAATAAATGAAAACAAACTACCTTTTTTCGAAACATCTTTAAACATATGCGTACACATATTTAGCCATCAAGAAGAAAAAAAAAAAGAACTTTATAAGCTCCACTTTCGCTCTAATCCTTTTAACATGTTTATATTGAGATTTGTCAATCTAGTATGTACACTAGTTTTACTATGCAAATAAAACATGTTTAAACAAAACAAAAACTTGACTGACAGACGGACGACCTGTGCCATGACATTGAACGACGTCAGACAAATTTCAAATTAATGTAAAGGGGAGAAATCGGGGGGTGAGGGCAAGGGGCCTAGAGTGGTAAGGTCCTTGATTGAAGGGTCGGAATGGATCGAGGCCTGACCACACCGCGGATTTTTGCTTAAATATTTATCAATTAATTTGTTTTTAAGTAAATGGTATACAGGTTGCTTCTCTCCATCCATGAGTATAAATAAGTAAAAAAGAGTTTTAAATCTAAGGGCTCTGATAGCAGAAAGAAATAATGTATTAAAATTACCTACAGTTAACAACATCGTGAAATTGAAAAGTTGATTGATTTTAGAATGATTTGGGAATGAAATTGAATGAGTGTGTGGAGCGAGTTTTGAGTGAATTTAATGGGAGGTAATTCTATATATCCGATATTGATTACCTCTCTTAAATAAAAAAAAAAACTCATAAAAGTTCTATACATAGATTCCTATTTCTTCAAGAACCTATTAGACGCTTACAATTTGAATTCCATCAGTGAAACGCGATTTTTCTCTGTCAAAATTTATTTTGAATAACGTTGTTGATTCTATATTTTTCATTTGGTTTAAGCGTATTTGAATGGTTTGAGTGAGTGTCTATAATCAATGATTTGAGCGCTGAGTGAGCGATTTAGAATGGTTTTGATTGAGGTGAATGTTAATTTCACGATGTAACTAACTGTAGCAGAAAGAAACCATGTATAAAACAGCCGACCTAGAACTCAAAAGAATCACTCCATTACATGTACCTTTATTTATTACGTCATACGTCTAAATCCGCTAACATAAAAAATGAACCTATCACCACCAATATATACTGTGTCACTGGACATTTTTGCATGTCACATAAACCGATTGACATATTCCCGCTTCAGACTTTTTCTTCTTTTATTTCATTCTGTCAGTAAAACATGTAATTTTAGATCTAAAACCAGACAAAATAGCATCAGGTTCATAATTCAAATGAAGCCAAGACAGACTTGCTTATTTATGCGCAAAATGTAATCAGTTGTAATAATAACAAAGCAATATCTAGAAAATTGAGGATCGGATTTTTCGGTAAACGATCGTCTGACAAAGATAATGACTTCTTGTAAGTTATTATTTCTAATAAAAGAATACAAATCACAAAAACACTAGTTTATCTGGATTGCAATGGTAAAATAGAATTTAAACATACTGCATTATATGTGAGAAACAAAAATATATACGAAATTTTATTCGAAGACACATTTAAAAAATAATAGATCTGCTGAGCTGAGGTTTATTAGATACACTTAAGATACCGACAAATACATGATTTTGGAATGAAATTGAATGAGCGATATGAAAGAATTTTGAATGAAATTCAATGGAGGTAATAAAATATCCAATTTTGACAAAATCGTCAAATTTTACGACCTTTCTTGAAAACTATGATTTTTAAAAAATTTTTTATTTGCTATATAAAAGATTAGAAGATGTTTCCAATGAATTCTATCTTATCATGAAAACCAAATATTTTATTTGACTTTAATGAAATTTCGAATCATTGCGAACAAATCCGTAGTGTTTTCAACTAATTTCGAGCGTTTTCAACGTTATGAGTGACTTGCTGTAAATGGAGCGCTGAACGAGTGATTCTAAATTGTTAAAAACGCATTGAAAAGGGTGTATGTTTATTTGAACTGGGTTTAACGCCACTTTCAACAATCTTACATTGTGCAGTACGTACATTTGATATCATTCAAAGTCGCTCAAAATGCCAGAATTTCTCTACAATTCTTTTTAGCAATTATTTACTCCCAGATTGCTTCCTGTGTCTGAAACAATACACCATACAAAATTATAATTCGGGAAGTAATTTTTGGTTGGATACACGAGGGATTTGAATTACGAACTTTATAAAATAAAATCCGAGAATCTTTTTCATAACTTGACCTAATTCCTACAATAAATTGGTTAAAACCATTGGCAACTGTCAATCAAAAATGAAAGAAAAAAGGCATTAAAAACGCTCATTGTTGTAATTGATCGGACAGGTCTTTCGTTTTAGACTGGTAACATTTGTTTTGTCAGTAACTGCCAACAATATGATGAAAATGAAGCCCATTCTATGGGTAGTGGACCCGTAACGGTTCGGCAACGTTTCAGAAATAACGAACTTTAACTGTGTTGAACGAGGTTTCCAAATGATTTTCATTAGGAAACTTCGTTCAACAAAGTGAAATCTCATAAGTTCCGAAATGTTGAAGAACTCTTACGGGTCCACTACTTGAATCAGTCATCGTACGAAATTTTCTACAAAGCTCTCCATTTCTTTATTCAAAAATATTCTTCATTTTCATTGACGCCAAGCAAAATTTAAGTAGATTTCTCTGAAACCCTTTCTCATTGCTCCGTTCTCGGAAACGATTTTTTCTCTCAACTGACGTTGTTTATATGGACATTTGCTACAAAATTAGTGTTGCAAAAATATCAAGGAAAAATTAAAGAGCGGTCAGTTAATCATTCATTAGAAACTTTGAAATTCCTCTAATTTCAAAATATTCTTTTTTATAAATATTACTGAAAGAGACGAACCATTGTTTACACAGATATGTACATATACATTTGAGGCCCGTCGGAATTAGAAAAGGGCCATCTAGGCAGTACGTAAAGCCTCGACCACAGTCAGCCTGCGCAATCTGCGCAGTCTGTCTAGGATCGAAACTTTTCGCATTAAATTGACTTTCTGAATTGCCGATTCTATCTTCATGTGAAATGATTTTTTGAAATTCTATCCAGTTTCTCTGTTTCTGAAACTTGTTATTATTTTATTTCAAGAATACACAGATGGTCCATTCCTGCGTGACAGGTCATTTTAAGACATTGAATGCATTTAAATATTCCGAATGCCTCAGTAGCCATGGTGGCATAGGCGCTCAACATGTGACCTGGGAGTCCCTGGTTCGATCCCCATCGTCGTCCGGTAGTGCTTACGGGCAAAACACTTTGTAGCCAGCCTCAGTTCTCACAGATATCAATGTGGGTAGCGGTGGATTAAAACCACTGTCTCCCTTTCAGGGCGGGAAAACATGGATTCAGTGTTCGCGTGAAAACATAGACTAAGTGTTCGGGAGTAGCCTGGCTCCCAGGCTGTCAGTTAGTTTTAAAATTAATAAGGTAGACCACTCATGTGTAACTATTCTATTTCA
This sequence comes from Fragum whitleyi, assembly GCA_948146395.1. Taxonomy (NCBI): domain Eukaryota; kingdom Metazoa; phylum Mollusca; class Bivalvia; order Cardiida; family Cardiidae; genus Fragum; species Fragum whitleyi. The sequence continues at coordinate 33,750,559 of OX411555.1, forward strand.
AATTACCTCCCATATTCTCAAAAACTGACCACTGATCGGTCAGATCAGTGGGACGGAAGCCAGTCTAGTTCGCGAGCGACTCTATCAATTTCAGCTTTATTCAAAATCGAGTTACAAATAGTATTACTAAAAATCGAAATGAACTTTAACATTTTCTTTCACAGTGAGCTACTGCCGCTTTATGCATGTACCACCTACACCACTAACTGTCATAAATGAGGACTGACGTCGCAACAATGGACGAGAATGAGACAGGAATGCTTCTGGACGAGGAGAACGAATACAATTTTGGACAGGCTAACCATTCTCTCCTGAATAATGACTCTTTCTACCAACCCGAGGAAGATTTTGAACATTCTCCACCCTACATAACTGTTTACGTCACTGTGATAAACGTCATCATTTTCTGTGTAGGAACTGTTGGAAACATCCTGGTTATTCTTGTCGTGTGTAAAGTGAGAGCCATGAGAAATCCGACGAACTACTTTCTGTTTACACTCAGTATAGCTGATCTGCTGGTGTTACTCGTGTGTCAACCAGTAGCCCTGATGGAGTTCTATGGAAAGGAGCGATGGTACATAGGCGAAGTCATGTGTATGTATATATATAATACGTATTAAATCACATTTGAAGATTTGATAAATTCGCGATATCTTTTTTGTTAATAACTGGCTTTTTTCCTTTGTTTAGGTCCTTTTCTAAAATGGGTCGCATTACCAATACCCTTAGGAACAAAATCAGGCCCATAACTAAGAACAAAATATTCTTATGTTACAGTTAACAACATCGTGAAACTGACAAGGTGAGTAATTTTGGAATGATTTTGGAATGAAATTGAACGAGTGTGTGGAGCGAGTTTTGAGTTAATTTAATGGGAGGTAATCCTATATAGCAAATTTTGTTCATGATGAACAAAATTAGCTATATTGATTACCTCCCTTTAGTAAAATATGCATACAAGTTCTATACATAGCTTCCTATTTCTTCAAGAACCTCTGGAACGCTAACAATTTGAATTATGTCAGTGGAATCGTGATTTTTCTCTGTCACAATTTATTTTAAATGACGTTGTTGATTCTATGTTTTTCAATGGGTTTGAGCTTTTTTGAACGGTTTGAGTGAGTGTTTGGAATGAATGAATTGAGCGCTGAGTGAGCGAGTTAGAATGGTTATGATTGAGGTGAATGTCAATTTCACGATGTTATTATCTGTAGTTCATGTAACCCAGTGATCCTCCCGATATCATCTTAACAACCGGTAATATTTTATGTTTACTTTCCATACTCACCATTATCCATCGAGTTATTTGTTTCAACCTTTTATGCCTTTACAATCCTTTCAACCTTATAATGAACATGTTCAATTATTTGGATACCTCATTTCTAGAAATGTCTGCCCCATAAGTAAAAAAGGCGCTACCATTAAATCAAATATTTCAAAGAGTTCCGTGCATCTTAATTTTCCGAAAGTACTTTGGAATCATCTTTTCTACAAGAAGTGATAAAGTGTTCCTTTTCTGAGTCCGCGATAATATAGGTTTAAATGAAAGGCCATTGTATTTGAAGAAAAAATTAACATTTATAATTACTTGTTTGAGCAACAATATTTCATTTACTCCTACATGTTCACTACTTTTAGACTATAGTTTCTTTTAAAATTGATTATATGTTGTGTTTATTACAAAATACATTTATAGCACTGCATTGCTGCTACAGTTTTACATTGTCATCAATGTATCATAAACATACTCATTTAGTTAACAATTGTCAGAGGTTTTAAAGCACATCTTGCATAAAGGTTATGTGATAAACTATATGATAAAAAGCGTACTATACAGCAATTGCTTGTTGATTTCCCCTCAACAATTTATGTCACCGCTCTTATACTAGACGTTCAAAGCGGACGTCAGTATAAATGATCGTGATAAAAATCAACTAGACCTAGTACTTTCCGAAGGAAATATACTCTCAGCTGTCAGGCAATACATGCAATTTAGCAATTTCTATGAAATTGACATCGAAATGGACATTCTAGAAAATTGTAAGAAATCTTTCTAAATTGACGTTTCTCTAGAACAATTTGTCTTCCCGTAGGTATTTGGTAGATCATCACGAACTTGTTGAACTATTCAGTTGAATTTAAAGCACTTTGAAGTATATAATCCTCATTTCCCATCCAAAATCTTGCAAAGTTTCGGTTTTATTTGGATTATGTCCTACACCAAGAACCTCTGACTTTAAGTTTAGATAACCACCAAATTAACAGTTATGCCTATCAGTGTAAAAGTCGCAGACAATCAGGCATAATTCTAACTGTACCAGGTAGCTGTTAAGGCTGCTAAATGTTTGCACCCATTCACATATCAAATCGTTTGTAGTGTCCTATACGGGCTTAATTATACTGACACAACTTTGTCAGAACATGCAGTTGTTTCATAATTATTTTACGTCCTGGATACGCTAATATACGACTTCTGCCTACTAGAACTACAAGTAGTCTTTAACCTAAAATGCCGTTCATTGCCTCATTATTTTCCTTTATTTTCCTTTAAGTTGGTTTTTGATCGGTGAATAAGAAAGATTCAAAGGGTGAAACTTCTAGGACATGTACAATTTCACAAAATCAAACAGCGTCTGTGTTTTTCATTCAAAAGCAAACCCATAGTTTTTGGCCTGGTTTAGCAGGCCATAGGAGACGACCCTGTATCCTGGAAATTTCCTAGGAAAAAGGTAATCGAGTCAAAAACCGAACAACGTGTGTTCTACGGGTTTTTATTGTGCCCAAGAACGCGCAATTTCTTGTGTTCCCACAGTAAAATACAACTTCTTTGTGGAATTAAATTCAATGTAACAGAAAGAGCCGACGAGCTTGTGCCCCTAGAAAAACAGCTCTACTTCGATTGTTAGACGGAATGATCGAATAGATAAATTGACTGACTAGTAGCAAACCAGTCAACTCAACTAAAATTATAAATCATGTTGTATTGTATTGTATGATTGTGTTATATTAGTGTTATCCTCATGGGTCAAAGACCCACTGGGCATTTCTTAATAAACTATGCTCTATGTTCTATAAAAACGCGAGTTGCGCCTGTCTGCAAAGAGGTACCGGGCGTATTAATGTATATCTTGTGTATTAGTTGTTGTTGGCGGACTCTGCGCTATATAGTGAGCATATCGTTCGGCATTTTTCCTTTGATGTGAGTTCGGAATGTCGCTTACGATCCCTATAGGTAAATGGAACCCTTGGTTTCCCTCGCCTAAAAAGCCTTGCTAAAATGATTAGAAAATTGGTGTGCATGTCTTCAAATGTCACCTTGCCTCTTCGTAAACCAGGTCCTTTTAGCGCTTTGATTATAGTCTTCGTTATATTCTATTTTTCATACCTATTCTTTTGTAAATTCAAATACTCTTAAATGAGGTCCACCAATAAAAAACAAGATACATAAAAACACGTTATTTTGAAAATCATAGTTGGTATGGATTGTGAAAATTAATGAAAACTGAAAGTGTAACCTACATGTAACCTAATTAACACGATATCAAGCAGATTTTACTCAATGGGGTATCAATAGAAAAGAAAGTATCAATAACAATAATGAAAAAAAGCCAATCGTGGGCCTATAGAATCGAACGAAAAGACCGAATATAATCTGAAATAGAGTTGGTAGTGTTCGATATCATCAGATGTTGATATCTTTTCTTTTATCATATAATCTTTATGGAAAAAAAACGGATTACGAAACAATTGGCTGTTGTCAGAAGGCTTAAACAAAGATACAATTAAACATAGAATATATAGAAGAATGACATAAGAGAAGAGGAGAAATTTACTAGTAATCAACCTAAAAACCTGTTTGGCAAACAAAATACTTTGTTACACAAGAAATCTCGCCGTGTTGATGCTGACTTGATTCCGGAGCTGATCATCTGCAAAGGACTCTGTATATTCGTAGATCATGTTTAGTCCGTATCTGAATCAGATCTTTATTGATTTGATTATATTTTCATAAAATTAATGAAAAATTCTATTAGTTGTTAATAATTTCATTAAAATCATTTGAATAGTTTCATTTTTTTCAGATTTTGACTCCTTCTTTTTTTTACTTTGTTGAAACAGTGATTGTGAAACATTCCAGTTACAAACTTAATAGTTAATTCCTTTAAAGCCATAGTTTGCCTTAAGGGGAAAAAATCGCTCTTTCGTATTCTTTGAATATTTTTTATTGACTTGGTCTTAAGAGACATGAGTTACATTAGAATATAAATTAATCAACAAACAGTGGCTTTTTTGCGAATAAAGTAAGTGTGTAAATGAGATTTTGGTCACATGAAATACGCCCACGTGCACAAGCGGTATAGGAGCGGTATTCAAATTTAAGTCCGAAATGTTGCGGGTTATAAATATTGATCGAGTTGGGCCTATATTTAGATTTAGATTTGAATAACTGAATATTGGAATCACAAATTGAAGCTTATCATTGAGAATAAATTTCTAGTTTTTGTTTACATAGTCGTCTAAGATCATTGTTATGGGATTCGGAAATGTTTAAGAACACAGACAGAGGCTTTAAACTTTTAAAAAGTAAACATTTTTTTTCAGTTGATTTGATATCTGTCCAAGATAAGCATTGCCCACAGAAGGTAAAACTTAAGGTACCCATCCCCCATGACAGGAACCATCATTTCTGACTATTTGCCTCCCACCAATGGTATAATAATCCTGTGGGGTAGCAGCTGGAGGCTTGAAAAGGATGTAATGGTAGAACTGATGTGAGGAATATAATAAATCCATTGTTAGGTGCTCCAGTCACTTCAATATGTCTTTAAAAAAAATGCTAAAATCGCTATAAATTCAAACAAAGATGCAAATCAGATAAAGGAAATATTGTTTTTTGCTTTATTTAAAACCTTATATTTTAATTGTCCTTTGCAATTCTCCTTAAAATGGAATAATGTGGTAAAGGGATAACAGAAATTAAATGAATAAATAAATATATTTAAAAATAACACATACACTTTCAACTCTTACATAATAATATATATTGGTGGGGTTTTGTCCTGGTGGGGTTTTGTCCTGATGGGGTTTTGTCCTGGTGGGGTTTTGTCTGGTGGGGTTTTGTCCCGGTGGGGTTTTGTCCTGGTGGGGTTTTGTCCTACACTCATCAAAAATACCCTATAGTTTGACATATTAACTGAAAATTTCAGTCATTTTATGAAATAGCTGACGGAATCAGTGATTTTACAAAATCCCTGAAATTTTCAGTTATTTTACAAAATCACTGATTTTACATATTCACTGTAACATATATAAGTACAATTTAAACGGTTTGCATACCAATTAGTTGTTATTTCTTTGTTTTACTTGTATAAAAGTCATGCATTGGCTTTAATGAAGAAATCCTCTTGAATGGCACATCATCAAATGTAAAATTCTGCTTTACATATCATTAAAAACACAAAAAGATTATGATCAAAGAAACAAAGTAAGTTATAGTTACATTTTACATTAACTGTACGGGTAAATAACCTGGACAATTGAGACTCCCAGGGGAGTTTCTGACGATTTCTGTCTTAAATTGTAAAATGTTTTTAATAGTAAATTCCCAATAAATCTCTCGTTTATATAATTGGTCGCTTTTATCCCAGATGTGGCTTTTTATCACATTTAATTATTGTAGCATCTGAGACCATTCAATGGTCTAATTGTCAATTACGTCTATCCGATAGGTCGTAAGTAGCTCGAGAGTCACTTCATTCAGTCATATTCACGAGGTACATACGTACTATTCGCTAATCCACTAATCTAACACGTCCCAATTTCATCCGATTTCAACCCCTTCGGAGCTGTTATCCGTTCTTATATGATCCTATCTATTAGGTTTCCGATTAACTTTACATCTGATGGCATACTTTAATTTGCCATTCTGTTTACCCAAAAGTTGGCCATTATTTCCAAGCGTATGATAACTGATGGAAATTTCTCGCTTCTCGTGGCCTGTTGCTTATGCCTTGTGTCCGTATGGCAGTGGGACCGGGCCTGAAGAAGTGGTATTTTGGGGTAACGGGTCAAATGCTTATTACTTTTACTTAATTAGTATTACTTTTTTCAGGTAAACTCGCCCCTTTTCTAGAGAATGGAATGCTCCACGTTTCAATCCTAACAATCGTGGCAATGACAGCTGAGAGATTTTACGCTATAATCTATCCATTTAAGAAACAAGCCAATTGTTCGGATACCAAAACATTGAAAATCATTTTCGTTCTATGGATATTTGCGTTTATTGTGACGTCACCGTTTCTTTGGATCACCACTCTTGAAGACGCTTTATTTTATGACGGAACAGCGGTGAAAGTCTGTCGCACCCTCGTTTATCTAAGATGGCACCATGCCTTTATATTGACAATTTCGATTGGATTTTTCGTGTTACCTTTCATAGTGCTCGTTTACATGTATGCTCAAATAATCCGCCAGCTCATGGCTAACAGTCTGTCAATGTCGGACACCAGTGCGAAACTGACACATCGCTCAAGGAAGCAAGTTGTGCGCATGCTCATCGTTGTAATGATTCTTTTCTTCGTGTCAATGTGTCCGATAAGGGTTGTCAGTCTGTGGCAAATATACACACCGGTACAAACATTACACAATCTTGGAATAGAAAGATACAACAACATTATATGGTTTGCGAGAATAATGATGTACGTGAACAGTGCCACAAACCCTATCGTATATTGCATAGCGTCGACTAAGTTCAAGGTGGCGTTCAAGAGAATTTTCAAGAACTGTGGAAAGCATCGTACATGGAGCTCAAAACGAGCTTCGTCGGAATCTACACACGTTATATTCAGACGAAGTCGGAAACGCCTACCAAAATCGACCGGAAATGAATCAGACAGTAAATCTAGTCCGCTGGCACACGAGGAAGACGCAATTATTTTACGGATCAAATTTTCCTTTGTTTAGTTTTTGATTGACATCTTGTACTTGTAAAAGTGAGTACTAGTTATTGACAAACTAAAATCTTTCCGGCTAAAAGGTAATAAAAGAAAGTGCAAATAAAGTTAGTATACACAAACTGTGACAACATTTCCGTGTTTTCTTATGTAGTGCAGTTAAGTGCGGACATACATGTTTGATTAATTGTATAAATTTGATCAGGAGATAAAATAAGTATCATGCCTTCTCAGTGATAATTTTCTTTCTTTCTTTTTCCATCGTTTGAGATAATATTACCTATTTCTTAAGAATTTGAAAATAACCTGTTGAATCAAAATTGTCAGTTTATGCTTTCTGTATTAAAATTCTTATACATATATCCAGTTATGATGCGATTTCAAATGAACTGATTTGGTATATACATTATGAGGATTGTTTGGAAAGTTTGTAGATTTCGGCTTGTACATAACTATTGTATCGTTCGGGCTTGTGAAAACCACACAATTAGATTGACTTATATTCAAGTAGATGAAATGCAAATTTTCAAAGACATTTTCCGAAAGGTAATGAAAACTTTACAGATTTGTGTGATATTGCCCATTTCTCAATCAAACTGTTATATTATGCTATGATTATTAAAGAGCAAGCCTCGTCCACTTTCAGAAAGAATATGTAACAACAGCTTTTTCCGCTTTTCACTGCAATCTTCTTACTCAAATCCAAAAATGTAAAGAAATCGACTTTATACCAAGATACTATAAACTTTCCATAAAATGAAACAGCCACAACTGGTACACGTAGCTGGAGCCAAGTAATGTCTTGAATAGACATGATTTTTCTCAACTTTGCAAGGTTTGATATGTACTTAAATTCGCAAAACTCATATGTATGTAATGTTCATTATCTTTAGAAATAAATAAATGCAATTCACCTTAAGGTAGTCCGATATCGTAAAGTATTATTTTTTCAAATATTTTTTTAATATATTATATTTTTTCTTAGAGTGTAACGTGTAACTCTATGATAATTTGAAAAGTCAGCATGGTTTTCCATGCTTTTTTCGGACAAAATTGGAATTTTTGAAAACAAAATTTATTTCGTTCAAAAATTCATACATAAGGACTTTTTGATTTTGATTTTTAGATAACGAGATTCAGAGATTGTAAATTAGCAGACAAAATTCGGTGAATACAAATGCGGAATTTGTAGTAAGGAAGACCTTAAGACGTTTTTTTCTAGATCTAGCAGTTGAATGTACTTTTAATACTTAGAAAGTGTAAATGATTCGTGCTCTTTTAACCATTTGACAAAGAGATATAAATAAAATCGTTATTTAATAATGTACATCGGTTGAGAATATCGACAGTTTCAACAATTGTCAAAAAAAATCTAAAAACAAACTGTTGGAAATAAATTCAAAATCCATTTATGCACTTAAAACATTGACTAGAAATCGCTTTACTTAAAAATGAGCCTGTCTATTGTAGCTAGTTTGTAATTTTGATTATTATTGTCTTTCGTCTGGATAAATACCAGCTTGAATGGAAGATGAATAATTGGATTGTCTTTCTCTCCTTATGTCATATGAGCTATTATAAGCTTTTAAATAAATAATGACTGTTTCAGAGTTGAGGGAGTGGTATTCTTTCTTTATCTATTATTAAACCTGTACTTATAACAAATTACGTGTATCATATCGTTACATCTATATTATCGATGCCAGTAGATGGCAAGACCTGCATATTTTCAACATGGTCATAATGAATTATCACTTTGTAAGGAAATATGAAATCGTTTTGTTTTTTGTTTTGTTTTTTTTCACGTTTGAAAGTAACCATATCGGATACGTATGATATCTTACCAGAAATGGCAAATCACTTCCTCATTGACATTCCCTAAAAGTGTGTATATTCACTCAATATAAGAACAGATTTCAATGTTTTTTGTGTTCTTTGTGTAGAGCATAGATCGATCACGTCTTTCCACCTTAAATTGTAGTACCTTCCTTACATTTTACATACTCTTACAAAAAAGATCCATAAAAGATAAAAAAAAAAAAAAAAGACAATTTTGAAATTACATCTACTTTTCAAAGATTTCATCTACATAAATCTTAAAAGATAAAGAGAGGTAATGTAGCAAATTGCGTTCACTATTGTTCAATGGAATTCCTCAATCTGTAGTGGCTCTTTGGGTAATGAAGGTAATAGGGTCATATTTAGTAACAAAGATAATTTTTGAATTTCTTACATAACCAACCGGTGCCCTTGTATGTACATATGGATATTGAAAAGTCATGAAAACAAGTCAGAAGTTTCAGTTTACATTTAAGTGACGCTTGAAAAAAAATATTTAATCTCCTCATCTTTGTGTCGCTGAAAATAACAATAAGGGTACATTTTTAAGAAAATGAATATCATATTATAAGAACCACTGCTAGTGTTATATTTATAAGTAATTTTTTTAATGAAAAGCATGGATTGGTATTTGATATGCATATAATAAGGAAGTGGTAGTACTTGTTGCTAATTCATATTGAAAGCTTAGAGCATTAAACCATTCAAAGTTCTCATCTAACATAGTTTACATACAATGTTCGGAAATATTTGTCATTTTTTCCCTCGAGAATTCTAACAAAATCTAGATTGAACAACAGAAATTGTCAGGGTTTTTTTTCCAATTCTTACGCCGAAAATAACTTTTGTGACGTCGAGTGAAATACGTGATCTAAACTTAGTCGTGAGGTGCGATCGTTAGAGCAAGATTCTTAAGATTCTTATTAAGATTTCTAAGATAAAGCGTTCGGTAGAGCGAGATTTTTAAGCGGCTCAATAAGAATCTTAAGATATCTCAATTAGAAAACTTAAAACGAGTCGTCATGACGACGTCGAATGTTTTCACTCAAATTATAGAAAATCGTTCATTATGACATCTAAAAAATCTCATTTAGGGGAATTTTTCATCTTGCTCTTACGAACACAACCCAGATTTACGGCAAAAAAGAAAAAGTTAATTATTTTTATCGTTGACAAAATACTTTATCATCTTACCTTGCTAAGTGTGTAACTTTTGTTTTGAAACCCATTTAATACGCATGCCTAACTTAAATTCAAAAGTCTTCATAACCCATTTAATACGTATGCCTAACTTAAATTCAAAAGTCTATCAGATATTTTGGGACACCCAGTACATTACTTAAATCTATAAAAATATTGAACTATTCTTGTGCAGTCGGGTTCGCTCTGTAACCAAAGTGTTTTGCTCTTGCGCTCACGATTTATTAATATTTCACTTTCTCGAAACAGTATTTTGTGGAAATATAAATACGTTCAAACGAATTTGTAAAAAAACGATAAGTATTTCCTTAAAACGAATTCATATTTCGTCATACAAAAAAGGAAGCTATTCTTTAACAAACTAGAGTGTCGTTTTTGTGAAATGGTATTCGTCATAACAAAATTGAATATGTATGGATTATGTCATCTACGATGTTCCTTACTATCTTCAGATATGCGCGATCCGAGGATTTTTTTTTCGAAAAGGTCTGTATAATCTTTTATGGCATTTTTTTTAATTATTTCGCTCTGATGCTGTATGCTTCATATGATTTTATTTCCTTCGGCGTATTATTCAACAAAGATTTTAATTTCAATCTCCAAATTTAAAATTTCTGGCGGAAAAAAAAAGATACTCGTGTGTCAGTATTAGATCACTTCACATTTTATTGGCTGGACAAAATTAATGATCACTCGACAAAGAATTATTCTATTTCTGAAAACCAGATATGAGACAAAATTGTGAGAAAAAAAAGGACAAATTGTCTTAGGGTAGTGGACTCGTAAAAGTTCTGCAATGTTTTTGGAGTAACGAACTTTAAGAGTGTTAACCGATGTTTCCGAATGATTTTCATAAGAAAACCTCGGTTAACATTGTGAAAGAACATGTGGTCAAAAATGTTACGGAACTATAAGTCCCACCACCTTAAAGCACACAATTTTGCCAATGAGTACGCCTGAACATCATGACGTCGAAAAGAGAAATGAACGAAGGCAAAGTATGGTTTTGGTATTTCTACTGGTTGGTTGATTATAAAATGATAATATAACTTTTCTCTCAATAATCTATCGAAAACAATTAAAGAAAACCATGTATAACTCGCAACAGGAAGAGACGAAATATAAAACAGCGTAACGGGGGATGCACAGTGAGTACAATTTTACGGAAGTATTTTGTTCGTTTATCTGTTTCATTAAAGATGCCTCATATTGTAAATTCTCATTTTGTTAATTAAACTGCTTATTTATTGTTGTCTACGAAATGAAGTAATAGAATCGAAGAAAGTGTTAAATTCTTAATTGTTGTTCGTTTGCTCATATCAATTATCTCTTCAATAACATCGACCTTTTTTCTGACCACAGCTGCAGGTCCATCCCATGTTGGTCAGTTTATTTGTTAACGCATACAATCGTAGTTTCGAATCTTAATCGCTCAATTTCACTCGTGTTTGGGTCCCACATAAACGCGGTCTGGTAATAGTGACACAGTAAGTTGCATCGCGGAATTGACATTTATCTCAATCAAAATCATTTCAAATACCACACTCAGCGCTCCATTCATTCATTCATTCATTCATTCATTCATTCATTCATTCATTCATTCATTCATTCATTCATTCATTCATCCATCCATTCATTCATTCAAAACACTCACTCAAATTGATCAAAAACGCTCCAAAATGACATTCAACAACTACATTGAAAATAAAAATATATAGAAAAAAATCGCGATTTTACCGACATAATTTGAATTTTTAGCGTCTGGTCGGTTCTTGAAGAAATAGGAAGCTATTTATAGAACTCGTATGATTACTTAATTAAAGGGGGTATAAAAATCACAAATTTTGTTCATCCTGAACAAAATTTGCGTTTTTGGATTACCTTCCATTTAATTGACTCATTATTCGCTCCCGACACTCACTAAATTTCATTAAAAATCAAATTCATTCAAAAATCAATCATCTTGTCAATTTCACGATGCTGTTGACTGTATCAAGGGAGAACGCGAATAACCAAACATACTCGATTAAAAATAATTTAGTACTTTACACCAATATTGGTGACAGCTTTCCTGCCACTAATACTGGCTTATCTTTACTCCCAATTGACTTTGAGAAAAAGCTGCACGAAAACAAGTGTAAACTTTAAGCTAGTTTCACGTGGTTCTAGTATAAAGTAGTGCTGTTCGACAGAAGAAAACGTTAAACCTTTTTTGGTAGAAGCATAGTTCCCACCATGTAAACAACAAGGCATAATAGCTCCTTAATTTAACAAGCTGTGTTCTGGCACATTCAGTTAATAACATCGTGAAATTGACGAGGTGAATGAATTTGGAACGATTTTGGTATGATATTGAATGAGTGCAAATAATGAGTTTAGAGTGAAATTAAAGGGGGGTAATCTAATATCGCTAATTTTGCTCAGGATGAGCACAATATGCGATATTTTACCTTCCTTTAATAAAATACGCATACAAGTTTTATAAATAGCTTCCTTATTCTTTAAGAACCAATCGGACGCTTATCATTCTAATTATGTCAGTAAAATCTCGATTTTTCCTTCCTTTTGAATGAAGTTAGTGCTCTTATCTTTTGTTTTTGAAGGGATTTACTGAGTGCTTGGAAAGGATGAATATATTTCTGAGTGAGCGATTTAGAATGGTTTTGATTTAGATGAATGTCAATCGCACGATGTTATTTACTGTAGTTTAATCATTTATATTCACAAATTCAGCCAATTGCGACAGGTGTTGATCCTAATAGGCCTCGGCCTGCACATTCTGCGCAGTCTTACAAGAGTCGACACTTTTTGCACTATTCTCGTAGTCCCTTTTCGCCTCACAGGTCATATATGCTCTTGTTGGTCCCTTATCTCATTTTTGTCACATATTCCAACAATTTACAGCATATGACATGTTAAGGTTAATTTTCATTTTAAGGTTTATTTCCCTTCCGTAATTCCAGAGGAATAATAATGCTGAATTAGAACTTATTTTGGTGTGCATTAAATCAGATTTATTGTGGCATAAAGATGAACCAGTGTGCCATAAACTACAGATTATTTAATCAAACTAATTAAGTCCCGCCCTTGTGGGCTAAATGGAATTATGTCAATATGTAGCAAAACGTGAATTTGTCTCACGTGTGAACAGTTATTCACATCCTGACAATAACAGACATACCGTATTAACCCATTAGGAACACCACTCGGCCAATCTCACGATCAACCTCGGATGTACCTAGACGGACTATTTTTAAAAATTACGGGGAAACCTTGGAAAAACTCGATGACGTCACTAAAAATGGCGTTAGCCCTCGAAACTTAGAGTGAAAACATGCGACGTCGCCAACGCTAATCGTTTAAGTCAATGACGTGAAACCATCGTATCGTAATATAAATATCTTTAGATTCTTAAATAACGGCTGAAAAAATATTTTTTTTTGAGAATGATTCATCATTCTCAAAAATTAGGATTTTTCAGCCGTTATTTACTGCAAAAGTTATAAATCTACAGTGCTAGTTTTTCTTACCCTGTTTCCGCCTAACAAAATGCACGATTTTATTACATACCCATCCAAGGTTTGTTGCAGTTTACGGAAATGGCCGAGTGATGTTCCGAATGCTTATTAACCATGCCATTTTTTGTGAGTCTATTGTAGTTTTGAAAGGTCAACTGCTCAAGACATATATTGTTTGTCCCAACCATGAAATTTATTCATGGGTGAGGGTTACTTTCAAATATGGGATAATATACTTAGTCAAAAAAGTTTAGCAACACTTGTTTCTTTTCCATTAAACATGTTTCTTCATCAGAAATATTGAAGACAAACAAAGCAAAACATTGAGTTTAAGCTCTTAGCAATAGATTAATGCTTTTATTTTGTTCCGATGGTGAACTTACGACCACAAAACATAGCCGAAACAGGGGAGGGGGGCTGATTAAAAAAGTCACAACCTAAAATTTATTTTCCAAATTTTTTGCTTTGCTTTTCAAAACCATGCAGTCTGGGATACCAATCGTTAAAGTAAGTGATATATCTGGTACTTTGCTTTCTATCATACTAATACGATTTTTTTCAAAGTACACGTTATGTTGACTTTTCGTGTTTTTGGTCTCCCAAATTTCTGAAGCCGTCGCTGACCTGGTAAAGTAATCTTTGGGGAAATCGTGAGCCAATTTTATCGCTTTTTCACCATTGATGACTTATGAAATTTACAATAAAGAAATATCGTTATTTGATCGCCCTCCGTCAGTGGCCCTATCACTGTCTTTATAGTATTTTACGTACAGCAGTTTAAGTACGTTTGAAAAACCAGTCAGATGTTAAATACCTTTCCAAAAAAAGTAGTTCCAACTCGTTTTTTCAAGACGTGTCTACGCCAGACAACTGTACATTTTAAAAACGGCACTATACAAGAATTCTCTACTTGTTGTAGACAATTCAAATATTCATTTTAAAGGAGAAAATTATAACTGGCTGAACTAATAGCTAAAACGTGTGATGGTGTAAAAGCGTTCCTGTGACCTAATTTCATGATAGAATCTGCGAGTAGAGTGGCACAAATAGAATCCATTGATATATTTATATTGTGTTATACCCTCAGCTGTTTCACCGTATATAGCAATTTATAAGCAGAGGTGCGTGCGTTAGAGAAGATGAAAATCCCGATAAATAAGATTTTTAAAATGCCACAAGGAACTGTGTTTGATTTTTGAATGAAAGATTCATTTTCTCATTTAGCATCCTTGATATTTCTAAGGAATTGTCATGGTAAATATGAGATTAATTAAAACAAGCAACCAAGCGCCTTGTAATTCATACAACTTGCAACAATTAGATAAGGAATCTTTCAATGCCATTCAATATCGTAGTTTCTGTTATGACATCTTACTGACCTAACGCTGACAAGTGACCTAACGCTGACATCTCTCTGTCCGTCACTGATGCAAAAGAAGTTACCGCGAATCCGAACTTAAACGTCACGAGAAAAAGAATTTCAATGGTCAACGTTATACAATTTATTTGAAACTGCAGCTGAATTTTCGAGATTTAATTAATTCCGTAATCAATATAGGTGAATGGTGATATTTCTGGATGTGAACTTAATAAATCGTTGACCCTTGTTATTGTGCACCCGTAACACAACTGCTTTGGCAGGAGATATAGAACGCAATCATACTGAATATTTGTGCAGTCTTATCTTGGTCTACGCCGACTAATTTTCGTTTTTAAACTAGAAAAAAATTATAAATAAAAATGTATTCGCGTAATAATAACTCTTACATATTCGAGCATGTATTACCTTTTTATTTTGATGCCATTTGTACTAGGGCTTTTATTCATCATGGTAAGGGATAACATACATTTACAGATTCATTTGAAAAATGGTGGCGATGAGACATTAGGGAAAGGAAGCATTGTAGTGTTTCTTATCTAAACAGTATGAATATCGTCTTCAATTTTTACTTTAACAATCTGTCTTGTAAAGAGTTCAACTATTCCACTTTTTGATGTTGATTTCATGTAAAAACTTATTACAACTTCAGTAAAAATAAGAAAGTGTTTATTGTTCAATATATTTATTTTCTCCCCTGGTAATTAGACCTTTAATTTGAATGTTTGGTTATTCAGAATCATTTTCCATAATATATCATTCAAATTCTTTTCTTATGAAAACTGCAATTTTTGAGCACAGTGATGTGTTGCACAGTGTTGTGTAACATTGCGTTATTGCTAGATAGTATTTGCCCGCGCGCATAAAAACTCGTATTATTCGTACAATGTATCATGAACCGTAAACATAAGCTTAACAAAAAGAGTGCAATTGCTTTAGAGACTGCATTTACATTGAAACCTGTCAAAATTGGGTCGAAACAATTTACATTCATATACATGTATATTTACTTGAATAGTTTCCCTTTTCGTCTCGTTTTTCTCGCCACAATGCCATCAGAAACGTCTGCCTTCAGTACTTTCAGTGCTTTGATTTTATGCTTTGCGTGGCTTTCTTAAACTTCTTTAATTACTTATCTACAGCGATGAATAGCGGAAATACCAGACTGACTTTTGCTTGTAGGTGGGAACTCCTGACATAAATGGCACCTCGGGTTAAGCCTTTCCCAGGTAATCTACAAAACAAGTATTGTTGATTGGGGTATCCAATAAGCTCATCGCTCTAGCACCAACTCGCTAAATATCTTCACAGACTTTTTGACAATACAGTATAGTAAATTGTTGCAAAACGTTTTTGATATGTAGACTTTATATTCTATGAATGAATTGATATGAATAGATCTTTGTTGATAAGATTGGGGTATGAAACTAAGAACCTAATCCGACCCATGCATGATTCCGCTTCGCCCATGTATACAATGGAATAAGGTTTTTAGTTCCATACCTCAATGAAATCTATGAGATCAGTTACAGAGTGAATATACAGGAAAATGAGTCTAGACAATTCCAGAAATTTCCACATGTGCGCACGGCACAAATTTTAAACAGCCTTGGCAGCAAAATGATAAAGAATTTTCGCCAAACTCTGAAAGAGGGATTAAGGTATTGCCAATCAACAATGCGCAAAGGGAAGACTCTGGTCAGACTGTGCGGATGCACAGATTTGCCAAAGTCTTAGCATTGTACATTCTATATTTTTGGGAAATTAGTCGATGAGGATTTGCCAGCACTATGCCCATTTGCTTTTCGACATTATCTTTTCTTGTGGTTACAAATAAAATCAATCACCACACGGGCCATTTCAATAAATCACAAGAAAGAATAAACTGTGCCAATTTTGGGGATGCATCGCCTATTAACATACCATATCTCAATAATCTAATGGAAAGCATTAAACTTAACAATTCAAGTTAAATTTAAAGTATCTTAACGTCCACTCGACCAAGTGTCGTATCCACCAATTTCTTCACCCAACGAAAGTTCGTATCGAAAAAATGTCGGTTTCGACGATTTGTTATTCGACGAAATTATGTGTACCGATCATTTCAAGGCGGGATTAATGTCTTTTTGATTGTGTTTATCAAAGTAAAAACTGCAATGGCTTATTCTTGCCGTTTTTACTTCCATAAACGTTATCAAATAGACACTCGACCAATGATGCTATTATGTGCGTATAAGATTAATGTTTTATGAATTCCATGACGATATTATTATAATGGTCGACACCGTCTGGAGACGTATCATAAATACACGTTCTCTTAAGGTATAAAACGATAAAATATTGTTTCGAAATAAACGCCTGATGCATAGAACATATATTCATATTAAAGTCACTACTAGTCAGTATATTTTCAGAATTTGTCTGAAACGGTAATCTATTTCAATAAAAGTGTATTGTTTCTTGGAAGTTATTTGCTTCGAACAATGGATCGTAAGAAATGGTTTCGTATTCATCTTGCCCTTCGTTCGAGAAGGAACACATTCGCGAAACTGTTTTCTTAAAAAAAAACAGGATGTCCAAAAGAGCCTGTATCGCTATACTGGTTTCAACGCCTCCAGACTTTCATGATACAAAGCTTACTTTGACTGAAAACAACATTCGAAGTCTCTTTAGAACTTGTGTGTAATGAATTACTGAGTCTGGCCAATTTTGCACCAAAATACTCAACACCACTTACCTGCATACCTTTTTATCCATCTTTTGGCCAACATAAAGGTGATTGCAATAAGTAGATCATTCTAAACGCATTTTCGGGAACAGTTTAAGTAAAGGGTCACCCATAGACCATCCAAGCCAAGATTCGATCAAATAAGTCTAATTTCATTGGGAGGAGAAGGTTTTTGAGATTTCAAAGTGAAAATTGGCATTTCAATGCAACACCCACTTTAATGGGCCAATCGATAATTCGTGACCAATTTAGGTAAAGGTGGACCTAAGGATAATTCATGCCAAGTTTCATTGCATTTGGCCAAAATGAGTAGAATTTTCTTAAAGACCATAAGCGAATTAAGCCCCGCCCTGCCACACAAACAAATTTCTAATTAAGATTTAACTTTTTACAATTTAAGTAAAGGCTCACCCAAGGAACATCAATGCCATTTTCTTAAATCAACTCAATGGTTGACAGTAGATGGTTTTTGTACAGGACAATAGGCCCCGCCCGCAACGACCATATCAGGGCATCAATCATTTTTGTAACTGTTTGAATTAAGGGTAAGCCAAGGAATATCCATGCCAAGTTTCATTGAATTCAGCCCAATGGTTTGGGAGAAGATTTTTAAAGATTTAAATAGAAAATAAGCCCCGCCTTGCAACGCCTATATGTGGAGATCAATCATTTTTTCTTAAACAATTTAAAATGAGGGCCAACCAATGAACATTAATGTCAAACATCATTACAATCGGTCCGGTAGTTCGGGTGGAGAAGTTTTTTTTTTATTTTTTTAAGATTTTATAGTGAAAATAAAGTTGAAAAAAGCCAGCTCTGCCACACCAACATTTCGGGTCAATCAAAATTTCTTAAGCAATCTAAACTAAGGGTTACCATAGGAACATCCATGCCCAGTTTCAATGACGTCGGCCCAATGGTTTGGAGGAAGAAGACTTTAAGAGATTTTTAAAGTGAAAATGAAGTGGAAAACAAATCTCTACAACACCCAAATTTCGGGGTAAATCAAAATTTCTTTTACGATTTAATCTAAGAGTCACCGTAGGAATATCCATGCAAAGTTTTTTTGACATTGATCCAATGGTTTGGGAGGAGATGATTTTGAGGATTTAAAGTGAAAATAAAGTGAAATTTTGCCCCGCCCTGCCACGCCCACACTTAAAAGTAGATCTAAATGAATTTATCAATTTAAAATTTCATTGAAATCGGCCCACTCGTTTTGGTGGAGAAGATTTTGAAAGATTTCTATATGAATATACATGTAGGCCCCGCCCTGCCTCGCCCATATTTTGGGGTCAATCAAAATTTCTTTGGCAAATTAAGAAGATGGTCAACTAAGGAACATTTATAGCAAATTGCGTTAAATCTACCATTTGGTCTAAGATAAGCAGCTATTTAAAGCATCGGTTACGCACGGACGGATGCATGCATGGACGCACGACAGACACACAACCATGACAATAGCTCGCTGGCCTTTGGCCAGTGGAGCTAAAACTAATACGCTTTACACGTAAATTGATACTACAACAGAAATGGCCCTGTTTTGCCCTAAAAAATCCATCCTCTTAAAATCTAACTCGAGATCCTAACGATTTCGAATACTGGAGTTATCAGTAAGACCTACATGTCTTGTTTGAAAAACCTGTCATCTCGTATCAGAGTAACAAAATTAAACATTGGTAAAAAGAAGAAAAAAAAGACAAACCCAAGAAGCCATAGCGCTTCATATTGAATAACAACCCAATTCATCCTTTAGTTCAAGTGCCTTCTAAAGTACGAATTTGACGTTAACCCACCCAAATGAAATTAAAAACAAAGCAACACAGGAGGTTATATAGTTAGTTACATCCTGAAATGTGTGTTCAATCAAAACCATTCTAAATCAATCGTTCAGAGCTCCATTCAATGCCTTCAAAAAACACTCACTCAATAACGATACGAAATCGTTTTGTGAATTTCAAAGCGTCTGATTGGCCCCCTAAAACACACGAAGGTAGGTTTTATTTTATCACGGGGAGGTAATGCAATAGCCCTAATTTGGCCCAAATGGGCAGACTTATAAATATTTTTTTATGTAATCGCCCTTGAATCACAGTCAAAACTCGCTCCTCACACTCTGAAGATTTCATTCCGTTTTAATCTTATCACAAATCTGGAATATCAAACCATGGATTACTTGCATTTTGCTCAGTACAAGAGCAACATGTTGTTGGGAGCCAAATGTCGGAAAGGATATGTGCCACCTTTGAGGATCGAGTGGGAGCCTAACGCGCTTATAGCCATTTAAACGCCTGCCCTCGAATAATTTAGAGACCATGCTATTTAAAAAATAGAGAGAACGCCGTAATAAATCTGCATACTCTTAAAAAAAACTTGTGTCTAAAACCGAACTTCCATTGAGGAATTACTCAATGACTTTTAACTCACACTCATGTTAACCAACAAGTAGGACTGTTTATGGTAGTTTGTTTGTCAAAATTTTGAATATAGGTAGAAATTCTCGACCAAAAAAATATTCTTAAGGAGACGATGAAAATGTATGAATACCTTGTGATAGATAATGAGGTAAGTGAATCCTTGCCTTTATGTGTCTATAAGACCATATATGTTTCCGTTATAAGGAGCAAGTCCATACTGAGCACAGCAGAAAAATATCCGCATTAAGTTGACATTTACGTCTCAATGTTCAACCCGTACGGGCATTCAGTGTACAAATGCAACATCCTTAAATGAGTAAAGCTAAAAAGTTTGCGTTTACATTGAAACTGGGACCAAAGAAGATATTCCTGATGCAGGTATCAGGCATGGTATTTAATCTTTAAAACCTTCTTAGCTGATCTGAACACGAAGTGTTCAAGGTGAGCTATTGTGATCGTACAATGTCCGGCGTCCGTCGTCTATCGTGCGTCGTCCCTCGTGCGTCGTCCGGCGTCCAAAAATTCTTTAAACATCTTTTCCTCCTAAACCGGTGGGGCAATCGTGATGAGACTTGGCCAGGATGTTCCTTGGGTCAGGCTCTACCAATATTGTACAAATAAATGAAATCCACTCTTAACTTGCCCTTTACCCTTAACAAAAAGGGTGAAAATAGGAAAAATTTCAAATATCTTCTCCTCTGAAACCAAAAGACAGGCAGCTTTCATATTTGGTATGTAGCATAATCTAGTGGACATCTACTAATGTTGTTTGTATCAATACCCTGGGGTCATATGCGGGCTCCACCCGGGCGCAACCCTTTTTTACATAGAATCAAAGAACGGAAATCTTTATAAATCTTCTGCTCTGAAACCAGATGGCAGAAAGCTTTCATATTTGGTATGTAGCATCATCTAATGGGTCACCCGAGTTTGTTCATATCAAGACCCTGAGGTCTTATTTGGGCTCTGCATGGGCGCATCCCTTTTAGCTCATCTGAGCATAATGGATGAAAATAGGAAAATCTTCAAAAATCTTCTTTTCTGAAACCAGGAGACAGACAGCTTTCATATTTAGTATGAAGCATCATCTAGTGAACCTCTACCAAGTTTGTTTGTTCATATCGAGATCTTGGGGTCACATTTGGGCCCCACCTGGATGCATCCCTTTTTACATAGAATCAGAATCAAAGAGCTAAAAGGCACATCCTTCTTGCTCTTGGCTGAAAACATTTCATGGTATTGATCTTATGTAAAAAGTATATCCTTGTTGACGTCTGCCTATTTAATTAATTCTAAGGGGTCAAAGAGACTCAGGTGAGCAATCTAGGACCATCATGGTCCTCTTGTTTAAGTATACAGGAAGGGTAGAGAGAGGTTAAATAACATTATATCAGTTTACCATGAAGACGTTTCGTTAGGTGCAAAAATATTTGTCTGACCTTGGGATCCAGCAGACCCCGACAATAATGTTATCACGTTAATGTGATTAGGTAATGAAGCATTAGCATTTTCCCTTAGACCAATAAAACACGTTGAGATTGTCTTTGTTTATTGCATAGTTACTACCACAGAAAGTAAGAGACTTTTTATTTCACGGCTTAGCACAGACTCTTCTGTGACCTACGAAAATTGGATTGTATTATAGTTGCATTTAAGAAATGGGAGTGTATTATAGTTGTTGTCGATGACATCATTTTCAAGCAAGGTAAATGTTTACATTGGCGTTTACATTGACAAACAAAAATATATATACCTTACCACTCACACCAAGATCGGATTGTTCAAACCTGTCGAAAACTGTGAAGATACTCATGGATGACTTTAAATTCGACTTGTTTCCGAGTTCGAGCAACAATACACTATGGTCAATTTTTATATGTTGTGCACAGCAGTAGTGCTTTGTATAAAGGGTCGGTAGAAATAAACGAAGAACTTTGGCAAGAATCGCGTGTTCCTCATTTTCGTGTGTCAGAGTAAATGTTAAAAACAGTAAAATTGTATTGGTTATCTGTGTCACTTTGAAAAATCGTCTCATGTTGAAGGAAAAGGGCATTTGAAAAATTCAAGTTGCAACTATTATTTTATCGACGGATATTATTTGTTCACCAACAGCTGTATATCTTTTTCACGAGCAGTTCATATGGACTACTTAGGTATGGGACACGCGAAACCACTTGAAAAATGTGTTGTTCAGTTACGCATATTTTATTGCCAATGATATTCACACACATCCATTGTTTACTCGTGTAGGCAGAAGAGATGATTTTTAAATGAGAGTTTTCGAACAGACGTACGGACTAACGAAAAACCCACGGCCATGACATAAGCTCCGCTGGAGTTAGTCCAGTGGAGCTTAAACCGAAAACTACAAAATTTTACTCATTCAAAGTAAGGTACATTGTTTATTTATATAGGACAGTGCTCTTTTCATTCCGTTTGTATAAATTGTCTTCATAAAAAATTATAATTACTCTTTTGAAGTTTCTGCTGATAAAATATAACTTTAATTAATATTCAGACAACATTTTAACACGTTTTGGGTGGTAAAAGAGAGAGCCTTTAACAGCAGAAATACAGCAGAAGCCAGTCATCGATGGGGCTTCTAAACATTTTAATGTTGTTTTTTTTTTTTGTTCAGTTATCCTGATGCAATTATTTGTCTGAAAGCTAATGACATGACAAAACCTGTTTAAAGCCAGACGTACCTTTAGTTTGTTTTTTACTTAATAAAAAGTGAGCATCATAAATGTATCTGCCGCGCGCCGCATACAGGAAAATATAGCACGAGCTAGTGATCTCATCTTGATAATTATAGTGAAAGCAATAAGCTTCTTTAGGAAATAATAGTACAGAACACGGCATATTTAAAACAAGGTAAAATACAATTTTGCACTGAAAAATGTAGAAAAAATCATCAATTTATAAATGAGCTCCAAAACCAAGGATTACACAAACACATAAAATTATATCCTCTTATTTCTATTGTAGTCCTGGACAATGCAGGCATGGCAGAGAAAGCTATGTTTTCATTTTTCAATAATTTAAAATACAATTTGAAATCAAATTAAAAGGAAAAAATCAATTATGCACCACTGACAATCGTATCACATTTCAAGTGGTATAAAAATAAGAATAAATATATGTATAGCAGTTACCAATTAATAGTTTGACAAACAAGACATGTCCTAAAACACTCAATTAGAGTTTTAAGAAAAAAGAAATAGGAAAATGTTTGGAAATCTACGAGAAAAGAATAAATGAGCGATCTCAAAAGGAGTATGATGATAATTCCAATTAGGTTTTCAGTTACAGCAGCTTTTGAATGAAATATTGGCTTGAATGTCTATTACATTTAACAGCATCGTGAAATTGACAAGGTGAATGATTATGGAATGATTTAGAAATGAAATTGAATGAATGTGTGGAGCGACTTTGAGTGAATTTAATGGGAGGTAATCCAGTATTGCAAATTTTGTTCAGGATGAACAAAATTAACAATAGTGATTACATCTCTTTAATAAAATATGCATAAAAGTTCTATAGATAGCTCCCTTCTTCTTCAAGAACCTATCGGAAGCTTACAATTCAATTAATTATTATATGTTAAATCCCTTTTTTTCCCAAGCTATTTTTATTTTGAACGATGTTGTTGTTATATGTTTACGATAAGTTTGGAGCGTTTTTGAAATGGTTTGAGTGAGTGTCTGGAATGAATGAGCGGAGCTCTGAGTGAGTGACTTAGAATGCTTTAGATTGAGTTAAATGTCAATTTCACAATGTAATTAACTGTAGCTGCTGTGGATGTCAGTTCCAAAAGACAAAACCTCCTACCAAAGGTATTTACTTTTGGCAGAACAAACCTGCCAGAGTCTCTAACGTTACAGCACTTTCAAAAGATGGAGGATAAACAACAGTAGCTATCCTAGTGAAAGGGTCATTGGCTTGACTAATGCGATAAAATGTTCACTGAGATTTTCTGTGACCACTTCTTTATTAATCTATTGAATGTGACAAAAGGTATAGTGCTAAACTCTACTTTGGATCGGTTAACCAATTTAGCGAATAAAGATGCTCGGCTTCCAAAGTTAAGAACATCGTGAAATTGAAATTGTGAATCATTTTGGAACAGTTCTGGGACGAGATTTAATGAGTGCGATAAGTGAGTTTTGAGTGAAATTAAAGGGAGGTAATCCAATATAGCTTATAATGTACAGGATGAACAAAATAAGCGATATTTATTACCCCCCTTTAATAAGATATACATACAAGTTCTATAGATAGCTTCTAATTTCTTCTAGAAATAATCAGACGCTTATAATTTCAATCAGTAAAATCGCGTTTTTTTTATCCAAATTAATGTTAAATGTAGTAGTTGATTTCGAATGGTCTTGATTGAGATAAATGTCAATTTTTCGATGGTATTAACTATACATGGGGCCTACTACCAAATTTAAAAAAAAATGATTTTTTTTTATTTTTATCTATTTTTTTGGGGGGGGGATGTGGAGTCTATTTTTGCAATATTGACTTTAATAAAGATAAAAAAAATGTTTGTAACGTGACAAGAATTTTAAACGTACATTAGTCTTGGATAGGAGTGACCTTATAATTTCACCATGATTTAATTTTTGATGTAAAATTGCATCAAGATATTTTACCAAACTGTATAGTATACATACCAGTACATTCTAGAACCATTGCATAATACCCTTAATTTACCCTGGCCTTTCAAGTTGGGCTTTGAACTTAAAAGTATCGACTCAGTTTTGCAATGATGGAGTGAAAGTTTACTATCAACAAGCCATTGACTAACCCTCCCCAGGTCCGAAGAAAGGATAGACTCAATATTGATGGCATTTTCACCAGAGACAAGAGTGTCATCAGCATATAAAAGAAACTTATTTTCACCAGTTTACACATATCATTTACATATACTTAAACAGAATGGATCAAAGTATTAAGCTCTTTCGAACACCTCACGATATAAAACCCTGGCTGGAGTGTACAGTGGAAAACAGTGTGTTGAAATAGTCGGTGGGGTACAAATCGTCAGAATCGTCTTTGTAGAAGAAGTAGACACGTCTAGCAATGGATGTGAACAGCAAAATCGTACGAATAAAGTTTGTTTGTGTTGACTGTGCTGAAAAGTGATTGTTTGAGAGTAAAAACTTGCTCAAAATATATAACTTTTAAAGTTGCCAACTGTAAACAATACAGCGATGTCACGCCAGTCCAGTCTTGAAACATGCTTGCATTATGCTAGGTTCCTTATTCGATATACTTGATCGACCAAATTTCAGTGTCAACCCTACTAGACCCCAAAGGTATATTCATGGCTTGTCTCGATCTCTTGTCGACAAAACCGGTAGCTATGGCAATCCTGCCAGTCGACTCCTTCACTTCTCCCTTAATAAAGCCCTGAACATAGGCGTAACTAGGATTTTGAAATTAATACGCACTCAGAAGGCGACTACCAAAGAATATGTATTGAATAAACTGTATAAATGTGGAATGTAACAAAAGATAAATGTTTTCTGTCTGCTCTCCCCTCAGTAATTATTAGGGTGGTTTTGAATAATCAAAACATCGTAACTTCAGCTTAAATAAGCTGTAGTTTCGATGTTATGATCATTCATCAACGACATTTTTTCCAAAGAAAATTTATTTTCATTACGCCGTTGCGTAATGTGCGTAATGGGAGCTACGCCCTTGCTGAACAATTTCTCCCCGATCTCCTCTCGATATTTACCGATCTTCCCCCGACCACTATCATTTTGTCTTCCGACCGATTATCCCGACCTTTTTACGAGTTCTAGATGATTGCTACATTCTCGATCTCTAGTTTTAATCGCTTTTAGATCTTGTCATGAAAAGCAAACGAGATTTGACGAGTGCGGTCGTGTACGACTTTATCGTGATCTGGCTTAGTTCGAACTGCCCAGGATCACTGCGGGAATTACTCGAGTTCAAGTCGAGAATGATCGGGTACAGGTTGGGTTGAAAATATCAATCCCACCACACTTTGTCTCTACACGACGGATTCATGAACAATTTTCTATCCGATCTACTCATAAGTATTTTTGACATGTCAAACAATTCGGGTTGGAAGCTCGAGCGATGCCGACTTAGCTAGATATTCACGACCTCTTCCGCTCACTAATTTGCTTCGATAATTCATCAACAACAAAATCACAAGAAATATTTTTGAAGAGCTTCCGCCTCCCTCAACCCGTGAAAGAGGAATTCATCGGAGTTGAAAATAATTTTTTCTACACATCCACCTTGTCTATTTCTTTCATTATGGCTATCTGATGAGTGCGTATAAACTTAAAATGCTTATCCCTTTGTTGTTTAATCCCTGCTTTTTACGTGCCTGTGATTTTATGATTGAATAAACATTGTGAAAAAAGAAGAAATTGCTTTTGACAAGCAATTTCTTCTTTTTCCACACTATTTTCTACCCTACTGAATGGTTATTTCTCAAATTAAATCTACTTTAAATTTTCGTCTGCAAAACCTTTGAATTTGGACGGATCCAAATTTTTGTAAAACATGAATGGGTTAAGAGACATTTTCAACAACTTGACCTGTCTTGAGATGCAAACATTGAACGGTCTGGACAGTCACATACAGTTAATTACACCGTGAAATTTACATTCACCTCATTCATAACCATTCTAAATCGTTCACACAGAGCTCCAATCATTCATTCCAAACACTCACTCAAACCATTCGAAAACGCTCAAACCCATTGAAAAACATAGAACCAACAACGTCATTCAAAAGAAATTTTGATAGAGAAAATCGCGATTTCTCTGACATAATTCAAATTGTTAGCGTCGCATAGGTTCTTGAGAAAATAGGAAGCTATGTATAGAACTTGGATGCATATTTTATTAAAGAGAGATAATCAATATAGCTAATTTTGTTCATCCTGAACAAAATTTGCTATATAGGATTACCTCCAATTAAATTCACTCAAAACTCGCTCCACACACACTCATTCAATTTCATTCCTAACTCATTCCAAAATTATGCACCTTGTCAATTCCACGATGTTGTTAACTGTAGTGCAGAAATAAGATACCCTGTCTGTCTAAACTTACTTTTAGACCTTATCTATCTGTAGAGTGCAAAGTGAAGACTCTGGACATGCTGTGCGGATGCGCAAACTATCCAGAGTCTTTGCTTTGCGCACATTTGAAATTGTTGAAAATGTCTCGCAAGGGCTCAATCTTCTAGATTTCATATCCAGACATACACATAATCAGCAAAAGGAATGATAATGTGAATACACAACCATAATGTTGACTCATTCTTTCGCAAATTTTCGTTTTGAATGATTTTGAAGTGTTCTATGTCGGTATTCGAAAGTTTTGTACTGGTTTGAGTGAGTCTTCAGAATGAATGAATGTCACACTGGCGAGCAATTTAGAATGGTTTTGATCGAAACGAATGTCAATCTTACGACGACACTAACTGTGGCCTTTTAAAAGGCTAGGTTTTTACAATGATATTAAAACATTTTGACAAGCATTTGTATTCAAAGAAACCAGTGCCGAGTTAGAAAGAAGCGAACATTTTACGTTTACGATAATTGCATTATTAAGACAGGAACACAATACGAAGACCTTATAAAGAAAGAAAGTCGGTCTTAGAATGTTCTTTTTAACAAGTAAAACCCATTGGGCAGAGCTTGTTAATTTAAGGCGAACAAAAGCCTTGATATGAAAGGAGATGTTAACAATAGAAAGAACAGATTGTTTTCCCAGTTCAATATAAAACATGAATTCTTTCACGTATATCCAATACTGAATCAATATTTAGGACACTGATTGCTTATTAATGAAGAGTCAAGGGACGCCAATACAATAGACCAATCAAAACTACTTATAAGTTCAAACAGAGGACACTCTTAAATGCAACTTCTATGATAAGCTTTTTTCTGTAAATTATCTTAGAACTACAATGCTTGTATTCTGTTGTAATTTATTTTGATAGGAATCCAAGGAAATGAAAACACGAGTCTCATATATAAACTTGAAAATGATTTCTTTGGGCGTTGTTTATCGCCAACTTGTGCGACATATCAGTTTTGAATTAAGGTAGCGGACCCATAATATTTCCGCAAGGTTTCGGAACTAATGATCCTTTAAAATGTTAATCGAGGTTTCCTAATGATGTCATTAGGGTTCCGCGAGTAATACTAACTAAGTTTGATTTCCAAAACGTTGTGGAACTATTACGGGTACATTACTTCCAGGACAAGTCCGTGTTCGTTTACTCCGGTACTTCATGGGTGTAACCATTGTTAGACTCGTGCTTGAAGCGTGTGTCACATAAAGTTCAAACGCGCTCGCCATGCGTCGCCTACGTCTTTTTGTGGAATCTCTGATAAAAAATCGACGTCAAGTCGAAGCCAGTTGCGACTGATCGATGCTTTAGCCGATTCTATAGATAATAATTTTTTAAATCGGCGAAGTGTCATTGAGTTTTAACTTCAAGTTTAAATCTGCCGACTAGTCAGCGACGTCTTTTAGACAAAAACATGTATCAACGACTACTCGCCGGCGATCGGCTGGGCTACAGCCGCTTATCTGTCGGGCTTTGGAAGATTTTGTATATATCCTTTCACTCTCGTTTGGTATTAGCGACGCATCGTCAGCACTTTACATTTTATCAACCTTGCTTTCTGTGACATCAATGGACAAGAAAAAAGACATCGTCAAAGCGGCCTTGTTTTATGTGACTGCAAAATACATATTTTATCTCGATATAGCTAGTGCCCGACCGACATTACTTTCTACTAATCAGACGATAAGAAGGCGGAATTGCCGACGTCTCACGTTGCCGATTTTTATGTGACTTTAGCATCGATACCCCGTCTACAGAAGCTTCCAAGGTAGAAGTGTCGTCGGACTTACGGTCACACGATCTCAAATTTGTGTCACAAAACCGTTATTCTGAGCACTTGACATGCCGTCCCTTCGATAGAAAAAACTGAGGCCCTCGAAAAGGGACCATCTGGCGACTGCAAAGAATAAATATTTTTGAAAAAAATCAGATGAGGTACATCATACATGTCAGAGATAGCATTTCTAATTTTTTTACACTGGGGTGTAGAAAGATCATTCGAGAAATCAGAAATCAGCCAATTATACATAAAGTTTCGACCCCTTGTCAGCCTGTGCAGTTCGCGGTCTGCGGTCGACACTTTAGACACAACCGACATGACCCCTTTGCGCGTGACGGGTCACAAATAATAAATTTGCAGAGAATAACCTTTATTACACAAAGCTTTTTACGCGGTTTTGAAAGCTTTGAACGAATAGGATTTAAAAAAAAACATTACATATATAAGGATAAATACTCTCAAAATCTCTGTCAATGTCGTGACTTTATCAACTATGAAAAACCGTGTTTCCTGAAAATCGTATAATTAAACCAGAAATAAGGCGTCGAATTAGGGAATCAGGATGCGTTATAAATGTCTGATACATTTTAGGTTGATCTACTAAGTTCAAGGACAAAGTTTTACGTCTATCTTTTAGTACTGATATAAAAAAACAACTCCGAAATAAGCACACAGTATAGACAAATAAGATATTAAAATTACGTAAAGGAGATTACTCAAGAACATGCACATAAAAGCCAGCAAAATTACTAATGAATGAGCAGCGTGAATTTGCTTCATGTATAGGCATATTAATCTGCTCCAGCTATATACATGCCAGTAATACACGAAAGGGGGATTAGGCAGTATATATCGATAGATACATGTCATGAAAAGCTTAACTCCTAATAATTATTCCTCCGAACTCAACCTCGGTTTAAGGTTTCAACAAACGACGGTAAAAAAAATGATTTTTGCATAAATAGAGCATTGGCTATGGGTTAGACTGAACAGTGAAGGCCAAATTTTATCAATAACTCATGCTAAAACTAGGAAATTTGGAGTTTGACATAACACGGGGTACAAATCTAATTACCATAGTGTATTTTAATAGAAAAAAATGCACCTTATTCTTTTTGCTATGACTCAGTTTTTTGGCATTTTTCTAACATTCTAGCAAAATTGAAATATATCGTCAACGATAAATGTAATCTAATTATGCTCACATAAAAAAGCGAAATATTTTGACGGCTAAAAATGATTAGCGAAACGGGATATGAACCGACGAATCAAGTGTTGCCCACTTTTCAGCCCAAGAACCGTGCTTACCTAGACTAGGAAGGCATCTGTTGCAATATGTAGCATTTTCAAGTCATGATTAACTGAACTAAAGTATGTTGATTTCCATTCATAGTTCATTCACTTGAAGATGCTTTCTATAACTCCTGTTTCCATATGTAACTGGGAAGACTTTTCTATGTAACATTTCTGAAACCATCAACAAAAAGCCTGCATGACGACTAATCATTCCAAATCATGTTATGGAAAAACACAACAAGGCAAGTTTTAAAAAATGCGCTTTTACCTCTGGACTTCATTTAAAGTTAAGTTTTCATTGAGTGGACGAAAATGTCTTTCCATTTAAAAATAGATCATGGATACATGGATACATGTAGACTACATATCAAGAAGAGAAATAACCTCTAAATAAAGTCCATATGCATACAGCTGTTTTGAAACTTTAATAGACTGCGACAATTGCCTGCCTAGTAAAACCAACCGCGATTTTGAAAATGAAGCAAACAACTATTGGTAGGCAGACACAAATCCCATGTTCAAAGAAACTTAAAAACAGTTTATTCATCGGAGAGGCTGTAAATGTTTATATGCGTTTTAGTGGCTTAAGGAATTCTACAGCAAAATTAAATCAAATTCATAGATTTTTCACAAATGCCTTCTTGGCCTTTCATTCCCTGTAATCCCGAATTATTGCCCCTACTAAGATTAGACCAATGTTCGATTTTACTTTGGGATTGAAAAGAATAACATTTGCTATTTTAGAGTAATCTTATTTTGTTTCCCCGAATTTTTCCGAGTGGAAATAAAATAACCTAAAGAATATCATTTGGTAATAAACATAAAATCGGTAGCCATTTTGACATTTGAAAAGTACAGCTGAGATATATTTCATGAAATTAAAAGCGTTTTATATATTCAAAAGCGAATTAATTCGTGATGTGGAGAACATGAAAAGCATAATAAGCAATTTTGAATCTAAGTTTGACATTACTAATAACAATCCAAGTCAAACAAGTTCCTCCATAATAGAAGTCAAACAGCACGTACTATTACTGTCTGAAGCAGTCAAAACAATACAAGACACGATGAAAAGTAACATATCGAAAACATTCGATCCTTTAGGTACACATCATTACACGGAACATCTAAATGGTACTTACGAACCATTAAGTTGCGTCGAAGATCAGCCTTTTTCGTTGCACAACGATATAGACGCACAAGAGTCAATCGAATGTGATAACTTCGGACAAACCCCTGAAACCAATTTAATCAACGATCTGGTCAACATAGGGAATCCAGAGATAAACAACAAACATACAATTAATGAATTTGCAATAATTGAAGATAAAGCTTTAGCTCATACCGATATGGAAAATGACCTTTGTTTTGGGAATATGAAAATTCCAACCGTCATTACAAGTAGGAGGAACCCAAAATAAACCCAAAAGAAATATACCGCATAAGAAGGGAGGTCAAACCTATTTAGGCCGCAAAATAAACTTTTCCATAATTAATCAAGAAATCGCAGCCTCGAGAAAGCGCAAGCAAGATCGACCTGTTTCCCAGAGAGGGTATATACCACCATCGGAATCAGTTTACTACGACCAAAGCGATGACTTTGAGCGCCATGTTAAAAGTAAACCTCTCTCATTTTTTGTAGGTGGTTTATTACCATCAATATCAGAAAAATTAATATCAGACTTTTTAGAAGATCGAGGTGTGAGAGTGATAGGTGTAACTGTCAAACGCAACTACAAGTACAATAAAGCACCAGCATGCGTCAAAGTTAAGGATATAACAAACATGGACTATTTAACCGATGATCCAAATTTCTGGCCTCGAGGTGTAGTGTGTAGACCATGGAGACCGAGGGGTCAAACACATAGATATAATAGTAAAAGCGCTAGGACTGAAAACCAACAAGATGACTACATGAACAATACGCGGAACCAGAATAGATATTCAGTATTAGGCGTTACTGCAGAAGTTGACTGACTGAAACATATACATAATGGATAATACAGATAAACTTAAATTTGCAAAATGGAACGCTACTGGTATTATGTCCAGTTCAAGTTACCTTAACAAGTTCCTAGATAATAATAATATAGACTTTTGTGGCGTTAGTGGCGTTAGCGTTAGATCCCGATCTAGACAACAGATCAAATCGAAAAGTTGGAAAAGGTGGGCTTTGTATTTTCTGGAAAAAATCATTAAGCGATCGAGTAGCTATATTGGATATAAAGTGTAGGAGTATGATTGGCATACAATATAGATTCAACCCAGGGCGCTATTATTCTTTCAAATCTATGTGCCATGCACAAATCACTCACAAAGAGAATTTTGCATGAACCTAGAAGAAATTGAAAACTCAATTAACTACTATAAAAATAGTGGAGAAATAATAATCATGGGTGACTTTAACACTGAACTACCAAGATCACTTGATTACGATACGCCGCATACAGACTTGAGGGGCCGATAACTTTGTACATTCTTAATGGAGCTTAATCTTATACCAATAAATTGTCTCCCTTTTTGTATCGGTCCTGGCTACACGAATGTTCCGTATAATAGTACAAGGGAAACTTTAATTGATTATATAATGGTACAAAAACCCATAATTGACTCTGTGATTAATTGTGTGATACATGATGACCATTCCTTGAATGTATCAACCCATCGACCGGTATCGTGTACGATATATTGTCATTCAGATATAAAATGTTCACAAAAAATCAAATCAGAAACAATTATATGGAAAAATGTAAACGATAAGTACATTTCAAATTACACAAAGTATATGGAATCTAACTCGCGGCTTCGGCTACTCTATAATCGCGAAAAGAGTGAAATAGACTCTCTATATAAAGAAGTGGTTGAAATAATTAAAGAAGCTTCCTCAAAATATATACCTAAACCATCCTATAAACCATATATACGTCCATATTGGAACGAAAATCTAACGTTGTTACACAACAAAATAAAAGTGGCGCGTTCTAAATGGATTTCTGAAAATAGACCACGTGAAAACAGTGACACATTGCATCAATATAAAAAAGCAAAAAGAGAATTTCGTCGCAGTCATAGACAATACGCATCAAAATATATAGAACAAATAGAGGAAGAAATAGACAAAACAGCAGAGGTAGATTCATGCGCTTTTTGGAAAATGGTAAACAAAAGGCGCAAACAAAAACCCCAGCCCAATTTTGAAATGGTATTTAACGGGACAACATACAATTCACCAGAAACAATTAACACTGGTTGGAGAGAATATTTCAAAGAGCTTTATTCTTCGAATGATGTAAACGTAGTAAATTTTGACAATTTGTTTAAATCTTTAAGTAGAGATTGCAAAGACCTACCGCCAATATTTGCTATAGAAGATACACAAAAAGCGTTGAAAACGTGTAAAAAGAATAAAGCTTGTGGATTTGACAATATATACTACGAGCACATCATCTACGGAGGCGAATCGTTGATTAAAGTGTTAACAAAACTATTTAATGCTATGAGTAAATTCGCCTTTTGCCCGATAGAACTCAAAAGGGGAGTAATCACCACAGTGTTCAAGGGAGGTAACCGCAATAAAACTGATCCGAACTCATATCGGGCTATCTCTCTCTGTTCCGTCATTCTCAAATTGTACGAAAAGATTGTGTTAAGTCGTATTGAAAATCATATACATTTAAACGAACAACAAGGAGGTTTTCAAAAAAATCTTAATTGTTCATTTACTTCTTTTATGGTAAGGGAATCGATCTATTGTGCATTGGAAAACCACTCAAAACTTTACTCATGCTATTTGGACGTAAAACAAGCATTTGATAATGTGAATCATTGGTTGTTACTCAAGAAGATATGTAAACTTGGTCTTAACTCATCATATATTAAAATCATTGGGAACTTGTTAACCGATATATATAGTTGTGTAAAATCAAACGGACAAATATCACAGTGGTTCCCTATATTGAAGGGCGCTAGACAAGGCCAAATAATCAGCGCGATATTGTATCTAGTTTATATAAATGACTTGATGAATACTCTAGATGATCAAAGTAACGATTGTTTTAAGATAAGCAGTATTAAATACTGCTGTCCAACAGTCGCAGACGACATGATGCTGATGTCATTTACCAAAGACGGTCTTCAACGCCTCATGGATCTTTGTTATAACTATTCCTCTTCGAACTTTAACTCTTATAATGCCTCAAAGTGTAAAGTAGTAGTGTATAATGAAGCCCGATCTGAATATGAAAATAGACAAAGACAGTGGAAAATTGGTCAAAATATTGTAGAGGAAAATGAAAATTACATTCATTTGGGTATCATTAATGAGAAAAATATGTCATTGAATGATTCCGTAAACGAATGTTGTTCAATTCATAGCTACAATGTCTAGAACGTGCGCATAAACAATGTATTAAACATATGCAGGGGTTCCATAGGTCTACATCATCATGTATCGTGATGACATGTCTTGATATTATGCCTCTAGAAACTTTCATTGATAAGCGCAAATTAATGTTATTCGGTCAACTTTGTAGGTTAGAACCTGGAAAAAGAATCAAAGAAATGTTTAATTCTAGAAAGGTAGCTTTCATGCATAGACCGAGCAAAATACTTGGTTTCATGCCTGATATCTACAGGATTCTAGGTAAATATGGACTGTCGGAAGTTTTATTTACCTAATTGGATTCGACTCACTTTCCGACAAAGAATACTTGGAAAAAAATGGTCATACAGTCAACAGAGCGTGTGTATTAAGGCGAAGCTATTCTCCGATATAAATAGACTGGAACACCCTATACCTTTTGAAAGACTGCAGCCTGAGTCTGGTATTTCAAATGTTTTGTATTTTCCAGGGTCTACCGCAATTACTTGAAATACAGCTATACTGTAATGCATGCTGTTGGTAGGTTCTTCTCCAGAAAATACGAACTGATTTGTCCATTGTGCAGACAAGGTACAGATTGCATTGTCGTACACTTAGTATTTTATTGTCATAGGAACGAGCATACCCGTGAAAACCTATGTACAAAACTATTCAGTATTTTAGGGGAATCTGATTACCAAAAATTTACTCAAACTTCTCCTGAAATGCAATTCATAGAGTTAGTATCAGGTCGAATATTATTTTCTATGAATGATGAAAACAGAGTGACTTGTTTCAAAAGTATTTTTAGGTACTTACATGATTTAACTAAAAGTTAAGTCATGTATATCTAATATAGCACAGATCTCGTTCTCGGAGTACATAGGAAGAAAGCAAGCAGTGGGGACTGATATAGGACTACACAGCAGAGTGGTCTTATATTTGTCTACACTGCTTGTGTAATCTATGAATATAACAGGAGCATGCCGCGAACGGTAAAACAGGAGGGGGTGTATGTGTGTATGTATGTATGTAAGTATATATATGTCTATATGTGTATATCTATATGTTTAATTGTACGTATGTATGTGTATGTGTGTGTACATGCGTATATTTCTATGTGTAAGTACTAATGTATATGTCTTGGTTTATGTGCATATATATGACCATACTTCGATACAGGTGATTGGATAGATATATGAATCCAATATTTGCTGTCGTATTGCGGGTGCAACGTGACGGCGGTCTCGTTGGCCGTGGTTATGGCGTTTCGGCGAAAAGACGGCGAATTAATAACCATTCTTGAAACGCACAAATACCACATGATTCATTTGTAGAGGCTTACGTGCTCGGTAAGCCATTACAGAATGGAATTACAAAAACCACGCTTAAGCATTTCGTTTAGCATAACCTTTTCTTGGATTTCGTTTAGTCAAGGAAAAAAAAGCGAAATATTATCCATCCACCCATCAATCCACCCGTCAATTTCCATCCATCCATCCATTAACCCATCCAACAACCCATCCAACAATCCATCCATCCATCCATCCATCCATCCATCCATCCATCCATCCATCCATCCATCCATCCATCCATCCATCCATCCATCCATCCATCCATCCATCCATCCATCCATCCATCAATCAATCAATCAATCAATCAATCAATCAATCAATCCTTTCACTGTGTTCTCTGTTTATATGTTAATTGTTTGTGCGTGTATATTGCGCGTTAATCTCTGCTTATGTTAATTGTTTGTTTGTAAGTGTGAAAAGTTGTATTCTCTCCATTTTGGAGGTAATAAAGAATATCTATCTATCTATCTACCAGTTTGAATTCTATATGGACTAACCTTTTCATCAATTACATAAAATTGCGTTTGAATGAAGAATTTCTATGTGGTAAAATATTAATTTCAGCTTAATACCATTCCAAAACATATTTTTGGGAAACAAAATGATCTTAAAATAATGATTTTGTCCATTGGTTAATGATAATATGTTCGCATTTTCTGCTCTTAAACACGAGGGTGTTGAAGGCTGTTTAGTTGTAGGAAATTGTAAACAAATAGTAAAAACATGTGGTTCTATACTAAACATTTGACAGAAGAAATATCCACTATTCCTTATTTGGAAAAGTTAATTAACATATCGACGGTCAGGACATCTAAAACTTAAATATCCCGTGATTTGTATCGTAATTACTCGCCTGTTTATCTAGGTTCCTCGTGAAAATCCCAACGACTTCGTAAAATAATCCTTTTTGATTGGTATAAATAAGGGAAAAGAGGGCTAATCTCAGAGTGGATAAAACTATTATCAATTATCTTGCCAATCAGTTTTTTTTAACAAATACAGAATACACTAAAATTTGATATCATGGAGAGGTAAAAAAGATCTACAAAATTAATTGTACAAAAATACTCGATTTTAGGTATCAAAGGCAGAAGGTTAACATATAGACGGACGGACAAAATCGCTATTACATCTACAAAAATTCTCAAAAACCAAATTCTTCATGGTATTAGATGGAAAATATGATATGACAAGAAAAAATACGATTCATTAATTCGATTCTGAGATTTTCGGCAAAATATTGGTCCATATAGAAGTCAAACGGACTATATAAGGGTGAAAGAACAAAATGGAAAGAAAATATACGCTGACTTTCCCAAGAAAGAGTCTTCTTCGCCTTTCGTTCCGTGTAATCCTGAATTATTACCACTACTAAGTTTTGACCAATGTTCAGCTCCCGTAGTTTGCTGTCGATTTTAGCATGAGCAAGGTGATACTTTCATAGTCAAAGTAAATGTCTGTACTTTTCTTTCTCGGGGCCCAAAATTTGAGAACATGTGGTATAGTTTACTTCGGGTTTCCAAATCATATCCTACGTATGTTTGTTTGCTTGATTTTTTTTTCAATTCGGTAATTATACTATGTTTCCCCCAAGATATTTTCCGTGGCAATAAAGTTATTCAAATAAAATTACTTGGTAATAAACATTATATTAATAGCCTTCTTGACATTTGAAAAATGCTACTGAAATATATTTTACGGATTTCAAAGCGATTTATATGGGTGTAAGAATACATGTTAACGATGCAAAGAAAATATACTCTAATTTTTCTAAGAAAGGGCCATGGTTAAGGAAATGGTGGATTCCTAACGAAACCATTATTGCATTGGCTACAGATATAGAGAAC
Organism: Fragum whitleyi; assembly: GCA_948146395.1. Classification (NCBI taxonomy): domain Eukaryota; kingdom Metazoa; phylum Mollusca; class Bivalvia; order Cardiida; family Cardiidae; genus Fragum; species Fragum whitleyi. Next base: position 33,788,364 of record OX411555.1, read on the forward strand.
AACTTACTACAGTTAATAACATCGTTAAATTGACAATCATCTCGATCAAAACCATTCAAAATCACTCGTTCATCCCTTCATTTATCATTCATTTGATACATTCAATACGCTCATAGGCGTAACTTGGACTTTGAAATTTATACGCAATCAGATGGCGACCAACAAAGAATATATAGGATACAGCGATACATAGTCTATGACAAAATATGAATATCCTCCGTCCGCTTCCCTTTTTCTATGATTTGAGCGTTGAATAATCAAAACATCGTAACTGCAGCTTGAATAAGCTGTAGTTTCGATGTTATGATCATTCAGCAACAATATTTTTCGAAAGAAGATATATTTGTTTTACGCTATTGCGTAATGTGCGTAATGGGAGCTACGACCTGGCTCACTCATATCACTTAAAAGCGCAAACGAATTGTTCAAAAACGCTTCGAAATCGTTCCAAATGGTCAATGTTTCGGTCAAACCGATCAAATAATTGCATAATTCTATTGGCTGGTTTTGATACTTAAGCGTCTGTTTTTACCGCGAAGACATAAAATCAGAAAAAATGAGTAGAGTTTATTACAGAGAGGTAAAAGAATATCGCTAATTACGCCAAATTGAATGAATTTATCGATTAGGTTTTACCTCCATTGAAAATCATTGAAAACACGCTCCACACACTCATTCAATTTCATTTCAAAATCAATCCAAAATCAATCACCCTGCCTTTTATATCATAAACTCACTCAACACACTTATTCAATTTAATTCCTCAGTCAAAATCAACCATTTTGCAAATTTTTGTATGATCCTTAATGTATAATTTATGTCTGGGAAAGTCATATAAAGTTACGAACATTGCGCAATATTAGACAAATTGGAAAGTTTGGATGAAATCGAATTTCCGAGTTTTCCAATATATATTGTCGCTTACGATCAATTAATTATCATTTATGATTATCATTTCTCAACATTACTTCAAATCGCCTTGGAGGATCAAAACTTTTAGATATAGGGGCCTAATAGGTCACATACTTTGTATTAACTCCGGTACATGTGGCCTTTGTAAATCTAGAGTAGAATACAGACTGTTAGGAAGTTTTCCCAGTTTTGTAAAGGATGAAATTAAATATTGTTGTCTTCTCTTCTAGGCTTTCTAAGGCACTTACATCGGATTAGAAGCTTTAGTAGCGCGCGCGAAATTATCTTTACCGTTACAAAGCAATAATATACAATTATATAATCAAAATAACCGGGTTTCTACCGTGCAACAACACCAAGTTATTACAACACTATAATAATGTCAACAGAAAATTGCACTTCTTCCATATCTACTACTTTTTTCTATTCCCAAAGTGGCCTTGTTCTATTGGTTTCTCCTTCGAAATTTTTTGACAGTGATACCCCAGAAAGATAATATACAACGCTATACAAAGAACTATAGAAGCAAATACTTTTTGAAGATTATTTTATAAATGAACAGCTATAGCATTCATGAATGACATCTACATGTACAATGTAATCCATTTGTATTCTCTATTTTTTCACCGAGAACCAGAATGAATTTAAAAAAAAACTTCAATACGAAAGCTTTTAAATGTACATACGGCTCTCTGTTACAGTTAGTTACATCGTGAAATTGACATTTAACTCAATCAAAACCATTCTAAATCAATCAATCAGCGCTCCAATCATTCATTCCAAACATTCATTCAAATCGATCAAAAACGCTCAAAATGACTAAAAAGTATACAACTAACAGCTACAATCAAAATAAAAACAAATATGAAAAATCGTGATTTCACTGACATAATTGAAATTGTTAGCGTCTGATAGGTTCTTGAAAAAATGGGAAGTAATTTACAGAACTTTTATGCATATTTTATTAAAGGGAGGTAATCAATATTGCTAATTTTGTTCATCCTGAACAAAATTTGCAATACTGGATTACCTCCCATGAAATTCACTCAAAAGTCGCTCTACACACTCATTCAATTTCATTCCTAAATCATTCCATAATCATTCACCTTGACAATTTCACGATGTTGTTAATTGTACCTGAACACGGTTTTGGAAATGTTGTCTTCTTCGTTTGATGTTAAGTTAAGCATGCGCCGATGCAGCTAAAACGGAGAACTGAAACAACTCTACAAATACACAACATAATCAATGGTACACTTAAGTCACGCAAATTTCAGTTTTGTTAAATTTTCTCAGCCTTCCTAAGCGATGTCGTTTCTATTGTAAGGATTTAAAGTTAAATCGTTACATTAACAGAGTTTGTACGGAATTTCACTTCAAAATAACTAAACACCCAATACAGTTGGTTACATCGTGAAATTGACATTGACCTCAATCAAAACCACTGTAGATCGCTTACCTAGCGCTCCAATCATTCATTCCAAAGACTCACTCTGACCATTTAAAAACCATCAAAACCATTGAAAAAATGTAAAATCAACAACATCATTCAAAATAAATTTTGATAGAGAAAAATCGTGAATTCACTGATATAATTCAAATTGTTAGCGTCTCATTGGTTCTTGAAAAATAGGGAAGCTTAGTATAGAACTTGTTTGCATATTTCATGAAGGGGAGGTAATCAATATCGCTAATTTTGTTCATCCTGAACAAAATTTGCGATATAGGATTACCTCCCATTAATTTCACTCAAAACTCGCTCCTCGCATTCATTAAATTTCATTCCAAAATCATTCCAAAATTATTCACCTTGTCAAATTCACGATATTGTTCACTGTACAAACATTCTGTAAAATGTGAAAAGGGTAATATTTTGTATTATAAGGGGGTCATTCCTGCCAAAGGGCGAAAATCGAAAAACAAAAAATAAATAAATAAAATGAATAAAATTAAATAAATAAATAAATAAATATATAAATAAAAAGACGTAGCTTTCCTGACAGAACCTTTCGTATTGTTCCCCGCAGATTAAAAAGCGAAAAAAAATAATCACAAGTTGAGTTTTCATATCGCCGGAGTATAACCTTGACGAACATAAGATGCCATCAACAGACGGTTTCCAGTGTGGATTTATTTACATTTAACCAGATTCAAGAAATGAAAGATTTCCGTGAAACTTTCGACATCAACGATTCAATTACAAGTTTAATTACATTAATACGACAGACTGGTTGAGATGTTTTAAAGGTTTACTAGGCTTCTTGAATTTAAGTGCATTAATGTAAATTCGGTGCATCTTCGTAATTCTCGTAGAAATCCCTATGTTCACGTGTCGCCTATCATCATGTTTTATTTTTGAAAATATATACTTACACATACTTGACACATAATAATTCCTCTTAATCGTTCTACAAGAGTTCTATATGTTCAGGTCGTAGTCATTGTGTTTAAAATTTGAAGCCCATTTACTAATTTTTCACTGTTTAAATGTAAACTCACCTACAATGAAAACACACCATCTGAATTTCTTCTTGGATATTTGTTAATGTACATGTACCGCAACTCCAGACTTAAATTGTTGCAATGTAAAAGAATCTAAATTGGACAATCCACTACACAATAACCTATGAGTAACCTTTGGAATTGCCGTAGGTTTAATGACAGTTGGCTTTGGAGTAAGTTCCTTTTAGTGGTTCATTGTCATTATGTTTGAGTATACTTCAGATTCACTGTTTAAAATCAACATAGTTAAAGATTTACAAGAAGTAGGCATTTGTCAAGTTCAAATATCTTAAACAATAAAAAAAGATTCGAAGAAGGAATCTCTACACCGAATAAAAGTTAATTTCCATTTCCTTACCAAAGAGTTGTAATTGTAACGTCAATAAAGGACGTTATATCGCTTGTGTCATGTAGCCTCGAGTGCGCCCTCTCGTTTCTGGTTCCACTCTTTCACACCGAAGTTCTACTACGTAATCTACAGACTAGAGTTGTCTCAATCGGAAACCTTCGGCAATTCCCCGGTACAAACCTATGGAATTAAAAGGGCGCAGCGATAAAGGAGTAAAAACGGGTTTATACAACGTCACAAGAAACAATTCAACGAAATCTATTTTAAAATACTTGATAAAATATAATTTGAAAACAAGACTTCCAAAAGATCTCTATAGACGATTGGATAGTACATGTATGAAGAAAATTATCCATTCTTCAAGTGTATGAGTGAGTTACCACCAGATGGCGAATTTCTTAAAAGATTACTAAAAATTACTACACTAACGTCCGAGGCATTTTCCAATTTATGGAAAACTCCGAGCAATGTTCCGAATGAAGAACCAAATATTGCTACGATATTGCCTTGCTGGACGAACGTTGTGAATCCGAGTCTTACAGTTCTGGATCTGAAGATAATACAGAGAGTCACGTTATTCTTACAGTTAACAACATCGTGAAATTAACATGGTGAATGATTTTGGAATGATTTAGGAATGAATTTGAATGAGTGTGTGGAGCGAGTTTTGAGTGAATTTAATGGGAGGTAATCCTATATAGCAAATTTTGTTCAGGATGAACAAAATTAGCTATATTGATTACCTCCCTTTAATAAAATATGCATAGAAGTTCTATACATAGCTTCCTATTTTTTCAAGAATCTGTGCGACGCTAACAATTTGAATAATGTCAGAGAAATCGCGATTTTCTCTATCAAAATTTATTTTGAATGACGTTGTTGGTTCTATGTTTTGCAATGGGTTTGAGCGTTTATGAATGGTTTGAGTGAGTGTTTGGAATGAATGATTGGAGCGCTGAGTGAGCGATTTAGAATAGTTATGATTGAGGTAAATGTCAATTTCACGATGTTATTAACTGTATGCCAGGGATTGGGAATACATGTAGTCTGTTCCAAATCAACCAAGTCTTAAGTATTGGAAACTGCATTATGGGGACGTATACCATTACAGTTAAGAACATCGTGAAATGGAAAAGATGAATGATTATGGCATGATTTTGGAATGACATTTTTTTCAGAATGCGGAGCGAGTTTTGAATGAAATTCAAAGGAGGTAATCTATTATCACTAATTTGGAAGATGAATAAAGAAAGCGATAGTTATTACCTCCCTTTAAATAAATATACGTTTTTTGGAGCGTTGTGTGAATGATTAAGAATGATTTTGATCGGAATGAGTGTAAATTTCACGATGTTATTAAGTGAAGCGTTATGACTGTTTGTCGGAGTTTAAAAACACTTTGTTCATTACATATCTGTGTCTAGACGCTTGATTTGATTACATAGACAATTTGGTAATGATATTTGATCGCAACATAGTGTAGAACTATTGTTACGAACGAATTGTCCACAACCGAAGATAAGCTGAAAAATATCCGATATGGCACGGTGTCGAACCCGCACGGATAAGTAATCTTTATATAAATTGTTTACAAGTCCAATGCGCTTACCACTGAGCCAAAGAAGAGCTTCTTTGAGTCAGTGGTGAGCGCATTGGACTTGTAAACCAAAAATTTGAATATTACTTGTCCGCGTGGGTTCGGCACTGGCTCATGTCGGAAATTTTCAGCTATGCTTAGGTTGAGGACAGATCGCTCGTAACATGGGGGCTCGTCCGGGAATAGCCATTGAGCCATTTATGCCGGCATTGTACCGACTTGGTTAGTTAAGAAAGCACATTACTGTCTAGATAGGCTTATCGTCATCAAAATATGATGACTCTTAAGGGTTAGTGTGTTATGGGAGACCACTCTCACCACTGTCCTGCATAGCTTCGTTTGTTTAATACAATGTCTGTCACCGGCACAAGGGAAGATCATCTTTGGATCCTTGGCTCAATGGTTAGCGCATAGAACTTGTAAACCAATAATTTGAATATTGTTATCCGCGTAGGTTCGAGACGGGCTCGCGTCGGTTATTTTCAGCTATGCTTAAAGGCATACGCGCGTAAATGATGCACCGCATAGCGGCAATACATTTCAAAATCAAGGAACATAACTCTGTTTGTTCTAAAATTGATGGAGTTGTTTGTGAAACGAAACCGATAATTTCCCGCCAGCTTGCAGTCATTATAGTTGCTACACGACGTCGGACGTTGTCTGGCAAAAAGGCACGCCGTTACAGCTTTATGCGAACATTGATAGCATTACAGAGGTAAATGTTGCTGAAAATAAACCTATATGCCGTTTCTTTTCTGAAATATACATCTAATTCGTTCATCAATGAGTATGCGGACACTAGTAAGCTTATTGAACTTGAAATAAAACCCGTCACTCTTAAGCTTAGGTAGTTTTTATGCCTACACGTATAATAGAAGATCTATTTACATTTTAGTTGTTTGGTGTGTTTTTTTCTTCATATTTTATCATTATTATTATTATCATTATAATAAGTAGTAGTAATAGAAGTAGTAGTAGTAGTTACTTTTTATCATTTGAGACTTGGGTCTTTAGGCTAGCCTAACCAATCTTTTGTTCGACGAGTCGCAAGGTTTCAACTACTTGTGAAACCGTACGATGACCGCATCTTACTGCTATTTAGACCATCTGAAATTGACCCCGCTCAATCACTCTGAATCACTAGCGCACGGCTTCATTCGTGGATTTCTAAACCGACTCAATCAAAACGCTCAAAAATCATTTATCACGCTCCGAAATTGATAGCAGTGGCTCCAAATTTAGGAGCACTCCAATCATTCATTGATTTCATTGCCCACCGTGAATTTTAAAAGTCGCTATTTGGTATGTGAAGACATGTACAGATTACGTCATATTTAAGTTTCAACCAAAAATGTAGAATTAATTCAAAACTCGCACATTCCTCTTATTCATTTCGTTGTAAAATCATTCCTTTTGTCTATTTAACGATGTTCTTAGCTGTAGGACGCCGCGATTTCAGGGTAAGCAGACGTTGTACGGACTATGCAATATAAATGTTAGCTAGGATAGAATAGTAGGCCCATGTTCAACTTAAATGTCTTCTAAAGACTGTAGACAGGACAAACTTTATTTGTTTATTAATTTCATTACTTTCGTATATCATCATTTTAACTTTTTGAAACCACCAACTAAGAAAATAATATGGAAAATACGTGCGTTTATGGTTAAACTGATATCAGCAGTATTAGGCATTTTGATTCATCATCTTAAGGTGTCAAAAACTCGTTACTACAGCAATGTTTAAACTGTATTTTCAATGCTTTGGTCACCAAATGACAAACTAATCAATGTTTCCCCTCTTTTACTTCGTTAAAATAAAATCTTCGTCTGCCTTTTTATGTTTTTTCCATTTTATCTATAGATCAAAGCGCCTCTGACTTTATGAATCGAACAAGAAGAAGTAGACATTTCTTAAAAACAAGAGCACCGCCTACGGGTGCCTACGCTCGGCTGTCGAGTGCTGGATGGTGGGAAAAAATCTAAGTCGAAAAAGGGGCATAATTTGCACAAAATGCATCTAAGAGTTCCCCCCTTGATAGTATAGGTTGCTCTTTTGACGGTGAACATGTGTGCCAAGTTTCAAGTGAATGCCTTCAGTAGAACCAGAGATATAACAAAATGTCAAAGTTTTCGCACGACGACGACAACGACGACGACGACATGGAGGCTATAGCAATACCTCGGGTTTTCTCCGAAAACAGTCGAGCTAAAAATATAACCGACGTTCAAGTTAAGCGCGATGCGTTCTTTTGCGGATAAACAGATACAGTTAACAACATCGTGAAATTGACATTCATCTAAATCATAACCATTCTAAATCGCTCACTCAGCGCTCCAATCATTCATTCCAAACACTCACTTAAACCATTCAAAAACGCGCAAACCCATTAAAAACATAGAACCAACAATGCCATCCAAAATAAATTTTGATAGAGAAAATCGCGATTTCTCTAACATGATTCAATTTGTTAGCGCCGCATAGGTTCTTGAAGAAATAGGAAGCTATGTATAGAACTTGTATGCATTTTTTATTAAAGGGAGGTGATCAATATAGCTAATTTTGTTCATCCTGAACAAAATTTGCTATATAGGATTACCTCCCATTAAATTCACTCAAAACTCGCTCCACACACTTATTCAATTTCATTCCTAAATCATTCCAAAATCATTCATCTTGTCAATTTCAAGATGTTGTTAACTGTAACGACGTCGTTAACGTTGATTTCCGACGTCGATGTTTAGAATCCCTACGGTTGCCTCGGAAATAAGCGCATTGCTCTTAAAAAAGCACGGTGACATATTATTGTTTTGGTACGAACTATATTGGATTCGAATGCAATATAAGTAAACCAAATTTTAAAGAAAACTGTCGAGCAGTTCTGATTATTTTTAAGGTTAAGTACAAAAATTTACGCGAAAATCTGGAAAAGATACTTATTTTTTACTACGCCCACTCGCGTTATATCTCATCGATTCATCGACGAAAATTTTAGCAAAGCCTACAAAAATGTATCAAATGAACCCGTAATATCATCCTTAAATGTTTCAGAAACTTTTATTTCTAAAGAGTATTTAATTTCAGAGAAAACGGGGCTTAAACGAACTATACATCGATCTACAAAATCACTCGAAAATCAGTACACAATTTTACAGAAATGCGTTTTTTCAAGAGTCAATTCCTCAAAACGGATACGGTGACCCCCACATCTTTTTAAAATATTTTTGCTTAAGCTATTTTAACTAACAAATATTTAAAATAATACAAAATTCTGTCGACGAAATTATTTGCGCGCGTATGCCTTTAAGTTGAGGACAGTTCGTACGTTACACTATCAAGACTGTCCAATGAATCAGAAATTATACGTGCTTTTGAGAAGATTTATATCTTTGAATGGGACTTTACGCCGCCTCCAGCAATCTCCAAGGTATATGGTAGCGGCTGGGGCACCTGATGATGGACTTATTGTAATTCTTACACCCGTAATACCATAACGTCCTTTCCTAGCCTCCAGCTGTTTTCTAACATAGGTTTACGATTATCTACCCATTTGTGGGAGACAAAAAGATGGAAAGGATGAGTGCTGCCGTCGGGGATCGAACCCAGGACCTATAGAGTGACATTCATACGCGCTACCAACTGCGCTATGACGACGGCGCTTTTGAGATCAGACTTTGAGAAATTTCAAGTTGATATCTTAATGCAGAATGCTCTATAGAATTACTGTTTAGAAAACAAGCAATAGTCATCATAGTTGCATAATTTGTTAAAGAGAGATCTCGTTTCAATCAGCGACAAAGATCTTTTTGATGAATATATTATGTGACCCGACAAGAAGCCAATCACATGATCAGCTTTTACAATTAAGAACATTGTGAAATTGACATGTTAAACGGTATTGGATTGAATTAAGAATTAAGTAGAATGTGAGCGGTGATAGAGTTTTGAATGGAATTAAAAGGCTGTTATCCAATATCGCTATTTTTTGTTCAAAATGAAAAAAAAATAAGCGATATTCATTACATACCTTTAATGAAATATACATATACGTTCGAAAATTAGCTGTCTGTTTCTTCTTGAAGCAAACAGATGCTTACTTATCCAATTAATTCAGTGAAATCGTGGATTTTTTACGCGATTATTTAGCTAATTTTTTCATCGTTCATCCTGAACAAAATATGCGATATTGGATTACCTCCCGTTAAATTCACTCAAAACTTGCTCCACACTCTCATTCAAAATCATTCCATAAACATTAAGCCTTGTCAATTTCACGATGTTGTTAGCTGTAACTGTGATAAGACTGAAAATGTGCGTCTTCGAACATGCATATTTACAGTTTAAAGAATTAAGGATAACAGAGCAAAGTCCATCGTCTTTTGTTAACACTATATATTTATAGTCACGTTTCTAGCTTAATTATACAGATTCAGCGAAATAATAGAAATGTCCAATAGTTCATTTTCCTAGATTTGCACGTTCCTATATTTCTCTCTGTGACATACAGGAAACGCGTGTGCTGCAAACCCTTGAAAAAAATAAAATTTCTATGACGCATTTGAAAACGAATTTTAATAAACATACATGTAATAAAGACAGTATTTTTTAAATTAGAAAAATGATCCTTATAAATTCAGGTCCTTGTAATTTTTATTCCTTCGACTTTGCATAAATATTGATGTAAATTTCCGACCAATATGATGCATTTATTGACATATTACGAGGAAATATTCGCATACATTTCTAGATCTTTTGACGTTGTGGAGGCTCCTTAAATGGATTTTCAAATTTTCATGGTGTATCTAATAAATACACATGGAAGGTACTCCATAAATTATCTAATTTGTTGAATTAACGATATCAATATTTTCGTACAAATATAGCCGAAACATCAAAAGAAAGGGAAATCACGTATGGGGTCTAGGTACACACAAAATGAAAAGAAAAATACTGTTTACTACAGTTGATAAAATCATAAAAATTGACACTGACTAGGTTCAAAACTATTCCAATTCACATGTTCAGATCTTTATTAATAAAATTCATAGCGCTAAGTCAAATCGTTCAAAAAACCGATCCCAGTAATATTGAAAGGATATTGAATGTGTGGTCATTGAATATTGAATTTATTAAAAGAGTCATCTGTAAACAGATGAAAACGAGACTGCGCAGAATTTTTATCTGTTTTAGATGGCGAGTTAGATAAATTCGGTTTTTAAAGAGCACAAATTTTATATTCTATTTATCATATGAACTTTTTTTTGTGATAAAACAAGAAATTCCAGGTCTTTATCGATTCAAATAATTCCGCGAAACAAATAACGCCTTTTGCGAAATGACGTCAGCAAATCCACTATGGTGTCATTTTCCTAACGAAAATATAACGTTGCTATCCGGTCATTTGCATAGATATTCCACTAGTGTTATAACACTCGTGTAATATCGAAAATATTCAACGGGCTTATCTCCCTCCAACGACGTGGTTCATATTATAAGAAAACGTTCCAGAACGATTCAAAGTGCCTCACAACTTTATTCAAATCGAACAAATCATGTCTTCATTAGCTGGTGTTAATTTGAAGCGTAAACACAACATGAATCTACGGAAGAGTAAGATTACTTTTTGAAATCGTGTGTATGTGAAGTCGGGGGGGGGGGGGATAATAATATATCGATAATTTCGTCTCATTTGGAAGGAATTGGCGATATTTTATTACCTCCTCAAAAGTCACCCATCGCAAGCATTGAAATTCATTCCAAAATCACTCCAAAATCATTCATGTATTTGTTAATTTCACGATGTTGTTTACTGTATTGAAGTAATCAAACTTCAGTGGATTTATACATGAGTGTATTTCCGTTAATTTAACGGTGCTGCCGTAGAATGTGCTCTTAAACGACGCCCCCAGGAGAACGTTATTTGTTTCAGGGATAGTACATGACGCAATTACTGCTGAGATCCGCCACATTTCTTTAACGTGCTCCGTTTCTCGTTTATCAAAATAATAGAGTAACGCCAATGATTGGCCGATTTTATAAAGATAGATAGATAGATGTTTTATTGAAGTAACGTAAACTATACAGTTTCTTGTTACACAACAATGATGTACAATAAATAAACAAGGTCAAACAAACAAATATACAAACAAACAACTTGACAAATACATTTCAAACACTGAGGATAATATAAGAAGCATATATAGACCAAATTCTCTAATTTGACCAGCGGTTTGCATACAAGTGTACGGTTATCACTGCTCATAAGAGCGAATCCTGGTTATCTGTATGAAGTATGGTAAAGAAACATTAATTTGAGAGAAAATTATATATTGAATAAAGTTTATAGCATAGGAACCGATGACAAATTATTTTTATTTTTTTATTGACATTTATCATTTTTTCAAATATTTAGCTTTCGATAAAATATAAAAAAATACATCTAGATTAGAGTGAATTATCAATTTTCGAACATTATGCTTCGTTGAAAGGCCTCTTGTAAAAATTTAGAATTTAAAATTTAGCTAGATTCATTAATATTATTTCATTATTACTATTAAGTAGCTCAACTAACTTAAGCATGGATGGTTTGTTTCTAAAATATTTTTAATATAGGTTTTTCGCAAATCAAAATAAGATGAGTAAATGAGGATGAAATGGTATTCATCTTCGACTTCATAAAGAACATATAAAATTGGCTAAAAGTTAAGCAGATATTTCTACTAGATTTTGAAAATAATGGACATCTACGTAAGACTCATCTACTGGAGAAGATATTCGGAATGCTCAGACTTATAAATCAAAGCACTGAAAGTACTGATGTGGGGGGTTCTGTTGGCATACTAGAGTAATTCTTCCTTTTGTTGAGAAATGAGAAATTTTATATGTAAAATTTAAGATAAAAGGCAAATGACCTGACCCAAGTTACCATCTTCCTTCAGATATACATTTCTCAACGGGTTTGACCCATCGCGCAAAAGGGACAATCCGGGAATTCTATAAAATAAATTATTGAAAAAGAAATTTGATCCACCATAGGTCAAACAGAAGTCGAGTTTTAAAGATTCTTTCACTGGAAGGTATATTGATCATTCGAGATTCAGAAAATAAGCACGGGGGTCACGGTGCAAAAAGTTTCGACCCTAGTCAGTCTGCACAGTCCACGCAGTCTGACTAGGGTCGACACTTTACGCACTACCCAGATGGTTCCTTTTTGCGTGACAGGTCACAAATCGTCGATTGTCAACCAAAGTCCTGTAATTACAAGGTTCGATAACTTTCGGCATTATGCCGGATGAAGTTTAAAGAGTGATTGTCTGATCCAAATTAATGTGTTATCTGCTTTAAAATTCTATAAAGGGATAATAATTAATTGTTCCGCGATTTTCATTCTCAAATAAAGAAAGGGTTAGTGTTTAGATACACATGTAACAAATTGCAGACACTCGTCTCGAGATTGGCTGTCGCGTATTGAAAAGTAAAGTAAAACCCCTTTGCATAAACCTTTATAGCACGACCTGAATGCTTTACTTTACCTGCTCGGGCTGTATCGGTTTTCATGTGTATTCCGGTATTTCCATTAATTTGCCAATGTTTTATATACATTAGTAGTGTCAGGGGAGGTTACCATTCCAGTAATTCCATTCACACAGTTTTCATGAGTGACCTCCCATAGACCATTGGGAAACAAGGGGCAAATTACTCACTCTACCTGAAAAGTAGTTCTACGCAAGCGAAACGTTCACCCAATCTCAGAATTGCATATGATTTCGCACTTGATAGATGATTTTGAGTTTTCAACAAGTTATGTAGAATCCGTGTTTCACTCCATTCTTAAAATGCATAGTTGTCAAACGGATACAATTCTTGAAAAAGGGTAAACTGAATCTTAGTGAGCACTACTGTTTTGAAAACTTATTGTTCTTAACACTGGTGAACGTAAACGTCTAGCAACAATTGTCTTCGATGATAAAGACGTGTTGTGTCGTCGTTTAAAAGAGGGGTGGCATTACACAGTATTAACCAGAAGTTAAACGTAGCCATGGAATGAATTATTTTAATTTCCCGCAATAGTCTTAAGGTGTTACCCAAAATAAATAAATCTTGAAGATTCCATCAATTGTGTGGTGTTACTTTAAGAGATCTGATAAGTTTTTGGCCAACGGAATAATTTGCTATTTTTAAAGGTTGATTGCTACTTTAAACAACCATACTCAATGCATATGTAAGTGAAGGTTTCAATCTATTTATTTATGGAATTGTTACTCATCTGGTCTTGAAACAAATTGCAATTTCAGTTGGTCACATAAAATTCGTTTCATTTTTGCAGCCCCATATTTTCCATTGGTTATTCTCAAACGTTACGATTAACTTTTTGCCAATAGTATAGGTTAAGCAAATGGTACGGTTCGTTTATTTAATTTGTGCGTTACATTTCCTACCATTAACTAAGAGAGCAATTCAGAATTAGATTTCCTTGTTTTTTGTCAATGTACATTAGCAGTTTTTCAGAAAAACAGCCTACGAATCGACAAAAGATTAGCATGTACAGGGTAATGACATAAACAAATAGAAATAAAAATAACAAAAACAAATAATAATGAAAATAATAATGATAATAATAATAATAATAATAATAATAATAATAATTATAATAATAATAATAATAATAATAATAATAATAATAATAATAATAATGATAATAATTATAATAATAATAAATAACAGGAAATGCAAAATAGCATTTTTATAGAAATTTAAACTGAAATGTGTATAATACTATAGCCTAGTTAACATTTGACACGGCCGCTGTACGATATCTCAGCCTGTGATTTCTTTTTCTCTTTTTTTTTTATTTCTTACGTCGTTAGATTCCATTTTCAACGGCGTATGTGTTCACAAATTTTGTTTTCATAAAACTATCACAAGAATCATTGAGGTGCCCTTGCGGTAATCGCAAGGTATTTGTGCGATCCCTGTACGGAGACGGTACAAATTGTCAAATACCTACACTGTGAATCGTATACGATCATCAGGCGGCTACCGTAGGATGATCTGTTAAATATGGCCTGGTTAATTTGACCCGACTTTGACATCTGTGGAAAAAATGCTTAAATAACAATTACCGACATAATTTATCAATTAACAAAATGTATAATAAATTCAATATCGTTTGTAATTCATTCTTATGAAAGCACGTGCAAAGCCGAGAAGGAATAATCAGATTTTAATTCATCTAAATAGCAGGGGTCAGATTCATGTCAATAAAACTGCACTTTACATACAGACAAAACATTGCTAAACATTTCATGATCGCCATGTGATGTCTGTGTAGCTATCATGCGATGTATACGGGCTACGGTCTCCGTGCTGTCTTGCGATTAAAAAAAACACGTATAACTATTTTTTTTCAAAATCACAAGGGAACACGACATCCGTTTAACTGTGCGATGATCGCACGGACACCGTATGCCGCCGCAAAGGCACCGCATGATGTTTGGGTTACCGCGAGTTATGGGCGCCGTACGGGCTCAGAAAGAAGAATTTAAAATTTAGGCTTATGATATTCAGTTTTTTTATTTTAAGAAACTTGCGTATGTTTTCTACATATATAAAGTGTGTTTTTCTTTTATAGAATAATTCTAGCTAATACCGCTATAAAAATATCTTAATGAAAATGCTAAATGATGATAAATCGAAATCGGTTATTTATAATTTGCTCTTAATCAAGTTTTAAGCATTGAAATTCCTTAAACAGAAAGTTATCCATACGTAACTGGTCCGTTTGTTTAATTCGTTCACCTAAGCACAACTTGCTTAAAGTGAGCTTTAACGACAACCTGAGTGAGGCATCAGCCTGGGGTAAAGGGTATGCGTCATCATTTTTCTTAAATATCTTCCTGTGATACAATAGACTTATTTAAAATAAACTTTCTAGGAACTGTTCCATTGAAGTGGAAATCTTATATTCATGATTACGCTGTGTCATTTGGCGGTCGGGTTTCACCTGTAGTAAGTGCTTTTTACCGCAGTGGAGATTACTTCATGGTGCTATTTAAATTTTTTACACAGAGTGTATGGAGTGTTAATGAATATGTAGTCTGCTTTTCTAATCATATTTATTTTCTTGATTGAGGTCAGGTTGTCGAAAAATCGAAACAGTGTGTTTTGAAAATAAAATTGGCTCACCAAAAGGGTTTTTTGCGCTTCCCTTATCATACCTTGTAAATGAAATGTTAAATGGTCGTTATTTTAATCTTGGAAGAACAAAGCCTTTCTTCAAGATGAATTACACAAACACAGAAAACGTTCGTTATTTATTTAAAATTCCAAAATAAATTTCAAAATTATTACTACTGTAAATTTTCGATGGCCGTGGTTCTGTAGGCACCAAAGGATGGGCCTCTATCACATGCTGAAAACTTAACATAGCTTCACCGGACAAAAAATGTATTTAATGGACATTCTGGGCTCTCTTTCTAGTAGTGGAGCGGGTTTTGAGTTAAAGGGCGTTAATCCAGTATCGCTAATTTTGTTCTGGATGGACAAATTTAGCGATATGTATTACCTCCCTTTAATGATATGTACGTTTTTTTTTCTGTTTGTGTTTCTTCGTTGACCAATTAGACACTTTACCGATCGCCCTATTTTTTCCTCCAATGAAAGGCCGCTATTTCGTTTGAAATTCAAAAAATATATCCCATAATCTGACGGTCTGCTCGAATAAGTGAGCTACGTGACTTTAGGTCATAATGGGTGGGGACTACATTCAAAACTAGACAGTGACGTCATTATCTTGTCTGATAAAATGTCCCGAAAGACCCTTAACTTGTAATCGAGTATTTATAATAAAAACGTTTGTTGAATGTTCTTTTGAACTTATGCTTATTATTACATAATTACTCATTAAAACGAGGAGAAAATTCTTTCATAATTTGTCTGCATGTTAATCAAGATAAAATTTAGCGGATAAATCAATGATTCGGATAATAAAATAATAAACTGCATGGTATACAGTGCTCAGTAAGAATGACATCGACGAGTTTGCTCATACCTTGTCTTTCTGTACTCCACATTTTCACATTGACATAAAAAAGACGACCGGGTTAAAACGATATAAACTCTCACTTCCTTTTAAAAATGATTACTTTGGATTTTTTGAACGACAATTCCGCAAAGGTCCCAATCTTAACAAAATGCAATCAAATGTTCCTATAAAAGGTATATGTATGCAATCTAATTGTAGAAAAAAATACAAAATGCCTACTCAAAGGATTCTAAGGATACAGATATTTGCAAAAAGAAAGTGATTCGAAGCATGTTAAGTCTGTGATAGCTGACTTATATCGAAAGCCAATGTGACTCGGTTTGGAACCAAAACTTGGTAACTAGGTAACTTTGGTAACTTTTCAAGGCACTGTTTTCTCCTAACGTCTTGTTGCAAACTTTACAGTATTGACAATGAATATGCCGTGGTTTTGTTTCATTGTATGAGGTTTAACACCGCCTTCAACAATTCTTCCGTGTTATTGCGGCGGCTGGAGCACCTAAAATGAATTCCTAGTATATCTTACACCAGTGCTACCATTCCTTTCCTAGTCTCCAGCTGCTATCCCACATAGGTCTACGATTTTCAACCCATAGGTGGAAGACAAATAGTCGGAAAGGATGAGTGCCACTGTCGGGGATCGAACCTGGACCTTTTGAATGATAGTTCAAAGAGCTAACACTTCGCGGCTGAATATGCCGTGTTAGATAACTGTTTTTCTAAAAGTACAAAATCCCTAAAGGAGGCATAAAATCGCAAAAATCTAACTAAAAGGAATACAAAATCCACTCGCAGAAATCACGAGGTTTTGTTCACCGTACGTTCTCAACTGATTTGCTTCGCCAAATGACCAAATAATTACAGAAACCTGATGGTGATAACTTCGCTCCTCCCACTTTTTGTTTACCTCGATTTGATTGAAGAATGTATGACGCAACAAATATGAATGACATCATTGATTGACGTGCAACTCAAATGAACTAGCGTTATTTGATGAAAAAATAAGTCGATCGGTAAAACAGTTATAGATCATATTTTGAAAATTTACGCATATAACCTTGCGCTCCGCTAACGCTCCGCTTAGGTTATATCGCGTAAATTATCAAAAATGAACTATAACTATTACTTAAAATCAACACCAGCCGATTAAATCATAGAATAATTTGATCGATTCGTTTTAATATTGATCAATTTAAACTATTTAGATATTTTCTTATTAATACGGAGCTTTTTGATCGATAAGATTGAGTGTTTAGAGTGAATGAATGGAGAGCTGAGTGAATGATATAGAATGATTTTGATCGGGATGAAGTTCAACTTCACGATGTTTTTTAAGTATAATAAGGCAATTGTTTCTCTTCAGAATTACAATCTAGATTACAATAACAACAAACACCTTATTTTAGTCAAAATATGTACAAAAAACGTTACCACATAATTGACTTTTAACAAATGTCTTCTCAATGAGACAAATTCCTTACGTCAAAAGTCCCAAGACAGCAATACGACGATCAAGAAGACTCACCGAGGGATTCAACTTAATCATCATATCTCCTTTACGAGTTCAATCCAAATTAAAAAATGACAGCTGCTACAGAAAAGTGAAAATTGAAGCTGTCATAAACGGCACATTGGGACACATATTTCTACTTTTCCTTTTTCGTTTTAAATCAATTTACCCATAGCCCTGATGCTTCTTTATTCTGGCGGGTTACAGTTTGTTACGTGCGAACTGTCCTCAACAAAGCATAGCTGAAAAATATCCAACGTGAGCCGGCCTCGAACCCACGCGGACAAGTGATATCGAAATAATTGGTTTACAAGTGCAACGCGCTAACCACTGAGCAAAAGAAGATGTACCCTGACGCAGGTGTCAGACTTTGTATTTAAACCAACGAAGCTATGCAGGACCGTGGTGAAAGTGGTCTTCTATTACAAGTTACATTGTGAAATCAACAATGACCTCAATCAAAGCGAAGCCATTTTAAATCGTTCACTCAGCGTTCCATTCAATCCTTCCAAACACTCACTCAAGCCATTAAAAAAGCTCAGACTCATTGAAAAATACAGAATCAAGAATGTCTTTCAAAACAAATTTAAATAGAGAAAAATCGCGATTTTACTGATATAATTCCAAAATGAAAGATTCTCGTAGGTTCTTGGAGAAAAAGGTACCCATCTATAAACCCTGTATGCATATATTAAAGGGAGGTAATCAATATAGCTAATTTTGTTCATCCCGAAAAAAAATTGCGACATTGGATTACCTCCCATTAAATTCACCCAAAAGTGACCCCAAACACTCGTTCAATTTCATTCCTTAATCATTCAAAAATCATTCACCCTGTCAATTTCACAATGTTGTTAACTGTAAGTCAAAATGTTTACAGAAAACGTTACCACATAATTGACCTTTAATAGAAGTCTTCTACATGAGACAAATTCCTTACGTCAAAAGTCCCAAGACAGCAATACGACGTTCAAGTAGACTCATCGAGAGATTCAACTCAATCATCATATTTCCTTTACGAGTTCAATTCTAATTAAAAAATAATAGTTGCTAAAGAGGAGTGAAAATTGAAGCTGTCATAAACGGCACATTGGGACACATATTTCTACTTTTCCTTTTTCGTTTTAAAACAATTTACCCACAGCCCCGATGCTCCTTTTTTCTGGAGGGTTACAGTTAGTTACATTGTGAATTTGACACTCACCTCATTCAAAACAAAGCCATTCTAAATCGTTCACTCAGTACTCCATTCATTCATTCCTTCCAAATGTTAGCGTCTCATAGGTTCTTGAAGACAAAGGTACCCATCTATAAAACCTGAATGCATATTTTATTAAAGGGAGGTCATCAATATCGTTATTTTGTTCATCCTGAACAAAATTTGCGATATAGGATTACCTCCCATTAAATTCACTCAAAACTCGCTCCCACACTCGTTAAATTTCATTCTGAAATCATTCCCCTGGTCAGTTTCACGATATTGTTAACTGTACATATACCAATGTCAAGAAAAAATGCCTCAGTGAAAATTTGGAATTTCTTTTCCCTCTGTCATATCACATCATAAAATTCATAGGAAGGCTTTACTAAAACTCAAAAATTAAAACAAAACGCTCGCAATATATTCAAGCGACAACAGATTAATTAAATATGAACAAATCATTCGGTTATTCAATTGGCTGGCGTTGATCGATCCACGAAGAAAAAAAACTCATTTTAGAAACGTACGTTGATTTTAACAAAATCGGAAAGAAATATCTCTTTTATCATATTTAAAACTAGCTCATACCAGTTATTTTGTTTCATTCCATATAATTCTAAAATCAAAATTGTTACATTGTCAATTTTCATTTTTACAATGTTTTTCATAATTGCTTTAGACTAGGCGGCAATTTCTGTACGAGGCTTATTTTTCGACTTGGTTCAACATACCTGCCAGAAAAGGTCTGCCTGCAGAAATGCAATCTTTAGACCTTCCTAGACACGGCCAGCCACGTTGTAATATCAAATTGTGGTATACAATTTTTGTTACGGGCCCTTTTTTAGTGATACCCTAAGCGCCAATAATGAAAGAAAAATAGTGACTTACGAACACGATTACTTATAAGAAACACCATGTTAGAAGTTTTCGAGCCATATTTATGAGTTCTTATAATTGGTAATTTAGAATTGTAGATAAATTGATAATATACTCAATTCTGAATACGCTTATATCATGGCAAAAGCTCTTTTTTTCATCTGTCAATTTACCCCACCCACCATCTTATAACGCCTATGTGACTTTTTGTACTTTGTTTTTTTTTATAAAAGTACATAAACTTATTTACCTAATAATCGCATTAAAAATTCATTGATAACTTTTCGGGCTCTGTTATTTTTAGAAATAAATATAAAATTCCATTTGTGTAGTGTACGCAGAGAAGTACCGATCCAATCTCAAATTACATAACAAGTTCGATACTCAATGATTCGCGTATTTGGAGATATTTTTGATAATATATTTTACTGTTTTACTCCTTGACACAACCGTTACTCAACCGTTTCTTAATCACTTCTAGAACCTTAGGTGTTGTCCAAAGCTAATGCAATGTTAAATCATGGTGGTTAAGTGTACGCAGAGAAGTATCTATAGACTATTTAGTCATAGAATTCTTACATGAGCTTAAAAATATTTTATCAGCATATTGTTTCCCCCCTTCTCCTTTATCATAGCAATCCGAAACATTTTCATAACATCTTAGATAAAATACTTTCTTTTGCTCATGGTTTTGGTTATGATCTTCATCTTTAGCTCTAAGAAGGTGTTATATGAAAAACACCCTATCTAAAAAGCGAAAATTCATCTATCCGGCTAATGATTTGTACAACATATAAAATTGTGTTAGGTCTGAGTGATTTTAGAAATATTATTCGATAATGTGTTGCTATACTGTTAGGATCATTGTTATCAAACTATAAAAATTGGTCATAGGTATAATTGGTGTACACAAAGAACTTAAATTGGCAAGAGATTCAAATCTCAGCATTGAACGTATAAAATGGACGAAATCTTACTCTGGTTCTGGCCTAAATCATTTATCTTATAAAATAATGATCTCATTTTGTCGGATAGTGTGGATTGATTGCGAATAGGCTCATACAGATCCACAAAATAATCATACATAACATTGATCGTTGGGTCGAAATTCTTTTTTGAAAAAGGGATTTATTTAAATTATTTCAGTTGAAAGAGCATATGTAAGAAGTCGTTCAATATTTTATGATCGAAATAATGTGATTTAGGAACTCACACTCTCACATATTTATTTATTTACTTATTTTTGTAAATCAATACATCGTATTTGCCTCTTCTTCTCTTTTACTGACCAGTTATACATAGCATTACAGGTAAAAAGGTACTTCTACATAAACACAAACGTAACAAACTGTAAGCATTAAAGTTTAATTCTATTCACCATTAGTTAAAGCATACTTTTACTGATTTAATTTTCAAAGAGAGCATAAGCACGGTGAAAAAAATAGATCTTTCTAATCATTTTATTAACAAAAGGCAGAAGAAGCGACCTTGCTGTTCACAGTGTACATATCAAACATGAAAGTTTTCGATTATCATTTTGATTTTCAATGACCTTCGATTTTACAGCCATTTTTCTGTTCAATGCGTCTAAAATACTGTTACAGAATTCTGAAATAACCAAGTCTTAATATAAAGCAAAATAACAAGAGAAAGCTTCGCTAAAAACATTGTAAATGGAAAAGTTGTGTAAATAACAAGGCTGAAGTCATATCATCTACATGCTTCGTATCAAATGTGTGGTGCCGTTAAGCGATTCTTTGACGTTCACCAATCCAGGCTTGAATATGTCCATTGTGAGCTTTAGGGAGGCTTTACAGTTTGTCTCCAATCGTAATTAGACAAACTCTTGTTTGACTGGTTTCAAATCTTGGGAACGATTATCCGAAAAATTTGCTCACGTTAAAGCTACTTATTGACAATGAGCATTAACGTCCATTACAATAAATAATCGCCAACACAATCAGTATAAGTTATTACTACTTTATTTCGAACTTCATCCGTATATCTCACATAGGTTTGAGTAGACAATAAAAAAAACTACAAAGTTTGATTTATGGTCTGTAACAAACCGATGGTTCGAGCAGCGACTTTTTAATTAACCTTCAGTCATCTAGTAACCTAGGCTTACCCTGGGTCAATATTTCTTTCAGCCAACCTTTTAGCCAAATTTGAAAATACTTTAGCAAAATCTTATTCTCCCAAATTGAAAAAAAATACCTACTTAAACAACCGCAACTAATACCAATTCTTTTGCAGTTTAGAATTTTTTCTATGTTCATTTCAAAACCATGATTTGACAGAAGAATATCAGTTATATATATATAATATATATATATATATATATATATATATATATATATATATATATATATATATATATATATATATATATATATATATATATATATATATATATATATATATATATATATATATATATATATATATATATATATATATATATATATATATATATATATATATATATATATATATATTTATATATATATATTTTTTTTTTTTAATTATATGACTTTTATGCATTAAATCTGAATTTAACAGCCTTTAGATGGCATCAATTTAACGAATGCGTGGTTTAATGGCTTAGTAACTAACTATCTTTTAACTGTCAACAGGTCAATCAAAGGTGTGAAGGATAATCTCTCATATCAATTTGTTAATTGTTTACCAATGATTATAACACTTTTAATTTCTCTTTTCTATAGATTTATGGACTTTACAAAATGATACCTACCCTAAGCCAGCATTTTAGCCAATGATTTTTTGAAGCCAATTTTTCAGAATTTTAGCGAATGGCTTAATTGGCTAAGGGCAGGGTAAGCCCTGAGTAACACAGTGCCGGCTGTAAATTCTTGGCGTCATTTGCAGCCACAGCACGTTCGCTCACGAAAGTTGTCTTTGAAACAATTTCAGAGATTTCTTGGGTTTTTTTGAAACTAAGAATTAATAACTTTTGGAGTTCTCTAAGCAAAAGATATCATTTCGAGTATATATGTTAGGGACGTATAGTGATTCTGCGATCCGTACTGAAGGCTCTATGCCGAATGGTTTTAGACATAAGTTGCTGAAAACTCCCTTCTCTATTTTCAAGTAAAGTACGATTATCACAACACAGGTACTATTTCAATTTTTCAATTTGAGATATAAATTCAAGTATCTTAACTGAGAACCATAAGCCAATCCTATATGTAAGATTAAATTGCTGGATTATTTTCTAAGGAGAATATTTTAAATATTTTATTGTCCACTTATACTCAACTAAGTCGCGCGCAATCATATCGTCAACATTCATCCACTCAAAACCTCAAGCAAACTCGTAATTGCAGGTTCACCACATTTTGTCTGTTTGTCTGATTTTTTTTATTATTGAATTACTTTTGATAAATTATTTTTGACGCCAATACATACTGAATCTACGACCACGCAACTTAGTGCAAATAAAGATGAAGCTTTTTTTTGTTTGCACAATCAAACATATAACGGGTATGTCGGCTGGTTAATCTTTTCTCTTGTTTCGCATACAAACTCATGTTTTTCATTCAATTCATCCAGTTCTATGCCGAATTCATTTTCTTAAAATGATAAAAAAAATTAAAACAGGCTCACAGCCCGCCATTAAAGGTCGACAAACCGCATTCAACGACTCTTTTTATTGGCCTAGAATCCATTCACAGTGAAAATTGTTTGGTTATATATTGTATTCTTAAACAGTGAGTTGAGATATAGATGATGGTATAAGCCAACAATAGTAATTTTGTATCTTTTCAGTCAAATTTGAATGCTTTAGGCTTCACAATTAATGCCGACTAGAAACAAGTGTTTTTTTGGAGGGAGGGGGGGGGGGTCCGACTTCAAACCATACGCACAGGCATCAATATTAAATTTTCATTTGTATCAAAATAAGCTTCAATGAAAAATTCAATGTGCTAATCTAATCAGGTACAGTTAATATTGAATTGAAAATGTGTCAGCATAGGTTGCAATTTTGTAGTAATCCACAAGACCTTATCCGATTACGCCAGTTTTGTTGTAATTGTTGTTGTTGTTGTAGTGGATTGGAATCTTAAAAAAGCTTTATATGAAAGACTGATATAACTGCTTACTATGGTAAGGGCAAAAAATACAACAGGAAGGTTGCCCAGACTTATAAATATGACTAATAAGAAGTGATTCTGTAGGTCCATGCTAACTTTGTGGGTGGGGTAGTTTTTTGTTGAAAAATAATAAAACTAAACGAATTTATTTGTTTATTGGTTGAATTACCATCTTATTCACACGCAATCTTAAACGAATGAGACAGAAAACGCTACAATAAGTCGTCTTGATAATGATATTGGGACAGTTATTTGCACAATGAGGCCTTACGGCTTGTGAATATTTTCGAGGGGGGTGGTTCAAACAAAGCCGTCTAACACAGTACTGCTACCACAATTTGACATTACAACGTGCCTAAATGTGTTGTAGTATGACGGATCTTTCCATTTTCACAGTCAAACCTTTTCTGGCAGGTATGGTGAACGGATCGAAACTTTCAATTTTTGCCTCCTAGACTACTTCGTCAATATCTTGTTTTTGGGTATAACCTTCTGTACTTTGACTATGAATACAGGTAGGAACATCGTGAAATTGGCAAGTTTGAAATTGATTTGAAAAAAAAAAATGAAATGATTTTGAATGGAATTGAATGACGTTATGTGGCGAGTTTTTAATGATTTTCAAGGGAGGGTAAGGCATTTATCTCTAATTTCTTTAGATATTTTTTTTTACTTTTCTCAATGAAATCAACGTACTGTTCGGTCTTCATAGTCGAATCAGACGCCTTGAAATCAACACCAGTTAATGAAGTTATGCAATTATTAGATCGATTTCTTTAATGCTTTTCGGTGGTTTATGGGGAAATAACGGTAGATTATCACTTGATAATCACACTGCAAAAGCAGTGAAATTATCAAAAACTTATACCCTGCTTTTGTGCATGTCATCCTATCTGACGTCATCAATGCGGGGCGAAATAAGTGACGTCACAATGAACGTTGCATAGCAATCACGCGAAAACTGACGCGCTTTACGAAAATATGTCCTAGAAATGTCTCATTTTGTCTCATTTTTTTTATTAAAGAAATAGAATAATCGTTTGTTTTTCGCGTAAGATCGATAAATATTTCATTTCGTGAACAAAAAAAGCTGTATTTTCACGATTGGCTCTGCCACTCGTGAAAATATAGCTTTTGTTGTTCACTCAATGAAATATAAATCGATCTTACACTGAAACAAACGATTATCCTCTATCTAATTGGAATATTGGTCATAACAAACGATGTCGAAGCGTTCATGCACAATTTCGGTGTGTTTTTGAGTGATTGGCGTGAGTGGATGAAATAAATGATTGGAGCGCTGACCAAATGATTTTGAATAGTTCTGATAGTGATGAGAGCTAATTCCACGATCTGATTACAGTTAACAACATCGTGAAATTGACAAGGTGAATGATTTTGGAATGATCAAGGAATGAAATTGAATGAGTGTGAAGAGAGAGTTTTGAGTGAATTTAATGGGAGATAATCCTGTATCGCAAATTTTGTTCAGGATGAGCAAATTAGCGATATTGTTTATCTCCCTTTTGTAAAATATGCATACAAGTTCTATAGATACCTTCCTATTTCTCAAAAAAACTGTATTGATTGATGAAATATCATTTAACGATGTGCCTTACTGTAAACGAATCGCACAATCTGTTGACGTTGTCTATAGTGTTCTGAATGTTTACCTCTTGTACTTTTCAAACGTATCTTTTCGAAATATTCTAGCTTGAATAAATTCACAATGTTAAAGTACACACATTATACCGAATATTGCAACCTGATTAAATTTCACGACTTTAACTATAAAGGTAAAAGAAAAAAATTGGTACAAAATGTGGTTAAATACAGAAATGATATTCAATGCTGCGCCGTGTCCTCGTTTCCATGATGTTATAAATCGAAACTAAGCATAAAGTGAAATTGTGAAATTGATAAGTTAAACAATTTTGGTATGTTATTGTATTGAAATTGAATGCGTGAGAGGAGCACATTTTTGAATGCTGTTCAAGGAAGACACGGTGTAATTTGGTCAAATTAGATGAAATTTCGAAATTCGTGTCTTCAAGGACAAATCAGACGCTTAAATATCAACAACAGCCACTAAAATTGTGAAGTTATTTGATAGATTTGACGGGAATGTTGATTATTTTGAACGATTTTGAAGCGATTTCAAATTTCTTTAGGCCATTTTCGAGTGATTGAAGTGAGCGTTTGGAATGAATGATTGGAGCGTTGACCGAGTGATTTTGAATAGCTTAGAACGAAATGAATGTCAATTTCGCGATGTCATTAAATGTAAATTTTGAGGGAGGGGGGGGGGGGGGATATCGGTATTTTGAAACTGGCATAGTCGTTTGTGGAAATAGAGTCCGACGGCAAATGATGCAAAATTAAGTGTGTTTTGGTAAAGAGGGTAAATTCCGTTTTTTCTTACTTCCCTTCGTTTACACCAGTAGTACCACAATATGGTTTGCTGGTTATTGTAATCATGTTAGACAGCGCAGATAGAACCGCCACTATAGCGCAGGGTAATCGTCGTGGATTAGTCTTCGGTTAGACGTTGTACATGTAGGAGCGCATTGAATCACAGTAAGAAGGTAACTAATCTCTGTAAAAGCGCTGTAGCAGGTTGTACACGTAGAAGTTCTGTGCCATTGTCATGAACGCCATCAAAATGCAGTGGTTCTAAATTATAAAAAACACTTTCCTGTGTTCTGAATGATGCTTTGGCGTCTTGGAAACGTAATGCAGTCACCGTCTTGTGTGACAGACCCTTGTTAAACACACACAAAAAAGGCCGACTTATTGCCTCTTTTAATGGTGAAGCTTCAACACGATTTACATAATTTATTACGTAATGCAAATAATGAAATAACCAAATGTTGAATTCGAAGAGCTTCAAACATACTTTCATTTTGTATTTTAAGAAGTAAGAACAGTTTTCAAGATTAAGAATAACACCTTAGATTATCTAAGTATTATAGTTGACATAAATGTCCTTAAATGGAAAATTTTGATGGATGCCACATGGGGATGGAATCAGATTTTATGTCAATT
The DNA here is from genome assembly GCA_948146395.1 of Fragum whitleyi. Taxonomy (NCBI): domain Eukaryota; kingdom Metazoa; phylum Mollusca; class Bivalvia; order Cardiida; family Cardiidae; genus Fragum; species Fragum whitleyi. Next base: position 33,815,513 of record OX411555.1, read on the forward strand.
ATAGGAAATTATCTCCATTAAAATTGACAAAGAAGATCTAATTTACAGTTCCTAAAATATTGCTGTCCTTGATATTAAAACATTTCAAGCGTATAAATTTCATTGTTGGGTAGAGAATTGCAAAATTTATCATAAATACAGTTAACAAGATTGTGAAAGTGGCTCGGCGAAAAATTTTGGAATGAAAAAGAATGAGCTCGATGAGTGAGGGTTATGAATGAAATTCAGGGGAGGCAATCCAATAAAGCAAAGAGATATTTATTACCTCCCTTTAATAATACATGCAAACAGGCTCTATTAAAAGCCTCCTTTACTCTCAAGATCCAATCAGACGCTAAGAATTTTAATTTCGTCGATGAATCCCTATTTAATTCTAGCTATATCTTTTTTGATTGTAGTTATTTTGAACATTTTTTGAATGGTTTGAGTAAGTGTTTGGACTGAATAAATCGATCGCTCAGAGTGAGTTATTTAGAATGGATTGATTGAGATGAATGCCAATTCATGATGCTACTAGCAGAAAGGTGAGTTTAAATAATTGGACTTCTTGATATAATCATAAAGAATAATGTGTTAGTTTCTTTAGATATATAAATGTTATCAGGACCCGAGGTTATAAAACTTTTCTCAAGGCTCAATTTCTCAAATTTCAATTTTAGATTAAAGCCGTAATTCTGTTTTATTACTTATTTTAATGTATTAACATAAAAGATGGTATTAATAAGTTTGTTATCAAAAACAACTTATTTATATTATCTTTTATTTTCATACATTTATTTAATATTAAAATTTAGTGAAAATTGAGCCTGAGCCTAGGCACGTTTATAACATTGGGCTCAGGTCAAAGTTGGTTGAAAGCTCTGTCTTGACATGAATTATAAATTCTCGAAGCCGAGACCAGATATTGTTGATAGTTGAAGACACGTGTACATTGTTCTACTTATCATGTAATCAATTTTCCGTGTTAAAGCTTTGTGATACCGCTCAAAACATAGAAATTGGACCAAAGTAAATGTGAAGATTATGGATTTGCATTTTTTGGTAAAGGTAGGCTGCCTTGCATTATTTAATGTTATCAGGCAGTTATTTTTGGGTCAATACAGGCGTCTTTGCATGATAAATAGGGATCAACTATTTATGTCTGATATGAACATATTTCACGAGAATGCGTTATTTGGCGTAAACAATCGAGTGCGCAAGTGTCCCACCAAAACCATTCGAAATCACTCGCTTAGTATTCCAATCATTCAATCCAAACACTCAAGCATTTATTTGGGGGGCAATCAGAATTTCACGAACAAGTTTTAAGCAGGGTCACCAAAGGAACATTTCTGCCAAGTTTGGTTGAAATCGGCCCAATGATTGCTGAGGCGATGATGTTTAAAGATTTCAGGGTAAAAAACCGTCCCGCCAGTATTTGGGGGTTAATCAAAATTTCGCGAACACGTTTTGAGAAGGGTCATTCAAGGAACATTTCTGCCAAGTTTGGTTAAAACCGGCCAAATGGTTACTGAGGAGAAGATGTTCAAAGAATTATTGACGACTTCCGACGCACGACAGACAAAATGTGATCGCAAAAGCTCACCTTGAGCACATTATGCTCAGGTGAGCTAAAAACGGAGATTTTCTATCGATTATTTCGTCTGTATTATCTCCCTTGAATCTAAGAACTCGCTTTACACACTCATTCAATTTCATTCCTTATTCAATTAATTCATCTTGTCAATTTTGTCAATGTTTTTCACTGTGTGCCAACCTTTTGTAAAGGCATAATGTGAAAAGCGGAGAAAGGTTAATTTTTGCCCATAAGATTGGCGATGTTACTTGCATACAAGCAATGGATATGTTTAAGTCAAAAATTTAAAGCATGCGGGTTTTATCTGATTCTTGAAAATAAATAATTAAATAACGCTCTCCGAAAACTTTCTGTCATATTTAAATTATTTGTGACCCGTCACGCGAAAAGTGACCATCTTGGAAGCGCGTTACTACCTGATAACACCTGATTTCTACTTATTATTTATTTATCGATTTATTTATCTATTTCAATATCTTTTAAGGGAAAGATTGATAAGTCTGGTTGGAATTTCCGAAAGAAATGCAATTTGTTAAATTCAAATATTACATTCAGCAAATGAACAAAATATTGTTTCATTGTTTTAATGAAAAAATAAACAAAATTTGGAATAAGTAATTTCTCCGTACTGTTGTTTCTCACTATACTACGAAACGATACAAAACACTTTAGAAAAACAGAACAACAGACTATTATCAACAGATAGAAATGTCCACAAACATGGATTTATAACAAGCTGTACCAATTGATTACTAATGAAGCAATTGGGGACTGCAATGAATTGGCCTAATCCAGGCTATTTTTCCACTTATAAGTTCATACTGAGGACAAATCTCAATTATTTCGTGTGACTTTGTGTCATGATTTCTCGGAGTCTGCTGACAACATAATCAGGAGTGTTCCAGAAATTCGTGGTCTAACGCATTATGCTCCCCGAATAAGGCATTGTCACAAAAACAAGAGCCATGTTGGACATGGACATCCCCCGCCACGAAAGCTTGATAGTAAACTGAAGCCTAAAAGATTAAATTTTCTTTTGTACTGTCAGAGATTTACCGCAATAAAGGCAATAACTCCAAAATTATGCAAGTAAGAGTTGTAGTTATTGTGCAATGCACTTCTCCTCCATGAGATCTACCCATACATAAAGTTTCAAGTTGATAGCTATTATACTTTAGGAGATGTGCTCTGAACAATATCTCAGTATCAAAAATAACAAAGAGTAATAACTCCAAAACTATGCAAGCGAGTGTTGTAGTTCTTGAGCATAGCATTTCTCCTCCATGGGATCTATCCACCCATAAAGCTTCAAGTTGGTAGCTGTTATACTTTAGGAGATATGCTCCAGACATAATCTAAGTATCAAAAATAACAAAGTGCAATTACTCCAAAATTATGCAAGCAAGAGCTGTAGTTCTTGTGCACTGCACTTGACTTCCATAAGATCTATCCACCCATAAAGTTTCGAGTTGATAGAAATTATACTTTAGGGGATATACTCTGTGATCAGATTGCAAGGACTCAAATAAGGTGTTTTATTATACAGTCTAAGTCCCTTTTTCCCGTGACGAGGCCTCAAATCCAAATAACGTCACAGTTGCATCAACACTATATCATAGGAAGTCCACATTGTAAGTTTCATTTGATTGGCCCTAGGGTTATGGAGAATTAGGTGGGGACGGACGGACGGACGGACGAAGCGGCGGCTATATGCCCTCCCTTCGGGGAGCATAAAAATATGATGTATTTAGGAAGTAATAAATTGCATTATGGCAAGCGAATAGTTACCAAATAAGCGTTTCGCGGAGAAACTCAATTTATATGTAATTGCGTACAACGTTGCGACGTCTTTTTAAATCTTGACTCGCGGTTCTTTGCTGTACATGCTTTCATACAAATTATTGTAAATGGTCAATTTTCGACATTTTTCAACAAAGTTTTGAACATTTTTAGTGAGGCTATGAAACGATAAACACAAATTTGCTAACGCTAGCCTTTTTTGTACGTGGTGCCTACGTATTTGTTGATCAACCTTCCATAATACAAGTATAGCTACGAAGTATGTTCGATATACGATGTTTTGTGACACGCTGATAATGGTGTCACAAAAAACACATTTGTATACTGTCAGGTAGATTTCAGTAAACATAGTGTTCGGGACAACTTAAAATGCTATTTCTTGGCATTTCTTACAAACTGATTATTAATGAAAGTTCATACATTTGACATACGTATCTGCTTCGTGGAATCTTTATGAGAACATGTCAATTTAGATTGAACATCGACAAGTGTCCTTGGAGACCACAATCAACACAACAAATACATTCCGACGGGTGGAACAATACGATCAATCACCGTACAACAAAAAATAAGTTAATAAGGAGGTCAAATTCAATGTCTTTTTATTCCTTCCAATTAATCCACAAATGACACTCGAGCTTAATGTTGGTATACGAATGCTACAATTTCCATGGTAAACATGTATAAAAGACACATGAAATGTTGAATATGTTTTCCAAGTATAGGAAGTTTAGCAATATTCTGATATTATGTAAGAACACATATTTTATTCAATTTACTTCTTTAGTATTTTTTATACTTTACGACCTTACTACAAAATACAAGAAATACTGTTAACAACGTTGTGCAATTGACAAATTGAATGATTTTGGAGTGATTAAGGAATGAAATTGCATGAGTGTATGGAGCGAAGTTTGAGAGAAATTCATGAAAGACAATACATATACGATAATTTTGTCCATCACACCACCGTACAATTTAAAGTAAAAAAATTAATGTTGAACATTTTTGAGATTCTCTCTGATGCTCGATGGTTCGTGTCACATCCTCTTTATTGTGTACAGTTAGTTTCATCGTGAAATTGCCATTCGCCTCAATCAAAACCATTCTAAATCACTCACTCAGCGCTCCAATCATTCATTCCATACATCACTCAAACCATTCAAAAACGCTCAAACCCATTGCAAAACATAGAATCAACAACGACATTCAAAATAGATTTGGATAGAAAAAAAAATCGCAATTTTACTGGTAAAATTCAAATTGTAAGCGCCTAATAGGTTCTAGAAGAAATTGTATATTATTTGTGTAACTTGTATGCATTTTTTTCTATTAAAAGGAGGTAATCAATATCTCAAATTTTTGTTCATCCAGAACAAAATTTGCGATATAGGATAACCTCCCATTAAATTCACTCAAAACTCGATCCACACACTCATTCATTTTCATTCCTCAATCATTCCAAAATCATTCACTTTGTCAATTTTACGATGTTGTTAACTGTAAGCTTGTTGTTAGCCTTCTCCACATTCATGCGAAAACCGGTCAAGACCAGATCGAAACACATTACGATTATTTCAAATTAATTAGACCAAGTAAATTATACCTATATTATCAAAGTATTTGATCATTAAACAGCAGTGCTCACGTGAATTTGGCATTTGAAGTAAATAACAATAGTATCAAATGGAGGATATTTGATTGTTTGAGTGTAGGATCGATTTGCATTTCTTTTAGTTAACAACAAAAGATATTCATTTTGACGAGTTGTCGAGCGGTAAAGAATTGAAACACAAACTATACGCAACTTTGCGTATATTTTTTCCAGTTTTAGCGATTTTTGACACGATTTGTCCCTTCATGACTCATCAAACAAAATTCACAATATTGGATTACCTCCCCTTATTTCATTCAAAACTCACTTGTCGAACTCATTCAATTTAATTCTAAATCATTCCATAATCACCGATCTTATCTATTTCTCTTTCCTAAATTTTTCTATGCTCAAAAACACATTTCAATAGTAGATCTATTATAGAAGGCAAAAGTACTCAGATTTTCAGCTCATGTCACAAGATCCTATAAAAGTTATTTTGTTTCTGTAATGGAGGAGTTGTCATACGTCCCGATTGTTTGTTGATTTCTATGAGAAACAAAGAATAATTCTATTACATATCAATAATAAAAATTAAACCAACTTTTAATCGATCCCTAGGAAAAAGACCTTTAAAACATTACTAATTGTTGTTAATTGTTCACGTTTTCACTGAATTATGATAACCTGTCGGTTTAAAGGCGTGAGAGATCTTCAGCAAACACTATTTTTAAAATTAACATCTGTTGGGGTGAAATAGTACAGATAACAACATCGTGAAATTGGCAAGGTGAATGATTATGGAATGATTTAGGAATGAAATTGAATGAGTGTGTGAAGCGACTTTTGAGTTAATTTAGTGGGACGTAATCCAATATCGCTAATTTTGTTCAGGATGATCAAAATTAGCGATATTAATTTCTTTCCTTTAATAAAAAATGTATAAAAGTTCTAGGCATAGTTTCCTAATTCTTCAAAAAACCTATGAGACGCTCACAATTTGAATTATGTCAGTGAAATCGATATTTTCCTGTATCAAAATTTATTTTGAATGACGTTGTTGATTCTATTTTTTTCAATGGGTTTGGGCGTTTTTGAATGGTTTGAGTGAGTGTTTGGAATGAATGAATGGATCGCTGAGTGAGCGATTTAGAATGGTTTTGATTGAGCTGAATGTCAATTTCACGATGTTACTAACTGTATACCCTTCCATGAATAAGTTTAGATGAATAATACCAAAACCTACACTTTCCTTTTTTAAATTCTACTCTACTTCGATTTAAGGAGCTACAGGTCAGTGGTTGTCGAACAATATAAGAGTTTTCTTCAGTTAAAATTTTGATTTTTTCTCTGCAAACTGCGAGTTTTTTCACTGTTTGTGGAGATGTACCTTGTGTCTTTTTTGTGTCAATTTAAGAACATTTCAACCTAAGTGTCTAGAATGATTAATCTTTCTTTGTGGTAATTCATTATTCAATTCACTTCTCGCGTGAATGTTTGAAAAACAGAGATATAAAGTGACCGATTAGAAGATAATAACACACTTATTACGCAGGTAAGCTTTTTACCTGTACATTGTATTTAAAAATGGATAAATCACGTCGTCAAAATAATGAATTCATAAAAGAAAAAATAATCATAATTTTGTACAACAAGGAAGTACCCATAAACTACCGCGTAAAAAGAAAAAAACAATTTTCAATTAAAGCTCACATTTGGCTACCATATTCATTAATTTACTCTTTTGAAGTACGCTGTTAAGGTGGAAATGGACAACAGCCTCCCGACTCTTGAAACAGGAAGTTTGTTTTAGGTTTTATAGGTCTCTTTTTGCGCTTTTTTTGTAAAAGACCGCTTTTCATAAGATTCTGCTTATAGAAATAACGAAGAATGATGAAACTTTATGCCTTAGTTTTTTTCAACATTTGATATCAATTGAATGACTGAATCGTTCAATTTAACAATATATATACTTTACAAGTGTCACTCAATTAGGAGGGGGCACTATAAAATAACGAAAGACTTTCTCATTTTCAAGGAAAGGTATGCTTTTTAAACATATCGGAAAATACGAGAAAAATCACTGGGTAATGATAAATAAAGGGTTTTGTTGCATTTTCCTTCCTTAAAATTACAATTGCTACCTTAGAAATGAACTTTTGATATATTTTGTTAATCTAAGAATCAATATTTATAAGATCACTGGTAGGATGGCACGGGTAGGTTTTTACGCCCTCAGCACAAGTTCTGCTTGACCTAGAAGATCGTCAGTTAATGCAATTGATATGCAGTCTAGAATTGGGAAAAAAATGCTTGAAAGTATGAACTCTAAAAAGGCAAACAAACCAGGATAATGCACGTATATTAGTCAAGATAGTCCTCTCTTGATATGGTTAGTTGCATCGTGAAATTGACATTTATCTCAATTAAAACCATTCTCTTTCGTTGCCCCATTTATTCATTTCAAACACTCACTCAAAACAATACGCTAAAATCATTTAAAAGATAAGATCAACAACTACACTCAAAACAAATTTAGCCAGAGAAATTCGCGATTAAACTGATTTAATCGAACTCACAGGCGTCTGATTCGTTCTTCAAGATATAGGAATCTAGGCCTATCTATAGAACTTATATGCACTTTTTATAATGGGGAGGACTGTTCTTCCTGACAAAATAAACGTTTTTGGATTACCTCCCGTTCATTCAACTCAAAATCCACTCAATACACTCATTCAATTTCATTTCAAAATCGTTCCAAACTTTTCCGTTGTTATGGTATCGTCGAAGCAGTACTGAATTGTCCAAAATTAAGAACTGCTATGACGTAAACAATAACAAAATATGCTACGTCATATGAGGAAATATACATCATCCCAGACAATAGACTCCATGTCAAAATTCATCATCAGGGGCGGAATACCTGTAAAGCCTTAAAATATTTCAAAATCAAACTTATATGGCTTCTTCTACAAAAGACAACTCGACGAACAAGTAGAATTATAAGCTTAAACTAAAGTGATACCTGTAATGCTTTTTGTATATTACCAATCCTACGAGCACAGCTGTCACAATAAAACAAAAACAAGCACCAGCTGCTATTCCTGCTTTAGTTGTCGTCCGAATTTGCCCATTGTCATCTGAACCTGAAACTACAAATCAGAATTACCGTGTTTTAAGGAATTATTTAAAGGACAAAATCAAGTGTGCTTATTTTAGTACAGATGTTGATTTTCTCAAAAGACATTGAAAGTGACCATTTCGACGTCTTGACCTATAAATATTATGTGATCTAAATCGAATAATACATGTATATATACTGACTGTCATAAATAACGTCTCACATGCATTCAGCTGTGGTTCAATGTGGGAATTAAATACAAGTACTATTTGTTTTTGACGGAAAATATTGATCGGGATGTTGTGCAAAGGTGGAGTAAGATTTTAAGCTAAAACAACAACATTCGCCACATTTTATTCACGATTAGAATAAGCACTGCCTTAAAGGTGTCAGTAACTAGTATGTCCACGATGATTAGCAATCACAGCCTGCAGCCTGTGACTCATTGAGCCAGACAGGTTACGCAGAAGGTACCTTGGGATGCGAGCCCACTCCCGATGAAGAGCGTCAGTCAGCTGTTGCACCGTTGAGGCTGTGGTTTGCGTTGACGTAAACGACGTCCTATGATATTCTACATGTGCTCGATTAGATTGCAGTCCGGTGAGTTGGCTGGCCATGGCAGAACGTCAATATTATTGGCTTGGAGGAAGTTTGTGGTGATACGCGCCGTGTGTGAACGTGCGTTATCATGCATAAAAGTGAGTCCAGGTTGTCGGCGAAATATGGGTTGGACAACAGGCTGTAAAACCTGGCTTATGTACACCCTGGTATTCAAATTGACTTGAACAACAACCAGGTCCGTTTTGAATGCATGGTTAATGGCGGCCCACATCATTACCCCACCACCACCGAAGCGGTTATGCTCTAAAACATATTTATTTCGACGTCGATATACCCGAACGCGTCCATCGGCATGTGAAAGATTGAACCTTGACTCGTCACTCAACACAACTGTCCGCCATCGCCGTCCGATGTTATTTTAAGCCAAAACGCGACGTTGTTGACGATGACGTTGTGAAAGTATCATGCCACGAAAGGGTCTCCTGCACTTAACCCCATGTTCACGTGACCGGCGTCCTACTGTGTTTGCATTTATATTCCTTTCGTGATTACCAACAACGGCTGCAGATGTCGATGTAGCCGTTCTAAAACGGTCACGAATGTGCTGTTGACGTATAAAGTTGTCTCTAAGTTTAAGCCGGATTTATAGTCTGTTTCTATGCCAGGCATATTCAACCGACTTCACACTTTAACCCCTGATCATTGAATTGCAAGTCGGCTGTTAACATACGGCGCACATCGGCAGCCACAGCACTTAGACTTACTTTCTCACAGGTACCCATTTATACACCTGGGTGGAGAGGAGCAACGTGGAGTCAATTTTTTGCTCAGAAAAACTCCCGTGATCTGGCCAGGATTCGACCCCGGGACCTTTTGGTTCCAAAGCCACCGTCTAAACCATTAGACCACTGACTCCACAAGACCACTGACTCCACATTGTACATTGACGTACAGATGTTGAGCGAGGCCTACCAGATCTTCCTGTGGCGTTAACACGTCTAACCAAACGTACTTTCGTCGATCTTGATACGTTAAACGTATAGCGACATGATCTTGGGAACTGCCTATCTCCAGCATGCCCAAAAATGCGTGCGCAGTCTTCATTATTTAGCCTTGGCATTATGGATATGAATATTTTGATCCGTCTTGGACGAATTTCGAGTTGTGTTTTGGCTAACGAAGCCATGTGTACAGGTTTCGAAAAACAAAATCATTTCTCCAAGTTGCACGGGCTCACGAGTAAAACAGTACGACAAACTTACCTTGGAAAGCACGAGTTTGTGAAGAGAGTTTGTGATAGCAGGATGTGTAGAGTTTAGGCTATAATTCAAATTTATAGATAAATTTATTGTCTTCTGGCAATAGAAAAATGTTCTTTCAAAATTATGGCGAGGTCTTTTTATGCCAGACTGTATATATTCATACCAATATCACGATGAGAGGTGAGAGCTGGTGATGTTGCAGTGTCAGAATTACCTGTTTTATCAGATTGTGTGCTGTCGATGACTTGAGATGTAGATGTTATTGACAAGTATGTGAGAGTTGTCGTTAACAATGACGTTGAAATTACGTCACATGACGCGCCAGTGTACGGATATGGACAGTCACACCTATACGATCCAGGATTATTTATACAGTTTCCTCCATTGTGGCAGAGGTCCGCCGTGAGATTACACTCATTTATATCCTCACTGCATATTCTACCTTCCCAGCCATTAGCACATCTACATGAGAAGTTTCCAAGTACATTCACACAGGTACTACCATGTTCGCATAGATTCTCCGTCCTGTTTGATTAAACAAGATCATTACTACTTCAGCAGGTTATTAGATAAAAAGAGGGCCAGAAACCACTCACCTGAATTTTATTGGTCCACTGGATCTCACCCAAGAAGCGTTCTGGCAAAGTTTTTTGGCTCAAAATAAGGTCCTCCCTGCCGCGCCCATATTTGGCAATCAATCACAATTTTGTGATCAATTAAAAAAGGTCACCCAAGGAACAATATGGTAAATATTCATTGAAATCAGCCCAGTGGTTCAGGAGGAGATTCCAGTCAAAGATTCCAGGCTCGAAATAAGCCCCGCCCTGCCACGCCTATATTTTGGGGTCAATCATAGTTTCACGAACAAGTTTAAAGGAGGGTCACCCTTGGAACATTTCTGCCAAGTTTGGTTAAAATCGGCCCAATGGTTACTGAGGAGAAGATGTTTAAAGATTTCTGGGTAAAAAAACTGTCACGCCAATATTTGGGGGTCAATTAAAATTTTTCGACCAGCTTTTGAGAAGGGTCACCCAAGGAACATTTCCCCCAAGTTTGGTTAAAATCGGTCTGATGGTTACTGAGGACAAGATGTTTAAAGAATTGTTGACGACTTCGGACGCACAACGACCAAAGGACGACGCACGACGGACAAAAGGTAATCACAAAAGCTCACCTTTAGCACGTTGTGCTCACGTGAGCTAAAAAATAATTATGTAACTGTTTTCGGCGGATAACCGAAACATTGCGATAGGTTTTCATTTAAAATCCACCACAGAATCGAATAACTCACTACTTTCTATTATGTCATTTTCTTTGAAGCTTTCTGAGACAAACAACAATAAGACGTCATGTCGTTATTAAAGTATTAACGTACAAAATAAGAAATTTTGTCAAACAATTTGCATACTAGAACAATTAATAGAATAGTATTTCGAGAAGGATCGATTGATATTCCGTTTTGTGAAAAACAAAGCTCCACCACTCTTGGAATAAATAGCGTTCGATGGTCACCCAATGAAATATAAATCAACCTTTACTGAAAAAACGACTATTCTCCATTTCTATACTAATACATTTAACATTTCGGACACAATATATTTGTAACAAAAGGACAATGATTCTCCTATATTTCTAATCTGAGTCTCCTTGACTACTTGGACATCACATGAATACGATTGAAAGACGTCCACTCCTAAAAGGATAGTTTGTATCTTTTTCTTGATGCCATGGACTGGTTTTAAATATTGGTGTTAGTATGTTAATTACATGCACATGGGCTCAGCCAAAATAAACGAACCTACGAACATGATTAGCAAACTACATAAAGGTAAATTTAACGATACGATAAATAGAATTTCTAACTGGCTACTTTATGGTTAAATAGAAATAGATTTATTAAGATTTCAATCAGTTTTCATATATACTGAGGTATATAACCACACCTTATTCATAAAAACATAAAGAAAGGACATTATTTTTACAAAAGACACTTCCATTTTAAATACCCTTACTTCATATCAACGACTAATTCATTGCAGTCCAGTTCACGCAAGAAATGTGTTTGAGTCAAGATTTGTAAGGGATTTATAAAGCTTCAAAGATTGGCACCCCCAAGTTTGAAACCATAACAGTATTGGCCATATTGACTTCAACTTCGGAAGATTGAATCATACAGGTTTCCTTACTAGTTATGCGTAAGCCCTTGCTATGCCTTTGTCAAAAATTTGGTAGTTAAGAACTGATAAAGTAAACGACGTTGTCCGATGCGGTTGCCTTATCATACGTTACGGGCGGCTAACCTTGTCTAGGTCTATCAGATTATCTACTGCTAACGTTTACAAACAAACTGCTGTAAAGATTGTCAATCCTAACTCAGTTTAAAGCTCAAAATTATATTGTGAATCCGATCCTATCTTAAGGGGTCAACATTAAAATGTAAATAATCGTGGTATTGTCTTTGCCACAAAACCTGTGTGAATATTCAAACACTTCTTGTGTGAATCTCTGGCATTTTAAATGCCTAGACATATGTGCAATTTTGTATCTAGGCAATGATTTTGAAAGCCGCACGTGATGCTCAAAAAACATAGTGACCGCTACTGGAGTTTTGGCATAAAAAATCATAACCCAATTTTTTACCCGTGCAGAGGGAGTTTTTGTAAAGCTAATCTATGTTTTTTAACGATGTAAAATGTCATACCGAAAATAATTCAAATTTTCACTGAGGCGTTTATTCTTGACGTTAGCATATAATGGAATACATCCCAGCTGAAAAAAACCCCAGCGGCATGACATAAACAACAAACTTGACGAAGTTGCATTTACTGAGGGGTACATACCAAATATGAAAGCTGTTTGCCTTCTTGTTTCTAGATATTCTAAAGATGTCTGCCCTTTTTTTAAGAGAAGATTCTTTTTTGAAGATTTTCAATGCAAAAAGGGGTGTGCCCGCTAGGAACCCAAATATGACCGTAAGGACTTAATATGAACACACTTGGTAGATGTTCTCTAGCTGATGCCACATACCAGCTATGCTGTTAAGGTTATGGCTTCTTAGGAGAAGATATTTAGCTCAACTGAACGTATTCCAGCGGCGCTGTTGTAATGGTCCAGTGTCCGTCGCCAGAGCGTGCGTCTTTTTTTCTTCTCTGTAATTATTTGGCAGAATTCAACCAAACTTGACAGGAATAGTTCCTAGAACATCTTTCAAATTTGTTACCAAAATTCTCAGCAGGCTGATGGCATGGGCTCTATGGGATGTCGTTTCACTGAAAAATGCTCCCATATGATGGAATATGGAAACAATATTTTTCTGAAACTACAGTTGAGAATTCAACTTAAAATCACTGGATGCTTAGAACATATTTTTAAGTTGTTCGTTTTATTCTTATAGGGTTGTTGTCATAAACTCTTAGGGTCTTCAAGACACTGCAAATGGCCCCTTAAATGAAAAATAAAACTTCTGTTTAGAACTTAACAAAACATCTCAGAAGTGATGCTTAGAACTTGCTATTAACGATTCACCGTTTATTGGGCTAATAACTGGGCTCTAGGAGCCGTCGATTCACCAGACATAGTCCCATATGATGAAATATATATAAAACTATTCTTCTCTGTTACTACTGTTAATAATTCAAACAAACTTAACATAAATGATCATGCGGGATATTCTTTCAGATTTCTTTGTTAAATTCTCACTATTGGCTCTACGGGCACTAAACGCTTTAAAATGGTGTTTTGTAGTGAAATATATAATGATTTACTTCTCTGAAATTTAAATGAATGATTTTTGGGAGAAATTATCTTCAGATGTACCTCTCTCGGAAATTACTTTTATATTTGGCATAAACTTAATGTGCCATGGAAAACGGAACCTTCAGGGTAAAAAAAGTTCTAGTAAGCATATTTTTACATTTCTTGATGGATTTTCTTGAAAATCTAAAGTGTATCTCATGAATTGACTATGTACATATAGTGCCTGTTTGACAATATTATTATGCATTATAGAGCGGCCTCATGTAAAAAATTTTGTACAAATGAACCCTGCATATTTTGTGGATAAATTTCTTGACATTTCTATTCAATTATTATTTATCATAATATGCATGTTGTGGCTGCTTGACCCATGATGGTGTGTTATAGGAAAAGGAGCAGTCGTGTTATATGCCTTGTTAACAATCTGCCTTGTTAATTTATCAATGTAGTATTCTGATGCATTCCAGAGAGTTCCTCATCATTTTAACATGCTTGTATCAAAACTGCACGGTGGTGTCATGCCAAGTCCAAGAAAATGGGGCCTTTATGATGTTAAATTCTGTTATCGCAACTCCTACAAACAATTCCCATCATTATATTACCCTTTACAAAAAAACTTGGTTTAATGATATGTCTTAACTTAATATAAAGACCTGTTAGGAGCATCTCTTTACAAAATAAACTGAATCTTAGCTTAAAGCTTTTTAAAAAAAAGTTAAGTCTTACTGATAATATTTTTCTGTTCAGAAAGTGCCAGTAGAGAGAAACAGGCGTTCACGGGCCTCTTGTTAAGAATTATGATTTCTCCTTTGTGGCGATGTAAAACAAAGCATTCAGAGCCCAAATATGACCCCTTGGTCATGGTATGAACAACATTGACTGGGTTACCTTATCTGATATTACATGTATAGGCAAGATATGGAAGGAATCTGCCTTTTGCTTTCAGAGAAGACGTTTTTTTCCGAGATTTCCCACTTTGCTTCTATGTAAAATGGTATGCATTCGTGCTGAACCTAGATCTGACCCCAGGGGTATGATATGAACAAAATTGGTGAAAGTCAACTACACGATGCTACCTACCAATATATAAATGCTCCCTACGTTATGGTTCTAGAGAATGAGGTTTAAAAGGTTTCGCTCTTTGTTTTTGTGTAGAAAAAGACGAAACGGCTATATCCCAAATGTGAACCCCAGGGTCATGATATGAGAAAATTTGGTAGAGCTCCGCTATATGAAGCTACATACTAAATTTATCAGCATTCTGACTTCTGTTTTCTGAAACGAATTCAAAATTTTCATTCTCTCAGTTTCTATGTAAAAAAAGACGCTCCCGCGCGGAGCCCAAAAATGAGTCCAGGGCCATGAAATGAACAAACTTCATAGAGATCCACTAGATGATGCTACATGTATACAAAATATAAAAACGGCGTTCTTCTGAATTCAGAGAAGACGATTTTTGAATATTTTCGCAAACATATTCTTTGTTAAGAGGGGTACGCCCGGAGGGGCCCAAATATGACCCGAAGATCTTGATATGTACAAACTTGGTAGACGTCCCCTAGATGATGCTTCATACAATCCCTTATAAGAAAGTTGTCTGCCTTCTGCTTTCAGAGTAGAAGTTTTTTCAAAAAGATTTTCGCTATTTGATTATATGCAAATAGGGACGCGCCAAGGTAGGGCCAAAATATTTGAAATTAGAAAAAAACAACTTTAAACTTTAAATTTCACACTTGACAGTAAGGTGAACTTTTCGTCACTTCCAAGTGAAAAAGACAACACGTTTAGAGAAATTTTGATTTGTAGGTCTATAAACGGCATTTTATGACATAATGTTTTGAAAGACATTCAATTACAGGAGTTCCAGTGATACATAGCAAAAATCGAGACTTGTGTGCAAAAGGAGCTTTGGTGCGACGCAAGTGAGGTCAAGTTAACACGGTACTGAAATAAGATGGTACTGAAATAAGATTACGGCAACTTTTTAGATTTTTTAAGTCAACATTTAAAAGTAGAGAGATGTATTGTTCGATTGAGCCGTTGTAGTTGTAAAAATTGCTTATGCGATTACCAGTTAGGAAATTTCTGTTCACAACCTAAACCAAAGTGGCCTGTAGCCTTATATCAATTAAGAAAATAATTGTGTAGAAACGTAATGTACAAAGTTCTTGGAGACTTTTGAAGTGTCAAGTTTTCATTTTGCTCAAAATAGATAGAGAGAATGAAATCAAAATCTGAATTAACTCATATTGAAGTATTTAATTAACCTTTTTCAGAGTAGGAGTTAGGTTTATCATCTTCTTGTATGCGTATTTATAATACTGTACAAGAAGATATTTATTACAAGTTAAGGAAATTGGATTAGAGAGTAAAATAAGCGAGGAATGAAATCGTTACATCTTTTCCAAGTCCCACAAAGATAACCTTTGTAAACATTCGTCTATTGTATATATAGAATATAGATCATTGCCTTTCTAAAGCTAGTACATATTTCTTGCGTTTAACAACTTTCAGTTCATTTCGTCCATTTGACTATGTTCTTATCTGTATCATTAATATTGATTACAATGCACCTCTGTGAAGACAATCCATGAATGTCAGGGATACTTTGAAATGAATTATATATGCTGTATGACAATACTTTAACATGTAGTAATTCATGATTACCTTAAGCTTCCGATAAAATTGTGGCAAACGCCTCTCCTTTTACAAGGCGCGGAACCGATATTACACTCATTTCTGTCGGCGTCACAAAACTCACCCTGAAATCATGTGGTGCATACGAATAGGCCTACATATATGAACAAGATTTGTTTGTTAAACAAGAATGTCCTCGAAACTATCATTATTTCTAAACGGGTGTATATGATACAGAAATATATTTTACCGTGTCCAACTGCCTTGGCCAATGATGCATAGAAAGGCATTGTCACATATGACGACATGCTCAAATTAAGTTACTTCGAAAATACGACCTTTAACTTGACGCATAACCTTGAACTTGATACCTACAGAAATGTCTTGTCACAAGTTATACTCATTTGAGTGACAAATGAAAGCGATTTCTAGCTCTCATCATGTCAAAAACTATGACCAAAGAAAAACAATAAATTTTGCAAATATTTGACCTTGAACATGACCATGACCTTAACTGATAACCTTAAAGTTGGTACGAAAGGAAAGGACATGCCACAAGCCATATACATATTAAATATGAAGTCTCTATGTAACAAGTCAAAAGAAATGGCTAATGTAATTCTTTGGGGGGGGGAACAAACGGGCAAACGGACAAGGAATAAACAGACAATCAGACAGGGCATATACAATATGCCCCCGGTCAGTAATACGAGGGCATAACTAGAGAATGAGAAGGGTATGGAAAATTTCTCCTAGAAAACAATTGCAAACTTGTATTAGATAGATGTTAGCAATAAATGCATTTTTTCAAAAAGGGTCCTTCAAAAAGCACAGTCAAAGTGTCCACCTTTCTAATATTTTTTTATTCACGAGTTCTAGGACGATCTTTTTAAGCTTGAAATATATGATCTTATAAAACCACTGGACAGCCAAAAGGCAATATTCTCTTCTTAGTTCCTTATCAAAGCTCGAGATATTAAAATCTGTGTAAGGTAGACTTGAATTCATGTGCAATATTAATACTTTTGTCTTTCTGGAAATGTTTATATAAATAATCAATCATAGGCGATTATTTGTGAGATGTCATGTTAATTATAAGCTTTTGATGAAAAACAAGTTCTAAAATTATACTAAATTCAATATAATACCTTATAACCTACTGCACAAAAGCAGGTGAGGTGGTTTTTGTCCAGATCAAACTTGCAGCTCGAATGTTTAGAACAAGAAAGGCCGGCATTCCTACAATCAGGCATTGTCCTGTCTTCGAAGTTAAAACCCATAACATTCTGAAGTAGAAAGAAGGTATAACAATGAAACCTTTACCGGTGTATCATTCCTTTTTATTTTTATGATAGGGATATGAATATCCAAAGTATCAAACAGAAAATAATTGTATCACTTTATTGGTTTAAGGTGTATGATTAAGACAAAATATAAGCAACAATCATTTGTCCGTCTCTAATATATTGAACTGCTAAACCAAATGCTGCTATTCTAGAGAGGTTTAATCGTCAAACTCTCGCTAGTCCTATACAAATTATAGCAATAACAACTGTGTGTTCCGAGGCATCGCAGTTTTTTTTATTATTAAAATGATTTCCTTTTTACTATTTTGAAAGAGATGTATTAGGCAATCCTATATTTAAAATAGATTTATCCTATTCATTACTGACAAGGCTCCACGAGGAAGGACATAAAACGTACATGTGTGTAAGTAGTTATTCATCTTTAATTCAACAGGTGATACTTTTAGCGACAATTAAACATACTTGAAAGAAACACCATACGAATTTCATTTCAATTAACTTATTTGGTAGTTTTGCAATTACATGAACATATATAAGTCACTCACTTGGTAGAAAACTACAAAAAGAACAACGAAACAGAATCCTCTGGAATTATTAGTCATAATGCTTCTAATACGTTCTTATTTGTTCGTCGTAGGGTTAAATCACCAAATCTTAACGTTCCGATTCTATTTCAAACTTAATGGAATTTTAGACGTTTATCGGTGATAATCGCATGCATATAAAAGTAAGGCGATATTCTAAACTGCTGTTTGGTTTTTAAAATATTTATAAGAACGGGACGGTCTTTGAATCCATTATACATGTAACACATATTAGTGAACAGATAACGGAACAAGAGCTAGATACATCGACTGTCTGTCTGTTTGTCGATAATTTCCGTGGGGTTCTTCTCCTATACCAATTGACATACCTGTCCAAAAAATCAGACAGTTTTGGGGTCTGTAGACATTGAACGTAGAGGGTAATTGTGCTGTCGATCACATAACTTTACAATGCCTGGATGTTCTCCAAAATAGTGAATGTAAAAGAATCATGCGTCAATGACTTAACCTTTATCTTGCATAAAAATCTAACTTTCAAATTTAGTGTTGCATACTTATTTTTTATCATTATTTCATTTTCAAATGGCCTGCAGAGAGGTATGTAGGTTCGAAGCTCTTTTAGAGTAGGAAGTATTAAATATAACAAATAAAAATGCTTTACTTTAACCATGATCAAATATAACAAGCGATATATTGATTGATGTTTTTGGTAGTGTGGCCAGCCATTCAACAAAAACTGACCTAATGCTATGTGTGGAAAAGTTCGAATTAGACTGATTATAGATCCTTTGTCACGAAAGATAGCCCTTCACAGACCGATAGGGTCCAACTATACTGAACAACAACAAAATAGCGTATCACCTTTGAATTACAAATAATTCTGCCCCGAATTCAAGCGATTTGTTTTTATTAGGTACTAGGTACTAGGTAAACAATTGTGGTAAAATTTGTTCTTGAGTCCATACGCACTGGAACAGAGACTATTGTATATCATAAATATGTTTTCTACTCATGCAGACGATTGAATGCATCTATCGAAGTTTAAGTGAGTTGAGTTAAACAAGATATACAGGTGGTAACGTAAAACCTTGAAGACATTTATCAGATAAAGCCAAGTCTTCGAATTTGGCGTTAGCGAAAAATTGAATTTCGGAATTCCATCGCATATTGTCATATCTAAGTGAGTGATCTACGTGATTAAAATCAAGGACACTTGCACCTGCCATAAGGGATCATAACCCAACTGTTGTCATGTTAAAACGTCAATAATAACAACTACCGGTTACGAACTTTGGATTGTGATGGGCTGGCCGCAATGTAAAGTGTGATGACTGGAAATTCCGTACTCTCTAGGTCACAGATTTTCAGGATATCTTTGACTAGTGATGACATTGAACCACAAAGATGAGGTGTCTTTATCGACTCCTTAATAAGCGAAAGCCATACCCCCCCCGCACCCCGTTGGTAAGTCAATGTTATGGTCTATTCATCTCATGCCATGATGGAATTTCTTCGCGAACACCTTCATAAAGTTATTCTTCAAATTATTATTCCAATGCATTCTATTTCACCAACCGAACTTATCTCAAACTCGAACAGATCAGTTGAGCATGCAATTAAGAGTCAAAAAAGGAGCGCGAAAACTAAACGTTTTAAATCAGTTTGATGCCTTTAAAGAGCAAATGGATAGTTATATTAGAATAGACGCTTGGTAAAACTCAGAAAGCCTCGTCCAAGACATTCTTTGAGAGCAATATTGCACATGAAGTCACTTACTGAGCAATGGAAATTGACTCTTATTTCAAAGTTTTGATTTTTGGGGGAGTCGGCTCTATGCGTTTTTAACTTTTCAATGCGTAGGTTTACGGTGTTATCCCTTTCGTCACAAATAAACAATTATTTGTTACTTATTTTGGTATAACCACTGTTCCAAAATTTAGATTATAGAAAAAGTTATATGTGAAAATTCAGCGATTCGTTATTTTTGTTGTTCAGTATAATTAACTTGCATGTAAAGTCACTAAGAAAACTTTTCTTCGATCAAAAACCTCATTCATTGTGTGGTAACTTTTTATTTTTCTACTACCTGTACCGCGCGGATGGCAATCAAAATTTCGGACATTTGGATTACAATATCGATTTCCTCGGAGGAATGTTGAAGTTCGTTCATATCTTCCTGACTCTTCTTAATATATTTCTTTCTGACCACTTCAAACTATGATTTCTTGAACAATACACTTTCTCTCCTTATAATGGAGAAATAAAGTCGACATTTAATTCAACCTGACATACTCTTATTTCCATTAAATGGGTTGGGTTGTACAAAAGATCTGTTTTACATTTAATAACATCATGAATTGACAAGTTGGATGGTTTTGGTATGATTTTTAATTGAAATTGGATGTGTATGTGAATCGAGCTTTGAATGAATTCTAAGGAAGATGAAACAATCGACAATTTCGTCCAATAGGACGAAATGAGTGATAGTGTTCTTACCTCCCTTTCATAAAATCAACATACTACTAATGTTACTTTTAGCATCATTGGGCAAAATACAGTAGGGGTTATTGTTATAGCCTGGTGTCCGTCAGCATCCGTGTTTCCATCTGTCAGCTAACTTTTTCTATTAACATCTCTGAAACTATGAATCATATTTTCATTGTAAATTACGCCATTTCTTAATATCCCATAAACTGAGGTTAAATAATAACTTGTCATTTCATGAATTTTTACGGTCGTTTTATTTTATTCATTCATTAAGGAAATTCTAATACTCATCGAGTTGTGCGGTGTATTACATGTTGAAATAAACCACGATGACTTTTGTCAGCCTGTACATTCTAACCAGGGTCGATTCTTTCTTGACCTAATACCCGGCCCCATTTTGCATGACGGATCAGGAATGTTTTATAGGAGGGTTTGCTGGATCTACTATCGCGTAATAGTTTTAAACACTTTTAATACTTCAGGTTTTGTCTTTTTTAACCGAACGTTTATGCAAACACCTTTTAAAGATTAGGTTTGTACAAATAAAGCACGATCTTGTATAGATATTCAATGACAAAAAAGGCTTTGATCTGGTATTATTGCATAGGTAATGGGGATTACCGAATGACAATTCGATAGCGATTCTATGTGATAAGACAAATCACAATATGGGTATAATAATTGGTATTGATCAAACAACAAATTATAAGTTCTAAATAACCCCTACCCTTCTGTCGTCTAAAGCGCGTGTTAGGTGTCTATCATTCAAGGAAAATGCGGTAAACCTGACTTGGCGGCCAGGTTGAAATTTAAGTAGCCAACCAAAAAATCCATGGCAATGTATCAAAGGATTTAAATACTTTTTGTAATAGCCTATTTTACACATGTACCAAAAGAAAAACTGCTTCTTTAAAAAAAATAATATTTTGTTCAATATAAACGAAAGTAAAGACAACGTATCAAATTTGAGAACGTCACAATTTTATTTTGTTTTCCTAGCACAAAAGATATGTGTCCAGCAGGCGGACAAAAAGCGTTAGTGAAGCAGTAAAAAATAGTTATTAAGAAATGCTGAATCAGAATCCTGAATCAGAATCCAAATAAATATTTCTTTTGAACATACAGGTTTTTTTTAAATTGTCGTAAGCGCCTTTTGATCTAACGTAACAATATTTATGAATCGACGTCTTTGAAAAGTATTACTGTGTAGTACGCTACCTATTTAAAAAATATAAACTCCAACCATTTGTATTTTGCCCTGTAGTAAGACTAATTTCACTTTAGAAGGCAATCAATTAAAGGCATAATTTATAACCTAGATGATAGACAAGGTGACTGGTTTTACAATGATTTCTGAATGAAATTGGAGGAAAGGGGTGCGCCAATGAATTATTTTGAAAGAAGGTCAAATGAACCAACGATTTGTTCAATTTTAAACCTCTTTGACAAAAAGGATATCACTGAACTGTTGATATAACTCTTTATAGCAGACCCAAGTCGAAACTTTGCTTTGACAAAAAGGATACCACTGGACTGTGGATAAAACTCTTTATAACAGACCCAAGTCAAAACTAAGCTGATGAAATCGTGTACATTTATCTCTTAGAAACATGACAAAATCTGGATCAGAATTGTTCGAGAGCAACTCTACTAGCATAAGCTATCGTCAGTATAAAACTTAACTAATACGATATAAACGAAAATAAAAAAAACATGCCTACTGATCCTTCTTCATGCCAGGTAATAAAATGTGACCCGTCACGCGAAAATGGACCATCTGGGAAGTGCGTAAAATGTTGACCCTTGTCAAACTGCGCGGATTGCGCAGACTGACTAGGGTAGTTACTTTTCGCACTTTACTGTTTTTGTGAATCAAAAATTAATAAATCTAACTTCCAGTCAAAGAATTTTTGAAATGCGACGACCTCTTGTTGTCAACAATACACGTACTGATTATTTCCAATGCCAGTTTTCAGATTATTGTTGAAAGATTTTATACTTTGTTTCTTTGTACAGTTGGATAATCATAGGCCGAGTCCAAGTATACGATCATAAAGTATGACCACACTTCATTTAGAAAGTAAGAGCACCGTAAGCGGGTACCAACGCTCGGCTGCTTATCATTTCTAAAGAAAATACAAAGATATGAACTTGAATAGGGATTGTCCCCAGCAAGGATCATTTGAATTATGAAGGCTCTTTAACTTACCATTCAAAAGTTATGACCAAGGTTAGATTTTTTACACATATTTGAGATTGAAAAAATGACATTGGTCTTGACTGATGACCTTGAACTTGGATCCTACAGAAAGGTCTTGTAAAAAACAATGGTCATATGAAATATGAAGGCTCTATAACTTACCATTCAAACGTTATGACCAAGATTATTGTTTTAAAAGAAATTTGACCCTTGAACAATGACCTTGACTGATGACCCTGAACTTGGTACCTACATAAATGATCATGTGAAATATGAAGGGTCTATGACGAACAATTGAAAAGATATGTTTAAGGTTAAAGTTTTTCGCGCCCGCGCCAATGCCCACGCCAACGCCAACGCGAACAACACCAAGGTGATCATAATACCTCCAGTTTTCTTCAAAAACAGCCGAGCTAAAAATGAAGCTTAGCAATAAATTGCAAGCTGTCTACCTTCTGGTTTCAGAGGAACAGATTTATAAAGATTTCGGTCTGTTTCTGTGTAAAATTGGATGCGTCCGAATAGAGTAAAAATTAGACCTATGGACATGATATGGGCAGACTCATTAGATGATGTTACAAACCAAATATTATCGTTGTGTCTCGTCTGGTTTCAGAGAAGGTTTTTGAAGATTATTGCTCTTTGTTTATACATTAAATGACATGCGCCTGAGCCAAGCCCAATGTTTAAAGGGATGCGCCCAAACCCAACACCATGGTCATAATATGAACTACCTTCGCGGAGGTCCACTAGATGATGCTACATACTAAAAATAAAAGTTGTCTACCTTCAGATTTCGGAGAAGAATATTTTTAAAGATTTTTGCACTTTGTTTCTAAGATAGACAGGATGCGCCCGGGCGGAGCCCAAATATGACCCCTGTCTACCTTTCTATTCAGTAGCCAATTGGCCGATTTCAATAAAACATGGCAGACATTTTCCTTGCGTGATCCTTAAAACAGAAGATTCCTGAAGATTTTGCGCTTTGTTTCTATGTAAAATTGGATGTTCCCCAAGGCGGAGCCCAGGTTCTTGGTATGAAAAAACTTGGTAGTCGTCCACTAAATGATGTTGCATAGGAAATATAAAAGCGTTCAGCCTTCTGTTTAGCCTAGCTCTCAGGCTGTCAGTTAGTGTTGTGTTTTTAACGAATAAGGTGCAAAACCAATAATTTCTATTGATTTTATCCTATCCTAATTACTTCCCATATTCTCAAAAACCGACGCTCAGCCAGTCATAGAATATAAGCGGAATAAACCTTCTCTAGTTGAAATTTTGCTCATTTAACAATACTTGAGATCAGAGAGACGAGAGCCAGTCTACCTTCTGGTTTTAGAGAAAGATATTTTTGAAGATATTCCATTTTGTTTCAATGTAGGACAGGATGAGCTCGGTGGACCCGAATATGATTCCAGGGTATTGATATGAACAGACATGGTAGAGGTCAACTAGATTATGCTACATACAATATATAATACCGGGAAAAAGATTTCCAAAGGTATTCCTATTCCCATCCCCCTTTTTTGTCATGGCAAGCAAAGTCTAGGCTTGATATCAAGTTTTTAAATAACCCATGTAGAAGCTGACCCAAGAAACACCCAAGCAAAGTTTCTTCAAGATCTTACACCGGTTAAGTAGAAGATGTTTAAAGAAACTGTGTACGACGTACATCGCTCGACGGACATTTGGCGATCACAACAGCTTACATTGAGCACTTGTGCTAGTTGAGCTTACAAGGATAAACATGTTTAGGCATACTTGTGAGTAAACTAGGCATTGAGTTTGAATATAGAACCAACTCGACATTAAGTCATTTTTGTCAGTTTTGGATCCAGGTGTTGATTAAGAATGTCAAATTGGAGCTGGATAACGAGAATATAAAACATATTTTAGTACTTCTGTTGTTGAGCTAGAATGTCAAACCAGCCACACAAGCAGTTAAAATGTGACTTTCGTGTCGAGCTTACTGTTAAGACTGAATATGGAGAAGTGTTGAGCCGTATTTACGGTTACATATATTCCATGGGGATTCAAGAACAGTACGAATTGGTGATTTCATAAGTTTATATCGGAGAAGTGTTGAGCCGTATTTACGGTTACATATTTCATGGTGATTCAGAAACAGTAAAAAATGGTGATTTAATAAGTTTATATCCAAACCATGAATCTTGTTTAAGACAAAAAAAGCAAACAAATACAAACAAACAACCTTTTAATAAAACATAGTGTATCACGCGGCCAACAGTTCGATGCTTAATGTACATGCACATATTTTATTATTATGCAGTTCATTCCATTTCTAGGTCACTCGACGAGTAGTCCAAAATACTATAAAACAGTTCGAAATAATATAATTGTGACCCGTCATGCGAAAGGGACCTTCTCGGAACTTAATAGGATGAAATTTGAAAAAGAGGTTGGGTCCAGTATAAGTCAACCAGAGGTCGCATTTCAGAAAATTCTTTCACTGGAAGGTAGATTGATCATTCTAGATTCAGAAAAAAAGCACATCGCGAAAAGTTTCGACCCTAGTCAGTCTGTGCAGTACGCGCAGTCTGACTGGGGTCGACACTTTTCGCACTGCCAAGATTGTCCCTTTTCGTGTGATGGGTCACATATACGAGAATATAATCTATATAGTATAACAATGCACTGTTCAGCCATCTTCCAATTCCATTGTTTGTGTAGGTTTACTTAATTTAAAAACAACAAGAACAACAGCATTTGTGGTATTGCAAGAAAAAAATGTGAAGCTAAATTGCGCTTTTATACTCTCAATACTAATTCCTCTTTACGAAGGGAAACAATATGTTGTGGTTCCAAGGCTGAACGTCATCTTTGAATCGTATCCCTTGATTGATCTCAATAACGAAGATACGTTTTCTAAAGATTCTTTATATTTTCATTCTTGAATATAAGTACACAGCAAAACTTTTATAAAGTAAGCAGGTAAATATACTCTAGTAATTTGCAGACAAAAAGCACTGGTGTTAAGACTTCGGCTGCCTTGTTTGCGACAAGGGAAATACCAAAGATCACATTGGCTGCACTGGCTTATATGCTCGCTCTATTCTATGGAGATTTCAATAAATTTTAATCGCTTATGATTTTTTACGACTAAGAATAAAAACATACAAACTTTATTTTTTTCGCATGGCCATTCAAATTAATTAATACATTAATTTTGTTGGCTTTATTTTCAAAAATGTAGTGATTTGATATCTTTTTGAAAATGACAGAACCTGGGAATTTTTGATGAATGGAGGCTTTAAAATCTCTACAGCCCTACATATAGGATGAGTTGACAATATCCCATTAGCTTTATAGTTCATGTCTAAATATAGGCCAAAATAGGTGACTCAAATTCACGACCGTTGTTTGCCCTTATCTTCTATTTTCAACTTGCCCTGAAGTTCGTTTCATAAATTACGTCACTATAGAAAAAAATATAGTAGACGTATAAGCTACACACATTGATTTTTCTTCCCTTCTCTTAATCGACAAGCAGTGACTTATTGTAAAAAAAGGAAAATATTTAGAAAATTTTATCATTACTTTGACAAGTTTCAAGACATATATTATTTTTAATGAATAAAAACATATATTAT
The DNA here is from genome assembly GCA_948146395.1 of Fragum whitleyi. Taxonomy (NCBI): domain Eukaryota; kingdom Metazoa; phylum Mollusca; class Bivalvia; order Cardiida; family Cardiidae; genus Fragum; species Fragum whitleyi. Next base: position 33,841,967 of record OX411555.1, read on the forward strand.
TTATTGATGATTAGAAAAACCTAACCTAGTACTTGTGAACTTATATGTCACCCAGACTAAAAATCCAAAATATACTTTGATCGCCATGTACGTCGGACCATTCGTTAATCCGTCTGTCCGTGGACAAGATTTTGTCCAGAGCATTCGTCATTCAAATTTACAGATACAGCTTTTGAATTCAAGCATTGAGTCTTTACTATCATAGGTTGCTGGAATATTTTCCTGGTATATTTGTGTTTGTTGTTTTGAAATTCCTTCACTATTGCATGTACTTATATGAAATGTATACAAAACATTTATCTCCATATGATGTTTTCCACCGGCAAGTTTGAAACCCATTGAGGGATTTGTTCCTTTATTACCTGCCCCTCTTGAAATTACCATTTCACAAGCTTTCAATTATCAGAAGTTTTCTCCTGAACTATCTCATGTGCTTGACTGATATTTATACTTGGTAAGTAAAGGTATCTTTACGTTGACGCAGACTGACTTGTGCTTGCGGATGATTTGCAAAAGAAAATAATTACTCTAAGTGCTGATAATGATCGTCCTAATCGACATTCATAACCGTTATGTTATAAAAAAAAATATATAATGCTTTAAACACAATATGGTGCGCTTCCCCCAAGAAGTAAGCAGTACTTTGTGCCCACATGAAGTTTAAAGGAACTACACTTTAAAAAATCTAAAACTGCTGAGATAATCTGCCCCCCCCCCCTTAAATTCAACAACAGTAAATCAAGCTGCAAACTAAATGATCAACCTAAGAAAACGGGAGTTCGATGCATTCATACTTGAAAAATATGTCAACGGTTGATCACCCGTTTCTAGAACAAAACCTTTCACATAAAAATACTTCCACAACTTTTAGATAACTTTTAGATAGGCCAAAAGATGTCAAACAATCCTTTTTTAATTGTGGAATAATTGAGTTCAACATCCTTTATCTTTTTACTGGCATAGGTCACTATGTTACTAACTCGATATATTGACATAATTCAATACTGAAAACGCAAGAAAATCGAAGAGTTTGAGTTTTTTGACGTAGTAAATTCTAATTGATAGATAGATAGATATTTTATTTCAAATCCAGAAGGTCATAGACCCATGAGGTACAAAACGAACATACAAATACAGCATGGCGAACATTATAATGTCAAATATAACAGTAAGTGTAAAATCAGCGTGAGCTTTAGTGAACGAAAAACCTATAAACCAATTATTTAGTAAATATCCTATCAATTCATTTTCATCTTTGTTTTTTATACATTTAATTTGCGATTAAAACTATTGCTATATGATACGATATCGTTCAGTAGAAATTGAAGCGATTTTGGATCGTGAGCAAAAAGTGCAGCATCATCGGCAAAAAGAAGTATAAATAATCTAACCTCACCAATCGAAAAAAGTCCTTCTATACTACTGATGATATTTTGTAGAATGTCATTAATGAAATAAAAGCAAAGAATACTACCTTGTCTAGCCTGTTTAACTCCAATCTTTGATGAGATACGGTTCGATGGTGGATGAATGATTTTACTGTTTTATACAATTATTTAATTGCTGTGATGAGTTTATTACTGATAGTTGAATCGGAAATGTTTGTTTTCATAATGGTGCTCAAACACTTTAATCAAACATATTTTCCTTATCAAGATATGCTGTAAAACAAGAGCAACGCTCGGCTGTTTATTATTTCCTAGTCCAATGCAAATATATGAACTTGGTACCTCTAGAAAGCTCTTGACCGAAGCAATGATCATGTGGAATATGAAGGCTCTTTTACTTACCATTCAAAAGTTATGACCAAAATTAGAATTTACTAAAGAAATTTGACCTTGAAAAATGACCTTGACCTTGATTTATGACCTTGAGCTTGGTACATACAGAAAGTTCTTGTTCAAAGCAATGATCATGTGATATATGAAGGCTCTTTGATTGGCCTTTCAATGGAAATGACCAAGGTTATTTATTTTTTGAAGAAATTTGACCTTGAAAAATGACATTGACCTTAACTGATGACCTTGAACTTGGTATCTACAGAAAGATCTTGCCCCAAGCAATGATCATGTGAAATACGAAGGCTGTATGATTTACCATTAAAAAACTATGACCAAGGTTTAATTTTTAAATAAAATGACCTTGCAAAATAACCTTGACCTTGACTTATTACCTTGAACTTGGTACCTACTGAAAGGTCTTGTCCCAAGCAATGATCATTTAAAATATGAAGGCTCTTTGAATAACCATTTAAACGTAATGACCAAGGTTTTTTTTTTTTTAAATGAATTGACTTTTAAGAATGACCATGACATTGTCTGATGACCTTGAACCTGGTATTTATAGAAAAGTCTTGTCCCAAGCAATGATCATGGGAAATATGAAGGCTCCATGACTTACCATTCAAAAGTTATGATCAAGATTAAAGATTGTCACGCCAACGCCAACGCCAAAATCAACGCGAACGACGCCAAGGTGATCATAATACATCGGGTTTTCTTCGAAAACAGCCGAGCTATTTTTTTACTCTTTCGAAATTGTTTTTAGGGAAAATCGCATATAGAATGAATATACAGTCTACAGTATATTTATTTTATTGAAAGCCAAATATGGTTGTCCATCAGTTTATCGTGTTTGTTTGGCCATTTTATAAGGGGTTCTACAAGTAATTTTGAATAGTTTTTATATAAATCTCCGTAGTTCTTTGCGTTGTCGTTACCCGCTTTGAATATTTGTACAATAATTTCCTCACTCCACACGTCTGGAAATAGCCCATCATTGAATATTTTGTTATAAAATCGAAGTAAGAAGGGTGAAATTTTATCAAACAGAACTTTTGAACAATTCCGATAGAGTTAAACTTTCGGCGAGACAAACATTCCGACGAAGTTTCATTTAAATCTTAAAATCTTAGGAATTTGGGGGCCGCAAAAAAACAAAAAACAAAACAAAACAAAAAAAACCCCAAAAAACAAGAAGGCAGAATGGCCCTAAATCGCTCACCTGAAATTTATTGGTCCATTTGAACTCTTCAAAGTAACTTTCTGACAAAGTTTCATTTACATTTGCCTAATTGTTGATTATGAGATTTTATTCCAAGATTTCATAGTGAGAATAGACGCTGCACACCCATTCATTACTGAGGAGGCTCAAAATAAGCCCCTCCCTGCCACGCCCATAGTTTTTGGCCAATCGAACTTTTGCGCTTCCAAGCCCAAAATTATGGGCCAATTGAAATTTCGCGAACAATTTTTGAAAAGGTTCACCCAAGGAACATTCTGGTAAAGTTTCATTGAAATCGACCTGATGGTTCAGGAGGAGATGTCGTTCCAAGGTTTTGGGCTCAAAAAAAGCCCCGACCTGTCACGCCTAGTGGTTCAGGAGAAGAAGAAGAGTTTTTTTTATTTCTACGGCGGACTCAGGTGATCCTAATAGCTCCCCTTGAGCGCGTTGTGCTCAGGTGAGCTAAAAACTTTTGTTTTTCGTAAAAGCCACCTTATCCACGTTTTCCAATTTTGGTATTGTATTCAAACGTTATAGTTATTTTGTTTTGAAATCAAAGTGCAATGAAATGAACATTATTTTCTACTGCGGTTAAAATCATTTGGAAATAAAATTGTAAATCCTCTTGAAAACTGTGAGATATAGATTAACGTGCAATTTTGCCTTTTTTTAACGTTAAAAGTAATTGTTCAGACTTGGTCAATGGAATATACCTTGGTAGGTAATAATGGAACAGAAGCATATAATTTTTCCTATGTAAATGTATAGAAGAAAAAGTCCCACGCCTTCTTTAAAATTATTACAGGTGTAGAATTCGGATTTTTATTTTGCCTTGTAATGAAAGAAGAACTCTAAAAAAAAAAAAACAAGTCTTCATCTAACCCTCCCATCCCCCTAAATTGCTTCCTACGTGCCTAGATTAATAGTTATGAAACTTTAATAGCAGTCACATAAATATCAATGAAGTATATGCTTTGTATTACAACAAATATTATCAAAGTCTTGTCTTATGGATATTCATTACAAGAATACAAAAATAGGCGAGCGTCTGAATTCGGAGTGTTGTTGGTTTCATGGAAAGCAAAATTGCCAAAAATGCCTGCATACACCTTCTTTATTTTACCTTTTCTATTTCTTCTAATGTTAGACTATTTTGTTTACTTTCAACAGTTTTTACTTTTGGGTGATTGGTCTTTGTTCATTTCAAAATAAATACTAGAATTCGTTGTTAAAAAAGAGTATTTTTCGAGATCGTTATTTCCTGCATTTTCGTCTTGTAAATGTTACTTATAAAATACTTTACAATTCATCGTACTCAATGAATCATGTATACAAAATCTCTAAAATTGGAGGTCATCATTCAGCTTCTTTTCTTGGCATTTTGAAATTAAAAAAATGTATTTTCAAAAATCGCACGGAAAGCTACCATTTTTTGTCAAATTATTGTAAAGGTACACTCTACGAAAATATATCTATTCAATAAAGATTGGAACAAGTCCCTAAAGGTGTCGGGCTACATTAATATGAAAATTGAATCTATTGAAACAAATCTTTCAAAAGAAGAAAAGATGTATCAGATTATACATTGTTACATGTTGAAGAAAACTCTTTAACAAACTGGAATTAATACAGTTATTGTTTACAGTAAGGCAGAAAGATATTTTTGTCGGTAATAAAGAAAACAAATATGTATATATTATGTTGTAATTGTAACGATGACTGGTTCAGTAAAAAGGTGATTTGATGCTTATTTCTTTCTTCAATACATTTGCGCAATTTAAAGCCTTCCACCGCAAAAAGGAACATTATTAGAAAAAAGGCTTGGCTATTATTTGTGACCTGTCAGGCTAAAAGGGACCATTTTGGCAGGTCGCATAATGCCGATCATAAGTGGTACGGACGTTGTAGGCTGCGATTAATGTAATAACATTGTGAAATTGACACGGTCAATGAATTTGAAATGATTTGGGATTAAAATTGAATGAGCGAGAAGAGTGATTTTATATGAAATTAAAAATAATCAAAGGGAGGTAATGTATCGCTTTTATCACTTGTTTCGTCCAAACTGACAAAATAAGCGATATTTTATTACATCCCTTTACAAGTTCTACTTTTTTCTACAAGTGTGTCTTCACGGTTCAATCAAAAGTTTTAATATCCACACAAGCCATAAAATAATTTGATCGATTTTTGAATGATAAGTTGGTCGTTTTCAACGATTTAGAAATGTTTTTAATGGTTTACGTGAGTGTTTGGATTTAAAGTATCCCTCAGTGAGTGAATGATTTTGATCGGAATGAGCATCGATTTCACGATGTCTTTAACTGTAATCAGACTGCGAGGAATGAGCAGGTCGATAAGGCACGAATATTCTAGCGATTGTCTGGTTTTCCACATAGATGACGTAACCTGGTTGACCTCTACCTGAACCAATCGCTTTTACAGAAAAAAAGAAAAAAGCATATGAGGGCCTAATGCGCTCTAATAGCGAATGAAAGGCTACTACCTGCTAGTGCGATGAAATTACGTATCATATGGTATTAAAGATTTCACCAGAGTTGGTCAAAGTTAAAGGTTCAGGTGACATAATCTTACAACCTTAATAAATTATTAATGGGATGTAATGGTACTGAAATGCAGAAGTGGTATGTGGAATATCATTATGGTTCAGTGATGAACATTGTGAAATTGACAAGGTGAAATACTTGGGGAGATTTTTGAGTGATATTAAAAGAGAGTACGAATTGAGTTTTAAGTTAAATCCACGGGACGTAATACAATATCGCTAAATTCGTCCGAAATGGACAAAATAATCAATATTTTCCTGTAAATATCTTGATAAGATTTAAGAAAATTTCCTGTCATTTCTTGTCTATACGAACCAATCAGCCTCTTTAAAATATAAATGTACATATTAGCCAATAAGAATCGTGGAAGCTTCGATCGATTTTTATGCCATGTTATCGACTACACCGATTTTTGAGTGTTTTTGGACGATTTCAGAGTTTTCTATTAAAAGCTTGAGCATGAATTTTGTATTAATTATTTGAGTCCTGAGTGAGAGATTACGAATAGTTCTGATCGATGTAATTTTTAATTTCACAATGCTACTATAATGAATGACAAATATTGATTACTTTCAGTTTAAACCGTTTATCATTTTTCATAATATGAAGATTATTTTTTTTATTGTCATAATTATTATCATATACAGATATATTGACTTATTGTTACAAAACAAACTTATGTTTATACGAAAAGCTTACCACCAATAGACTGGCGACGGTTTTTTTTTTTCTAGAAATTTTTTGTAACGACCCTCGTTTTGGAAAACGAGAAGTCTCCATGAATCACGCCAATTTAAACAAATATATAAATCACGTTTTACAGTTGTTTTGGTATCGAGAACTTCTAACACAAACCGAAAGAAAATAGACTACGGCGAAAACATCAAGTAAGTGCCTCTAAATATCTGTTATCAAGAAAAATGTGCATAAATAATTATAAACTTCAATAAACTTTACTTACAATCTAAAATAATAATAATAATAATAATAATATTGATAATAATAATAATAAATTATACCTTATATATCATGTCTATACGCTTATCTTTTTTTTCAAAATTCTAAGCTAAAGATCTTAATGGCGAAGGTTTATCTGACATCTTAAAAATGGGGATCCAGGATTTCCGTAAAATGGTTTAGAACATACAAACTCCTAAAGGAATCTAAACAACGAAGGTTTTGCGAGTTTGAGACACAAAAATGTAGCTATGAGTCTTAAAACCATTTGTAGAGTGTCGGACTGTCAATCTAGAGGTCCCGGGTTCTATCCCCGACGGCGGCACTCATCCTTTCAAACTATTTGTCTACCACCAATAGGTTGATTATCGTAGACCTATGTGGGATAGCAGCTTGAGGCAAGGAAAGGATTTGGTGAAAGTAATGTTGTGAGAAATACCAGGAAACCATTGTTAAATGCTTCAGCCGCCTCGATATGACTAAAATAATGTAAAAAGCGACGTAAAACACCATCTAAACAAACAAACAAACAAACAAATAAAACCATCTGATTTCAGTCCGTAGGACCCTCCTAAAATCAACTTCAGAAACGAATTGAAGACAGTTTTAAACAGTTCGCAATTCTTTCTGAAATTAATCCCCAAAGTTGCATACTAATCTAACACACTGTTTAGCAGGGAATATTTCAATATTTGGAAGAAAAAAAACTATGTGTATAGCGAAAACGAAATAATCTACATTTAAGTAAGGACCCTAAAACCTTAAGAGGATAGGTACATGTACCCTTACGAATTATTGAGGCATTGGAAGCTTTTTTGTTGACGCTTAAAAAAAAAAAAAAAAAAAAAAAAAAAAAAGAAGAAGAAGAAGAAGAAGAAGAAGAAGAAAACGGGGATTCGTTTTCCTACTACTTCTAGTGTAAATATAAGTGCTATTTGATCTCAAGTTTCATGCATCAAAGAAATAAAGAGATAAGACTGCCTTTTAATTTCTTTCAATCGTCAATCACAAGAGAACAGTTTTTGCCATTTTTAGACAATTCTTTTTATTTTAACTCTGTGTAAAAACACACAAAATAGCCGCTTGCTCAAATTTGTGTACAGAATTAACAGTGTCTGTTTTTAGTCCAGTCAATCATTTGTTTTCTTATAAATACTTGGTTGATATTGATGAAGCAACTCAAATAATCTTGTGATCCACAGAGTTTCGAGAAATTTCAAATCGGATCGATGTCGGGATTTTAGCGAATTTTATCGGAATATGTCGCTTTCGCTGTACATACAATGTACATACAGTTAACAAAATCTTGGAATTGACAAGGTGAATGATTTTGGAATGATTTAGGAATGAAATTGAATGAGTGTGTGGAGCAAGTTTCGAGTGAATTTAATGGGAGGTAATCCTATATAGCAAATTTTGTTCAGGATGAACAAAATTAGCTATATTGATTACCTCCCTTTAATGAAATATGCATACAAGTTCTATACATAGCTTCCTATTTCTTCAAGAACCTATGCGACGCTAACAATTTGAATTATGTCAGAGAAATCGCGATTTTCTCTATCAAAATTTATTTTGAATGGCGTTGTTGGTTCTATGTTTTTCAATGGGTTTGAGCGTTTTTGAATGGTTTAAGTGAGTGTTTGGAATGAATGATTGGAGCGCTGAGTGAATGATTTAAAATGGTTATGATTGAGATGAATGTAAATTTTACGATGTTGTTAACTGTATACATCTCTTGTCGTCATGGCCATCGATGTCTACATTCTTAACATTGATTCCAAGTCATTTTCTGTCGCAATTAAATAGAGGTTAATAGTTTGTTTCAGTGTAAGATCGATTTACATTTCATTGGGTGAACAACAAAAGCTATATGAAAGTTTAGCCTTTTTTGTTCACGAAATGTAATATTAATCGATCTTACTCGAAAAACAAACGATAATTCTATTTCTTTAATGCAAAAATGAGACAAAAAGTGAATTTTCTAGGACAAATTTTCATAAAGCGCGTCATTCTCACGTGATTGCTATGCAACGTTCATTGTGACGTCATTTATTTCGCCCCGCATAAATGACGTTAGATAGGGTGAAATGCACAAAAACAGGGTATAAGTTTTTGATAATTTCACTGCGTTTGCGGTGAGATTATCAAGTGATAATATACCGTTATTAATCGATAAACCACCGAAAAGTATTCAAGAAAATTTATTTCAACGTCTAGCAGAGTATAATGTCATCTAAGACAAACCGACCCGCGGCGTTCAGGACGCAAAAAGTTAAGCGAACGTCAAGAACTGATTCCACGCTTTGCACGTAAGTGCACTTGAAAAGCGAGGTTCAATTTCTCAAAATGTTTGAAAACGTTTTCATGTTGAAAATATGGTCGGATCTTTTTTATTTATTTATTTTTTTTTAAAATTGATGTACTACAGATATTTACATCGAGAAAATGGTGTTTATCTCAATCAAAACCAGTTTTGGGACTGGTGGGACATCTCAAGTCATGTGTGTTTACATTTGGCAAATTTCAAAATTTATTCTTAAGCAGGTGCACAACTTCAAACAGTCACATTTTACTTCAATTAAATCAAAATGAATTTTACACGATTGCTTCGGCCTGGACTTTTCCTTCAAAGAAGAACTCGACGGTTTGTACCCCACCCACTTCTTCAACACAGCGTCTGTACTTTCGATTTCATTCGGCCAACATGTCTTTTACCAGAACTGTGTTGCATCATATTCTGACCTTAGTAAGAAGTCAAACTGGTCGTGTCTTGTTTAAACAGGAACAGAAATGCTGCTCACATCTGGATTCTGCTATGTGGCGACGTTCATCCTTGTCCTGGGGCCCGTTTTACTAAACATCTTACGATCATTTTTTGCGTTAGTCGAAAATTAAAGTTGCTTATGGGGTAGCAATTAAATATGGAATTCTGCCATGCAACATCTCATTGGAATCGTCTTCTAAAGACGATTTCAATGAGATATTGCAAGGCAGAATCCACAAATGAATGAAAACACCACATACGATTAATAATTTTGACTTACGATCAATTTTGTCGTAAGGTATTTAGTTAAACGGGGCCCTGGTCCGACCCGTTCTACTGACCCACATTTAATTGGCTCTACTTGGACAAATGTTGATTTGGTTTACATTTTATACATCTTAAAATCCGTAGTTTAATGCTATCCAGAAATTACAACCCTGCTGGTATATTTTTGTCCGAGACTTGCCTTGACGCTTCTGTGCCTGATAACGAAATTTACCCTTGTCATGCTGAATAAATTTTGGCTAAAAATGTTCATCAAAATCAAAGGGCAAAAAGCAATGAAAGTACCAAAAGTTACTGAAGGTCAATTTTTATTTGAAAGACTAAATCTATGGACAATTCTTGTTTGAAAGTGAGAAACAGGTGGTGTAGACTAGCATCAGACTGAACATATGTCCAGGCTGATGTATGTCTATAGCTCCTGCCAAAGCAGGAATATTCCGGGTTCAGCATGACAAGGGTTAATATTCCAAACTACACTGTACATCGTCGAGACAGGAAAAAACGGCCCTAGGGGCGGAGTATGTACTTTTATCCGTCGTGACTTATCTTTTAACCCTCGACTTGACATCGAACAACCTAGATTCGAGGCCTGCTTGTTAGACATTCTACTTCGAAATCAAAACTAGTACTTTGTAGAGTTATTTATAGACCGCCTTCTCAAACTATCTTTTACAGCATATTAGAAACCTTGTGTCCTAAGATGATATCTTTGTAAAGGCAACATTAAAATTGTAAGCTTCTCATTATTTCTTGAAGAAATATGAAGCTATTTATAAAACTTGTATGCATATTTTCTTTAAGGGGGGGGGGGATAATAAATATTGCTAATTTTTGTTTATTCTGAACAAATTGGCGATATTGGATTACCTCTCCTTAATTTAACTCGAATCTCACTTATCGCACTATTTTAATATTGTTCTAAATAATTCATAAATTATTCAACTTGTCAAATACATAATTAAACTGTAACTCAAATGATTTCGAGTCAAGGCTCAACTTACTATTTTTCAGAGTTCCGATGTTGAAACACAGCTTAATAAACAAACGAAGAATGTCATTTAGCGCACGAAGAAAGATGATCCTGATAGCATTTATAAGTTTCACCGCCGACATACATGTAACAAGTGGTTCATCAAGATTTTTCCCGCGACCATATGCAGAAAACGTCATAAGAGCGATTTGCCCAGTCAGTAATATTTGCGATGTGAAAAGTAAAAACCTCAAACATCCTGATCCTTGTTGCACAGGTACACTTAACAGTACAATTAATTACATCATTAAATTGACATTCATCTCGATCAAAACCATTCTAAATCGGTCAATCAGCGCTACATTCATTCATTCGAAACACTCACTCCAATCATTTAAAAACGTTCCAAAATCACAAGACAATTATGATCAACAATTATGCAATAATTGTGAATGGTTTGAGTGAGTGTTTTAAATGAATGAATTGAGCGCTGAGTGACCGATTAAGAATGGTTTTGATCAGAATGATTGTCAATTTCGCGATGTAGCTAACTGTATGTGTGTTGTCCAGGATAATTAATGCCAGAGCAAATCAAAGAGGATTGGTACAAAATAGCTCTAATAGAGTGATAAGTCTTCTGTTTGTATCAACGGGTAGAAAAATTGATTTAATGAAGAAAATGCTTGGTTCTAGCTTTTTATTCTTTCAGATTAATGTTTTCCCAAAATTTATGTGTTTTTTTCTTGTGAACAAGGAGAAAATCATATAATGGTTGTTCAGGGACATGAGGAGAAAATCCAAACTTCCAAACTTGTGAGTATTCTGAAATTGACAAGGGGAATGGTTTTGGAATGATGCCGAGATGAAACCTAATTTGTGGGAACGAGTTTTTGGATGATGTTTAAGAGAAGTAATACAAAATACCTCAAGTTAAAACATAGTAAAATTGACATACACGCACCGTATAAAACCATTCTCAGCGTTTCATCCATACAATTTCTTCAAATTACTAATATCGTTCAAAAAACGCCCAGCAATGATACTTTTCTACAAAAGGGTTTGTGAGTCATTTAGAACGCTTCAAAATAATATCATCGTATAAAACCCAGGAATTAAATGTTCGATTTGAAATTATTAAACATTGTGAACGGCTTCGGATGTTTACGAATGATTTTCGGAGCATTTTAGCGTAAGGCGTAGGATGCTATGAATAGAACGCTGAGCGACCAATTAAGAATGAATTGATTTCAAAATCGGGGTCGATCTCACGCTACTATCAAATGTATTTTCCCCATGCGCATGCGTAATCAAATAACAAGTAAATGTACCACCTGTATCATGCCCATTCGCAATCAAATAACATGTGTTTAAAGTCCTATTTATGACAAAGTTATCAACTCCATTAGGTAAAATGATATACATGTATAAGAAATCAAAATGCTTCAGCAATAAAGGATGGTATTTTTCTATTTATTTTCACAGCCAAACTTCTATTAAGATTGTTTACTAAAATATGCAAAAAGTGATCTATATCATGTTTAGATGCCATTACAATGTATATCCTATTGACTGAAAGTGACATATACCTCTTTTAGAAACAACAATTTAATTTGGTGAATATAAGTTTAAGACCAATCTGATGTTTCTAAACTTAATTGACATTTTGTTTTGTAGCCAACTTAGTAGCCATGCTTTCGGAATTCAGTATTGGTACTTAATTAAAATATGCACCGAATATGCACATTTAAAAGGCGACCTCTAATTTCAATGTTCAGAGAGAAAAACTTTAAGGCAAATGCTCGACAGGAATACAAAAGGGACACCATGACATTAATGAAATTGTCACAATGTATTCAATTTGACGTTTTCATTCTTAATTTGTGCATTGCTTCTTTTCTGTTGACTGACTTCTCAGAACCTTTCTTAGATTGGCAACAGTTTAATAACTGTGTCTTCGATAATCAAAGGCTGATTCGTTGTGGATCATAAAAGAGGAGGCAAAACACAGTATTGAAACCCATTAGGACCACGGTTTATAATTTCACACATTATCCTGAAAGTGTTTCCTAGAATGAATAAATCTTGAAGAGTTATTACATTATGCGGTGTTACGCTAAGAGATTTGATGTGTTTTTCCACCGAAATTGTTGGTGCGAATTTCAAATACGTTTATTCATATGTAAGCGAAGGTGTCAATTTATTGACCAATGAAAGGTTACTTATCTGGTTTGAAAAAAACGTAATTTAAATTTAGTAAGATAATATTTTTTCATTTAATTAGTTATCCAACACTTTCCAATTGGTAATTCTAAATACGATATGCCTATCTTTTATCAATTTTAAACGTAATCAAAACATTTGTGCACCCCTCTTTGCCTTTTTGTTTGAAAAACACTAATATAACAAGAGTGCCATCGTCACAAAATACGCCGCCACATTGCTGCTGTTTCACAGAAATAATTGTAGACACTACTTATTTTGACAGAACCAAATTGAAAATGACCAAGTTTCATTTAAATCAAGACAAAAAGTTAGGAGGAGTTGCCTTCACATGGCTGCAATTTCAATAAGCCCCAGGCACTAAGTTTTAAGGGGGCATAATTCAGGGAAATAAATGAGCCATAAAATCCTTGATCCATGTACATCTTCAAATTATGGTGATGACATTGACCAAGTTTCATTTAAATAAAGACAAAAAGTAAGGAGGATTTGTGTTCAAAAGGCTGCAATTTCAATGAGCCCTAGATACTAAGTTTTTAAGGGGCATAACTCAGGCAAAAATCAACAAACCATAAAATCCTTCCTTCATGCACATCTACCAATTGAGGTGATAACATTGACCAAGTTTCAAGAAGATCCAGCCGGAAACTTAGGAGGAGTTGCGTTGACAAGAAAAGTGGACCCAGAGACTAAGTTTTAAGGGGCATAACTTAGGCAAAAATCAATGAACCGTAAAATCCTTCCTTCATGAACATCTACCAATTGAGGTGATTACATAGACCAAGTTTCAAAAAGATCCAGCCAGAAACTTAGGAGGCGTTGCGTTGACAAGAAAAGTGGACCCAGAGACTAAGTTATCAAGGGGCATAACTCAGGCAAAAATTAACGAACCATAAAATCCTTCCTTCATGCACATCTACCAATTGAGGTGATAACATCGACCAAGTTTCAAAAAGATCCAGCCAGAAACTTAGGAGGAGTTGCGTTGACAAGAAAAGTGGACCCAGAGACTAAGTTATCAAGGGGCATAACTCAGGCAAAAATCAATGAACCGTAAAATCCTTCCTTCATGCACATCTACCAATTGAGGTGATTACATTGACCAAGTTTCAAGAAGATCCAGCCAGAAACTTAGGAGGAGTTGCGTTGACAAGAAAAGTGGACCCAGAGACTAAGTTATCAAGGGGCATAACTCAGGCAAAAATCAACGAACCGTAAAATCCTTCCTTCATGCACATCTACCAATTGAGGTGATAATATTGACCAAGTTTCAAGAAGATCCAGCCAGTAGTTTAGGAGGAGTTGCGTTGACAAGAAAAGTGGAAGGACGTACGGACGGACGGATGGACGGACGGATGGACGGACGGACGGACGGATGGACGGATGGACGGACGGACAGACGGAGAAGATGACGCCAATATACGTCCGCCTCCGGCGGCGTATAAAAAGTAATGAAACCATGTTTATGAGCATGCCTACATGAAGTCCTAAAACACAATAAAAACAATCGTCCTGTGTCCACAGCCTCACGAAGCCTCCATCGGACTTGTTGATTCTTCTCCATTATCTAAAATTCCATCCAGCATACAAAGGCGTAATAATTTGTGATAGCTCGAAGGTTTGCAGACCTAAATCAAATTGATCAATCGATTTCGTATTGCATGGCGGCTTTTCTGCCATCTTGTCAAAGTATGCATGGGGCAGCAGTTCGACTTTTAACTGAACGCAGCAATTTTGTTTGACCTAATCTATATGTTTGGCATTTCTGTTGTTCTTAGACTACTTGTTTGATCCAACTTATAAACGGGACGGATTTTTCTGGTTAAATCTCTCTCGATTTTCAACCGGTTGTAAATTGTTACCAGGCTCGATTTATTCTAAGCGATTCAAGTCAAAAGCAATACTCTTATCCAGCTTTGGGGAAAGTTGCGTTTCTAAGTTCGTGGTACATGTTTATGATTATGGGGTATTAGTTGTGGGTCACTTCACCTTTCTTACTAACTTAAGACATCATTAACTTTACAGCAAAGGGTCGCGCATTAAAAATTACCAAAGATTTTGTGGAAAAGTCCTTTGAGTTAAGCTAATAATAATAATAATAATGATTTATGATATGACCTACGTCGCGGGAGTGAAATAATCCCGTTGAAATTTTTGATATAACACGGGTGTTATTACACTAGTGGAATAACAATGCAAATGAGCCCAGCGCGAATAGCAACGCTATGTATAACCGCTAAAAAGGCGTCATAAAATACATATTGTGACGTCAGTTTTAAACGGCTTTATAAGTTTCGCGGAAAATTGAAATGCTGATTTTCAGGAATTTTGACGATTATTTCGCAAATATCGGGTCATATGATGAATAGAATATAAAATGTGTCCTCATAGAATACAGAATTTATTAAACTCGGCACAGCCTCGTTTTTATCTGTTTATAGATGACTCGTTTAATAAATTCGGTATTCAATGACCACTCATTCAATATCCTCTATGTAAGAGGTGCAACACTATCTGATTGAAAAATTTAGAAAAAAATAATCGTAAGTCAAAATCATAATTCGTAGCTGGTGATTTCATTCCTTTTTTGATTCCGTCATGCAATACAGTTAACAATGTCATGAAATTGACAAGGTGATTGATTTCGGAATGATTTAGAAATGAATTGAATGAGAATGTGGAGCGAGTTTTGAGTGAATTCACTGGGAGGTAATCCAATGTCGCAAATTTTGTTCAGGATGACCAAAATTAGCGATATCGATTACCTCCCTTTAATAAAATATGCATACAAGTTCTTAAGATAGCTCAATATTTCTTCATAATTTAATAGACGCTTACACAATGTACAATTTTAATTATGTCAGTGAGATCGCGATATTTCTCTATCCAAATTCATTTTTGAATGACGTTGTTGATTCTAAATTTTTCAATGGAATTGAGCGTTTTTGAATGGTCTGAGAGAGTGTTTGGAATGAATAAATGGAGCGATGAGTGGGCGTTTTAGAATGGTTTTGATAGCAGTGAATGTCAATTTCACGATGCAACTTAATGGACTAATGTAAATTTGTTGTTACTTGTCCTCTTGAAGGCAAAGGGGACGAAGGCAAGGTTGCCTGTTCGTAAGTGTAGGTTGTTGATACAGTTAAGTACATCGTTAAATTGACAATCATCTCGATCAAAACCCTTCTTAATCGCTCACTCAGCGCTCCATTCATTCACTCCATACACTCACTCGAACCATTTTAAAACGTTCAAACCCATTGAAAAAATATACAATCAACAACGTCATTCTAGATAAATTTGGATAAAGAAAAAGCGCGATTCCACTGACATTATTCAAATTGTTCGCGATTCACAAGTTCATGAAGAAATAGGAAGCTATGTATAGTATTTGTATGCATTTCTTTATTAAAGGGAGGTAACCAATATCGCATATTTTGTTCATACTGAACAAAATTTGCGATATAGGATTACCTCCCTCTAATTTCAATCAAAACACGCTCCACACTCCCATTCAATTTCATTCCTAAATCATTCCAAAATAATTCACCTTGTCAATTTCAGGATGTTGTATATTGTAAGGACACAGACTTCTGCTAGACTTGGTCGCTTAGGCTGAAGACTACCCCCCCTGGTCAATTTGACATTTACCTCAATCATTATTATTTCAACATAGCTCACTCAGCGCTCAATTTACCCTTTCATTACCCTCAAAAACGTTCCAAAACCGTTCAAAAACCCGTCGAAATCATTCTAAAAAATAACAAATCATTCAAACCGATCACATTATTCCATAATTTTTATTACCTGGTATAGATTTTAAAGCGTCCGATTGGTTCGGGAAGACACAAAACCAGGAAAATAGTATATTTCATTAACGATTGATATAAAAAAAATCGATATCTAAGTCTAATTAGGCCAAAATCGGATATTGGCGATATTGTATTGCCTCTGTTGAATGTCAATCAATACTCACTCATCGCACTCATTCAAAAATCATTCCAAATCATTCACCTTGTCTATTTCACCATTTCTTAACTGTATACAATTTTTTCAGATGACTGTCTTTGACATAAAGTATTTTGGTCTTTTTGGTCCAGTGATCTTAGGTCTAAACTTTGACATATTTCTTTTAGAATCTTGAACGAAATTAGCAAAATTATATTACTTCCCTTGAATCACACAAAAATCCTGCTCATCTCACTCATTTAATTTATCTCTAAGAAATTCCAAAATAAATCTTATTGTCTTTTACACGAGTTTACTGTATTTACAGAGTGTTATTGCGGTGACGAATGCGTTGACAACCGCGAATGTTGTTTTCGTGAAAACAATAAAACAGAATTTGAGACGTGCCTCTACCTGAGGTCTAATGCCAACAATGTCTATGGATTTACTCGGGTAGAAAGGACGCAATTTTCTTACTATGTAGTTACCAAGACACCTAAAGACGGTTGCCATGAAAACTACGGAAGCTGCGATCCTTCAGATACATCTACCATATATCCCGTTTTCTCAGAAACAACCAAGAGAATCTATTTTAATAAGGATTGTGCCATATGCCATGGGGTTAGCGACGTTCTTGAGCCCGAATATTACTTCTTCTGCGATGAAATTAGCATCTCCCAACCTCTTAACTTTGAAGTTGAGCTCTCTAAATTTTTGGAAGGGGATAAATCTTCTTTATGTTTCTTAGTGTATTCTTTTTCTTCTGATGCCATTGAAAATCGGAAATGTTCTATTCACTCTATCGATTCAATTGAAAGCTTAGTAAACATAACAGATAGGGACAAAATTCTTAGTAATTATAATATGTCAGTAGAGGATGTGGCAGATGCGTGTGTAACTAGCTTTTTCTCCCCAACGTTCAGTTCTTCAACAAATAGGTGGTACCCTAACCCATTTTGCTACCTATATGGAGAAGGAACGCACAAGAAAGATATCTGTTTTCGGGAGAACGGGAACCCTTCTGGCGTAAAACTCTTAGCTTTACTTAACCCGAAAGTAGAGGCCATATTACCACTGAAAGCGAAAAGAAGAACTCGAAATATGGACCAAGTATGTTTGAAATCAACAACATCACGATCATATAGTCAGGTAAAGTATACAGAAGGGTACATGTAAGTGTGTAATATATACTAATGGAAAAAAGTCTTGTCTGGTTTCGCGAATATGTAAATAAGATAAAATCCTTATCATGTGAAATAGTACTTGATTAATGTAGCATTATTGTTAAGTAGATGGCTAAATCTTCTTATCTACGGTGGTTTTATTTCACTTTGATCTTCAGACAAAAGGTCGTATTCACCAACCTAATCCAAATTTTAGAATTTGGTCTAGACTAAATCATCAAATCTGGACTTGCTAAAGGATGGACTGAAGTGCGTATTCACCAACGCAATTTAGAAAGGTATAAGCACTTAAGCGGTCACAGACTTACGATGGTTCTCCAAATTTGACGAGGCGCAAATGAAAAAGTAACCATTGAGTTACTGTCTTCCACTCTTAATTTCCCTCGGGAGGATTTACAAATAAGGAACATTTTTAAATATTTTCATTGTCGAAATAAAATGTCATATCTATCATTTAAATATTCAATATTCTATTGAGCCATTTGATTGGTTAATTACAATCATCAATTGAATAAGCAATAATAAATTCTATCACAGTTGACAGAAACAAATGTGTTTATTTGGCAGTCGAAAAAACGTAAAATTACTCGCTGTAGTAACGGGATTTACGTTTTTGTTTGACAAACTGGGTATTTAAGAGTAAATACGTTGATTATTTATCAACTCTAAGTGGTGTGATGCACGCCAGTTCCGATACTAAAAATAGACTTTCTGGGGTCTAAAAGGGTAATACGAAATAAAAAAAATGATAATTTCAAAACAAACTTGGCAACGAGGTCAGCATGGTGCCTACCTTAATCTTTCGCCGATGAGCTTTTCAACTTTTTCAATAAAAACAAGTCCATTCATGGGCAAATAAACTGTTGGTTAAGTTTAATCCAAAGAAGTCAGAATCCTTCGTCAGAGTCTTCATATCCAAAATATGTGCAAAAAAGCCTGGGCTAGAATCAATTCAATGCGTCGCCTTAAATACACGTTAGATCGCCTCTCGCTTCAAATACTATATTTTTCGTTTATAAGGCCAATCCTTGAATACGCGGACGTAATTTTGAACAACATAAATATAAGCCAACAAGAAGAGTTAGAAAAAAATCAAATTGAAGCTGCAAGAATTGTAACAGGGTGCAGCAAATTGGTCTCAATTGTAAATTTAATGATGAAATCTGGTTTAGCTCCTAACTACCTTTGTGCGTTTGTTCTTAATACAGTTGGAGGTACATCTTCGTAATTCTAATCAGATAAAAAGTATTGCACGCAAAACTGACAAATATAAAATGTCTTTTCTCCCGTCAGTTATAAGTCAATGGAATGAACTTCCACCTGAAATTAAAAATGCCGAATCACTAGCATCGTTTAAACTCGAACTGAATATGGACAAGCCAGTTCCGAATCATTTTTTTTACGGAGACAGGAAAATGCAAGCAATTCATGCTCGCTTAAGAAACTATTGTAGTTCTCTTTCTCAACACCTCTTCTATCGTAATATTGTTGATTCTCCTCTCTGTAGATGTGGCGAAATCGAATCTAGTACACACTTTTCCTAAAATGCAGATTCTACTCAGACTTACGAATATCTCTCATTCAATCAGTGGAAGAACTTATCCTCTGTTGATATTAAAAACATTTTGTTTGGTGATGAAAACATTTCTTAAAGGAATAACGAATTGTTGTTTGATGCTGTACACGACTTTATACGTAGGAGTGAAAGATTTCAATGATGTACTCCAGCATGGATATGGAAACATAAGAAAATCAACAAATGAAAATAAGAATTTAGTCAAATAGGCCCTTCTCTGGCCTTATACCTTCAAACCTTATTTTATTCCATATACATTGTACTTTTTTTTTGATGTAACACTAATCTTATATATTTTTCTGTAATATGTACATGTATTACCTGTTTTGAAATTCTGAAGACAGACCCTTTTATTACGGTGGCTGTTGTTAGGAGAAGAACTATATAAGTTTCCCAAGCTTTCGTTCCAATCCTGTTCACAAAATATGTTGTACATTAAACTGTCTGTAAATTTTTTTGAATAAAATATGTTTAAACTTAGTCCATTTCGAAGATGTGATATGCTCCTTTAACTTGTACATTGGTTGTTTTGAAGAAAGTATTGGCACCTGAACATAAAGGATCTTGAGAAAAAAATGCACTGAGCTTTCTATTGCTCAAGTTCAACTTAGAACTTGCCCCAGAATGTGACTTAATACCCCGAATACGCTTTCAGAGAATGATATATCTTCCAGAAATCTTGTAAAACCTCAACATGTGATAATAATTTGTAAAAAAATTCAAAGCTTTTGAAGGAAAACTGAAGAAGGAGCTCGCGCCACAAAATTACTAGTATACGTGTGAAAGAAAAAAAGTCGTAACTTTAAGGACAGATTATTCTTGAACCAGTTTTAACTTAAAATTTGCTTTTTGCAAAACTTCATAATGTGATAACTCTTTGTATGAAATTTGAAGGAGGGGTTCGCGACTCAAAATTTTTAGTACATTGTATATGTGTACAAAAAATTTAATAAAATGTCTTAAGTTCAAAGGCAATAATTCTTAAAGCGGGAAAAGTTGGGACCTCAAAATAGTGCATTGCAAAACTTCAACATATGATAAATATTTGTATAAAAGTTCAAAGCTTTTGAAGGAAAACCGATAGAGGAGTTTGCAAAACAAAATTCCTAGTATATGTGTGTTTTTTTTTTTTTCTAAAGTTCAAGAGCAGATTATTCTTGAACCAGGGGGAGTTTGGACCTCAAAATTACGTCTTGCAAACCTTCAACATGTGTTAAATGTTTGTATAGAATTTCAAAGCTGTTGAAGGAAAACTGAAGGAGTTATTTGCGACGCAAAATTACTAGTATTTATATCCACAGACGGACGTACGGGCGGACAGACCGACAAACAGACAGACAGTAGGACAGTCGGGCTGATTCCAGTATACCCCCGAAAAAAACCTCGTTTTACGAGGGTATAATGACAATCTTCCTTTGTCATCTTTATTTCATCTGTCTTTTTTTCGATGCATACAACATCCCTTAAAACTTAAATTCGCTTAAAATATATAAGTCCATAACAATTCACCTCCCTTGTGAATGTAAAACCAGTGTGTAATCCCCGAAATTTTAAAGATTAGTGTACACTGTAATATTCTGTCGACATTAAACACACACTTCAACGTTTAATTACGCTACAAATGTGTTTGACGTCATTCGATAAATGGTTCGACCGAAACCACAAGAAATCAAAGTACTGAAAGTACTGATAAGTTGGAATGCGTTCGAGAGACGGTGACCTCACAAACGAAGCTGACGCCTCCCGCCCAACACAGGTGATCGCGTAATACGTCTCGTCTTTTGACGGGCATATATAAAACAATGTATTTCAACAACGAGAGACGCTTAAACCCCCGAATCACTATTCAGGCCTGAATCTGATGAAAGAAAAATGAAAACAAATGGGCCAGAATGGCCATAAACCGCTCACCTGAATTCGATTGGTCCAGTGGATCTTATACAAGAAACTTTCTGGCAAAGATTCATTCAAATCTGCCTAATTGTTGAAGAGGAGATATTATTCGAATTATAAGCAGTCAAAATAGACCCTACCAATCCATTCATTACAGAGGAGAATCGAAATTTGCCCTACCCTGCCACGCCCATATTTATGGGCTAATGAAAATTTTGCCAACAATATTTGAAGAAGGTCATCAAAGGAATATTCTTGAAAAGTTTCATTGAAATATGCCAAGTGGTTCAGGAGGAGATATCGCTCAAAGATTTTGGGCTCAAAATAAGCCCCGTCCTGTCATACCCATATTTATTGGCCAATTAGAATATAGCGACGATTTTGAAGAGGGTCACCCAGGGAACATTCTGGCAAAATTTCATTGAAATTGGCCCAGCGTTTTAGGAGAATGCTTAAGAAAGTTGACGACACACGACGGAAGACGGAGTCAGGGTGATCCTAAAAGCTCCCCTTGAGCACGCTGTGCTCAGGTGAGCTAAAAAGGAAGAAATTGATACGGACCATACAGCCGACAAATGCACGCACAGGCGAACACTTAAACACTCAAAACAGTTTTTATATTATTTTTTAAATGACGTCTGCTCCATTTGAGCGATCAATTACATTTTCAATTAGAAGTGTCGCAAAGTGACCTCAACACGTGATTTGTCCATGATGAAAAGCTGTTTTTGTAGGGAAGTCTTTTACTTCATGAGTTGGAATCTCAAGACAAAATCTCTGGACACTTTCTCGGGTCATTGACAACATTTGTGTCAAGTTTTATGTTTTGGATCAATTGGTTGTTCAGTTAGAGTGGAAACTGTTAACTGTTAAAATTTACTGATGACCGTTACATGTATGACCCCGAAACAATAGGGCATTTCTTTGGGTTATGGGAAATATTTGTGTAAAGTTTCGATATTGCGGGTCAATTGCTTCTCCGTTTATCTAGCGGAAAGCAAAAGGTCAACGGACTGAGATGAAATCAATATAGGCTAGGCATGATGTTGATTGAGTGAGCGGGGCGAGTTTTGAGTGAAATTTAAGAGAGGGACTCCAGTGTCGCTTATTTTGTTCAGGATGAACAAAATTAGCGATGAATAAAAACTTTATGAAATATGCACTAAAGTTCAATCAATAGCTTTCTATTTCGTCAAGAACCATTCAGACGCTTTCAATTTCAATTATGTCAGTGAATTTGCGATTTGGTTCTTACTTAATTCATTATGAATGTAAATGTTGATCTTATTTTTTAATAACTTTGAGCGTTTTTGAATGGTTTGATTGAGTGTTTGGAATGAATGAATGGAGCGCTTAGTGAGCGATTAAGAAGGTTTTTTATTGAGATGAATGTCAATTTCACGATGTAACTAACTTTAGGATGGTGCTCTTAAACGTGCTGATGTGTAAGAATGTGAAGAAAACAAGTTGAACTAATTGGTTTGTTTCAAATGGCAAATTGTCTTGGTGATGGAATACAATTGGGCAAAGATATTCATTATTCAATTTAAGATGTGGTGGCAAGGTTTTTATTGGATTATTATTGAGTTTTTACAATGAAATAATTAATGTAGGTAACTGCAATATGACGGAAAACAAACGACAATAGGTTCCAAAAATATTTATTAACTTTAAAAGTGTATCATTACTTTAAGAAAAGATTTTTATTTCGTAGCTTAGACAGAACTTTACAATATAACGCCTTGTCAAAAGTTAAACGTGTAACAAATTCGTTCAGAAAGAGAAACTATACCTTTAAAAGAAGCTATAACATAATTCTACGAATAACAGGTCGCGACCTTACCAAATAAGCAGATCACGTGATTTGTCTGTGCTATTGCCACAATACCGAGTTAACAGATCGCGACATTACAAAATAAGCAGATCACGTGATTGGCTAGTGCTATTGTCACATTTGCTGACATTATTGGATTTGACTTATCACATGATTTCCAAATATAGTAATGCAAACATGTGATACTAATATATTCGTACGCAACTTTCAATAAATATCGTTTAAAACATAAATTAGCGTGTTGATAATATACATGAAGTGATAGTTGTGTTATTGTACAGCATTATTACTTTTTGATGAAATAAACTGTATGTCTTTGTCAAATTGAAATATACAAAATAGGCCGAAGTGTATTCACATCCTGTTCACGTGATATGTGTTCTCAAAAAACCCGAAATGAAATTATCTTGAGTTCATTTTGCGGTTTTGTTAAATCTAAGTTGGAATTGCTCCGCATTCCAACTTAAAAATGTGCCAAAAAGTTTAGTTAATAGCAATTTCCTTCTATTTTGACGTTTTATTTGTCATTACTTTGACATGTAACCTTGCGGCGTAATAACAAGCATGTTAGATTGTCCAAATATGACTGTCTAATCCAAGCGAGAGAAAATTTAATTAACAAAAATCATGTACAAATGTACACAGTAACCATTTTAATGACATCGTGCACTGATTTTTCTTAAGAAAAAAATGAAAGGGGGCATAAAAAATCTTCATCCCTGAAACTATTTATAAGAATTAAATATCTTCACAATGAACCATAGAACATATCATTTTAGATATTTTTTATCAGGATTGAGCTACATACACTGAGTCTTTTGGCGATTGTGTTATCAATAAATTGACCTTCAGGGTGAAATACAGCTTTCCGGATAAATTCCGGATGTCAACTTAGGAATACCTCGATGATGTATTGTGTGGAAGCCTTAAACTCTAAAGCAATTAATTTGGGCTAAATAAAAGTTTTAAAATGAAACTCAGGTATGAGGTAAATTACCCCACCAACTTTTAACACAATGCCCAGCTAGAAGCAAAAAGTTTGAGGTGCCAATATTTTGTCAGTAGAAGCAGATTGTATCAAATTATTTTTGGCAAAGGTTTAAAAGAAATCTATTCGAGCCAAGAAACTGTCAATTTGGGTATATTTTCATATTCTCTTTTGCAGTACCATTTTTTTTTATTTTACGAATTCGCATCAAATACCAAGCAGTGTCTCAGGAAAATTTTATGTTTGGACTTCAGAATTGTTTTTATTTGTCGTTTCTTAAGTAATTTTAGTGCAATAGCTTTGCAGGGAAGTATTCAAGTATTTCAATATTTTTTCGTACCTTGTTAAAAAAGCCATCTTCAAAATGTTCCCCTTTAATTGCCCCACTGAAGACGCCCTCCATTACTATGGTGATTATAGATCATGTTCTGTCAATATTTTTGTCACGTTAATTGGTACAATCTTGAGAATATGATAAGCTTTCATTACAGCAAATATATAATAAAGAACTATTGAAAATATGTGAAAAGCGGATTTTTTCTATAAAGATAGAAAATTATAATGATAATAATAAATAAAAAATAAAAATGGACAACCTTCGTAAATTAACTCCTTATTAATTTAAATCAAACCTCTGGTAATTTCAACGATTTCTTAATATAAAGAAAATCCACGACTTTCTGGAAAACCCCTCGTACACACAGGCATATTAATGTTAGGATAGCCCAGTTGTTGGAAAGTTAGATAGTACTCTCTGTATATAAAGAATTGTCCATTAATTAAGGTGCATTCATTTTTTACTTACTTATCTACTTCCTTTTAGCATGATGGATGTCGTCCTGTGTCTTGCCCGATCGGTCATATTTTTGACGAAGAGGATGGATGCCTTTTCTTTGGTTCGAGAATTTTCAACGATGGACGTATGAATATATGGGTGAATCTTATCCTAAGAAGTTTACTGGATATTTACATGAATGAACATGATCTGATTAACCTGGACATTGACTATCTAGCTAAAACTTTATTGTTGTCACATGATTGGGAAATCGCTTTTTGGGGATTGTCTACCGATTCTCCTCAAAACGGACAACAAGAAAAAAAAGATATCATTGTTATGTTGAAAGTGAATACTTATGACTTAGCGCTGGCTATTGACGCATTGAAGGATGATATAGATAATGTAGTAGTTATTAAAAATGTTACATACACACTATCCATTTATGGAAAGACTTTGACTTTAGAAAATATTCTACCAGAAGACGTACTCGCAGTCACTCAATGTTCCCCAACTAAAAATATTGCTGAAATCGACCTTATCAAGGATGATATTCCGGAATGTTGGAATATGGTAGGGTACGGTGTACCTCAATATCAAACAATTACTACCGAGTCTATCGCTAAATTGTACTTTTGCGAAGTGGTTTCATTATTGACTGGTGAATATCGTCTCCTCGCAAACGACACTCTATTATTTAATGAAATAAACGGAAAATATCTTCATAAAAATGAATTTCTTGTACAAAAAGACGAGAACAACATAGAAAGCGTTAAGGTTTGTCTCGAGGATTCTGGTTTGATAAGGTTTAAAGCCAGTGCGTCGAACAAAGACAAGGATGCAGGATATGTTTATATCGTTTTCATAGGTATATATTCAATGTACTTAACTCCATGTGCCTAGAATAACAGACAGCTTCCTCGATCTCGACACAAGCATGTTTCACCACCACCAAAAGATTGCTTAACGTAAAACGTTTGCCATGGAAGAAAGATCAAAATAAAATAACTGAATATGCATCTTGAAAAATGCGATAATCTTTTTTCATTAATGAATCAAATATATGTTATTTTCAAAACAGAACGAATTGTTTTGTACTTGTTTTGTACTTGTTGTTTTTATAAAAAAAACAGATTTTGTTATGCACTGAAGTATTAAAATGGGCCAAAATTAGGAAAAAAAGAGAAATTGCTTGTATCGAGCAGCTCTCTCTTTTCCGTCAATGTTTTCTACAGTATAATGTAGTTCCTTTTTGATTTCAAAGCAAATAGAAATAACCGAAAAATTCTTTGAATTCGGGTAAGTCCAGAATTGTTTGTTTTGTTCGGACATCTAAAATTACCAAGTGACGTCATTTAGCAGGTTTTCATGGAAAACGGATCTATTGATTTACTTTTTGAAGCACGACTCTACATGTACCTATGCGTTCAGTAATTCTCCCTATATATAGATATTAAAGATGAATAATCGTGCGATTATTCTGCATAAGTAACCGTAAAGAGATAAAGCATTTTGCTAATTGGATGTAATTGAATTATTTATTCGGAAATTCAAAAACATATTTAGAAGTCTAACAAGGACATAATATAAGTTCTGTTTGGGTTTCCATTAAAAGTCGAAGAGGACAACAGCGTTTCTTTTCTCCCTCCCTTTTTTTTTGTTTTTGTTTTCTTTTTCAAGGAAGTACGAAATTTGTACGATAGGGGATCAGTGTTTATTACCCTAACGTCGAATTTAATATTAAGAACCTTTTTTTTTTTTTAAGACACGCGTGATTTCTTCGAAAAATTTGTTAAAATCCATTGACAGACTTAACAAACACTATTCAAAAAATTTTAGTAAATAGAAATTTAACTAATATGTCACAAACATTTTCCACTTTTTCATAAACATGCTTTGTGATTTTCTAATTTCATTTGAAATATTATCGATGTATCCTCGAATAGTCCTTAAACGTGCTAGTTAATAAAACGTCATAACGTCAAACTTGCGAAATTAACTTACAAATAACTAAAACAAAAATTACTTTGGGACATTTTCAGTAATAATTTTTACGCATCGGTGTAGCAATCTAGTGGAATTTCCTTGTTCCTTGAAATCTTTCAATATTTGCTGTGATTCGCCTTTGAAATGTGGACATCAACGTGGACGCGATGAAAAGGGCGCTGAAGCACATTTTTTTGACGCCGTGACGTCCTTTAGGGACCAACCCCTTTTCAACCCGCAAAAAACAGTATTTGGAAATATATCCAGAAAATCATCGATTTCAATCCTTCGGCTGTTTAAATGTGTAAATTTATATATATAAAAACGGATACAGTAGATCAGCCAAATAATCGCTCTGTTGGTTAATATGTAGATATAATATCCCTTTTTATACCTAATGAATCTTACGTTGATTGATTGAATGGAGTTTAATGCCGCTTTCAATGTTTTTTTCAGTTATATCGCGACGGCTGGAGCACCTTACAACGGGTTCCTGGTATTTCTCACAGCAGTACAACCATGATATCTTTTCCCAGCCTCTAGATACTATACCCCATAGGTCTACGATTTTCAACCTATTTGTGGAAGACAAATAGTCGGAATGAATGAGTGCCGCCGTCGGGTATCGAACCCGGGACCTTTTGAACGATAGTCCGCCGCTCTACCACTGCGCTATGACGGCGGCCGTGCCAGATCTACCAGGCTGCAACATAAAATGTAACATCTACTCCATAAAGACCAAAACTTGAACATTCTGCACATTTTTTGCCATTGTAGAGACTACAGCCACTTTGATGCAGCCTTTTGTCTGCCCCAGTGTATACGTTTATTCCAGATTACCATCACTGTGTTCTTTCTTTACATCGATATATTCGGTGTAGCATGAAAATAGAAAGGATATACAAATAAGATACAAAACCATTTAAAATATGGATACAGATAATACATGAAAGGGGAGTTAGCAGTATATATGTTCTGCGCAAAGTAAGAATCGGTACAATTCCGGAATTGTCAAGCGCAAAGTAGGAATTCCTAATTTGTCCGCCAATTCTAGAATTATAGAATCGTGCAAGGGGATTTTATCGATCTTTTACCTGACGGAATTCCTGTGCAAAGTAGGAATAGCATTGGACAAAGTAGGAATTTACAGGGCATTTCGGTAAATTGTCGCTTGAAATAATTACTCGTACAATTTCATAAGTGAAATAAGGATGATATTTTCTTTTTTAAGCAATGTTTTGATAGCATTTAAAATGCTTGAAAACATATATTACTAGAAGTAAATTACTTCTTTTTCACTTGTGCTTTTATGGTATTAAGTCCATTAACAATTACGCTTGACCGCAGTTAGCCGTTAGCAAAGAATTGTTATTTCTTCAAATATACAGAAAAAGTGAACGTCTTCATATAAATAAATGCAATATAAAATATCGTGGGTTAACAACAGCAAAAACAACAGAACATACAAGTAAAATTATTCACTATATCGCCAATAGTTACACTGTCAACAAGTCTTAGTTTACTTTGAAACAATAACACATATTCTTACTTTGTCCAGATTCCTACTTTGCGCACGGACAATTCTGGAAACGTACTGCGCAAAGTAAGAATTCTTACTTTGCCCGACAAAGTGAGTATTCCTACATAGCGCAGGATAATTTCGGAATTGTACCGATTCCTACATTGCGCAGAACATGTATAAATAGATACGTGCTGAATTGACAATCGAATCCCACCCATTCCGCCAAGCAACAGATTCACTTCTATTGAACTGAAACCAATTGAAAATCTTCTCCGCAAAAAAAACCCATGGTGGGTAGCCGTATTTAAATAAAAAGCTCTTTGAATTACTGATTTGAACATCAGGAACATTTTATCTTAATTACCCATGCGCAATTTTTTATTATATAGTTTAGACCCTGAACAGTTGCGAATTTTTCAAATTTTTTAACATATTTTTCCTTACTTTAACCGATTCAACTTTATCAAAAGATTGTGAATTGAAATGTCCTATCATATTCTCCAGATAAAGAGCAATACACTGAGGGACTAAAGAAACGCAAATTTCGGGTTCGGCAAATTTTCTCAGCCTTCCTGAGTGATATTGTTTCCATCGTAAGGATTTAAAGAAAAATCGTGACATCAGTAAAGTAAGTACGAAATTTCATTTCAATATACATGTAGATAAACGCTCATAAGCAGTGATCTTTAAAATTAATTACCCCTACTTCTCAATGTAACAATCAGTCAACGGTCTTTAAAGAAACAGTAAAAGCTCAGTAAATTCACGACATTACTAGATTCCTATCACATCTCGAACGAAAGTTCAACATTCTGTCTTCAGATTATCAATTAATACAGAATTAGGGTGCCAACTGTGTCCCTAGAAAACTAATTACAGCCATGAAAAGCTGTAAAGTCGGATTTCAGTTAAGCCTCCACTTGTCAATCTTTTCAATGAAAAATAATGCAAATTATTCCATTATTTGGAATAAAATCATCGATATTCATAACGTTTAATGAAACCGTTCCATTTGGTTAAGGGTTTTTGCAAAATTA
This sequence comes from Fragum whitleyi, assembly GCA_948146395.1. NCBI lineage: Eukaryota > Metazoa > Mollusca > Bivalvia > Cardiida > Cardiidae > Fragum > Fragum whitleyi. Next base: position 33,871,479 of record OX411555.1, read on the forward strand.
AAGTTGAATTTGCAGATACAATCACGCCAAATTGACGTTCTAATGAATAAAATATAGTAATTGTAAAGTAGGCGAAAGCCGATTTTAATCTGAATGACTTAAAATATGTTACAGTAGATTTTCAATATAAGTGAGAGGTATTTTTATTTATTACCTTATACGCAGGGATTTTCCTTTGCGGTGTTTAAGCAGAGATTGTCTTCCAATGTCTGGTGGCGGTAATATGTTCAAAGGTGTCGAGAAAATTGAAAGAAACGTGTTTTTTTATTTGCCAAGTGACGGACTATTGTTTCAGCTTGACTCATTTTGCGCTGTGCCACGAACTTGACGTTGAAAAACAAAAATTACGTTCACCGTAAAGGCATTTCTAAATAATGAAAAAAATCAAAGCGATAAAAGCGCTGAAGGCCTGGTTTATAAAGAGGCAATGTGACATTTGAAGGCCTGCACTCCATTTTTGAATCGTTTTAGCAAAGTTTTTTAAGGCGAGAGAAACCAAGGGTTCCATTTACCTAAAAGGATCGTCAGCGACTTTCCGAACTCACTTCAAAAGAAAAATGTCGAACGGTATGCTCACTTTATAGCGCTGAGTCCGCCAAAAACAACTAATTCCCAAGGTATAGATTACTACACCTCATACCGCTTTGCAGACAGGCACTACTCGCGTTTTATTGTGGCGCCTCATAGGCGACACTCATTGTAGTATACTCATTATCAATTTAGATAAACGTCATGAGGGATAATTAATTTCACCTGAAAATCGCAACTGTATTCCACAAAACGATTGTTTACAAAATAAAATTTCAAAGCAGTCCTGTAAAACCTACTATAAATATCGTCTTATCTCGCAACACAACGAAAGTCTATGGATACAAAGTTTTAAATGTTTGTCCTATTCACTTGAAAGTCCCTACTTCCGGGTCGCCCATAAAACTTATGTCTAAACCCTAACCGGTTAAACCGATAAATGATTTGGTAGCTGGTCGACTCCGCCCATTTTTTACTTCATGGATCACAAAAACAATGAAATATTCTAACTACATAACTGGTAAAGTAGACACTTTTAAACTTTGTTAGTGTTATATGAGAGCAAATTAAGAGATTTTGTATATCTGAGGGCCCCCAAATATGGTCCAATCTTCATGAAACTTGATTAGAATGTTGGCCAGGTCACAAGGATAAATCCAATTGAAAATGATAAGGGTCCGTGTCATATCAGAAGAAAAGGGTCTTAATGACAATCTTCACGAAACTCTGTCTATATGTTGACCAGGTCAAAAGAATTAATCCCAATGAAAATGGGATTAATCCATGACATATCACAGGAAAAGAGACTTAAATGACAATTTCTTTTTTACACTTTAGAGGCCACACATATTGCCCAATCTTCATGAAACTTGGTTTTATGTAGAATTTATTTCCTTTATGACAAAATCTGCCTATTTAATTAGTGTGATGTCCTAGGGGTCAAGGAGACTCAAGAGACCGGTCTAGGACCATTATGGTCCTATTGTTGATGATAAATGAGAGCGAATTAAGATATTTCTTATATCTATGTAGGTATACTGTTTCATTTTGCCAAATATTTTGAAGAAGCTTCTAGACGAAGAAATTCGTTCGAAAATAGATAATTAACTTTGCTTTTACCTCTACTTTAATTTAATTTTCAGTTAAAAAAAATAATCTACCATCTATAGAATATTTACATTTTTGTTGAAAATCTATATATGAATGTTTATTTTGTCATTGTTTGTGCTTATGACCTTGTTTGATTGTGTATGTATTTGCTATTGTATGTAACGAGAAACTTTGTATAGTTTAAGTTACTTTATTAAAATGTCTATAACTATGTCTATGTCAATAAAAACACAACCTTTACGTACTTATTGTATGTAAGTCCTTATGATTATGATGCTGTCTCATTCAGATAAAAAATGATTCAGTTTTCATACACATGTAAAAAATCTCCACTTTGAATGATTCTGGTGTACTAATTTTTTGATACATATCTATATGAATCTAAACACTTGTAATTGTGAAAATACTTTTACTTTTTTGGTGATAGACTCTTTAAGAAACAATTACAATTAATAGTTAAGATTGTTATAAATTTCTTGATAAATATTTTTATGATACTTATTAAAGTGGGGGCACATTATCTATCTGTTTTCTAAATGTTCACTTTGAAGCAAAATGTTTTCTTTAAAACTATCTTGGTTAAAGTAGCGATATTTGCTGAGATGTAATTATTATCAATTGTGAAAGCCAATCGTTTCTAAATATTAAGGTCACTTCACAATGTGACTATGCTTTAACATTTTTCTAATTTAGATTGATCCATTACAAGACAGCAAATGTTTAGACAGGTCTAAATTGTAGAGGGTTGCATATTACATACAATATGTGGACAAATTAGTAGAATTTGTAGCAGAAAGGGTAGATAACATTAGGGAGAAAGGAGAAAGCGTTAGTTTGCAGCATTTTCTTCTTTTCCCTATTAGCAAGAACATCGTCAAGATCAGATATAAAAGCTATGTATCTTTAACACAGCGGTGATTTTGTGGGTGATAAGTAAGAAAATAGCTGTAATACATGATAAGGACAAGGTGAATAATCAATGTTGTATTCAAGAAAACTGACCTCGTGTGTTGTTTCGTCTATTCATTTCCCTCGCCTTAGGGACGAGTGATATGCAAGCACTGCGTTGAACACACAAAGCAAATCGTGTCGCACAAAAGTTGATGACGTATATAAGACCTATTTTTATGCGCGCGCGTGAGCACAAAATACTACGTAGTACACACGTTGTTCGGTTCTTGACTCGAATATCTTATTCCTAGGAAATTTCAGGGATAGAAGGTAGATTCCTTTGGCCTCCTGAACCAGACCTACAAGAATTCTTTTTAATCATAGTCAGAAATTGATTAAATGCATGTTTAAATCCAAAATTCTTTTCTAAGTCTTTTTGAATATTCAATTTAATATTTTGTGTTTTTTAAGTCCCTCAGTGTAGACTTAGCTTTGTCTGTCTTTAAAAGGAGAAGTGGTCATCTCAGACAGAATCTTATGAGTAGGTTAAATACATCCATCTGAGGACAGGTAAACACACAAAAATTTAATTTAGTCATTAAACATAGACGCAGAATTCTTTGATTGAAGTTTGGACATAAATCATGCCACAATCACTTAAGAAGCCTGAATTTAACATAGAATTTGACTGCAGAGTTATTTGTCTAAAATTACTTCTCCGGAAATTAACATTTATAGAAAAAGGTCAAGTTCATATGGCTTAGCATATCAATTGTCCTCGCAAGACCAAAATTCTTTTGCTATAATGCAATGCACCATGATCATCTAGCAGACATTAAATGTTTAATCCCTCCACCCCTCCCTATAATGCTAGTGACATTCTTCCTCATCGGTACACAGACATGCAAATTTGCAACAAATGTGCAAAGTTTCAATAATACAATTCAGTAGCCCAAGTTACACTATCAATCATCTAAACGTATTGTTTACAAAATGGGTGTGATTGTTTAAGCCTTTTTAAGATAGGGGATGTTTTTGGTAATACAATTAAAAGGCAGAGGTGAATCGTGATATAACTAAATCGGTCTTGAAACGACCTTTCAAAAATAAATTCTTCCGAAGAGACAAAGGTTTTGGATTAAGAAAAGAAAATATTAAATTTGGGTTCAAATTAATGTTCATATTGCACGTGTCGTTTCGCTACATCTAACAAAAAATATCTATGTGGCTGTATGTTTGGGTATTGCTTTTTACCCCCCTTCTGGTCCGCGCAACTCAATTAAGCGACCGGATATTGACCGAGATTGGTCGGCATGAGTTGTCGAGGAAGGTCGCGGAGATCTAGTGATGTAGGCATCGCTGGAGATTCAAGACTGACTGGTCCGCGAAGACACATTTCTTTCTTAAGAAAGAAACAGTTAGTTACATCGTGAAATTGACATTCATCTCAATCAAAACCATTCTTAATCACTCACTCAGCGCTCCAATTATTCATTCCAAACACTCACCCAAACCATTCAAAAACGCTCAAACCCATTGAAAAATATAAAATCAACAACGGCGTTCAAAACGAAATTTGATAGAGAAAATCGCGATTTTCACTGACATAATTCAAATTGTAAGCTTCGTAAAGGTTCTTGAACAAATAGGAAGCTATGTTAAGAACTTGTATGCATAATTTATTAAAGGGAGGTAATCAATATCGCAAATTTTATTCATCCTGAGCAAAATTCGCGATAAAGTGTTACCTCCCATTAATTTCACTCAAAACTCACTCCACACACTCATTCAATTTCATTCCTAAATCATTCCCAAATCATTCACCTTGTCAATTTCACAATGTCGTTAACTGTACGTATATTTTCGGTTAAAGAATATTGCTGATAACCTTCACTTGAACGAAATTAGCAATTTTGTAATACTTCCCTTGTATACCACTCAAAACTCGCTCATCAAACTCATTCAATGTTATTTCAATTTCTTTGTGTGTCTAACGGAACAAACCGGTTGTTAGGAGTATTGTCAGCTTGCTTCTGGAAGAACAAACGTTAATCAGCTACATGTATTATTTTTTTTCGCTGATTTAAGCATTATACGAACGTCGAACTTTATGACAGCAGTGACAATTATGTCAGTTATTTCTGAAACCTATTTGCTCCAATTAGAAAAGATCGTGTAGCATACACACCTGTGACTTCGAACAATAAACTCAAGAATTGACAAAGAAGCATACAATTTTTGTAACAAGTGTGGTCTTGTCCTGTTCCTTTACCATAAAACCATTAAGTTTTATTAATCTTAATTTGAAGAATCGACACTTCAATTCAAACAGTGATTTGTCTGTTTTTATTACTCTAATTACTACATTAATGAGTATCTTATAGTATATATATTCGTGTGTAAATTGGTCCCAGTTGGTGAAATTCTAGCTTATTTTCTCAAGAACAAAAGCATAATAACTGGAAGTGAAAGAACTTATTTTTAAAGTTATATATAAAAAAAATCGAAATTTGATACCGAAATGTTCTTTTTTCAATCAAGACTAATGAATGTATACATTGTACAAATGTGTGAGTCATCACAAAAACACAACCTTATACGTTTTACAACATTGTGAAATAACAAAATGAATGCTTTTGAATGGTTATGGAATGAAATTTAAAAAGTGTGTGGAGCGGGTTTTAAGTGATTTTCAAGTGAGGTAGTCAAACGTGGCAAATTTCGTTAATTCGATATTTTGACCTCCCTTTAATAACAGTTATCTTATAACTATACAAATCTCCGTATGATGACATCCCGTACGATATTTCTTTATGATATCACATAGTTATTTTTAGAACAATGATCTAATTCGGTTATTTTTAGAAACTTGCATTTCTGTTAGAAACATCTGCGTAAACAAGGCAAATAGACGTTAAAAGATTAATATAATAGTACTTAGTGTATTGTATGAAAAAATATCTAACTCGGTTGTGGAAATTGATAATTGTCTCGGCAGGGCCTCGACAATGATCAATTCTCCCAACCTCGTTAGATATTCGGTTGTGGGAAGTGATATACGTCTCGGCAGAGCCTCGACAATGATCAATTCTCCCAACCTCGTTAGGTATTTCTTCTCATACAGAACACTAAGTACGTATTATATGTATACGTACTATTCTGTTTTTGAGTCTTCACTGAAATGTCAAAGGCCTGAAAAACATTCCAGCCAGTAAACTTGTAGAATAAATATATCGATTTGAATGGAATGACGATTGTTTTGAGGGTTTTCTAAATGTTTTTAATGGTTTTGTGACGTTTTCACGATGTTACTAACTGTACTCCCGAAAGATATTTTGAAACTAGATTTGATTTCTTAGAAGTCAATCTGACATCGATTTTTTTCCATGAAAATGGTAGAGATGGTGTTTCTACTTGGGGAAATTTCACAAAAAAAAGTTTCGACACTTGCCAATTTTGGAATAACACTGAAAAATATTCTATGTCTATCAAATTAGAATAATGACCTCTTTGCGATTCTCCTTTTTATATCGTGGTTTCATTGACCCGAATCTGACCTCTACTTTTTAGATGAATAAAAGTCTGATTTTCCTTACTCGGCTTTTCACTTTCTTTCATAGGAATAAATAACAAAGGTATTGAATGCAATATTTTTTTTATTAATTGATAAAGTATGTCGGTAATTGATATTTCAGCATTTATTCAACAGAGGTCAAATTCGGGTCAAATAAACAAAGGTGTACCATTTATAAAAGTTTTAAAAACAGAATAATGTACAACTGTCTTAAGTGAAGACAAAATGAAAAACGTCTTTTCATCAGACAAATGATCTTCCTTATGCAAAACATCGTTACAATTCATGGTGATTTTGTTATGCCACTCGCAGTAAAGAAAGTGGAACCTTTTTATAAATCATCTTCAATCGTTACGTTACCACTTTATATCGGCGTTTCATTACAAATACGAGTTTGTCTGAAGCAAGAGGGACCGAGTGACCATTCTTTATCAAATCTCCACATATCTACAGATTTACAGTGAGTTCCTTATATTTACTTTTAAAAAAATCAGAGCTACAGATAGATTTTTTTTATTTAAAATTTGTTATTTCATCAATACTTGCATGAGTGCTACTAGTTTACTGGTGTGTGTGTGTGTGTCGGGGTATGGGGGGGGGGGGGGGCATTCGGAACATCACTCGGCCATTTCCGTAAACTGCAACATACCTCGGATGTATTGAAGGCGGATGGGTATGTAACAAAAAAATAAAAATTAGCACCGTAGATTTTTATCTTTTACAGTAAATAACGGCTGAAAAATCTTGATTTTTTGAGAATGACGAATCATTCTCAAAAATTAAGATTTTTCGTCCGTTATTTAAGAATCTAAAGATATTTATATAAGGATACGGTGGTTTCACGTCAGTGAATTAAAAGAGTAGCGTTGACGGAGTCGATTGTTTTCACTCACAGTTTCGAGGGCTACGCCATTTTATCTGACGACATCGAGTTTTTCCAAGGTTTTCCCGTAATTTTCAAAAAAAAGTCCGTCTATGTACATCCGAGGTTGATCGTGAGATTGGCCGAATGGGGGAGGGGTATTTTCGACCGGATGATTCAAATGAGTACCCATAACATAGGATTTCAATGAGAAATAAAGATATTTTTAAAGAACTGACATACCCACATTGTTACGCAGATTTTAAAACCGAATGTAAATGTATGTTACAGTTACATGTAGTTACATTGTAAAATTGACATTCACCTCATTCAAGACCATTCTAATCCGCTCACTCAGCACTCCAATCATTCATTTCAAACTCTCACTCAAGCCATTCAAAAACGCTCAAGCCCATTGAAAAATATAGAATCAACAACGTCATTCAAAATAAACTTGGATAGAGAAAATCGCGATTTCACTGACATATTTCAAATTGTAAGCGCCTAATAGGTTCTTGAAGAAAAAAGAAGTTATTTATAGAATTTCTATGCACTTTTTATTAGAGGGAGGTAATCAATATCTCAAATTTTGTTCATTCCGAACAAAATTTGCGATATAGGATTACCTCCAATTAAATTCACTCAAAACTCGCTCTTCACACTCATTCATTTTCATTCCCAAATCATTCCAAAATCATTCACCTTGTCAATTTCACGATGTTGTTAACTGTACTTTTTTATTGGTGTGGGTGGGGGAAGGGGGGGGGTCTCGACCGGATGATTCAAATGAGTACCCATATCATCGGATTTCAATGAGAAATAAAGATATTTTTTAAAGAACTGACATACCCACATTGTTACGCAGATTTCAAAACCGAATGTAAATGTATGTTATTATTTGAAGATTTGTCTTAACAGGTTCTCAAGACTAATGACATTACTATATTTATAATTGAAATGCCCCTAAAATGATTATTGATTTTAGTTGATACACATATACTAGTCTTATCCGAACATACAAACTACTAATACTTTATTATATAGAATTTATTCTAAACTATTTATTTTTATAGATGTTCATTTCTATCAAATAAAATTGAAACCGTTTTTCATTTTCGTGTTATATACTTAGTTCCAAGAGAAAGTGTGCACTTTTGAATTTTGAATAGCTCTGAAATTACACAATCTATCGTCATGAAAAGTCGCATGACTATCTCCAAGAGTATGTGCAAACGATATTTGAAAGCAAAACTCGCGCGATGAGCAAAAAAATCTGCTACATAGAGACATTTAATTTTGCAAGTGCATCACGCGTTGGACGAAAAATTGGTCTGAAAATGCATTCAGTTGAATCTTCGCGGCTTTCTAAAGCATAAAATCACATCTTCAATACAATAATGCATGATGCTACAGCGTGGTTTGACTACCAATAAACGTCGTTGAACAAACTCGAACCTAGTCAGATTTAGAACGTCATTAAAATTGATTGAACATTCATGTTCCAATAGAAATCCAGGTCGTCATTTTGAAAGGCCTTTATTCAGCAAATCGAGATGTCATAGAACGCCATTGCACCATTCAACGACAAGTCACTGGCCTAGAAACGTAGAAATGTCTCACGTTGACGTACACGTAACGTCTGCATAAAAATTAAAACTTTTGTTTGGAAAATGCTTGGAAGGGCTTCTAAAAGTCTATAATGCAACATCAACACATAGCTCCTACCAAAGAAAAAGTTGTAAGGAGGTCAAATCTCAACGATTTAGGTTCTGCCTGCAGCAAAAGCATTTCAAAAGGTCTTGACTAAAATATGGTACCAAATTTACTCCATATTTTTCCACCAACTTTGTAAAATTAAGAAAAATGCAAAAAGTGAAAGTGCACACTTTCTTATGGAACTCAGTATATTTTTTGTCTTTACAAAGAAAAAGTGTATCCCTCGGTGATACTGAGGAATGCATTTCGGGAATAATAAGAGAAATTGCGTCGTCTTGCACGTTTGTTTTGCAACTTTAAATATCATAAAAGGCTCGCTGAAAATGACGTTGTGGCTAGATGTAAATGTTCGCGATTCGTAATTCCAGGCTTTTCGCGGCGACTTAATTCGCGGATTGTTTATACTCGCGAATATCCCTCAATAAAACTTGCTACGTAAAATTTGTATGTTGATAATGTAAAGGTATTCCTAGTGTGAAGATCGGAAATAAGTTGGCTATATCGTCTACCAAAGCGCGTAGTATTTCACGTACGTTAAATGACGTCATAATCATCGACGTTTCCGCTAAAAACGACACTCAGTTACATAAACTCAATTGAAATTTGATTAAATATATCAAAATATAAATTTTATTACTTTGATTGTTTTGATCTTGTTTTCAGTCCTGTTACCAAATTTTAATCTCTCTCTTAATGACTGTTGGCAGCTATATCCCCGGAAGCCGATTAACCGGAAAAATTAAACAAAACAAAAAAATCTTTTTACTCTAAACACATTCTATCTTTTTTAACTAAAGGCATTTCAACGAAAATTTCAATTAATACAAGTCAACCATTAAAAGAGCAACCCGTATTATCAGGTAAGTTGTCTGTATTCGTACCTTTCAAGTTACATTTCTTTTAATCAACGGACATTTTTCTTTAATAAGCCTAAATAAGTTATGATTAATACAAATTATTCGGCGTGATGCAGACATCTGGCATGCTCAAAGGGGTCGAATATGTCCATTTGCAAAATATTCCAGTTACTAAACGAGTATCATAAACAGTGCAACGTTCAATTTCATACACAATGATATGAGACACGTGTAAAATACAACATGATAATCATTCACGTCACATGCACTATAAGATTAAATAAATATCGATTAAAATGTATTTAACTGATCAAAATAAGTGTTTTGACCAGAACAAGAACTCGAATTATTTGAACCTGACAAATAAACAACGAGTTCAGCCTCCCGCACTGCTATATACGATACATTTTCACATTTGTCCAAGCGAATTTAGCGAAATGGCTAAGAAAGAAATATTTTTCCGTGCACCAAAACATCGCTGAGGCTTGCATCTCTACTGAAAACCTGCTCATTCTTTCAGAACGGTGAAGAACGGTCATATGTGTTCGCACGATGTTGTGACATCTGGTAGTAGATTGGAATATGTCATAACTAGGGGGACCCTCTTGTTATAAAGTTTTTTGTCTGTATTCTTTCGGAGTAGATCCGCTTTATCTAGCATATCAACTTTCTGTAGTTGGGATTCTATCAATTTTCCACTATAGCCCCTTTTTCTCAAGTGCCGTTTTAAATCCGATCTATGCCTGTTGTAGACCTCATTTTGCGAGCAAATCCTTTTAATTCTCAGACCAAGACCGTAAGGAAGTTCTTTCTTTGTACTTGATGGATGGTTGGAGGAACTATTCAGGTTTAATTGTTTATCTGAGGGTTTTTATGAAAAGGTCTGTATAGACACGCCCATTTTCAAGTTTAACCCAAGTGTCGAGAAATTCAATTATATGTTTGTGGTATCGAAGCTCTACCTTAATGTTGGGGTGTATGTTGTTAGCGAATCCTGTAAATTTTATTAGTTCTGTTTCACTTCCAGTTCATAACCCGAAACTTACCAATAAAACCTTTATAAAACAAGGGCTGCACAGGGGCTGATAACATAGTAACATCTCACTTTGTCATAAAAGTACAGGCGGAGTTTTTACCTAGCCTTGATCCTATAGCGATCCCTTCTTTCTGGATAAAGTTCTTTTCTCCGAGGTTAAAATTGTTATTCTCAAGTACAGTTTTGATCACCCCCATTATACCGACAATCTCTATAAGAGGCTTAGATCTTCTGTTTATAGCCTCTTCGCAGGCTTTCAGGCCTTCCCCACGAGGGACCGATGGGTAAAGTTTTGCACCCTCGAAACAGAACAGGATAGTATTGTTTGGAACAGGTTCATCAATTTCATTCAATTATTTATAAAAGCAGATGTATCTCGTTTATAGAAGGGTGATTGTTCAACATATTCATTTAGCTCCCTTTCCGCAACTTCGGCCAATCTTACTGTTGGTGTACCTTTGCCATTAACTATTTTGCGAAATGGGACCTCTGGCTTATGCAGTTTCGGACTCCCTCTGAGTTTACCAGCCTGTGAATACCGTGGTAATAAATACTGCTTCATGTCATTTAAGATCCATCCATTTTTGTACATATTGTTGACTACCCTCCTTACTTTCTTGTGGATATTATCTGTAAGGTCTGATCCTGTTTCTTCATACGAGTTATCACCCTTTATCTCTATAATTGTTATAGTGAATTGATATAGTACTCCCTGTTTACTATCACAATGCCCGATCCCTTGTTAGCTGGTCTTATGATAATTACCTTTTTATGTAGTAACTGATAGAGAGCTACTTTTTTTTTCTTTAGATATATTTTGTTTGTCATTCTTCTTTAAATTAGCCACTTAATCATTCTTCACGAGCTCTATATACAAATCTAAATGGCTCTCTCTGCCTGGGGTGGTGTAAACCAGCCCTTTTTCTTTAATTGAAATTTGTCATCTGTCACCATATGTTCATTTTCATCTTGATAATTTTTCTCATATAAAAACTCAGATAGAGGCGCCTCATTCGGCTTTCACACTCTGCTAGGTTTGCGAGAAGTTTAATTTTGTCAACTTTATGTCTGCTAGGGATAAACTTGAGACCCTTTTCTAACAACGAATTTAGGGTATCTGTCAGTAAGTGCCTTGACAGATTTTTTGCCGACAAATTTACTTTTTCCGTGATATTGGTTCTTTTTTCCACTGCCTTTTTATTTTACTAGCTTATTGGCTGTCGGGCAGGCGGTATAATATTCTTATTAACGTTACAGTTCACGGCGCTGTAAAACCCACGTGTATCATTTTCCGAAGACGAAGACTGTAGAGGCTTGCATTCATGTGGCTTATCACTATTCAAAATAATATCAGAACTGTTCGTAAAATTAAACAATCCAATCCACTCTGCATAGGTTTTTGCTCTGTCAAAAAGTGGTCAGGCTCATCTAGGCTAAAATAATTGTGCTCTAGTAAATGTACGTTGGTTCATAATGGCATGGGTTTATTTCACTCTTTGCTTCTAACTTTATCCACTTCACAAACAGGCGATCCCATGAAACTTGTATGTCAATACATGTATTAAACCAGTCAGCCGTGGCAGTTAATTCTGCTTCCATAGCCCAGGTCAATACCCTACCGTCTGTACATGACTGGTGTTTGAGATGTTCATCGACGTCTCCATCAACTATATGTCTATATTTCTGAGAATTAGACGACATGTAATGTACTGTGCTAAGTCCTTGCGAATAGTATCTTGATTACATTGAGTGCCCATTATGTCATGACTCAAACATCGATAAAAATCTGATGTTTACCAACGACCAGGGTTTCTGAGACTGTTCAAGTTTTACATATTTCTTATGCTTCAGTAGCTTCAACCTTTAAATTTCCCATTTCTCCGTTGAACTGATAGTATAAGAAAATCGGAGCACTTGCGAGATATACGTTTGAAGAAGGTCAAGTCGATCAACACTTTTGTATTAAAAATCACTCCGTGGATGGCTTGTATGTAGCTGTGTTACGGAAGTGTTACGGGCCGAAAGAACAGAGCGCCAGTTGAACGAGGGATTATGGATACACAGGCTTAAGTCAGCAAAACCCTATGGATGAAACGTTAAAAGTAGCACAAGGACTCTCTCAAACAGTATTCAATGACTTATGTGCGCCAAATAGTGATATTGTGTCTAGCAACGTCAATCCGTCAGATGACGTTAAACTTATTACTCCAAAATAACGTAACGTCTCCAATGGCGACGTCAAATTCAAACATTTAATATGGCCGCACAGTAAGAATGTAAACATGTAGTTGTGACATTTCCACGTTATATTTCTTGAAAACGACATTAGCCGAAATATCGAAATAGAGTATAATAAAGTGTAAATTTATTCTGCCATTGCTTTTTAGTGTCAATCTGTAATATGGAATCATCTGTTATAAGCTAAATGGTAGACACCTGACTATGAAAATATAATTCTTTTTTGTCTGTGTTAGCAGGCCTTTATCTATCGTAAGAGACCAAAATACGGGTTTCATAGGAAGCTAAGGCATACACCAAGACGGAGGTCAATTCTGGGCATAAGCGGTCAATAAATTAGATAAGCCAGTCTTTATTACAATTAACATAAACGTTAAAACGAAGCTTAACCCGCTTAAACAATTCTTATTCAATTGTTCATGGACCTTTTTCTGCTTTTCAACTCACTCAAATCATTGAAAATCAAAAAAAAAAAAAAAAAAAATCTTTATCGCTCAAATATGTTGTATTAGTCCTTGAATAAAATAATGACTGATTTGTATTAAAATCATCTACTTCGTGCGTCAGGATTAGCAGATTTATTGATAGAAGAGTTGGTAGATCTTTTGTAAAGGAAGAGAATCATAATTTTTTAAAATGAGATCGCTCGGGCGATATTTTTATAACTCTTTCATTCTCAATGTCTAAACAATCAGTTAGTCATTACTTTTTTTCATTTTGACGATATTTGTTGTTTTTTTTTGGGGGGGGGGGATTTTTAATTTGAGTTGCGTCAGTCTGTAAAAACGAAAAAAATGTCAAACTTGAAAAGCGTCCACTCTAGTCAGCCTGTGGAGTCTGCGAAGACTGACTATGTTTTTTTTTATCTGCACATGATTCCATTCCGCTTGACAAGTAAAATATATTTTGAGATTTATTTCTTTTGCACTGAAATATGGCATTCCATTTTTGATTTACTCTTTCATGTATTGTGGCCTGCATTTGCCTTCAGTCATTAAAGATGACGTAATCTGACTACAACATACAACGACAGTTTATTTATAATGCGCCTTTAGCACAACAAAAGTCAAATACTTATATGATGTTTTGCTTTGACAACGTCAAGACAGATGCCGTGAGCGGAACCAATCACTCTACCTTGCTACCAATGACCTTACAAAAACATATGATCTAGTGAGCGAACTCTACAAGGTGCTTCCAGTGATCGGACGTCAACCTCTACATTTGACCCTTTCAAATCCAACCACAGTGGCATGAAAAGTTCAGTACATCGGCAGTGACATCTCAGAAGGAAGGATCTTGAGTCAAGAACTGGGTCAAGTAAAATTGAGTTCTAGCCTCGACATTCTTTGGAATCTTTTTTTCACCTTTTGAAGGATAATACATTAACTCAACAGAGGATGGGGTTTTCTTTCAATCCAGGTAAGATGGTCGACTATTCCATACGGCTTGTTTGGGAGTGAAATCTAAAAGAAGAATATCGACAATCAGAGGTTACTCATAACTCCATGTACACTTTATACTCAGTTTGGGCAATTCCCGTATCAATTTTTAGAACTTAAACTGGTGAAAAGGCAAGATTACATTGAGAATTAGGTTCGAATAATGGAATTCTGTTAAGTTCTATGCGTCTCAAAATTGTTCTATGATAATTAAGTGTAATTGGAACCGGAAATTAAAACTTTAGGATTAAAAATGTCAGTTACTGAAACTTGTTTTATATATATACCGGATTATCAATTATTCTTTGCTACTAAATATTGTCAATAAAAATTGAAAATGAGCAAGAAAAGGTAGTTTCAAATTTTGATGTAATGACTATACAATGTTTATCTTAAGCACATGTGAGCAAGAAAAAAAAAACATTGAAAAAAACGACACCATGTGTCCATTGCTACCTTAATGTTTTCACCTTACATACATTACAAATTGTTGGAAATGTCATGGACAGGCCCAATTAGGAAAGTACAGCCAACATTCAACAACGATGAATCGCATTGATACACAACATACTGGATGAGAGAGATGGAGTCGCCAGTGCCTTACTAGATTGTTCCGTAAAAACACCGCCGAAGATTCTCAACAAACACGTTATATATTAATAATACGTTCTTAGTGCTTTGTTAGAAAAAAAATCTAACGAGGCTGGAGGAATTGATAATTGTCGAGGCTCTGCCTAGACAATTGTCAATTCCCACAACCGACTTAGATATTTTTCATACAATACACTAAGTACGTATTATATTTATCTTATACCCTCTATTTGCCATGTTTTCGTCGATGTTTCTAACAGAAATGCAGGTTTCTAAAGACAACAGGATTATGTCATTGTTCTAAAAACATCCATGTGATGTCATAAAAATTTTCATGTGGGATATTATCACAAGGATATTTGTCTATTTATAAGATTTAAAAAAAGACAGATGCATTTGAAATTTGTTCATTCATTATGTGATTATTATTGAATTACCGCTTACATCTAACAATAATTTAGGAATATCAAATGATTTGCAACATTAGTTTTTAGACGCCATATGTCCATTGCTACCTTAATGTTTGCACCTCAAATACATTTAAAATTGTTTGAAATGGCATGGACAGGCCCAATTAGGAAAGTACAGCCAACATTCAACAACGATGAATCACATTGATACACAACATACTGGATGAGAGAGATGTGATGTCATGTGATGTCATTAAAACTTTCATATGGGATGTTATCACACGGATATTTGTCTAGTTATAAGATTTGAAAAACGACAGATGCATTTGAAATTTGTTTATATATTTTGTGGTTATTATTGAATTACCGCTATAGATTTTTCTAGATACAAACATCTAACAATAATTTAGGAATATCAAATCATATGCAACTTTAGTTTTTAGACTGGATATTAAAATTTAGAAAGACATTACAAATAACTTGGCTTTTCTACCAGAAGCCCTTGTTGTCTTTTAGTATAAGACTATAAACACTCCTTTTCCTAAATGTCTAAATGTTTTTAATCCTGATACTGCTATATAATTTTAGTTAGTATAAAATAACTTTTCGTAGAAGTATATCGTAACTTCAAATACGATTCTTTCTGGACTTCGTTGTGTGAAATATTGGCAACACAACACGACTTTTTCCAACCTCGACCAGATAACTATGATATGTATAACCATTTAACTTACCAAAAATAAATGAAACACATTTTTTATTAATACAAATATGAAGTAATAACTTCACCCTCTTCTTGTGTTGTAAATTAACTTTGTTTTAATTCATTTAAATTTAGTGAATTTTTTTTCTGTGAATAGCTTCTTTCTTAAGTACGAACATGTCGGTATAAATAAAGAAATATTTTTTTATTATTATTATTGTTTTCTTTTGTGATAAGCAGATACTATATTTTTATTTATCTATTTCATCATAATTCTTTATAATTCTTTATCTTAATTAACTTTTTTCCAGAATTCCGAGTGCACCATCGTGCGGTTCAAGAAATATGATGTCCACATACGCCCATAGTATGTTTAATTTATTGCTAGTGTTAGTCAATTACCATGTCGTTGATACAACTGGATCTTCAGGATTGTCGCGCTGGCCAAATGCTGAGCAAGTCATTCGAGCTATGTGTCCTTACAGTAAAATTTGCAACGTAGAACCGACTAAAATCGGGCCGAGTGATACATGCTGCACAGGTATGTTTAGTCAAGGACTGACTACAGTAAGTAACATCGTGAATTTGATATTAATATCAATCAAAATCACTCTAAATCACTCACTTAGTGTTCCATATTCATTCCAAACACTCGCTCAATCCATTCAAGAATGATCCAAAATAGCTAAAAGGCCCAGATCAACAACTACATTAAAAAATAGAGATTTCACTGATATAGTTAAAAGTTGCAAACGCCTGATTGATTTTTGAAGCAATATGAAGCTAATTTTAGAAATTCACTGCATATTTTTATAATGGAAGGTAATTAATATCGAGAATTTTGTTCATCTCTAACAACATTTGCGATATGCGATGACCTCCCTTTAATTTCTCTCAAAACTCACTCATCGTATTCATTAATTTTCGTTCAAGGATCATTCCAAAATAATTCACCTTTTTAATTTCACAATGTTGTTAACTGTACTATAATCATTAGGAGTCTATGCGTTACATTTCCAACAACTTTAAAAGTGCTTAAAACCAGGCCCCTTGCTGCCCTGTGCATACGCACAATCTGGACAGAGTCTTCCCTTTGGGCACTACAGATCAATTAGTTCTTATCTCGAGGTAGTCAGCAGGTATCTTTATTACATAGTGACCTTGTTGAGTGTTTGTGACGGACAACCTGGTGAAATTGTCGGAGATTTTTCCCCATTCTTAGATTACCTGAGCACGAATTTATCAAGATGAGCTTTTGTGATCGATTTATGTTTGCCGTCGTCTGTCCCTCTGCCCGTCCGTACGAGATTTTAAAACAACAACAAAGCAACTCGTTAGATTTCAAACTAATTTGACCGAAATTGATTGGAATTTTAACTCTGAGATAGAAATAATCCGTATGTTGTTGGGAAGGTCATTGAAAAAAAGAGCTTTTCTAAAAGGTCTCACTCTAAACCTTATGGCATGCAAATTTCCTAATTTGGAACATTGGTTAACATTGATTATCAAAACGATTTACAGTGAATTTAAATCTTACTTTGTATCTCATGGGCTTATGTTATTCGAGTCCCTGTATGTATCGAAGAAAAATTTCTTTAAAACTGGGAACTCGAATACACAGGTGAGCGTTATAGGACTGTTAAAATCCTGTAGTTGACCGATCGAGCAATATGAAATTGAAAGAAAGATACAAAACTCTCGACAATGCCAGACCTCTTTGAAGTCGCATAGCCAAAGTTTTTGGACATCTTTAATAGGAACCAACCACGGAGCCGAGAAAAAGTTGAACATAGTTTGGCCTATCTCCATGCAACTACACCCACAGTGTATTTCAGCGGACGGAAGGTGTTTTAAATGACGAAATAATTCATTTTCTTCTCAAAACCTTTATTTGGTATTCATTATTACAAAAAGAAACGTTCAAAATTAAATCAGCTGAAATTATGAGAATTTTTAAAACCCCTTTCGTCCACTTCAATTAAAACTGAGATTTCACCAATTTATTTATGTTTGGTAATTTTTGGATATTTGGAAACATCAATTTTTTTTGAAAAAGAAAAAGATTTGGCTACAAATGTAATTTTTGTTTCTT
This sequence comes from Fragum whitleyi, assembly GCA_948146395.1. Lineage (NCBI taxonomy): Eukaryota > Metazoa > Mollusca > Bivalvia > Cardiida > Cardiidae > Fragum > Fragum whitleyi. Next base: position 33,889,529 of record OX411555.1, read on the forward strand.
TTTGTTTATTTAATCGGTAGGCTAAGTTTTGTCTATATGATACCTTGAGAAGAATTGTGCTAAAATCACTAAATTTAGCACGAACATTTCTTTTCGGGTGTAAATAACCTCTAATAATTTTGTGATTAATTCGATTAAAAATCTGTACGTGTTTTGTGTACTAAACTGTTAATACCCATTATTGCTTTCGGACTTAACTCATTTAGTTTAAAAATATTGAACGAAAAACCTTAAACATTGGCCATAGCCTTAAATTGGTAATGGAATAGGATTTTTACATTGGAATGGCTTGTGAAAGGAGCTTGCTGTTTTTATATACAATTATTTGCATCCTGAAACTGACAAAGCAAATGATTTTGGAAAGAATTGACCGAGTGCGATGAGTGCGTTTTGAAATTGAATTGAGACAATCGTTAATTTTGCTTAGGATGAACAAAATTGTCCAGAACAAAATAGGCGATATTTTATGCCTCTTTTAAAAAAAGTATGAATATAAGTTCTATGATAGTTTCCTATTTCTTCATGAGCCAACCAGACTCTAACAATTTTAATTAAAGCCGTGACATCGCAAGCTTGTTTTATCCAATTGTTGTTGATCTTATCCATTTTTTTGCGATTTTGAGCATGTTTTGAATGGTTTGTTTGAGTGTTTGGAATGAATGAATGGATAGTGGATGGAGTTCTTACGAATGTTTTTGATTGAGACAAATGTCAATTTCGCGGTGTAAAAAACGGTAGCATAATTTTCAAGGTCATAAGCAAGGTCAATACCTTTTTAGAGTCAAAGGATTAGGTGGAAAATTTCTGAAAATGACAAGCAAGGGGTCCGTTGTGTTTTGCAAACACATCCTGTGTCGTGTTGGCGTTATAAAGTCTATATTTGTTTCATAAAACATTCTATAAACTTGCAGAGAATGTCAATTATCAAGATATTTCCTTGTCCTACAGTTAACAATTTGTGAAAATTACTAGTTAAATGATTCGGAACGAAAGAATCGAAATGAAATTAGTGTGTGGAGCGGGTTTTGAGTGAAAATCAGGAGATATAATATACCATCGATAATTCCGTCCAAGTTTGAAGTAACTAACGATAATATTTTACATCCATGTAAAGAATTCGTTTCAATGTGTTTGTCTTTACGGTTCGATCGGACGCTCTTAGACCTTCTCCAGCCAATAAAATCGTGGAATTACTTAATCAATTTGAATGAAATAATTAATATTTTGAATCATTTTGAAGATTTTTAGTACGACTTCGGAGCGTTTTTGAATGGTCTAAGTGAGTATTTCGAATGAATGATTTGAGCGCTGAGCGATTTTGAAAGGTTTTATAAGCGATGGGTGGCAATTTTACGATATAATTAACCATAGTAGGAAGAGTTCTTGTTGTGCATTACAAACCTACATATGTATATACATACAAAATGGATTTTACTACCATAATATGGTGTACTACGTAAGAAATGAGGAACGGTTTTACCGTGGGTCAAGTATCATAGATCACGATGTACCATAAACAATCTTTCTATTAAATTATATATTTATATTTCCTATGCTATTGGCCTTCGCCAAGCTTTAAAAAAGGTTTTAATAATATTATTATACATGTAATAATAATATCTACGTGCAGATATTTCATATAAGGCCTAGGGAACAAAAAAGTGACCCAAGCAATTAAATGGGCAATTTACTTTAATAGTTATCTAATACGTTAGTTTATTTGATAAGTTATATATAGTCGACTATATCTTAGAAAATAAGACTCATTCTAAAAGTGTCGTTTATAAGGAATAATTAGCAGCTTTGTCTTAAATTTGCATTTCTTACAGAGTGTCATTGTGGCGAAGACTGCATCGACGAGTATCAATGCTGTTTTCGTAATAACAACCATACGGAATACGAGACATGTCTCTACCTTCGATCCAAGTTTAACAACTTCTTCTCATTTTCCCGTATTGAAAGGACGAAGTATTCCTACTATGTCGTCACCAAGCCCCCTAATGTTGGCTGTTACGAAAATAAAGGGGAATGTGTCTCCAGGGACACAACGACGATTTACCCAGTTTTTTTCGGAAGCAAATAGTAAAGTCTACTTCAACAAAGAGTGTGCAATATGTCATGGAGTGAAGAAGGTCATTGAGCCAGAGATTTATTTCTTCTGTGATGGACTGGGAATGGCAGAAAGTGTTGATTTTGACGTAGAACTGTCAAAGTTTTTAGAAGGGGACAAGTCTTCATTGTGCTTTCTCGAGTATTCATTTCCTTCAGTTGCCGATAATCGCTTATGTTCCATTCATGCTCAGAATTCTATTGAAAATTTTATAAACATAACCAATCAAGATAATCTTAGGAATAGTTATAACATGTCAATAGAAGACATTGCTGATGCGTGTCTTAATAGTTTTTATTCTCCAACATTAAGAGCTTCAAAGGCCAGGTTATACCCCAACCCATTCTGTTACCTTTATGGAGAGGGAACGCACGAGCGGGATCCCTGTCTAGCATCAACTGGCAATCCATCTGGAATTGAATTTCTTGCCTTGCTTAACCCGAAAATAAAAGCTATATTACCATTAGCATCGGAAAGAAAAAAACGAAACTTTGACCAAGTGTGTGTGAAAACAACGGATACGTCGTCATCATATCAGGTATTTCTAACCATATGAGCCTGTGCTTGACATTTCCAACAATTTGGCATCCTCGAGAGTTGCAAACATTTCGCAGTGTTAGTAGAGGATTGCCTAACTGTTCACAGATACTTAAAGAACACTTCTGACCAGAGCTTTTCTCTTGCGTACATTTTAAATTGTTATAAATGTCGCGTACAGACTTCTAAATTTTTCTCTATTACATAGATATTATTATACTAGTGGAATGAATATACATATCAGCTTTGAGCGTTGCGTTAGGCAATGCTTTTTCTTACTGCGAAATCGACGTCTTTTCGGTGCAATAGAGCCCCGTTTCATTGTATATTTTTGATATTACACGGGTGTTATTACACTAGTGGAATAACTAAGTAGCTAAGAGTTGACATCAACGTTATTTTTTCGTTGTGAAAATGACGTCATAATGGATTTGCTGATGTCATGTCGCAAACGGCACTATATGTTTGGCGGAATAATTTCAATCGATAAATATCGCAATTTCCTTGTTTATCACAAAAACTAAGGTCATATTATAAATATGTCACATTTGTTCTCATTAAATACCGTATTATTATGTAACTCTTCATCGGAGCATCATTTTTATCTGTTTATATGACGCATTTAATAGATTTGGTATTTAATGACCACTCATTAAATATCCTCCGTTTAATATAAAACCTACGTCGCGGGAGAGAAATAACCCCGTTGAATATTTTTGATATTACACGGGTGTTATTACACTTCTGGAAAAACTATGCAAATGAACTAGGAAAAAAATACGTCATAATGAATCTGATGTCTTGATTTTGCAAACGGCATTATATGTTTCGCAGAAAACATGAATCGATAAACACCGTAATTTGCTCGTTTTATCACAAAAAGTCGGGGCATGTTATAAATAGAAAAAAACAATTCGTGCTCAACAAATAAGAAAATTATTAAACTCGTCATCTATAAACAGATAGAAACTCGACGAAGGCTCATTTTTATCTGTATATAGATGACTGGTGTAATAGACTTGGCATTTAATGACCACTCATTCAATATCCTCCAAGTATTTCATGGCCACTTTATGAATATCCTCTATTCGCGTTTCTGCATTAGAGGGGAACTAGGGTACTAGCTTGAAATGAATCGACTTCAAGAAAATATTATCCTAATGACATAGGATACAAACCAGTTATTAATTCTAGATCTGTCTACAATTTAATATATTTACCTTTTCTTGATAAATAGCACAAAATGTGTAATTTAGTTCATAAATTGATCAGATACACTGTCGTTTAGGGGGTTTGGTGTTGCGATCTTTTAAGCATTTCGTAGACACTGCAAAGATGGCGGACGAAAATGCTAAGTCATTTACAATTAAACAAATTATGTTTTTCTTGACCTTTTTATACATTATATACTAGCCATTAAAGTCAGATTACAAATTCAACTTACTCAAAAGAGACTTAAATGGTCTAGTGATGATAATCGAAAACTTTTTTTTTTTCGATATATACACTGCGAACAGCAACGTCGCTTCTTCTGCCTTTTGTTGATAAAAGGATAAGAAAGATATATTCTTTTCACCCTGCTGGTGCTCTCTTTGAAAATTAAATTAGTAGAAGCATGCGTTAACTAATGGTGATTAAAACAGAACTTTAATGCTAAGAGTGAGTTACTTTTTAGATTTATTTAGAAGGGTTTTTTTGCCTGACATGCCGTGGGTTTATTTAGAAGTACCTTTTAGTCTGTCATGTCATGTATAACTGATCAACAATAAAAAGAAGAAGCAATAACGATGTATTGATTTACAAAATAAATAAATAAATAAACAAAGCACACTATTTCGTTCATGAAATATTGAACTACTTCTTATGTGTACTCTATCAACTGAAATAATCCTAATAAATCCCTTCTTCAAAAAAGAATTTCGACCCAACGATCAATATGATTATTACATTGATCTGTATGAGATTTTTCGCAAGTAATCCACACTATCTAACAAAATGTGATCATTATTTAATAAGATAAATGATTAAGCCCAGAATCAGTGTCGGATTGCATCCGTTTTTGAATCTCTTTCAAATTTAAGGTCTCTGCGTACACCAAACATACTTATGACCAATTCTTATAGCTTGATAACAACGATCCTAACGGTATAGCAACGCATTATTGAATAATATTTCTAAAATCACTGTGGCCTTACAAAATAAAAGTCGTATGGATGAATTTTTGCTTTTTTAGATAAGGTGTTTTTCATATAACAACTTCTTACAGCTAAAGATGCAGATCTCAACCCAAATCATGTGCAAAAGAAAGTCTTTCATATAAGAAATTTTTAAAATGTTTCTGATTGCTATGATAAATAAGAAAGGGGAAAACAATTCGCTGATAAAATATCTTCTAGCTCATGTAGTGAAAGTATGATTAAATGGCCTGTATATACTTCTCTGCGAGCACTTAACCACCATTCTTTAACATTTCATAAGCTTTGGACAACACGTAAGGCTCTAGAAGTGATTAAGTAGCGTAACGATTGTGTCAAGTAGTAAAACAGTAAAATAAATTATTAAATATCTCCAAAACACGAATCATTGAGTATTTAACTTTTATGTCATTTGAGATTTTGTCAATATTTCTCCGCGTACACTACACAAATGCTCAATCATATTAATGTCGAAAATTTAACTGTAATTAATTATATCTAAATGAACTTCAACGAAAAATTAACAATTAACTTTTAATGCAATTTTCAGATAAATATGTTTTTGTACTTCTTTCAGAAAGTTACAAAAAGTCAAATAGTAGTTTTAAGGTAGTGGGTGGTGTAAATTAACAGATGAAAAAGAGCGTTTGCCATGATATAAGCATATTCAGAATTGTGCATATTATCGCTCTATCGACAATCCTTAATAACCAATCATAAATATGGCTCAAAGACTTCTTTCATGGTGTTTATAATAAGTTCTTGAGTTCGTTAGTCACTATCTTTCTTTCATTATTAGCGCTTAGGGTATGACTAAAAAAGGGCCCATAATAAAAATTGTATACCACAATTTGATATTACAACGTGGCTGGCCGTGTCTGAGAAGGTCTAAAGATTGCATTTCTGCAGTCAGACCTTTTCTGGCAGGTATGTTGAACCAAGTCGAAAATAAGCCTCGTACAGAAAATGCCGCCTTGTCTACAAATGTACATAATATGTCCCATCTTCAACGGGCGTATAAAAAGTCTCCGATATGCACACATTTTGTCGAACATCTAGAAAAATGTCGACGACTAGTCGGTAGGATAAAACCCGCAGACGCGTTGCCTACCTTAAGGGAATTCGCTATTTTTCAGTCGATGCGCCGATCAGAGGAGAAATAAACGAGTTAATAGGGTCCCCAAATACCGATCCGCGGCAGTGTCTATATGACGATAGCTTGAATTGATCTAGTCGTATGCTATTAAGGTAGTGGACCCGTAATAGTTCCTCAACATTTCGGTGGTAATTAAATCTTAAATAGTGTTTACCGAGGTTTCCTAATGAATTTCATTAGGAAACCTCGGTTAACACTGTTGAAGTTCATTGCTTCGGGAACGTTGCGGAATTATTACGGATCCACTAGCTTAATCGCATGAGGATTCCCTGTAAAGAGATATTTAATTGGGATTCCTTTAATTATAGGTCTTGTCTGCTACAATACAAAACCTCAGATAAGAATTTCTTTTTAAGTCACTTTTCAAGATTTTAGAGAAGAAACGTCTGTGTGATTCCCTTTATTTATCGTCGCTACCGTAGCACATGCTCATATGAAAGAAACCACCCTGAGATCAGCCATTAGTCTATACAGTGCTCACGGGGCCTACGTTTAACGTCTCATCCGAATTACAATTGTGCCTGTGCGTGACATTTCCAACAATTTCAAAAATGCGCAAAGTAAAGACTCTTACCGGTCTGTGCATCCGCACAGTCTGACCAGAGTCTTCACTTTGCATTTAGTATATGGATAACGTCTCGAAGTATCTGTAAACCACCGGGTAACTTTATATTAACAGTATGAGGCGTTCTACGCTACTCAACCTCACAAATATTTCAAATTGTTGGAAATAACACACACGGGCTCAATAAGTTTGTTAGTGTACCAGCCCGAGAATCGAACTCACTCGATATACATAGAATTGTTTTAGAATTCGGTGCTCTACCGACTGATCTTATCGGACTGAATCACTTCATTAAATACGAAATCTATTCAAATTGCCATCTTTAACAGATAAAACGCATTTGTTTTACAAGTTTATAGAAACAAGATTTTGTACAGTAATTTTAAATAAACATGACACTTATCTCTATCAAAACCATTCAAAATCTAGTGCTAATCCCATCGGACGATATTATCGGTTATGTTTTACCTCCCTTGAAAATCATCCAATACTCGCTCTACTCACCCATTCCATTCAATTCCATTCAAATGTCATTCATCTTGTCAATTTCATGATGTTCTTAATTGTATCTCATGTACACACTTTCACCCATACTTGTTTAGTTATTTACAGCTAAGAAATCTTTAAATTTACTCTCATTCCAATCAATACAAATCGCTCACTAAGCGCTCCTCTAATTCATTCATTCATTCCAACCAATCACTCACACCATTCAAAAATACTCCAAAATTACCAAAAAGTCAAGATAAAAAATTCATTAAAATAAAAATAGATAGAAAATGATAAAGTTTCCACTGTATTAATTGCATTTGGAAGCATCCTATTGGTTCTTGAAGACATAGAAATTACTATTTAGAACTTCTTTGTATATCTTATGGGGTGGGGGGTTAAAAATTAACGCTTAATTTGTTCATCTGAAACAAAACAAATTAGCGATGTAATATTACCATCACCATCCTCCCGACTTATTCAATTTCATTTAGGAATCGTTTCTAAATCGTTCAGCTTGGCAATTTCACTATATTGTTAACCCTTTTCTTGCTGAACCCGGAATATTCCTGCTTTGGCAGGAGCTATAGACAAACATCAGCCTGCACATACATGCAGTCTAATGTTAGTCTACACCACCTGTTTCTCACTATCTAACGAGAATTGTCTATAGATTTAGTTTTTCAAATAAAGATTGACCTACAATTAGTACTTTCAGTGATTTTTGCCCTTTGATTTTGATGAAAGTTTTAGCCAAAATTTATTCAGCATGACAAGGGTTAACCATTCCATTTTATTTCAGTACGAACGATGTCGGCCTTTGTCTTGTCCAATCGGTCATATTTTTTACGAAGACGCTGGATGCGTATTCTTTGGGACGAAACTTTTTAACGACGGAAGAATGAATATATTTCTCACTCTTATCTTGAAAAATGCATTTGATGTCTCTATAAGTAGAAGTGATCTCATGAACATGAGTATCGATGTTTTATCAAGAAGTTTACAATTGCCAGAGGAATGGTCAATTTCCTTTTGGGGAATATCGACAGATTCTCCGAAACAAGAACAGCAAGATAAAAGGGAGATTATCGTCACCTTGCAAATGGCATCTACGGATTTAGCGCGCTCTATAGAGGTGTTTAAACAGCATATGTACAAAGAAGTTGTTGTTCTGAATAGTACATTCAAACTTACAATGTATGGAAAGATTTTGATTATGGAAGATGTACTCCCGGAAGACCTACTTGCTACCACTCAATGTTCAGCAACGAAAGATAAACCTGAATATTCACGGATAGAAGATGATGTTCCCGATTGCTGGAAAATAACTGGTGTTGGTTTGAACTTGTTTCGAGCCATAACTGTTGAGTCTGTCAATAAATTATACTTCTGCGACGTAGTTGAATTGATGTCTGACGAATACCGCATTTTGGCTAATGGTTCTTTACTCTTTAATGAAATAAACAGGAAGTATCTGTATAAGAAGGAGTTTCTTGTCCAACAGAATGAGAATGACAAGAAAATTGTTAAGGTTTGCCTGGAAGATTCTGGTTTCAATAGGTTTAAAGTTAATAATTCAGTGAATGCCAATGAACCAAGTTTACTTCTTTTAGTGCCGATATGCTTTTCGTGTTTTGTTCCAATTAAACGTGTGACGCTCTAATTCAAACTGACAATAAAACATTGATACGGGTTTTCCTACCACTAAATGAAAATAATAATCATGATAGAGAAAGCTGAAAAGACTGTTTTTGTTTCAATCCTTGTTAGCTCTACTCAGCGAAGGTCAGAAGGGCTATTGCGATACAAGTTTTACCTCCCGGAGTCTGGCCGTCTTGCCACTGGCCGTCCGTCCGATAACTTTTGCTTGATTCAAGGCCCAGTCCCACTGCACGGACGAGTTGGGGATGTGAAAGGAATGAAAATCTTTACATCCGTTGAAAAGACGCTTTGCATCTATTTCTTACCCTGTACACACGCTTTGCATAGCTTTGCATATGCTCTGTCCGTTAAGGTTCCGTCCATTGTGATTTCATCAGCGCACAAACTTTTGAGCTGCACAAAACTTTTAGAGCGAATAAACTTTCCGCTATCAACGATGTAAATGCGAAACAATACGAGTAACAAACGCATCGTATCCAATATCAACCGTTATACATTCGCTGTATTCTCTATCCATCCGTCAGGCATCCTCGATACTCCAATCCGGTTTAGTTGAAAGTATACAGAGAGCGGAATTATCGGGTATACGAAAAGATTATAAAAGGGAAGTGAAGCGGGTATGTAAGAATGTTGGCGTATGCATCGCGTAAAATTTATGATCCTCGTTCTTTCAATTTTGTTTCCGCTCAGCACACGCGGTGTATACAGCCAATGCTTTATGTATCCGCTTTTTCCGCTATTCGAAAACGTTACAATTACATCCGGTACATGTAACCTCTTCTGAGCAGTCATCCGCTCTTAGCCTTAAGGCTTTCGATGAACATCCACTCAAATTCCCCGCTACATCCTGTAGGCGTCCGATATTTTCCGGTCTGTTTTCGCAATGTTTTGCCACAATAATCAGTTTTTATCAAGCGTATAAGAACGAATGGCAATTTCACTCCTCCGCTGCATCTGTTTAGCATACGTTTTGTGTCCGTTTCCCAGTTGAAGCGGGCTTTAACGCTTTGAAGTCCACAGTTTTTTTACCCGATTGTCTTCAAACTTGGTCTGAATGATTTGACAATCACAAAGATCGTTCCTTTCGAAATTGGATCAGACCCGTTTATCGTAATGGGAAAAGGAGTGCAATTAAATTCAATTGGACAATTCTTGTTAACGCTCAAATGACCACAGTTTTCATCCGATAGATTTCAATATAGCCCTGAATGATTATACTTTCACAAGGATAGTTACTTTCGAAAACGTCCCCGATTTGCCAAGCGCCATGGGGCAAAATGAAAAAAAAAATAATAAAACATTTGATTCGAAAATCCCCGTAAACGTTCTTAAGTCCACAGTTTCCATCAGATTGACTTTAAGCTTTCTCAGAATATCACAAGTATGATTCATTTCGAAAATGGGCCTCATCCGTCAAGCCTCATGGGAAAAGATGCCACAATAAGATACATTAAAGAATAATAGGAAAACCCACAGATTTCATCCGAACGTGGTCAGAAATATTGGACCATCATAAGGATAGTTCTTTTGGAAAATGAATCAGATCCGTCGACCGTAAAGGGAAAAGGAGCCTTGTGAAAATTTAAGGTAACTGCGGACACATAAAATGGCAGAAAGTCGAGAATCTCAAAACTTGAAATAAAAAAAAATGTTTTTGAAATATAGGCTTCCCGAAGACTTGAAAAAAGGGAATTATTGGGTCGATTTTCCCTTTGATTCAGCAAGAAAAAAAATCGCCCGAGATATTTGTTTTATTTTTGTGTACATAAAGTTTAACTTTATCGAATGTGTGGTTTTAAGTTTTTTATGCTCCGCTTTTAATTTTTTTGTATCTTGGAAAATGAATATGATTTTCTCAAAAATTTATCTGGTGACCAATACTGATTTTTGGTAGGTTTAAGGAAACATATTTGCTTTGCATTTAAACATGATATGTATTCGGGCCATAGTTTTGGTAATTTTTTTATTTTTTTGAAATTGTGGCAACATTTTTGAACATATTTAACGTCGGGTCAAAATCATCTTTACTATGCTATTTTGACACCGATTACTTATATTTTGGTGTTTTCAAATTCTTAAGATTATGCCTTAATGTAAAATATAGATGTCAAAAGTATTTCGTCAGATTGTTTTTTTTTTTTTTTTTTTTTCAAAAAAGTGGAATTCATTTGCATGTTTTATATTTGACCAAACGTTGAAATATCCTGGGAAACGGCGGCATCTGAGCAAAATCGAATATTAAAAAGAAAAACAATATATGCCTTAAAACATATTATTTTTACTTTAAAAATATTAAGAAGGCTGATTCGGTAGCAAGATATTTAAAGTGTCGATAGCAAGATATTTCAAATTCAGTATAGGTCACCGGACACATTTTCCAGAAAAACATCCATAATTACAGGGAATCTAGACAAAAAGAGCAACGCTACAACTGCAAATAATAAATTTGATATAATTTTGTACATTTCTTACGAAAACATCTTCTAAGTAATCAAAGTTCGAATCCAGGCGTCTTTTTGCTTAAAAAAAATTCTGTTTTCGGGTTGAAAATCTGTGAATTATTGAAGAAATAATGAACGATTACTAAATTTGGTCACTTGAAAAGGGGCCGGTGTAACGTTGTAAAATGACCCCTACGGAATAATGACCCCGCGGTTAGTATTTTATATAGAACAATAAAACCTCTCTAAATACTGCCCCCCCCTCCCCCCTTATAAAATAATGGCCCCTCCTGATTTATCTATAAAATTTTGACCCCAACATAACTTATTGTTGATTTAATATACTCGACATGTATATCGATTCAAATCACTGTCATTCTTATACGCCGCCGAAGGTGGGCATATATCGGTATCCGTCCGTCCGTCCGTTTGTCCCGACATCAGTCCGTCCGTACGTCCGTCAATGCGTCCTTATCTTGTGAACCCAACTTCTCATTCATTTATTGACCGTTATGGATGATTATGTCACAAAATTACTAGTCACTCGACCTTTCAAAATATTAAGCGATTTGTTGAAATTCAGTCGCGTCATGGGAAACGATGCCTTATTGTCAAACTTCTTGTTGACTCAACACTTCCTTCATTTATTAACCGGTTTGGAGGATTTTTTTCAAAAAAATGTTCTTAGCCACCTGACCTTGCAAATAATATCGTGGTTTGGTGAAATTCAGCCCATGCCATGGGAAAATAAAACGTCTTTTGAACTCCGATTCCTTGGGAACGTAACACACCCTGCATATATTAGCCGACTTGGTTCAACCGTTACAAAACGTCCCTAGTCAGCTGGCCTAGTGCATGGCGTTTTGGTTTTGTGAAATTCTGCCATGTCAGAAAAAGGGAGCTTTCGTGTTACTTTTTTGTACAGTTAACAACATCGTGAAATTGACTGTGAGTGATTTTGGAATGATTTAGGAATGAAATTGAATGAGTGCGTGGAGCGAGTTTTGAGTGAAATTAAAGGGAGGTAATTTATATTGCTAATTTTGTTCAAAATGAACAAAATTAGCGATATTAATCCAATAATCCAAATTACTTACACTGTTTGAATACAATTTATCTCAAACTTATATATGTATAAATCAGAGAGAGAGGAATGGTACAGTCTTTAAGTAATGGATTATCGTTTTATAACCCTGGCGCTTTCGAAATTCAATGTTTTTTTCATCCGGGGTTCAACGAGAACTGACAGTGTTATTGAAAATGAACACCATCAACCCTATTATAAACATGTTGGCGGAAAATTCACGAAGATGGAATATCTGCCAGCAAAGAAGCTTGGGTCACTAGAGATGTTAAGGACCCTCCCGCTGAAACACTGGTAGAGCTTCTAATTCTCATCCTCAAGTGCAACGACTTCGAATTTAATGGCAAACATTACCTCCAAATACAAGGCACGGCGATGGGAACAAATATTGCACCTTCGTATGCAAATATTTATGGGTCGTCTTGAGAGCCAACTTCTTATATCGGTACAATACCAGCAACTCTCATGGTTGCGATTCTTTGACAACATTCACATGAAGTGGTATCATGGCCCCGAAAAACTGCAAGAATTTTGGGTGTGACAAAATTAAACCTTGACCATATCTCTGTTGTTATTTCATGTAAAGCCTTGTTTACATTTGGCTTACGGAGCCCGTAAGGCGCCCGAAAGGCGCCCGTTACTCGCCTTTACCACAAAATCAAGCTGTGTCCGTGCGGCGGCTTCGATGTCCGTGCGGTGATCGTACGGTTTTACAGGTGCCGTAGACCCTTGTGATTTAGTATAAAATGCAGTTATACAAATTTAAAATAAAAACGCAAAACCACAAGGAGACCGTAGCCCGTAATCACGCCGTAGAAGCATCACACGGTCGCCGCACGGATATTGCACGGCCGACATGCTATTTTTTGCCTATAAATCTGAAACGGATCATCTTACGTACCCCGCGCGGGTACTGTGCTATGATGGCACGGCGGCCGCACGGTTTACAGTGTATTAAGTTGACAAATCTCCGTGCGGGGATCGCACGATTACCTTGCGATCGCCGCACGGGTTACCTAAATGAATCTTCTGACAGCTTTATGAAAACCCGCACCATTTTGGGAACACATACGCCGTAAAAAATAAAATCGTCGCTGTCATAAATATCATGCAAGTAATCGCAGGGTGTGATATCTTTGGGCCACCATGGCAAAGGTAAACTAAGCTTAATTAGGAATGTTTTTAACCATCATAAAATCTATCAAGCATATCAAGGAATAATTTTTGTATGGAGTTTTTTTCCCCTTTTTCACTTAGATTTTATTCATTTTCCAGCACCAGCATCCAAGCGTTGCAACAGTAGGTGGTGATCTCGTTAATATGGCAAAAACGTTAGGGATCAAAACTTTATTTATTCTTTTCTAAAGGACACACTTCATTTTCGAAACAAATTTTATTCCGTTATATTCGCCCACCTCCCCTAAGCATATTTTTATGAAAAGTAACGAAATCTTCTCAAAAGATGCGGCTTCGTGAAAAGAAAACCGAACATACTTCGAAAAAGAAACTGTAAATTGGTTTCACCAGTAACCCTGAATTTTTGCACTTGTAGAGTGAAGCGACTGAGAGTTCCAAGTGTAGCTTCCACTTGCATGAATAGGTCGCTTTACACTGCCTCTGTGCCCTTCTTATCCACTGCTTGTGGCACATTAAAGGGAAGTCCTCTCCATTTTTCTGTTATCGCATGAACATGCTCATTTTTTATTCAGGTATGCATTTTCGGTCTACGATCTTTTGTTTCCAACAAGTCTTGTGTATTCTCTATTGAATCTAAAAGTCTGGAGCGACAGAAGCAGAATGTGCCAACAAGATTTTCAATTGCATGTACTAGCAGTTGCCAATGGCCGTACAATTGAAAGAGAATTTTCCAATCTATGGTACACACCACTTAGCGCCACTTAGCGCAACTCTATCGATGACGTCGAGGTCCCAGTGGCAAACGAGGTTGATGCTAGACAAAACCTTCAATAATGCAGTTGAAGGCTTGGTCGAGACCAATTACTAAGGAAGCACACACTCGGTATGTTACACACTCTTCTCTTAACACGTTTCAAATCCATACAAAAGCTGGACTAGTCTATGACAAGAAAACTTGTGAGATACCCAACTCTAAATCCACATGGTATGTTGCTCAGGGCAGACTTGGAATTTCCGGTTATTGGGCAAAAAATATGGCCTCTAGAGTGATGACAAAGATTTACTAAGATTTGACCTCTTGACCCCATTTGTGACCCAGATTTGACCCAATTTCAAACTTGACCGAGATTTTAATCAATCTGCCTAATTTTTCAAGTTGATTGGGCCAAAAAATGGCCTCTAGAGGGTCTACAAGGTTTTTCTTAGATTTGACCCATTGACCACATTTTTGACCCCAATTGACCCAATTTCGCACTAGACCGAGGTTTTATCAAGTTTTTTTCTAAAATACGACCCCTTGGCCTGATTTTTTTACCCCATTTGACCCAATTTTGGACTTGACAAAGAATTTATAAAATAATCATTTTGACCAAAATTCAGATTGATTAGGCAAAAAAATGGCCTCTAAAGTGCCTACAAGGTTTTCCTAAGGTTTGACCCCTTGACCTCATTTTTGACCCCTGTTGACCCAATTTCTAACTTAACCGAGATTTTATCAAGATAATCATTCTGACCAAATTCCAGGTTGATTTGGCAAAAAATATGGCCTCTAGCGTGTCTACAAGGTTTTCCTAAGATTTGACCCCTTGACCTCATTTTACCCCAGTCGACCCAATCGAAGTTGACCGAGATTTTAATTAAGATTATCATTCAGACCAAAATTCAGGTTGATAGGGAAAAAATGGCCTCTAGAGCATAAGCAGTTAAGCAACGTAAGACTATAGCTATAGCGGTTTAGCCAAAACATTGTGGAAAAGGGTCATTTCGTACAGAACAAGCAACTGCAAGACTGTTGGATAACATTGACTCTTATGATGCTCAACTGCTTGTGCTAAAAAAAGCTTTATTTTGAGATACAATATACCTGGACACACTGCTTAATCTATACTTATGAAGCGCCCTTAAAATTGGGTCTCAAACACTTTACATGAACCTTAAATGAAAATTGTTAAAGGGATAGGTTCCTTGTATCTTTTCCCCAGTAGTACAGTACGAACATCATGAAAATGTGAATGATTTCGGAATTAAATTGAATGAGTGTGATGAAGGAATTGCATGTGAAATCCAAGGAAAGATATACAATGTCGCTTATATCGTCCAAATCGGACAAAATTAGCGATAGCTTTTTACCTCCCTTTTATGAAAGATACGTACTGCTCTATTTGTGTGCCTTCATGGACAAATCAGATGCTATAAAATCACACGCGAGATAAAAAAAAAACGCAATTATTTAATCGGCTTGCAATAAATATTGATCGTATGAAACCATTTCGATTTTTTATAATTAAATTCTGAGCTTTTTCGAGTGATTGGAGTACAGTTAATAACATTGTGAAATTGACATTCATCTCAATCTAAACCTTTCTAAATCGATCACTCAGCGCTCCAATCATTCTTTCCAGAAACTCATTCAAACTATTCAAAAACGCTCAAATCCATTGAAAAACATAGAACCAACAACGCAATTCAAAATAAATTTTGATAGAGAAAATAGCGATTTCTCTGACATAATTCAATTTGTTAGCGCCGCATAGGTTCTTGAAGAAATAGGAAGCTATGTATAGAACTTGTATGCATTTTTCATTAAAGGGAGGTAATCAATATAGCTAATTTTGTTCATCCTGAACAATATTTGCTATGTAGGATTACCTCCCATTAAATTCACTCAAAACTCGCTCCAACCACACATTCAATTTCATTCCTAAATCAATCCAAAATCATTCACCTTGTCAATATGATTTGATAACTTTGAATGTGGCGCTAACCGATCGATTTAGAATGGTTTCAATAGAATGTCAACTTCACGATGTTACTTTTGATTGATTGGTTTGAGTTTAATGCCGCTTTCAACATATTTTCAGTTATATCGCGGCGGGTGGAGCACATAACAATGGTTTCTCGGTATTTCTCTTATCAGTTCAACCACCACATCATTCCCAAGCCTCCAGTTGCTATCTCACATAGGTCTACGATTATCAACCCATTGCTGAGAGACAAATAGTCGAAAGAAATGAGTGCAGATGTCGGGGATCGAACCTGTGGCCTCTGGATTGACAGTCCGATGTTATTTACTGTTCAATGGTACAAGAGCCGAGTTTCATCCAACACAAAATCAACTAAAGGGAGACAAATAGCGGAAGAAACTGTTATCATTACGCTCGATTTACGATTCTTGATGCCAAACATAGGGTGATCACATAAAAAAAGCTAATTTGGTGTGGTGGCTTTTTGTTTGTTTTAAATAATCTCCACGTATAAATTATGTACGTGAAAAAAATTGCATTTGTATTAAGATCAATGTAAGATTACTTAGATACTAAGTGATGTAGGTTTTTTCTATTATCGAATAATGCACAAAATGTTTAAATTATTTCTTCAATCTTGAAAAAGTTACCTTGACATTCGGCAAGTGAAATAGTTGCGTTACAAGCTGCGACGCTAAATTTAAAACTAGACTGTTATCTCAGGACAACTGCTGTCGAGTACGCAAGAATGAAGCCATAGCTCCGATTAAGTCTAATGTTCATATTATCCTTGAACTGTAACCTTAACATTGAATACCAACTTATGATAGAGAAACATTGGGCCTTTCTTTTTAAAAACCCACACAGAAATTTAGGACGACTTATTAATCTTTTTACATTTAAGCCATCTATTGATTTTTTTTAAATACGGCATTTTCTAAAGAAGAAGATCAGTTGTACCAAATTATTCTTGATCCAGTCCTTAATGTAGGAAATGTACAGTTAAGTAAGTTGTGAAATTGACAATCACCTCAAACAAAATCATTCTAAATCACTCCATTCATTCATTCCAAACACTCACTCAAACCATAAAAAAAATCGCTCAAACCCATTGGAAAAAACAGAGAATCAACAACGTCATTCAAAATGATTTTTGATGGAGAAAAATCGCGATTTCATTGATATAATTCAAATTGCTAGCGCAACATAGGTTCTTGAAGAAATAGGAAGCTATCTATAGAAATTGTGTGCATATTTTATTAAAGTGAGGTAATCAATATTGCTAATTTTGTTCATTCTGAACAAAATTTGCAATACTGGAACACCCCCTATTAAATTCACCCAAAACTCGTTCCACGCACCCATTCAATTTCATTTATAAATCATTCAATAATCATTCACCTTGTTAATTTCACGATGCTGTTAACTGTATACCGAGATGAAGAAGTTTAGTCAGTAGGGCTTTTTCGGATATTTTTTTCCACTTCTGTCTGGACAAGGGAAAAAACAAAATCTGAATTTTCAGTTTCAGGTAAAGGCGATTTAGGTTTCATTTCATTTAAACCACACCGATAGGGTTATTGCACACTCACATGGTATAAATGCTAACGTTCACTTTATGAAGTTTGAAATTTCTTTAGCCTAAAGCGTGTATTGCGTTTGTGGATATTACTTTTGTGAAAATAGAGCGAAAAAAGGATACTAAAGTGACTATATTGTGCGGCTGTAGTTGCCCATTTTCAGAAAATGCAATAAAAATGTCCATAAAGGGATAAATCAATTTGTATCACCATGTCCAAATTGGAATTAAGTGACAAAATCTTTATACACAAAAAAGTGATTTTTCAAGTATTTAGCAGAATCTAGCCGAGCCAATGCCAGGAAATACAACCCCTGAATTAAGAGTTTGGAACTTATTATAACTTATTTTTCCCTAGACATAGATTTATGAAGAAGTTAAAAAAAAGTATCCTATCCACGTTCGTGCATCCATGGCCTTAATACGTCGTGATGACGTTATTATGAACGTCAAGTACCCCACGTAGGTCTTCGACGGTATGGCGACCAATAATTCGCACATCTCATGAAAATGGCTTTTGAATGTCAATGACATGAACGCTTTCAATGAGCAAGTCAGAATGATATTCCATAGAAGCCAACAAGAATTTAAATTCAGTATTTTTGCGTTGTGTTAGAAAAGATTAAAAAAATCAAATAGTGTTGTTCAAATGAACCTAATCTGTTTAGAGAAGCAACCTCACCTTATGATTTTCTTCTTTTCTTTGGTGTAGTCTTTACAAGGACCTGGTTGTTGCATGACTGGTAGAAACAAGTAAGGTAATAATTGAACAATCGCCGAATAAAAGTTACAAAATGTTATTGATGGGAAACGCTAGTTCTGACTATTTTTTTCATCTGAATATATGTATCTTGTTTTCAATGCATTGATCGCTTTCCATATCATAGTTGAAAGATTTCCTGCTTTGTTTCTAGGTAAGATTGGGTGTACATTGCAGCCTAGGTATATGATCCTTAGACCATACAATGATACAGGTGAATTAAATGATTCAAAACCATTTCTAGTTGTCTATATTCTGGTTTCAATGAAATAGATTGTATAAGATTTCACTCTCTTTCTATCTATAATAGATTACACCCGGGCCGAGCCCCAGTTTGACGCTAGGATCATGATATGAGCAAACTTGATAAAGGCCGATAAAATAATGTTGCATACCACTTATGAACACTGTCTACCTTCTGGTTTTAGAGAAAAAGATTTTTAACGAGTTTCGCGCTTTGTTTCTATGTTAAACAGTATGAGTCATGATATGAATAAATTTATTAGAGGTCCACTATATGATACTATATACCTAATATGAATTATGTCTGTCTGCCATCTGTTTACAGAGAATAAGTTGGGGTTTTTTTTGGAGATTTTCGTTCTCTGATTCCATGTAAAAAGGGATGCCCCCGGGTAGATCCCACATTGGACACCAGCACTAAGATACGAACAAATTTGGCAGAGGTCCTCTAGTTGATACCACATGCTAAGTATGAAACCTTTTAGCCTTCTGGTTTAAAGGTCTCCCTCTTTTTGTTACCCTGGCAATCTGAGTTAATGGTGCATTTCGATTATTCAAAAAACTGGCTTGACTAAAGGAACATCCCTGTCATGTTTTATCATGATTGGCCCACCGATTCGGCGATTCAGGAGGAGAACAAGACCAGCGAAAAGAGTATGAAATCAGATTCGTCACTGTACGTTCGGTCTGTTACTATTTACTTCAAGTTCCAAAACCTGTCTAGCACGATACGCGTGGTCACACAAAAATCATTAAAGGTCCAAGCACGGTAGAAAGCTTCATTTAAGTTCCAAAATATGAAGCGTTTAGAGATACCGTTATATCATTTGTCGTTAAAGATAATGATGCCACAAAAGAAGGTATGGCGTGGGTGTAAGAAATCCCGTCATGTGCAGGCACAACAAGTAGTGGGGCATGATTAGCCTCAGGAAGGGGATTCTCGTCTATCGCTACCAATAGATGTTAAAAGATCACATTTGAAATTGTTGGAAATGTTACACACAGGCTAAATTTATATTTTAAAGAGCAATCAAGTAATCTGAGAAATAAAAAAGCATAATGTTGTAGTATAGGTCTCTTCGGACGCATTGTTACCAAATGTATAATTATTTTATAAAAAATAAAATAAACATAAATACTTATTGTGTACCATTAAATGTTTTATTGCTTCTAAATAATGGCAACGGAGCTATAGAAAACAGGTTATCTAGCAAGACTCAGATGGCGAAAATCTTTTCATTATAATGAAGTTATCAATTTATACGAGTTCAGAATATTACGAATACCATATTCTTTTAAAATAATTACTCCGTTTACCTGTTGAAATGGGAAGTTTTATTATCAACAAATCATGTTTCTGCTTCTTTTTTTTCCAGTGCCAATTAAATGTCGAAGGTTCGTTTCTCTCATTCTTAGTTTATTTTATGTAGCAAAGTGATGCGCTACATATAACAAAATGCCTTTAAATGGGCAAGTTAGTATCGCGTGAAAAACATGTTTATAAAACTAGTATCTCTACTCCGGGGAATAACTGCGTATCCCAGCTATAAACGGAATTGAAATAGACCTCGAAGTTAAAAAGAATATTGTAATAAATGGTCTTAGAGGGCATATTATCGCATATAAATTTCATGAAGTCATGAGGACGGCAAAAAGCACGTTCAACTCCCCATCCCCCGAATGACACTCAGTTTAAGGATTATATTGAATATAAAATTATTGCAAATATGTACGTTTTCGGGTCGTTATAGGCATATGTTAACTGAAGTAAACCCGGATTAATAAGTTATTTCGCGTGCCGTTAACGCCCGGCTTTTTTCACTTAAATTTCATCAGTTTTAGCCTGTACACTTAATCAGTTTCCTTATCTAACAATAATATAGAGCATAAATAAAGACTTCGACCTCATTCCGGCGTTAATTTTTGTGACGTCATTAATTCACCAAGAAACGTCGGTATAAACAAAAGTGACAGTACAATGCATAACGCATTTTTCCGTCACTTTATTAGTATTGGAGCTAGTTTTATAGCGTTCCTATGAATTATTTTATATTTCTGTTTGAATGAGTACTATAGTCTTTCTTTTTATTCACGTTTTTTTTTTCTTTTTTTGCGTTAACATTTGTAGAGACCCTAAAACATGCTTTAATGCCCTCGGGCCCCCTAAAAACGTGAATTGACCCTATATTATAATTGTGAATTTGCAACTTTGGTTGACTAGGCTTGTGATCCCAATCGAATATAAATTTGCGGTTTGGTTTTTCATCAACAAGCTTGTTTGTATTTTGTAAACTGAGATATCTTTATTACCAACGAACTCAGCACACCAAATCTGTTAAAATTAAGTAAAATTTAGGAACAAAAGATACCTACAACTTACCAGAAAAGTGAAGGCCTAATTTATCATGCAATGAAGACCGTATTGACCTAATATTACCTGCCTGATATCAGACAGTCTATTTTAAAAAAAAAAAACATAATCATGATCTTAACCAGAATAGCCCCTATCAAAATTTCTTTTTTCATAATCATTATCTTAACTGGAACAAACCCCAACCGATCTTTTTATATATTAAAAGGTTTCAAAAAATCGAAGCACAGAAGAAGGATGCATGGTAGATAGAAAAACATGCTAATGTCGAAAATTTATCAATGTTATCTAGTCTCGGCTCTGAGAAATTATACTGAAATTCTCCCAACCTCGACCAGCTAATATTTATATCTTTAGATACAAGCATTTTTATTTGCTTAAATTCCGGTAACGGCTTAGGCAATTTCAGATCCGCTCTGGAATGCTTGATTCAGATTTGTTCACGTCCCCGAGAGAAATGCAGTCGTTTAAACCTACTGCTACCCAGTTCTACAGCTGGGTATGATTCTTCAGCAGGGTAGAGACCATTCTACAGCTGGGTTAAGAGGTGATTCTACAGCTTGGTAAAGAGAGGTTTCTACAGCTGGGTTAAAAGATGATTCTACAGCTGGGTTAAGAGACGATTCTATAGCAGGGTAAGGAGATGATGCTTCAGCTGGATAAAGAGACGATTCTACAGCTGGGTTAAGAGATGATTCTACAGCTGGGTTAAGAGATGATTCTGCAGCTGGGTAAAGAGACGATTCTACAGCTGGATAAAGAGACAAATCTACGGCTGGGTTAAGAGACGATTCTACAGCTGGGTTAAGAGATGATTCTACAGCTGGGTTAAGAGAGGAATCTACAGCTTGGTAAAGAGACGATTCTACAGCTGGGTTAAGAGATGATTCTACAGCTGGGCTAAGAGACGATTCTATAGCAGGGTAAGGAGATGATTCTACAGCTGGGTAAAGAGACGATTCTACAGCTGGGTTAAGAGATGATTCTACAGCTGGGTAAAGAGACGATTCTACAGCTGGGTTAAGATACGATTCTACAGCTGGATAAAGAGACGATTCTACAGCTGGGTTAAGAGATGATTCTACAGCTTGGATAAAGAGATGATTCTACAGCTTGGTTAAGAGACGATTCTACAGCTGGGTAAAGAGACGAATCTACAGCTGGGTAAAGAGACGATTCTACAGCTGGATAAAGAGACGATTCTACAGCTGGGTTAAGAGATGATTCTACAGCTGGGTAAAGAGACGATTCTACAGCTGGGTTAAGATACGATTCTACAGCTGGATAAAGAGACGATTCTACAGCTGGGTTAAGAGATGATTCTACAGCTTGGATAAAGAGATGATTCTACA
The DNA here is from genome assembly GCA_948146395.1 of Fragum whitleyi. Taxonomy (NCBI): domain Eukaryota; kingdom Metazoa; phylum Mollusca; class Bivalvia; order Cardiida; family Cardiidae; genus Fragum; species Fragum whitleyi. The sequence goes on from OX411555.1 coordinate 33,911,954, forward strand.
GCTTGGTTAAGAGATGATTCTACAGCTGGATAAAGAAACGATTCAACAGCTGGGTTGAGAGACGATTCTGCAGCTGGGTTAAGAGACGATTCTACATCTTGGTTAAGAGACGATTCTATAGCAGGGTAAGGAGATGATGCTTCAGCAGGATAAAGAGACGATTCTACAGCTGGGTTAAGAGATGATTCTACAGCTGGGTTCAGAGATGATTCTACAGCTGGGTTAGGAGATGATTCTACAGCTGGGTAAAGAGACTATTCTACAGCTGGGTTAAGAGACGATTCTACAACTGGATAAAGAGACGATTCTACAGCTGGGTTAAGAGACGATTCTACAGCTGGGTTAAGAGATGATTCTATAGCAGGGTAAGGAGATGATGCTTCAGCTGGATAAAGAGACGATTCTACAGCTGGGTTAAGAGACCATTCTACAGCTGGGTAAAGAGATGATTCTACAGCTGGGTTAAGAGACGATTCTACAGCTGGGTAAAGAGATGATTCTACGGCTGGGTTAAGAGACGATTCTACAGCTGGGTTAAGAGAGGCTGGCCGTTTAACGTTTGCCCAAAGAAACATCTCGGCGACGATGGGTCTCGAACCAAGGATATCCTTCCGGGTCACGAGTCGAGTGTCTTTGTTCACCGTGGCAGTCATATGGACTTCCTTGTAAAGGTCCAACCTATCGCTGTTTTTTATGATTTTGATGTTTTCTTTCTAAATTGTTCTTTACAACTTCCTTTATATGGAAAGTCTTTAGACGATAGATTTTACATTTATATAGGTATTTTTTTTTTAAGAAAGATATGTTTCTGCTTATAAAATTATTTAATAAATAAACGAAATCGGCTTAATGACCCGTTATGTGTCCGAAGTTAGCTTAGAGTATTTAAGGTATTTTCAACAACTGGCTGCTTGCACTGACGGTGGCTCTGATGAAGACTTGTGCCCGAGGTCAGCTATCCGTCTACTTAAAATCCCGACTTTTTGTTGTTTATGATAACTATGTAGGGTTTTTTTTGTTTGTTTTTGTTTTTTAATATTTGAACATGGAATGTGAACTGGGGAATAAATTGGACGTCTTGAATGCTATCATTCTTGTTGCATAGCAATTTTTTGAAGATTCTCTTTACCTTATAAATTTTGCGCGCTGAGCCGTAAATTCTATTTTTAATTTGAAGATTCCCGACTCATTATTTCGAAATGCGTGAAACAGGTTACATTAAACTAACGCCTAAAAATAGTTGTATTTTTTCCTCTATTGGAAGTAACTAAATACTTTGAATCTACAGGTTAACTCATACATGTACTTGCATGATTGAAGTAAAGGGATCACGGTCAATATCCATTTCAGTTAAAAACCTCGTGCAATTGTCATTCATATCGATCAAAACCATTCAAATTCACTCGCTCAGCGCTTCATTAATTCCAAACACTCACTCTAAACATTCAAAAACGTTCCAAATCCGATGCAAAAGCTTGAATCAACAATGATTTTCAAAATAAATAGAGTAAGAAAGAAAATTGCGATTTCACTGGCATAATTCAAACTTAGCGTCTGATAGGTTCTTAATTAAAGGGAGGTAATAAATGTCGCTTATTTTTCTTCATCCTGAACAAAATTTGCGATATTAGATTTCCTCCCAAAATATTTACTCAAAACTCGCAAATACATATGTAAATGGAATCGTCGTCCAGGTCAGAGCTCAGCTTTAAAAATACTCATTATACCCGAACACGTATTGTATACTGAGCAAAAATGAACTTACCACTTTTGAATTTCCTATTTTTCTCTTCCGTCAAATGAATTTGTAAGGCACAACGTGTCATTTTAAGTAAAATCGGTGAGACTTTATAAATTCTGTTAAATTTCATGGCTACGTATTTTACGTCAACGTGTAGCCCTGAAAACGGAAAACATTTACGTTCAATGTAGACCCAAAACGGTGTTTTTATCTAATGAAAGCTTAGGATATGTTTACCAGAAATAATAGGCAAAACAAGAAATCAACGTATAATTTCAAAATGGGCATCATTGTAAACTTGTTGTCACTTTAAATGAAAATGAGAACACGTCTTTGAGAAGTATTTTATTTGAAGGTCAATAAACTGTTTTTCGATGAAAAATGTAATGAAAGACATTCAATTACAGGTGTTGCAGCAATTTTATAGCAAATAGGAGAGTTTTTTGCAAAACGAACACGACAAGACAAAAAATCGAAATGGTAATAGCAGCCATGATTCTCTCGATTCGCTGATAAAATGACCCGAGTATATAGGCCTACATTAGGCTACAGTTAAAAAGCATGTCAGTTAATGATATTCAAACAAAATATGATACAGATTTCAATAAATACCGTACATTTTACAAATATGACAATTTAAAGTGCCAATTTTCTCGCAGGTTCAACCATGAACCGATTTCATTTCACAACATCGCGGAGTTTAGTAGTGTGACGTCACAAGTACTCGTATATATGACGTCACTTTGTACATGTTTACTTTTTATAGGGGCGCATTGGGGGATATTGGTGCTTTAAAAGAATTCGGTTTATACCAAGGCATTTATAGGCTCGGGTGACATCATTAGCTGCTGGGAATAAATCGTCATATACCCCGGCATGAAACCGTATAACTAATGTTGTATATATTAATTATAGAAAGAGAAAATATATTAAACCCGGACCTGTTTTGTACTCCCCCTGGTTTTGGGAAGGACATACATTTACATGGTGAATGTGTTTTAACAACTTAAATATGTATCGATGATTTTGAACAGCCCTCTACTACAATGTGGATTGACGCTACATAGGTTTTTATAAGTCAGATTAAAATTTTCTCACAACACTTGTAATAGGTTTATCAGAGCGCACTTATCCGTTCATATAATGACTGATCATTTGTGATGCAACTTACACATTCGGTGAGTTAAGTAACTTAATTTTTCTCTTTGAATTTATTTTAACATAATTTATTCTTATTATGTACAGTTAGTAACATCGTAAATTTGACATTCACCTCAATCAAAACCATTCTAAATCGCTCACTCTGTAATCCAATCATTCATTCCAAACACTCACTCAAACCCGTTGAAAAATATAGAATTAACAACGTCATTAAAAATAAATTTTGATAGAGAAAAATCGCGATTTCACTGACATAATTAAAATTGTTAGCGTTTCATTGGTTCTTGAATAAATTGGAAGCTATGTATAGAACTTGTATGCATTTTTTATTTAGAGAGAGGTAATCACTATCGCTAGTTTTGTTCATGCTGAACAAAATTTGCGATATGGGATTCCCTCCCATTAATTTCACTCAAAACTCGCTCCACTCACTCATTCAATTTCATTCCTAAATCTTTCCAAAATCATTTACCTTGTCAATTTCACGATGTTGTTAACTGTTTTTTTTTTTTTGTTTGTTTTGTTTTGTGGCAGCGTCAGGACATAAACACATGGTCTTGGTTATGTATATAGCATGTATATATACATATTTTATTATTTTTCTTACATTGTGAATACTTTGAATAGCGATCCGTCACACGAAAAATGAAATACCTGGGAGTCTTAAAATATCATGTGTTGCCCAACATACGAAAATGAACCAGCCGTTGATTGCGCAAAGTTGCGGCACAAGTCTGACTGTGCGGGTTGTGCAGCTAAACGAGGCTGTCAAAGGTCGACACTTTTCGCAATTGGCCGATTGTAAGAATAGAGAATGATCACACTACCCCGAAGAAAGAAATTAAAAAAAGAAAATTTTGGTTGATCTGTCCTGTTAGCAAATTTTTCAAAGTTTCATTTACGATGTCCCGAGATGATTCTGTCTGCCTGCCGGATCATATTTAAAAAAAGATTTTATTTTAAGAAGTTAACCAGAGGATGCATTAAACTGTTAAACCATTCGAAGTTTTATTGATTATTTTTGATTCATAAAATATTTAGAATATGAAAAGATTCTGATGATTCTTTTTCTAACGACAGGTAAAACATAAGTTTGACGTCTCTTTTCCATAGGCTACTAAACGATATACAGTTGGGAACATCGTGAATTCGACATTCGATTTTGAATGAATCAGGAATGATTTCCGAATGAAATTTAATGGGCGTCATAAGCGAGTTTTAAATGATTTTCCGGGGAGTTGAAATCAGCGGTATTTCTTTACCTCCTTTTCATAAAATATTCATATTTTTTCTAATGTTTTGTCTACACGGACAAATCATGCGCTCAAAAATCAACGCCAGTCATAAAAGCAGCTCTTTCACAGTTTTTCATAGAAAAATACAAAACTTGTTCTTAGATTTGGAAATGCGTGAATGGCCCAAGGTCATTGGCACTCGTTGCTTTCAATGAATAATCTTTCATTTTTGCTTGTATTGATATGAAGTTTCAAGCTGTCAAACACCTTTACCTTAATCTTTGATTAAAGACAATAATGCACATGCGTAAATAGTTGACTTGAAATTGAAGAATGATTTTTTAGGCGTAAGTAGTTGCTTTATTTTTCAGAATGAATTTCACTAAATTCAGGAATGTCGGTCTTTCTTTCCATGCATTACCAGATTGAATCCTATCATTTTAAAGGCTTTAACATAATGAGGTCGTTACTTCCGAATAAATTTACAAAAAAATCAAAAATCACTTTTTTCCAATCTGTGAAAGAGTTGCTCTAATATCATGATATAATGTTCTCATTTTAAGGACGGAAGTTTTAAGAGAAAATAATCCTTACATATTTTTTAAATATTTTGTGTAAAGTTCAATGCCGAGTTCAAAAACGGAGAGAATATAATATTTTTACGTGATATTTTTTATGTAAAAAGGTTTCCATGGTTACCATTTGAACAAAAAAAAACCCTAAAATGTTTTATCTCTTCGATGGACGATAATATGGCACCAGAAATGTGAATTAACACTAAAACATCATTAACTAGGTTACGAAATCTATTTTTTGGATTATACAAATGTTTTGTATTGCCAGGAAATCTAAAAAGAAAACTTTCGTTATATCCCTGAATTTGTAAAAAATTAGTGAACATTTCGTTCTGGAATTAAATTTCTTAGTGTTTTATTATGAAGAATCCCATATATAACTTTTTTATATTTAATATTTCATATTTTATATATCATGTAAAAATTTATTACGAGTTGAATATTAATAAATGAAAAATGTATGTTTACGTGCTACTTTTTTCTATAAAATATATTACCATCACAACCCAATTTTCCAACGAAAATGCAACACGTATACATCTCTTACTTATTGTGTAGATCATAAATCTTTTAATAAGATGTTTATAAAAAAAGAGTCATTGACGAAATTCATCAAAATATGTACGCATACACTAGTTCCGGCACTTTTTTTTAGCTACTTACAAATATTTAAAAACCAGTACCTGAATAGAGAATAATTTGAACGTTTTTCCCTTCAAATGGTTAGCTACATTTCAAGGATAAGTCTTTCATCTCACTCTCTTAAGAATTGAGATTGGCATATACGGCAATGGTAGAATTATGAGAAATCTGCGTTCTTGCGAATTGTGTAGTACAAACGATATAGAGGATGAGTTTCATTTCCTCCTTACCTGTGATAAATACTCTGATATAAGACGGATTTACATAGATAAATGCTTTTACCTACGTCCAAATGTATATAAATTATCTATACTCCTTAAGAGCAAGAATAAAAAGACTCTATTAAATCTTTCTAAGTTTATTAAGGAAGCTTTTGCACGACGATCAAGTTTGATAAATAACGTACAAAATGAGCAATGACTGTAATGATAGCAATAAGTTATTGAACAGTTCAGTCATTAGTTTTATTTAGAACTTGCTTCTCTTCCAGTTGATTTATTAGGATAATTATCTTTTAGGTTCTTTGATAATGTTATCTATTTTTTGATGGATCCAGAAATGTATTGAATTCATGATCAAGATATGTGTCAATTTCACGATGTTACTAACTGTGTTGTGAGATTCGAAGTAACTTGATAATTCGAGTTCATTTCTTCGAACGATACGCACAATTAACTGCCGAAAACGACCTTCATTGAAATGTTGATCATATATAACGGTTCGAAGCTTCTTGAATGATTTCGGAGTGTTTTTGAGTGACTAGAGTGAACGATGGAATGATTGATTGGAGCGCTGAGCAAGTCAAAACGAATGGTTTTGATTGAATATATATAAAAATAATAAACCATTCGTGTAAAAAGCTTTTGACTGTATTGCTGTGTAATTTATTGTACGTATTATTTCATAGTACGTAGTATTTCATAGTTATAATTGATTTGGTGATTAATCTTTTGCGAACAGATTCTAGCAAGGGCTGGCACATTTTGATCCTTTGTATTCAAGTATCCAATTCTCTGCAATTGAAAGTCTGTCTATTTTCAAATAACTAGTCACACAAAATGTTTGCAATAAAGTTTTTTTTCCATTTCTTAATAAATTGCGGTACTTTCTTACCTAACCTTATCCTATACATGTATAAATATACCTTTTCAGGATGATCCACGATTCCAACTTATAGGAAAACATGTTAAATTGTGGCAACGCCACAATTACCATCTTTATTGTCTTGATTGCGTTCAATCCTGGCAATGCAATAGGGTCTTCTGGATTTTTGAGATGGCCAAACGCAGATCAGATTGTTCAACTTTTGTGTCCTTCGTCGAGTATTTGCGGTATAGAGAAGACGATCATCGGACCGATGGATCCATGTTGCACAGGTACATACAGTAAACAACATAGTGAAATTAACATGGTGATTGATTTTGGAATGATTTAGGAATGAAACTGAATGGGTGTGTGGAGTGAGTTTTGAGTGAATTTAATGGGAGGTAATCCTATATAGCAAATTTTGTTCAGGATGAACAAAATTAGCTATATTTATTACCTCCCTTTGATAAAAAAAGATACATACAAATTCTATACATAGCTTCCTATTTCTTAAAGAACCTATGCAACGCTAACAATTTGAATTATGTCAGTGAAATCGCGATTTTTCTCTATCAAAATTTGACGTTGTTGATTCTATATTTTCTATGGGTTTGAGCGTTTTTGAATGGTTTGAGTGAATGTTTGAAATGAATGAATGGACCGCTGAGTGACCGCTTAAGAATGCTTTTGATTGAGGTGAATGTCAATTTCACGATGTAACTAACTGTATAGAGTCGAGTGGTGATGAAATAGAAAACTAATACTACAGGTCATCTATAAAGATATGAGCCAGTGCATGACTTTTACAACAATTTGAAATGTACGCCAAGCAAATACCCTGACCAGCCTGTGCATCTGCACAGTCTGGCCAGAGTTTTTGCTTATCCCTTTTTAGATATATCAGGTCTAGATGTGTTCTCTACAGACAGCCAATCTTCCTGTTGCACTGTTGGAATGTCCAGCCTGTTTAATGATTATGGCTCACGCATGTTTCAATTTGATGGAAATGTCACGCACTGGCTCATATATAAGAAAGTATAATTGTTCTTGATATTCATCGAAGGAAAACAGATGCCCGCGTTACAATAAATGCCGGTCGCAAAATGACGTGATAATATCAATTATGAGGTCATTTACCAGGTAACAAAATAATGTTTTATACGCTCTAAATTCATTTGCATAGTTAGTCCACGGGTGTAATACATTGTAACATTCGTGTAATATTAGAAACAATTTACTCCCGCAACGTACGTTATATGATGAAATTGAAGTTTTCAGCTTAAGACGTTTCTCTGATCTTTATCCATGTTATTTGCAACCCAATATATGCTGGCAATATGTACAAATTTAATAAAACTTTAATATATTGCGAGGTGTGCTACAAGAGTTAAACAGGGAGTTATTTGATACCAATGCACATGCACAAAGTACAGATGTAAAACAATAAAAAAAAGAACAAAACAAAAAATAACACCCAGTCGAACAAGTGTGCGTGCTAGATGATCTTTTGTCATCGATCGATACACTCGAGATTTATCTCAAAACAATTTCCATTTGTCGATGGTGAACTTATCTAGATATTCGAAATTCAGAAGAGTGCAATTTTGGGGGAACTGGGTAGGCCTATGTTTCAATGTCCTTGGTCACTCACGGAACCTCATTTTTGGCGGACGTTTATATTCACCAGTGTTAGTACACGAGAACAATTCAGTCAGATATTTATAGATTTTCAAAAAAGTAATTCCCCAGGAACGTTTAAATTACCTATTTTCAAGATTTGTTTCCAAAAGTCAACTGTACCTTTTGAAAACGGCTCGATACGAGGGTTGTCTACAATTTCTAGATTGAAACAATCTCAATACCCATTTTAGATACGAAAATGCTCGTCATTTTGTACCCTGCGTATTGAACTTCGCACAAGAAAAATAAGGACAAGGCAGTGATTCGCTCGATTGTGATTTCTCGTGGTCTATGGGAAACAACAGCTAACTGGATTTTTGATTCGCTGGTTACTGTCCCCATTTTGTAACAACTTCGGGTCTAGGATATACACATGTACGGTTTATACAACAGTGATACGTTTGGCTTTTTTACTGGTATCACTTAAAACTTGAACCCGTCTCTCATTAAATTGACATTCCGAGCCACCTGTGTGGTAAGCGTGTTACACGTTATCACTATCAACTATACAATACCTGTTTATGCTTCGACGGTTGTACTAGACTAGCCATGCGATGAAAGGGCAGGAGGAAACAGAGAACGCGTTCTCCTATTGCAGTTGATAATCGTAGAATAATGTGAGACAGCAGCTTGAGGCTAGGAAAGGATGTAATTATATTAATAGTAGTATATTTAACAAAAACAGGCAAAATTCCTGTAAAGTACCCACCCATTCCGTCCAATTTGAAATGAAAGATTTCTGAACAACCTTGAAATGAAAAAAAATGTATCAACACAGAAACTTGCCGGACTTATGTCGAAATATTTTGCATTATGATACTTAAATAACTCATTTTCGCCGCTTTTCCACAGTAAACGTCCACCTTCAGAATTTTCAGTGCTTTGGTTTACTAATAGATCTCCAAGTCAGGAGTGATCTTGGTACATGTAGCTCAAGCTCAATTTCGTTTAAAGTTAGCTGAACTAGGTTTTACTTGTATCTAAGAACTTTCGTGATCTCCTGACATCTAAAAATCAAAAGGCGTTATTTATACCTTATCAATGCTAAATTTGAAGACCCTACCCCCATTCTATACGGATAAGAAATTACATAATTATATAGATATATCCATTCAACGTTCATTCAAACATTTACATGTAAAGACGTCGTGCAAATGACATTTTGAAGGATTTTGAAATTGTTTCGAAGTGAAATGTAATGCATTTGATGAGTGAGTTTTGAATGACATTAAAGGAGTGTAATATGAAGTCGATAATTACCTCCAAATTTGGCGAACCTGTCGAAATTTTATTATTCCATGATAGAAATCTACAATGTTGATATTTAATGCCGATATATCCCTTTTTATATGCTGCCAACTTAAAAATAATTTCTTGATTCCATTCTAATTCCATTAGATTAGTCCAATTTCTAAATCTGGAAATTTACAAGATGAATGTTTTTGGAATAAATTTGGGATGAAATTGAATGATTGTGTGGGTCGAATTTTGAATGATTTTCAAGAGAGTAAAACATAATTGATTATCCGATTGGACGAAATATGCAATAAGGTATTAATTCCTTTTAATAAAATCTACGGTTAACAGCATCGTGAAGTTATCAAGTTAATTGATTTTGGAATCATAATGGAATTAAATTGATTGGGTGTGTTGAGCAAGTTTTGCGTAATTTTCAAGGGAAATAATTCAATATCGCTAATTTCGTCCCATTGGACGAAATTAGCAATATTTCTTGAAAAATTATACGTTCGTTTCTGTTTGTGTGTCTTCATGGACCAATTAAAACACTTTAAATTCAACATCAGACATAGAATAATTTGATCGTTTTTTAATCAATTGTTGAACGTCCTGAGCCATTTCAATTTTCATTTGCTGATTTCGGAGCGTTGTTTATCGATTCGAGTGAGTGCTTTAAATGAATGAATGGGGCGCTTAGTGAATGGTTTGGAACTACATGTATTTGATCCGAATTTGTGTCTATATGACTATGTTTTTAATTGTATCTATGTTTCCTTTTTTGTCTTCACGTTGAAAGCAGACGTTTAAGAATCAACACTAGCCAATAAAATCATGCTTAATTGATCGATTTATTGAAATATTCATCATTTTGAAGGCTTTCGAAACGTTTTTGCACAACAGAGCGTTTTTGAGTGATTGCGGTGAATGTTTGGAATGAATGTTCGGAGCGTTGAGTGGGTGGTTTTAACTTTTCTATTTCGCCATGTGTTTAATATATCATCTTTATGTGGTTACAGAATGTTTATGTGGTGATGAATGTAACAACAACTACGAATGCTGCATTCGTGAAAACAACAAGACGGAGTTTGAAACCTGTCTTTATCTCCGCTCGAGGTATAACAATTTTTTCGCGTTTGTCCGAGCGGAGTACTCGATGCTTTCTTATTACGTTGTCACAAAGACGCCGCACGAGGGTTGTTTTGAGAACAAGGGAAAATGCGAATCTACAGACACCTCTACTATATATCCGGTCTACTCAGAAACCACAAAAAAGATATATTTTGACGTTGATTGTGCCCTCTGTCATGGTGTTGACAAGGTCGTGGAACCAGAATATTATGTTTACTGCGATGAGCTAGGGAGCTTCAGGTATATTAACTTTGACGAGGAAATCTCCAAGTTTTTAGAAGGTGACAAATCTTCTTTGTGTTACTTAAGTTATACATTTCCTTCCTTAGCTATAGACAATCGAATATGTTCTATCCACGCTGTTGATTCCATCGATAATTTCATTAATGTCACAAATGAAACAAACATAAGACGCAATTACAATATGTCTTTAGAAGACATTGCAGAGGCATGTATTAGCAGTTTTTACTCTCCGACGTATCGGGCTTCAAAAGGGAAGATGTACCCAAATCCGTTTTGCTACCTTTATGGAGAAGGGACGCATGAAAAAGACTTCTGCTACCAGTCGAGCGGGAATCCCCTTGGACTGGAGTTCACGGCATTGCTGAACCCGAAAATTAAAGCTATTCTACCAAAACTATCAGAAAGGCGAACACGCAATTTAGATCAAGCGTGTTTGAAAAGCATATCACAATCAGCTTATCAGGTAATTTGCATGTGCACATGTACATGTATGTATATCTAGAAGTGTATTTCTTGAAAAACACCTCCCTCTCTCTCTCTCTCTCTCTCTCCCTCTCTCTCTCTCTCTCTCTCTCTCTCTCTCTCTCTCTCTCTCTCTCTCTCTCTCTCTCTCTCTCTCTCTCTCTCTCTCTCTCTCTCTCTCTCTCTCTCTCTCTCTCTCTCTCTCTCTCTCTCTCTCTCTCTCTCTCTCTCATTCAATATATATATGCAATTTCATCGCACAAAATTATTTTTTTTTTATTCTCCACGTCAATAGGTTTGTGAAGGTCTCTCTTCACACCGTACAATTGATAAGTAAAACACCAAAGGTATGTATGGCAATGACTGTAAATTATTTCTTTTAACCGCGTTTGTCATGTTGTACTTTTATTGGTAATATACTTCCGAAATGATATATATAGAGAATAATATGTTAATGTCTTCAAATATCAATGTTATCTGGTCGAGGTTGGGAGCAGCCGAGATAAGATAACATTGATATTTTAAGACATTTACATGTTATTCTATTTATCGTGAAATCGTTTTTCAGCGCTTTTATATAATAAACCCTTAAAAATCAAAGAAATTCTGGTGAAAGTGTTTGCAAATTGATTCTAAAAATAGGCTACCTGATATCATGTTATGTTATCAGACAGGCGATATCAGGTCAATACAGACTTCATTGTATGATAAAATGTCAAGTCGACGACCAAAAGGCTGTGATCATAGTTTATAAAAAAGGTAAATATTTCATCGAAGAAAGTAAGTATAAAAATGTAACGGCACCACCGACAAAACATGTGTCATTGTAAACCTTTCTGATATTTCAAAAGTATTCAACTTCTTCCGAATTTTCAGAAACATGAATCGAGTAGGAATTTTTAAATAGTAAAGAAAATCTTTTGATTACAGTTAACAACATTGTGAAATTGACAAGGTAAATGATTTTGGAAAGATTGAGGAATGAAATTGAATGAGTGTGTGGAATGAGTTTCGAATTAATTTGATTGGCGGTAATCCTATATCACAAATTTTGTTCAGGATGAACAAAATTAGCGATATTGATTACCCCCCTTTAATGAAATATACATACAAGCTCTTAACATATCTTCCTATTTCTTCAAGAACCGATGAGACGCTAACAATTTGAATTATGTCAGTGAATCGCGATTTTTCTCTTTCAAAATTTATTTTGAATAACGTTGTTAATTCTTTATTTTTCAATGGATTTGAGCGTATTTAAATGGTTTGAGTGAGTGTTTTGAATGAATGAATGAAGTGCTGAATGAGCGATTTAGAATGGTTTTGACTGAGGTGAATTTAATTTCACGATATAACTAACTGTATGAATGTAAGATGTCCCGTTGCAAAAAATCAGCTCAACATCTTCCAAATTTTCTACATTCAGACGTATGATAGAGAAATGAAGAATAAAACTAAACTTTAATCTTGTAACTCTATCTAGACTCGTTACTTTTGTTTACACAAAAAGCCTACGAAAAATCTGAGTAGCCCTCAAAATATAGTTACGAATATCTTGAAGCTGACAGCAAATATTTTGGAATTAAAGATGTATATCAGAAAGAAATTGGATGAGTGAGAGGCACGAGTTTTGAATGATTTTCAAGGGAAGTAAAGAATAATCGATGATTTCGTCCAATTAGACAAAATTAGCGATGTTTTTTTACCTCCCTTTAATTAAAAAAAAAATGGACCGTCTTGATTTTGCGTCTTCAAGACAAATCGGACGAGTAAAAATCAAATCAGCCAATAAAATTGTGCTAATATTTGTTCGATTTGATTGAAATGTTGATCATTTTGAATGATTTCGAAACGATTTAGACAATTTCAGAGCGTTTCTAAGTGATATGAGTGAGTGTTTTGAATGGACGATTGGAGCGCTGAGAGAGTGATTATGAATTTGATTTGATGAACATGATTTTTTAATTTAACGATGTGCTTCACTGCAATAAGATGCTGTTTAAGTAATCATGTCCTTCCGGAGTATCTCGCGTGTCTCTGGTACATTTAACAACATTGTGAAATTGACAAGATAAGTCATTTTGGAATAAGATTAAATGAGTGTGTGGAGCGAGCTTTGAGTGAATTTGGTGGGTAGTAATCAAGTATCGCTAATTATGTTCAGGACAAAGGAAATATTTATTAAATCCCTTTAATAAGATATGGATACAAGTTCTATAAATAGCTTTCTATTTCTTTAAGAATCTCTCAGACGCTTACAATTTGAATTATGTAAGTGAAATCGCGATTTTTCTAGCTTTTTCATTTTGAATAACCTTGGCTAGGAAAGGCTGTGATGGTTTTACTTGTGAGAAAAATACCATCCAAAAAATCCATTATTAGGTGTCCATCCGCCGAATATATCTTAAATCATATTTGAAAGCGACGTTATACCCCTTTCAATCAATCAATCAATCGACAAACCTGTCTTCTTCAGTGGTTCAGTGGGATATTTTTTTTTTTTGCAGAATGATGAATGGCAATTCAAAATCACTCACTTCGCGCTCCAATAATTTATTCCAATCAATCAAAAACGCTCCTAAATCGTTCGAAACGCTTTGAAATCGTTCGAAAGGATCAACGTATCAATCAAATTAATCAAATTATTACAACATTTTTATACACCGGTGTTAGTTTTATAAGCGTTCTATTTGTCCGTGAACAATAAAATCAGAAGAGCACTTAATTTTTTGAAAAGAGTGTGTGTGGGGGGGGGGGGGGTAAAAATTATCCCTTATCATCGATTTTGTATTATCACCCTTATGAGTCATTGAATCTCGCCCATTACAATCATTCAAATACATTCTGAAATCAATTAAAATTCATTCAACTGTTGAATTACAACTGTACATACTTGATCATAGTTCGAAGAAACGGATTTTGAATTCCCTTAACCCTTTGCTGTTTAATCCCTGCTTTTTCCGTGCCTGTGATTTTATGATTTAGAAAACATTGTGATTTCTTCTTTTTCCACACTATTTTCTATCCTACTGAATGGTTACTTTTCAAATTAAATCCACTTTAAAATTTCGTCTGCAAAAGCTTTGAATTTTGACAGGTCCAAAATTTTGTTAAACAGGGAAGGGTTAATCATGTTCGATACCAAAACCACTAGGGCACTTGGAAAGGATATCAGTTATCATCTTGGTACAGTTAACAACATCGCGAAATTGACACTCACATCAATCAAAACCATTTTAAATCGCCCTCGCAGCGCTCCAATTATTCATTCCAAACACTTACCCAAACCATTCAAAAACGCTCAAACCCATTGAAAAATATAGAACCAACAACGTCATTCAAAATAAACTTAAGTAGAGAAAAATCGCGACTTCGCTGACATTATTCAAATTGTTAGCGCCTCAAAGGTTCTTGAAAAAATAGGAAGCGATGTATAGAACTTGTATGCATTTTTTATTAAAGGGAGGTAATCAATATCGCTAATTTTGTTCATCCTGTACAAAATTTGCGATACAGGATTACCTCCCATTAATTTCACTCAAAAGTCGCTCCTCACACTCATTCAATTTCATTCCTTTATCATTCCAAAAGCATTCATCTTGTGAATTTTACGACGTTGTTACCTGTACAGTTTATAAGATCGTGAAACTTACTAAAAACGCTCTAAAATCTCTAAAAAGAAAAAATAATAATAAAGCACTTTATTTTAAAAAAAAGGCTATTTCACTGATATATTTGAAATCATAAGCCCCTTATTGATTCTAGAAGAGATAGGAAACTTTTTTGTAGAATTTGTATGCATACGTAGGGGGATGAATGAATATCGCTTATTTTGTTCATTCTAAACAAATTTATCGATATTGTATTGCCTCCCTTTAATTTCACTCAAAACTGTCTCATCAGATTCATTAAATTTCATTCCAAAAATCATTCATCGTGTTAATTTCACGATGTTGTTTACTGTATGAATTGCGTGCTTATTCAGATTTTTTTTATTTCAGAATGACACATGTCGGCCTTTGTCATGTCCGATCGGACATATTATTGACAGAAATGGTACGTGTATTTACTTCGGAGAAAGGGTGTACAACCGAGGTAGAATGAATATATATGTGAATCTTATTCTGATTAGCCAATTGGATATTAATACGAAACGGGATAATCTACTGAATCTGAGCATCGATGATTTTAAAGCTATTCTACAGGTATCTGACGAATGGCAAATTGCTTTCTGGGGATATTCCGCCGATATTCCACCAGACAGTCAGCAAGACCGAAGAGAATTTATCTTCATTCTACATCTTGTCATCAACAATTTAGCTAAGGGAATAGAACTGATAAAAACGTGTATAAACAAAGAGGTGGATATTCTTAATGACAAATACACTCTTACTTTTTATGGTAAGAATTTAACAATTGAAATGGCGCTGCCAAAAGAGGTACTCGAAACGATTCATTGTTCACAAGTAGAAAATATATCTGAACTCGATCTTATTGAGAATGACGTTCCGAACTGTTGGAAACTGGTCGCTACGGGTATGATTCCCGGTCGCTATTTAAGTGCCGAGTCTCTTTCTAAATTATATTTTTGCGATGTGGTTGAATTGATGTCTGGTGAATACCGTCTACTGGCCAACAACTCTCTTCTCTTTAATAGCATAGGAAGTAAGTATCTGCACAAAAAAGAATTTCTCATCCAAACTGACGAAAACAATAAGAAAATTGTTAAGATTTGTCTCGAGGATTCTGGTCTATATAGACCCAGTGTCAGTGCGTCCTTCAAAGATAGACAACAAAGTTTTGATACCCTTATGTTTATATTAATTCATCTGGCCTTAAGCAATTAAAAATA
The DNA here is from genome assembly GCA_948146395.1 of Fragum whitleyi. NCBI lineage: Eukaryota > Metazoa > Mollusca > Bivalvia > Cardiida > Cardiidae > Fragum > Fragum whitleyi. Next base: position 33,927,998 of record OX411555.1, read on the forward strand.
TACTTTACAAACTTTAAATTTGACAAAAATACAGATTTTGTTGTAACTTTCAATATCTTCTTTATATACTGATGAGTGTCTTTTTCACTGTGTTTATTGGGGTATAAAGTGCAATTACCTTAGCACATGGCAAATAACGCCCGTAGGTAATCTGCATTTTCCAAAGAATCTCGTCAGATCCAATGTTTCATATCATCATGGTGGTATTTAGTCAGCAACACTTTGGACACACAATAAGTAATGTCTTAAAGTGACGTGATTGCTTCGGTTGAAATTTTGGAATTTCCTACAAAAAGCATTATTCGTGGTTTATGAGGAAGAGTTGGTGTCTTCTTTTAGCTCTCTCGCGAGTTTTATTGAACCATTTAGAAATATCTTATGTCAAAATCCTTTGAATTGAATTTATTGTCAAGCAATCCACTAAAATCATATAACAGTTAATAGCATCGTTAAATTATACCTCATTCCGATTTATTAAAGGGAGTTAGAACAAATATCTTCTGCTTTCGTAAAATCCGTCTGAATTTTACTGAAAACTCACTCCACACACTCAATCAATATTATTTCATAATCTTTAAAAAATCATACGTCTTGTTAATCTAACGATGTTGATAGCTGTACCTACATGTATGTTTATAGTGTATTCATTGACCGATGAGGAGAGCAGGCGATTTGATATCGAGTCCGGTGGATATTTCTAACGTTTAAGGTGGCAATGGACAGATGCTTCTCGACTCTACAAACAGGAAATGGGTTTTCGTTTATTTTACGGCTCTTTTTGTACATTGTTTAAAAAGACCGGTTCTCGAAAGACTCTGCTTATGGAAAAAACGTGGAATGATGATGGTAAAATTTCAAAACTGAACCCCTTTTCAACATTTGATATCAATTGAATGACTGGATCATTTAATTTAACAAAAAACAAAAAAAAAAAAAAAGAAAAAAAAAAGAAAAATCGGTATAAGTGTCATTAAATTAGGAGGCGTCACTATGAAATAACGAAAAACTTTCCTATTTGCGTGGAAAGGTATGCTGAATTTTTTAACATGTAAAGGAAAAATATGTTTTTTGAACATATCGGAAAATAAGAAAAAATCGTTGGGTATTTTTTGTTCAAAAAATAGGTTTTTGTGGCACTTTTCTCCCTTAAAATCACTAAAATTACTGCATTTTTAACATTTGGAGATGTATTATGCTAATACAATTGATCACAGAGAAATTTCCTTGGCAACAACCATTATGTACGTGTATAAGGTCTGTTTTAAAGCTATCGGCTGGTACTGAGTTTATACTAGACTTAAAACGAATATAAACGTTTAAATGAAAAATGGCCATTACTACTCAAGAGCAGATAACTCTAGCATGAAAACGAGCATGGAAAGGTGCCTACAAATTTTGAAATAATGACTATACAATGTTAATCTATAATAAATGTGAACAAGAAAGAATTCATTGGATGGACAAAAGTTACGTCATGTGTCAATTGCTACCCTAAGAAATGCTACCTTAAGAACGTCTTAAATGAGAAGATTTTCAGAATAACCACTTGATGATTCTTTTTATCGCTTATTTTACTTTACGCGAGGGTGATATCTTGAAGTCGGAAGTGTGAAGTATGAAGTTGGAAGTTTGAACTACGAGGTGTAAAGCTGGTACGGTGAAGTGTGAAGTTGGAAGTGTGAACTGTGTGTTGGAAGTGAGAAGTCAGATAGCAAGATACAAGATACAAGATAGTTTATTGACTTAAAATTGACAGTTTCTCGTCAAATACTATACAACATACAAAAACATTAATGATCATGAACATGCACATGTAAACAAAAAATCAACATTTTAGGTCTATTTACAAAATGGAAGAGAAGCTAAGACAAAGTTTTACATCTCTTATGTTTCAGAAGCTAAGAAGTATAATCTAAACCAGATCTTCGTGTCAAACTTTCTTTTAAATATTTTGCCAAATTCAAAAGAACGTATCTGTTTTCGGTATTCATTAAAGTTATAAATTTCATCATGCTTGGGCGAGTATAGTAGTATTTTTTCAAGTAGGGTTTCCTTTTATCGGAAAATAATGGACACACTAGCAAATAGTGGAATTCATCTTCTAATTCATTCAAATCACATGCCAAGCATATCCTTTGGTTCTAATCAATTCTATACAAACCATACCTACCTGTTTCTATTCTTGGAGACATAGACATAGACATATTCTTTATTGACACAATTAACATAAAGTTTCTGGTCAAATTACAAGTAACATGTATATTATCTAAATATGTGAAAGGTCAGCAACAATTCCGTAAGCTAAACAAATTCATAGCTACATTTATATTTTATGGAAGGATACTAACTCTTTTCTGAATTTGAGTGAAATCGTTGTGTTCTTTTATTTGCGAGAATGAGAACAATTACTACGACAGCAACCACAACTGTAATTGTTATTGTAGCAACCATCATCATTACTGGCAAGATTGTAATACGATAGAACATGTGAGACTAACGTCTTATATGTCTGAAAATAAGTTTGCTGTACGAGGAGTTAGAACAAGACTTTATGAAATAGTTCGACAGCTCGATGGCTCAGTTTCAATGCGTAATTTATGAGAAGATAGCCTCAATTTAGACATAGAAATTCTGCAATTGCATTTTCTTACATATCGATTGATGTACAAAGGATATCTCCCTAGTTCGCCGTATACCGCCATGCTTGAAGTTGATGTTTTAACTTGTAGGAGTTGTTTGCAGAATTTCAAATGGATTCTCTCAATTTTTTTTACTCATACCGAACCCACCAATTTCGCAGCCAAAAGTAAGAATGGACCCGACAAAAGCGTCGAATAATTGCAACATTGTAGACGGTTTAAGACCCAATTTTCGAGTTTTACTGGTTAGAACATTCAGCGCTTTTAGTCCCTTACCTATCAAGTACTCTTGGTTTAGGTTAAAAGTACCGGTGTAATTAAAAACAGTACCTAAGTAATTAAAATAATCAACATTTTCTAAATCATTCCCATTATACGTCCAGTGCTCGTCATTATGAACAATACCCCGCTTTCTAAAGACCATGACTTTTTTTCTGAATTGATTGCAAGCCCCCACCTGTTACAATAGTGAGAAAGTAAATTAGGGCTATTTTTTAGGGTCTGAAACACTATTTCCGAGGACAACCATGTCATCGGAAAACAAAAGTAAAATAAAGGTAATATCGTCTAACGTCAGTCCTGAAGATGGTCCCTCCAGAAGATACAGTTCTTAGTCTTCTAAAAATAATGAGAATAACAAAGGGGAAATGACCTCCCCTTGTTTTAAACCTACCGCACAACTGAAGAAATCCGAGTAAGAGTTACAACCCCTTACGCAGACTTTCACATTTTTATAAATGGAGTTCTGTTTCCAGTTCCGGTTTGAAAAGCTGGTTTATTTTTCTGCTCTCGTAATAAATTGGATTTTGAGACTTTACAATGGACTTTGTTTACTTATTTCAATACAAGGATATAATTGATGTATAATTCAATATGAATCTTGTGAAAGTTGACCAAGATTTATGTTGGAATATGTTGAAAATAGGAATTTTGACTTTTCCTTTGTGTAAGGGGTGAGTAGTTTTTACTCACAGTGTTGATTGAATAGGTTGTAAACACGGCGGGACTAAATGGCAGTCAATGTTCTTTAACGGAATCACAAAATGATGGTAACTATACACAGTTAACGCCAGCACAACGACCGTGCAGTATGAGAAGGAGCGATACGGACTTAGACGAGTCTCAAACATGCGTCATGAAGGTTTATACGCCTGGCAATATTCAGACAAACGATGAATATGATAACGCTTATCCAGCGTTTGACGATATTTGCGGGACCCCTCCCGCATCAGATTATAATTGGCAAGTTGTAGACAGGACGTTAAGCCTCTTCAAACAATCCACTAAAGATGACTTCATTGTCCAAATAATCGCAGAGGCGGACGGTAAGGACGAAAAATTTGAGGAAATTCGTTCGATTGTTTATGAGTCGTGCACAGTAATGAAAAATTATCCATTCCCAAAGATGCTGAGTTAAAGCGACGAAAGAGAACTAGAAACGGTGATCGAGTTTCGAATAAACTTGCTTGTGACATTTATTTGCTACTGTCTTCGTTAGAAAATGCATGTTTTGATGGAATAAAGGATTTATTAAGTCTATCCAAATCAAACAATAGGTCAGATTTAAACTCGACGTCTACAGTAAATGACAATGATCAACTAGCCCTGTGCCTAAGTCAATTTTCTGTTTTGAAAGACATGCTCTCAAAGATTCAAAGTGATATTCTTTCAATAAAGCAAGATAGGGTAGGGAAAGCTTCAAAAAATCCATTACTGAGGATATGAAGTCTGTAAAAACAGAGCTAACTTATTTACACACCAGTGTTCAGGGTGATGTTGATAATATACGTATTGACATACATCGGATTGAAGACGAAAAATCGTCCGGTATAGTGAGTCTAAAAAATACTATGAAATTAGTTTCTGATGACTGCAAGCTGATCTCTGACAAAGTGGTGAGCGAGGATATAAAAATTCGCGATTCTATCAGTTCATTGACTAAAACAGTTGATAAACAATTTCAGAAACTACAATCTAAAGTATCGAACTTATGCAAATCATGCCATATAGGCGATTGTCAAAGGGCAGATACATCTTTTGTAAACGAACGCCCTTCCAGTCTAATCAGTGTGGGCCAGTCTAGCTCATATAGAGACGTTTTGACCGGACAAGGGTTAGAAACGGAAATCCACGTGCAGATCAATGATCAACGACCATGTGATTATTCGATATTGGCATGTGAGCAGTCAAAACATTGTCGCGACGAACAATCAGTCCAGCCGGCACGTGACACTCAATGTATGACGAGTTCTGCCCCCCCCCCCCCCCCCCCCCCCAAGTAAACATAAATAGTGGCCCTATTATTAATTTACCGAGTCAAAAAATCGCAGTCCAAGGAATTCCCACAATTGTTGACAAAAGCGTTTAGCACAAAAATCTTATACGTGCTCCAGATCAAGGAATTATCACCCAAAACAAAGAACAATGTAGTAGATCATCCCGTGATAATTTACTCAATAAAAGTAATAAGGAAGATCATTACGATGATGATTATGATGATGACTTTACCGAGTGTTTGATTAAAAAGACAAAACGATTCTCTTTAGGGGGATTTAAATCATCCGTTAAAACTCAAAAACTAGTTCATTATGTGACAAATAGAGGATTAAAAGTTACAATGCTAAGGGTCTTCGGTCAAGGTTCAGGCCGATCGGTAACGATTAGGCTTAATGTAGAAGCTAAGAACTCAAATAAGCTATTAGAGTCTGGTTTCTGGCCAAGAGGGGTGATTTGCAGACCATGGATGTCTAAAAACCAATACATGAAAACGTTTCACTCGAAAAACGACAATATAGACATTGATCAAGATGACAAGGATATAAGCGCGAATGTGCTACGCAACAATCGCTGTAGAAATAGGAGGTATAACGCCCCAACAGATCGTGAATTAAATGGTACCGACTACGATCAGCATCGTGACTATAGTAATCACTACAGCAGTGATGTTGATCATAGGACGGATTACGATGAAAATTATGGCAATTATGGCAGCTATGAGGGTGGAAATCGTCACAGTAATAATAACTATTAATGTATCAAACAAAGGGAGTTATACCTCAAATATTTTCTACACAATGTATAGTTTAAAAGCTTTATTCTGCATTCTCATCGTTATTTCTCAAATATTTCATATTATGTCTTCAATTCATATTTGTACCTGGAACGCCACTGGATTATTGTCTAGTGCTCTTTATCTCAGTAACTTGCTTGACTTTAAAGCTATAGATATATGCGGAATATCCGAGCACTGGCTGCATCCCGCAGATTTACATTTCTTGAATAGCATAAACTTAAACTATAACTGTCTGGGCGTATGCGATTCAGATCTCAATATATACAGAAATAGAAGAGCTAGTAAAGGTGGGGTCGCTTTCTTGTGGAAAAAAGACCTTGATAAATTGATTTTTCCTCTTTGCATTGAGAGTGACAAAATAGTAGGCATACAGTTCCAAGTTGCACAGGATGTGTTTGTATATATTTTACAGGTATACTTACCTTGCTCTAATTACAGTATGGCACAGTTTCGTGAGCAAATTGAACTAGTGTACAATTTACTCAGTACATATTCTGAATTTGGATCCGTTATAATGATGGGTGATTTCAATGCCCAATTAAATGGCTCCAGATACATTAAACAGACTGATAGCAGAGGTCGTGATCTGTGTGATCTGATGTCTGTATTCAACATGTTTAATGTAACCACTTCTTCCTTTTGTACGGGTACCCAGACTAGCTATGTGTCTTTTGATAAACGTCACGAATCGCTTATTGATCATGTATTTATTACAGATAACATAGTGCAATCTATTTTACTATATCACTTTCTTGACGATAATTGCTTAAACGTATCCTCACATCGCCCTATTTGCTTGAGGTTGGGGGTAAGTGCATTTCAGCAGCCTGGTCATGTTGATCATTTAAACAAACCCGTAAAATGGTCCAAAGTATCCGAAACACATATACTTGATTTTCAATTAACCCTCCACACTATTCTTAAAAACCGGGTAGATGCATTGCCTACAGATATTATTAAAATTTATATTGATAATCTTTATCAGTGTATAGTAGACAGTGTACAGGAAGCGTCCGATTCAAAATGACCACATTCTATATATCGGTCATATCTGAAGCCTTACTGGTCTACCGAATTGCGTAAACATCATTCAAATTTGAGAAATAAACGCAAGGCGTGGGTTCTCGCTGGTAGGCCTAGGGGAGATAACTTTACAGCTTATTCTGAGTATAAGAACGGTAAGCGTACTTTTCGTCATTCGCATAGGTTAGCAACCGAAAATTATTTACAGCAAATAAATGCTGATATTGACAGTGCAGCTGGTATCGATTCACCTCTGTTCTGGCGATTATTTAATACAAGGCGTAAACAGACAAATGGTTTTACGAGTAATGAAATTAAAATCAATAATTCTATATATCGAAATTCTGCAGATATATGTCGAGAGTGGGGGAACTATTTTGCAAATCTTTACTCCGACACCGACAGTGAATCATACGACCAAAGTCATTATGACTTTATCACCCAATGTGTCTCTACAATTGAAAATAAACCTACGGTGGTCAACGAGAATCATATCATAGAAGAAGAAGTATCGTCTGCTCTGTTAACGCTCAAATCCGGCAAAATGTGCGGTTTAGACAATATTTGTAATGAGCACCTCATTCGTGGTGGTCCAATGTTAAAGCATTACATTACTCATCTATTTGATTTAATGTATTGTTTCAGCTTTATTCCAGTAATACTCAAACACGGTCTTATTACAACACTGTATAAAGGGGGAGGCAAACCGAAGAATGATGCTAAGAGCTATCGTGCTATAACACTTTCTTCTTGCATTTTAAAATTGTTTGAAAAGGTTCTTTTAGTGCGGTTGCAAACATCAATCACCATACCGCTACATAACCTTCAGGGTGGTTTCCAGCCAAATATGGGTAGTCCTATGACTTCTTACATTTTACATGTAGCAGAAAGTATTAATTTCTGTAAAGAAAAACACACCAAATTATTTACTTGTTTTTTAGATGCACGTCAAGCATTTGACCGTGTTTGGCCTTTTGGTCTTTTCATTAAGGAGGAAAGACTTGGTATTGGACTTAAGCTTTTTAAAGTTGTGATGTCAATGCACCGAAACATGTACAGCAGAGTTATGTTTAAAGGCTATTTTTCTCACTGGTTCCCCGTTTTACAGGGTACCAGACAAGGAGGGGTCTGGTCGCCGTTTCTCTATTTAGTCTACATCGACGAACTTATCAATCAGTTAGTATTTAGCAGGCTAGGATTACAAATTCGAGGAATTAATCTTTGCGCTCCTTCATTTGCAGACGACATGGCACTTTTATCTCTCACGCGCAGCACACTGCAGGATATGGTTAATATTTGTTTGAATTATTCAAAGAAATGGAGATTCCAGTATAACTCATCTAAATGCTCAGTTGTTGTTTTTAACGAGACTAAATATTCCTTCCGAAATAGGTAAAGGTCTTGGACAATGGGTCCAAATGTTTTAACCGAACAAGAAAATGTCACCCATCTTGGTATACTGTATAACAAATATTCCGCGGTGTCGGGCATAGTAAAACATGTAGATCGCAAACTACGCGGCTCATTCTTCGGATTAGTGAGAGATGGTTTACATCGTAACGGGCTTAACCCATTAACTAGTTATGATATATAAACCTGTGGTATCACCTAGAGCCCTGTTTGGTTGCGAATTACTTCCCGCCCTCTCCAACCGTTATACGCTAACCCTTGAACAGTCTCATAGATTGTGTCTAAAACACATACAAGGTTTACGCATGAGATTGCGTACAAATGTTGTACTAGGCTTATTAAGCGCCTTACCGTTAGAAGCTCATATTGATCAAAGGAAGCTTAACTTTATTGGTCAAATGTGCAGGCTGGAGAGGGATTGTGCGGCTAAACAGCTATTTCTCTATAGGCTTTGTTCTTATACTAATTTTTCATCTAACAAAAGTATTGTCTCTGATGTCATGAACATTTGTTCTAAATACGACTTACATCATGTGTTGGATTCTTATATCCAATCGGGCTCTTTCCCGAACAAACAAATATGGACACAAATGCATTCCTCCAAGGTTAAAAGTCATTTTGTCGATGAATGGAACCTGAGAACATCTGCACCTGAATTTACCTTGTACAGACTGATTTTTTTCTCAAGTCCAGTGTGGTTTCTGGGTAGTACATACCCGTGTCTGCTAAGTGATTGTTTCTCACTCGCACAGCTAATATCGTATCTACCTCTCTCTATCGCTGTATGTTCTCGATGTGGTAAAAACGATATTAACAGCAATGTCACTAAAAATATAATCACAGAATGTTTAAGTCTTATTAAATGTAGAATATCTCTTGATCATACTATATATGATAAATTGGTGTGGATGTATTTAATTATTTAAAAAGTTTGAACTTTGATTGTTATGTTGAAGCTATTTTTGGGTTAGATAATAACCTTATTGCAATATTAGGCGTAAATATTGATGATTTTTTTGCTACAGTGCTGAAATTTTTGGACAAATGTTGGAAGTGATATAATTCAACTTAAATCAATGCGTTTTTGATCAGAATGTGTTGATTTAATACCTCGTAATTACAGCTTGATTAAGTTTATATACCCGAGTTTCTTTTAGAACTACACAAACAATGTATTTATCAGTAAGTTAAGTGATCACCTTTAACTGATTTGTTCCCTTCTGGATAACTTTTCTTTTCGATTCGGATAATTTTTCTAATTCAAGGGATTGCAAGTACTACCACTGTCTGTGACTGTATTTTTTTATAAACTTAATATTTACATCTTTTCCCTTTTCTACACTATCATATTTTCTTTGCACTATATTTGTCTATCTCCGAACTCACTCTTCCTCATTCTTCTCATATGTATGTACTTGCTGTTATATTATGTGAAATCTTGTTTGTTTGCTTTTATGTCCATGTAATTTTTGTATATATCATGTATTTTCAATTATGGAGGAAATAAATAATAATAATAATAAAGCTGGTACGGTGAAGTGTGAAGTTGGAAGTGTGAACTGTGTGTTGGAAGTAGGAAGTCAGATAGCAAGATACAAGATACAAGATAGTTTATTGACTTAAACTTGACAGTTTCTCGTCAAATAATATACAACATACAAAGACATTAATGATCATGAACATGCACATGTAAACAAAAAATCAACATTTTAGGTCTATTTACAAAATGGAAGAGAAGCTAAGACAAAGTTTACATCTATTATGTTTCAGAAGCTAAGAAGTATAATCTAAACAAGATCTTCGTGTAAAACTTTCTTTTAAATATTTTGCCAAATTCAAAAGAACGTATCTGTTTTCGGTATTCATTTAAGTTATAAATTTCATCATGCTTGGGCGAGTATAGTAGTATTTTTTCAAGTAGGTTTTCCTAATATCGGAAAATAATGGACACACTAGCAAAAAGTGGAATTCATCTTCTAATTCATTCAAATCACACGCCAAACATATCCTTTGGTTCTTATCAATTCTATACAAACCATACCTACCGGTTTCTATTCTTAGAGACATATACATAGACATAGGCATATTCTTTCTGGTCAAATTACAAGTAACATGTTTATTATCTAAATATGTGAAAGGTCAGCAACAAAACCGTAAGCTGAACAAATTCATAGCTACATTTATATTTCATGGAAGGATACTAACTCTTTTCTGAATTTGAGTGAAATCGTTGTGTTCTTTAATTTGCGAGAATGTGAACAATTACTACGACAGAAACCACGACTGTAATTGTTATTGTAGCAATCATCATCATTACTGGCAAGATTGTAATACGATAGAACATGTGAGATTAACGTCTTATATATCTGAAAATAAGTATGCTGTACGAGGAGTTAGAACAAGACTTTATGAAATAGTTCGACAGCTCGATGGCTTAGCGCGAAACAGCCGCAACCCCCTATATGTTAATAGGGAGTTACAGTTAATAACATCTTATAATTGACATTCACCTCAATCTAAACTATTCTAAATCGATCACTCAGCGCTCCAATCATTCATCCCAAACACTCACTCAAACCATTCAAAAACGATCAAACCTATTTAAAAATATAGAATCAACAACATCATTCAAAATAAATTTTGACAGAGAAAACTCGCAATTTCACTGACATAGTTCAAATAAATAGCGCCTCATAGGTTCTTGAAGAAATTTGAAGCTGTGCGCAGAACTTGTATGCACTTTTTTATTAAAGGGAGGTAATCAATATCGCAAATTTTGTTCATCCCGAACAAAATTTGCATAATAGGATTACCTCCCATTAAATTCACTCAAAACTCGCTCCTCACACTCATTCAATTTCATTCCTAAATCATTCCAAAATCATTCACCTTGTCAATTTCACGATGTTATTAACTGTACAACAGCTTCACCCTGAAACATCGAGTTAGAAGCTAGCATAACGATTTACGAAGCATATATGACTCACGAATGAATTTTCCGAGATTTCTTAAAACGGATATTTTTTCAGTACTTATTAATGTGACAAATTTGAAAACGCTTGGCTTATTATAATAAAACTTGTCTATATACTTTTTTCTTAAATATTCATAGATCGGACAGACCAGAACAAAATGCTATTCGTCCTCTATATTTTGAGAGTCACAAAACAGACAGTATCTACGTAATGAATCCGTGAGTTCGCGGTTATAACGACCAGTTTCAATTCGTAATTTATGAGAAGATAGCCTCAATAGCAATTGCCTGATAAATTGTCTAGGTATCTTTCAAAACTAAACCTCGTTTTAAATTCTTTGTACAGATTGAGTGTTCTACAAGAGTGCACGTTATTAAACCATGATTGTTTAAAAACATCTATCAGTCTATTCTTTAAATCTTGTTGGAAAACCTTCAAATTATGTTTTAAAGGATTTTCCCAAATATATGAAAAACCGTATGAATCCAAAATGTTTTTGATACCGAAGCACCAGTTAATGTTGCCACTAAAAGCATCTAGGCGAAGTGAATTATAAAAGGTTTTTATCAAAATGGTTTTAGTATCAATTAATTTACACCAAAATTTTATCATTCTTACATATCGATTGATGAACAAAGGATATCTCCCTAGTTCGCCGTATACCGCCTTGCTTGAAGTTGATGTTTTAACTTGTAGAAGTTGTTTGCAGAATTTCAAATGGATTCTCTCAATATTTTTACTCTTACCGAACCCACCAATTTCGCAGCCAAAAGTAAGAATGGACGCGACAAAAGCGTCGAATAATTGCAACATTGTAGACGGTTTAAGACCCAATTTTCGAGTTTTACTGGTTAGAACATTCAGCGCTTTTAGTCCCTTACCTAACAAGTACTCTTGGTTTAGGTTAAAAGTACCGGTGTAATTAAAAACAGTACCTAAGTAATTAAAATAATCAACATTTTCTATATCATTCCCATTATACGTCCAGTGCTCGTCATTATGAATAATACCCCGCTTTCTAAAGACCATGACCTTTTTTTCTAGATTGACTTCAAGCCCCCACCTGTTACAATAGTGAGAAAGTAAATTAGGGCTATTTTGTAGGTCTGAAACACTATTTCCGAGGACAACCATGTCATCGGAAAACAAAAGTAAAATAAAGGTAATATCGTCTAACGTCAGTCCTGAAGATGGTCCCTCCAGAAGATACAGTTCTAAGTCTTCTAAAAATAATGAGAATACCAAAGGGGAAATAACCTCCCCTTGTTTTAAGCCTACCGCACAACTGAAGAAATCCGAGTAAGAGTTACAACCCCTTACGCAGACTTTCACATTTTTATAAATGGATCTTAGAACTCTCAGCAGTTGGTTTTTAACATTAGAAATGTCATTATAAATCGATTCTTTGACGTACAAAGCCGTACCACCGCTACAACGCTTAGTCCGCTTATTTTGAAATTTTCTAAAGAAATTAAAATGTTTATAGCGTTTTATATCTATAACAGAGTTAGAATTTGTCCATGTTTCAAAAAGAAAGATAATATCATGAGAGACAAGCGTATCAATGAAATCTTGCTCTTGAAGTTTATTTTTAGTTAGTTCGTGCACATTCCAGAGGAAACCACTGAGTCCCGCCTCCTGCCCGTCCTAGATTTTAACCGGTTTTCCATCGTTAAACAACGTATCGTAGCTAAGCCACGCCTTCTTTCCCTCGCGTAGAGCCTTTTTCATGAGCGGATAAAGTGGTCGTCTTCGATCAGCAATTTCTTTAGGAAACTGCTCGTTGATATAGCAGTTGGAGCCTTTAAGACCAAGCCCTTCTCTTTTGACGATCTCCCTATCCTTATAATACGAGAACTTGGCCACAATATTTCTAGGTTCAAGATTGCCAATTCGGTGGACTCTTTCCAAAATGAGGTTCGTGACGTAACCCTGGTCTAATTTTAGCTTGTCAACAAGAAACTGGCGTAATTGAATCTCGGTATCCTCGGGTCGCTCGTGCATAACCTCTGGAATGTTTGTAAATATCAGATTATTGCGCATACTCTGAGATTGTAAATAAGGAAGTGTTTCCTTCGAATCAGATTCTCCTGACTTTAAATTTTCCACATCGTCTTTCGTACTTTCAATTGAGAATCCAAGCGACCTCACTTTATCGTTGATCTCCGAAATGCTGCTGATATTCGTATTTAGATCCGACCTCATTTTATTGACCTCAATCTCGAGATTGTCGACCTTTTTCTCCAATGTTTCTAGTTTTTTAAGTTTATCATCTACACTAGAAAGTTCAATGTTCATAGCACTTAGCAGTTTCATAATGTCCAACAAGACGGTTCATTTAGCCCCATCCCAACCGACGGACCTGGTGACGAACTTGTTGACGGACTATGTGACGGGCCAAGTGACGGACCATGTGACTGGCCTAGTGACGGACCTGGTGACGGTCTTCCTTGCGATTTTGGTGACGATGACTTTTCCTCATCGACTGACTTCTCGACAGACTTCCCGACAGACACACCGGATTCTACCTTATTCATAGTTTTTTTGGATTTGTCCCGGTGGGGGACTACTACTAGGGGTTTCAAATGTAAATTGTTTAAATCACTGGAAATGTTAATAGTAGATTCGTCGTAAAGAACTGTATTAGCGTCTCGAATTAAATCACTTACGCTCTCGGTGACCTCGTTGACCTTTGGTGGAGATCCGCCATTATGTGCACACTTTAATTGTCCATTTTGCTCCTCACTACTCAGTTTTCGTTTACCATTATTTCTACTCTTTTTTCGCCTTCCCATTGGGTTCAAACACAGCGAAACACAGAAAATTAGTCCAGCGGTGTTTATTTGTCAAAAATATGCCTCAAAACTACTTCAATCCTTGAAAATTCGATAAAAAAAAGCGAGACGAAATTTTCCATGTGTTGTCCCTGACCAATCACGTTACCCCTCAGAGAATGGGAAGACAATCTAAATTTAGAAATGTGCGAACGCCATTTTTTTTTTGTTAATTTGTCTAGGTAATAAGGCAAGTTAAACGACTCTTTCAAATACTTATATGTACATAATACTGAGCTGTTATTAATAAATTTATATTGCCTTTGTTGGAATTCGTCTATTAATTTTTGTCTAAAAATCTGGTAAAAATATTCATGGTTTACAAAATAAGGATCAGACCATACATAATCAAATCCGTGATCGTTTAATAGCTTTTTAACGTTACTTCACCAGTTAGTCCCGCTATCACAAGTCAATAGCGCTTCATAGGAAGATTTGATTATAGGGTTATTAGAATTTAATATTTTACCCCAGAATTTAATTATTTTGCAAAATCTAATGATATATAGTGGGTATCTTCCTAACTCGTTATAAAAAGATGCTTTAGCTGTAGAACTTTTAACATTTTATTTTTTTTACAAAACTTGAGATGAATTCTTTCTGGACAAGCTGATTTAAGTAGGTTGTCTCGAAGACAAAGTTTCGAGTTTTACAATTTAAGATACTTGGGGCCTTCAGCACTTTGTCAGATAATATTTTATTGTTAATATTGAAAGATCGCGTATAATTAAATGTTGTTCCAAGATATAGGAAACTATTGACAATCTCAATTTTTTGCTCATTATAGTACCAAATTTCGTTATCTTTAAGAGCACCCCTTTAAGAAACCATAACTATGGTTTTTTTCTGTATTGATTCTGTATTAATTTCTATGCCCCATTTGTTACAATAATTTGATAGTTGGTCTAAAGTATTTTGTAGATCTAATGGGTCTTCGCTCAAAAGGACCATATCGTCTGCAAAAAGAAGAAGTAAAATTTTCATTTCATTTAGATCCAAACCTGAAGAATAGCTTTTCTGCAAATAAAGTTTTATGTCATCTATGAACAGAGAAAAAAGTAGGGGAGATAATATTTCCCCTTTAATCCCACATGACTTTCGAAAACAGGGAATGATATATTATTGACCTTCACAAAAGACTTTACTTTAGAATACATGTCTTTAATAATCCTTAAGAGTTTACCCTTTACACCTACGTTAAACAGTTTTTACCAGAGGCCTTTTCTGTATACGTTTTCAAAGGCTGTTTTGAAATCAATAAAGGCCGCGTATAATCGTTTTTTCTGAAACAACGTTTTCTGAATGAGGAATAGGAGTACCAATGTAGCATCAGTTGTAGATCTTTTAGGTCTAAAGCCGAACTGAGCGTCGGACAGGATATCGTTATTTTCACAGAGATTGCTTAATCTATGATTTAAAATAGAAGTAAAAATCTTTGAAAAACAACTCACCAATGTTATTCCCCTATAATTATTTACGTCATTTGGGTCATTTTTCTTGTGTAACGGTATGATAATACACTCTGACCACTGGTCGGGAAAATACCCAGAGAAAATAGCGTTAAAAAGATCAACCAGGTGTGAAGATATAATATCAAAACTTTCAATAAAAAATTCATCCATCAAGCAATCGCTACCAATTGCTTTAAGACGTGTGAATTTGGAAGGGTGAAGTATAAACTATGAACTGTGAAGTTGGAAGTCTGAATTAAGAACTATGAAGTTTGTATTATGAGGCTTGAAGGCGAAAGACTGAAGTGTGAAATGCGATGCAAAGTATGGCGTCGAAAGTCTGTTGTGTTGTTTTAAATATGAAGTCGTAAATGGAAAGAATAAAGTGTGAAGTCGGAGGTCCGAAGTGTGAACTGCGAAGAGTGAAGTGTGAAGACTTAAGCGTGAAGAGTGAACTGTGAAGAGTAATGTTTGCAGAGCGAAGTATAAAATGTGAACTATGAAGTGTGAAGTTGAACTTTTCAAACTTCCGACTTCACACTACACAGATACACATCACACTTTCAACTTCACACTTCATAGTTCACACTTCACTCTTTCCGATTCACACATGCACTTCACTCTCCGCAGTTCACACTTCATACTACTGCTTCACACTTCACATTTCTAAATTCAGATTTCGCAATTCAGACTTTACACTTCCAACTTAACAGTTCACACTATATAGTTCATACTTCCATTTTCCGTCTTCAAACATCATAGTTCCGCCTGCCGACTTCACAGTTCACAGTTTACACTTTAAAGATAATATGTGTGAACTGTGAACTGTTAATTTAAGGTAACTGTGACAAATAACATTTAAGAATTTCCGACTTTCACCGTCCCGTTTAGAAAATATTGAAAAAAGTCCGTTTT
Organism: Fragum whitleyi; assembly: GCA_948146395.1. Classification (NCBI taxonomy): domain Eukaryota; kingdom Metazoa; phylum Mollusca; class Bivalvia; order Cardiida; family Cardiidae; genus Fragum; species Fragum whitleyi. The sequence continues at coordinate 33,944,318 of OX411555.1, forward strand.
CTTGAGTGGGTGGGGAAATCGGCCATAAGATAGGAAGGGGTCTATCTTGAGGTGATGATAGTGCAATTAACTGCCTATAATCATGCGAAATATTTTGTTTAATATATTTGGTAGAAATGTTGTAAATTACAGAAAGTTAGTTTTGAACAAATACTTTTAATAAAAAATGCAAAGTTAGCCAACATTTCAAGACGTAAACAAAATATGGCGCCATTTTATAATGTATTTTGGCTACAGTGACTGTCACAGAAATTCCTCTTTTTCAAAAAGTATTGATGGGGCATCTCAAATGCCTTTTTCAAAAATTACTAAAATACTTCGGGCATTCAGGCTAAAAATATGAACAAAATTCACCGTGGAAAAAAAGAGAATATGGACCACGAGTTATGCAACCTTGAAATAAAAAAAAACTCATGTTTGACCATAATTATGTTTTAAGCTCCCTTATCGCGCTCGGGTCTTTATCAAAATATCTAAGTTGAATAAATTTATAAAGGCCATTAATTATATTTTAAAAATGCTGAAAAGTGTTCACTGCTCTTATAATATTACTAACATTTAATTAAATTCTTAATCTCAAGTGTCTAAAACTACAAAGTGTGTCCATTTGCCTGTAATTGCGAGAAAACATGAAGAAAATGGGGTTTTCCCGTGGGAAAAAGTAAGATTTTTCGTTTAATGAAAAAAGGCTTTTGCTATTATGAAAGAAATATTTTTTTTGGCATTGATTCTGCTTTCATTATTCAGTCATATACTGGTGTAATGTATACAAGATAATTTGGGTTCCTCTTTTTATGGTTTGCAAGTATCAATTAAAAAATACGTGTAAATCTTTTTAGTAAAAGCAGAGAGAATTTAATTCGGGTATAAGCGTAAGAATTCTTGTTCTCTAATTTTTCCGGGAAATCGGTTTCCGGGGGTGTGACTTCCGGCAGTCCTTTGGTCGGTACGCTTAAAGAAAGACAATTTCCTGCAAATTATTTTGATTGGTCGAGATATTTTTTGTACAGATTAACATTTGTTAGCAGGACCGAGAACTCATTCAAAACAATCAAAGTATAATAAAATTCATATTTTGATAGACTTTATTCCGATTTCCATTGAGTTTATGTGACTGTACGTCTTTTTTAGCGGGAACGTCGATGACTATGACGTCATCTAACTTACGGTCAAAACGACGCGCTTTGATTGACGGAAATAGCCGTAAATAACCGATTTAATTCCGATCTTCACACTAGGAATACCTTAAGGGGACATCACCCTTTTGACTCGCCAAAATGTACATTTCAAGCGACTACAGGTAGCCAATCTATTTTATGTTAATTCCATATCATAATCAGTAATCCCGATTTCTAACAAGGAATTACAGTTAGTTACATTGTGAAATTGACATCGCCTCAATCAAAACCATTTTAAATCACTCACTCAGCGCTCCAATCATTCATTCAAAACACTTACTCAAACCATTCAAAAACGCCCAAACCCGTTGAAAAATATATAATCAACAAGGACATTCAAAATAGATTTGGATAGAAAAAAATCGCGATTTTACTGATATAATTCAAATTGTAAGCGCCTAATAGGTTCTTGAAGAAATAGTATTCTATTTATGTAACTTGTATGCATTTTTTATTAAAGGGAGGTAATCAATATCGCAAATTTTGTTCATCAAGAACAAAATTTGCGATATAGGATTACCTCCCATTAAATTCACACAAAACTTGACCCACACACTCATTCATTTTCATTCCTCAATCATTTCTATTTCACGATGTTGTTAACTGTACTACCATAACAAAGTTTAAGTTCACTGCGGACAGATAAAATGGTCGAAATTTCGACTTTCTCAAGATCTCTCAATAAATGCTGAGATTTATATTTGGAGTGCGGAGATTAGCTAACACTCAATGAAAAGGGTCTAAAGCTCGTGCTTTTGACGTCGTGACGTCATTGAGGGGTCAACCCCTTTTCGACCCGCCAAAATCATTATTTGTAACTATTTTCTGAATTAAGCTGTCGATTTTTACTTTTTCGAAGATTGTGTCTCGAATTCCAACGCTGAGTATATATTTATGTATTTAATTGAAACATATAGTAAAAAACAACTAAACTTTCACGTTGGTATTACAAAGACAATTTACGAATTTATCATTTTAATATCAGGTTTGTTCTAACGGCAAATAGAGACATGGGAAAAGGTCAATACGTGCTTCATAGATGAACTTAGATGCTCGATTGAGGAGGCATATTTTGTTGACTCTGTTTGCCTGTTTATCGAAGTCTCATATTGTGTCGCAATGTACATTATAAAGGGCAGCATCGTAATCAAAGAAAATAACAGAAATAAATTAAGGTTAAATAAACCTTTGATCCCTCTCGAAATTCGGGGTAGTTTGTAGAACTACGGGTTGATATCGCAGCAGATCGTTGTTCATTTATTTAGGTCGGTGTGGCTAGATCTGCTGGTCGCGTTTCTCGTCGTGGTTTATCTGCAAAAATCGCAGCTTTTCGTTATATATTTTTACTTAGATTTCCATCTTATGTCGTGGATTTCACCTTTCTCTTTACCTATATATATATAGTTAGTGACATCGTGAAATTGACATTCACGTCAATCAAAACCATTCTAAATCGCTCTCTCATCGCTCAAATCATTCATTCCAAACACTCACTCAAACCATACAAAATCGCTCAAACCGATTGAAAAAAAACAGAATCAATAAAGTCATTTAAATAAATTGTGATAGAGAGAATCTCGATTTCACTGACATAATTCAAATTGTTAGAGTTTCATTGGTTCTTGGAGAAATTGGAAGCTACGTATAGTACTAAAATGCATTTTTTTTATTTAAAGGGAGGTAATCAATATCACAAACTTTGTTCATCCTGAACAAAATTTGCGATATGGGATTACCTCCCATTAATTTCACTCAATACTCGCTCTACACACTTATTCAATTTCATTCTTAAATCATTCCAAAAGCATTCACCTTGTCAATTTCACGATATTTTTAACTGTATCTGCGTAAATCGAGACACGTCGACAATCGGGAGTCCTCATCGATTCCACGGAATAGACGAGGTACTTTTTAGCTTACAAAAGTTTTAGCGATGTTCTGAATGGCATGTTGAAATTTGTGTGCTGATTTATTATGTATCCCGATGAGATGCCGGTTTTATTTAATGCCGATTTTAGTAAGGAGGCTCTCCTAGAGAATTTAGAAAAAAAATCGAAATCCGGAAGAAATCGGGGATCTGTTGGACCAAGGGCTAGAAATGTTCGTCTATCAATTCAACACGCCAAACACAGTTTGATAAAGGGTGAAATTTCTAGGTTTAGAAAATTGCGAACGATACGATTCATGGGAAAGAAATCGACCCAAGACAAAAATGAAAATGAACGACGATTGTCTCGCTTTTTACAACGATTCCATTTGAGAGGCTTCCACTGTTGTTCCAGCGTATGGAAAAAAACTGAAACAATTCGTAGCGTTCGTTTCGCTGAACGGTTCCTAAGAAAATCGTATAGTAAGTATCATCGTGAAAATGCTATTCATCTCAATCAAAACCATTCTAAATCGCTTACTTAGCGCTCCATTTATTCACTCCGGCCACCCACTCAATCCTTAAAAAAAGTCTCAAAAGACTAGAAAAATAAGAAAAACATCTACATTCAATATTAAAATGGCTAGAAAAAAAAATTCGCTGACAGAATTTAAATAAACTATTAGCTTCTGATTGGCTCTTCACGAAATGTGAATCTATTTATAAAATTTGTATGGATAATTCTTATAAATAGAGGTAATAAATATCGCTAATTTTGTTCATCCTGAATGAAGTTATCAATATTTATTACCTCGCTTTGGATTCACACAAACCACACTCCTCAAACACGTTCAATTTCGTTCCAAAATCATTCCAAAATAAATCACCTTGTCAATTTTACGACGTTATTAACTAAAGCAGAGAAGAAGGCGGTAATAGATAGAGGATAATCGTTTGTTTCAGAGAAAGATCGATTTATATTCATTTAGGTTTAAACCTATTTATTTTACATCGATTGGGAAACAAGTTCTTACAACTTAGATTAATCCCTCTCGATCCTGCTTCCTGGAAATTTCACCAGTACTCGCGCCGAATGTGTGCGCCAATGAAAGAACCAAGATCGATAGCCGCTCCCGGGAATCGAACTCAGAACCTTTGGGTCAAGAGGTCGACGCTCTACCTCTAGACCACGGACACCACATTTGATTTATATTCATTTCATGAACAACAAAAGCTATATTTTCACGAGAGTGAAAATATAGCTTTTGTTGTTCATGAAATGAAATATTAATCGATCTTACTCGAAAAACAAACGATTATTCTATTTTTTTCAAGCGAAAATGGGACAAAATGTGAAATTTCTAGGACATATTTTCGCAAAGCGCGTCTTTTTGCGCGTGATTGCTATGCAACAATTATTGTGACGTCACTTATTTCGCCCCGCATAGATGACGTCAGATAGGATGAAATGCACAAAAGCAGGGTATAAGTGTTTGATAATTTAACTGCTTTTGCGGTGAGATTATTAAGTGATAATCTACCGTTATTTCTCGATAAACCACCGAAAAGCATTAAAGAATATTCCGTATAATCTGCATCTACATTTAAACTATAAAGCCACCTATCTGGCATCAACCTAAATCTACCCTGCGTTCAGGATGACCAAACGGTGCAAACAATAGGTAAAAGATATCCCGCTTTGCATGTGTGTGAATTTGCAAAGCGGGATATAACTAGTGAACAGTTTGTACCGTTTTGTCATCCTGAACGCAGAACAGCATTCAAAAGCGGACTATTCGCTAAACTTTACAAAACATACATACTAGTGACATTGAGGAAAAATCAAAGCGCTAAAAGCGCTGAAGGCCTGGTTGATAAAGACACAAGGTGACATTTGAAGCCATGCACTCCCATTTTTTAATTTTTTTAGTAAAGCTTTTTTAAGGCGATAGAAACCAAGGCATCAGTTTACCTACACGGATCGTAAGCCACATTCCGAACTGACTTCAAAGGAAAAATGTCGAACGGTTTGCTCACTTTATAGCGCTGAGTCCGCCAAAAACAACTAATTACCAAGGTATAGATTAATACGCCCGATACCGCTTTGAAAACAGGCGCAACTCGCGTGTTTATAATTTTAGTTCGTTTGATTGGTTTACTACTAGTCAGTCAATTTAACCATTCGATCAGTCCGACTAACAATCGTAGTAATGCTATTTTCTAGGGGCACAAGCTCTTCGGCTCTTTCTTTTACATTGAATTGAATTCAATAAAGAAGTTGATAGGGTCAATTTCTCCCTTTCCCACAATATCGTCCACCCCTTACTCATACCCTACTATTTCGTTTTAATTTCTACCCTATATATATATATCAAATTACATTCATGTTGATTTATTGTCTGCAACCTGTTCCAAGTTGTCCCTGTCTTAATTTTTTATCATTTTACAGATTTATAAACAACATCAACAACAACAAAAACCCCACGAGTGCCAATTTAATTGCAAGATGCATATATAAAACGATAAAATTTCAAAGGTTACAAACTGTACAAGTAAAATTGTATTATATTCAGGATAGGGATGAGCTAGGCTTTACGGACGCCTTACGATATCGCAGCCTGTGATTTTCAAATGATAGTTTTGATATCAAGCGATCTTACTTTCTTTGGCGCATGTGCTCACAAAGTCGTGCGGATCCCGTCTCAAAAAATCCTTCTGTCCTCTTGTACCCATGAGCCAATGAAATACGTATGATGGTAAGATTGTAGCAGGATCAACACACGGACACCGTGCGATCAGATAGCTATTTATCTGTAGACAATACGGCCGCTGTATTGATTCCTTACAGTGCAACATCGTAGACCATAAGATGATGCAATACAGATTAACGAGCAAAATATCGCACGAGAACCGCTGTCCGTGCGGTGACCTTGCGATGCGTTAAGGACGTTCCCATCGCTTGCGGCCTCTGTGCGGCCTTGCGTGTTTAACAACAACTGTGAACCCTTGGCAAGGTCTACGGCACCCGTGCGAAGATCGTGCCCACGCGCAAACGTATACCGCCACACGAGCACCACAAATCAAAAAGCAAATAATCTTAAATTTACAAACTGTTACGCGTTACGATAGATAGGATTCAAGTGTAGTTGTATTACATGTGATAAGAGTTACAATTCTTACCGATCCATCGTTGCCAAAATTTTACTATTCGAACGGAAGCCTGTATGTATTATATATGTACCCCAAAAGTGATGATATTAAGTAATGTTCACGACTTGTACACCGCACCAGGTCGACTAAATTACTTAAATAGTTTAAAAACCATAACTTTTTTACTCAATTATATCGCCATTCGGTTCACGATTTGGGCACATAGATATATTTTCTAATGTAGTCTAAGCTTTCAGCCATGAAGAAGTCTCGACTGTCTTGCATATCAAAGCATGTCACCAAATATACGCCACCAAGTGTGATGACGTGGTATATATACCACGTCATGATGACGTGGTATATAGAGGCTTGTTGACGTAAATTTTGGGTCCTGTTGTATTTTGCGCGTCGTTAAGGAATACAGAATTTCATCATTCAGGGGGGTACATACACATTCCATAATTCCTCAGAGCCAATTAAATGCCTAAGCAAGCACTTGTACATTCTTATAAATTCAGTTTTAATGATTTTTCTTCAAAGATAAGTTTGTCTCCCATTTCGAGTAATCCCGTTGTATTCCCCCTACAAAGTTAAAAGCACTGTTCCGCTTTAACGGCTCGTCAATCCATTTTTGTTTTAGCACAACATTATAATCAAATGAACATATTTTTGGAATAAAAACAAATATTTGGATATTCCATTTCGGGGTAAACACACACCCCTCGCACGCACACACACACACACACACACACACACACACACACACACACACACACACACACACACACACACACACACACACACACACACACACACACACACACACACACACACACACACACACACACACACACACACACACACACACACACACACACACACACACACACACACACACACACACACACACACACACACACACACACACACACACACACACACACACACACACACACACACACACACACTATATCAAAAGTGTTCCTTATCAAAAATTGTGTAGTATATATTCCATAGTCTGTAGATATTCATTGGCGAAATTGCAGTTCTGGGTCTTTAAATTTCTCAGGCAGTACGCAGATACTATTATATATGTACTGCACAGATATTGATCATTGACATATTCATCTTTCATATCTTTCATATTAATACATTACATATGTTTGAAAATCCCTCTTCAGTATTAAACGATGCATGTTAAAATTTGTGATTTTTTTCTAATGTGTATCTAAAAACAATGATATTGTTGCATGTATTTTGAAATCTACTTACCAGACGCCAGAATGTGAGAGTCTGGTAAAGTTCACAACATTGGTGTTTTGACAATCATCTCGATCTAAATCATTCAAATCACTCGATCAGCGCTCCAATCATTCATTCCAAACACCCAATCCAATCACGCCCCGACATAGTTAAAAATGAGTCGCAATTCATAAAAACGGCCAATATTTCAACCAAATCAATCAGTTGTTAGCATGATTTTACTGGCTGGTGATGATTTATAAGCGAGAAATTTGTTCATGAAGACAAAAACTAGAAAAAGATATGTAGATTTTCGTTAAAAGGAGGAGAAAAAAATATCGAAGGTAAACATAACCGATATTTTCGTCCGAAATTTTCAGTTATGTTTACCTCTGTAGAAAATCATTCAAAACCTGCACAACACACTCATTCAATTTCTTTCCAAAATCATACCAAAAAACATTCAACTTGTCAATTGTTCGATGTTGCTAACTGTATCAGAACATATACGCCAAAATTCAACTCACATCCATCTAGAAAAGTTGGATCCTCGTAGTATCCATCTGAGCGATGAAAGAGAAAGTTTTTGTTGATTTCATAAAGGTTTGAATCTAAATAACCTCAAGACATTACTGGAGTACGCGATAAAGAGTTTGAAAAAAAAAATGAATGTATAAATATCCAGAAATAGAAGTCCTGAAAGTACCGAACGAGGTTTGGGTGCTTAGAATGCTTGATTCCTAAAACAATATCTTAAGGAGATGAAATAAAACGAAATTAAACGACTCGTTGCGGCAAAAGAGAGCCATCGGAGACTGGCTATGGTTCCCGAATAAGGCTTTGTAACAAAATTATACGCCATAATTGCACAAACAAATAAAATGAGTCTTTTGTCGTAATGTTCTGCAAGTCTGCAAAATATTGAAGGAATCTGTTTTGATTCATAGGCCCGAATCTATTATCAATGAATACAAGAGAATCACAAGCTAAGGTTAACTTTTCTTATTGATTCGTTTTTGTTTTTTTTTTCAAAGAAAATGTTACTCGCATAAAGTAAAATATCAATCGAGACTTGAATTATGTTCTTGATATTGTGACTGATTTCCGTACATTTTTACCCCGAATAATTCAAAAGTAAAAGAGCGACATGCTGCCTTACTTTTAGGCACATTTGACCACAAAATCAAAGGAAATATGTTGCAAGTTGCGTTAAAACTTATCCACAAGATCAATTGAAAATGGACGAGAGGTAGCTAGTTATATCGCGTTTCTACCAGCACGAAGCCTGTAACACGCAATCCAAGTTAATGTTTTCACAGTATGTTTTATATTGATTTCAAATGAAATTCTGATAATAATCATTAATAGTTTTTATGTCCATCGTCGATTGGCTTCTAATATAAAGCTTACATGTACATGCATGGGCTACATTAGGCTGTTTTCGCTCAGAGTTCCATTCATTCATTCAAAGCACTCATCAAACGATTCAAAAACGCTCCAAACCCACTGAAAAAAGATAATATCAAAAAGGTTATTTAAAATAACTAGGGCTAGAAAAAAGATCGCGATTTCAGTTACATATTTCCAATTGTAAACGTCTGATAGGTTCTTAAAGAAATAGGAAGCTATTTATAGACTTTGTATCCATATTTTATTAAAGGGAGGTTTAAATATCGCTAATTGTGTTCATCCTAATAATATACCTTTATCAAGTCAAGCAAACTGTCTCTTCGGAATAATAATCTATAAATTAATTCCAGTAAAAAGACAACTACTGTGTTCTCTAAAAACGGATCCGACCACTCGATGATGACATGGCACCAACATAATATAAAGTAAATTGTATGTCCGCCATGTGAGAGGAGGTATTTAATAGTCCAATATTTTACATTTAATCCCCCCTACCCATTGAAGACATTTAAACTTTAGTCCTACAATTACACATTGTATCACTCTCCACAACTTCATGTACCTAAATTCACGATTAAAATTCTATTTAATGATCTTGGTATACTTCGAAAACACTGTAAAACAAGAGGCCCAAAAGGGCCAATGTCGCTCCACTGGCACTTAGGCCTAAGTATTCATGATAATTTATAAATAAATTTCATTTTAAAGTATTTAACAAAAACATAATATATTTATAAGAAGATATTTATCAATTTTACAAGAGGGACTTTTTTCCATGACCTGAAATAATATTTCCAAGCAACTTTTTTGCCCATAGTCATTTGATTAGCAATATTTTATTTTACAAAAATATGTCAATAAATGTACATGTTGTGAAAACATGAAATGTTGCATCACAAAATTCCCCCTTTTCTATGACAAAACAATGTCACTCCAAAACAAAGACAGCTGCTAGTGCATGGCCTAAGAACATTTTTGTGATGTTTTGTTGAATTCTTACAAGTGGTTTCAAAGAAGAACATTTCATTTATATTGGACCATTAATCCGTTACGCGACAACCTATAGAGCCCATGTGACCGACCTGATCCAACTTTAACCCTTTCCTGTTTTACAAAATTTTGGACCTGTCCAAATTCAAAGGTTGCAGACGAAAATTTAAAGTGGATTTAATTTGAAAAATAACCATTCAGTAGGGTAGAAAATAGTGTGGAAAAAGAAGAAATTGCTTGTCAGAAGCAATTTCTTCTTTTTTCACAATGTTTTCTCAATCATAAAATCACAGGCACGTAAAAAGCAGGGATTAAACAGCAAAAGTTTAACTAAGAAATCTGAAAGAGCATTCCCTAAGCATGATTGTTATTAAGTTTGGTTGAATTGTGCACCAAAGTTTCAAAGAATAATAACGTTCTAATATTTCATTATATGAGATATTTTTTTTCTTCAACGGCCTGTAGAGCTCATCACAATAATCCAATCATAGTTTATCCGAGAAATCTTAACGAGCATATTTAATGGATATTTTATCTAAGGGTTTGTTTAATTTTAACCAGTGTTTACAGAGAAGAATATTTTTTATTAAGATATTTTATTATATTGGACCATAAAGCCCATTTTAACAATCCGATTAAAATATGAACGAAGAAATAAGAAAAAGCATGTCCTAAGCACCATTTCAATGAAATTCTCTTGAATTCTGTCCATTAGTTTTAGACAAGAAGATTGTTTTTATAGTTGTTCATACTGGACCATTATTCAGTGACGCGCCGGCCCACGATTCCTATATTATCAATCTGATCAGGATTAAAAGACGAAATCGAAATTAGCATGTCGTATACATTATTCCTAGGAAGTTGGCTTGAAATTTGACCATAGGAGATGATTTTTTTTTATTTAATTTCATTGGACATTTTTTTAATGGCGCGACAGCCCGCAGCACTAATGTTATCAGCCAAATCAAAATTTAACGAAGAAATCTGATCGAGCATGTCCTTACCATTATTCCAGTGAAATTTGGTTAATATCTGCCCAGTAGCTTCAGAGAAGAATATGTTTAAAGAAAACAAATACGGACGTACGGGCGAACGGACGCACGGCTGCACCAGGCCATGACAATAGCCCCACTGGACTTGCCCACTGGACTTGGTCCAGTGGAGCAAAAAACTAAAATTTGTAAAAGATGAAGATCATTTTACCTTTGGCTGAATTGAGTTGTACTTGCAATGTTTATTTTAAAAAGTGGTAGATGTCACATGTCTATTTCGTGTCCTAGACTCTCATTCTTAAACATAACGGAACGGCGGCTTCTCAAGGAGAAAGTACCCCAGCGTAACGTAACGGTGTGATTACCTAATTTCGGTGGTCAGAATTGGTGGGGTTTTTTTTTCGAATTCATATTGAGAAGATGTATTGGCTTAAAATATCAGTGTTATCTGGTCGAGGTTGGGAGAATCCACATGTATCATGACAAGGTTTAGCCGAGTAATGAAAAGTTATCACAGAAGTTACTGAATAATATTGATGTTTAAAAACAGCTAAAATTGTCTGTTACCTTCAATGATGATGATAATAAAAAATAAATAAAACAAACACACACACACATAAACGGGGGGGGATAACTTCAATCGCATTTTGTTAAATTTATGTCCTGACCAGCACTCAACAGTCGAGCGTAGTCTACCGAAGGCGATACTCTTATTTACTGCACAATCAATCGCTCATTTTTCATTACGCTGCTCAGGGAACATGCAATGAATAGATCTCCTGATATCACACAGGTAATGTGTATTCCATGTTTCACGTAATGGTATCATTACCGTAGGGAATAATGATTCAAAAATGGCGGAAATGCGCTTATATTTGTATAATGATGGAGATGATGCATTGTATAATGGTTGCCAGAATATATCTAATTTGTTTCCATTTATATTTTAGATTATGTCATAGTTTGCAGAAGTCAAATCCAGGGATTTTTTCAAATATGATGCAAGTGCCTTCCTCCAAGAGCAATATAGGTACTTTGAGTAGTTTTGCGCGTACCCTTCAAATTTCGCGGTAGATTAATACTTACGATGTTAATACATTAAATAGATTTTTTTGATAAATCGATTTATATTTCATAATGTAGTTGAATAAACATAAGCAGTTACAAGAATCAGGAAAAAAACACTCTTCTGATCAAAACAGTTGTATATCGCTCAATCAGCGCTCCATTCTTGTATTTCAAAAGCGAACCAAAACGAATTAACAAGTTCCATAATCACAAAAAAAGCCCAACAGCTTAATGAAGCAATTGACACATGGGGTCATTCTTCCCTCCAAATGATGTTTATTCTAACTCACATTTTAGGTAAACATTGTATAAACATAATATCAAAATTTAAAGGCTTATTTCCGTACTCGTTTTAATGCTAGAGTTATCTACCCTTCGATGGTTCCAAACGAATTTCTCTTTGATCAATTACATTTAATAATGTACCTTCAAATGTAGAAGAAATTTCTCTAATTGCTGGTAATTTTAAAGGGGAAACGCCATAAAACGTATATTTTGGGAAAGTCACTCAATGGCTCTTTTAAAATCTATCCGATGCGTTAAATTCTTTTTTCTTATTTGGTGAAAAAATCTACATAACTTTCCATTCAAATAGATGGGGTCTTTTTTTCATTTTGAAATGACCCTTCATAATTGAATGGAAATTTAAATGAATTTATATATATCGTTGAATTCATTTCCTTCGGCAGAATCTTATAAAAACTTTTTAACAACTCACACAAAACACATTAATTCAATAAAAATACCCACTTCCGGTCCAATAGCCGACGTCGATTTATACATGTACTTCATACAAATCGGTCGAGTTCATCTTTAATATTAAACAATTCTTGAATATGGAAAGTCTCTGATTGATTCGTTAACATATAGAAAACTGTTTATCAAAAACAATTCGTGCAAAAAGTATTTTGTTTGGGAAAAATGTTTTACAAAGATGCGAAATTTTACTCCGTAGGGTAATATTTTACCTCGCTGTGGGGAAATATTTTTTTTTCTTTGCCGAAGGGTTTTTTTTCTTACCTGTGGGATTACCTGTAGATTTTTTTTTTTTGCTTGCTGTTTGGAAATTAATAACTATATTTCAGCCATTTTTGGGTTTGTTTGTTACATCACCGGATTTTTTTAAACAGGCAATGGTAACAAAAAATAAATAACGATTTAGGGAAATATTTTTAGCTTCCAGTAGGTTACCCTCGCTGTGATGAATTTCATCTTCCTGCAAGGTAAATATTCTACCTCGCTGTTTTTTTTTCTTAACTGTCCGCGGAGAAAATTTTTAACAAGCTGTGGGAATTTTTCAACCTTGCTTTAGGGAAAATTCTTTACCTTTGCTGCGGAGAAATATTTCAGCCATGCTTTTCGGAATTCTTTTTTCGATGTGGGAGTATTTTTTTACCAAGAAGCGTGAAAATATTTACCTTTCTGCTTTGAAAATTTAAACCATGTTCCAGCTTTTTCTTTTGCTACAGACTTGTCTAAGAAAAATATATATACCACGAGTCAGTGAAATACTTTTGCTTGGTGCGGGGCATAATTTTAAATCTGGTTGCCAGGTAACAGTTTTACTTGTCGCGAGGAATTGTTTCCTTTCTCAAGTATTTTCTTTCATTGATACCGGAATAATTTTTTTCCTTGCTTGTGGGAAAAGGTGCATTTAAATGTTTACCTTCCCGCGCAGAACTATTTTTAAAGACTCTGTGCTCAAGTTTTTTCAACTTTCTGCGGGAAAAGTTTTAACCTCGCTCCTTGGATTTTTTTTCTGACTGCGTGGAATTATTTTATCTGGCAGCAGTTTATTTTTCTTACCCTGCATTTCAATTTTTTCTTCTTTGTTGCGGTTAACCTTTTTGTAACCTCTTCTAAAGGGAAATTATTTACCTACAGGAATCTTTTTTAACCTGGCTGTGGAGATTTTTTTTAAAGAAAATGCTGCAATGAGTGGTGTCAGCTTTCTGAATGCAAAATTCGTAACCTAGCACCAGGAATTAAAAAGGGAACAACTGCTTGGTTTTTGTTTACCTTACTGGGGGATTTTTTAACCTCCACGTAGGAAATGTTTTACCTCGCCGAGTATAAAGTTTTTATTCCATGCTGCATTGATATTTTTTCACCATATGATAAGGATTTTTATTCTTTTACTTCATTGCAAGGAAATATTTAACGTTGTTATTGGAATTTAATTACCTTACAGCGTTTAGATATTTTAACCTTGTTATGGAGGATTTCTTACCCTACTTCAGGGAGATATCTACCTCCCTTATGTGAAAATAAGTTAATCTTTTTTTTAAACTACCTGTACGGACAATCGCTAAGCTAGCTTCGAAGTGGTTTTTTTATCATTTTTGTGCGATTTTATTCATCTCGCTTGCTATTTTTACCTGGCTGTTAGGAAATGTTTTCATTTCTTTTCAAGGAAAAGTGTTACATTGCCGTGTGGATTTCTTTTCGTACGATACATATTGTTTGTGGGGTCTTTAGCTCGGTTTTTTTCGGAGAAAATACGAGGTAATGTGATCACCTTGGCGTTATTGAGTTGGTGTTGACTTGACACACTTTAATCTCGATCATATCTCTGTTGTTATTGAAAAAATCTTCATGGAACTCGACATGTGTTAATATCACAAGAGCTATCAAGACCAACAATTGGATAGCTTTTTAAGCATTTTTGTAACAGTTATACCTCTTTTTCGACTTAGATTGTTCTAATATCATGCATCTGCAACCGAGAGTTGCACACATATGCGGCGCTCTTGTTTTACATTGCTATGGTAAAAGTTCTCTGCTGTGGTAATCTTATAGCATTACTGGATAGCATTTTTTACCTTGCTGCAAGGCAATTTTTTACATGGCAGCTAAGATAGTTGTTTTATAAAACTGCGAAGAAAGCTTATATCTTGCTGCAAGAATAAATGCTTACTTTGCTGTTAATATTTCTTTATCTTGCTTTTTGGATTGAAGTTTCACCTTTTGGGATGTTTTTACCTCATTTTTTACCTTGGTGCGTGGAAATCGTTTTACTCTCTGAAGGGAAAATATGTAACTTTGCTGCAATGCTTTTTTTTCTTCAGTAGGGGTGTGTACCTTACAGCGGGGGAGTATTTTACCAATTTGTTGTATATTTTTATCCTGGATGCGAGGACAATTCTTTGTTGTTGATGTTGTTGTTTTTTGATAACGCTGAGGCAGAACCTTTTTTCTCAACGCGGAATTGATTTTTTCCTGGTTGCGGATGGAATTATATTTTACCTGGCTGTTTGGGACTATTTTACCCTAATGTAGGGATAGTTTTTTTTTGTCATACAGTTTTTACTACGTTGTGGAGAAACATCTTTTACCTTGCTCCGGCCGCCGTCGTAGCGCAGTTGGTAGCGCGTCGGACTGTCAATTAAGAGGTCCAGAGTTCGATCTCCGACGGCGGCACTCATTCTTTCCGACTATTCGTCTCTCACCAAAGAGTTGATAATCGTAGACCTATGTGAGATAGTAGCTGGAGGCTAGGAAAGGATGTGGTGGTTGTACTGGTGAGAGATGATATACTACGAATCCATTTAACGTTTCTGTTGGGCATTGTTGTTCCACGCTTCGAGTAAAATTTGTTTTCACACATGCTGTAGGGAAAATATTACATCTTCATGCAGGACTTATTTGACATCGTTGCAGATTTGTTTAACCTTTACGCAGGGAAGATATGTTACTTTGCCAGGGAGATTAAATATTGACCTTGCTTTGGTGATTTTTTTTTTCTTTTACATTCTTTTGGTAAAAAAGAATCACCTTGCTGCATACATTGTTTAACTAGCGACATGGAACTTTTTTATCCTGCTGCAGGGATAATTAATTATTGTCCTATAAGAAAAATTTATTACCTTGTTATTTGGAAAATTATCAACCGTACTGTGGAAAAGATTTTACTTAAAAGCGGAAATTTTTATCCGCAATGGGTTTTATTTATCATTATTTCTTTTATACCGCTTTTTGGATTTCTTTTACTTCGATGCGCGGAAACCTTTCACCTTGTTTCTGCATTTTTTCAGTCTTTGTAGACCTTTCTTTTACGTTGCTACGGAGTAAAAGCTTTTGCAGTTAATGAAAAATCGTGAAATTGACACTCGTTCCGATCAGAATCACTCTAAATCATTCACTCGCAGCTCTTTTCATTAATTCCAAATACTCACTCAAATCGATCCAAAGCGCGCCGAAATCATTAAAAAAACATTTAGAAATCGTTCAAGACGATCAATATTTAATTTAAATCGTTAAAATTATTGTACGATTTTAATGGCTGATGTGGATTATAAAGTGTCTGATTGGTCCATGCAGACGCAAAAACAGAAATATACGTATATTTTATTAAAGGGGGGTAATTAATATCGCAATTTTGTTCATCCTGAACAAAATTTGCGATATTGGATTATCTCCTATTGAATTCACTCAAAACGCACTCCACACACTCATTAAATTTCATTCCAAAATCGGTCCAAAGTCATTCACCGTGTCAATTTCACGATGTTCTAAACTGTACCGCGATGCGGGGAACTTTCTGTACTAGCTTCGTTGTTTTTTCCTTGCTCCGGGATAAATGTTTAACCTAATGATACTTCAACAATTCTTTTTACCTTGCTGCAGATAATTTCACTTACCTTGCTCCGGGGAAATATTTTTAAGGAATAATCTTAATTAAAGTGTGTGGTGTATTTTTATGAAGAGACAATAGCGTGTTTGATTGAATGCGCTATCCAGGACGTTTAACCAAGGATATGACACAAGATAGTTGCATAAAAGAAAAACTATTGGAATTCAGTATCAAATGTGATATCAGAAAATTTCGAGACCATGCCAGTACATCGTGAACTTGACAAGGTGAATGATTTTGGAATGTTTAAGGAATGAAATTGAAATTGTGTGGATCGAGTTTTGAGTAAATTTAATGGGAGGTATTCCAATATCGCAAATTTGTTCAGGATGACTCAAGATATTTGCATAAAATGAAAACCATTATAATGCAGTATCAAATGTGATATCAGAAAAATTCCTGATCATGCCAGAGATTTTCTTGCACAAAAATCCGAAAAAGGTCCAATAGTTAGGTGGGCGTTTTCATTAAATATACCTACTTACAGTTAACAAAATCATGAAATTGACAAGGTGAACGATTTAGGAATGATGTAGGAATGAAATAGAATAAGTGTGTGGAGCGAGTTTTGGGTGAATTTTATGGGAGGTAATCCAATATCGCAAATTTTGTTCAGGATGAACAAAATAAGCGATATTCATTACCTCCCTTTAAAAAATATGCAACAAATTCTTTAGATAACTTCCTATTTCTTCAAGAACCTATTAGACGTTTACAATTTAAATTATGGCAGTGAAATCGCATTTTTTTCTCTACCAAAGTTTATTTTGAATGACATTGTTGATTCTATAATTGTCAATGGGTCTGAGCGTTTTTAAATGGTTTGAGTGAGTGTTTGGAATGAATGATTGGAGCGCTGAGTTATCGATTTAGAATGGTTTTGTTGGCGGTCAATGTCAATCTCACGATGTAATTAAGTGTAAAGATACATGTAAAAATACATGTACGGGCATTTTTACGCATCACAGTTCCCTCCATTGGAACAACATTGCTTATTAAAAATTGCAAAGAATTATGTGCATAATCCTTTTCTGTGCAATTTAAGTCAATGTTTGATGTTCACATCTAAAAATAATGTCCCTTTCAAAAAACGCTTTCAATGACAAGACCATTATCATTATACAGAGTTCATAAATTGAAAATTGAAATTTGGTATATTTAGTAAGTTCGATGCAGATATAGATTATAGAAAAATTCTATGACTTATATTATCTTTGATAATATTTGTATTGGTGCGGAAATTTGGGGAATATACGGTATAGGCGACATTGAAAAACTACATATTAGATTCTGTAAATTGATATTAGGGGTTTTTAAACAAACTCCAAATTATGCAGTATACGGAGAACTTGGAAGATATCATTTCACTACGATAGCCATAGAAAGATATTTTAAATGCTGGTTGAAAATTAAACATAATAATGATAACCTAGTATACAAAATATTTAGTGAACAATGCATGAATAAAAAAAAAAAACAATTGCCGTCATTTTGGACGAATAGAATTCAGAAAAAGTGAGATGATCTTGGGCTTACTTATTTTTGGAATAAACAGCTACACTCACCTTCAGACTTTAAAATAATACAAATGCGTATTAGAGATACTTTCAGACAAAGTTGGCATGCATTTATTACAAATTGTTCTTAACTAAAATATCACTGTAATTATAAACGAAATTTTGAATTTGAAGAATACTTGGTCAACTTGAAAAACATTTCAACCAGAAAATAGGTAACACAGTTTAGGCTCTCTTCACACAACTTGGCAGTGGAATTTGGAAGATTCGAGAATATAAATATCAAAATAGAATCTGCTTGATGTGCAGTCTTAATCAAATAGAAAACGAGTACCACTTTCTTTTCATATGTCCAAAATACTCCGAAATAAGAAAGAAATATCTTAACGTCAAGTGGCCTAACGTTAATAAGTTTAATAATCTCATATCTACCCAAAAAAGAAAAATCCAGTTTAAAGATGGAAAATTTCTTAAGCAAGCAATGGAATATCGCAATTCTTGTCTAAATTTTTTTTAAAAAAAAAACATTGATTATTTAAAAAGACCGGTGCAGAACACACACATGGGTTATTTTATATATAAGCGCATGTGTTTGTTTTTTTTTTTTTGCACGAGTCTAATTTCATAAATACCAATGATCGGTTGTCTATTTGATGAACGTTTTATGATTTTTTGCTGATTACTTTGAAAGATGTTGTTTTCATGTCTAAATGTTGAAATTGTGTATATTATGTCATGTTTCATGTATAATTAGTCGTGTTTCATGTATGTTTGTATGTAATATGTATTTGGGCCAATGGTATAATTATTTGCCGAATGCCAATTAAAGATTATGTTATGTAATGATAAAATTTTCTTTTCATTTTTAAGTCTGTATTGCTTTTATGTGTTATGTCTAAATTTGTACTTGTTAAAACATTGAAAACTAAAACAACAACTAAATAAGAAAAAAGAAAAACGTGCGTATATCAGAACGGTATTATCATCTCATAAATTTACTTTTAGAGAGAGGATTATATTAATTGTTTTTATTATATTTAACCATATAGAGGTTTTTGAAACTTATTCGACTTAAACTTTTCAAATAATTAACGACAACAATGATACGAAAATTGCTATTCCTAAGTGTTAATGCATGCCATGCCATATCTCCATTTTCATCTCTTTGACCATACAGAATCTAATCGTTTTAGTGTAATCTGATACTGTTTGTCAATTTGAATCTTTTGTTTATAAAATGTAGGTGTAATTCAAACCATGATTGTTAATTTACACCCACCTGTGTTTTACTTATTTGGTTGATTTTGATTGAGATTGGCACAAAAGTATTTTCTAAAATTCATACAGTTAACAACATCGTGAAATTGACATTCATCTCAATCAAAACCATTCAAAAACAAATCACTCGCTGAGCGTTCCATTCATTTATTCCAAACACTGAATCAAACCATTCAAAAACGCTCCAAACCCACTATAAAGAAATAATCAACAATGTTATTCAAAATGAATAAAGCTAGAAAAAAACGCGATTTCACTTACATATCACAAATTGTAAGCGTCTGATATGTATGAAAATAAATAGGAAGCTATTTATGGAACTTGTATCCATATTTCATCAAAGGAAATATTTTTGAGATGGTACAAATTTTCAGAAAAGTCCTTTTCCTGAAATGATTTATACAATACAATACAACAATACAATACAAATCATTTTATTTGCATTCAAATGTGCTTTTTGCACACATAGCAAAATTACAAATATAAACAACATAATTGTAGGAGAAGTAAGTGGAGAAACTATATTACCTATTACTCTTTAGAATTTCATTTTGTCGCAAATTATTTGCTTCAAATATAAACTTTGCCAAATTATATATTATTTTCCTATTTTCGGATGACATTAGACTTTCGAATTTATACATATTAGGCCACCTACAGAAGTAAGGTTTGAAAAACTGATTACGAAGATTTCGGTAAAAAGGACAAACAAGTAAAAAGTGAAACTCACTTTCAACAGTATTTTGGTTACATAGTTTGCAGATCCTAGATTGTTGAGGAACATTTTGATGTCTTCCCTTTTCAATTTCTAAATCGTGAGATGAAGTTCTAAAACGAGTGAGGGCATTTCTTTATCTTTTATCATTTAAAAAATCTAGGTAAGTTTCTTGTTCAAAGGAGTGTTTAAACATGCTATAATAATATAGTCGAGATGAATTGTTAATATCTGAGTACCACGATTGATAATATTGGTCAAAAATACGCTGTTTGATTGTATGGAAATTAATTAGGTCTGGTCTTTGATTAATCCAAATATCTTGAAAACCTAGAGATTCTAAAAGTGATTTGAGATGAAAGGCCCAGTTTAGATTATTGTAAGTTTGATTTATATTTGCGTCATCTTTTTGCATTTTAAAGACTTGTTTAACAATACTGTTCTCTGGAAGATGGAGAATTTTAATCCAATAGCGAATCATGTTACATTTACGAATGACATGTAGAGGAACTCTTCCTAGTTCTCCATAGATACTAGACAAATTAGTCGATTTTCTTACCGATAAAATTCTGCGAAGGAATTTTGCATGTATTTGTTCAATATCCAGACCTGCGCTGTAAGACCAAATCTCTGATGCGTAGTGCATTACCGGTAGAACAATTGAGTCAAATAAAAAACATTTCTTTTTAATACTAAAATCAAAGGTATTAAATAAAGAAAATAGACCGTATAAGGACTTGGCGGCATTTTCGGCCAGCTTCTTTTGAGATCTTAACCAATTACCATTTTTGAATAGAAATACTCCTAGATACTTAAAGCATGGAATAATTTCAAGTTTACAGTTATTCAAGTAAAAGTCATAAGAAGTATGGTTTTTATTTTTTTCAAAGATCATAACTTTTGTCTTCTCGGTATTAATTTTAAGATGCCATTTATTACAATATATTTCAATTTCTGTTAACATTGACTGTAATTTAACTGGTGATGTCGAAAATAAAGCCTGGTCATCTGCAAATAGAAGTAGAAAAAGCTGTAATTGGCCGATTGTAAAAATACCGTCGGTACTATTATTGACGTTAACGTTTTGAATGACGTCATTAACGAACATGATAAAAAGCAAACTTGAATTCGAGTCTCCCTGTTTTACTCCAAGATACGAATTTATCACATGCGATATATCATTATTAAATTTTACGGAAGATTTCACTTCGAAGTACATTGCTTTTAGAGCATTTACAAATTTTGAACTTACGCCTTGACAAAGTAACTTTTGCCATAAGAAAGAACGATTTATTTTATCGAAACACTTTTCATAGTCGATAAAGACTGTGTACAATTTCTTCCCAGAACTTAAAAGTTTTGCTATTATAGAATGTAATATGAAGATACAATCAACGGTACTTTTATTTTTTTGATAGCCAAATTGGCACATTGATATTATTTCATTTATTTCATTCCATTTCATTAATCGACGATATAATAAATTGGAATAAACTTTTGATAGAATGCTATTTAAAGTGATACCTCTGTAATTTTTCGGATCAGATGAATCGCCTCCTTTTGAAATTGGTATAATATAACCATGGGCCCAACTTTGTGCATATTGAGAGTTTTCATAGAGTCTATTAAAAATATCTAAGAAAATTGATTTAAGTGAATTGTATGATCCTTTAATTATCTCCACTGAGATTTTGTCTGGGCCAAACGCTTTTCCATTATTTTGACTAAAGACGGCAGAATATATTTCTTCTTGGGTAAATGGTTGATCTAAAAACGAATCCGTAATATGAGGTTAATTATTCTTATCATCTGGATTTCTGCTTTCTGTGTTCTGTTCTAACAATTTTTTAAAATGTGTATAAAATGTTTCTATTGTAATATTATCTGTGTTACTCTGCATGGGGCGTTTATGAACACTTTTTACATTTTTCCAAAACTGACGGGGTTCAGATTTCGCTATATTTTCCAATTTTATCGCTTCTTTTTTGTAATATTTCCGTTTTTCGCGTTTTTTTTACATTATTTAATATGTTCTTTGCTTGAATATATGTTCGTCTATTATGTTCATTATTTTGATTTTTAAATTCTTTTATAGCAACTTTAAGATTTCTATTTGCTACTTTACATGCTTCATTGTACCATTTTGGATGACGATAATTACCATTAAAATCATCATTAATTGGAACACGTTTAGTAAAAACTGATTTAGCGTTATCTAACAAGAAATCGGTAAGAAGTGTAATTTGATTTTCTATAGCATTTGAATTTGACAGTTTAAGTTTTAATTGGTCAACATTTGTTGTGATGCTGCTTTGGAACGAATGTAATTTATTTTCATCGAAAACGATTTTATCAATAAATGTTTTTGTTTTTCTAGCTTTCTTTCTTTTACATGTTTTTCTATTTAAAGCAAAATACAAACATCTATGATCTGAAAATTCGCTCCAATTTAAGATATTTAAACTGCTTAAGTATTGCAAATCATCTATATTAAGCAATAAATAGTCCACTGCACTCATGCCGCGGTCGCCGCAATATGTAAATTTACCATCTACGTCATCATGGCATCTACCATTAGCGATGATATGATTGGTCGCTTTACATAGTGATAATAAGCGACGGCCATTTCCATCAACTATACAGTCAGAGTTTACTCTTGGTTGGATAGTTCTAGGAATGTCGTCAATATATATTTCTTGGTCAAAAATATAATCATCCGTATTATAATCGGACAAATTAGACGTCCTAGAATTGAAGTCTCCAGTTATGAAAACTTTACCTTTACAGCTATATCTTGCTAAACCATTTTCAATTTCATCAAAAAAGTCAAAGTTCGATCTTGAATGTATAGCAGAATTATTCGGTGGTATGTAACATAGACAAATGAAAACATCTTGAGAAAAATTAAACAAAGTTGAATTGATTTTTAACCATAGCAAACCTTTGCTATTTTTTTCCACAATATTTATCTTGTTTTTTCAAGTTTGATTTATAGTAAACGGACAAACCTCCACTGTAACGACCTTTTTTAGAACCGGGTTTTTTATTTCCCGGAAGATGATAACTCAAGTAATTATTTATTTCTAAGTTTGTTTGTTGTTTCCCTGTCCAAGTTTCTGTTAGAAGTATTATGTCATAACATTTTAATTGCTGTATAAAATCTGTATCAGAAAGTTTTCTACACAGACCGTTCACATTCCATGAAATTATATGCAGTTTCTCAACTCCTACTCGGTAACCTCTTCATAATGACCACCTGGATTGTGCTGCACCATCAACTTTGAACCAGCCCATTTTACATTTTTACCTGCCGCCTTTTCTCTGTCCATTATGCTGTACATTTCGCTCCGCTTTTGAAGAACAGCCTTCGTCTGCTGAATACCCACTCTTTGGTTTAAAGATTTTAGCTCATCACTGCATTCAATCGCTGTTTTTCTGACCAGTTAGTTCTCTCTCTTTGTAGAAGTGAAACTTCGCAACTACAGGCCTAGTTTTTGACAATTTTGGTTTTCCTATTCTGTGTACTCTATCAAGAGTGATATTATCATTAATATTTAGCTTTTCTTTAATGAAAGTAGTCACGACGTTTTCACAATTTTCATTCTCTGTTTCTGGTAAGCCATGAAATTTATGCTTTGGATCCAAATAAAGCTTATTTCCACTATCAACAATGGTTGATAATTGGCCTGGCTCCCTATAGTCTTGAATGAGTGCAAAGTATTACACGTAACATCATCGTAAAATTGACAATGTGAATGATTCAGGAATTATTTCAGAATGAAAGCGAATGGGTTGAAGAAGCAACTTTTGAATGAAATAACGGAAGGTAATCCAATATCGCCAATTTCGTCCAATTGGGCAAAATAAGCGATTTCTCAACCACAATTTTATTCAAATTACGTACTTTTGTGTTTGGTCGATTTGAGTGGCTGTTTGGAATAAATGAATGGAGCTCTGAGTAAGCGAATTGGAATGGTTTTGATCGAAGTGAATGTCAATTTCACGATGTTACTAACCGTAACCATTTTGCTCTTCATGTATCGAATGTGTTTTTTTATCATTTTTTTGTGTTTGTTAGTTTGTTTGTTTGTTTTTTGTTTTGTTTGTTTCGAAAAGCAAGCACATGTTTGCAGAAAGGAAAGTGCGCTTTCTCTACAAATAACTTTGTACAGTTAATAAAATCGTAAAATTGATATTCATCTCGACCAAAATCATTCCTAATCACTCATTTGGCGCTCCATTCATTCTTTCCAAACACTCATTCATACCATTCAAAAACGCTCAAACCCAATGAATATAAAGATTCAACAATTTAATTCAAAATAAAGTTGGATCGAGAAAAATTGCGATGTCACTGAAATAATTCAATTTTAAGCGTCTTATGGGTTCTTGAAGAAATAGGAAGCTATCTATAGAACTTGTATGCATATTCTATTAAAGGGAGGTAATCAATATCGCTAATTTTGTTTATCCTGAACAAAATTTGCGATATAGGATTACCTCCCATTAATTTCACTCAAAACTCGCTCCACACACTCAATGAATTTCATTTCTTAATCATTCCAAAATCATTCACCTTGTCAACTTCACGATGTTGTTGTATGTACCTTTGTACATGCATGTAATATTGTCCATCATATTGAAAAGTGATTTCGGCCTGTACATTAAAGATTGCCATGTGAAAGAAATTTGTGTAACTTTAAATGCTGTTGGTTATAAAAAGGTTGTTTGTGAATCTAGACCTAAACCAACCGACAACATTAGTTCCCTAACCAAATTGTCATTTATTTATCTTTACTAAAATCTATTAACACACCATTTTGACTGTTTACCGACAAACTTTATTGTCCTCGATGTACTTCCGCGGTTCGTTTGTTTTGTTTGTTTGTTTGTTTTTTTGTTTGTATGTTTCTCGATTTACATTAAACCAGATTCGAAAAGAAATTGCGACCTTAAATCTAACAGTATTTTATTCATTCTCTTTTATCAGACCACTTCACTCTATTCTATTCAATAAAAAGTTGTTATCAATTGGCGCCAACGTCCAACTTCAATATTACTGTGGTCTATGATTGCTCTTTTCGGGTTAATGTCCTATAGACTATATTTTGTGTTAGAACGAATTCCGCCACTCTATGTTAAACGAGAATCGTAAAAGGCCGATTCGGGGAAATGCTCTATACAATTGACAATGATAATTCGAGGATCTGCTTTGTTTTCTCTCCCAAACCGCACCCCAAGATTGGATTTAACATAGGGCTCAGATAAGAGAGGGTTAAGCGAGTTTAAAACATTATTTCTCGTCAAAGCTGTATGTTGTGGGTACTCATTTTGAATCTTCTCAATGAGACGATTTGAAAGAGTACCAACAGCATAGGATTCATGCAAGGATTTTTACACGTCCAAAATACTACCTATATGTAGTTCTGATTGTTAACCCTACTGTCACAGTGCATTGTCTTCTAAAGAAGCTTTACCAACACACACCACTTCAGTCTACTCTATTCAATAAAAAGTTGTTATCAATTGGCGCCAACGTCCGACTTCTATATTACTGTGGTCTATGATTGCCCTTTTCGGGTTAATGTCCTATAGACTATATTTTGTACTAGAACGAATTCAGCCACTTTATGTTAAACGAGAATCGTAAAAGGCCGATTCGGGGAAATGCTTAATACAATTGACAATGAAAATTCGAGGATCTGCTGTGTTTTCTCTCCCCCACCCGAACCCCAAGACTGGATTTAACATATGTTCAGATACGAGAGGGTTAAGCGAGTTTAAAACATTATTTGTCACGAAAGCCGTATGTTGTGGGTACTCATTTTGAATCGTCTCAGTGAGACGATTCGAAAGAGTACCAACAGCATAGGATTCATGCTAGTATTTTTTACAAGTCCAAAATACTACTTATTTGTAGTTCTGATTGTTTACCCTACTGTCACAGTGCATTTTCTTCTGAAGAAGCTTTACCACCACACATTTAACAAAATCGTGAAATTGACATTTATCTCGATCAAAACAATTTCAAATCACTCGCTCTGCGCTCTACTCATTCATTCCAAAAAACACCCAAACCATTCAAAAACGCTCCAAACCCACTGAAATATATGGATAGATAGAACACGTGTTATTTAAAATAGACAAAGCTAGAAAAGATTCGAGATTTCACTTACATAATTCAAACTGTAAGCGTCTGATAGGTTCTTGAAGAAATAGGAAGCTATTTATAGAACTTGTATTTTCATATTTTATCAAAGGGAGGTAATCAATATCGCTTATTTTGTTCATTCTAGGAACTCTAAATTTACATATACATGTATTTAGGGTCCGTATTCAAACTAAACAAAATTTGCGAAATTGGATTACTTCCCATTAAATTTCACCCAAAACTCGCTCCACACGCCCATTCAATTTAATTCCTTAAACATTCCAAAATAATTCACGTTGTCAATTTCACGATGTTGTTAACTTTAGAAATATCGTGAAACTGACTCTCATTCCGATCAAAACCATTCTTAATAGCTCAGCCAACGCTTCATACACTCCTTTCAAACACTCACTCAAATTGATAAAAACGCTCCACAAGCATTGAAAAATATTTCGAAATCGTTCATGACTATTAACATTTTATTCAAATCGATCGAATTATTCTACGATTTTATAAGCTGGTGTGGATTTAAAGCGTCTGGTTAGCCCATACAGTTAGAGACGTATATAACAGAGAGGTAAAAAATACTTAATTTTGTTAACCTTGAACAAAATAAGCGTGATTGGATTTCCTTCATTTAATTTCACTAAGAACTCGCTCCACATACTAATTAAATCTTGAATAAAATTAGCGATATTGGATAACCTCCCTTTAATTTTACTCAAAACTCGCTCCACACACTCATTAAATTTATTCCAAAATTATTCACCTTGTCAATTTGACGATGAATGCGACCTGTAACGCGAAGAACAGGCGTATGGCAAGGGCACAATATACAGACCTCGTCCAGCATTTGCATCTACGCAGGCTGATAAGGGCGACATGGGTTTGCGTTAAGTAGTTTTATTCTAATTAATTTTGTTCGATTGCGACGAAAGCTTAAGCTTATAGAATTGCTCTCGAGCCCTCAATCCTGATGTTTCCACTGCTACCCATTTTTACAGCTGGGTGAACTGGGGCTGGCTATTAAGTGTTTTGCCCATAAACACACCCCGTCGACAGTGGGGCTCAAACCACGGATTTCCAGTTCACGGGTCGAGTGCATTTACCACTAGGCCACCGAGGCAGTCTTGCGTTAAGCAGATCATTCATTTAATTGTTTATTTTCATAATCATATCTTCTGTTTATTTTCCTGACGCTTAACCCTCTCTGCTTTCGCTATTTATTCTATTTATTAATTTATCTTTATATTATTTATTTATTTATTTATTTATTTATTTGTTATTTATTTATTATATATTTGTTACCCGTCAAGTGAAAAAAAACCTTCTGTGTAAACCGTGAATAGTCTAACCTTGTCAGACCTTGTTTGCAAGACTTTGCGTACTGCACAAACTGTCTAGTGTCGAATGTTTTTGCGTATGGCTTATTTTTGGTATCTTTAATGATATTTTGAATTCAAATGTGGTATTTTTTTGTGAAAGCCCAAATTATTTTTTCACAGATGTTCCAGAAAGCCCCCATTTGCATGAATGGCCATATAGCCCGTAAAAATATATCTTTACGGTAATAAAAAAAGGATTCAAATACAGTTAACAACATCGTAAAATTGACAAGATGAATGATTTTGGAATGATTTAAGAATGAAATTGAATGAGTGTGTGGAGCGTGTTTTGAGTGAAATTCATGGGAGGTAATTCTAAATCGCAAATTTTGTTCGGATGAACAAAATTTGCGATAATGATTACCTCCCTTTAATAAAAAATTGCATACAAGTTCTTTACATAGCCTCCTATTTCTTCAAGAACCTATGAGACCGCTTTCAATTTAAATTATGTCAGTGAAATTTCATTTTTTATCTACTAAAACTTATTTTGAATGTCGTTCTTGATTCTATATTTTTAAGTTGGTTTGAGCGTGTTTGAATGGTTTGAGTGAGTTTTTTTGAATGAATGAATAGAGCGCTGAGTGAGTGGTTTAGAATGGTTTTTATTGAGGTGAATGTCAATTTCCCGATGTAACTAACTGTATCTTTACGGTATTAAAAAAGGATTCACATAAGGTAGAATAAGATTATTATCTGAACTTGACCAATTTTTTCTATCTAAAATTTCCGCTACCCAGGGGAAATTAATTCACGAACAAGTTTATGTATTTGCTGATAAATATATCAGACTAGGCTCTGAGATTCTCGCAAGGAGTTGTGAAGCTAATAACACTACTGAGAAACCATAGGACGAGTATGCCTTCAAATAATTTTATTTCCTCATAATTTACAAAATGCACTTAGAAAAAGTGATTGTCCTTTCTTCTAACTTTTTGGACATTTCAAGTTTTGCCCTTATCCCTCATTTTATATTAAAGATAACCTGTTAATAGAAGCATTGCTGATTGTTGATATTCCAAGGGAATATTAAAAATGCCAAGGCTATAAATATTAATATCATTTTGCTTTATTTGGTCCTCTATATTACGAATTGAGAAATACTTGAGAAAGACAATTTTACCGAAGTTGTATTATACTTGGCCTGTAATTCATAAATTTAAAAATGCTTATAAATGCTTATAAATGATGAGAGAAAGATGTTTAAGTAAATTTTCTTCCTTTTTTTTGTATGAGGCAAATGAGATCTTGTTGATCTTGATTGTGAGATTAGTATCATGACATAATTTAATAGATAAATGGTGTGAATTTAAAAAAAACTCGTATAGAATGATGAAAAAAAAAAAACAAAAAAAAAACAATAATTTGAAATGGTCTCAAGGCGATTTCGTATAAAATTACACAACCTTGCAATATAAAAGATGCGCCTTAATTCTGTTTAGCATTGAAATGCTTAATCCCCTTGATATATTGCTGTCTTTTGCTGTTGTTTTCTTATTCATTTATTTTTTGTTTTTATATGTAGCTTTTTTATTTCTCTTACCCAATTGATTGATATAAAAGATAACGGACATAGAAACTGTCTATACGACGGGCTATCAAACAAAATCAGTATTTAACCATATTTTCTTTGGTAGATGTCCTATGACTTAGAAATATGTATCACTTGAAATGTATGTCTTCTGACCAAGTTTCAGCAGGATATCATGAATACACAAATTTACATGTCAAGTTTAATTTAGATGGTAGCAGCGTCAAGAACGTCAGACCCACTCATGATTTGCTTTTGTGTTTTACGCATTTTGTAAAATTCTCTTTTAAAACAGTGAGTTTAAAACTGAAAAAGCCCCGAAAGCGCTTCGTTCGGTTTCCTTAGCAACGGTTCCTTAACAGACGCGTTGTCATATTTTGTTGCATTTTTGTATAAAAGGCACATACATGCCCCCGAGAAAATACTCAGAGATTCATTCAAATCCGATGAACAATAAAAAAGATAAATTTGAAATCCCCTCGTACGTGTAGATTTACGAGATAAAATTTTACATATTTAATATATCTTAATGAAATCTTTTTTGAAAAAAAAACCTATCATCTGTTCATGCCTCTCGTCCTACTTTTTAAGACCATGCCAGTGTTTAGAATGAAGACATTAAGCTAAAAGATGGGATATCGAAAATATTGAAATGGTATAAAAATGTCAAACTAAATCGTCGAACTTTGAAATTGTGCATG
Organism: Fragum whitleyi; assembly: GCA_948146395.1. Classification (NCBI taxonomy): domain Eukaryota; kingdom Metazoa; phylum Mollusca; class Bivalvia; order Cardiida; family Cardiidae; genus Fragum; species Fragum whitleyi. The sequence goes on from OX411555.1 coordinate 33,974,126, forward strand.
TATGTGTCAAAATTTGACAAAATCAACATATTTTAAAAATGTGAAAACATGCCGTTAAAACTATCATCAGTTTATGCCTTTTCGCAATACAATTTAAGAATACATGTGTATATATATTGCAATTATGCATCTGATTATTAATCGTTATATGTATTATTAAAGAAGTATAGGACCTAGAAACTATTGATACATAAACAAGACAAAATTTGAAATAATCAAGATAGGATAATCACTTTGAAACCTTGCTTAAGAACTATCATCTGGTAATAAAATTCGACATACCATCTGACACCGTGTATGGAATACAGAGTTAATCAACAATATAAAACTGTACATTGGGGATAATTACCATTATTGCCTGTTTCTTTACACATACCGTAGGGACATAAATTCAGAAAGAGAAGTCTAATTCAATAGAGGTTTGTCTTATCTGACATAATTCAGCTCTTCGTGGTGAAATACGAATTTATCGACATGACAGTGTTTAAGTATTCGGTACAAACCTTATCTTATATTTGAGCCTTTCTATAGGACAATCGAATGAATGAGTTTCATGGGTGAGTTACTTCCATTTTGAAAGTGTTTGATTTGTTATCTATAAATTTAAGTGTCTTCTCGAACAATCAAGGTTCTTTAGAATCTAAAACAACCATTGGAATCATTAAAGACTTATATCGATATGAATGAAGTAATAGATCGATTTGAATAAGGTAATTTTAGGGTTTGAATGATAAAGGTGACTTTTGAATAGTATCGTGGAAGTAATACATAAATGAACGGAGCGTTGGCTGGAAAAATTGAAATTGCACATGTACGACATTAAATTTGAGATAATCAAGATGGCACAAATACTTTGAAATCTCCCTTTAGATCTATCATCTGGTAATACCATTCGACATACCACCGGAGACCATGTATAGAATACAGAGTTAAGCAACAATATAAAACTGTACATTGAGGTGATTACTATTATTGCCTGTTTCTTTACACATACCGTTGGGAAATAAATTCAGAAAGAGAAGTCTAATTCAATTGAAGCTCGTCTTATCTGACATAATACAGCTCTTCGGGGTGACATACGAATATATTGGCATGTAGATTTATAGTTTTTGTTACCTGCCAAATCTTATGCATTTGAGCCTTTATATAGGAAAACTTAGATCTTATTTCCAATCATGTCAGTCACATACGACATTTACGTAGAGCTTAAAAAATATCAGCTATGATTAAAGGACTGCATGTCCTTAAACATGATTTTGCTGACTAACATATTCCCCAATTTAGTATGACTGGCATGTCCAAGGAAACTTTTTGTAAAATAGAAATTACAAAGAGAAACCATATAAAGAATATGGGGCAATGCCATGAAATAAGATCTGAACATGTTTTCAACTTAATTACGATATTTCCTTTTACTAGAAACAAAACCAACATTAAGCTTTTTCACAAATTTCAATTACGTATCAAGCTTTTCTTAGATATTGTCAACGCCGATTATCCCAAACTCTATCTTTCACTAGCACACTTTTTATGACCAACTTGTTTCCATAAGAAGGTAATAAAAAATTCTAGGGTAAGGTAAAAACTTACTTATGCACCTTTCAATCGAACGGTGGTTTACCAAAAGTTGCAGGATCGCTAGCTGGAGACACATCATTTCATTCTGCAGGTGATGATGGTGTGCCACCAACGCATCTTGGACCGATCAACTGGATAGTTTAGCAGATGGCAGATGAGGGCATTGCACACATTTCCAGACTCTTGGATCGCGGTTTCCGTCCCACAGAGGAGGAAGTCAAGGCAGCTCCAGCAGCAGCAAAGTCTTATTTAAGGGAATAAATAATAACAATCGATGTAAAATAAATAGGTTTAAACCAAACCAAAAGTTGCCTCAGGCTTCGACTTGTTCAGGTTCCAGTTACTCAGACCCTTCCTCATTTATTTATTTATTTATTTTTTAAATTTGGTTTACAAAGCGAGCCAAAATAATGCCAAAAATATATATCTTATAATTAGAACACGAAGCCTGCAAATTTTTAGCATGTATTTTTAGCCACACTTGGGAACGAGTCCTAGTAATCTACCCTCCAATAATATAGATAGTCAAGAGTGTTCTTGTTAGTTATGCGAAGAAATTCTGAAAAAAATGTTTTCCGGTAAATCGATTCGAAAAAGCGATTGTGCTTTGCATAATCACAAGAATAACCGTATTTAGAAAGTTAAATATAGTCAGAAACGTGTACAGTGTAAGGTACGTATAGATCCTTGCAGGGAAGCATTGTATGTATGTCTAAGAGGTTAGACATTTTCCAAAAGGAAAGGACGAAAAGGTTTTTCTTACAGTTACCAAAACATGATAAGTCGACAAATCACAATCCTTGGCAATTTTTACGTTTTCTTTCCTTGAATGAGACGAGCTTAGATGTCTGACTCTGCGTTTTGTATAAAAAAACATACATATAATAATAATAATAACTTAATGAAAACACACAAAAACCCTGAGTCTTCGACTGTCTATAGAACAACATCCATACAGTTTTAAAAGCTCTTAAATGAACCTATGCGATGTATTTCCAACAACGTCACCTGTGTCCAAAGCTAAGACTCTGGCCAATCAGTCTGTGCATCCGCACAGAGCAAAGTCTTCCTTTTGAACTCTGTACATTTGATAAGGTCTAAACACCTCGAAGGGCATGATTTAAACCAACGATCGCTTAGAGGCTGCTTTGAGCCTGTGTTTTCCGCAGATTTGAAATCGCTTGAAATTTTAAGCACAGGCTAAAATGTCATTTTAAGCTTGATAAGAGTATCAATTGTATCATAGTCGGGCGAAGAGCGATGTTCTTGGAATTGTAACAACACCCGAGAGATAGGAAAGTGCTTCTATCTCTTTAAAAAGATCTTTATTCTGCTCGCCTATAGGGATATAAATTCTGTGAGAGATGCTTAATTCAATAAAGTTTGTCTTCTATGAAATAAATCTGGCATTAACTATGAAATTTGAATAATCGCAGTCCCAAAACACAGCGGGCTTCTATAAAAAGAATAAACGATTAAGATGGCTGTTGATTTTATATGAATGTCTGGGTATCTATAAGCATATAACATGACTTTGCGCTCTATTCATGTTCAATTTCCTCTTGCCCGATTGTGGTGAGCAAGACTTCGTTGTCGCAAACACACGTGGTATAGATACACGTATGGGCAAACCGCGGTATTCCAAAACGCGGGAAAATGTGGTATAGCTTAGAGTAGGGATGGACTGAACGGAAATTTAACAAGCGTAAGATAACGGTACTTAATTACATATATAATCATCTATATACTGATTGAGTAAAGAAACTCATCACGGAAAAATGTTTTCTCTTTTTATCCAATGTTTTTTGCCGTTTTAATTTTAGTTATTTCATGGAGAAGTCGGTTTCGAAAGCATGTTACTTTTTTGCTTTGACACATGGAATCTACGATGTAATTCAAAGAATATTTGAACGAAATATACAGTAAGTTACATCGTAAAAATGACATTCACCTCAATCAAAACCATTCTAAATCGTTCATTCAGCGCTCAATTTATTCCAAACACCCTCTCAAAACATTCAAAAACGCTCGAACCCATTGGGAAATATAGAATCAACAACGTCATTCAAAATAAATTTGGATAAAGCAAAATCGCGATTTCACTGACATAATGAATATTGTAATCGTCTAATAGGTTCCTGAAGAAATAGGGAGCTATCTATAGAACGTGTATGCATATTTTATTATAAGATTTGTGGAATAGTTAAAATACATGTAAATTTCCTCACTCTGAAAAAGGGATTAAATATTTTTTGGATTAAATTTCTTGTCAAAGTCCATTGCCATTGGCTAAAAATAACTCGACCCCTAGAACATTGTGATTCAAATTTTGTCAGTTTTAATTAACCTTAGTTCAGTTCAGAACATCGCGAAATTCACACTTATTGCGATCAAAATAGTTCTAAATAATTCGCTAAGCGCTCCATTCATACATTTTATATAGTGATAACGCTTTAGTTATTTTGCCAAGAGTAAAAATAATGCATGTAATAAAAATGCAGCAGAATTAGAAAAAAATATATATATAGCTCTGCGCATTTCAGTTAATTTAAAGGATTTTTTTGAATGAGCCATCAAAATTATTCGAATTCTTCTGTTAAAGGAGAACATTGTGTACTCTGGCAACTAGGCTTCTAAAACAGTTCTCAACACAATAACCAAACTAAATGACTTCTAATTATAATTTTCATTTTACTATATCTGACTGACAACGCATTAGATTTTGAAAAGGATTGGATAGAACGCATTTCCAGTACAAAATATCCTTAGTGCGACTTCATTTTGGAGAAAATCACGCAAATGTTTCTTTTGTATATTCTTATGAATAGAAGACGTGTATCGATCAAGCTTCGAGGCGTTTAACCCTTTTATAGACAGCGCATTAAAATGTTTGTCTAGAGATGAATTCGATGTGTTATCTTAGACATTGTACCATGCCTTTAAATATTAACTATTAAAATAAATTATAACCCCGGCTCAAGAAAGACGACCAAACTAAAACTACAGAGAATGGCCAGGGTCTTTATAATCATTTTTGGTCTGTCGCTTTAAAAGGGCCATTTTTCTCAACCAACTAAAATCAATCTAACATCATAAGTAATCATTTTCGAAATATGACTACTTGTTGATCATTCCTGGTTCTTATTTGTAATCGTTTGTTTTAGTCGAGTTCTCAGACGGCCCTTTTTCATATGACGGGTCACATTTTCTCTAAATGACCTCCTTACTTAGTCTCTTGTTACAGTTAACAACATTGCGAAATTTATAAGGTGAATGATTTTGGAATGGTTTTGAAATGAAATTGAATGGGTGTGTGGAGCGAGTTTTGAGTGAAATTCAAGTTCAGGATGAACAAAATTAGCGATTTTAATTACCGCCCTTTGATAAAACATTTATACAGGTTCTATAAATAGTTACCTACCCCACCAAGGGCCAGTCAGGCGCTTAAAATTTCAATTATATCAGTGAAATCGCGATTCGACTATACCTTTATTTAGTTTTAATGTAATTGTTGATATTATCTTTTAAGTGTTTTGGAGCGTTTATGAATGGTTTGAATGCGTGTTTGGAATGAATGAATGGAGCGATGAGTGAGCGGTTTAGAATGGTTTTGATTGAGATGAATGTCAATTTGACGATGTAACTGAATGTACCCATATCCTTTTCTCTTCTTCTTTTTTTAAATATCATTTTTGTACTAGATAGGAAACAGAATTAATTTACAAAAACACGAACACTTCTTCCCATTGCTACTTTTAAACAGTCTAAAAGCAGTCATTCTTCTGCGTCTATCCTATGTGCGGGTGAGACCCGTCATTACATGTATTCGGACAGGGTTAAGGCAGATATTTCCCGTAGCATGTATCAGACCACAATTTCTCTTTGTATAGCATGGACGAGGGAAAAGCTTCATTCGATAGTTTCCGATGTCGTTAACAAAAAAGGCAGATTTATAGTTCGTGCGAAGCCCTGTAAATGAAATCGCTACATGTCTTAATAAATTCCTGTTTATGGAAAAAAAGAGCGTCGTGTGTTAACTTTTGTTAGGGTTTTCTCTCATGTTTTGTGCTTCATTATTTGTGCTGTTTTAAATACCATGTTGTGTACTGCGTTACTTCTTTGATACTGCTGTAACAATTGAAAGATTATTTTAATCAATATGATATAACTGATCTTACATCAATAAGTTGCGTGAAAAAAAGACACAAAATGAGACCTTAGTTTGGGAATGCTAGTTCTGTTTTATGGAAATCTATTAACATTATAAGATTTAATACACTTCATTATTTTAAACTAAAGATTGAAACATATTAATGCAAACGTGTCTTTGTGTATGATGTGAAAGAACCAATCTAAACAAAATGTATTCGAACGTTTTTGGATTTATCATTGGCTAAGGAAAGGTGTTACATAAAGAGAGGGCTGCGTATCATTTGGTAAGAATTTATTGCTTAGCTATAGAATTACCAGTTGCCAAATTTCTCATGATTACAAAACGGCATATTCAATGCTTTTCGGTGGATTATCTAGAAATGACGGTGATTACAGTTAACAATATCGTGAAATCGACAAGGTGAATGATTTGGGAATGATTGAGGTTTGAAATTGAATGAGTGTGTGGAGCGAGTTTTGAGTGAATTTAATGGGAGGTAATCCTATATAGCAAATTTTGTTCGGGATGAACAAAATTTGCGATATTGATTACCCCCCTTTAATAAAAAAAAGTGCATACAAGTTCTTTGCACAGCTTCAAATTTCTTCAAGAACCTATGGGGCGCTAACTTTTTGAATCATTTCAGTGAAATCGCGATATTGCTCTGTCAAAATTTATTTTGAATGATGTTGTTGATTCTATATTTTCAATGGGTTTGATCGTTTTTGAATGGTTTGAGTGAGTGTTTGGAATGAATAATTGGAGCGCTGAGTGATCGATATAGAATGGTTTAGATTGAGTTGAATGTCAATTTCACGATGTTATTAACTGTATCACATGATAAACTCACTGTCTAAACGGTGAAATTGTCTAAAACGTATATACGCTTTCAGTCATATCACCATATCTGACGTAATCCAAGTCGAGCACAATTTGTGACGTCATGTTGAGCGTTGCATAGAAATCCTGTGCAAAATGACGCGCTTTCAGAAAACTTGTCCTAAAATTGACCCATTTTGTCTAATTTTTGCATTGAATATATAAAATAATCCTTTTTTTCTAGAAAGACGATTGAAATTTCATTTCGTGAACAAAAAAACTATTTATATATATAGCTTTTTGCTGTTCATCCCATGAAATATAAATCGGTACTACACTTAAACAAACGCTTATCCTATATTTATTCTGGGTGGTTTGAAAAGTCCGTAACGACAGCCACGATGATATCATCACAGTTTACAATTATAGAAGATGAATTGCGCCTTATGATCAACAATCGAGTGCAGTCTTATGATTTTATGACAAAATATCTTAACTCAATTAGCACCGACAATAAACAAATAATATACTTAATAATATTTATGAAAATTTGCGACATTAAGAACACAACATGCAAGAACAATAAAACAGGATGAAAATACTTGTAATACCTTTTTAATAGATACAAGAAATACAGTTAACAACATCGTAAAATTGACAAGGTGAATGATTTCGGAATGATTTAGGAATGAAATTGAATGAGTGTGTGGAGCGAGTTTTGAGTGAATTTAATGGGAGGTAATCCTATATAGAAAATTTTGATCAGGATGAACAAAATTAGCTATATTGGTAACCTCCCTTTAATAAAATATGCATACAAGTTCTATACATAGCTTCTTATTTTTTCAAGAACCTATGCGACGCTAACAATTTGAATTATGTCAGACAAATCGCGATTTTCACTATCAAAATTTATTTTGAATGATGTTGGTTCTATGTTTTGTAATGGGTTTGAGCGTTTTTGAATGGTTTGAGTGAGTGTTGGGAATGAATGATTGGAGCGTTGAGTGAGCGATTAAGAATGGTTTTGATTGAGGTGAAAGTCAATTTAACGATGTTATTAACTGTACGTTCATCTCATTCGTTGGTCGCATTACAATCAATGACTGCAAAACGTTCAACGTTTAGAAATGGTTTCCGCCTTGCATAAAAATGCTATTGCAAACGGGTAGTATTTCTCAAAACCTTTCATAACGTTTTACTCCGCAATGAAGATGAAATACAGATTATTTAAAACGTGCAAAAGGTAATCGGAGCTTCGTCAATAAACAATCACAGGAAGGTTGAAATGAAACGTCATCAAATAATTTCTGAATCATTTGAAATTACCTCAACAACCTATTACAAGTTGGTTCCTTCTCTCAAACATCTTGTCTATGTAGTTTTCTTTTGAATATATGTTGAACCCATTCCATTTGTACATCACGATGTTGCATTTGACATTTGCATTTGGGATGTTACATTTTCTTCACGCTAGGCCATTGACATCTGTACATGAAATCCACTGTTGAACTGTATACATCACAAATCCGAAATGGAACGTGCAGTAAAGTACATAGTATAACCGACATGGTGAATGATTCCTGAATGATTTTGGAACGAAATTGAATGAGTTTGTAGAGCGAGTATTGAGTGCAGTTAAAGTAAGGTAATCCAATATCGCTAATTTTGTTCAAATTATCGATATTTATTACCTCCTTTCAATAAAATGCATACAAGTTCTATGAATAGCTCCCCGTTTCTTTAAAGAACATTTTAGAAGCTTACAATTTCAATTATGTCTAAGAAATTGAGATTTTTTTTAGGTTTAGTAATTTCGAATGAAGTTAATGTATCTATCTTTTTTCAGTGAGTTTAGAGCGTTTTGAATTAATCAAGTGGGTGTTTGGAATGAATGGAGCCCTAAGCGAGTGATTTTGAATGATTTTGATCGAGATGTATGTCAATTTCACGGTGTTGTTTACTGTACTTACGTTTACGACATATCAGAAGCGATACTTGTAGATGTATATATGTTTTCCTGTCAATGTTAGAGATTATCCAATAATAATAATGATACGTTTAACCGTGTATTGTATTTATGATTTGCGTGCGAGAAAAAAAATATATATACAAACTCTACCTAAATTGAAATTGTAGGAAAGTAACATGTCTTTTGTCACATATTTTTGTGTATTGATTTGCCTGCTCTCAAATCTTTGAGCGAGACTATTTGCAGCAGCTGTTTGCACCCAAACGCCGTTCGACAAAACTATCATCACTAACAAGATACATTAAACATTTGATTTATCGAAAAAACAAATAAAGAAAAATCTTACTTATTTATGTATACAGAGCACTTGTCTAGATTCGGGCAAATACCTCCAAATACTTTCGATTTACTATCAATTTGCATAATTCATCATCGGACATAAGTATTCGCGATGGCCCCTTTCATTTAATATGTAAAGTTTTTAGCTTGCCAACTATTGAGTAAAACTTAAGTGCATCTGGTACACGGACCTAAAGCATTATCTTCGTAAATACAAATCTATATAACTTGCTTGATTACTTATGTTTATTTTGATTGAATAAGCATTTACAGCCATACATGAAAGTTAATTAATCGAGATGTGCAAATGCTATACACATTTATAATATGACCTTCGTCGCAAAGGTGAAATATATCTCCACTATACCCTTCTTCGATCACAAATATATGTTTACATTAAATTTTGTACCTTTTTGTCGAAGCTATAATTTGCGCATTTTATGTTGTAAATAGCTTATTGTGTTTAGCATTTGTATTGTATAATTATGTGCTGTATCATGTTGTAATATGTAATGTCGTAAAAAGAGCTCCTATCAAGAAGGTGATGAGAGAATCAATCTGTTATAGAAGACCCGTTTGCTTAATTCCGTATTTCATCACCACTCATTCAACATTCCATCTATATTCAAAAGTTAAAATGTGTAAAGTTATGTAAAAGTCATTAGAGCTGCCCCGTTAATACCGGAACATTTTCATTTAAAAAAAAATGCAGTTAATATGACGTTTAGTTAAATGTTAAGCAACGTATGCCAGACTATTAAGTTTTACATTGGTTGCCTTCGTTCCCGGGACCCTTCTTTAAATGTAAAAAAGCTGTTTCAATCTGGATTGTGGTATGTCACAAAACTGCAATACGATCATCGACCGGCCTTTTCTTTATTGCCCTCTAAAGGCATTTGGAAAGACATTGTTCGCACGCTATAGACAAAATGGGCACAGCTGGAGGCGATAAAATGGCCGTCGAGGTCACAGACATTTGAAACGGTGATAGATTTAACACTTACCTCATATGCCTTGCGGTGAGGATGGCCAAGCCGTGCAAACGTACACTTGCGTGCAAAGCGGGGTATGATTTGAACACAGTTTGCGTCAATTTCCCATTCAGAATTTAGGGACATTAATGTTGTTGTTTATATCATGTTACATACTTCGTGGTGTCTTAAAAGAGTAAAAAAAAAGAAAATAACAAGACAAACCTTTCTTTATCTGTTCATATTTTCTTTCAGAATGCAATCGTCAAAAAAAATGAATTATCATGCAAAGAAGCCTATATTACCCTGATAACACCTGCTTGATAACATAACATGATATCAGTTAGTCTATTTTTAGAAACAATTTGCATACATTTTCACATGAATTTCTTTGATTTTAAGGGTTTATTATAATTAAGGGCTAAAATTGATTACATGATGAATAGAATAAAACGTTAGTGTCTTAGAATATCAATGTTATATGGTCGCGGCTGCGAGAAATTATCATGACCCGACAGAGCCTCGTCCTGATAAATTCTCCCAACTTCGACCAGATAACATCGTTATTTTTAGACAGTAACATGTTATTCTCTATATGCCTGTTGTGGTCAGTAAATAATTTACTGTAATTAACGAAGCAAATCGCTTGACATGATTCCGGAATGAAATAAAATGATTGGAATGAGTGAGATTTGAATGAAATGAAAGAGAGGCAATATATTATTGGTAATTTCGTTCAGAATTGGACGAAATTGTCGATATTATATTACTTAAATTAGAAAATTCTTCCTACTTAAAAAAAAAAATAAAAAAAAATGTGAGTCTTAGCGGACGATTGGAAAATTACGCGACCTTTAAAAGAAAAAGATATAGTTTATTTTATGTTAAATGGAGTTATGAAGCATTAAATGATTTGAATGTTTTTGAGAGTGATTTCGCTTTGTAGTCAACTGTTTTTTTTAACGCTCACTTCATGTGAATTATTAAAGAAATAAGTGTCTTAAAATATCTCTACGACTGTGTTACTTTGAAAAACAAGGAATTGAAAACAAGAAATAATCATTTATTGTGGTATTTTCTTTTAATCAACAATCTTCCACAAAATGAAATACTATTCCCCTGGTGGTATATAAGGTGTTCTATTTCAAATATAATTAACATAATCGTGACCTTGACACTGTTAATGTTTTGGGAAGAGCTTTTGAATGAAATTGATTGAGTGCGATGGATGTGTTTGAGTGAAAATAGAGGGATGTAATCAAATATCGCTTTTTCTTTTTAACATGCGACAATGGGTCGATAATCGAAGACCTGTTTTGGACAGCAGCTGGGGGCTAGAAAAAAAAGGTGCAATGGTAGTACTGGCGAGAGAAATACAATGATTCCATTATTAGGTGATCCAGCCGCTATGACTGAAAAAAAAGGTTTAAAGCGTTGTAAATCCCTTTTCAAATAAATAAGCAATCAAACATACTCATAAGTACAAAATAATACACCACCAAGTCTGACAATTCGTGACGTGAGATACATGTAAGTGTTGATCCTTCTTTGTCAGTCTACATGGGCTAGCGCAGAATGAACAGAATTAAAACCTCTTTTTCTATTTTATTATTTCATCATTTCTGAAAAACAATTCACGAAGTCTGTCCGACCTCGGCTGGATAAATCCCCTTTTTTAATATTTATCATGCGGGGTTCCCAAGTGGTTCTTTGTAATGCGAAGAATTACAAATATTAGTTTGAAAAATGCAATGATCCAAAGGAAAATAAATAACCATGTTCAATTTTCGTAGGCTATCCTACCTTATGGATGACAAAACGGAGCAAATTGTTTTCAAATTGTACCCTCTTTGTACATGCACTTGCGTGCAAAACGTGATATAATTTGCAAATAGTTAGCGCAGTTTTGCTATCCTTGCCATAGTGCTGATTTGTCTAAATAAACTTTGGACTAGTTTTAAATTTTCCACATTTATCTACCGATATAGATTCAGTTACAAACCATTCTGAAAGTGACGAGGCGTATGAGTTTGAAACGTTTGCGGAATGAAATTGCGTGGGAGGGACGACTTTTTAATGAAAGGAAAGGGGGGTAATAAAACGTCGTTTATCTAATTTCGTCTAAATAAAATCGAACATTTCGAGCAAATGGAGGACATTGATTTTTTTATCACCCCTCTTTTTAAACAAAACACAACTCTACGTTTTTTTCTGTTTCTTCACAGGCCAACAGATGCTTTTATATCAACACCTACCAATAAATCGTAGAATTGTTTGATCGTCTTGAATGAATTGTTGAACGTTGTGGACGATTTACAAGCATTCTTTACAAAACTGGAGCGTTTCTTGAAGGGTGTGGGTAAGTGAGTGAGTGAGTGAGTGAGTATTTGGAATAAAATGAATGAAGCGCTGAGCGAGTGATTTAGAATTTTTAAATCGACATGTTTGGTAATTTCACAATCTTCATACTATCTATAGTCGGTATGGTGCAAGTTATACGGTGTTTTCTGACAGCTTGCGTTTCCGAATTTTCTTCTTGCGAAACCAAAAAAATATCAGCAATTAATTATAATATAATTTGACATGCCTCTTTTTAAAGAAACCAACTCGTATCCAAGGTGATTATTTTGCCCATGGGAGAAACTTTTGATTCCGAGCATCATTAATTCATATAATACGCGAGAATACACGGGCTTTAACAGCTGGTACACTTTTTGTTCAGCATCTCCTTGTGAACATTTCTTTCGCTTTAGTTCTTAGTTTTTATCCTACTTTACGGAATGTTATGATAAAATGCTGTGTGCAAAGTTATACAGTAAGTAACATCGTGAAATTGACATTCATCTCGATCAAAACCATCATTACTCGCCCTTTTTAGGGTTCCATTAATTCAATCCTAACACCCACTCAAACCAATCAAAAACACTCCAAAATCACTATAAAGAATAAGATAAATAACCTCATTAAAAATAACTGGTGCTTAAAAATTGCGATTTCTCTGAAATAGTTGAACTTATAAGCGCCTTGTTGGTTCTTAAGGAAATATGAAGCTATGTTTAGAACTTATATATTTTATTAAAGAGATGTAATAATTATCGGTAATTTTGTTCATCCTGAACAAGATTTGCGATTTTGGATTACGTCTCATTAAATTCACTCAAAACTCAATATCCACGCTCATTCAATTTCATTCCAAAATCATTCCACTTATCATTTCACGATGCTGTAAACTGTAGTGCAAGGCAGGCTCAGTCGGTAGCGCGCGGGGCTCTCAATAATTTGGGTAGAGTTTGACCAACCTTCATCCAGCAATTGATTAACGTTGTTGTTACATGCATCATTTGTCTGCATCTATGAGCGAATGATACACGTACATGTGCTACGAAATGAGAAGGGCATCTGGTGACTCGTGTGAAATGTTATGGTTGTACCCTTGTGAAAAACAAAAGGATTCTAAGGGTACTATCGTTAGATGAACTTCTTGTGAATTTCACTATGAACACAATCGTTTTCAAATTTGTTGCGGTAATCCTCGATGTGTTTCTAGTAGACAGTCAACGATGCCTACAGTTAACAACATTGTAAAATTGAGAAAGAGAATGATTTTGAAATGGTTTCGGAATGAAATTGAATGAGTGTGAGGAGCGAGCTTTGAGTGAATTTAAAGGGAGGTAATCCTATATCGCAAATTTTGTTCAGGATGAACAAAATTAGCGATATTGATTACCTCACTGTAATAAAATATGCATACACGTTCTATATATAATTTCCTATTTCTTCAAGAACCTGTCAGGCGCTACAATTTGAATCATGTCAGTGAAATCGCAATTTTTCTCTATCTAGATTTATTTTGAATGACGCTGTTGGTTCTATATTTTTCAATGGGTTTGAGCGTTTTTGAATTATTTGAGTGAGTGTTTGAAATAAATGATTGGAGCGCTGAGTGAACGATTTAGGATGGTTTTGATTGAGGTGAATGTCAATTTCACGATGTAATTAACTGTACATGTACATAAAAAGTGTTTATATCGACGTTAAAGCTAGCCAAAACAGAACATGTACGCTCTATATTTATTACCATCACTAGATATTAGATTTGGCGAGGCTTTCATTGCATTAAACCGCGGACTGACAGTGTTCTTTCCCGTCTATTGTGGCAAATTGAATTATTCGAGGCACATCTTCTTTCTCCCCGTCACAAATTAGAATCGGAAAGCGGCTTAGAATACAATTACTTATTTTTCTCTGGAATCAGTGGATTTCAGAAAACGCGCTAACGCTTCGGATGTTATCTGGCCTTTAGCCCTCTAAAAAATATTTATAGAAAATTTTAAAATGACACGGAACGGATACAACTTCTTTCTTTCTTTCTTTTTTTTTTTTTTTTTTTGTCTTTTCGTGGCATCTTTAATGAATAGTTCAAAATCAACATTACAATGGGTAAGAAATACTTCATGTTAATAAATAAGTTTTACTAATTTCAATTATTTAATTAAACATTTCTTGACAATTTGATGATAAACACATACGCAGTTCAAATCATGTCCATGACCGTTAACAACATCGTGAAATTGACAATCATTCCGATCATTATCATTCTTCATCACTCATTTCGTGCTCGATTCTTGGCATTCAAACATCAAATCCAATCATTCAAAAACGCGTTGAGATTATTCAAAAGGATCACTATTTCATTCATAACGATTCAATTACTATTTATTTATTCGCTGGAGTGGATTCTAAAGCGTCTGGTCGGCCATTTGAAACAGACCAACCGAAAAGTTTGTAAGGGGGGGGGGATAATAAAATATCGTTTACGTCGGATAATTGGACGAAATTGGCAATGTAGTATTACCTCCCTTTTAATTTCATCCAAGCTCTCTCCCCCCAACTCAATCAATAATACTGTACCGAAAATAATATCAAAATTGTCGTCTTGTCAATTTCACGATTCTACTTACTGCATATAGGTTAAAATAGAGATAGGTAGAATGTATTTTAATAGATACAATAAACAACATCGTGAAATTGACAAGGTGAATGATTTTGGAAAAAATTTATAATGAAATTAAATAATAGTGTGGAGCAAGTTTAGAGTGAATTATAGGAGAGAATCCAATATCGCGAATTTAGTTCAGGATGAACAAACTTAGCAATATCTATTTCCTCCCTTAAATAAAATATGCATACAAGTTCTATATGTAGCTTCTTATTTCTTCAAGAACCTACCAGACGCTTACAAATTTGATTATTTCAGTGAAATAGTGATTTTTTCCTAGTTTTACATGTTTTGAATGGTGTTGTTCATCTATCTTTTGCATTGGGTTTGGAACGTTTTTGAATGGTTTGAGTGAATGGTTGGAATGAATGAATGAATGAATGAATGGAGCTCTGAGCGAGTGATTTGGAATGGTTTTGATCGAGATGAATGTGAATTTCACGATGTTGTTTTTACTGTAACTCTTAAGCCACGAAAAAAAAATCTGCTAGCAATAAATAACCAATGTATTACATTTAAGACATTTAGAAACAAATTACCCAATTATTCCCTAAGTGATCTATTTGTAATGAGTCCTCCCACAAATTAATTTGGACTATATATTGTATTAACAAAAAAATCTCTCCCGCGAAATAGACATGGTGTGTTTGACACGTCGGGCATTTTTAATAGGTTTTGAATAACATCGATTTGTCTTTAATGGACTGGAGAATGAAATCAAAACGACCTCAGATAAAAGTATGCCATTTGGTTAAAATGAAACGGTATTTAAAAAGGGATGAAACAGTTTTGAAAAACGCAATCGGGATACATGTATTACTTAATTTTAATCTTGTATGTGCTAGAACGTGTCAATTAAGTTGCATATACATTTTATACATACTCTTGATACATCTTTTCTCGCATTGTAAAATTTCTGTAACGAATGGATGAAAAGACAAGAATTTTTCGGGTTGAATATGTATTGCATCTGTTTAATGGACCAACTAGGGTATGCATTAGGGTGCTGGGTCTTTTTCCAAGATAACATTGCTGCAATTATAGAGGTGAAAATATTCCGAATACCATCCCGTGATTCCTGCTTAAAAAGGGACCATCTGACATGTCCGCATATTAATATTAAGTATATGAAAAAAGAGATGTATTAAAGTCTGAATAGGATCGAAACTTAACGCACAACCCAAATGGTCCCTTTTCTTCTGAAGGACTACAGTAAACAACATCGTGAAATTGACAAGGAGAACGATTTCGGAAATGATTTCGGAATGAAATGGAATGAGTGTGTGGAGCGAGTTTTGAGTGAATTTAATGTGAGGTTATCCAATTACGCTAATTTTGTTCAGGATGAACAAAATTTGTGTTATTGATTACCTCCCTTTAATAAAATATGCATACAAATTCTATAGATAACTTTCAAGAAAGTATTAGACGCTTGCAATTTGATTTATGTCAGTGAAATCACAATTTTTTTCTTTCCAAATTTATTTTGAATGACGTTGTTGATTCTATATTTTTCAATGGTTTTAAACATTTTTAATGGTTTGAGTGAGTGTTTGGAAAGAATGAATGGAGCGCTGAATGAGCGATTCAGAATGGTTCTGACTGAAATGAATGCCAATTTGAAGATGTAACTAACTGTATAATGATTTAAGCTCTAAAAGCATCGAACTCTCCATAACACACTCAAAATCTCTCTTAGCATCGTTTGCTGTCCAAGAGCGAGGTAACAGTGCCCACACTCCCCTGAAAGTCTTGACCCAATTGTATCTAATTGTTATGGACAGTTTTCGGTGCTGTAATGAATGTGTACGTCAACACAAAATTCGGATAAACACTTTTTCTGTACCTCGAAACTCCATAAGATAGTTTCATTAACATAGTTGTGGATATGCGGTTCATTTATTTTGTACAATGAAAAAAAAATAGATTTAGAAAATAGAGTAACAAATAAATATGTAAAATATAAAGCCCCAAAATAGCCTGATACGGGACACCATTCGACTACATCCTTCATATCAATTGGAACACCACTCGGCCAATCTTACGATCAACTTCGGATGTACATAGACGGACTACTTTTAAAAATGACGGGAAAACTATGGACAAACTCGATGACGTCAGTCAAATTGGCGTTAGCCCTCGAAACTGTGAGCGAAATCTTTCGACGTCGCCAACGCTACTCGTTTAAGTCACTGACGCGAAACCATCGTATCCTAAAATAAATAACTTTATATTCTTAAGTAACGGCTGAAAAATCTTAATTTTTGAGAATGATTCGTCATTCTCAAAAAATAAAAATTTTCAGCCGTTATTTACTGTAATAGATATACATCTACAGTGCTAGTTTTTCTTACACTGTTTCTGCCTAACAAAATGCTCGGTTTTGTTACATACCCATCCGCCTTACATATATCCGATGTCTGTTGCAGTTTACGGAAATGGCCGAGTGATGTTCCGAATGCCTTCATATGAGCGGATCAACCTTCTCGCCAATGGCGTACATGATTGTTTCTATACCGAGTACAAAAAGTTTAAGAATTTATATTCAGCCTTGGTAAATTCCAATCAGTCAAATATCAAGATTTTTCGAATTGTGGAATCAACTGACGCATCGTTTATCTGTAATATTATTGTTAAATAAGGCTAGCATGACTTGGATTTTAGAAAAATAAATACTAAAAAAGGACAGAGGGGTTAATATTGATCAAATAATACCAACGGGACAGCGTGTTTCATCATGTTCTAGTGTTCTAGAAAGAATAAATCACTGAATTATTCCCGAAATCATTCGTAAACGTACCAGAGTCCTTCACAATGATACACAACCAAACAAATATTTTTTTTTCTATTCGGTGTTGCGTAGCTTCCGCGGAGACGCACATTTTATTAAAAAAGAAAACGTGCCTATGATTTTCGAAAAGGATCGACATTTTATTACCCCCCCCCCCCTTCATAAATCTTCGTTCTTTTCTGTTTTATATCATTCTATGCACGTTCATCCCACTCATTCAAATTCATTGCGAAACCATTCAACTACACGATGTTGCATGTAGTGTAACATGTATCAGCCAATGAGTATGAATCTCTCCCTTGGTCACTGAAACCAATAAAAGAGAAGTTACAGTTAATTACATTCTGAAATTGACATTCATCTCAATCCAACCATTCTAAATCACTCACTCAGCGCTCCGTTCACCCATTCCAAATACTCACTCAAATCGATCAAAAATGTTCCAAGACTAAAAAGTATCCAATTAACAGCTAAATTCAAAATAAATTTAAATGGAAAAAAAATCGCGATCTCATTGGCATAATTAAAATTGATATCGTCTGATAAGTTCTTGAAGAAATAGGAAGCAATTAACAAAACTTTTATGCATATTTTATTAAAGGGAGGTAATGAATATCGCTAATTTTGTTCATCACGAACAAAATTAGCGATATTGCATTACCTCCCTTTAATTTCACTCAAAACTCGTTCCATACACTCGTTCAAATTCATTCCAAAATCACTCCAAAATCATTCATCATGTCAAATTCACGATGTTGTTAACTGTATCTCAGGAAGAAATCAGATGCTTATTACAGTTAACAACAATCGTAACATTGAAGGGTAAATTATTCTGGGACGATTTAAGAAAGAAAGCGAATGAGTGAGACGGGTGGGTTTTGAGTTTAATTAAAAGTACGCAATCCAATATCGCTAATTTCGTTCACGATGAACTAAATTTATTACCTTCCTTTAATAAAACATGCCCACAAGCTCAAAACATAGCTTCCCTTGTCCTCAAGAACCAACCAGCGCTTATAATTTCGATAAAATCAGTGAATCGTAATTTTTCAATAGCTATATTAGTTTTGTATGTAGTTGTTGATCTCATCTTTTTAGTGATTTTGGAGCGTTTTTTTAATTGTTCGGGTGAGAGTTTGGAATGAATTAATGAATGGAGCGCTGAATGAGCGATTTAGATTGATTTTGATTGAGATGAATGTCAATTTTACGGTGCACATTACTTTAGATCATATTTATATCGCAAACTTTAGATTATATTTATATCGCAAAATAATGAATTCAAGACGCGACGGGTAAGGGTCGTTTTTTTCAGGATTGCTATTGATAAATAATTTGAAGAACTGTTTCCAAATCGAGCCTTTCTAAGAAAGAGAATTCGAGGCACTTTTATTTGATTAGTTTATAGTTTGAAAGCCATCTTGGCGGTTTTATTTCGACGAAATTAAAATGAAAACCCACATTAAAAGGCGACATAAAACCTTCCCCTGAGGAAATCCGATTGTGTCATTTAAGAGTAAAATAGAATGCTGATTTCAATTAAACCATTAGTAGGCGAATTAATTCTTGGACCAGACTGCTACATGTAATCGTTGATTCTGTTGTTGTCCTTGATCGTTTTAGAGTGGAGTGATTTAGAATGGTTCTTATTGGAGTGAGTGTCAATTTTGATGTGTCAGAAACCGTCTGGGAGCTTCGTAAAAAAGTAATTTGAAAATAAGACAAATCCTTCAGATGAGAATCTAGGATCGCATTACTAGATAATATGTAGGTTTGATAGTTGAATGGTTTGGTCCAGACAAACTTTTAGTCTTAAAAAATGACCCCCCCCCCACACAAAAAAAAAAAAGATAAAATGAAATAAATAAATAAATAAATAAAAAACACGAAATTTAAGTAAGTAAGTTTTAAGCTCCAATGAAGTCTTTCTGAAATTTTAAGTGAAATAAATAAAAAACACGAAATTTAAGTATGTAAGTTTTAAGCTCCAATGAAGTCTTTCTGAAATTTTAAGTGAAATAAATAAAAAAACACGAAATTTAAGTAAGTAAGTTTTAAGCTCCAATGAAGTCTTTCTGAAATTTTAAGTGAAATTTCAAGTTGATAGCTGGTATACTTCCAGAGATAAGCCCCAAACAAAATTACATTTATAAAACGACAAAGCAACTACCAGATTAAGCCGGCAACGGTGGTTGCTCTTTTTCACTGTACAGTAAAACTTGTGTTACATGTAAGCGACCACTTAAGGGACAACCAAAAAGCGGTCGTTTATGGGAATGGTCGCTTACTGCGAGATACTATGATAAATGTGACAGTTCATTTTGATACCAATTATAAATTGTCGGTCAAGTCGTTCTGAATCCTATGATGTTCGAACCTGTTAGAATCGTCTTATTGAGACGATCTTATGGGTTCCAACAACATAAGATTAAAGAATGATAAATATTTTCGTTAAGAATTTCCTTTTCTTCAGAGATTTTGATTACGGTGAAGCGACTTTTTTGGTGGTCGCTTTATACAGTTGGTCGCTTAATAGACGTGGTCGCTCGAGCAATATCGACTGTACCTTACTGAATGAGACATATCTATCAAGGAAATTTCACTAGATATGCCCTGGACCAGTTCAGTGGCGGAAGCATAGGATTTTGAAATTTATACGCACTCAGAAGGCGACCAACATAGAATATATAGGATAATGACGATATGTGGACTGTGACTAAGGATAAATATCCTCCGCCCCATCCCCTTTTCTATGATTAGAGCTTCGGTGAATAATCAAAACATTGCAACTACAACTTAGACTCTAAATAAGCTGTAGTTCCGATGTTATGATAATTCATAAACGACGTTTTTCGAAAGAGGAATTTTTTCTATTACGCACTTACGTAATGGGCGTAATGGTAGTTACTCTCTTGGGAATGACGCTGTGGCGAAATTGCTGAAATACGGAAGGGCGGGGGCGGAGACCATTACTACATGTATATCCCCTACACCAAATCGGAAGGGCGTAAAAACACTGCATGTACATGTAACTACGCAGGACAGCAGTTCGTATTTTATTCTTATAACTGTGAAAAAATCCTATATGATTTTTTTTATTATATCACATGGGTATTTTTAGAACAATAACATAATGCAGTTATTTTTAAAAACTTGCATTTCTATTAGAAACATCGACGAAAACAAAGCAAATGGAGACTATAAGATAAATATAATACGTACCTAGTGAATTGTATGAAAAATATCTAATTCAGTTGTGGGAATTGATTATTGTCTCGACAGAGCCTCGACAATTATCAATTCACCCAACATCGTCAGATATTTTTTTTTCACACAAAGCACTAGGTACGTATTATTTTTGTAAAATTAATGTTTTAAAAATTCTAAATTAAATTTTTAAATGGTATGGCAATGTTACAAATAACAAAATTAATATATCATCACACAGAAATGTTTCTAGAAACTAAAACTTTAAATTAACTACCGTACATCGAAAAATCATTTAACCCAAAACAAATTTACTAATTGGGTTTAAGGGCCCGGTCCCACTGCACTTACGGACGGAATAGGGATGTTGAAGGTATGAAAATCTTTACATTCGTTGAAAAGACGCTTTGTGTCTGTTTATTACCCTTTACATACGCTTTGCATACGCTCTGTCCTTCGAGCGTTCGACAATTGTTATTTCATCCGCGCAGAAAGTTTTGGGTTGCACAAAACTTGTGGAGCGGGTAAACCTTCCGCTGTGTACGATTCATCCGATTCATCCGCTCTTTCCGCTTTTCGTATACGTCACAATTACACCCGATAACCCCTTCTGAGTTGTCATCCGCTCTAATCCGCAAGGCTTCCGATGAACATCCACTCGACATCCCGGCTACATACTTTACGCGTCCGATATTTTCCGTTCTGTTTTCGCAAATTTACGCCACTATTATCAGTTTTTATGAAGCGTATGAGAACGGATAGGAATTTCACTCTTTCACTGTTCGTTCAGCATACGTTTTGTGTCCGTTTGGCAGTGGGACCGGACCTTTACTTTTTACATGGCACTTTAAGTCCTACGACTTCTTCCAAGAAAGATAGAAGATTTATTCAACATTTGAAAATAAGTAATGAATAAACGGTACAAAGAGTGCTTGTTTTAGTCATACAACTTTTTACAGCGGTGTTGGAAGATTTATTCAATACTTGAAAAATAAAACAAATTCAAGTTGAAAAAAGTACATGTTTATCCAACGATTTTTCAATTTAATCATTGTTCTCTTCTCTGTATAGTCTTTCATTTTAATTTATACATAAGAACCATCTTCGGGGTGGCTCTGTGAAACTCGAACTCTCGCTTAGTTAATGGACATTGAAAAATAGGCAAAGGCCAAGTAACTACGTGCTCGTGTTAGGAAATAACTTGTTTAGACAGTGGTATGTAGTACATACATGTACAATGCATGCATTTAATACTGATACGATAGATTTATTAAAATAGCACTTTATAAGAAAACAATGGCACGGATACACTTGGAAATGAATAAAAATTCCAATACTTCAATAAGAAGAAAAATTTTTTTTATTTTTTTTTGTCTAATTGAATCCACCATATTCCCATTTCATACCAAATACAATATTACTTTTTCAGTAAAAACCAAGTGACCGTTTAGAAGTTCTGTTCAGTGTATTCACCTTGTCAATTTCACGATTATCCTTACTGTACTTTAATATTTTAATGAATACATTGTTACACCAGGAACCCAATTACTAGAAAATAGGAACAATGAGAGGGTCAAAGTCCTAAAGATGAATTGATTTCTCGATAATTTGAGCGACATGATTTCATCATGTTTCGGTCAAACAGCCCTTGTAGTATATCGAACTGTATCAGTAGTTAGACAAGTTTTATTTCACAATTCCGTTCAGTGACAGTTTTCCCCGTAATTGAAATACCGTGTTGCTATAGGACAGTTTATTGATTCCTTGTTAACAGCCGTACTTTTCAGTCTAGCATGACTAGCGTTAAACATATTGAAGGAACCCCGCTGACAAATTAGTCCAAATAAGGCGATATTACTGGAAGATATAAAACACAGACCTCAAGAATGGGTTGTGCAATTGGTACGACACTGCCTCGTCTGTGGTTGAAAAAATGATATCATTGTATAAATAGAGATATTTTGTTTTAGTGTAATATCGATATTTAATATATTAATATATAACTATACAAATATCCGTGTAATTACATCCCGTATGATATTTCTTATGATATTACATAGTTATTTTTAGAGCAATGATATAATGCGGTTATCTTTAGAAACTTGCTTTTCAGTTAGAAACATCGACGTAAACAAGACAAATACAGGTTATAAGATAAATATGTTACGTACTTAGTGTATTGTATGAAAAAATATCTAACTCGGATGTAATAATTGATTATTATCGAGGCTCAATTCTCCGAACCTCATGCAAACACTAACAAAAGCAATACGAGTGCAGGTAATATGAGTAAAACTAACGCTTACGATGTTATCGAAATGAAGAAAAATTCGTTCTTAAAGTCCACCCCCCCCCCCCAAAAAAAAAAAAAAAAAAAAAAAAAAAAAAAAAAAAAAAAAAACTATTTCTTTTTAAAACTATAAATGATAATTTGAACAAAATTAGCGATATTGTACTGCCTTCCTTTAATATTCAAAATCGCTCATCCCGACCATCGAATTTCATATTGAAAGCATTCCAAAATCATCCAACTTGTAAATTTCAAAATGTTATTAACTGTGCCAATATTTTGTTACTTATTAATTGAAAGGATTTAGGTGATTAGCCATGTATGTTTGAAGAAAATAAGAATACTGTTCACTGTTTCGATAATCATGTTTCATAAGTATGATGGTTTCTATCCGAGGAAAAAAAGGAACATAGATTCTAGAGCAAACTGAATAATTTTTTGGGGGTTATATTTTGGTTTGAGGTGGAATCACTCTATAAAACACTCAATCTTGGATATCCGTTGGGGATAGGATTGCACTTTAAGGGAGCACGGAGCTCTGCATGGCTCTCCTTGACGCTGAACCAGATCGATATTTATTTCTTTTTTATGAAATCGAAGTGGAATTTGATATCAGTGTGACGAAAATATAAACAGTAAATTTTCTCTGTTTCCGTAAATTGCAACACAAGTGGTGTAAACGAATGTCAAGTATAGAGTAATGGGAAAGTCAATATATAAAATGGTTTGATGTATTTACCAATGAAAGAGTAAAAGCACACCTTAGTAACTGTTAAATATATATTCTACAACAGTTGTATTGACAGTTGTCACGAAGTTCGAAGTAACTTTTCCAAGAAAGTGAGAATTTACACTGAACTAGATGTGAAGACGTGATACATAAACTAAGGTTTTTCACTTCCCCTGCTTTTTATATTATCAAAACACATCATTTTTTACCATGTACGTATATATCTACATACCAATGTTTATTACCCTATTTACAGTTTATAACATCGTAACAAATTGACAAGGTGAATGATTTTGGAACGAATTAGGAATGGAATTGAATGAGAGTGTGGAGTGAATTTTATATTTTTAAATGGGTTTTAGCGTTTTTCAGCGGTTTGAGCGAGTGTTTGGAATGAACAAATAGAGCGCTGAGTGAATGATTTAGAATGGTTTTGATTGAGGTGAATGGCAGTTTTGTAATTTCGTAATCGCGCTTGCACTGTAGAACTTTTTTCTACTCCGCGCACTGTTAGTTTTTCGCGCATTTTCCTATGTCGCCAATCATCAATTCAATGCACCGTGCTTGTAATCCTCTAATTAAGGTTGGAAATGCTACTGTCGACGATATTTCCAATCAATAATAACAGATCGAACTGAATGAACTGGGGTTGATGACTTTAATTATTATATTTCATTTCCTAAAAGAGATTAATCGATTCATTTACTGGCTTTTAAAAACATCAATTCCAATTCAACAATCTTAATGTAATTTATAATATAGTATAACGACGTAAAAGGGAACTTATTTTCTGTCTCTTTTTTTCGAACATGCATGTGTTCACAATCATAGCAAGGTTTTAATGAAATTATAAGGAAACCTCGCTTAACACTGTAAAAGTTCATTATTTCTGAAACGTTGCTGAACTATTACGGGTCCACTACAGCTATTTACATCGTTGAATTGACATTCACCTCAATCAAAACTATTCTAAAGCGCTCACTCAGCACTCCATTTATTTATTTAAAAAAAAACAAATCAAACCATTCAAAAACGCTCAAACCAATTAAAAAATATAGAATCAACAACGCCAGATAGAGAAAAAATGGCTTTTAAAAACATCAATTCCAATTCAACAATCTTAATGTAATTTATAATATAGTATAACGACGTAAAAGGGAACTTATTTTCTGTCTCTTTTTTTCGAACATGCATGTGTTCACAATCATAGCAAGGTTTTAATGAAATTATAAGGAAACCTCGCTTAACACTGTAAAAGTTCATTATTTCTGAAACGTTGCTGAACTATTACGGGTCCACTACAGCTATTTACATCGTTGAATTGACATTCACCTCAATCAAAACTATTCTAAAGCGCTCACTCAGCACTCCATTTATTTATTTAAAAAAAAACAAATCAAACCATTCAAAAACGCTCAAACCAATTAAAAAATATAGAATCAACAACGCCAGATAGAGAAAAAATCGCGATTTCATTGACAGAATTCGAATTGTTATTGTCTCATAGGTTCTTGAAGAAATAGGTAGCTATCTATAAAACCTGTATGCATACTTTATTTGGGAGAGGTAATCAATTTCGCTAAATTTGTTCATCCGGAAAGAAAATGCTATAAAGTATTACCTCCCAATAAATTCACTCAAAACTCACGATCATTCAATTTCAAAAAAAAAAAAATGTTTAAAAAAGTAATATTTCATATGGTATCTGTAAGGGGTGTAATATGAAGTCGTAATATGTTAAGAAATTCATTTGGGAAGAAACTTTAGTCAACCTTGATCCAATGGGTGTTATGTAAAACGTTGTAATAACTTCGGGGTACAAATGTATTCCTATTTTCAAATTAAACATTAGTGGAGAAGGTAAGTCTTACATTTTATGCTTGAGTGAGAACCTATTTGATACCAGCAACGGAAATGTCGTCAAAATTAGCTGGTCGATTAAGTAATTTCCGAAAAAATCGAAAGTTAAAATTTTGAAAAAAAAAAAAAAAAAAAAAACTAAAGTGTGCAACTTTTGTGATTTTTGACAAGAAGGTTTGTCTTAAACCATTTTAGAAAACACAATAAATCTCTTCTGTTTCAATAATATGTAAAGTTGAACGGCTTGTTTTATAGAAACAAGTTTCTTTATCAAATATCATTTAATAGGTAGAAATACGGTTAAAAGAAGGTGGACTTAGTTATAAAATACAAACTTTGCCACATCTTACATCGATGTCATTTTAATTTTGCGGAGCACAAAAATGTGGTTCTGTCGGGATGGTAATCATTTTTTTTTTTTCAATTCCTATCCTTCGCATAAAACGACCCCTTAAAATACAAAATGTCTAGATATATAGTGTGTCACTCATCTCCTTCTAACTTTATCTTGGTGTATTTTTTTCTGTAAAGTCTCTGTTTGCCTATGATTTATCTACATACATGTATTTTGCCGAAAACTAGTGATTACAACTTTTCTTGTTGCAAATGACCATAAGAAGCTTTAATTAATGATGAACATGCCAACATGACAGTGTCGTGAACTATATGGTTTGACTATAATTATTACAAGAACATAAATTTAGATGGTTTTCGTTTTTCAAAAAATATATCAAAACTTCTGAATCAACAATGACCGTTTCAATCGTTCAGTATCGTGCAATTTCAGTGCTTACAGCACTTTGATGGTTAGATTTTCCCCAATTGCCTTTTTTTGCATGCCTATGTCAGACGTGTACTAACATATCGCGTTGGCGTATACCCTGACAAAACAATCGATTTGAAAACAAACCGAATGGAAGACTATTAGACGGTTCTTTAATTACATATACAATGACCTAGTAATGGAATTATCATGTTGACACAGGAATTTCTTTTGTTGTTGTTTGAACTACATTAGATTTTAATTCAGTTGATTTCTCTCGCGAATACTAATTTCTAAAATAAAATCTTCATCGTGTGGTAAGAATTCTAAGTATTTCAGTTAAACAATTCCTGACACACATCCTCGTTGTATTTAAAGTCTTCCGTCTAAGATCAGTTTCGGTAGAAATTTAAAGTGTCGAAGGGGAGTCATCCAGAAAAACCTCTTTATTTAAAATCCAACTCTTTCGTGAACTTTAAGATAAAATAATAACTTCTTTCGGGAACTGCAACGGGAAGATTGACGATGTGTATTGATTGTAAGATCTTCTTTTCACGAAGGTAAGATTGAGCATTGCTATTTATCCTAAATACAGCTAACCACATCGAAAAATAGGCAAGACTGGTAAGTTAGGAATGATTCTGATATGAAATTGAATGAGTGTTTGGATCGAGTTTTGATTAAAATTAAAGTGAGATAATTTAATATCGCTAATTTTGTTCAAGATGAACAACATTAGCGAGATTCATTTCCTCCCATTAATAAAATATACGCACTTTCCTATTTTGTGTTTATTTTAATCAACCAGACACTTTTAAATCCACGTCAGCCAATAAAATCGAAGAATAAATTGATATATTTGAATAAAATGTTTATCGTGTTAGACGATTTCTAAATGTTTTCAAATGATTTTTGATGGATTTGAGTGTTTTAAACGAATGGTTGGAGCGCTGAGAGCTCGATTTATAATGATTTTAATCGGAGTGATTGTAAATTTCTCGGTGGTATCATCTGATGAATATTTGACCTGTGAGGCGACAAAAGACCACACAAGAATTTAAAAAAAACAAAATGCGAATTAAGAGATAGGATCCGGCATTAGTTAACCGAAAATGGAATGTCTATATTGTAAGCTTTATTGAACATTTTACCATCGAAATGACAATTATGTTTTTTCTTAAGTCGATTCGTGTCTCTGTCGTGGTCCCTTTTCGCGTGACTTGAGATTATTTTCCATACACTGGATATTGGCTCGTACATATGCGAGTTTAATTATTTCATCGTAACATTGCAAAAATAAAAAAAAAATGGAAATAGATACGAAAAAACATGCTTGGTTGGGTTACAGTTCTTGAACACTGTACTCCGTAATCAAGAGAGCAAAATAGATGCCAAGGTTCAAGTCAAGCGGACATAAGGTGACAGAGTTATGCTCCGGATAAAAAAGTTGACGCCGCCGGTATGCCCGGACACCCAGACGCCATGGGTGATCACATAGTAACTCCTTTCTTTCGAGAGGCGTATAAAGAGTGGGAAGTTGTTAACACCCTTAATAACTCTATGCCATCAAGCTTATCAGATATATCGATTCAAATTTCAAAGGAGCGCTTTCGGAGGAATAAAAATGATGGGGTTGAGTGATACAAAATTCATTCAAAAACATAGCATGTTTTGACAAATATTTTTATGTCATTCACCGGTTGGTATTCTTAGAGTCTGTCGCCTATAGTGTGAGCTGCGAGCATATCGTTTGCTTGATAAAGAGCTATGCATCGTTTGATATCTTTCACTTGTTTTCGGCGACAAGATCATGATATCGCCCAAAGAACAGAAATATACTATTTTCAGTCAATGTAATTAAAACTTGTTATTAGTTCAAAAAGGTAACCAGATGATGATAGTAGTTATTCCTACCAAAAAAATGAGATTTGAAATATACACGAACGTGTTTTGAGTAAATAACGAAACTGACGAAATAACGAAAAGATTATCAGAGGAAACCATAAAATGAAAATAAATGACCGTAATAAAACACCATTGCGTTCTGGCAGTAATTATTTTATTTTATTACTATTAGTAGTAGTAGTATACATGTAGGCACTCGTACCAAATAAATCAGAAGACTAGGGATATTTGAAACTGACAAATTTTTAAATGTTATTTCATATGGACCGATCGTTAGTTATTGCGTGTAAGACTACGACTGAGCAGATTGTCTCTAAAAATGGAAGGCTCACTGTTGGTGGCTCACCAAATATATTGAAACTTTCCGTTAAAATACGGCAAAAGTAATCTCTTTTCTAAACACTGTCTGGTGGCAGGCTAACTATTCATTTCAATATTTGTCATATTTAACATTAAGCCTCTGAGTTTCGACATATCACATCTGATATGACATAGG
This sequence comes from Fragum whitleyi, assembly GCA_948146395.1. Taxonomy (NCBI): domain Eukaryota; kingdom Metazoa; phylum Mollusca; class Bivalvia; order Cardiida; family Cardiidae; genus Fragum; species Fragum whitleyi. The sequence goes on from OX411555.1 coordinate 34,002,999, forward strand.
GGCTCAGACTGAAGATGTTCTGTTATCCAAAACTAAAACAAAAGATAAAATGATACTAGTCGTTAAGTGGACAGCTAAATTACACATTTGATAGGATATCTCACTATAGATATACGAGGAGATGGTCTTTAAAAATAAGATCAAAATACCTTTTCTGTTCTACTTGAGAGCAATTTGCGCCGTGCATAAAACCAGCAGTCTATCCGTCTTCTTATGGCTGAATAGAGGTGTCGCAACATGTATGCACGATTTGTTTTAAATCAAAAGGATAGTTTTATTGAATTGGGTTTAACTATTGGTTTAAAGCTTCTTCAGAGACGTCGCAGCGAACTGAGGCTATAAAGCGTAACGTAATTTGACGTTATTTTTGCAGTGTAAAATTGCTGAAAAAACATACGCGCTTAAACAACCATATACTATTTTCTGATTATATCAAAAGAGTTGATTAAAAATGTAAATAACTATCATGTTCAGTGGCGTATCAAATGTTTTCAGGGTGCAGAATCTCTGTCAATTCGATAAAAAAATCTTTTTTAAAAAAAAAGCATTTAATTTTCGAATAATTAAAAATTATATATAAAAAAGATGAAAGACTTGGTATTGTTGGTCTTGCTTTACTAATAACTCATCAAAACTGAGAATATTTTTTTATTCAAATTATACCGGTAAGTTTTTCATTGATTTGCCAGTAATTTCGAAAAAAAAATGGATAAGATGTGAAACACCCAACGTAAAACGTCATCAAAATGAGATAGCGTGACATTTTTTCATATTTTTTTTCAGTCTCGTATTCATCGTTTAATTCACAAAATATAGATTGTTACATATTTTTGAAAAAAGTTGTCTTACTCTTTTTTTCAGTTTATTTTTTTTTTATTTAAATTAACCGACATTAAATAAGATTTGGTAACGTCTTGCGAAAATGGTGCGAAAAAATGACGTAATTTCAAAAAGCGTGACATTTTTTCAGATTTTTTCTCGCGAAAATTTTGTATTTAGTTAAGACACGAAAATAAATCAAATTCAAACTGAAGAAAAAAATCTAACCATTTTTCTTTAATGTATTTAGAATTGACATTTTCTTTTGTTTCGAATGATTATTATTACGTTTAAATTTTTAGTAGTCATTTTTGCTTCATTTTTAGCAGCGTTACACTTTCCGCTATTTGTTTACGTGAAAAGATTTTCGCAAAATTTATCTGAAACTTTCAAAATTCGCACTGCAAAAGGACTAGTATTCTAGGTAATTGTGTGTACAATTTTACGATGATAAAGAGCGAATTAATGGCATTTTGAACATGTATTAAAAGAGAAGCATGTTACGCGATACATGCGCTTTTTGGCGATTTTTTTTTATGAATAAGTCGATAGTGTTTTTCATTCACAGCCATGGGTATCAGAATTTAGTATCTGTAAGATAGAGCTATTCAAATGCTTAAAAATGATGTACAATAGTGTGCTGTTTTAGCCTTTACCGCGATTCTGTTTTAAAACTAAATAAAAATAATACTGATTTTCATGAAAAAGCACGGACGTTACTACGACGTCTCTCAGCCATAATGCAGAGACTTGAGCAACTATCAATTGATTCCTTTTAATCCTCAGACACGTACTACATTTAACATCGTGAAATTGACTAGCTGAATGAAAATGGAATGATTTCAGAATGAAATTGAATGAGTATAAAGACTGAGTTTTGAATGAAATTTAAGCAATGTAATCCAAATTTGCTAATTTATTTCAAGATAAACAAAATTAGCGATGTTCATTACCTCCCTTTAATAAGATATGCACCATGATCTATAAATTGATTTTTATGTCTTTCTGAGACAATTAGACGCTTCCAAAAATAATAGAGCCAATGAAGTTATAGTTTTTTACTACATGTATTTTTTTTCAATTATCTACTATCTTAAGTGATTTTTGAGCGTTTCTGAATAGTTGAGTGAATGTTTGCAATGAATGAATGGGTCGTTGAGTAAACGATTTAGAATACTTTTACTCGGAATGAGAGTCTAAATCACGATGTAACTAACTGTACCTTAACGTCTCTCCCTGGCTTCCAGCTGCTATCCCAGATACGATTTACGACCAGCTTCCCATTGGTGAAAACTTAAGTTCGAAGAGTGTTACCCGCCACCGGGGATCAAAATAGGGGTTTATCAAGGATGATCTGTTGCGCTACCAAATAAATTTTGTCCGCGTCTTCATCATAAGAATGAAAACAAGGAACATGAAATTTAGAAATATATACATTTATCAAATCTAGAATTTCACAGTCGACTTTATATTCTCGAGATATGTGAGCATTCTTTATTTCGAAAAATACACATATACTAACAAATGATTTTTTTTCGTGAGTTGTGGTATTTCAAGAAACAATGCTATGAAGACTTTCTACAGATATGAAATTCCGTTATAATGAGAACTGACTATTCTAGGCTACATGAGGTCTCGTAACAGGTATCCTTAAATCACCGAAGGTTGTCCTGGGGACTCCTCCTAGCCCATGGACTATAAAAATATTTTCTTCATTTCGAAAAAATATATGTAAACTAAAAAAAGTAATAATTTATTATGTTTTATCCGTGAGCCAATTCAAAACAATGTCATGAAGACATTCTGGAGAAATGACATTCCGCAATAATGGGAACTGTAATGCTGCGGAGCTATGACCAAGCTATTGATTGGCTTTTAGCACTCTTGTTTTCTGGTTTGCTATAGCGGAAGGAAAACGTAATCACAGAAAATTTGACGCGAAATCGCCCCAAATGAGACATGATTCGGAAAGAAACTAATAGGATTCTGTTCAGGAAATAGTGTATATTTACTATGTCTTCGTGATAAAATCAAAGTCTATGCTGAAATACTTGGAGTAAAGTACATGTATCATTAGATCAACAGTTTAGATCCTTAGTTATCAACAAGTACAGTTACAGTTAATTCTATCTTTGAATTGAATTTCATCTCAATCAAAACCTTTCTAAATCGCTCCATCAGCGCCCCATTCATTCATTCCAAACACTCACTCAATTCGATGCAAAACGCTCCAAACTCACTGAAAAAGATAGAATCAACAACGCCATTTATAAGAAATATAAAAAGGAAAAAATCGAGATTTCACTGACATAATTGAAATTGGAAGTATTTGTTTGGTTCTTGAAGAAATAAGAAGCTATTTATAGAACTTGTATGTACATTTTATTAAAAGGGGTAATAAATATCGCGAATTTTGTTTACCCTGAACAAAATTTGCGATATTGGATTACCTCCCAATGAATTCACTCAAAACTTGCTCTACACACTAATTCAATTTCATTCCAAAACCATTCACCATATCAATTTCACGATGTTGATAACTGTAACAACAAGTACCATGGGGAGGGATGAATCAAAGTTGTAAGAACGTGTATCTTAATCGATGTAAAATGAAAAGGTTAGAAACATAACATTTGGTTCAGAAACTAAAATATGATTTATAAAGTTTAAGATTCAATATTCAGTTCTCTTTGCCATTACCGACGATTATCAATTTCACAACATAATCAACTCAATATCGGGCTATATTGTGCTGTCGACGGAGTCTTGGAGCAGGTCGAATACAATTTATTCAGCGATATTTGAGGTATATGCTATGAAAAACAATGTAATTTATAGTACAATTTTTATTTGCTTAATATAGTGTAAGTTGTGAATCCCTATAACTTATTCGCTTTAAGAAAGCGCATGTAATAATACACAAAGCATAGCTAAACATGTCAAATTCATCTTCTGAAATATATTATTTTTCATTGTTTTTACATCTTTACTGAATGTTCCGAAATTTAAAAAAAAAAAAAAAAACGTCAAAGACTATGTATATTCTTAATCAGGTTTTGTGTATTAAGGTGATTTCAAATTGCATGATGTTGCTCTGTAGCAGAAACCACTAACAATCAATTAGCACGCAGAAACGAAACTGATAGAGTCATTTAACGAGCGCTCTGACGACATCTGTTTCGAGGGAAAATTGGGAAAGTTTTAATTGGTACGGGAAGTGAGTGACTTTAAATTGAACTCCCCGAAATGGTAATTCCTGTCACGTAGGTCTTCCAATCTTTAACACTTGGTCGTGCGAAATGACATTGTAGGGTTTGTTTATATATCTTATCACTAGTCCTTGAGTTTCACTTTTCAGGAGAGGTTGCGTGTACCTTATGGTAGCAATGGACACATGGCGTCATTATTTCCGTCCAATGAATTTTTTTCTTGTTCACATATGTTTCAGATTAACATTGTCCAGTCATTATATCAAAATTTGAAGGTACCTTTCCATGCTCGTTTTCATGCTAGATTTATCTGCCTTTGAGTGGTATTGACCTTTTTTCAGTAAAACGTTTATATTCGTTTTAGGTCTAGTTTAAACTAAGTACTAGCTTAAAGCTATAAAACAAATACATTTTGATAGACCTTATACATGTACACAATGGCTGTTGCCAAGAAAATTTCTCTTTGATCAATTGCATTTGCACAATTTGCCTTCAAAAGTTAAAAATGTACAAATTTTTGTAATTTTAAAGGGAAAAAATGCCACAAAAAACATTTTTTTGAAAAAAATACCCAATGAATTTTTCTTGTTTTCCGATATGTTTAAACCCCATTTTTTCCCTTTATTTGGTAAAAACATTCAGCATGCCTTTCCATGGAAATAAGAAAGTTTTTCGTTATTTTACAGTGACCTCTCATAATTGAATGACGCTTATTTTTATTGTTAAATTTAATATTCCAGTCATTCAATTGATATCAAATGTTGAAAAGAAGCTAAGTTATGAAATTATCATCATTATTCTACGTATTTCCATAAGCAGACCCTTACGAAAACCGATCTTTTTAAACAACGCGCAAAAAAGTCGTAAAATAAACGAAAACACTTCCGGTTTAAAGAGTCGGGAGGCGGCTGTCCATTGCCACCTTAACTGTGTGTTAGGCACATATACTATACAATGTACTCACAACTTGAAAGGTTTTGGAAGGACACTATATCAAAACTTAATATGAAAATGAATCTCACGACTGCACTTCTTTTTTCTTCTTTCTTCTTTTAGCTATTTATAGAGCTTGTATGTATATCATATGAAAGGGGGAAAATAAATATCGCTAATTTTGTTCATCCAACAAAATTTGCGATATTTGATTACCTCCCTTTTAATTCACTCAAAACTTGCTCCGTCCATTCACTCAATTCATTCAAAAAACATTCCAAAAACATGAATCCTGTCAATTTCAAGAAGTTGTTAGCTGTACTATCTACGAATCTGCTATACAAGTACATATCTGACATTTGAATTTCTCCAGTGGCCAATGCATTCGTTATTTATTGTCTTTGTGTCAGAAGGTATGGGCTTTTACAACGTCTAAAATTGACCGTAATTGTCATCGGTGAATTATAAACGATGTCTCAACCAGAAACTGTTCTATGAATCAGACATCATGCTAGCCACATGTATCTGTATTATAGAATATGGAGTTTGAAAAGAGAAAGAGAGAGAGAGAGTGAGTGAGAGGGAGAGAGAGAGAGAGAGAGAGAAAGAGAGAGAGAGACAGACAGACAGACAGAGAGAGAGAGAAAGAGAGAGAGAGTTGTTTTTCTACACTACAGTTACTCAATAAGCAGGAGAGCATTTTTTACAAGTACACTAAACTACATTTTGAAATTGACAAGATGGATGAATTTGGGAATGATTTTGGAATGGAATTAAGTGAGAGTATGGAGCGAGTTTTGAGTGAATTTAACTGGAGGTAATCCAATATCGCAATTTTTGTTCAGGATGAACAAATTTAGCGATATTTATTACCCCCCTTCAATGAAATATACATACAAGTTCTATAAATAGCAGACTATTTCTTCAAGAACCAATCATACGCTTTCAATTTCAATTATATCAGTGAAATCGCGATTTTTTTCTATTTATATTCATTTTCAATGTAGTTGTTGAATGTTTTTTTGTTGTTGTTGCTAGTCATTTTAAATCGTTTTTGATCGATTTTAGTGAGTGTTTGAAAAGAATGAATGGAGAGTTAAGTGAGCGATAGAATGAGATGAGTGTTAATTTCACGATGTAACTAACTGTATAATAGAAAAGGAGCTCTGACGTTATGGGTATGAATGAAGTAAGTTCACTGATGGACTATGCATACAGTTAAGATCAGCGTGTAATTGAGAAGGTGGGTGCTCTTGGTATGATATCGAAATGAATAATGAGTTGGATAAGCGCCTTTTGAATGACATTACAGTTAACAAAATCGTGAAATTGACAAGGTGAACGATTTTGAAATGATTTAGGAATGAAATTGAATGAATTTGTGGAGCGACTTTTGAGTGAATTTAATGGGAGGTAATCCAGTATTGCAAATTTTGTTCGGGATGAACAAAATTAGCAATATTGATTACCTCCCTTTAATAAAATATGCATAAAAGTTCTATAGATACCTCACTATTTCTTCAAGAATCTTTCAGACGCTTACAATTTCAATTTATTAAGTGAAATCCCGATTTTTCCAAGCTTTTTTTATTTTGAACGAAGTTGTTGTTATATGTTTTTCAATGAGTTTGGAGCGTTTTTGAATGGTTTGAGTGAGTGTTTGGAATGAATGATTGGAGCGCTGAATGAGTGAATAAGAATGGTTTTGATTGAGTTTAATGTCAATTTCTTGATGTAATTAACTGTAAAAGTAAGTAATATAATATCGCAAATTATGTCATATGGAACAAAATTAGAAATTCTGTTTACCTTCCTTTAATAAAATCTACGCATATTTCCGTCCGTTTGTCTTCATAGATAGTCAGACGCTTTAGAATACCGATCGGACTTTTTTTACCATGGAATGAAGTGATCGATTTGAATGAAATGTTGATCGTTTTAAACGATTTCTAAGCACATTCAAACGGTTTCAGATTGTTTTTAGCTCACCTGAGCACGAAGTGCTCAAGGTGAGCTATTGTGATGGGCTGCTGTCCGGCGTCCGTCGTCCGTCGTCCGTCGTCCGTCGTCCATCGTCCGTCGTCCGTCGTCCATCGTCCGTCGTCAAACTTTACCTTGTGTGCACTCTAGAGGCCACATTTTTGGCCCAAATGTCTTGAAACTTGGTCAGAATGTTTGTCTCCATCAAATCTCGGTCAAGTTCGAAATTGGGTCAGGTGGGGTCAAAAATGGGGTCAAGGGGTCAAATTTTAGAAAAACCTTGTGTGCACTCTAGATCCCATATTTGTGGCCCAAATGTCTTGAAACTTGGTCAGAATGTTTGTCTCCATCAAATCTCGGCCAAGTTTGAAATTGGGTCAAGTGGGGTCAAAAATGGGGTCAAGGGGTCAAATCTTAAAAAAACCTTGTGTGCGCTCTAGAGGCCACATTTGTGGCCGAAATGTCTTGAAACGTGGTCACAATGTTTGTCTCCCTCAAATCTCGGTCAAGTTCGAAATTGGGTCAGGTGGGGTCAAAAATGGGGTCAAGGGGTCAAATCTTAGAAAAACCTTGTGTGCGCTCTAGAGGCCATATTTTTTGCCCAAATGTCTTGAAACTTGGTCAGAATGTTTGTCTCCATTAAATCTCAGTCAAGTTTGAAATTGGGTCAAGGAGGGTCAAAAATGGGGTCAAGGGGTCAAATCTTAAAAAACCTTGTGTGCATTCTAGAGGCCATATTTTTGGCCCAAATGTCTTGAAACTTGGTGAGTATGTTTGTCTCCATCAAATCTCGGTCAAGTTCGAAATTGGGTCAAGTGGGGTCAAAAATGGGGTCAAGGGGTCAAATCTTAGAAAAACCTTGTGTGCACTCTAAAGGCCATATTTTTGATCCAAATGTCTTAAAACTTGGTCACAATGTTTGTCTCCATCAAATCTCGGCCAAGTTTGAAATTGGGTCAAGTGGGGTCAAAAACGGGGTCAAGGGGTCAATCTTAGAAAAACCTTGTGTGCACTCTAAAGGCCATATTTTTGGTCCAAATGTCTTGAAACTTGGTCACAATGTATATCTCCATCAAATCTCGGTCAAGTTCAAATTGGGTCAAGTGGGGTCAAAAATAGGGTTAAGGGGTCAAATCTTGCAAAAACCTTGTGTGTACTCTAGAGGTCATATTTTTGGTCCAAATGTCTTGAAACTTGGTCAGAATGTTTGTCTCCTTCAAATCTCGGTCATGTTCAAAATTAGGTCAAGTGGGGTCAAAAATGGGGTCACTGGGTCAAATCTTAGAAAAACATTGCGTGCACTCCCGAGGCCACATCTTTGGTCCAAATGTCTTGAAACATGTTTGTCTCCATCAAATCTCAGTCATGTTCAAAATTGGGTCAAGTGGGGTCAAAATTGGGGTCAAGGGGTCAAATCTAAAAAAAAAGAAAACATGTATACTCAAATATCTTGAAACTTGGTCAATATGCTTGTATGAAACCTAGGTCAAGTTTGAAATTGCCTTGAAATCTTACACAAGTTTGATAGAGGGTCAAAAAACGTTTTATAGTACTTTAGAGGCAACATTTTTAACTGAAATGTCTTCTTCTTGATCTCTTTGACTTTTGTTTAGCCATGCATCAGGTGAGCGCTTTAGGGCCAATGGCCCTCTTGTTATTGAATCTTACTATTACTTCAAAATTCTCAATAATCCTATGTTTTTAAAGCCCAATAGAAACATCTCATTTGAGATGATTCTGGTGAGTTTTAACAACATCGGATATATTTGCAATAATTATTCAACCAACTATACCTACTTTTTAAGATATTTTAATTTAAAGAAGGGAATTTTAAAATGGTCGCTTAATAAAAATGGTTGCTTATTAAACATGGTCGCTCAAGCAAGATTAACAGTATTTCTATGATTTTCATGCTTCCACATTGATCAGATCAGGAATATATTGATAACTGTCTCTCTGTGCATCCCGTCTAAAGCATTTTCTTTTAAAATCTTCTAAGAAACTATAGGATTAATTTCAACCAATTTTACAGGAGCCATCCTTTCAAAGCTATCTAAAAAAATTGGAACAAATGAAAAATATGGCTTAAACAGCATTACAGGCATGGTTAATGTCCATATAATTAAGTAAAAAAGTGACCTCTCTCTAAGAAACTAACTTATGGAAATCAACAAAAGTTCACTGAAATGATTCTATGATTACCCTTTATTAGACTGCAAAAAAAATGTGATTGGATAACAACTACAGCACCTTGCCACAAGGAGTCAGCTTTTAAATGGCTTCCAACTGTTGAAAATATATTTACAAAAAGATCAATTTTGATGATTTTGAGCAGGCTTTGCTTTGTACATCTTCTCTGAAACTACTGGTCAGTTTTCAACCAAATTTCACAGGATGCTTGGAAATTCTGATAAGGCTGCTATCTTGGACCTTTGAGCTGTAGAGTGTCCTAAAAGGGGCCCAAATGTTGAAATACAAAAAAATCTTCTTCTCTAAGTCCAGTAGGGCTATTGTCATGGCCTGGTGTCCACCATGAATGTGTATGTGCATCCGTCCATCCATCCATCAGTTAACTTTTTTAGCTCACCTGAGCACGAAGTGCTCAAGGGAGCGATTGTGATCGATCGTTGTCCGGCGTCCGTCTGTCTGTCACAGCGTCAACTTTTTCTTTAGACGACATCTCCTCCTAAACTTATGGGTCAAAATCAACCAAACTTGGCAGAAATATTCCTTGGGTGGTCCCTTATGAAAATTGCTCAAATGGAAAGGATCTGTGCCATATCACGGGAAAAGGGGCCTTAATGACAAATTTCTTGTTTAGACTCTAGAAGCCACAAATATGGTCGAATTTTCATAAAACTTGGTCAGAATGTTTGTTAGGTCATGAGGATGAAGTCTATTGAAAATGGGAAGGATCCGTGCCATTTCACAGAAAAAGCCGCCTTAATGACAATTTTGTCAACAATATCTTTAAACGACCTCTCCTACTAAACTTATGGGTTAAAATCAACCAAACTTGGCAGAAATATTCCTTGGGTGGTCCCTTATGAAAATTGCTCAAATGGAAAGGATCCGTGCCATATCACGGGAAAAGGGGCCTTAATGACAAATTTCTTGTTTTCACTCCAGAAGCCACAAATACGGTCCAATCTTCATGAAACTTGGTCAGAATGTTTGTTAGGTCATGAGGATGAAGTCTATTGAAAATGGGAAGGATCCCTGCCATTTCACAAGAAAAGCCGCCTTAATGACAATTTTGTCAACAATATCTTTAAATGACATCTCCTCCTAAACTTATGGGTTAAAATCAACCAAACTTGGCAGAAATATTCCTTGGGTTGTCCCTTATTAAAATTGCTCAAATGGAAAGGATCCGTGCCATATCACGGGAAAAGGGGCCTTAATGACAAATTTCTTGTTTTCACTCTATAAGCCACAAATATGGTCCAATCTTCATGAAACGTGGTCAGAATGTTTGTTAGGTCATGAGGATGAAGTCTATTGAAAATGGGAAGGATCCGTGCCATTTCACAGAAAAAGCCGCCTTAATGACAATTTTGTCAACAATATCTTTAAACGACATCTCCTCCTAAACTTATGGGTTAAAATCAACCAAACTTGGCAGAAATATTCCTTGGGTGGTCCCTTATGAAAATTGCTCAAATGGAAAGGATCTGTGCCATATCACGGGAAAAGGGGCCTTAATGACAAATTTCTTGTTTTCACTCTAGAAGCCACAAATACGGTCCAATCTTCATGAAACTTGGTCAGAATGTTTGTTAGGTCATGAGGATGAAGTCTATTGAAAATGGGAAGGATCCCTGCCATTTCACAGAAAAAGCCGCCTTAATGACAATTTTGTCAACAATATCTTTAAACAACATCTCCTCCTTAACTTATGGGTTAAAATCAACCAAACTTGGCAGAAATATTCCTTGGTTGGTCCCTTATAAAAGTTGCTCAAATGGAAAGGATCCGTGCCATATCACGGGAAAAGGGGCCTTAATGACAAATTTCTTGTTTACACTCTGGAAGCCACAAATATAGTCCAATCTTCATGAAACTTTGTCAGAATATTTGTTAGGTCATGAGGATGAAGTCTATTGAAAATGGGAAGGATCCGTGCCAATTCACAAGAAAAGCCGCCTTAATGACAATTTTGTCAACAATATCTTTAAATGACATCTCCTCCTAAACTTATGGGTCAAAATCAACCAAACTTGGCAGAAATATTCCTTGGGTTGTCCCTTATGAAAATTGCTCAAATGGAAAGGATCTGTGCCATATCACGGGAAAAGGGGCCTTAATGACAAATTTCTTGTTTAGACTCTAGAAGCCACAAATATGGTCGAATTTTCATAAAACTTGGTCAGAATGTTTGTTAGGTCATGAGGATGAAGTCTATTGAAAATGGGAAGGATCGGTGCCATATCACAGGCAAAGGCATCTTAATGACAATTTTTTTGTTTACTCTCTAGAAGCCACAAATACGGTCCAATCATCATGAAACTTTGTCAGAATGTTTGTTATGTCATGAGGATGAACTCATTTGAAAATGGGAAGTATACGTGCCATATCACGAGAAAAGGGGCCTTAATGATAATTTTCTCGTAAGAGCTCCAAACGCCACAAATATAGTCCAATCTTCATGAAACTTGATCAAAAGGTTTGCCAGGTCACAAGAATGAACTCTGTTGAAAATGGGAAGGTTCATGCCATATCATAGGAAATGGAGTCTTAATGATAATTTACTTGAAATTTCAGGTGAGCGATTTAGGGCCCTCAGGGTCCTCTTGTTTGAGTAATTCTAGTGATGGAGGGTATTTTGAATGAATGAATGGCGCTCTAAATTAGCGAATTTGACTGGTTTCGATTAAGATTGATGTCAATTTTACGATATATCTAACTGTACATGGATACTCTAAGATACAAGGGTCACAATGATTGGCGGCTATTTATACTCGACAGAATTAATTTTCCGCCGCTGTCTTTTATTTATTCCAATCACAGGTCCACATGACGTGCGTTGTTTAGCGGAGATGAAGCGAAATGACAGCCTTAATTAGAGCGACAAATTGCTCCGCACAATCGCCAGTTACAAATCATTGGTTCTGCGACAGATCTTAATTACCGTTGTAAGAAATGTTTGAGCCACAGGCATCAATATTTTGTATCGCGACTTTTTTCGCGATCAATTAGGAACTGACGGCGTATTAGAAACTCCAGTGTGCGTTTTCTAGGGCTATATTTATTTCTGTTTTCTTTTTTATCTGTTTTTCGTTTACATTTAAAAATTAACAGTTTTTATCTTTTATAATGTGTATAAAAAAAACAAGGAAAGACAGAACTTAATTGAAAAAAGTTATTTTTCAAGTTCTTGATACGTGTATATTAGATGTACACATATTTCGGAGAATCCAGTTTTACAGATAAGAAAGGTAACGTAAATGTAAAATCTCCATTTCTCAATGAAACCCCTATTTAACTCGAGGATAACGCGATAAAGGGTCTGGAGTCCTTTATTTCCACCGTGGTCCTTACTCATTGCAGATCTAAAGGAGCATACATAGAGACAAATGCAATAAATTTGACCGCTATTACATATACTCGCTTTTAAATTAGCTGGATGAACTGGGACTCTGTCTGTAAAGTTTCCTGATGAAGTACACTACCTGCCACCGGTGGGGCCTCGAGCCCGCAACCATCATATTATGAGTCCAGCACGTTGATCTATCGGTCAACGAGCTGTGTACTTTACATTCATGCGCATTTTCAAGGGCACAGTAAACAACATCGTAAAATGACAAGGTGAATGCTTTTTGAATGGTATAGGAATGAAATTGAATGTGTTGAGCCAGTTTTGAGTGAATTGAATGGGAGGTAATCCAATATCGCAAATTTTGTCCAGAATGAACAAAATTAGCAATATTGATTACCTCCCTTTAATCAAATATGCACACAAATTCTATAGATAACTTTCTATTTCTTAAAGAACCTATTAGACGCCTACAATTTGAATTGTGTCAGTGAAATCGCGATTTTTCGCTACCCAAATTTATTTTGAATTATGTTGTTGATCCTATATTTTTCAGTGGGTTTGAGCGTATCTGAATGGTTTGCGTGAGTGTTTGGAATGAATGAACGGAGCGCTGAATGGGTGTTTAAGAATGGTTTTGATTGAGGTGAATGTCAATTTCACGATGCAATTACCTGTACGATTAAAAAGTGGTAACGCCAATCCATTTATCTTTTATTTGGTAATAAAACCCTTTGTTGTGGGTACTAATTTGAAACTTCTTGACGAGAAAATTTATATAAGTACTCACGTTACAGGATTTGTAAAAGTATTTTCTTATTATTTTGATTTGAAATCAAAAGTACCCATCTATCTGTACTTTGGCCTAAATCCTTACTTTATGGTCCATTTCTTAAATCTTTGAAGTGTGTGATCGCCATTCCTGCTAACATGTTTTTTTTGTTCTTCATAAAATACGCAATGACGCAATCAATTCAACCTAATATGCAATTGTCTCTATTGACAATTTAGACGAAATAAAAATATGGAATGAAGAAATCTTTAGGATATTACGTAAAATATGGCTATTTATTTCCGCACTTCTGTTAACGCACAAATTTTGCAAAATAGTCCAAGGTCTAAATACTATGGAGACAAATCCCCTCGCAGCTAACGAATTCCAGAACGAATCAGACTATCGATTCAATTGGATGTTATTATCGCTTTTCTAATTAAAATCATAAAAATGAAAAGATAAAAGAGAATAGAGACGTTAACGCTAATGCTGGTAGTAATAAGGTCTATATCCCGGGGGAACGGCTATTGAACGAATAAAGAAGGGAAGTGTGCGGTGTCTCTGTCATAATAATTCGTTTATATTCTAACACCATGTCATCACAGCAGGACTAAATGTTGTAAATACAACTATTTCATATATTTTGTCTCACACCAATTATATATTCCTTAGAAAAAATAAAGTACAATGTATCTCTTCATCTACATCATTCGGAACATCGCTCGGACTTTTCCGTAAACTGGAAAGTATCTAGGACGTAAGTGTAGTAATTTTGGGTCATCTTAAGGTAAATCGGTTCGGATGGTAATTCTGTTATTTAATACGCTTGAAGAAAAAAAAACAAACATTTTGTTAATTCTTTGCGAATGTCTGTAAAATAAAAATATATATATAGTCGATTTTTGTTCTCTTAAGTATAGGGTGTCGACTTTTTTCGTGAAACATTAAAAAACATACAAATGATCCTTTAGAATATTTGTTATTGAACTTCAAGAAAGCGCCGGCATACCATTTTCTCCTTTTAGACTAAACCTACAGAAGAACACAAATCTTCAGCACGTTTTTTCTTTCGAGGTATCAGCACACAAAATGAAGAGATTTAATGAACCTCTGTAGAAAATTATTACAGCAATTATCTTTAAGTTTATGTATCTCATAGTGATCTCTTCGTAACAAGAAAGGCCGACCTCGTGGAATTTTACTTGAACATTCACATTTTTTGCTTTGTTTCAATAATGTTGCGCACGAAAATACTTCCGGTGTAGCGTCAAGTTTGAAAGAATACTGAGATGCTTATACGAGGGTGGATAAAAAACTACGTCGACTTTTACTAAAACTTTTTCATTTCCCGACGGAAATAAATACAATATTGTGCACGTCTCAACCCATTCATGTTGATATTATACTGAATTTTCGAGACTTTGCTATGACTGTGATAAAGAATTTAAATTATTTATTTTTATGAAGGAAGAGTCATTTCATTTGATCTAATAAGGTCTAATAGTAGCAATATAAACTGAAAATGATTTTCAGAAAAGGTGTTTCTTCAAGGCATTTGAACAAAGAAGTCGAACTGTTGATTTGTCGCTTTACAATCACTCAGAAGTTTAAAGTGTAAACATATATATATAATACGTACCTAATGTTTTGCATGATAAAAAAAATTATATATACAGCGTATTTCGAGGTTGGGGGAATTGATATTTGGTGAGGCTCTACCGAGCCAATTTTTAATGCCCACAACCGAGTTACATATTTTTGCATACAGTTAGTTGTATTATATTTATCTGATAACCCCTATCTGCCTTGTTTTCGTCTATGTTTCTAACCGAAATGCAAGTTTCTAAAAATAACCGCATTATGTCATTGTTCTGAAAAAATATCCATGTGATACCATAAAATATTATATCGACTGTTATCACACAGATATTTGTAAAGCTATAAGATAAAATACAGAAAAGAGACAATTTAATATACAGTCTAACGAATTGCTAACGTATACAGCTTCTGAGTTAGTTTAATTAGTTCATATAAGCTGATATCTTCAGGGGTTACATTCAGTACATTCAATCAAAAGACGTATAACTTTCTGACACAGAAGCCGAGAACTACTGTCACCGACAAAAGTAGAAATCAAAGTACTGATAGTAGTGAAGGCCAGGAAATGTTTAAATTTGTAAGATGAGAACAACTTAAAGAAGTGGTCAGTTTGTGATAAACATTGTTAAAGGGAGGATTTGAGTTATTATTATCAAACCATAACTTCTTTTCCACAATAATTTGTAAAACACCAACCTAGTCCTTTCATCCTGATAAAAAAGTCGCTCACGAACAATGTCTTCCTGGGACACACACTGGATAGATTTCCAATGACGATGCAAGAAGAAAATACAGTTCAGAATATCGTGAAATTGACACCGTGAATGATTTTGGAGTGAAAATGATTGAGTACAGTGAGTAAGTTTTGAATGAAATGAAGAAAGGAAATCAATTAAAGCTTATATTGTTCAATATAAAAAAAAATGAAAAAAAAAAATAGCGAAACTATCCTGGCCTAAAAATGATCGCAGATTCTAAACAATTAATATGATGTAATCGTGCCTTGTGTTTTTTTTTTCTTTTTTAACAAAGGATCTTTGCATATTGTTATAGAGCATAATAACCGGTAAATCTTTTGCTCTCGTTTTT
Organism: Fragum whitleyi; assembly: GCA_948146395.1. Taxonomy (NCBI): domain Eukaryota; kingdom Metazoa; phylum Mollusca; class Bivalvia; order Cardiida; family Cardiidae; genus Fragum; species Fragum whitleyi. The sequence continues at coordinate 34,018,939 of OX411555.1, forward strand.
TGTATTTCTCACCACCTTTCCGAGCTTTCAGCTGCTTATAAATCCAAGATGTACGAAATATCCATCCATTGCTGAGTGTCAATCGTCCGAAAGGATATTTACCTGGACAACGGGTCGAACTTAGGACATTGTTGAGATTCGGATGAGCTACCAATTGCCCCATAGCCGTGGACACCTTAGAAAACGGTTCCTGATAGTTTCTAATTGGGGTCCATATATTCAAGTCGTTAAAGATGCCATTTGAAATACAGCACAGGGAATAGTAGGTTTAATAGGTGTAATTCCTGCGCTTCATAGAGCATATTCTTATTCTATAGTTACATAGTAGTTACTATTTACATGAAGCTTATTGTTACAAGAGGGGGATTGGGAATGTTTCTCTGTTCAGGAATATAAATTCGCACAAACTATAATCCACTTTGCACGTAAGGGCATGTTCACATCGAGTACTAAATTACTACTAATTCGCAAATAGTTTGCAACCTTTTGTCATCCTGACACCAGGGCGGAATTTAAATTCGTTGATATTGAAAACCTCATTAAAAACATTTAACGGCATAGAGAATACATCGAATAAAACGTATACTTGCATTTTATTCGAAGGGAAGATAGGTCGCTTGTGATTTTCTTACGATCATTTTTGCGTCAGCCAAAAATTAAAGTTGCTTCTAAATTGGTAACTAGATATTGAATAACGCATTGCATTATCCCATTGGAATCGTCTTCTAAAGACGATTCCAATCAGAAATAACATGGCAGTATCTAACAATAAATGAGAGCACAAGGTACGATTTGTGATTTTGACTTACGATTAAATTTTTCGTGAGAAGTTTAGTTTAAACGGGCCCCGATTATCCGATTTTACAATGAGGTCTAAAACGCTCGACATAAAGAGTACTTTTCAATTGTTTGACATTTTCTTGTAGCTCTTTGAAGAAATCAAATCACGCGCGTCTAGACAGAATTACTTTGGTCATTTAGGCCTAATTTCCTCGCTAATTTATTCTTTATGATTGCTCATTCGGCTGATAGAAAAAGACGGAGAAAATATGTCGACTGTATTCATGCACACACAAGCTGTCGTGAGATCTATCTGCTTTGTTTTTTTGTTCTGCAGTAACTATTGAGTAGATGTCATTTAGAGAAAAGTTTAGCATCACGAATTAGTATCAGAAAGCGACCCTTCCACTTGCTGTAAAAAGAGTTCGCAGTGAAAAGATGCACCGGGCAGGCAAAGGGAACTCATAATATCATTAGATTTTCTTTTAATTCTATATGATTTTATTGCAAATCAATCTTAAATTATTTGTTAGATTTCCACTTTGAGTTGTAGGATAAGACTGAATGTAAATAACCTCAATCTACCCTTTATGGATATCTGTAAAAAAATCTTTTAAGTCTTCTCCTGTGCGTGGAGGGAAGTTATGTAAAACAAGCGACATGTAATACGCAATATGTACATGAATCAAAACCAGCAACATGTAATTCGCAAAATGTACATTTATCATAACCAACATACTGTAATACGCAATATGTACATGAATCAAAACCAGCAACGCCTAATTTGCAAAACGTACATGAATCAAAACCAGCAACATGTAATACGCAAAATGTACATTAATCATAACCAACAACATGTAATAAATAAATGTACATAAATCAAAACCAGCAACATGTAATTCGCAAAATGCACATAAATCATAACCAACATAATGTAATACGCAAAATGTATATAAGTTATAACTAGCAACATGTAATAACTAAATGTACATAAATCAAAAGCAGCAACATGTAATTCGCAAACTGTACAATAATCACAACCAACATAATGTAATACGCAAAATGTAAATGAATTAATACAAACACAATGTAATACGCAAAATGAACATGAATCAAAACCAGCAACGTGTAATACGCAAAAATGTACATGAATCGAAACAAGCGATGTTATACGTAAAATGTACATGAATCAAAACCAACACAATGTTATTCGCAAAATGTTCATGTATCAAAACCAGCAGCATATAATACGTAAAATATACATGAATCAAAACCAATACAATGTAGTAACTAAATCTACATAGATCAAAACCAACAACATGTAATACGCGAAATGTACATGAATCAAAACTAACACAATGTAATACGAAAAATGTGCACGTTGTAAAATCAGCAACATGTAATACGTAAAAAGTACATGAATCAAAACCAGCAACATGTAATAACTACATGTACATAAATCAAAACCAGCAACATATATTACGCAAAATGTACATGAATAAAATTTAGCGACATGTTATGCGCTAAATGAACATAAATCACAGAGAGTTGTAAAAGTAAAACCCGATGATTGCATGAGCGGGTATAAAAACTTCGTTCAATGGACACTCACTTCGATCAAAATCATTCACACAGCGCTCCTTCATTCAATCCAAACGGTCACTTAAATTGATCAAAAACGCTCTAAAATCATTGGTAAGCAATTGAAAATTTTTAAAACGATCGACATTGCCTTCAAATCGATCAAATTATTCACCGATTTATTGGCTGGTGTTGATTTTAAAGTGTTTGATTGGTCCATGAAGGCGCACAAACAAAAATATACGTATTCCATTAACGGGGTGTAATCCAATATCGCTAATTTTGTTCATTTTGAACAAAATTAGCGATATTGGATTACATCCGGTGATTTTCACTCAAAACTCGCTTCACATTCTCATTCAATTTCAATCCAAAATAATTCCAAAATCATAGACCTTGTCAATGTCATGATGTTCTAAAATCGCACATTCAACGCTAAAATAATTCATTCCAAACACTCACTCAAACCATTCAATAACGCTCCAAACATTCAAAATAATAATCTCAAGGAAAATTACGCGATTTCACTCACTGTATTGGAGAGTGTAAGTGAATGATAGGTTCTTGATGATATAAAGGCTATTTATAGGACCTGAATGCATATTTTATTAAAGGGAGGTAATAAACACCGCTTATTCTGTTAATCCTGAACAAAATTTGCGGTATTGGATTACCTCCCACCACTTTCACTCAAAACTTGCTCAACACACTCATTCTATTTCATTCCAAAATCAATCACATTGTCAATTTCACGATGTTGTTTACTGTACCTTTAAATGTTGATGTCGATTAAGGATGTGCATACCATATCGTGAACAGACGCATAGTGTTATACTGTCATGAATATCATCTTTTTTACCGCTTTTCATATTTTAATCCCGTCGACATAGCAATATCATAATGGCCTCGGTATATCAGGTTTCCCTCGGTGTATGTTAAGAGAATCTGGAATCCCATTGAGTGTTTCAGCTAGAACGGTATGTCTGTAATACAAGAATCATTGACTCCCAAAGGAAATTAGAGATACAAAAATAAATCAGCTTTGGAAATAAACTACTAACCTCCTATTTGTAAGCTAATAGAAATGGTTACAACATTTGAAATTAGACTAAAGTTAACAACATCGTGAAATTGACAAGGAGAATGATTTTGGAACGATTTCGGAATGAAATTGAGGATTTTCCGTTGATTGAATGTAAAGGGAGGTAATCTAATATCGCTAATTTTGTTCAGGATGTTCAGGATGAACAAAATTATAGATATTTATTGCCTTCCTTTAATAAAATACGCATACAAGTTCTATAAAGAGCTCCCTGTCTCATCAAGAACAAATCAGAGGCTTACAGTTCCGATTAATTCTTCTCTACCTATGTTTGCTTTGAATGAAGTTGGTGAACTCATCTTTTAATGTGATTTCTGAGCGTTTTTAATGGTATGGGTGAGTGTTTGGAAAGAATGAATGGAGTGCTGATTGAGCGATTAGGAATAGGTTTAATTGAAATGACTGTCAATTTCTTGATACAACTAACTGTAAGTACACGTAGGTGGTGACAGTTGAATATGTAATCCAATGCAATATGGTTTCAACGCATCAGCTGATCTCCCCTATCTTCTAGAATGCTAGAACTACATGTATATACTTTTATGTTTAACTCATCATAGAATTGCGTATTTCTAGATATCATCGAAAACACTGCTTAAAAACTCGGTAGCAAAATAGTTGATTTGCTGGTAGGTAGGACCTTGTTTTTTGTTTGTTTGTTTGTTTGTTTGTTTTTTCTACACGTAACTTAAGTAATGAGTTGAGTGGAATGATCAAAGGATTCATGATTTGTACGTAAATGTAATATCCTTTGGCCCTTAGTCCTCTATATGTATCTATTTTTGTGGGAGAGAAAAGAGCATGTCAGAATAAAAAAAGACGTACTGTATTGTATACTTTCATATATGGTTCAATATGGTTATGGTATTCATTTTCTAGGAAACCTCGTAATTGTGGTGTATAGGACCTTTTTCTATGTCATAATGCAAACAAATTTGCAGAAATACTTGAGATGATAAGTATAACTGCAGATTAGTTATAAGATAAGTGTTATAAAACGACATGTTTTAATACAACACTCGTTACAATAAAAAAGGAAATAAAATACACGCAAAAAACTTTGATTTAGATTGAATGTGCGCATGTCATATTTAAATCAATTTCGTTTTTGGCCTGGTTAAGCAGGCCATAGGAAACAACCCTGTATCCTGGAAATTGCCTAGGAAAAAGATTATTTTGAGTCAAAAACCGAACAACATGTGTACTACGTAGCTTTTTTTGTGCTCATGCACTCGCAAAAATAGGTCTAGTATACGTCATTTCAATTTTGACCCGCCTAAACAATTTTTAGCTCCACTGGCTGAAAGCCACTGGGGCTATTGTCATGGCGTTGTGTCCGTCGTGCGTCCGTCCGTCCGTCCGTCCGTGCGTGCGTGCGGTCGTAAACTTTTCTTTAAAAATCTTCTCCTCAGAAACTACTGGATGGATTTCAACCAAAATTCACAGGAATGATCCTTGGGTGACCCTCTTTCAAAGTTGTTCAAGAAATTTTGATCCAATGAAAAACATGGATTTAATGGGTGTGGCTAATTTCCAAATATGGTAAACAGTCAGTTTTCTCAGATCCTGATCAATGGATACCAATTAAATTTTACATGAATGATCCTTGGGTGACCTTTTATCAGTCTACAAAAAATCATTGTGATCGGATGAAAAATATGCATTTTATGGGCGGAGGTCATTTCTCTATATGTTATATAGTGGAAACTTTGAAAATCATTTTCTCAGAATGTAACTGATGGATATCAACCAAATTTCACTTGATTGATCCTTAAGTGACCCTTTATCAGTCTACAAAAAAAACATCGTTATTGGATGGAAAATATGCATTTTATGGGCGGAGGTCATTTCTCTATATGTTATATAGTGGAAACTTTGAAGATCAATTTCTCAGAATTTAACAGATGGATATCAACCAAATTTCACTGGAATGATCCTTGAGTGACCCTTTATCAGTCTACAAAAAGTCATTTTGATTTGATGAAAAAAATATCTTAAGAGCGGAGGTCAACTTTGAAAATCATTTTCAACATCAGTAGAACCCCAAATTTCATAAAATATAGTCAAAACATTTATTTACTTTTACAAGAATTTCAAGCCTGTGGAGCGACTCAAGCCATTCATGGCTTTCTAGTTTGTCTCGTAATGGATTAATCTAAATTAGAAAAAAATAAAAGTCTTGTCCCATCCTTAAACCCTTAAACAGACGACAAAATTTTGAACTGGGCCAAATTGGAACAGGATGCAGACAGTTAATAAACTTGAGTGTAATTTGATATATATCTAGGGTAGAAATTAAAAAATAAAAGGGTATGAGTATAGGGTGGACGATATTGTGGGAAAGGGAGAAATTGACCCTATCAATTTCTTGTGTTCCAACAGTAAAATACAACTTCTTAATGGAATTCAATTTAACGTAAAAGAAAGAGCCGACGAGCTTGTGTCCCTAGAAAAACAGCATTTCTACAATTGTTAGACGGAATGATCAAATGGATAAATTGACTGACTAGTAGCAAACCAATCAACTCAACTAAAATTATAAAAACGGGAGTTGCGCCTGTCTGAAAAGCGGTATCGGGCGTAGTCATATATACATTGTTTTTGGCGGACTCAGCGCTATAGTGAGCATACAATTCGACTATATTCCTTTGAAGTGAGTTCGGAACGTGGCTTACGATCCCTATAGTTGAATGGAACCCTTGGTTTCCCTCGCCTAAAAAAGCCCTAAAAAGATTTTAAAAAAAGGAGTGCATGCCTTCAAATGTCACCTTGCCATTTTATAAACCAGGCCTTCAGCGCTTTATACGCTTTGATTTATCTACAAACTTATGATTCTCCTCACTGATACAGTGACAAAAAAAGATAGAGCAGTTCCACAAAAGTATTTGCACCATACTACATGTACCTGATGAATCAGAAAGCATGAAATTACTAAATGAATATTACAATCTTCATAATTTTGTAACAATTAAACATTGCAGGTCCGACTAAAATCTTTTCTAACGAAAAACAAAAGTAAATGATTTTTATCAAAGATGTTTATCTTACCAATTCAATATGTGTTAGGACAATTTCCTCCGTCTCTTAAATAACCATGAGATATAATTATAATGACTGCATATCGAATAAATGGCGTCGATCGCCTTGTGTTTAATGATTTATCATAATTGTGCGGCTATGACAGACCAAGTGAGATAGCTTCCTTCTCGGAATCGTTCGTTGATAATGATTATGACCGTAATTAAACACTTATCTTATACCTGTCATATTAGAAAATTCTGTCCTAGCAGACGGAAAAGGACAATAAAACATCATTGGAGATGGTTCAATATGTGTATTTGATAATCATTTCAGATGTCTTCTTTGTTCAATTAAACTGAACGCTTCTACTTTTTTTTTCACCTGAACGCAACCGACTTCATCCGGAGTTTCCCTTTTTTAATTTGCATGTGTTAGTACAAAAAATATAATTGTAAAGATATGACCTTCGATTAGTTTGGATTTTCCGGGTTTGAAAGTGCATCGAACTCAAACATCATTTTCAGTTTTGAGTGAAATTAAAGGGAGATAATCCAATTTCACCAATTTTGTTCAGGATGAACAAAATTAGCGATATTGATCCCCCTGTAATAAAATATACGTACTTTTTCTGTTTGTGTGTCTTCGTGGACCAATTAGACACTTTAAAGTCAACACCAGCCAATAAAAATCGTAGAAAAATCGATTGATTTAATTAAGATACATGTATTAGCCTTTTTGATCGATTCGAGTGAATGTTTTGAATGAGTAAATGGAGCGCTGAGTGAGTGATTTAGAATGATTTTGGTCGGAATGAGTATCAATTTCACGATGTTTTTAAGGGTTAATCGGAGAATTTAACATCCATAGGCTCATTGTAATTATTTGAATGAAGTTCTGATTATTTTGAAAGATGTCGAAGCGGTGAATGGAATGAGTGTTTGGAATAAATGTGCATGTTTATATGGACGTGAATCAAACTTCGTTAAAATTAGACAACCGATGCTTACATCTCTATATAAATGTCATGACATGATACAGTTAGTTACATCGTGAATCAAAACCATTCTGAATCGCTCACACAGCGCTTTATTCATTCATTCCAAACACTCACTCAAATCATTCAAAAACGCTCAAACCCATTGAAAAATATAGAATCAACAAAGCCATTCAAAATAAATTTGGATAGAGAAAAATCGCGATTTCTCTGACATAATTCAAATCGTTAGCGTCGCATAGGTTCTTGAAGAAATAGGAAGCTATGTATAGATCTTGTATGCATATTTTATCAACGGGAGGTAATCAATATCGCTAATTTTGTTTATCCTGAACTAAATTTGCTATATAGTGTTACCTACCATTAAATTCACTCAAAACTCGCTCCACACACTAATTCAATTTCATTCCTAAATAGTTCCAAAATCATTCACCTTGTTAATTTCACGATATTCTTAACTGTATGCATTATTTGGTCTATGAATATTTATGAAGTTATGAGAGTCATATTCTTCAAATCAATAATCTCATTTAAAAAACAAATAATGTGCCTTATCGTTTGTGATTGAATTTTTAACGTTCAACTAGTTTGATTTTGATAGAGTTTCAGTTATTCTTTTGAAAAAAACCCCACATTTTTCTTATTTTATGTTTTCAAGGTCAAACAGCTCGCCTAAAAAATATACACCAGCTAATAAAAAATGCAATTATTTGATCGATTTGAATGAAATTCTGATAGTTTTGAACGATATCGAAGCATTTTAGTTTCTTTTTTTTTTTTTTTTTTTTTCTTTTTTTAACTATTTCGGAGCGTTTTCGGGTGATTAAAATTGGTGTTTAGAATGAATAAACATGTTTATATGGACCTGGATCAAAGTTCGTAAAAGTTAGATAACAGATGCTACAATAAACAACCTCGTGAAATTGACAAGATAAATGATTTTGGAATGATTCATGAATAAAATTGAATCAGTGTGTGGAGCGAGTTTTGAGTGAAATTAAAGGGAGATAATCCAATTTCGCTAATTTTGTTCGGGATGAACAAAATTAGCGATGTTGATCCCTCCCTTTAATAAAATATCCTTACTTTTTCTGTTTGTGTGTCTTCGTGGACCAATGATGACTTTAAAGTCAACACCAGCCAATAAAAATCGTAGAGTAAATCGATTGATTTAATTAAATTATTAGTCCTATTGGACGATTTGGTAAGGTTTTCATGTGAAATGGAGCGTTTATGATCGATTCGAGTGAATGTTTGGAATGAGTAAATGGAGTGATTTAGAATGATTTTGATCGGAATGAGTATCAATTTCACGATGTAATCAGAGAATTTAGTTCATTGTAATTATTTGAACGAAGTTCTGATTATTTTGAACCATGACGAAGCGGTGAATAGAATGAGTGTTTCGAATGAATGTGCATGTTTATATGGACGCGAATTAAACTTCGTTAAAATAAGACAACAGATGCTTACATCTCTATATAAATGTCATGACATGATACATGTAGAAATATATTAGCGATATTTTAGATTAATCATCGGGTATTTTGGCAAAATTAATGGATCTCGCCTCTGTGTCTTATGCTGTGGTAAATTAATACGCATAATTACATGTTATTTAGCGCCCATGATTCCGGATTCCCTTTGTTATACATATTCTTAAGGAAATCTTTCATTCATCATTTTACAAGAATGATTTACAAGAGTGATTACTGGTAAAGACTCTAAATAATTGTATTATTGCAAATGATTTGTAAACACACTCGTACATTTAAACATAACACAACATTATTTGTTTTAGGTTAAGGTACCCCGACACCATTGGAAACCTTAACTCGAATAAGCAAAAATAACGAAAACATTGAATTAGTTTGGCAATGATCAAGAAAATGGACATACGTGTTTTAACTATCTTATATCTAAAATCGCCAATTTGTTCTGGATGAAAATCTTCAAAAATCTTCTCCTTCGAAATCAGACTGGTTTCATATTCAAAATAAATCATCATCTAATGGACCTCTACTAAGTTTGTTTGTATCATTACTCCCTTTTTTGTGGAAGGGAAGGGAGGTTGGCGGCTCGCCCGGATACTTCCCGGCCAACAAAGAAACAAAGAGCGAAAACCTTCAAAAACTTCTTTTCTGAAACTTATGGCAGACAGCTTTCATATTTGGTTTGTAACACCATCTAGAGAACCTCTACCAAGTTTTCTCGGCTCACGACCCCGGGGCCATATCTTTATTATGCCTAGGCACATTTTGTTTTACATTGAAACAAAGAGCTAAAATCTGCAAAAATCCTCTTCTCTAAAACCAGATGACAGACAGTATTCTTATTTGGCATGTAACATCATCTTACGGACCATTAGCACGTTTGTATATACATGTAGCAGTTATTGTATATTTGATCGATATGCAAAATCATTTTAATTTTGACGGTAATTGGATAAAGTTTCATCCTCGAAGAAAAAATAAATCGAAAGAACTCGATCCTCTTCACAAAAATGATGTATCTAAAATTTAATCAGTATTTTTTTCAATTTCCGTGAATTTATATTAAGTGATCCTGATAGAATAATAGAAAGTTAAAACGTAAATATTGAATGTGTCGTTATTATCAGTCATTTTATTTTCGCATTCCCTACCCATTTGTGATATTGATTTCAGGCAAAACTGTATTTCTTGAAAGAAAAAAAAACTATGCCTATAACCAGACATATCATACCATACAAAAACAGTTGATCCATCTATTCATAACAAATCAATCAAGATATATCATCAAGGACCGCAAAGAAGAGACTTTTCTATCGATTCAAGGTAATCAAAACCATATCAAATCAACATTCATCATATCAGAATAGTTCTCGAATCGATGGACAAGACAAAAAGTGTTACGTATGTATATCTTACATGTACAGTTAACAACATCGTGAAATTGACAAGGTGAATGGTTATGGAATGATTTAGAAATGAAATTGAATGAATGTGTGGAGCGACTTTTGAGTGAATTTAGTAGGAGGTAATCCAGTATTGCAAATTTTGTTCAGGATGAACAAAATTAGCAATATTGATTACCTCCCTTTGATAAAATATGCATAAAAAATCTATAAATAGCTTCCTTTTTCCTCAAGAACCAACCAGAAGCTTTAAATTTCAATTATGTCAGTGAAATCGCGATTTGGTTCTTTTCTTATTAAGTTAGAAGGTAGTTGTTTATTTTATATTTTTTAGTTATTTTGAGCGTTTATGAATGGTTTGAGTGAGTGTTTGGAATGAATGAATGGAGCGCTGAGTGAGCGATTTAGAATGGTTGTTATTGAGGTGAATGTCAATTTCATGATGTTATTAACTGTACGTATGTATATCTAACATGTAATTGATTCCATTACATCAAAGAAGGTTGACAAATGACCGACGTCGCGGGAGTGAAATAAACCCATTGAATATTTTTGATATTACACGGGTGTTATTACACTAGTGGAATGACTATTAAATGACGTCATAATTTATAAATTGTGACGTCAGTTTTAAACGGTGTTATAAGTTTCGCGGAAAATTGAAATGTCGAATTTCAAGAATTTTACGATTTTTTGCGAAAATTCGGGTCAAATTATAAATAGAATATCAAATTTGTGTTCATAAAATACCAAATTTATCAAACTCGGCATCTAAAACAGATAAAACTCGGCACAGCCTCGTTTTTATCTGTTTATAGAGGACTCGTTTAATAAAGGTATTTAATGACCACTCATTCAATATCCTCTATTTATACCAAAGTGAACGTGCAAAGCGGGGTATAATTCTGTTTTGTCATCCTGAAGCAGCCTTGTTCTTAGAACATGAGTAATTAATACGAAATAAGAAATTCTTAATTTTTCGTGTTGACCATTGTATCGAATAGATGCAAAGTGAAGTATAATTCAAATATATAAAAAAAAAAATATGAGACTCATTTAAGAGAAATACAACCTTCCTGAAAATATTCTATACTTACTTACTCCCTTTCAAAAGTGACATATACTTGTGTATATTTATATATTCGGGCCTTTGTTAAATAGTTATCCACGCCTCTGCATTTACATGACATCATAACCAGACGTAATTTTGGCGTCGCCAAAACGCACCGAAGGCTATCACGCCTGGATATACATTTTAACAAAAGAGTATTACGATGTAATTAAGACATGGAATTGTTTACTTTGCGACCACGACTTGGAGCACAAATGTGTCTTAAAAGCATTGGCTCTTTAAGCAGCAAACAAATCGAATCAGATTTTATGAAGACGTTATTTCCCCTAATGGACTCTCAAAGACGTATTAATTCTTCAAAAATTATGAATTTGGGCGATGGAAAATAGAAAGAGGTTCATCGCCTGAGGAAGTGTGATCTTAATACATTGAAGTACATACAGTTAACAACATCGTGAAATTGACAAGGTGAATGATTTTGGAATTATTTAGGTATGAAGTTGAATGAGTGTGTGGAACGAGTTTTGAGTGAATTTAATGGGAGGTAATCCTATATAGCAAATTTTGTTCAGGATGAACAAAATTAGCTATATTTATTACCTCCTTTTAATAAAATATGCATACAAGTTCTATACATAGCTTCCTATTTCTTCAAGAACTTATGCGACGCTAACAATTTGAATTATGTCAGAGAAATCGCGATTTTCCTTATCAAAATTTATTTTGAATGGCGTTGTTCGTTCTATGTTTTGTAATGGGTTTGAGCGTTTTTGAATGGTTTGAGTGAGTGTTTGGAATGAATGATTGGAGCGCTGAGTGAGCGATTTAGAATGGTTATGATTGAGGTGAATGTCAATTTCACGATGTTATTAACTGTAGTCGTTTGTTATCTTATTGATATTCATACATGCCATCCTTTGTTTCAACTTTCTCCTTATTCACATTTGTCAGGCTCATTTGCAAGACAGGAGCTTGATTTATCGTGATGTCTTACAAACCATCCGATTTAAGCTGAATATAATCAACATGGATATCGAACATTTTTTCCTTCGTATGGTCGCATTTTAGTCGCCTTTGTCTAACACAGGAAGTAGGGGAAAACCGGGTAAATTCGGACGTTTTTTTTACCAACCTTATATCAGGTTTGATTCTGAAGCTATAGGTGGAAACCCGGACACTAGCCGTATTCTCATCACTCGAGCGATCAGTAACCTTGCATTTTATCCAAAAAAAGTAAAGCAAATGCTGGCCAAAACGTTGTGAAAACGAGAAGTTTGAGAGTATTAAGAAACGGGTAAATTCGGACGGGGATGGAAAAATTCGGAGTTGCAAGCGGTAAAACTCGGACATGTTTATCGTCAAAGGGTGAAATTCGGACAATTAAGGAATATCAATAATTAGGGGAATAAAGTCACGGATTTTGTTAGTTTAAACGAAGAATGTTAATACGAAGCTTTAAAACTTCAATTCAGAAATGCTTTTACGATAGATACTTTATTTATTCATCAACTTTGATGTTGAAAATTGGCATATATTTCGAATAAAATACAGACAAATGAGTATACTAACAGACGCCGACATGAAATGTCTAAACGTGTATTAAGTTCGCATGTTTTCAAAGAAAAAAATAGATATAAGGGACATAATTGATATTACTAAGTTTTCAAAGCATACAATTTATATAGTCTGAATTTTTACTTCTGCTGAAAATTGAAAGTGGAAATTCGGACACTTCGAAAAAAGCTATATTTTACGATTCTGAGCAAATAATTGTCGATTATTTTATTAAAACTGTTTACCTCTTTGACATTTTAATCGAATAATAACCGTTTTACAATTAATTCTTTCCAATCCATACCAATTTCTTAACCGTTGACCGAACCTATATTCGTCAGCAATTTATGAATGTCAGTTCAATTCGCAAGGTAGCCAGGGGTTTGTGACTTTCAATAGTTTTATTTCCACCAACATATCTATCATTTTATCAGAACACGGGGGGTGATGTCCATAATCGGAGCCACCGGCTCCGCTTTCAAAATCATGTGTGGAACTTCCGCTCCACGTGTGGCTCTGATTATGTAGATGTAAACATTTCATATTTTGAATGAAAAATGGGGTAGGGAGTCGGGATTTCCTCATTTATGTCATATTTCATTCATTAATCATAAAAAAGTCGAATGCTATTCGACCAGTAATACATTTTGCAACGTAAACGTACTCAAAAAATGTAAGAACGCTCGTTGGTTTTTGTTAAAAGTGATTTCTTCTGGGAGCAGTCTTGATTCAGGAATGTGAAAACGCGTGGTTTTTACCTCCAAAATGCAAATTCTGAACAGAATTAATAACGCAGACCATTGTTTTCAGTTTACACGAGTTTAACAAAACAACCACAATACTCTAACCAAATGTACTTTTCTGCAATATGATATATATCAAAGAAAATTGTTTGGTTCCGATTATGTGGATTGGCTCCGATTATGTACCCTGGCTCTGAAGTTGTGGAGTGTCTTCTTCTTCTTCCATATAACATCTTCAATATGAAATTTCTACTAGTTTCATTGTGCCCTTTTTTTATCATCATTCCAAGTTGAAAGTAACGTTTGTTACGTTTCACTTCTACATTTTTACTTTTATTACAATATTCCGGTTACTAGACAGTCAGCTTCATTAATATTACTTAGTACATGTACGTGCAAGAGAATTGTCGGACTATAATCCAGGATTAAATGTGAAGAGATATAAAGATTTCTTCGGAGCCTGTCAATGTTTTTTCTTGCTTATACTTCGCACGCTAAGCGTTCCAATTTTAACAACGTGACTACTAACACTCTTTCAACGTCGATAATTCCATGAAATTTTATCAGATATATTTTGTGAGTGGTATCAGAAAAAGATGTTGCGAAGTTCGCGATAATTTGATACATATTTCAAGAAATACGATTAATATATCTTACAAAAAAGGACTCAATGATTCTTAAAACTCCCTTTTTGTCCGATTCTTAGCATTTTAGCACATCTGAGCAGGAAGTGCTCATGGTGAGCTATTGTGATCAAGCTGTGTCCGGCGTCCTTCGTCCGTCGTCCGTCACCAATTTGTGTGCACTCTAGCGGCCACCTTTTTGGTCCAAATGTCTTAAACTTGGTCAGGATGTTTGTCTCCATCAAATCTTGGCCCAGTTCGAGATTTGGTCAAGTGGGGTCAAAAATGGGGTCTTGTAAATGAAAAGGGTCAAATTTTAGCAAATGTCTTGTGTGCACTTCAGAGGCCTCAATTTTGGCCAAAATGTCTTTAAACGTCATCAGAATGTTTGTCTCCATCAAATCTTGGACAAGTTCGAAATTGGTTCAAGTGGGGTCAAAATTGAGGGCAAGGCCTTTAGGGATCATATCTTCAAAACCCTCTGTTCACTTCAGATGTCCCATTTTCGGCCCCAATATCACGAAACTTGGTCAGAATGTTGGTCTTCATCAAATCTTGGTCATGTTGTAAACTGGGTCAAGTGAGGTCAAAAATGATGTTAAGGGGTCATATCTTAGAAAAACATTCTGTTCACTTTAGAGGCCACATAACTTGCCCTTATGTCATGAAACTTTGCCAGAATGTTTGTCTGCATCATTGCAAGCTCGTTTCTGATTTGCTTGAGTTTGAGATAGGTCTGGTCGGTGAAAGAGAAGGCATCGGTATAACTTAAAGAAGGTTTTCGTTATAAACAATGTTTTCTCATGCAGGAGATCGAATGCATCGTACGAAAGTCAAGTTTGTCGAGTAATACAGCTCATAAAGGTTGAAACGACATACCGTGAAAACATTTATCAGATAAAGCCAAGTTTTCGAGTTTGGTGATAGCGAAAAAAATGAAATTTCGGGACGTCATTGCGCATAGACATAATAAACTGATTCATTTACGCGATTAAAATCAAGGACACTGAGGGGGTCATAAAGGTTAAAACGCGGATAATAACAACTACTGATGCCGAACTTCGGTGCTGACTGAATGGGGAGGACGGATTTTACTATAATTTGTGTTATGACCGCAAACTTTTTACTCTCCAGGTCATATTTTTTTAAAGGTTATCGTGGACTCATGGTGACAGTGAACCACAAAGATGAGGTATCTGGGCCGTTTGTCGACTGCTTCAAAAGCAATAGCCAAAGGGTGAATCCCTGTAAATAAGTCAATGTTATGGTCTATTCATCTCATGCCATTGTGGATTTAATTCGTGAACACCTCCTCAGGAGGACTCATTTCAACCTCGAGCTTATCGAAAACGAGTTTACAAAGAGAGTAAAAAAAAAAAGGTGCGAAAACCCAAGATTTTGAGTGAGATCGAGGCAACATGAACATTGAATGCATAACCATGTTGGGATTTGCTCCTAGGGATAGTCGCCTTCGCGCGCTTACAGTTAAAAACATCGTGAAAATGACATTCGTTCCGATCAAAATCGTTTTTAATCATTCACTCAGCGCTCCATTCATTCATTCCAAACACTCACTCAAATCGATCAAAACGCTCCGGAATCATTAGAAAACATTTAAAAATCGTTCAAGACTTTCAACAATAAATTCAAATCGATCTAATTATTTTACAAATTTAATAGCTGGTGTGGACTTTCAATTGTCTGATAAGTCTACGAAGACGTATAAACAGAAAAGTACGTATGTCTTATGAAAGGGAGGTAATTTATATTGCTAATTTTTATCATCTTGAACAAAATTAACAATATTGAATTACATCCCTTTAATTTCACTCAAAACTCACTCCACTCACTCATTCACTTTCTCTTCAAAATCATTCCTAAATCATTCACCTTGTCAGTTTCATGATGTTGTTAACTGTACAACTATTCAATAAGTATGTCTACGGTGTCATTCCCTTTCTCACTAACTAACTTACTAAATAAATAAATATGTTTTTAGGCAAGTAATTATGAGTTTCGGTCCCTAAAGGCACTCTAAGACTTTGGAGCATTTGGTACATAATTAAAAACAAATAATTTTCTTTCAACTATCTAAAATTTTAGTAAAGAACAATTTTCTAGAATACTGTGGTTATTTTCTTGAATTCGTACTCACTGAAAGCAAGGTTCTACATCAGAGATTCTGTTTAGAATATTGCATTTTGGAGGTAATAGAACTATGAAAAAACGAGAAAGGTGAGGCGTAAAATAGACAACGTGCGCCATGGAATGACGAGAAAAAGGCGCCCCACGGAACTAACAGAAACTTCATATTTAAGGCTGTGGGGGCATATGCAAGAAGTAGAAGAAGACACTCCACAACTTCAGAGCCAGGGAACATAATCGGAGCCAATCCACATAATCGGAACCAAACAATTTTCTTTGATATATATCATATTGCAGAAAAGTACATTTGGTTAGAGTATTGTGGTTGTTTTGTTAAACTCGTGTACACTGAAAACAATGGTCTGCGTTATTAATTCTGTTTAGAATTTGCATTTTGGAGGTAAAAACCACGTGTTTTCACATTCCTGAATCAAGACTGCTCCCAGGAGAAATCATTTTTAACAAAAACCAACGAGCGTTCTTACATTTTTTGAGTACGTTTACGTTGCAAAATGTATTACTGGTCGAATAGCATTCGACTTTTTTATGATTAATGAATGAAATATGACATAAATGAGGAAATCCCGACTCCCTACCCCATTTTTCATTCAAAATATGAAATGTTTACATCTACATAATCAGAGCCACACGTGGAGCGGAAGTTCCACACATGATTTTGAAAGCGGAGCCGGTGGCTCCGATTATGGACATCACCCCCCGTGAGAAATTAAACTGACTTATGCGAGATATATCTTAGAATATATAGAAATATTTGATCCATCTAGAAATATTTGATAGCAACACTGTTGCCATTGCTTTTTCAAAATATTATCTTAAAAAGTATGTCCGAATTTATACGTCTGTCCGACCTATTTTAAACAGATATTTAAAAAGAGGTATGAGCCCGCAGAAATACCCAGGAGGTAGCATTTTGGAAAATATCTTAAATGGATGTCAGTCTATCATTTTAAATTCATATCATTTACAGAAAACGTACGTTTTCGACTGCAGTCAACTTGGTCAATTCAAGCACTTTGACTAGGGTTTGATACTTTTTCGTGATTCCCAAAATTGTGGCTTGCGGCATTTTTGACATTTACCCTTTGCTGTTTAATCCCTGGTTTTTACGTGCCTGTGATTTTATGATTGAGAAAACATTGTGAAAAAAGAAGAAATTGCTTCTGACAAGCATTTTCTTCTTTTTCCACACTATTTTATACCCTACTGAATGGTTATTTTTCAAATTAAATCCTCTTTTAATTTTCGTCTGCAAAACCTTTGAATTTGGACAGGTCCAAATTTTGTAAAACAAGAAAGGGTTAATGAAAAGCATTGAATACTTCCACGAAACATGTAATTTTGCGTAAGAGAGCAAGTGATATAACCAGGATGAAGCAAATCATTGAACAGAACCACTCTAAGGCAATATATTTTATTTCGTAATTTATCATTTTAGCATATTGTGCGAGATTATTGCTTAACTACGATAATTATCATTTTCAACAAACGATTCCGAGAAGGAAGGTATCTAATTTGGCCTTTCATTTTCGCACAATTCAATGTAAGTCAAACAACGCTATTCATTCGATATGAAGCCTTTTTCCTCCTTATATCAAGGTCTGAGGGACAAAAAAAAAAAACTGAATTCGGCAATGAATGAAATACATGTACGAATTAATAACAACTGCCAGTCTAAAGAGATACACCTACTTTTTTCTAATAATCACTGTATGGTTTGCAGCATAAATGTTTACAACTGTTTAAACCATTTTCGTCTTTGTCTGCATGAGAAAAATATAAAAGATCACCGCAAATTGTTTAAAGAATTCATTCCGTTTAGAATTGAAAAGCAGTTAAGAACAACGTGAAATTGACAAGGTGAATGATTTTGGAATGATTTAGAATGGGATTGATTGAGTGTATGGAGCGAGTATTGGGTGAAATTCAAGAGAGATAATACAGGTTCGATAATTTCGTCTAAATAACCTATAATTTATTGCCTCTCCAACCGTTTTTTCGATTTTTTGTTTCTTCACGTCCCATTCAGACGCTCTAAATCCTACACCGTCCAATAAAATCGTTGAATGATATGACAAATTTGAATGACATTTATTTCTTAACTATTAAGAAGCATTTTAAAACGCATTCGGAGCGTATTATATGGTTTCAGTGAGTGCTTGGGTTGAATAATTGGAGTGCTGGGCAAGTTGTTTTGAATAGTTTTATCGAAGTATATGTCGATTTCATTATGTGATTAAATATACAAAGCATTGACACAGGTCGTTTGCATATGTATACATCTTGCACAATGTACAACAACTTGTGTTATTATGAATAGCTTAATCTCACATAACTTCTCTTGTCTTCTATTACAACATCCATCGGAATATCCTTGTCTTACATAATTATATGAAAAATAACATTCCAAATGACGTCATCGCGACGTCACCTACTACACTTTTTAGCGGTATCATTGTCATCAGCGCGTTTCAAAATTGTTTTTTAATTGTGCGCAGCACAATAACAGCTGTCATCCTATAAATCATTATAATCAAATTTTGCATGAAGACCCTTAGCAATAAGGGTTTACGATATAAAGAAACCATCATCCTTTATACTATACTGAACGACAAAAATAATGCATCGCTTCATTTTTAAGATATAACTTTTTCAATAATATAAAATATGAAAGAATGGTTATTATAGGGATGAGTGTCTTTTTCACTGCGTTTATTGGGGTATAAAGTGCAATTGCCTTAGCACATGGCAAATAACGCCCGTAGGGCGTTATGTTTAAGCCATGTGCTAAGGCAATTGCACTTTATACCCCAATAAACGCAGTGAAAAAGATACTCAGTCCTTATAATTGCAATCCTCTTGGTCTAAGAAAGCATTAAAATACTCGCCTAAACGTTAAAGTTTCGAGTCTACTTTTTGCGCGTATTACACAATCTATTTTTAGATCGTGAATTTTTTTCTCACTATCGAAGTTAAACGGCATAAAGTTAATCAAATGGTACACAAATAAACGACAATTTGACATTCGTTGAGGTACTTATGATCATAACATAATTTTGGTAAGTTATTCTTCATTTTTTACCGAAACTTTCGTGATCGGGCTTAGCTGAGAGGATTGCCTGGTGGTCTTCGTCGACTCACTGTAAACATCGACTCAGAATCTGAACCGCATGTTTTTAATCATAAATTCTTTCGCAATAGCTTAATTTCTAATATATCAAATAGCAATATTACGATATGGAAGGGGAACAAGGGGTTTTCGAGTGCCTACAACACAGGACATGCAGATCGAAGGTCGGGGGTTTCCCGATAGACCTATTGCATTTTATACAGAAATAAAGTGCAATGGATTTCCCCACGTGATGCGATTTAAACCAATCAACATTCTTTATTATATTAGATTGCAATTATATCAAGATAAACGTTGACCAATTATTGATTTGTGTCAAAAAGGTCGACAACGTATACTTAGGCAATGAAGAGTTACATGCGTATAAAGGCGACAACCCCCAAAATGAAAAATTTTGAAATTAATGAAGGATTCCATTGCTCAGTATAAGTCACTAGCGTGAATCCATGCGCAAAATTACACTCAAAGAATGTCTGACACGTAGATTTCTGAATATTGTCAAGACTTACTCCCAATATGGCTATCCATTAGCTGAACGTGCTGTCTCAATCTGACCCAAAACCTTGGGTTTTCGTGCTCTTTTTTGACTCTCATTGCAAGCTCGTATTTGACGTGCTAGATCTTGAGATAAGTCCAGTCGGTGAAAGATTAGACATTGGTATCACTTAAAAAGGTGTACGCAAAGAAAGTCCATAGTTGCATGAGCTAAATGGACCACAACTTTGACTTGCTCATGGGATGTTACATATGGATTTAGCTACTGAAGGATTAGATACTCGGCTCAGATTAATAATTTTTGTGTTTCACTCAACATTACCAATAGTCCACTAAAACCTGAAAAACTGTGACATAGAGAGTAAGAATTTCCGCTCATATCACCTTAAATGCAACTTCCTCATCGTGTCAGCATCTACAGTATGGCACCGAGAGCTGTTAAAATCGATGTTTTAACCTTACGATAGGCCATTTATTGTCCCTCATGGCAGTTGCAAGTGTCCTTGATTCAATGAATCAGTTCAATATGACTTTGCGCGATGTCGTTCCGAAATTCAATTTTTCGCTACCGCCAAACTCGAAGACTTTGCTTTATCTGATAAAAGTATACTCTGTTTTTCATTAACACCTTTATTTGCTGTAATACTCGACCAACTTTATTATCGTTAGATGCATTCGATCTGTTGCACGAGCAGAAAAAATGTATATCACTTTCAAGTGTCTTTACTCAACTAAGTATGAGTTTAGGAATAAATTTCATCAAAATTGTGTACTTGTGGCCGACGAAACTAAAGTAATGTTATATCAGTAAATCGATCGATTTCAGGGTAAAATTATTTGTCATTGAAAAGTGATGCGTTATTTTTGTTGTTCAGTATATTTAAGGAGAGTGTGTATAAAGTAAGCCACTACTTACTTTTCACTCTAATCCAATGCATTTTTTGCCTTTCACTGTTAGTCTGTGATTTATCAGATGTATTTAACCAAACCTTGTAACTACAACTTTTCAAGTTGTTAAAGATCTAAATTCCATATTCAACTTTAAAGTATTAGAAATAATTAGCGTAAGATGCAGATCTATAATTATGTACATTAGGCGATTCCTAGTTATTCCTATTTCTTTTGTCTTATTAAAAAAAATTAAAAAAAGGGCATCAGAAATCCTTGACTTTACTTTTACAGACATGTACAATACAAAAGGCCTAATTTCGACATTCATGTACTACATCATAAGAACGGAGATGCATGCGTCTTGTATTAAAAGCGTACTAACCTATCGATAATGGAATGCTTATGGCAGGTAAGTGTTGTTTAGCCTTGCTTAGGATAAAGCCTTTCTTTTATGAAAAGTCGGCTCCAAAGGTGTCAGTAAGGCGAGTAAGAATTGGTTAAACAGTAAACATTTGCCCTTTCAATAATTCAGTGCGCACAATTGCAGTGCATTAAGCGCTTTATTAATTTAAGAAATGTTGTTAATCTGTGAAAAAATCAGACTCTCGATTTTATTTGGGACAAGCTGTCTTAACCTCGTCTACAATAGAAAAGTTATGAAGTCCGGTAAGGCATACAATTTACATGGATAACTGTTTTAACGTCCAATAAATTAATGAGAAATCGTATCCACTCTTATAATGTTAATACATGTAACATCGTGATATTGACAAAATAAACGATTTCGAAATGATTTCGGAATGAATTGAATAAGATATAGAGAGAGGGGCGAGTTTTGAATGAAGATCAAGGGAAATAGTATAACATTGCCTTATTTCGTCCAATGACGAAATTGGCGATATTATAAGCCCCCCCCCCCCCACACACACACACACAATCACCTTTACAATAGTCTGCATACTTTTCCGTTTGTGTGTCTCTGACAAATAACGCATTTTAAATACTAGTCAATAAAGTCGTGTGCAATAATTGGATTTATTTTAGTCTTTGATCTTTGTAAACGAATTCGAAGTGTTTTTAAACTATTTTGAAGGAAACCTTAATCGTTGTAAACGAAATCGAAGAGTATTTAAACTATTTAAGAGCGCTTTTGAGTGACTGGAGTGACTGTTGGAATGAATAAATAATAAAGGTCAACTCCACGATTTCACATATTGTATATTGAACACACAACACTGCACTTCATAATGCAAGTTTTAATAGAAATCAACATACGACTGGCTGACACACGTCTCTTACGTATCAATCATAGAGAGAAATTGGAGACCAAATCCCGGCTTATACTGTCTTCCAATACGCAATATATATGCTAATTTGACCGGATTTCGACGGTTCTATCAATTTTCTAATTATTGAGAGAATGAATGGAATACACATAGAATAGAAAAGACAGACTTTCAAGAAAAATAATGGTATTGATTTATTTCTGGAAATATTCCTACTGAATCAATATCTTTGAAAACATTTTTTCAATTTACTATGATTGTATCTGTATTCTATTTTTTGTTTAAAAGATACTTTTTTAAAGGCAAACTTGTGTACAAGCTCATCGTTTCCTGGAATCTCGATCCCTGGCTTTAAGGTGGATAAACACAAAGAAAATATTGTCAACACTTTCAATCAGATTTATTTAAATACAAAGGGTGATCGATAAACTCGTGTCATTTTCAAATTAAACTAATACAATGTAGAGAACCTAGAAATAAAGTTCGTTCCTTCATACTGTAGGATTTTTTTGTAAGCACTCTCGACTCGTAACCTGGTGGTTGCGGGTTCGAGCCACACTTGAGGCAGGTTGTGTATTTGGGCAGGACACTTGACACACAGAGCCCCAGTTCACCCAGCTGTAAACGTGGGTAGCAGTAGTTAGAACCTAGATCAAAGGACATTTTACTTTGATCGACACCTTTTGATAACACGCGCTAATGGCGCCGCGTGACATCTTCGAAGCACCAACGTTTTAATTAAACATAGGTATACACATACAACATCGTGAAATTGACAAGCTGAATGATTTTGAAATGATATAAGAATGAAATTGAATGAGTGTGTGGAGTGAGTTTTGAGTGAATTTAATGAGAGGTAATCCAAAATCGCAAATTCTGTTCAAGAGGACTGAAATAAGCGATATTGATTACCTCCATTTAATGAAATATGCATACAGGTTCTATAGATAGCTACCTTTTTCTTCAAGAATGTATTAGACGCTTACATTGCGAATTATGTCATGTGAAATCGCGAATTTTTCTCAATCCAAATTCATTTTGAACGACGTCAATTCTACATTTTCATTGGCTATGAGCGGTTTTTAATGGTTTGAGCGAGTGTTTGGAATGAATGAATGGAGCGCTGAATGAGCGATTAAGAAAGGTTTTGATTGAGACGATTGTCAATTTCACAATGCAACTAACTGTAGTTCAGCCATTCATCGACGCAAAGTGATTGTTTTCTCCGTTTGAATTTGAATATGCATCGGAGATAGTTCAACCTTCGCAATAGAACTTAAGGCTTTTCGATATGTGTATAACGCTAAATTTTACGTAAGACACAATGTAACCTATTCGCGTTGGATAGCGGTCTCAACGTCGGAAGATATTCGACCTTATTACAGCGAGCTCTTTACACGATTACCTGTTCATGACCGAACAAAAATATACCGGAACGATGGTCTAGTTAGACCAAAGTTTTTTGCAAATACTACTTAATTTGGAAAACCTCAAGGATAACAGGATTCCGATAATTTCATTGATTCTAATATGCCAAATGCGTGAAGATAAGGAAATTTCGCTTTATGCGAGATGTAAACTTTGACGAGATTTGCTCAGTCATGTATTTTGTGAAATCACTAATAAACAGCACTGTCTGCATAAGAAACGATTCTTTTTTTTTTTATTTTTCAAATATTTAGGAATTTTTGCTTTTTATGCATTATTTGACCTCAGATATAATGTTTGCACCCTTATTGCTCAAAAAGACATTGACCTTCATTTTTTCGGCGGTGATTCCTTACTGTGACGTCATAAATATTACGTCATTTTATCAATTCCGACTCTCCTACTCATCCTAATCAATACCAAAATCATTCTGAAATCATTCTTTCACGTCGTTTCAGCAATTATCTAAATGAACAATTAGTATTCGATTTGTACGTGGAAATTCTACGCCATTTCATGCGTAAAAGGGGTCATCGATAAATTCGAATGAAGTTTTTATTGATCATTTTGTTATAGGTGTTCAGTAAAGATAATTGGATAATGATCGAATGATCACTTGACGATATTTTCGTGAATTTATGAAATTACTTCGTTCCATAATTCAGAAATATCGATTGCTATATTTATGTTTAAGGTGGTTGCGATGGGTTCTGCGAATATATTAATATACATCATACTTTCTCAGTCATTAAACGAGACTAAATGAATACAATGTGAGTGTAGGAGTAAAATCATCGACAATCGTTGGCTAGAAAATAATAGCCAAAAATCACGATTTTCTCGGACAACCCTCTTTTAATGAAATTGTCAACTATTTGGAGAATATAGAGATACGGCATTACATCCCTTTAACTTCATTCAAAACTCGGATTGATTGATTGATTGAATGGGGTTTAACGCCGCTTTCAACATTATTTCAGTTATATCGCGGCTGCTGGAGCACCTAACGATGGTTTCCTGGTATATCTATCACTAGTATAACCACCACATTCTTTCCTAGCCTCCAGCCGCTATCTCACATAGGTCTACGATTATCAACCCATTTGTGAGAGACAAATAGTCGGAAAGAATGAGTGCCGCCGTCGGGGATCGAACCGGCGAACTATAGATTGACAGTCCGACGCGCTACCAACTGCGCTATGACGGCGGCCCTTCAAGACTCAGAACATCCTACTCATTTATTGACTTCTCAATGTAACGATGTTCTTTAAAATTTTATGGGATGCTTGTTACTAACTACAATTAACAACATCTTGCAATTGACAAGATGAATGAATTTGGAATGATATTGGAATGAAATTGGATTAGTGTGTGGAGCGAATTTTGAGTGAAATTAAAGGGAGGTAATCCAGTATCGCTAATTTTGTTCAAGATGAACAAAATTAGCTATACGTATTACCTCCCTTTAATAAAAAAAATAACGTTCTTTTTCTATTTGTGAGCCTTCGCAATATAATCAAACTTTTTAAAATCCACATCAACCAATAAAATCGTAGATTTATTTGATCGATTGGATTTAAATGTTGATCGAGTTGATCGACTTAGATTATTTTAAATAAATTCGGAGCGTTTATGATCGATAAGAGTGGGTGTTTGGAATGAATGAATTGAGCGTTGAGTAAGAAATTTAGAATGGTTTTGATTGGGATGAATGTCAATTTCACGATTTAACTAACTGTAGGACTAAAAGCAAAAATCTCACGAACACTAAAAATACTGAAAATGTCTTATTTGACCTATCCTTCCTTAAATGAACAGGTCACTATATAAACTTGAATCAAGACTTGGAAGCGTGTCAGATATCAATTTACAGTAATGACTAGGTTTACCATCGAGGTTCATTAAATCTTATTCATTTCGGGTGCTTAATACTGTGGAAACGAGAAAACGTGCTAAAGAGTGCTCCTCGTCTATACTTTTAGCCTTTAAAGGGGAAATTGGTGTGCCAACCATCTCCTCTGGTTCATTAACTCGTATTTTATGGGGATATCTTGAATGCTATCGCTATTATCTAAAGACTTGCACTTGGTGTTAATCATCTTGAAAACTAAAGATCATTTGTCGAAAGATGATGGCCTTTCATAATAAAGTTTACTTTCTTGTACCCCTAGAAATTATTAAATGACGTTAACATTTATAAGAACTTTCTTGGTCGATGTTGATTTACCTTTCGACCAACACGATGGTTGTCCCAGATATCCTTCTTGATTTTTACAATTATTTGTCAAGACAACATCATTTTAAAAATATTTCACTAGTGTAAACATATCTTGTTCTTTTATTCTGTTTTAATCAAAAGTTAAAATCTCAAAGGTATATTTGGAATTAACATGAAAGCAAATGGCCGACGGTGAAGGCGTTTAATGTCACCTTCAAAATATATTAAAGTCATTTGTCTTCTGATAGTACCATAATATGACAAATATATTCTGAAACTATCTAAGCTGTTGTGGAATACTTGAACCACATCACCCGTATAAGTCTTTTTCCTCTCTTTTACGCCAAACGTAAAAACCGCCCTACATTCGGGATGACAGAACGGTACAAAATATTTGCAATTTAGCTCCGCTTTGCACGCAAGTACACTTGGAAAGCGGGTATAATTAACAAACATTTTGCACTGTTTTGTCATCCTGAATGCAGAGCAGAGTTTCGAAGGGTACATATAACTAGTTGGATAGATACGGCCATTGAAATAGACCCTCGAAGCAATCAAACGTTAAGTAAAATTTCATGTGCTAAGTGGCCGAAGCGATCAAATACATGTAAAAAAATTCATCTTCGTTTCAAAAATCACTTATCAAAAATAAAATGTACATTTCTTGATATAATTTCAAAAAGAAGTTAATCGCTGCAACCTCTTCCTTTGAGTTTGATTACAGGAAATTATAACACGATTGCGTAAAACGCATAAATGAAATAAGAAGAATTACATAGAACTTTCTTCGCAATAAAATTCATAAGTCATGTGTTTTTACTGTGAACACTGCTCCGGACATTTAAGACGTCACACGTCCACTTTAGCGGGAACGTTGATGCTTTTAACGTAATATAAATCATTTTCTGTTAAATTCTCCCAACGCCAATAACATTACTCATAAATTTATTAGTTTTACATGCAGGAAAATGTTATTTAGATATTTTACACCCAGAAGGGTAATAAAACTATTTTCAGAATTATATTCGTACCATATTGAACATGATTTCATTTTCGCGTTTATGTCTTTATGCATAAGGTCTGTTGTCGGAGGATTTATGTGCAAAGAAAATTCCTCGGTCTCCTTCCTCGGATTTTACCTTTTGCATATAACTCATCATCCATCAGACTTTATTCAAGGACACATTGACGCGAAAATGAAGTTATTTCGAAAATAAACGCAGTCAAGCAACATGGTAACTGAATTTTGTGTGTCTAGTATTCTATTAAGAATGTTTTTATTTGTGATGAAAAACATTAAACGTGCCATTTAAGTTCCATTTGTTTCAAGTTTCCACACTTTGTAATTGATTAAAGTAGTTGTGTACTCCTTATTTTCGCTTCTAAGTACCAATTTTAAGTCAAATTTGATTTTCTATTCTTTAATCCTTTACGGTGGCATCACCCTTTCCGAAATCTGTCTCCTACGCATGGTTGGATACATGTAACCGTTAATCCAATTGGGAAAGCAACTGGAGGCTAACAAATGATATTATGGTAGTCCATGTATAACTCGATTAGTGAATTTGACTTGCTATTTTTGATTAAACATCAATAGTTTGGTTTACATACACATGAAAGCAAAACAAACAACAAAAAACTATGATAATGATTAAAACAATGATAAATACGGCGGATATTAAAAAAAAACCTATAAATACTGCTACACGTACCAAAATATATAAATCTTTTGTATCAATTATATGCGATTCTTCGACTGTAAAAGAGACAAATATTAAACGTTACGACTCGACACAGTTTAGACAAAGGAATTAACTCGGAGAGAAAATTGTGACAACCAGACAGCTAAGATCCGTACAGATTTTTGTTCAGCTTAATTTTGTCAATTGTATCCGGTCGTTAACTGGCTGACTAGCATTGTTTCCAACCTTTCTATATTTTAATTCTGATCATTGAATTGTCTTTTATGCGGTGAAGCCTACTATGGTCTGATATCACCTGCATGTTAACATGGAATGATAACAAGCAATCTATTTTTATATCCCATGGATTCCTTTGACTTTTAAGGTGTTGTAAAATTTATCCACTGAAAAAAGGTTGCGTTATCTATAGAATAAGATTATGTCTTATTAAGGTGTCAGTGTTATCTGGTCTCGGTTGCGAGGAATTTTCATCATTCAGCAAAGCCTCGTCACAATAAATGCTCCAAACCTAGATCAATTTGAAAGTAAACGAAGGAACATAATCCTTTAACAAATAAATACAATGTACATTCTAATAAATAAAATAATACATTAATAGAGTAACATTGTAATAAAAAGTCACTAAAACATAAAGGTTGTAAACCAAATAACACCAACAAGAAAAGCAAGAAAGGAAGCAATTAATATTGCGTTATAACAGACATCTGGTTTATCTTTTTTTTTGTTGTTGTTGTTGTTGCTGTGGTTGTTTTTTGTTGTTGTTTTCTTGTTGTTGTTGTTTTTACTAAAAATCAAGGTAATTATTTAACTTTATTCGTGGAAATGTTGATAAACTATAGAATAGGCCAACTAACAATTTCAATAATTATTGCTGCCAAATTATGAAATGCCATTCAAACAAAAAGTTTATAATTTTTTACACAGCTCTGTTTAAGTGGAAGAGTTGTATAATTCCCGTACCTCAAATTGTAGCTGCGTTTTGTGATATATTTACGTAGGCGTGATAAGTGTTTTGTCTTCGGAACAATGTTCATACGAACTTCTGCTAAAGAACTGATATCAACTTTTTACTCTTTTTTGCTCGCCTATTTTTGGAGTTGTCTCCTCAAAAGAAAGAAAAGAAAAGCAATTTATAAAACAAAGGTTTATGAAATGTTGTTTGTAATTACTCTCGGGGTTGTTTTATCCTCATTTTAATGGAATGTCAATTCCATACTGCTATTATCTTTTGAAGACGTAATCACTTCAACATGTTATTTTAATTGAATCCTTACTAGAACAGTGTCAAATTGAATATTGTTCATAACCTTTGTTTAAGGATATTTACCTTTCTATTGTCTATTTTATTCATACTTCAATAATAATAGATTCAAGTCTTTTGGGCAATTACATCTCAAACATGAAAAACCGCAATTTTCTATCCCTCATGAGGCGGGTTAGGACATATTATTAAGAAAAAAAAGCAAGAAACGCCATGACATCTCCATAACAGCTCCTTATCGCATTCGGAACATTACTCGGACTTTTCCGTAAACTGAAAAGTACCTCGGAAGTAAGTGTAGTAATTTTTGGGCATTTTTAGGTAATTTGGTTTCTGGTGGTACTTTGGTCAATACGCTTGAAGAAAACAAACGGAAAATATCATTTGATACTCGAACATCTACAGTTAACAACATCGTGAAATTGACAAGGTGAATGATTTTGGAATGTTTTAGGAATGAAATTAAATGCGTGTGTGGAGCGAGTTTTGAGAGAATTTAATAGGAGGTAATCCAATATCGCAAATTAGCTACATTGATTACCACCCTTTAATAGAATACGCATACAATTTCTATACATAGCTTCCCATTTCTTCAAAAACCCTTGCGACGCTAACAATTTGAATTATGTCAGAGAAATCGCGTTATTCTCTACAAAAAAAATATTTTGAATGACGTTGTTGGTTCTATGTTTTGCAATGGGTTTGAACGTTTTTGAATGGTTTGAGTGAGTGTTTGGAATGAATGATTGGAGCGCTGAATGAGCGATTTAGAATGGTTATGATTGAGGTGAATGTCAATTTCACGATGTTATTAACTGTATGTACACATCTCTTATGCATTTTATAGTTTGATTACAAAACGCAGTTTTGTTATCAAATTATGAAATGTCCAGTTTTTAAATCTTAGTTGATTTTGTTTTTTGCATCGCATCTTTAGTTGTGTTTGTGACGTCACATGAACCCACGTGCAATACGACGCGATTTCATGTCTGCGCCCTGATTATCCCCGTTGTCTATTCCGTAGAATCACCGAAGGTTCCCGATTGCTCCTTATCGTTCACCGGGTATCAAGAAAATGAATTGTCCGTAAAGTTATTAGATCAGCAGACTAGGAGAATGAGATTGACAGAATGACAGAGATGCCGAGTGATCTTATTTTTAAATTAAGTTCAATACTCTGATAGGACTCAAACAGAGAAATCATACTGTACAACAGGCAATTATTTCAATGCGGAATAAGGCTCTTGTTCGAAACCTCCCTTTAAGAGATAGTTTTCTTAAAGGAACGTTAAACAACATATCTAAAGCCAAGAATATCATTTTATGGAAGGAACTCGGCCTGTTACTTTCCCAACCTCATCCTTTCAATAGACTAGCTCACTTTAAAAGATGAGCTAAGAACGGACATCATTACAATGATGATTTTCGATAATTTGGAAAGACGCTTGAAATAGTATTCATTTGAGAAAATGATCAGTTTGTGGTGGATTTTAATCTGCTTACTAGGGACCCATTTTACTAAACTTCTTACGAAAATAATAATCGTTAGTCAAACTCACAAATCGTAACTTGTGTTTTCTTTCATTATTAGATTCTGCCTTGCAATATCTCATTCGAATCGTCTTAATCGTCGTCGATTTTAATGAGATATTGCATGGTAGAATTCCATATTTAGTTCTTACTGTAGAAGCAACTTTAATGTTTGACTTACGCAAAACAAATGATCGTAAGATGTTTAGTAAGACAGGACCCATGTCTGCAAGTCTTATAGAGTTCCAGCAGAGGAGCAGAATAAAAACAAGATGGTTTCTTTTCGTGTTGAAAGATTTTATTTCCGTAATATAATGTCAAAAGGCTTTTTTCCCTCCCTAGAACTTCATATTATCAAGGGCACATTATTAGTCTGCTTCTCTGCTTACTTCACTCAACCAGCAGATTGACCGAGAACAAATGTAGCAAAGCAGCAATGCCTTAAAGTAAAATGATTTTCGTTTGATTTAAATGATACTCTTCCGTACAAAAACAAAACCAACAACATATTTTATACGAACAAAAATGTCATTTAATGAAGGGCTCCTCACTTTGGCAGTAGACTCGCTTATTAGCATAGTAGCATACTTAAATTAGACGAATATTTTCCTGTTCTAAGTGATATTGTCCCTAGACTTAGTTAAAAAATATTCTGTTGAAATGCTTTGGTTGCATTCCTTTAAAGGTATGCAACTTTTGTTTTAAAACAGATCTGGAAAGAATGTTTTAAATTAACGTTGAAATGCCTTATTTTGGGATCGGTTTTAACTTATCCAATTCATTGGATTAAATACTCATGAGATTTCAGTCGAGGTGAAAACAATTAAGTTCGAATCTACTTCATTTAATTTGCATGTATGGATCCCTGACTATAATGACACTCAAATGGTATGGTTAATGTTTTTCATCACAAATAATAGCCAGACTAATAGAATACTAGACAAAACAAATTTAATTACCGCCTTGCCTGTGTTAATTGTCCCATAATTGATCTCACTGGATACGGGTTCTTCAAACTAATTTGTGAAGAGCTTTGTGTTTTATATATGACTTTTATGTAAAGAAACCCGGACTTTTCTTAAAACACGCGCCTTCTATGGCTCATTTGTTCGATCCCCGACGGCAGCGCTCATTCCTTCCGACTTTTTGTCTTTGGGTTGTTAGAAGTATATAGCAGCTGGAGGCTTGGAAAGGAAGTGGTGGTTGTACTGGTGAAAGAAATACCATGATACCATTGTTAGGTGCTCGAGCCGCCGCCGCGATGAAACTATAAAAACCGTTGAAAACGGCGTAAAACTTGATTCAATCAATCAATCTATGTCTCATTTTGAATTTCTATCAATTTTATACCACCGCTGCTTAACGACTTAAAGTTTAAATATAGAATTATGTCCTTGGATAATATTTATTTCTATAGTCTATTTTCAAATGACAAAATGTTAGATTTGACAAAGTTGATAGAGAAGTAGATGATATTTTCTTGTTTAGAATGGTTGTAATCGGACTGAATGACGATGGTCTTAACTGTGCCAGGTACGAAAAGTTAAGTTAATTGTCTTTGAAACATTGGATCTTTTCTTTTTGAAAGATCTACATGTATGTCTACCAGCGAGTTTTCTTTAAACGGACAGACATACAGAATATTTGAATACGGTGGCATTACTTTAATTTGTTAAGTTCGACTAAATAAACTGACCAAGTTGTTACTTTCTTATCATTTATCTTAACTAAAACATTTTCCAAAACAAACAGTAAGGTAAGTTTAGACTATATATATGCAGCGGAGAGCGACCAGTCTCGAGACGGTTAGTATTCCAAAGCAGTTAAAAACAACCTTGAGCGTCTACTGCGCTGGATTCTTTCATTGGCCCATACATTCGATGCGAGGCCCTTATCATTTGTCCAGGATACAGCATCGAGAGATATTTATTAAAGTTGTAAGAACTAGATTTTCGTAATCAATGTAAAAAAAACTAGGTTCACACCTAATATTTCGATATCACAATCATACCACTTGGTTGAATAAGTACGGGTCGAATATCTGATTAATCCACTCCAAAAGTACGCTAAACATAAAAAGGGGGATTCCATATGTAAGAGCTGGAATATCGATTTGTGCTCTATTGTAATCTTGAATTCTTGACCAAGTATTCACTGAGAAAATATGAATAATGGACAAATCGGGCATTTGGCCTAGTACAGCTTTTATGAGGTTATCGGCCTTGTTATGTGATTTTTGACATTTTTTCCGCGGCGCTTCACTAATGATATTGACCAGCAATAGTTAAGTAAATTTCAATTCGTGTTTTCCTTTAAAAAATTGTGTCCTATGGTTATAGGACAGAGATGAACAAGTTCTTAAACGGAATGAAACATAAAAAACATACAGTTAACAACAACGTGAAAATGACAAGATGAATGATTTTAGAATGATATAGGAATTACTAAGAATGAGTGTGTGGGGCGAGTTTTGAGTGAATTTAATGGGAGGTAATCTTATATCGTAAATTTTGTTCAGGGTGAACAAAATTAGCGATATCAATTACCCTCCCCCCCCCCTTTTATCAAATATACATACAGGTTCTAAAGATAGCTTCCTATTTCTTCAAGAAATTTAATGAGTGTGTGGAGCGAGTTTTGAGTGAAATTAAAGGGGGGTAATTGATATCGCTAATTTTGTTCAAGATGAACAAAATTAGCGATATTAATTACCTCCCTGTAATAATATAAACGTAATCTTCTATTTGTACGTCTTCGTTGACCAATTAGACACTTTAAAGTCTACACCAGATAATGAAATTGTAGAATGAATATATCGATTTGAATTTATTGCTGAAAGTCTTGAACGATTTTTAAATGTTTTCAAATGATTTTGGAGCGTTTTTGATCGATTTGAGTGAGTGTTTGGAATGAGTGAATGGAACGCGATGTAATTAACTGTAATAGACATGATGGAACTTATACTTCAACCCGTTTCAAAGTTATAACCGCCGACAAAAAGGTATGGTGCAAAAACCATTGGATTATATATGTATACATCTGTACATCAAACATCACTCCCTCTGTTTGGGGGTATAACGATCAACAAAATGGTGCATAGTGCTTACTACGGCTATCCGTGTTCCAAAAACTCATTATAAAAAGAACCATTTGAATAACATTTCCAGCAATTATATATATTACCTTTAGATTATCTGTCAAAATCTTAGGAAATCTATCTACAAATCATCTTTCAGCCACGTCATACGAATGCACACGCAACGTTACTTGATCAAAAGGTGATTCACAATCATCGCTTTCTAAACACTATTTGAAGACGCGGAATGCGCTAACACAATAAACAAACGTCTTTGAAGTGAAACCATGACAAGACATTTTATCGTGAGAGATTCTTAACTCCTGAAAATCCACAAAGAGATATCGTACTGATCAAACGTATCTGTCGAATAAATTCTGTATGATAACTTTCCTTGTCAGCGACAATCCAAAGTCGTGACGTTTCTAAAATAACTGGTTTGATGAAATTTACTATCACCAAGCTAAATGGAGGCCTAAACTATTCATTCAGTAACCCATTCTTTACAGTTAAGAACAGCATGAAACTGACAAGTTGAAGAATTTTGGAATGAGATTGGAATGAAATTAAATGAGCGTGTGGAGAAAGTTTTGAGTGATATTCAAGTGAAATTCAAGGGAGGTAATCCAATAACGCTTATTTTGTTCACTTTGATTTATTTCCTCCCTTAAATAAAATATACATACTTTTCTGATCGTGCGTCGTCGTCGACCAACTAAACACTTTTAAATCCACATTAGCCGATGAAATCGTAGAATAATTTGATCGATTTGAACTTAATGTTGATCGTTTTTTCACGACTTCGAAATCTTTTCTTGTGAATTTGGAGCGTTTTGATCGATTTGAGTGAGTGTTTGGAATAAACAAACGGAGCCATGAGTGAATGGTTAAGAATGATATCGATCGGAATGAGTGTCAATTTGACGATTTTATTAACTGTATATTACACCCAATCAAATTGTTCCTAATATTTCAATTTTTTTCAACTCATTCTTTTATTTTTGCTTGCACAAGTTTTAAAACGTCAGATAGTTTCGCTAAGACAGATGAATTTATACATATGACATTTCATATGAGCGTAAATTTTGCAAAAGGAATGCAAAAGAATACTGCTCACTTGGTTCTTTTTAACGAAATGAACGATATCTCATCACCTAGTATTTATACCATAAAAATCGTTCATTACTTTCGTTCAAAATAAGCTATCATTATTCAAAACAAAATTTTCGTCCCAATTTCACGATTTTCTAAGCTGTATCTTATAACTAATGATCTCTTTTGTAAATTTTCAAATGCATTTCTTAAGTCATTGAATTCCTTGTCCGTTTTAAATCAACCGTGGTCATGAGCTGAGATCACGGAGAAAATAAACTAGGTAGCGTAACTCACGGTTTTAATAGTTCTCGCTTTACGACAAAAGCAACAATCATGCATGCAGACGATTTTCAAAATCAGTATTTTTCCATTCAACTATATATGTATTGTATACAGACTTAATTCATTCTTATAACAATGAAAGAATAGATAGAGCCTACCAAATCCGATACTATTTGCATATATATTGCGCATTGGAAGACAATGTAATCCAGAGCCAGTTTCTTGAATTTCTCCCATGATTGAGTTGATATAAAATACATTTTCCAGATCATTTTGTATTAGAAAATATAGAGGGAGAGCAATGACTAGGAAGGAACATTCGGAACACCATTCTGCCAATCTCACGATCAACCTCGGATGTACATAGGCGGACTATTTTTTAAAAATTACGGGAAAACCTTGGAAAAACTCGATGACGTCAGTTAAAATGGCCCTCGAAACTGTGAGTGAAAACATTCGACGTCACCAACGCTACTCGTTTAAGGTCCGACGTGAAATTATTGAATCCTAATATAAATATCTTTAAATACATAAACAACGGCTGAAAAAAATCTTAATTTTTGAGAATGATTCGTCATTCTCAAAAATTAAAATTTTTCAGTCGTTATTTACTGTAAAAGATATCAATCTAAAGTGCTTGTGTTTCTTACACTGTTTCCGCGATTTTGTTACATACCCACCCGCCTTACATACATCCGAGGTATGTTGTAGTTTACGGAAATGGCCGAGTGGTGTTCCGAATGTAGGAAGGAATCAAACTATACGAAGAGTGTATATTCATAATAGAATTGCTTTTGTTGGTCTTTGAGACAACCTAATCTTTACTCAGTCTGGGCTAGTTTTTAATTGAATATGCCTCCGCTAGGTAAAACACTTTTCTAAAATACTTTTCGGTGGTTTATCGAGAAATAACGATAAATTGTCGTTGTGATAAACTCATCGCCTTACCAGTAAAATGATCACAAACTTATACCCCATTTTCGTTAATTTCACACTACCTGACGTCATTTAAGCAGAGCCCAAAAAGTGAAGTCATTATGAACGTTACCTAGGGATCACGTGCAAAGAGGCGTACTTTATGTAAATTTGTCCTAAAATGTTCACATTTTGTCTCATCTATGCAATAAAGATATAGAATAAGCATTTGTTTTCGAGTAAGAGCGATTTACATTCCATTGGATGAACAATAAAATCTATATTTTCACTCGTGGCAAAATATAGCTTTTATTGTTTACTAAATGAAATAAATATCGATCTTACATTGAAATGAACGATTATCCCCTATTTCATTTCCATAAGAAGTTAAGAGCAGCTGAAAGAATATAGCAAAACACTTAATATTCGAACCTTATCAGCCCAGCTGTAAATTGCATACGCTTAGAAGTGGGTTTAAGCGAATAGCTCGTTCTTCGTGACACGAACACATCTGGGTTGAGTGTTGGAGATTGCTCTATAATCGAAATAGAAAAGTTCTGTCTCAAGATTGAATGATTAAAGATAAATGTATGTGCCAATTTTCGTGCCCCTATGTCAAATCTGTTTCAAGTTATCACCCCAACAAGGTTTTAACCTATATATCAAAGTTCATCTTTTGAACTTGACCTTGAAAGAATTTCTCTTGAACGCAATAGGGACCGTCTTTATTTGGAGGTGATATATGTGCAAGTTTTTCATAAATATGGCATACGGTAAAGTGTAACATAGGTTGCTACACAGACCTTCTTCATACACGAACGGGGTAAAATTCCCTCCAAATGTTATTATTATTACTATTATTATTGTCATTTTAATTCAAACGAGAAAAAACAAGAACAAGCAGTTTTCTAAAATTCAATATTGGTTCAATTTAGAAATTAAAATACAGGAGGAAAATTATATGAATATAAAAAAAGAAAAATAAGTACTCGTTTTCAAGCTTATTTGAGGGACCTTTTTTATTTTTTCATGGCGCTCAAGACTATCTTGAACATATCAATTGATATTTTGAAACGTCAAATAAAAGTCTGTCTTTCTTGGATTTTCTATTTTACCTTCGAATGTAAACATGCCAAAACTACCACATTTTTGCTAGAAGGAAAGGAGTTGTATTTACCCGTCAAGCTTTTGTCTGAACGTCGACTTTCAAAATCGAGGGAATTAATTCACTTGTTACAGTTAATAACATCGTGTAATTGACATTCACCTCAATCATAACCATTCTAAATCGCTCACTCAGCGCTCAAATCATTCATTCCAAACACTCACTCAAACCATTCAAAAACGCTCAAACCCATTGCAAAACATAGAATCAAGAACGTCATTCAAAATAAATTTTGATAGAGAAAATCGCGATTTCTCTGACATAATTCAAATTGTTAGCGTCGCATAGGTTTTTGAAGAAGTAGGCAGCTATGTATAGAACTTGTATGCATATTTTATTAAAGGGAGGTAATCAATATAGCTAATTTTGTTCATCATGAACAAAATTTGCTATATAGGATTACCTCCCATTTAATTCATTCAAAACTCGCTCCACACACTCATTCAATTTCATTCCTAAATCATTCCCAAATCATTCACCTTGTTAATTTCACGATGTTCTTAACTGTACATTTCCTAAGAAAAGACCATTCAGAAGTAAATAATAGACGCGGGATCAATCGGTCACACTCGCCTTATATATAACGATCGATTTGTTTGACTCGAGCGGTATGCTTAGACGCCCTATACAGACGGTGGTCTTTGATTGATAAGCATTGTTGGGACTTTTTAATCAAAAATTGCCCATATTCCCTAAGATTTGATTGAACGGCCAAGAGACCGTGTATCGATCTGGCTAGTTTGTTGATACAGGTCGGATTTGTTACCATGACAATTAGGGACAAGTTTTCCGTGAAAATTATCTTCCTATACATATATCTTTGCGTGTTAACCAATTCTACCTTCAAACTTAAGTTCTTGAAATTCGAAAAGTGTAAAACGTTGATGTTCTTTTTATGGCTTTTCCTTACAAACATCAATAAAGGGAAGCAATAAATAAACAGACGGTTCAATTTTAATGATACAGTTAATAACATCGTGAAATTGACATTCACCTCAATCATAACCATTCTAAATCGCTCACTCAGCGCTCAAATCATTCATTCCAAACACTCACTCAAACCGTTCAAAAACGCTCAAATACATTGCAAAACATAGAACCAACAACGTCATTCAAAATAAATTTTGATAGAGAAAATCGCGATTTCTCTGACATAATTTAAATTGTTAGCGTCGTATAGGTTCTTGAAAAAGTGGAAGCTATGTATAGAACTCTTATGCATATTTTATTAAAGGGAGGTATTCAATATAGCTAATTTTGTTCATCCTGAACAAAATTTGCTATATAGGATTACCTTCGATTAAATTCACTCAAACTCGCTCCACACACTAATTCAATTTCATTCCTAAATCATTCCAAAATCATTCACCTTGTTAATTTCACGATGTTGTTAACTGTACCATGACAATTAGGGACAAGTTTTCCGTGAAATTTATCTTCCTATAAATATATCTTTGCGGGTTTACCAATTCTACCTTCAAACTTAGGCCCTTGGAATTCGAAAAGTGTAAAACGATGATGTTCTTTTATGGTTTTTCCTAGCATACATATGTACAGGGAAGCCATAAATAAACAGACGGTTCAATTTTAATGATATGAATATTCAAAGGAAAGTCCAGAAAATTTAATTTGACATATTTTTGGTGTAATGGCAAGTATCTTTCGAAAATAAAGCAGGTCTCGTGTTTAGCCCCTAGACCAGGGACCTATTTCTTTAATGCAAAAATGATATTAAATGTAAAAACTTTTGTACAGTTCTTCTTAAAGCCCGTCAATTTGCAATAGATTGCTACGCAACGTTCATGATTAAGGCACATGTAAATGAACGTAAGCGGGGTATAAGCTTTTTTACTTTTTAGGCGGTGAGATTATCAGATGATTATCAATTTTTCTTAAATGCTTTTCGGTGGTTTATCGAGTAATAACGGTAGATTATCACTTGATAATCTCACCGCAAAAGCAGTGAAATTATCAAAAACATATACCCTGCTTTTGTGCATTTCATCCTATCTGACGTCATCCATGCGGGGCGAAATAAGTGACGTCACAATGAACGTTGCATAGCAATCACGCGCAAAATGACGCGCTTTACGAAAAAATGTCATAGAAATTTCGCATTTTGTCTCATTTTTGCATTAAAGAAATAGATTAATCGTTTGTTATTCGTGTAAGATCGATTCATATTTCATTTCGTGAATAGCAAAAGCTATATTTTGGCTCCGCCACTCGTGAAAATATAGCTTTTGTTGTTCACTCAATGAAATATGAATCGATCTTACATTGCAACAAACGATTATCCTCTATTTATTTCTCGATAATCCACCGAAATTCATTAAAGAAGGCGTCTTGTTCTACCCACTTATTGCTTCTATTTCTCTCGGCCCCTTTTATATCGCAAGGGTATTCTACGAAATTACTTGGCTATTCCAGTGTTAGAAGCAGTGATATCCCACGGGATGTATGGAAGGAGATAAGATGATTACTTCAGAGTGTTTCTCCTCATTTAGCAGATAATAAATTCTTATCGAGTTGTATCAAAACCACAAGAGCCTTTTGTCTATTCTGTAAGTAACCTAATAAAGTTGATTCGATCTTGTCGCAGATCATATAGACTAATGTTCTGTCTTGAACTGGGTTCAAACGATTGTCCAATAGAAGATAAAATGGTCAGCATTTTTGTGTGAAATCAATTCGTCTATATGCACACAAATTCTGGGATGGGTGCTTTCTTGGACTGTGACGTTATCTTTGGTCGCTTTATTGTTTTATTTTTTCGACTTAGACGAAACGTCAAATACTCGTGTCACTTTAAAAAAAATAGCTACTTCTGTGCTCTGAAGTGTGTTTAAAAAATACTAGTTATAGTTTGGTACAAATGTAGTAATATTATATACTAAAAGAAAGGTAAATGAATTACCAACATTTTGTAAAGCACTCAAACAATAAATTGCCCTATATCAACCCTTTTAAAATTCTACAACGTTTGTTTTTGTGGTCTTTAAAACTCCACCTACTCTATTTACATGTACATGTACTGCGGGTAACCCTTTTATAATTGTCTAAGATTCATTTGCCATCATGCATGTTGCTTTCGTGAAATGATAAAGATTTATCCTGCTTACATAGTTTTGAAGAAGAAAAAAAACTAATCGTAAGTAACAGCTGAAAATTTGCGTGTATCATTGACGAGAATGTATTTATGTTCGATTCACTTATGGAAAACGGAGTACTCAGCCCTCTGTCAAGGCAATGGTTTAGGACCATTTCATAGTCGTTCCATTTCATGGCATGTTCGTTTCGCCTAGATTAAGACATATAAATTTTAAACCTAATATATTTATACCTTATATGATAACACAATTCTGCAAGACAAAGGCTTACATGTTCTAACTAGTTTATTTGAGAGACAACTCACAAATAACATTCCTATCCATAGACTAGAAGTCTATAAAACATACTATCTAGTGTTGTAAACCAGATTATTTCTAGACAAATACATCATCATTGACAGTTTATTCCTTGTTTCCATATTTCACAAGAAAGAGATGAGAATTAGGTTGTTTTAAAACAAAACCATATTTTTTACATCTCCGACTACAAACACATTTATCTTTCATGCCTGATCGAAACCCCCATTTTGTCTGAAGGCATCCTACGAAATAGTACAGTGACACTTTCATTTTAGTTTACAACATCATGAAATTGACAAGGTGAATGATTTAGGGATAATATTTTTCAATGTGTTAGAGTGTTTTTGAATGGTTTGAGTGAATGTTTGTAATGAAGGAATGTAACGCTGAATGAGCGATTTAGAATGGGTTTGATTGAGTTGAATGTCAATTTCACGATGTAGCTTACTGTAAACCTTGACTGCTAACCATAAAGGACACGAGTTAGAATTGCTAATTTCAAATACATGCAAGACGCATTTCTTTTAGAAAGCAGGCAAGATTTGAATTTTAATTACACAATGGTTATGTACGAACCGTTCATTTCCACGTATAAGATACCAACGAGTAATTGATACAATCATTCAAGTTTCTTCAGTGCTATTTGTATCACCATTTTAAGTTTTCTGTAAATACTGCGAAATATCGATACGTCAGAGTGTAATGCATGTATGTGCGAATTTTTTCACCGCCGTATGGCATATAGTCACTTGCATCGTGAAATTGACATTCATCTCAATCAAAACTATTCTAAATCGCTAAATTAGCGCTCCATTCATTCATTACGAACACTCACTCAACCTATACAAAAACATATAAAATATAAGATCAACAATTACATCAAAACAATTAAAGCAAGAGAAAATCGCAATTTCACTGACTTAGGAGTCGTTCTTTCAACAACTTTACCGACTGAATCAGTGGTTTCAGTTGAAATATCTTTATCAGTAGTACCACTGATATTTTTCGTAACCTTATCGTTACTCTTCTTTACTTTAACGGTTGTAATTTTTTTACCTTTTGAAACCATAGAATTTTTCATACTATTATACAATTATATTTCATACATCCCTTTATTAGTATATTTCATTACGCTAGCCTATTTGTAGATAGCAATTGCCATTCTAAAAAAGTGATTGCAAAGGTTTAGCTACAAAGAGTCATTCCAATATCGTCCGAAATCATTCACATTGCCATTTTGCACGATGTTGTTAACTGTATACATACGAGAACGTACACTTGCACTGACAAAATGTCAACATGAAAGTCCAGTTTTATAGGACCTTACAGAAGCCATATTGTTGCGAGTTTGTATTTTGTTGTCGTTGGACCTAATCCTCCAATGAATAACAATGTAAATTGGTAAATATCTAGGAAGCCTGTCTTGGCGTGGACCAAAGATAAGAAATGTGCTGACTTCTCCTCGCTGATAAGAAAATCCCTGAAGCTTATTCCCGTTATTGTATTAGCCGCATTTCATACATCTGGTTTCAGCTGTGATGAATTGAGAACTGTGTCATGAATACTAAGGTGCTTTTTGCGCCATGTCGACCATGGACGACGAATGTGTCGTAAATACAGCTTGATCAAAGCTGTATTTGCGACATTTCGGACGTACATTAACGGTATTACATTGTATTACAGATTACATAAAGATTTACTGGTGTAAAACTAAATGTAAATGTCTAAGAGTTATAACAATTCGTTGTACTTAAGATGACATATCATACAAGAGCCCCCCCCCACCCCCCACCCCACCCCCCACCCCCCTCCCTTTCGTCTCGGCTTAGCACAGCCATGATCGAGTCTTCTATAAGGTCTATATAATGAACTAAAACATACAGCGCCTAATACGCGATTAATACAATTGAAATAATTTTCATTAAAAACGAGAGTGGTGGGGTTTTTTGCCATAAATACATCATTATTTGACTAACATTATGATAAAGTTGTGTTATAAATGCATCAAATATGCCGTTGATTTGTTTGATTTTTCAGAGTTTATGAATATTATTGAAAATATAGCAAAAACATATAAACATGTACTTTGAAAGGAATATATATAAACAGAGATATAATATTCTATCAAAATTTTGACAAAGCTTAAATATAGCACATACACATTCAAATTTTTTGTCAATGAACGACGTTTGACAAAAGGTTTGTTTGTTTGTGCAAAAGGGGTTTTACGTTGCTTTCAACAATCTGTTTGTTATATCGCGGCCTCTGGAGCACCTAACATTGGATTCCTGGTATTTCTCTCACCGGTACACCCATTCCATCCCTCCTTGGCCTCCAGCTGTATCTCTCGCACACAGATACATGTGTGTCTTTGCATCGTAGCCACATAGTTCTACGATTTTTCAACCCATTGTTAAGAAACAAATAGTCTGAAAGGATGAGTGCCGCTTGGCAAAAGTTACATGGCTGGCTTTAGAAAGCAATCGTTTTAGAGTACGACATTTGACCGATTATTTTGGACAAAAATAGGGTAATTACGATCTTCAGTAGGACACACTAAGAAACAATTTCCTTTCAGGAAAGGTAGTTAAGATTGTTTCCGATTATTACGAATCTGGAATCAGTCCGGTGATTACGAACCACGTGAAACAGACTAAATCTGCTATTACCTCCTTGGTTTAGGTCTCTATTGAATGTTTTAACCGGTCCAAGCTTAACATATTGTATAGATATGAACATAATGAAATTGAGAAGGTGAATGATTCCAAAATAATTTTGGAGTATAATAAAGGGAATGTATAGAGCGAGTTTTGGGTGAATTTAAAAGGGATGTTATCCAAAATCGCTGACCAAGTCCGGGATGAACAAAGTTTACGATATTTATTACCTCCCTTTAAGAAAATATGCATACAAGTTTTATAAATAGTTTCATATTTCTTCAAGAACCAATCAGGTACTTATAATTTCGAAAGAGACAGTGAAATCGCGATTTTCCTCTATCTATTTTTGTTTTGAATGTAGCTATTGATCTTATCTCTTTTAATGACTTTGGGGCGTTTTTTAATGGTTTGAGTGAGTGCATGGAATAAATCATTGGAGCGCTGACGAGTGGTTTTCAATGGTTTTGATCGCGATGGGTGTCAATTTCAAGATGTA
Source organism: Fragum whitleyi (assembly GCA_948146395.1). NCBI lineage: Eukaryota > Metazoa > Mollusca > Bivalvia > Cardiida > Cardiidae > Fragum > Fragum whitleyi. The sequence continues at coordinate 34,062,509 of OX411555.1, forward strand.
ATTAACTGTATATGGGTACCTTTAGAAAGCAATCGTTTTAAAGTATGACATTTGACCGATTATTTAAAAAAAAAAAAGGGAATCATGTTCAGTAGGACACACTAAGAAACAATTCCTTTCAGGAAAGGTAGTTAAAATTGTTTCCGATTATTACGAATCTGGAATCAGCCCTGCGTTCAGGATCACCAAACGGTGCAAACAGCTTTCCAATTGAACCCCGCTTTGCACGCAGGTGCACGTGCAAAGCGGGGTACAATTGGAAAACTGTTTGCACCGTTCGGTGATCCTGAACGCAGGTCAGTCCGGTGATTACGAACCACGTGAAATAGACTAAATCTGCCATTACCTTCTTGATTTACAGTTAAAAACACCGTGAAATTGACACTCATTCCGATCAAAATAATTCTAAATCAATCACACAGTGCTCCATTCAATCATTCTAAACACTCTCTCAAATCGATCATAATTGCTACGAAATCATTTGGAAACATTTCGAAATCGTTCAAGACGATGCAAATCTTGCTCAAATCGATCAAACTATTCAACGATTTTATTGGCTTAAATAGATTTTAAAATGTCTGATTGGTCCACGAAGACACACAAACGGAAAAGGACGTATATTTCATTAAAGGTAGGTAATGAATATCGCTTATCAGTAATCGATAATTAACTGAAAAGGAAGCCAACATTGAAAGATCATAGTAACATTCCATTAAACTTGTCAAGAGATATCGTAAATTCCAAGATGTAATCAAATATATATTCGTTCACTTCTTTTTCAGGTTATGCAATATACAAGAAGAAAAGGAACCTTGTGGTAAGGCAGCAATTCTTTATATCTCGTACAATTAACCTCACATACATATAAGCTCCCATAAGCTGTTGACCAAGATGCACAGTTAGTTACGTCGTGAAAGTGACAATCATTCCGATCAAAACCATTTCAATCGCTGTCTAAGCCCTCAATTCATTCATTCGAGACATTCACTCGAACCAATTCAGAAAGATCAAAATCACTAAAACATAAGATCAATTATACAATAACTACCTTCAGAAAATAAATCCCTAGAAACAATCGCCGTTTTCATTTTCCTAATTGCAACGGGAAGCCACTATTTGGTTGTTAAAAAAAATCTATTTTTAGAACATTAATAGATATCTCATTAAAAGGAGGTAATGAATATCTCCCTATGAACCAAATTAGCGATATTGTATAACCTCGATTGAATTTTAAATCATAACTCGCTCCACAGACTGGTTCAAAATTATTCCAAATTCATACCAAAAATCATTCACCTTGTCAATTTCACGATGTTCTTAGCTTTATGTCATATTCTTGTAGCAGAGATTTGGAAAGTCCTTGTTTTGCTTGGTCAGTTGGCAAATTAGATATGTAGAAAATTTAAGTATTTCACAATCCATGGTAATTTCAACTTCATCTGGAAAAGGTATCTATTTCCTCTGCTGGAATATGAAATATCTAGCGACAGCTCTTACAGTTAATAACATCCTGAAATCGACAAGGTGGTCGGTTTGGAATGATTTTTGAACGAAATTGAATGTGTGCGATGAGTATGATTTGAGCTAAATTAACGTGAGGTAATCCAATATCGCCAATTTAGTTCAGGATGAACAAAATAAGCGATATTTATTATCTCCTTTTAATAAGAATGCAAGCAAATATTAAGAATAGCTTCAAGATTCAATCAGATTCTTACAATTTCAATTGGGTTAGAAAAATCGCAATTTCTTTCTTGCTTTATTTATTTTGAATGTTGTTGCTGGTTTATCTTTTTCAGTAATTTTGGAACGTCTTAGAATGGTTTGGAATGGATCGATGGAACGGTTTTAATTGAGATTAATGACAATTTCACGATGTTACCAAATGTAGCTTTTAGACACGTTAATCATAATGGAGTTTACGCTTTTGCTGTTCTTAACATATTATAACATATCTTAGTTTAACCACTTTTGACTTTGTGTCGGTATGATTCTCTAATCACAGGATATTATAAACTCAATCACAGTAAATGCAATCGAAGAAAGGTGTATTTTATAGATTGACCAGGTCTTTCGGACAAGTACTCAAAAAATGTAGATTAAAATGAAAACAGTCTAACCGATGACGTAGAGTTCAACCTAGGATGTTACCCTCAATTTTAACATTATGTCTAAATTGATTATGACTTCCATACACTCTGAATCAAAAAAACAACCAACCGACAACATAAAAAAGAAAAATAAGTTACAGAAAACTTTATAATAGAATAACTGTTACTATTTATAACATATATAAAAGGCCAATACTGCAAAATCCATTTTTCACCACGTGAAAACATGAATGAAATTGGGAAAAACAGGAAAACATATCCATCGAGGTCAAGGACTTTCTTTCAATGAAGGAATCATTGAACCTACCATATTTGAAGCGGATAAAACTCCATTTGCTAATTAAAACCCTGTACCGAAATTTATCGATAACGTTTCTAACTAAAAAATACCATTGATGTCAATAAACTAAATGCTTTTATTGTAGGAATTTGAAATTGTACCATTTTACCTTCATGTTAGCCTTAATAACGGTCACTATGCAGCGCGTATAGATTCAAAACTGCTGCACAAGATATACAGTTAACACATCGTGAAAATGACAAGCTGGATGATTTTTGAATGAAATTGAATGAGTTTGTAGAGTGAGTTTTGAGTGAATTTAGTGGGCGGTAATCCAATATCGCTCATTTTGTTCAAAATGAACAAAATGAGCGATATGTATTACCTCACCTTAATAAAATATGCATACGTTTTCTATGAATAGCATCTTATTTCTTCTAGAACCTATCAGACGCTTACAATTCGAGTTATGTCAGTGAAATATCGATCTTTACGCTTTATTTTGTAAATAACACTGTTGATTTCGTCTATTCCAACCGGTTTGGGGCGAGTTTGAATGGTTTGAGTGAGTGTTTTGAATGAATGAGTGGAGCGCTGAGCGAGTGATTTGGAATGGTTTTGGTCGAGATGAATGTCAATTTCACCATGTTGTTAACTGTAAATGCACGTACGGGGTGGACTAGATCTATCGATGATGATCGACTATGTCCCATCGGCTTCGATGGTTTTCTCTATTTATATAGAAGGGATTACAGTTGTAACCGGACGCATCCTTACGGACGCTTGAACAGACACAAATCAATTGATCTAGACTGTTCTAGTTTGGACTGTTAACAAACACGCACGGACGGACAATGAGTGGTCACAGTTAGTTCTGTTCTTTAGATAAACACAAGGAATTCAAACGAATGTATTTCAATAATTCATATTTGATACGTATTCAAATCCCAAAAATATTTATAACCCTCATTAAAAATTAAATAGGGTAGGACGGGGACGAAAGAGAGAGTTTAGGAAAGAATAAAAAAGCTGCCCAGTTATTAGTTCAAAGGTAGGCACTACCTTTAGTTACACAGTTTCGATCGGCTTATATAGCCTAGCTAGGGTAAGATGCACGTGCAGTGTGTAGCTTACGCTTTTAATAGCCATTCTCTGTAAGCACTTACACTTTTTTGGCACGCATAAGAACAGATTTTGTTCAAACTTGCACAAGTTGATCCCCATATAAGATCATTACAAAATATATCACTCATTCGGAAATGGGTGCTATGTTGCCATAGAAACAGGCCATAGAAAGTCAGAATTTTGCAAAAATGCCAAATTTCAGATCCAAATTTCAGATTTTTGCAGCGTATATGGGGGAAAAAATGTTTAAAGCAAACACATTAGGTGTTCTAGTTATCAAAACATTAAAAATCCCATGGGGTACATACCCTAATTTTTCCACAATTCTCGATTGAAAATAACATACTCTTAAAAATGGCCATAAAATACATGAACTATCCCTGTTTTCAGGAGGTTACAATAATTCAATGCAGAAGATTTTACAGTACATGTCCATATTAATTGAAAGATAAATTTATAAATATTCATTTAATAACCAGAATATATTGTTTTCATGTGGTATTATTTAAGAATTATAATTTGAAAAAATGGTGTAATTTCTTAAATTCAGTCTTGTAGTCTATTTTACAGTTACTTCCCTTTGATCCCATAGCAACAATCCAAAATGGCGGATAGAAATAACAAAATGTGCAGTCAATATTTCGCAATTTTTAATTCATTCTGTTAACAATTTAGCTAATTTAAAAATTTAAACTTATTAATTTTATTTATCTTAGAAAAAAATATAAAATATTTTTTTTTTATATAAGCTATTTTAAGCTGAAACTACAAGAAAAGGGACATTCCTTGATTTTGTTGTTTTACATACATTCAAAATTAAATAAGAAAAGAAATGGGTACCATAAAAAATTTGTCAACCATATGCAGCATAAAAAAGCTCACTGTGTTAATTCAAGACATTTACAAGGCTCAAACCATGTTAAAAGTATAAGGAGGACCAAAGAATCATTATAAATAAGAATATGATTTATTTATGTGGTTTCACATGCAGGGGATTTCCATCGGATGGGATTGTTTCCAACTCAACACTAGAAATACATGTAGGTAGTGAAAATTACAAATTAATATAGTATCCAAAACACTATATTAGTTATCTTGTAACAAAAATATGACAATTATCTGTTTCTCTGATGCCTATCTTCCTTTTTGACAGGTGAAAAAGTTTATCTTGACTGGTTTTTTATCTCTTTTTCAAAAAAATGTGAAAAAATGGTTAACAAATGACCTTGACCTTAAGTGAAAGACTTCTGGCTGACTATCATTGATGAAATCTATATACCTACCAAACATGAATATCAAAAAATACAGTTATATTGAGCGTATAATATGTTTTTACGAAGAAATTACATAAAAAAATACTAAAATTTTAACTTGACGGTGCCTGTCTGGTTACCATAGTAACCACCTTTACAGACAAAATCCCAATATTTTTTTTCTTTTTTATTATAGAGGGATGGTTGATTTATTCTTTAGTAGGTACACATAATTTCAAACTAGCTGCATTTTTTCAAAAATGCTTCAAGAAATTGTCAAAATATGACATTTTCAAAAAATGTCTTACCCCACCCACCTAAATATGGTAAAGCATCGAATATAACAAATAATTGAAATAAATTTAAAAAGTGCAAATGATTGAGTAAGGATAAAACAATTTATAAGAGAAAGATTATTTTTTGTAAACCTTTAAATAAACAAGAAAACAATGCTCGAAAAATGCCTATTTCATTCTTATATTTGCCATTTTTTATCAATAAATTTTTAGATTGGTTTCCATGGCAACCTCAAAACAAATTGACAAAAAAACTGTTATTTTCTCATAAGGGCAATAAGGTCTGATAATCAAACAAGTTTCAAGTAAATCCGAGACATGGCGTGCCACACTCACAGTGTAAAAGTGTAAATGCTTACAGAGAATGGCTATTAAATACTATGACGTAGCTTTAACCTGGCAGTTAAATTAGCGTTACGGAAAATCAAGGTTCTGCTTTCAAAAGACACTGCAATTGAAAAAAGGAGATGAGATATGACCAAACGGACACGTCTGCAAGCGAGGATAAACTTGTAAAAGCGGTTTAAGAGTAGATTTCTGCAATAATAATCATGTGCATATAGCCAGGTCAAAGAAATGGTAGAATACATTGAAACATAGAGATTTAAACTACAAGTCATGAGAAAATGGAATTTAGTGGCAGCATAGATGTTCTGACGCCGATTAAGAGAGTATTGGAAACAGAAAGTGGTTCCCGTTACACATGTACGAACAATCATCCTACATTAACGGTAATCCAAAACTGGCTCTTTAAGATATGCAAGATTTGCTAACGGATTCATCATTCTGATTGGTATTTTGGGTTGTTGGTATTTTGGGTTGAGAGCAGTATATTTCAAAAACCGCTCTACCATGTCATTTACATGTACACAGAGTGGCTGTTATATGGAACATGATAGAAGGGGTTGTATACGGAGCATTTTTGATATGCATGAACACTATTGGCCAAGTTGTTTCTGGGCGAGTTGTAGATTGATTTTAAAGTAAAACAAGAGCACCACCTTCGGGTACCAACGCTCGGCGGTAAATCCAAATATTTTAGATCAGAGTAAAAATGGGACATAACTCTTACAGAAGCAATCTCAGAGTCATCGTTCTTGATAATCTGGGTAGCCGTTGTGATAGTTACACATATGTCAAGTTCTTTGAAGATATCTTCAACAAATAGCCATGGCCGGAGTTAATGTTTGTAACGCCAACGCGTTCGCAAAAGTTAACGCGAACGCCGCCAAGATGTTGACTATATCTCGAGTTTTCGAAGACAAAAGGCGGGCTACAAAACACAAGCCCTTTGTTCAGGATGTAAAAGCGTTTCACTAGCGCTTTGAGATGATACCCCGCTTTGCACGTGCACATACGTGCAAAGCGAGGTATCATTTCCAAAACGCTTCGCTAACGTTTTCATCCTGAACGCAGGGCAAGCCTCACCGATAATTATTGAAATGGGTCACACAAGGAGCAATCTTGTCAAGCTAAATTGAAAATTGAACAAGTTTTATAGGAGAAGATGTTTCTAGATTTCAAATTGAAAACAAAGCATTTATCATCCATATCAATACTTTTTGGTCTATCAAAGTTTCGTGAACACGTTTTAGAAACGGATCAACATAGATACATCTGTCATTCTCGTTCCGAATTGCCCGTGTGGTTAAGGTAGAGGAGATGGTTGACTGAATTTGTGTTGGTGCAAGTAGCACGGCAGCGACGCTCACTTTGTGATCCAAAGACATTTAAAGACACGTAGCGCTCAGGTTAGCTAAATGTACAATATTTCGTCTTAGAAAAAAACAATGAACATTAAAATTATATGACTAGGCCCTATTAATCAACTTTAACCTTCGCAGACACAATCCCTATTTCAAAAACATGGAAATTGTATGCAGAAGCAAGACAAATCTTATTTTAATTAAGTTTTCTAAAAATACTCACTACCCTTTAATGAGCAAGGTATTTTATATTCTTGATTCTTTATTATATTTGTGGTCTAATTGTTTAATGTACTTAGATTATTTCACATTGGACAAATTTAGAATAACAGTCCGTCATAACCAAACATAAACCATTATCCTGTCGATCTTCAATTTTATTGAAAACAAATTGTTAATATTTGGGATATTTTAACCATCTTCGCTCAAGTTTTTCTTCAATGAGTTAGTAGAAAAATGGCAATGTAGACTAAGATTAGTCTACATATCTTCAAATGCTGGTACATGTTATGGTTCTATGTAAGAAATCGAAAGTGCCAACTTGACAGGAATTTTCATTTGTTCAGTTTTTGCATTCGATAAAGACATTTTGTTATGAGAAGGTCGAAGTCATGTTTCTTTTCTGAGAAACGAATGGACAATAACATTCCCTCATTTTGCAACATCTTAACTTAATTTCCTTGATTGCCTTGGAGTACTGGTTCCCCCGTACAAGGTCCTGATTTAATTGCCTGTGACCCGGCCTCGTATTAATTCAGTAAAAGAATAAATAGAGCTGGCAGTTGGCATCAGTTTGTTAGATTGTTCTGGCCCAATATTGATGGTCTGTAGAAAAAAGATTTGCTGGAAGAAATTAGAACGCCATTCTTAAACTACCAAATATCGGTCTTTTTGTGTGTTACATCACATACGATCGATTGGTTATTTTAGATGTTATTGCTCTAAAATTAGCGAATACGCCAAAAATCGTCATGAGGGACATTGAATCGATCAACGATCAAAATATGACGACAAAACGTACAAACATAATAATACTTAATGCACCACTGGCTTTATATAAATTTTTGATAGAAAAAATAGACGAACAAAACATCGACCGCAAAACATGTATGGAAAAAAAACATTCGCCATTTATATAAAATTAAGGTTTTGAAATATTATATGAACAGGTAAGAAAATCGTAAAATGGACACTCATCTCGATCGAAATCATTCCAAATCACTCGCTCACCACTCGATTCATTCATTCCAATCACTCTCTCAAATCGACCAAAAACGACCTGAACTCATTTGGAAACGTTTCGGAATCCTTCACAACGATTAACATTTTATTTGATTCCATCAAATTTTCTACGATTGTATATGCTTGTGTGGATTACCTCCCTTGATTTTCACTAAAGAATCGTTCCACACACTCATTCACTTTCATTCAAAATCATCCCAAAATCATTAATCTTTCCAATTTTACGATGTTCTTAACTGCGAACATTAACGGTCTATGAATTCTCTGTTTTTTACTACACTACTTTCGCGGCTTTCTTCAAATTGTGGATATATTTCTTAACTGTTAAATACCCTAGCAACTTGAAGGATATTTTCAAAAAGTTTTCTATGAAAATATATGCATTTTTGCTTTTTGATCCTGTGCGTGACATTTCCAACAATTTGAAATGAGCGTAAGGTGCAAACATTAAGCAGCAAAGACAGCCACATAGTGTTAATTCAAAAGTTACTCAATAAATAAAAGACAATTTAAGAACTAATATATCTTCTAAACGCATAGCTAAGACTCTGGTCAGACTGTGCGGATGCATAGACTGGTAAGAGTCTTTGCTTATCTCATATTTGGAATTGTTGGAAATCTCATGCACAGGCTAATTTATATTAATCTTATTGCGCATTCTTAGTCGAGCATTTCTTTTTTTTTTCTTTTCACTATCCGGTGATCAGTCTTTCCGTCGAAAATTGAATGTTTAACACGATTCAGATCAAGCTAAGTCGTCCTTCATTTTTGCCTTTATCCAGAATTGCAGGTATCAATAAAGGGCTAATTCTCGTTTTAGAGGGCGTTGATATTTGCAGAAACCCTAAAAATGTTTTAACGCCCGAGTGCGAAGCACAAGGGCGATACAGCATTTTAACGGTCTCTGCAAGTGTTAACGCCTGAAAAAATGTGAATTGACGCTATTGTTGCATGAAAAATAGATTAGAGTATAAATTCAAACGGAAATTTTGAAAGAATTTCATAGAAACGCTATTACACCAGTTACAAACTTACGAATATGACGGAACAATTACGTCATGCATTACACATGGTCCGATAAACTTGTGACGGCACACAATTTAACGCGGGAATTAGAGCAACGTCTTTAAGTATGCTCTATGAAAAATTTTGAACATAAATATTTTTCACGGGTTTTACTAATCAATGCGTACAGTCTTCTAGATCTTATTTCTATTGTGTTGTGAACAGAATGCAAAAAAACATCATTTTAGGACAAACTAATATTACAGAAAAAATATAAGAATCATTAAAATTGATTAAATTGTACAATCTCTAAACGTGGATATTCAAGTAAAAAAAAGGCGGGCATTAACGGCACGTAAATTTACTGGTTACTCCACGTTTTCTTCCGTTAACGCCCGTATTTTGTCCGTTAACGTATGCCTTTCACGACCAGAAAACGTACATTTTATGCAATAATTACTTGAAAACAATCAGACTCGCCATTTTTATATTGCCAAATATATTAAATGTTTACCAGTTTTCCTGTTCCCGTATCCGTGTGTGTGTTTGTTTTCTGGCCAATGATATCTATATGACATACCATGTATATATTTACCATCATTAATTGCGGCAAACGGCCCATTTTATATTCAAAAGGTAATTCTATTAACGCTGTTTCCATTAAGCCATGGCAATCCTTTTGTTGGCGATGATGAATATCACTTTAATCTAGTCTGTCCAGGATAAAATGTTGGTTTGAACCCATGGTGGATTATAGTGATTGTTTTGGCACTTAATTGCCATAAATTAGACCCTATCATTACTGGAATTGTCACCAAAATATCCGCAATAATAAGCCGGTGTAGAGGGAAGCCAATTACATCCGGACTTATCATGGCTTTTGTGAGACCGCCAATTATACGTGACGGTCGTGAAGGAATGGAGGCCGTTTAGGGAAAAGATGCAATGTGTCTTTACAGGAAAAACAATCGTAAATCCCTTAATTTTCTCAATGAACTTTTTGTCATTTATAAGATCCTATTATAAGCACGGAATGCAATTGAACGTTGCCATTTATTCAAGCAATGGACAAGACATGTTTTTTTTTAAATATTCAGTGTAACTTAGCACTCTATTTCTTTTGTAGCGGGGCAATGTAGGAAACTAAAATAGCATTCCTTGTAACGAGCGGAAGTTATTCTTGGTACGTGTAGTGGGAAAGGGAAAAAAGAGAAGGATATTTCTGTTCCAATTTCTTACAAAGCATTGATGACACAGGGATTCGTTTGTGAGGATTCTTACTTATCCCTGTCAAGTTAATGTAAGTTTGAATACATATATCTATTAATTTGAGACCAATTCTATGTACATTGCCTTCTCAACTTACGTGGAAATGATACAGTTAACAACATCGTGAAATTGACATATATCTCGATCAAAACTTTTCCAAATCACTCGCTCAGCGCTCCATTCATTCATTCCAAACACTCTCATACTTTAAAAAAAACGCTCAAAACTAACTGAATAAGAGATAATCAACAACTTTATGCAAAATGAATAAAGCTAGAAAAAATCTCGATTTCATAGACATAACTAAAATTGTAAGCTTCCGATAGGTTCTTGAAGAAATACAAAGCTTTTCATAGAACTTGCATGAATATTTTGTGAAAGGGTAGTAATAAACATCGTTTCTTTGTTCATCCTTGTGCTAAAACTATTGAAATACTTTTGGGCCCAAGGTTATAAAACTTTTCTCAGGCTCAGGCTCAATTTTCTCAAATTTTAAATTGAAATAAATGTATGAAAATAAAAGATATTATCAATAAGTTATAATTTATAACAACTTATTGATATTATCTTTTATGTCAATAAAATGAGTAATAAAACAGAATTTCGACCTTTATCTAAAATTGAAATTTGAGAAAAGTTTGAATTGAGCCTTGGAAAAGTTTTATAACCTCGGGTCTTGAAATACTTTAATCTTAAATAAAAATACATGTAGCTCTGTATCTTATCGAAAGTGACTTGTGATAGTTTGAAAAGGTGGATTTACATCGATCCGCCGACTGACAGACCTACATTTCGAAATTGACACGAATCTCAATCAAACCGTTCTTCGCTCACTCAGCGATCCAATTATTCATTCCATTCACTCAATTAAACCATTAAAAACGCTTCAGAATCACTAATAAAAGATAAGATTGATCAGCAGCTTCATGAAAAAATATATATAGCTAGATAAAAGGCGATTTCACTGATATTATTGTTGCTATAAGCGTCTGAATGGTTCTTGGAGAAATGGGAAGCTATTAATAGAATAACTATGCATCATTTATTAAAGGGAGGTAATAGATATCACTAGTTTTGTTCAGTCAAACTCACTCAAGGCATTCATTTTATATCATTCAATAAATACTCAGAATTCATTCACATTTGTCATTATCACTATGTTATTAACTGTACAAACTAATTGGCCTTTTTGAGTAGCGACGATCGATAAACATAAATATACACAAAATGATTTTTGATTGGCAAAATTGAATTATGATAGAGAAAGAGCACACCTTTTTCTGTTTTGGCAATAATTTAATTTTCATTCAAATATTAAATAAAATAGATAGTACGTTTACCTCTAACTACATAATACAAACAAGCAAACAAACAAACAAACACACAAAAAAGGTCTTTTCGTTCTAGCACTGCAACATTGAAATATTGATGCAAATGATGTTTAACGGTCAAAGATAATCGTTAGGAGAAGTGGAATAACTAGAATTAAAGGATTACTTTAAGGTCGTTGGGTTAATTCCTGTGACCTTCTTTGGTATTTCTGGTGAAACGCACGAAGACAATTTTCTGTTTTTGACCTTCGATAAGCCAAAAGTCATCGATTTACAATTCATGTACAATGTATCTATGCATCAAAGTCTGGTCATATTGAAATAAACTTTACTTCAGAGGCACACCATCGTAAATTTGAATGGTGTTCATATATTTCTCTCTTATTATCTAGGCTTGTCCCATTATCACCATTTTCCAATAACATCGTTATTCTCCAGGAATTTAAAAAAAGAATATGGGACAAAATTAATTATGGTTGACATTTTTGTACTTATCTCGTTACCATTCCCGTGAAGAAAAAAAAACCTTATTGAAGTCTAAAAAATAACTATATTATGCTGATGGCATTTTGCACTTAAAGGCAAATCGGCGTTCGCCTAACAACTCTTTGATTGTCTATCAAGTCAAAATAACTTACACAGATGTACATAACATTATTCAAGGGCTTAGAAAATGAACAAAGTACACTGTATAGACACATAGAATGTTGTTGGTTTTTTTTCTCTAAGCATTCGAAATATTCTTTTCCTTGATCAATCGTGAATAAATTCGGTGGAAAGTTCGCGGTAATTTATAAACATGGGAAACATGATTTAATTTTCGATCGATATTCAGATGAAAAAAGTTCAATTGATCTAAAGTTTTTTTGTCGTTGTTGTTTTTATATAATACCGGGGTTCTTTTGGATTTCTTAATATTTGTTCTTGGATTTGTCAACACTACTAATCATACTGTAGAGTTGATTCGTAATTCTAGGTAAATGAAACGGAATAATTTTTTTTCATTTTACTCAAAGTTAAAGATTTAGATTATACTAATTTATTTTAGTTCGATTGCGACGAAAGCTTAAGCTTAAAGAATCGCTCTCGAACACTCAATCCTGATGTTTTCACGTCCCCGAGAGAGAGGCAGTGGTTTAAACCCACTGCTACCCATTTTTACAGCTGGGTGAACAGGGGCTGGCTATTAAGTGTTTTGCCCATAAACACACCTCGGCGACAGTGGGGCTCGAACCACGTACCTCCAGGTCACGGATCGAGTGCATATACCACTAGGTCACCGAGGAAGATTTAACCTCGGACGTTTACCTCTACTGAAAGTTTGAATAAATGGGTTTAAGAGCGTGTAACATCAGAAATCGTTGTTGAACGATTGCCTTCCACATATACTTCTACATACAGTAGCATTCAATCTCCTATCTTAAGTATAGGACTTATATTTCTAGGACAGTATCATCTCAAGAATATGGGCACATGGCAATGATTCTTATCTACCATTTTAAACCCCACTCGTTTACCCCTAACCTTTGACTTACAATCACTAATACACTTCTTAAGATGTTAGCGTTGGCAAAGAATGTCTTGCAATTGGTACAGTTAGTTAAATCGTGAAATTGACATTCATCTCAATCAAAACCTTTCTAAATAGCTCACTCAGCGCTCCATTCCAAACACTCACTCAAACCATTCAAAAACGCTTAAAACTCAATGAAAAACACTTGACAAGAACTTCGTTCAAAATAACTATTGCTTGGAAAAAAAGGGATTTCACCTAATTAATTGAAATTGTAAGAGTCTTATTAGATCTTGGAGAAATAGGAAGCTATTTATAGAACAAATAAGCCATTTAAGGGAGGTAATTAATATCGCTAATTTTGTTCATCCTGAACAAAATTTGCATTATTGGATAACCTCCCATTAAATTCACTCAAAACTCGCTCCACAAACTCATTCAATATCAATCAAAAAGCAATCCAAAATCAATCATCTTGTCAATTTCACGATTTTATTAATTGTATTAAGATGAAATTGTTGATCTTGACCTTGAACCTACAAAAATGACCTATTAAAGATGACGAGATAACTGTGACACGAAAAACAATCACATTGTAGGTTCATCAAATTAAGGTTCGAGGTTTTCGTCGCCCACCGAGGGCATGTGGTTTCACAAAAGAAATCTTCAAAATCTCTCCATAATGAAAGGCATTATACCAGATTGGGCAGTTTCCGTTACAATGATTATTGATTACGCGGCGGTCTAGTTTGGTTTTGTAACATACATACAGCTCTTAAATTCGATAAAGTTACTTCCTCCTTTAAGCCCCGTTTTAAGAGTACATTCCTACATTCTTTATTGTGTTTGTTTTAAGGTTTGCATATCTGGTAGTTTTATTTTATCGGTCATCATAGCCTATTCAAGTTGATACAATATTGCTCAATCTGAATGCCTTTTCGCTTGATAATAATTTATTCAAGTACATGTTACATAGAGAAGTGATGGTTGGTGACTTGAGATAGAAAAGTATATCCGACAAGGGGTAGAAACTGGCTTAGTGAGCCGCAGAGGAGCCGGATAGATTCCGCAGACAAGCCCAATAATTTTTTCAATGTCAAGTCACCAATCTACAATTCTATTCATTCTGTTACACTTCTCTTTAAGTCCGTAAGTATTAGTATACGAAAATGTATTCTAGTCCCTTTTAACCACACCGATTGTTTATCATAAGGGCGAGTAGGTAGTAGGTCGCTTATTGCTTAAGAATCAACTGATTTGATGTCATCGTAATAAAAGGTTTTACAAGAAAAGAAACCCTTAAGCAATACTAATTTACCTTAATATTAAAGCAAATATGAACTGGGTGATTTTCTAGTTGATCGCCTTCTTAACCGCCCCAATCATTCTCAGACTTTGTTGTCGTGCAGCATAGAGGCAACCTCAATTCAATGCCTTCCTAGCTGATTATCAGAGGACTGACATAGGTTTAATTCAGATGCAAAGCTCTTTCTCCGGAATCATCACCGTTCGATTATAATCAACGTTTATTACAACCAATTTTTTGAAAAGCCTAGCAGTTTTCGAGGTTGAATGTAAAAAAACTTGATTGCGTCACAATTATCATAAAGATTACAATATCAGCCATGCACTGCGTTATTGATGTATTCATGATTTGTCCGATTTAAATATGAGAGTGAATTGAACTATTTTAAATATAATGATAAATAAAAGCTTTCATTAAAAAGAATTCAGGAATGGTTCTTTTCAAGTCCTAACCCCCGTAAAAGAAGATCCGGCTGGTCATGTCGCCAAGGGACATGATTATTCTATCACGAGATCAACAGACTTGGTATCAACAATTTTATCAGACAATGTTATGGCTAATGATAGGATGAAGAAAATTACCAGTACACATGTTTAAGGTTAAATTAATGAAATTTGATATTCAGGACTAAACGGAAATGATTCAACTGATTTACTGTGATACCATGTATGTGATTGGTTATAAAAAGCTGGATTTAACAAGTATAATCTCGAGGATTTTGTTCCTAGATTTTGATATGAGTCTGTGTCTTACATACAGTAAAAAATCGTGAAATTGACAAGGTGGATGATTTTGGAATGATATTTGAATGAAATAAAATAAGTGCGATGATTGAGTTTTAAGTAAAATTAAAGGGAGTAATCAAATATTGCTAATTTTGTTCAGGATGAACAAAATTAGTTATAATTATTACCCCCCTTTAATAAAATATGTATACAAGTTCTATAGATAGCTTCCTAATTCCCGAACCAGTCAGACGCTTGCAATTTCAAATATGCCATTGAAAGCGTGTTAGTTTCTAGCTAATTTTATTTTGATGCAGTTTCTGATGTTACCATTTTGTGTGATTTTGCATCGCTTCGGAATGGTTTGAGGGAGTGATTGGAATGAATGAATGAATGAATGAATGAATGAATGAATGAATGAATGAATGAATGAATGAATGAATGAGTCAACGAATCAATAATTGAATGAATGAATAGATGAATGAATGGATCTATCAATCAATCAATCAATCAATCAATCAACCAATGAAGCGCTGAGTAAGCGATTTAGAATGTTTTTTATTGAGATGAATGTCAATTCCACGATGCCATTAACTGTTATCAATTATGTGTAATATACCTCAAGTAAAGGCTTAGGTCAGCCTATGCATCCGTACATTATGATAAAATTTTCACCGTGCCACTTGTTGACAAATAAGGTGTCACAATTTCTTTACAGTGTCGGACAATCGACTAACTAGGTCCCTACCGGCGAAGACGAAGGGAACTATAGATTTGCACTCCGTCTATCTGTCAGCCACACCTATCCGTCCGTCTGACAATCAATTATTATTATCATAATTTTTTTGACGTTTTCAATAGCCCTTGGAGATATTGAGCTGATTTTTTGTTGATCGAGTTCGCAATTATTAGTTAAAGAGCAGGTCTGTGTTTGGTACCGTTTCATTGATTTTTATCGAGTTCAGGAAGAGTCAGGTGCTGGAATTAGAAATTTTAGTTTTCCGGACTTTTTATGACGCTTTGGGAAACAGAACTTAATTTTGGTATGTGAATCCGCGTCAATGATTGAGAGAACAAGCCTGATTTGAGTTCCGTTTCGTTGACTTTTGAAGGAGTTATTGGTGCTTTGGTTTACAGAATTCTTTCAAAAAAATGTAGTCTGTGTTGCTGAAAACTTGCAACTTTTGCATATAACAAATTGTTGTAAATGTCACGTACAGACTCATATCATATCTGTCCAGGGGCCCGTTTTATTAAACTTCTTACGAAAAAGAAAATAATCGTAAGTCAAAATCACAAGTCGTACTAAGTGTTTTCATTCATTGTTAGATTCCGTCTTGCAATATCTCTTTGGAATCGTCTTCTAAAGACGATTCAAATGAGATAATGCATGACAGAATTCAATTTTTAGTTACTTCTGTAGAAGCAATTTTAATTTTTGGCCTAAGCAAAAAATATCGTAAAATGTTGAATAAAGAGGCCCCAGAACCAAATGCCGTCTTGTTATATCTTCATTTAATACAGCAAATGTTCAAAACAGATCTTCCCGTTATTTCTTATTTCATTATTATGTATCCTCAGTATAGCAATTTGGACGTCCTAATGATAATCAGATGTAGAAACAACATCCATTTCAGCCACACAAGCGAAATAACGAGACAGCGTGGGCAAATCCAATTACTTCCGTACATAGCATTGCCTTCTAAAAGTAGCCAATTATTTTTGACGGCGGGTAAACCCAGTCATTGGGACTCGTAATAACTAGTGTTGCGGAAATTAGGTAGTGCGTAAGAAGAATGGATGGTGCATTGCTAGACAGCAGTTATCTAGGATCCAAGACACATCTACTAAAGAGCTTCTTAGACAAGAATCGTGGAGGAAATCATTTACCTATGGAAATCGAACAAAGAAGTACCTATCAAGTAAAATCCATCACAGTTATCGCATTCGAATTTATAAAGAATGTTTATACTTACATGGAAAAGAACACTCACGTGGTTTTTAAGAAAATTTTAAAAACGTTCTATTATATTTTATGTCTCAATCCAAAGTCTCTTTGTTTCGTATTCTTCTCCATTATGAAGTAGATATTTGCAAAGGTGCTAAGACAAAAAGCAAAGGCCATGGTAGATATTATCCAATAGATTATACAGACTCGACTGATTTGAGGTTTGATATTTTCAATAATATAAAGATTTCGAGTCATATGCAATGTGAAATGTTCCTCTTGTAAAGATGTCGACAGCAGCAAAGGTTAAATTATTTTGTCTACGTGCACGTCAATTGAGCATACAGGGTCGACTATTTAAAGGTTTGATTTTTACAGTAATCTAAAGATTTCAAGTCATATTCAAGCTACATGTTCCTTTTGTAAAGATTCCGAGAGCAGTTAAGGTTGTATTATTTTGTCTACGTGCACGTCTGACTCACTCAATTATAAATCCAATCAGACAGCATTGATTGACAGCCAGCATAAAAACAGAGTAAAGCAGAACAAATTTTGGGAAATCTCAGACAGTACCCGTCTAATCCTAACACAATCACCTTTATGCAAATTTGTAGACGTAATGTAATAAAGCCATAATAATAAAGACGTTCATCGTTGGTCGTGCTTGTGTGCTGTCAAAACAGTTGGTTTTTGTGTATGCCTTATTGGAAATTGGTGTATAAAAGGAAAGAAAATCTTAATTACTGTTTGTTTTTTCTTTGTTTTGATTTGAACTTATATAGTTTTTGTTGTTTTGATGGACCAAACATTACGGCCAAAGATATGTCCCGAAGTGGTAGGAGGTATTTGTTTACAAAAAAGAAGTGGAAGTAAACACGGGTCGTAATGAGTAGCACGTTGGAACTGGCTGGGTGATGTTAACCCTTGTCATGCTGATCCCGGAATATTCCTGCTCAGGCAGGAGGTATGGACAAACATCAGCATGCACATTAGTGCAGTCTGATCTTAGTCCATACTACCTGATTTTCCTTTTTAAACCAGAAAAGTTTCAGAAATAATATTTATTTTCAAAATCAAATACTGACGGAAACACGAAGCTTTCAGCACTTTGATTTATATGAATTTGCCAGTTTTTTTTATTCAGCATGACAAGGGTAGAAATCGGATAATCGGAAGATCTAAAGCCTCTTTATCACTTACGAAGTGGTCTAAAAATAATACATAACGATTAACGAAAAAGTAGAGGTTCAATTCACGAGAACCTATTTGTTTCAACTAATGGATGAGAAGAAGGGAAATTTTGTGCTATAGATGAAATACAGGGTTCAACTTGATGCAAACTAGCCTATGTACATGCATATTTTATGTAATAAGAAAATATACGCTTACAGTATTGTTTATTCATGATTTAAAACAGATTTTTATAAACAATACCGACACAACACCAGGAACAATTACGACTCCAAAACTCATCGTTTTAAAGAAAATAACACATTCTAATATAAGTAGGAAATAATCAAGTCCAAATCGGTTTGTCACCGATCACAGATTAGAACAAGCATATTAGATTCTAATTCTTATTCTAATTTTACTTCTGGATTCATGATTCCAATTGACTGCGAGATATAAACACCTTAATTCATATCTGATTCGAGTGTATCCAAAGAATATTTCTTTCGAAAACGCGAAACGAGGGATTCTTGTACACAAATGATGGGTATCCAGTTTTCATTCCGATAGATTAGGACTAATTTAGTGGAAGCCAAAACAAATGACCAGTTCATAATTACATCCGTACAATTGCCGTGCTTTCCTCAGTTTTTATCGTCTTAGAGTTCGAGATAATAGACATAAGAACTCTTGTGACATTTTTACGACAAAGCTTTTCAGTAATAGATTTTTGTACCCACTTTTTACGACTTTGCGTAAATGAATCCGGCAATCCTTTCTTCTTAGAAGTAAGAAGCAATCAATGGCGTCCACAACTTTTATGGTCTCTAGTTTTTATGACATATATTTTACTTTTATACTTCTTTCTCCGCTTTACATTTCGCATAATACTCCGGTATCTTTTTCTTGAATACGCACAATATATTGGGTATACATTAAGAAATAGATGAGCTATGAATGAACTGTTCATACTTCAGTAATCTTGAAATAGTAAATTGAGACAATGCTTTTTCTTTTATCCTATATATTTTCATTTTCCAAAATCTAGAATTAGAGTCTATTTATTCTGACAATAACATTTTTGTATAATTGCAATCCAATAAAATAAAGAACTCTGATTGGTTTAAATCGCATCACGTGGGGAAATCCATTGCACTTTATTTCTGTATAAAATGCAATAGGTCTTTCGGGAAACCCCCGAAATTCGATCTGCAAGTCCTGTGTTGTAGAAACTCGAATTAACCTAGTTCCCGATCATCAACGCAACATTGCTATTCAATCCATTATGAATTATTATATTTTCGAAAGAATTTACGATAACAAGCATACATTTCTGATTCTGAGCCGACCTAAACTTAGAAAACAGCGAGTCGACGAAGACCTTCAAGCAACCCTCTCAACAAAGACCGACAACGCCGTTTTCGTTCAAAAATACAGACTAACCTGGTAGAAACAAGCTTATTTGTCATAAGTACCTCTAAGAATTTTAATGTTGTCTTTTATTTGTGTATCATTTGTTTTACTATATGACATTTCACTTCGATAGCGAGATAAACATTACACGATCTAAAAATAGATAGTGTAATTTATACGCACAGAAAGTAGACTTGAAGCTTTAATGTTTGGCTGAGTATTTTAATAGTTTCTTCGATCTAGATGATTGCAATTATAAGGGACGAGTGTCTTTTTTTACTGCGTTTATTGGGGTATAAAGTGCAATTGCCTTAGCACATGGCTTAATCACAACGCCCTACGGGCGTTATTTGCCATGTGCTAAGGCAATTGCACTTTATACCCCAATAAACGCAGTGAAAAAGACACTCATCCCTATAATATGCTCATATAAAATGGCAGGGTCATAACCTTTATGGTCAATTGGTCGGATAGGAACAGATGTACCGTTGTTTTTATGCGTCTACCGAAAAGCCATATCCATGTTCAAAGAGATCTTTTATCTTGAAATATTTGACCAATGATTTACGCTTCTACATTTAAATACTAGCTCATAAAGTATAATTTGTAGACCTCACACCTTGAGCTAACTATATGATTTATTGTGAATGAAATATGTCTTTCTTAAATGATTTTTGGTGTACCATCTTATCACATTACCTCCATTTTGATTTCAATCAAAATTCAATCCCAAAACTTATTCAAAGTCATTCCAAGATTATTCACCTTCAAGCTGTTAATTGTACGAATTACCAACTATATTAGATGTAAAAAAAAAGCTTTGAATCATTTTAATTTGTTAGAAACAACTTTTAAAAATGAAAGTGTGTGCGTGTTCTTGTGTAAAGCTCAAAAGATTTTTTTTACTGTAGTTATTTTACTAACAGGGAACTGTTGTTTCGTTTTTTGTTGCTTGTGTTTGTGGTGGTGTTGGTGGTTTGCAGAAAAACAACACTGAAGCATTTATATACATATATACAACACCAAATCATGTTTAGCTTCTATTCAAAAGTACTTTAAACGTTCCCTTGGCATGTCACAATATTTCTTTTTACCGAAATGTTTTCGACAATTTTTATCAACAAGTTTGTCAGTTGGGCTTTACATGAAGCTACAATGAAGCATGTACTATAGTTAAAATGCTTTGGTGTTGCATGTATTCATAAAAGCTTCACTGTTGTTGTTCTGCAAACCACCAACACCACCACATACATCAGCAACAATATACGAAACGACGATTCCCTGTTACAGTTAACGACATCGTGAAATTGACAAGGTGAATAAATTTGGAATGATTTTGAAATGAAATTGAATGAGTGTGAGGAGTAAATTTTTGATGAATTTAATGGGAGGTAATCCTTTATTGCAAATTTTGTTCAGGATGAACAAAATTAGCGATATTGATTACCTCCCTTTAATAAAAAATGCACACAAGTTCTATACATAGCTTCCTATTTCTTCAAGAACCTATGAGGCGGTAATAATTTGAATTTTATCAATGAAATCGCGATTTTCTCTACAAATTTATATTGAATGACGTTGTTGATTCTATATTTTTCCATGGGTTTGAGTGTTTTTGAATGGTTTGAGTGAGTGTTTGGAATGAATGATTGGAGCGCTGAGTGAGCGATTTAGAAAATGGTTTTGATTGACGTAAATGTCAATTTAAGGATGTAGTTAAATGTAGTAAATTGTAGAATGGTACAAGCTTTGAAATTATCAATGACCTCAATGTTAGTCAATTTTACCAATAGTTGTACTTAATGAATTTAATATGTCGTTGTGATAAGTTCATACACAACCGAAATATACTATTCATAATTATCATAATTCATAATATATATATTATCTTCCGCTATCAATTTAAAAGCAAAAAATACTCTAAGGAAAAGCGCGAATTTTTACGATTTCATTTTCTTTTCTTTTTTTTTTTCATTTAAGAGATGAAGAGATTAATTTCAGCGACGTTATGAAGCCAAAAACCTTATCACACTGTTTGAATACGCGAGATATGAGTTAGATTATGTTTTAGTTTGGAACTACTTTTAGCACAAGCATAAAATGTAGATGCTCAAAATTGTTTTCAATGAGGAATAAAAACAATTTTTCAGCCAATCAGGATGCACTAAACTTAATGGACACAACTACAAATTGAATTTTTAGACATTGACGGACTACCTTTGAACGATTTCACAACTATGCGTCGCCGTTTCGTAGCTTTCACATTAACATCCGTGATTTTTTAAAACTGTTCGTTATTGGCAATATATAAGTTAATTGAAAATAAGTGTTGGTTTTTAGCACGAAATGGAATGACTTTTCTTTGAAACAGCAACAATTTTTACATTTTCACAGGTGGTTGAGTCGCGAAAAATATCACCGTCTTTTATGATATATTTGACTCGTTGATCGTTATATTTATCTCTAAGGCGAGATATCAAATAAAATATAGCAGATTGCAAGTGTACATGTGCCACTTAAAGTAGTAGACCAATTAGAAAAATTGTGACCCATCACGCGAAAAGGGACCATCTTGGAAGTACGTAAAGTGTCGACCCTTGTCAGACTGCGCGGATTGCGCAGACTGACTAGGGTCGATACTTTTCACACTTTTCTTATTTTCTGAATCTAGAATGAATAATCTACCATCCAGTGAAAGAAATTTTGAAATACGACCACTGGTTGACCTATGCTGGACCAATGTTCATTTTAAAAACAACTACACCAACACATGCGACAATTAATCCCAGGTAATGGCACAAGGTCATTTTATTCGGTTCAAAGAATTCGAACTCAAAATGAAAATATGTCTCTAAATCGATCGTTTCTAAACTATTTTGAACAGTGTAGATGCATTTTGTACGTGTGTCAAGTTCACCTAATATTTGGAATACAAAAGAACTAACAATAGCCAATTATCGATACGAGTTAAAGGCATTTTTTATTTTTATAATACTTGTTGTACATGTAAAGCATTAAGGAAAAAAAATTGCTGACGATGATTAAGGTAGTGAACCCGTAATAGTTTTGCAACGTCTTGGAAATAATTGACTTTAACAGTGTTAACCAAGGTTTCCTAATTCATTGGAAAATCAAACACTTTTTTGTCTCCTTTTTTCGTTTTTTCCCTTTTATTCCCTGATGCACACCTTTTTTTTAAGTTTTTACTTTATTTATTACTTTTTTTTTTTGGGGGGGGGGGGGGATATAAGTTGAAAAAAAGTCTCATTTTTGAGCAGTGGTGTGGAAACCTAGATATTGCCGACTTCTATTGACTACATTTTCCCTATTTTAAAAAGGACTCCTTTGATAACTATTGGTAAATCTAATATATAAAATGGTGTACGTCAATCTCCTAAAACATGTGGCAAGAGCAGAAACATTTGACCATTTTGCTTTAATATTGCTTTTTTTTAAAAAACACTTTTTTCTTAAATATAAGTAGCTTGTATTTGTCGTGTTCCATTTTTTTTTCAAATTGGATCGATACAAAATTATTCCGCCATGTGGTCTAGATAAAACGTGCGAGTACGTTTAAAACCTGGCAGCCCGCTTGTGCTTATCAACGCGTAAATCTGGAATAGTTTTTTAAACGATTGTAAACGTTGTTAATTTCCAAACGCAGTGTTGGAAATGTCGTCACAGCATCTTAGGGAGTAAAGTGAAAAAGTTACACTGTACAGGCGGCCCGACCCTTAACCGATATAGTATTTCATCTATCGGCCTTGAGAACAACCGCATGTGTTTTTATATACATCAACTGTGGGATTGACTAAAAATAAATAAATAAGAAATTTTATACTTTAAATTGAGTTTAAAACGTGGATTTTTGTGTAAAATTTGTGTCTTCGGATTTTATGTGGGAACATTAGCCTTGTGGATAATCTATTACAATAAAGGATATGCAATTCGTGTGAGTTAAAATCTGTACTTTTATCAGTCTTTATCAACGCGCACGCATTATTCCATTAAATTTTTTGTTTATACTGTTATAGCAACATCGTGAAATTGACAAGGTAAATAATTTTGGATCGATTTTGGAATGAAATTGAATGAGAGTGTGGAACGAATTTTGAGTGAAATTAATGGGAGATTATCCAATATCGCAAATTTTGTTCAGGATGAACAAAATTAACGATATTTATTACCTCCCCTTAATAGAATATACGTATTTTCTTTTTTTTGCGTGTCATGGACCAATCTGACACTTTAAAATCCACATCAGCCATAAAAATCGTAGAATGATTTTTACGAATTGAATTAAATGTTGATCGCCTTGAATGATTTCTAAATGTTTTCTAATGATTTCGGAGCGCTTTTGATCAATTTGAGTGAGTGTTTGGAATGAATGAAAAGAGCGTGGATTTAGAATGATTCTGATCGGAACGAGTGTCAATTTCACGATGTTTTTAACTGTATAATATACCAACAAAACTTATTAATACAGGGTGTCTCTATTGTGCTAACACTATTTTCCAACACTCTTGAAAAGTCTTGAAATTATATCATAAAAAAATAGGTAAGACTTTTGCTTGAAACATCAACAGCTTTACAGCAATAATTGCTACATGTACATTTTCTCGTTGTACTTTTATTGTCCTTCTTTGTTTTTTTTAAGTTTTTCTTTAAATATAAATACTTCGTATGGCTGTAAAACAATGAAGATTAGGCTATCATGGTTTATGTTATTTTTCTCCCAGAAAAGTAATGAATTCTGTGTCAAAGAAAACACGCACTGTCATTTGTGCTGACCCCACGTTTTACTAGGACAAAAAAGGGCCATCGGAGGATTACTTCGTACTAAAAGGAAAATATTTAAGCACGTAGGGTGCAGAAAAAGGCAAAATTAATAGCATAATACGAAATATTTAGGGTTAAAATTAACAACATCGCGAAATTGACAAGGTAAATGATTTTGGAATGATTAAGGAATAAAATTGATTGAGTGTGTGGAGCGAGTTTTGAGGGAATTTAATGGGAGGTAATCCTATATAGCAAATTTTGTTCAGGATGAACAAATTAGCTATATTGGTTACCTGCCTTTAATGAAATATGCATATAAGTTCTATACATAGCTTCCTATTTCTTCAAGAACCTATGCGACGCTAACAATTTGAATTATGTCAGTTGAAACGCGACTTTTCTCTGTTAAAATTTATTTTTAAATGACATTGTTGATTGTATATTTTGCAATTGGTTTGAGCGTTTTGAATGGTTTGAGTGTGTGTTTTGAATGAATGATTGGAGCGCTGAGTGAGCGATTTAGAATGGTTATGATTGAGGTGAATGTAAATTTCACGATGTTATTAACTGTATAAGGAACCAACACCGAACTCAGGATCTCTTTCTCTCGCAGCATGTCAGCAAGTGGTGCCTCTAAGAAGAAATTTCATTCATCAAATCGTCGCTAGCTACAGTTAGTTACATCGTGAAATTGACATTCACTCCGATCATACCGATTCAAAATCACTCACTCAGTAACTACACTCGAAACAAAATTAGCTAGAAAAAAATCGCGATTTCGGTGACTTAATCGAAATTATAAGCGTCTGATTGATTCTTGAAAATATTGGAAGCTATTCATAGAACTAGTACAGTTAATTACATCGTGAAATTGACATTCACCTCAATCATTATCATTCTAAATCGCTCACTCAGCGCTCCAATCATTCATTCCAAGCACTCACTCAAACCATTCAAAAACGCTCAAACCCATTGAAAAAACATAGAACAAACAACGCCATTCAAAATGAATTTTGATAGAGAAAATTGCGATTTCTCTGACACAATTAAAATTGTTAGCGTCGCATAGGTTCTTGGAGAAATATGAAGCTATGTATAGAACTTGTATGTATATTTTTTTTAAAGGGAGGTAATCAATATAGCTAATTTTGTTCATCCTGAACAAAATTTGCTATATAGGATTACCTCCCATTAAATTAACTCAAAACTCGCTCCACACACTCATTCAAATTCATTTCGAAATCATTCTAAAGTCATTCACCTTGTCAATTTCACGATGTTGTTTACTGTATGCATATCTGATTAATGGGAGGTAATAAATATCGATTATTGTGTTCATCCTGTACAAAATTTGCGATATTGGATTATCTCCCTTAATTTCACTCAAAATCCATTCATCAAAATCATTCAATTTAATTCCAAAATCATTCCAAAATCATTCGTTGTCAATTTTGCGATGCTATTAACTGTTAAAGTACATGTATTTATATTCTTGTAACCTTCGCTAGCTATATGTTTAATATGCGGTCAGAATAGGATACAACTTGTCCTTTTGAAGGGTTATTAGGCAAAAATGTATGTTATGAAAATATGATGCTACTTTGAAAATAAATAGTTGTAGTTTGAAAGTAATAGTGTTTGTTCAGCGATTCAGAAAAATCCACTTAGTCATACTTTAATGATCAGGAAGAAAATACCGACAAAACATAAAATTGCCGAAAACTTTTAGTGCATTTTAGAACATCGCAGGCGTGTCGCTGAAACTCAAGTGAAAATATGTATTCCTAATTACGCTTTAAGGATGTTGCAAGTATAGCATAAAGATTCGATAAGTACTAAAACAAGTTGGCTAGTACGGACATTGCCCGTGTGAACAGTATGGGAAAATCCATTGCTCATGAGAATACAGTTAAGTACATTGTGATTTACAATCATCTCGATTGAACCATTCAGTCACTCGCTCAGCGCTCCTTTCATTCATTTTAATGGACTCATTGAAATATTGAAATCACTTAAAACGCTCCAAAATTGTTTTAAAAAATGCTTCGAAATCGCTCATAATGATCAATCATTTCGATTGAACCATTCAGTCACTCGGTCAGCGCTCCGATCATTCATTTCATGGACTCATTGAAATATTGAAATCACTTAAAACGCTCCAAAATTGTTTTAAAAAATGCTTCGAAATCGCTCATAATGATCAATATTTCAATCAAATGAATGAAATAATGGTTTGATTATGTTCACGAGTTTTGATATTTAAGCATCTGTGTTTACCGTTGAGTATCAAAATCAGAAAAATACGTGGATGTTATTAAAGGGAGGTAAAAAATAATCGCTTATTTCGTCCAATTGGACAAAATTATCGATTCTGTTTTACCTCCCCTGAAAATCATTCTAAACACGCTCTACACACTCATTCAATTCCATCAAAAATATCCACCTTGTCAATTTCATGATGTTCTTAACTATAATGCAGTTTGTTCAACTTGGACGAAAAACAGAGGACATTGTTTGAGTGGTCCTAAAATACAAAATTTATCAAATGAGTCAAATATAAACATATTCAAACAAGGCTGGGTCGAGTTTCTTTTCATAAAATAACATAAAAAACGCAAATAATTAACTTATGATTTAATAAATAAAATTCCACAGGGAATCCATGTTACTCAATTTTATTTCCATAAACACTCTTTTTCAAAAAAAAGAGTGTTTATGGAATTAAAACAAATAATTAATACTACTTAATTCATTTTATAATCTGTCGCATTAAATTGACAAAATTCTTAAAACGCGCAGAATAAAATGTTCAGCTAAACATAGAACGCCGCCGTCAAAGCGCAGTTGGTAGCGCGTCGAACTGTCAATCTAGAGGTCGCGGGTTCGATCCCCGACGGCGGCACTCATTCTTTCCCACTATTTGGCTCTCACCAATGAGTTGATAAGCGTAGACCTATGTGAGATAGCAGCTGGAGGCTAAGAAAGGTTGTGATGGTAATACTGGTGAGAGAAATACCAGGAATCCATTGCTAGGTGCTCAAGCCGACGCGTTTTAACTGAAAATTGTTAAAAGCGGCGAAAACTTCCATTCAATTAATCAATCAACTAAACATATAACTTTTTAAAATGACGTCATTTGGCGACATTTTCTCGGCAACAAAATAGCCGCACTTTACCATTTAAGCTCCTTTGCATAGTACCTTAGCTATGTAATCGCACTCACTTAATTCCAAAAAATCAACGGAATTATTTAACTCCCGGGTAATCTGAATAAAATTTTGGTCGTGTTGAGCGATTTCCAAGCATTTTTGAAAGATTTCGAAGCATTTAAGAATAATTGGAGTGAGAATTTAGGGAAAAAAAAGGAATCGCCTAAAACGCTCAATAAATGCAGTTATATATTTAAATGAAATCGACGATGCTTGAAAACGTCCCTTCATTATCATTCAAAACCTGGTCATCTCATTCATTCAATAACATTTAAAAATACTCAATAACCATTTGCTTTATCAATTTCACGATGTTCTTTACTGTACCGTAGGTATATAAATAGAAATAGGTAAATGAAATGAAATATTTTAAAGAGTTTTAAAAGTATGTTAATGGACACCAATTAGAGAGATGTCGAGAGATATATGGGTAGAAAATAGTTTAAATGGTTATACAAAGTAGGTGTAGTAGATATTACAATAGAACGCAGCAAGACACCGTGTAGAGATCTTAGATCCATATTATGATACATTTGACTCGTTATTTGAGCTAGTTTTACTTTCTTCCAAACTAAATAAAAGGCGACTAATCTTAAAACTGATTAACCTTTGAAAAATTGTGACCCGTCACGCGAGAAGGTACCATCAATGCGTAAAATGTTTCTTTTACCATATGTAGATCTGAAAGTGTCTGCGAGGACGCACATGCCTTTTTATAGAAAAGAACGTTTATGTTGTTTTTTTTAAATAGATGCAATAAAAAATCTGTAACTTCATCAAATTTGGACGAAGTTAACCATATTACAGTTAAATACATCGTGAAATTGACAAGGTGAATGATTTTGGAATGATTAAGGAAAAAAATTGAATGAGTGTGTGGAGCGACTTTTGAGTGAATATAATGGGAGGTAATCCAGTATTGCAAATTTTGTTCAGGATGAACAAAATTAGCAATATTGATTACCTCCCTTTAATAAAATATGGATTCAAGTTCATTAGATAGCTTCCTATTTCTTCAAGAACCTATCAGACGCTTACAATTTCAATTAAATAAGTGAAATGCCGATTTTTTCCCTAGCTATTATCATTTTGAACGAAGTTGTTGTTATATGTTTTTCAGTGAGTTTGGAGCGTTCTGAATGGTTTGAGTGAGTGCTTGGAATGAATGAATGGAGCGCTGAGTGAGCGATTTAGAATGGTTTTGATTGAGTTAAATGTCAATTTCACGATGTAATCAACTGTATTTTACTCTCCTTTTGTTTCACCCCAAATTCCCTCATCCTACATTTTCAATTTCAAAACTCTTCCACTTTGTCCATTTGAAATCTAAAAGAAATGGACATTAATTTTGTACTTTAGATTGTGCGGTGTGATGTAACAATCTCATTTCTGACGATTTTACTTCAATATTTAGATGAAATATGGGTTATTTCCAATGTTTTAGGTGTAACCATGGAAAGTGATTATTTACGCAAATCTGTATCTTTTTTAATGAGTCTTATGCACACTATATCTGCAAAGTAATTCACAGATACCTTTCTGTTACCTCAGAATGTCAATGAGACATTGTCCGTATTATAGAATGGCCTTGTAAAATATTTTTCAAATATGTTACTATGTTAACATAATTTTTTTCACTTAAGCAATCAGAAACATATACAATACAGTAATCATATAACAGAGCTATAGTTTTTTTTATATTCATCAAAAATAAAATTTTGTGGTACTTTGTTCAAGTATGAAATTAAAGAGAAAATCACTATTTTTTTTTAAAGAAAAATGAATTTTCATGTACAATGTCTGGAGCCTACTTAAAGAAAAAAAGATCCTCAATAAACTAAAATTTAAATAAGTTTATAGTAAACGTTTGGATTGAAGTTGGCCCATAATTAAATAAAGAAATTAATGCTCTATAGCAACCGAATGTATTCCTTAGCAAACAATTTTTCATAGAATCAGAGACCTCGCCTGTACAGTTTTGTCTGAGCATATTTCCCTTAGTTCCTATTTTATTTCAATTCGGTTTGGTACAATAATTCAACAACTGTGGACATGGCCTAATTGAAACACATTTCAAGGACAACTACAAGTCAATGCCATATTTCGATGTCAGGTATTAAAATGTCAAACAAGCCTAAAATGTATGATTTTAACTTAACATGTCCCCATTTTCAGATCATTTTTATGATATCTAAGTCCAGTTGTCCTTCAAATTGATTGTAACTACTATTTTGATACATTGTTTTGGTAGGTCAAGGTCACGTTTCAAGGTCAAATTACAATATCTAAATAGTAATGCTGTCTGGACGACAACTATGTGTAGTTTTATGTAGAGTTTTATATGTTGTTAAGATAAATTATTTTCCGTTTCATTCTCCAAACGATCAAATATGCTATTAAGGTAGTTGAACCGTAAAAGATCCGCAACATTTCGGAACTTATGATCGTTCACAATGTTGATCGAGGTTTCCTAAGAAAATCATTAGGAAACCTCGTTCAACACTGTTAAAGTTCATTACTTCCGAAACGTTGCGGAACTATTACGGGTCCACTTCCTTAAGTATATTTAAAGATTGCACAGGTTCTGGTCCTCTGTCAAGAAAGAAACAGAGTTGGAAAGAAATAGGTACAGCTAGCCTATCAGGAAAAGCCTATCATTGATTAAAATGACGTAACTCCTTTAACTTTATATTTGACATTGTCTTTTGCATAACCTTGATATAGTATGAAGAAGATTATTACCACAAGGTCCTCATTTCATATACTTTGTAAAGCCCATCACACTTATAATTCAATTGTCAGGAGGCAATCAAAACCTTATAATACAGCTTTGCTTATGTTGTTTAGGTCGTCTAAAGATAAAAAGACGTTCATATTGAAACTGAAATTTGACCTTAACCTTGTCCGATGACTTTGACATATAAACCCTTTATAATATATTACATTTTGGACATACTTTATCAAAATACACATATACAGTTTTGTACAGTAACAAGATGTTTTGTATAACACCAATTACCCCGAAACGACATTTTTTGACAAGTTTGACCTTTGTAAGTGACATTGACCTTGACATATACAGAAAAAGATGTGCATTATTAAGATGTACATTGATGCCAAATTTGAACGTCCTCCCTTAAATTGTTTTGAAGTTATTGGAAAAAGATTGTTTGACAAAGGTTAAGGTTAAGCTGTTGTAAAACAGATGGATAAACAGACAGACAGATGGATGAAAGGACGCACACGATGGTAGATTCACATAGGATAAATAAAATTGACCAATGTTCATCAATGTCGAGGATTGAAATGTCATTCGAAAGACTTTCTTATATACGTAATCGGAATACATATTTTACACAAGGGAGTTAACACTGTATGATACAAAGTCAAGTATATCATAGGGAGATAATTACATTTAAATAAATAGAGAAAAATTGAGATATTGATTGGCTTTTTTTCAAAAGCTATTTTAGCACCAAAAAATATTTTTGATTTTAAATCATTGGTATGTGTTTTATCACACATATTTCTATCTGGTTCCTAAATTGAGAAATTGCTATCTAAAGATATGACTTTTCTTTACTGAAATTCTCCACCAAATCCTATAAAAATCGAAGTTAACGCTAAAAAGCTGTGATAAACATTCAATTTCGACCTGATTAATGTTTTCCGTATGGAAAATCTATTTTTATTAAATAGATAATGGTCAAGTTACTTAAATTGAGGAATTAAAATGGGATACACATATTATTCAATACTTTCTATTTTTTTCTTGTTTTATGGTTTCCATGGAAACAAAATGCAAATTAAGAAATTTAGTTAGCTAAAATTGTAACATTTGATGTAACCCATCTTTAAAACCCTTTATAACCCACAACTCTATTTTTTATTTATAACAAAGCCATCATCTCAATTGTCAATGCTTGATAATTCTTGACAGAGCCTTTTAATAATAAATCATTTCCTGCTAAAAGTTCTCTTACAGATGTTATGCGATTATTTCAGCTAAGCTAATTCTAACTCAAGGATCATAGTCGACAATGTTTCAATTATTAAGTGGTGTCTTTGAGGATTTCAGGGCCCAAGGTTATAAAAATTTCCTCAGGCTCAGGCTCAATTTTCTCAAAACTCATTTTAATGTATTAACATAAAAGATGATATTAATAAGTTGTTATAAATAACAACTTATTAATACTATCCTTTATTTTCATACATTTATTTTATATTTAAAATTTGAAAGCCTGAGCCTGAGAAAAGTTCTATAACCTTGGGCCCAGTTGTAAGTGTTTTTTTTAAGACAAACGAAAAACAAACTATACCAAGAATGATCATAATGTTATTTGGCTTGAATACGGATCTCGTTGCCAAACAAAAATATATCTAAACAATATCAACTTACAAAATACCTCCAGTGAAGGTTTGGAAGCATTAATGAGGAATTTTTAATCACTACATTCAATCAAAATGCATAAACCTAAATTAATTTCTCAACTCGGGTCGTTAATCATGGTCTATCAACAGTATAATTCAGAGAGTTTTTATGTTTGATCGTTAATTGAGAAATGTTTGAATAAATGCACGTGCGCAGGTGTGAAAATTTCTATAAAATACGTAATAAAATAAATTAAAAGGATGTTCTCATACTGTTAATCGGAAACTATTTTCCCTTTTGATGAGATAATGTTTTATTGCCAATTGTTATACAAGATGTCGTAACTACAGATTCAGTATTGTATAGTTTCACCATTTTCAACATATGAAGATTTTTTCGTACATTCTACACACTGAGAAAAAAAAGTATTGCATTATCCGATTTTTACCGAATTATTTTCAAAAAAAGACAACTTGGAAAAAAAGTAACTTTACGCAATTTAATTTCAAGAAATCATATTATTGGAAATAAAACTAAAATACAAGACCCTTATCCAATTCTGCCATTTCATGCATTTTTTGGCCATTATAAAAAGGAGCATATTTTCTTTAATTCTTTTCGGCGGTTTATCGAGAAATAACGGTAGATTATCACTTGATATTTTCACAGGAAAAGCAGTGAAATTATCAAAACCTTATACCCTGCTTTTGTGCATTTCATCCTATCTGACGTCATCTATGCGGGGCGAAATAAGTGACGCCACAATGAACGTTGCATAGCAATCACACGCAAAATGACACGCTGTCCGAAAATATGTCCTAGAAATTTCAAATTTTGTCTCTTTTTTGCAATAAAGAAATAGAATAATCGTTTGTTTTTCGAGTAAGATCGGTTAATATTTCACTTCGTGAACAACACTCCGCCACTCGTGAAAACATGGCCTTTGTTGTTAACTCAATGAATATAAATCGATCTTACACTGAAACAAACGATTATTCTCTATTTAATCAATTATTAATTATGGCTGCATCAAATGTGAAAGATGGGATTCCACTTCGTTTTAGTTTCTAATCCAAGAGTGATCCACGGCCTTACTGAACAGCCAATATCGTGTACATGCAAAAACGAAGGAATTTTTTCTTAGGTTTATTGTTAATTTCAATCTTATCCATTTACATTATTGTTAATTTCAATCTTATCCATGTACATGACCATTCAAAAAGAATTATAATAGACTATTCTAGTAAAAGAACAGAAACACCAAGCGTTTACATATATGTATACATATGTACAACTATACTATGTTCAACTTTACAATATATAATAGATTCGGTAAAATATGGTAGAGGGTCAATTGCTATATTAAGGAAATGGATATTTTCCAATATAAGGGAAGAAAATAGAATGAAAAAAGAAGAATTAGGTTCTGTTTATATTTGAAGGTTGATATTTAAATTTGAAAGGAAATAAATAATTAAATTAATAAATAGTGTTTTACATCTAGTTTTGGAAGATATATCTAATGATTTCAGAGCGGGTTTAATCGATTTGAGTGAGTATTAAGAATGAATTAATGGTGCGCTGAGTGAATGATTAAGAATCATTTTGATCGGAATGAGTGTCAATTTCACGATGTTCTGAACTGTAAGCTAATGATCCTAGCCTGCAGTTCCTTTCTAATAAAATAGTGGACTCGTAATAGTTCCGCAATATTTTGGATGTAATGAACTTTAACACTGTTAACCGAGGTTTCCGAATGATTTTTTTAGGAATCCTCGGTCAACATTGTGAAATACCATACGTTCCGAAATGATACGGAACTATTTCGGTTCCGCTTCCATAAAGACTGTGGAGAAACCTGGACCATGTTGGTTAAAGTTTATAAAAGCAGGTAATTGTTTTTTACCAAATTTAAATTTCAGCTTATTAAGGGTTTAATTCAAATTTCGCTCATCAAGACCAAATAATTCTGATAGCCAGTAAAGTTGTTAATGCTCCACAAACAAATAAAGCAATGGAAGGGTACATGTAATCTTGTTACAAAGTTAACATCGTGTAATTGACAAAATTGATGTTTTTTGAATGATTTGAAAAACTGGGTGGAGGGAGTTTTGAATGAATTTAAAGGAATGTAAAAAATTATTGCTAATTTCGTTCAAGGATGAACGCAATTAACGACAACTATTAACTCCCTTTAAAGTATACAAAAACGTTCTATAAAAAGATTTCTATGAACCCGCGAACAAATCAGACAGTTTCAAATAAGCAAGTCAGATTTTTTTGGAACGGTTTCAATATAGGTTTTGATCTTATATCATGATTCTTGAGCTTTTTTAAATGTTTTGAAGTAGTTTTCAGAGTGAAAGAATGAAGGGGGCGAGTAATTCAAATTGATTGAAATCGGTGTCAATTCATGATGTATATATATCTAACTCCAGCTCCATCGTCACCCCCTTCCCGTCCCGCCCCCTACCCCCAAAGAGTTTAAATTTTTAATTTTAAATTTAGTTATATTCATCTCTGCCATTTTTTCTTGATCGTTCGAAGCTATAAGAAACCGATGGATTTGTTCTGTCCATTTTATTTTCCTTGAGTTACAAGTATAAACCCTGAAACGCAATCTGCAAAGATGTTTCTTCCCCGAGAGGATTTTTTTTTCTTTTTAGAAAATCACATACTCTTTTCTTGTCATGTTTATGACCAAGTTTGTATTTCTATGGACCTTCAACACCAGGAGGCCCTTTTGCTAGATCGCAAATCGTACGTTTTGCTAAATCGCCTTGCAATAACTCTCTGTAATCTTCTTCAGAAGACAATTGCAATGAAAAAATGCTGCTACTACTGTAGAACAACTTTATCGTTTGGCTAGCACAAAAATGATCGGAAGATGTTTAATAAAAAAAAGACCCCAGAGCCTCAATATTTATTTGTACAATGCAGAGAAACTATTATAGTTCGCTAAATGATTCATATTGCTCGAAATATGCCGATCTGGACGCATTAGGTTTGACACTAAGTTATATTAATTATTTACTTTTTCTGGTCGTGGAGATATATTTCTAACTAATGCTTTGTATCGTCCTGACAGAAGACCTGAAAGGCGAATATCGTATTATGAATCATGTCAAGTGATTGCAAGATTGATCAAAGCGCTAAAAGCGCTGAAGGCCTGGTTTAAAAAGAGGCAATGTGACATTTGAAGGCATGCACTCCAATTTTTGAATCCTTTTAGCAGGCTTTTTCAGGCGAGGGAAACAAAGGTTTCCGAACTCACTTTAAAGGAAAAATGTCGAACGGTATGCTCCCTATATAGCGCTGAGTCAGCAAAAACCCCAACTAATTCCTAAGGTATAGATTACTACGCCCGATATGGCTTTGCGAGACATGCACGTCTCGCGTTTTTAAAAATCTAGTTGAGTTGATTGGTTTGCTACTACTCGGTCAATTTATTCATTCGATCATTCCGTCTAACAATCATAGTAATGCTGTTTTTCTTTCTTTTACATTGAATTGAATTCCACAAGGAAGTTGTATTTTACTGTGGGGTAGGGTCAATTTTTCCCTTTCCAACAATATGGTTCACCTTATACTCATACCCCATTATTTTTTTTAATTTCTACCATAGATGTATAACACATTACATTCATGTTGATTTATTGCATGCTACCTGTTCCAAGTTGGCCCAGTCTAAAATTTTGTCGTCTGTTTAAGGGTTTAAGGGTGGGACAAGGCTTTCATTTATTTTTTCTAATTTAGACAGGTCCAAATTGTAAAGGGTTGCAGATAACACAATTGGTGGGCAAATTAGTATTTGTAGTAGAAAGGGTAGATAATATAAGGGAGAAAGTGTAAGTTACAAGCGTCTTCTTCTTTTCCCTTTTAGCTAGGTCATCCGTCAAGATCAAATATAAAAGCTATGTATCCTTAACACAGCAGTGATTTGGGCAGTTATAAATAAGAAAGAAACTGGTATACAAACTAAGGACAAGGTGAATATTCAAGGTTATATTCAAGAAAAAACCTCGTGTGTTGTTTCGTCTATTCAGTTCCCTCGCCTTCAATACTATCAGTACTTTGATTTTATTACATCGTAGTGATATGCAAGTACTGCTTTGAACACACAAAACGCTTCGTGTCGCACAAAAGGTGATGACGTATACTCGACCTATTTTTTTCGCGCACGAGCACGCAAAAACTACGTAGTACACAAGTTGTTCGGTTTTTAACTCGATTATTTTTTCCTATGCGATTTCCAGGATACAGGGTTGTTTCTTATGGCCTGCTAAACCAGGCCAAAAATGCAAGAATGCATTACCTGTCCATGAAGACACAAAATTAGAAAAGTACAACAACAGTGCATGTTTTTCATGAAAGGGGGATAAAAAGTATCGCTTATTTCGTCCAATCGCAAGAAATTTTTTAACTCCCCTTAAAAGCATCCAAAAATTCGCCAATCACACTTATTCAAGTTCACCCTATCATCATTCAACCTGTCAATTTCATGATGTAGTTAACTGTTTTCATCCTAGGCGAGCGTCTAAGTACAGATTGCCCTCTGAAAAGTATAAGGGATGAGATTTAGCAACTTACTCTAGTTATTTTGATCCTAAATAGTCACGGATATAGGAGAAATCATATGAGTCCGAAATAAGCCCCACCACCATATAGACAAATAATATACTATTAGTCTGTATGGTGGTGGTGGTGGTGGGGGGGGGGTATTTCGGACCCCTATGTGAGAAACGATCTGATCTTATCGAACCGTTTGATTGAATAAAAAAATGTTAACCGTATTACTGTAGGTTGAACGACCACCATGAAATAATTGTTGGTCGCCATAATTACATCTTTGACATTTAAAATCTTAATATCATGTCGTTTAAAATTCAAAGTAAGATGACAAGATAGCTAAAAGGCAGACTGATAAAGACATTAACATTCATCAAAGACTTAAATTTCATAGACCATAATAGAAATTGATTTGAGTTCAATTTTCGGCCCAGATAAAAGTCAACCTAATATCGTTGCCTTAAAAATGTGTCACGCTATATAAAAAAGAATCACCCTGTATTTACCGATAGTCACTTATGCAGTTACAACAAAGTGAAATTGACAAGGTGATTGATTTTGAAACGATTAAAGGGAGGCAATATATTATCGTTTATTTTGTTTAAAATGATCAAAAGTATCGATGTTTATTACCTCCCTTTAAAGAATATGCCTAGCAGTTCTAAAAAATAGTTTCTTTTTTCTTCAAGAACCATTCAGACCCTTATTATTTCGATTAAGTCAGTGAAACCGCGATTTTTCTATAGCTATTTATTTTGAATGCAGTTGTTGATATTATCTTTTAGTGATTATGGATCGTTTTTGAATGGTTTGAGTGAGTATTTGGAATGAATGAATGAATGTATGGCGCGATGAGTGAACGATTTAGTTGAGATGAATGTCAATTTCACGATGCAACTAACTATCTTTTTAATCTGCATCAGAAATTGATATGGGGAAATCCCTTGGTTTGAGATGAAAAATATCCGCGAAAGGTCGGAGGAATGGCGTACCATTTTGTCCGCAGTCTAACATGACAAGCGGGTACCTCTTTCAGACATTTATGAAAACAGTTTTGAACCACGATTAATTAACTTTTTATCGACTTATCTTTTATCCAACGGTGTTTCCCTTACGCGTTTGACATTCAATTTTAATGCCCGCCGCTTCGAAATATCGGGGCATTTTGTCAACTTATTGTCCGTCTGTCAAATCGTCTTCCTGTCTGTCCGTCTATCCCTCCGTCTGCAAAGCTTTGACACTATTAAATTATCCATCTGATGATACCAAGATTTAGGTAATTGCGAAAATTATATCTATTAAATGCAGATTTTGGCAAAATTTACAGTGCCAATTACCGCGATCCAACATGTAAACCTCAAATTTTGTACAGTGATTAGTCTCATTAATTTGCTGATAAAACTCAGGTCCGATATTGGCAAGGAAATATTTACATTGTCAATTACTCCAAAGACCATCAAGATACATAACTTAACTTTTGTATGATGGTCAAGTGCACCAAAAGCCATCTACTGTTACAGTTAACAACATTGTGAAATTTACTAGGTGATTGATTTTGGAAAGATCTAGGAATGATTTTGGATGAGTGTGTGATGCGAGTTTTGAGTGTATTTAATGGGAGGTAATCCAATATTGCAAATTTTGTTTAGGATGAACAAAATTAGCGATATTGATTACCTTCCTTTAATAAATATGCACACAAATATTATAGTTAACTTCCTATTTCTCCAAAAACCTATTAGACGCTAACAATTTAAATCATGTCGGTGAAATCACGATTTTTCTTTATACAAATTTATTTTGAATGACGTTATTGAATTATTATTTTTCAATGGGTTTGAGCGTTTTTGAATGGTTTGAGTGAATGTTTGGAATAAATGAATGGAGCGCTGAATGAGCGATTTAGAATGGTTTTGATTGAGGTGAAGTCAATGTCACGCTGTAACTTACTGTAGTAGAATTAAGTTTCCTTAATTTCATTTAAACGAGCAAAGGGGGTTACGCGCCTTGTTCATCGAACCGCAGCATGAATCACGTGACATGTGGTCACTGGGAGTTCTAGGCATTCTGCTTTTTATGTCGCGCGATAATGCAGCAACTTTCAATTAAATAATTTACGAATATATATATATCTGTACGTTTTGTGCAAGCGTGGATTAATAGAAACAACAATTATGACTGAAATTGTGGAAGGAGAAATGGATTTTAATATTAGTGACTTTAATTTTGACTCTTGGGCAGCTAGTCTAAAGCTTCCGAGAAAAGTGACACAGGTGTTACGTAACGAGGAAATTTCTACCATGGATACCTTAATGTTATTGTCAGAAAGAGATTTGAAAGAGATGGGCCTTCCTTTGGGCTCTATAAAAACTATCATGAATGATATTACAAAGAGAAAGGCGACCGTAAACGACAGTACACCACCACCGCCGCCGCAGGAGGACAACATTCTCCAAGCAGGTAAAGCTCTGGACTCTTTGATTTTAGAAATGAAACCCCCAAACATGAGTGCAGACGTAAAGGTCCCCCATATGGACCCAAGAACTATATTGACCATAAACTCTAAGTCACATAAAGCCTTACACATAACCCAATTCATTTCCGAGCGAACGAAGCGACGACGCAACAACCGTCGAAAAGAATACGTGCTACGATCAAGTGAATGTAGCCATGAAACACTAGTGATGAGAACAGAAGAGGAACATCCTTATTTAGGGATATCTATTGATGAATGGGGTGCTGCTAACATGCGAATAATGAGCGCCCTTATAACCCGAGGAGATCTAAAACGCGAGGACATTGAATTCTACCTTGCATACACGACGAGGATATTCGAATTCGCTGCATCGTACGAATGGAATAGTGTCCTCCATTTCGACTTTCTATATCGGGACCTACAAGCAGAACACTTGTTCCCCTGGGGCACCTTCTCGCCACATATGGAGCTACAAACCCTTGTAGCCAGGCGTGTCCGACATGAGGGAGCCTCCTCCGACATTAAACAACAGACAGAAGATTGCAGGATATTTAAGGCGAAAGGATCCTGTCCATTTGGAGCGGCTTGTAGATACCGCCACAATAAAAACAACAACAAACATCAACAACAACAACATCAACAAAAGTCGACCGAATCTGCTGCCCTCAACAATACCACGTTCAAAGACAGGGCGTGACAAACAACAGCCTTAAACTACGACGCCTGGGAAAGGAACATTCCAGTCGATTACCCAGACCGTGATTTCATTTTATGTGGGGTTAAAAATGGCTTCCATATTGTAGATTCCGAAAAAATTGAGCAATGTGTAAACGTAGACAACTACAAGTCTGCCACAAAAAGTGATATGCGCGCGCGTGTGGAAGCACAAATACAAAGTGAACTACAAAATGGACATTACAAAATAGTACACGAAAAGCCTTTAATTGTGTCGGCACTCGGGGCCATACCAAAAAAGAACTCCAAAAAAGTTAGAATAATTCACGACTGTTCTCGACCGGAAGGTTCATCTCTCAATGACGCGGCAAGTAAGAACCCTTTCCGTTATCAGTCTATCCAGGACGCTATCGATATCGTAAAACCCAATTGTTTTTTCGCTAAAGTTGACTTGTCAAATGCTTATCGTTCTGTCAAAATTCATCCATCAAACTACAAAGCAACTGGTCTAAAATGGCAATTCTCAGGTGATAAAAGACCTTCATATATGGTCGATCAACGGCTTCCCTTTGGCGGGTCTAAATGTCCGGAAATATTCAACAAAATCACACAATCCGTTCGAGCAATGATGGTAAATCAAGGATTTCGTGGTATTGTGGTATATCTCGATGATTTTCTAATTGTTGCGGAAACCTATGATGAATGTCAGTCCACCTTGCAAAAATTACTCAAATTATTGCGAGAGCTTGGTTTTGCCATAAATTATGGAAAAATTGAAGGACCCTGCCAAAGGCTCGTCTTCTTAGGCATTCTCCTAGACTCGATTTCTATGACATTAAGCGTCCCGGACAATAAAGTTCGTGAGACTCTCGTGTTATTAGAAAAATTCATTAAAGCGAGAAAAGTGACAAAACGGGATATACAAAGTCTTGCTGGGAAATTAAATTTCTTGACTCAGTGTATTTATGGCGGACGATTTCACATGCGAAGGCTATTTGATAGAGCTAACACCTTAAGATCTGGTTGGCATCGGACTAACGTTACGCAAGACATGAAACAAGACATTTCCTGGTGGTTACGTTTTCTTGACATTTTTAATGGGTCCATGCCCATGGTTGATGGGCGCACTGGAATATCGGTCAGTATTGATTCGTGCAAGGCAGCCGCGGGTGCCTTCTTCAAAGGTGATTACGTGTACACTAAATGGCTTCAAAAAACTTCTGAATTGCCAATAAATTACTTGGAAGTACTTGCGTTAGAACCGGCAATTATGCAGTGGGCGGAAGAATTCGCCAACAAAAAAGTATTTGTTCATTGTGATAATCAGACAGCTTGTTCTATAATAAATAAAGGGTCTTGTAAAAATGCCACTGTGATGAATTCTTTACGTAGGGTATTCTGGCTCTCAGCTGTGTATAACTTTCGGCTTAAAGCAGTGTACTACAATGGCCCCTATAATGTTCTTGCTGATAGTGTTTCGCGGTTACACGAGAAAAACGGCTTCAACAGACTCCGTCTTCATATGCTAAATGCGGGATATTTCGTCTAATTCCAGGTACACTTGAACTCGAACTCGATGGTGCGGTGAGACAATACATGAACAATGCGTTTGCGGAAAACACACAAAAATCCTACAGAACTCATAGAAACTGCTACTTAAATTTCTGTCAAAGACTTGGCTACACAGCCGTACCTGCCTCATCAAATACTCTCTGTCGTTATGCCGCATTTCTCGCAAGAAAACTCAATACTCATCTGTAAGACAATACCTGAATATCGTACGATTGTTACATCACGCATGGGGTCTTGAGAACCCACTTAATAAAAACTTCCCCCTTGACTGCACTCTCAAAGGCATCAGACGAACCCTCGGCGACTCTGTGTCAAGGAAAAAGCCTATGAGCCCGGATCTTCTGCGGAAACTTTTGACCAATCTCAACGTTTGCAGTTCAAAGGACGCAGCTATCTGGGCTATAAGCCTATGTTTATTTTTTGGTTTACTAAGAAAAAGCAATGTTATGCCTGATACTTTTGATCCTATGAAACACCTTCGTAGGGAAGACATAAAGTTCTACCCATGGGGGGCGTCACTTCTTTTGAAGTGGAGCAAAACAAATCAATTCCAGTCTAAAACGTTTGAAGTTCCTTTGAAACGCATGAAAGGTCA
Source organism: Fragum whitleyi (assembly GCA_948146395.1). NCBI lineage: Eukaryota > Metazoa > Mollusca > Bivalvia > Cardiida > Cardiidae > Fragum > Fragum whitleyi. The sequence goes on from OX411555.1 coordinate 34,104,452, forward strand.
TGTTCTATGTCCGGTTCAGGCCATTTACAACTCCTTACAGCTCACTCGTAATGCCCCACCTGATGGCCCGGCATTTACCTTCTTGTCCAACGGTACATATAAAGCCGTAACTAATGACATTTTCATTCCTCGAATTCGCTCATGCCTTTCGCAGTGCGGGGTTGATTCTAGTGAAATAGCCTCTCACAGTTATAGGCGTGGTGGCGCAACGTTTTGCTACTCGCTCGGCATGAGCGCTCAGTCGATTAAAATGCTTGGTGATTGGCGATCGGACTGCTATTTGAGATACATAGACGATTCCTTCTCCACAAGATTAAAGTTAGTCAGTCATATGCAATCTGCTGTATAGTACGATCAGTATTTCTGACTATATGTACCTATCTCTTACTCCTACTCCTACTCCTACATTTGGAGATTGGAGTTTCTCATTCATTCATAGATTCATTCTTCAATTATATTGTCTTTGTGTTTTTTGAATGTATATATGCTGCATGTATCTTGTCATTGAATTGAAACAGAGGAATGATTAATTGCTTAGTTGCGCAATATATCTTTTGTATGAGTACATATAAATTGTAAGCGCGCTTTTACTAGTTTGGAGCTGTAGTTAGAATAATGTAGAATTAAAGCTCTCGTTTACCCCTTCATTAGACTTTGTTCGTTTAAGTAGAATTAAGTTTCCTTAATTTCATTTAAACGAGCAAAGGGGGTTACGCGCCTTGTTCGTCGAACCGCAGCATGAATCACGTGACATGTGGTCACTGGGAGTTCTAGGCATTCTGCTTTTTATGTCGCGCGATAATGCAGCAACTTTCAATTCCCACCCACCCTCTCCTTTAAAACATTATACCTTTGTTTTGGAAATTAAGTTACTGAAGAGTTTCTCATTCATTCATAGATTCATTCTTCAATTATATTGTCTTTGTGTTTTTTGAATGTATATATGCTGCATGTATCTTGTCATTGAATTGAAACAGAGGAATGATTAATTGCTTAGTTGCGCAATATATCTTTTGTATGAGTACATATAAATTGTAAGCGCGCTTTTACTAGTTTGGAGCTGTAGTTAGAATAATGTAGAATTAAAGCTCTCGTTTACCCCTTCATTAGACTTTGTTCGTTTAATCAAGATTAAAAGTTATTTACTAGTTGAAGGTCATTCGTCAAGGTCGAACTCTGGAAAAAAATATTTGCGTTTCAGAAACACATTTGGTATTTGGCTCATTTATTCTTTTTAATTGTACATGTTTTAACACATGCATTAAGTTTTAGTGTTGTCTATGTTTTAGGGGGAGTTTTTTTATCAAATTAGTTCCAACAAGAAAGGGGTTCAAACTACCCCTTCTATTCATAGCTCTAGATATCTAAGTGACACGTGGATGTCTTAGGAAGTTTACAGACGCACACCCTCTGAACGAATTTCTGGTTAATAAATGCAAATACGAACGTCTCTTCTTGTCTTCTCTGACTAGAGCTGCCTATTATTCATTGCATCGTTTTATTCTTGCAGTAAATGCATTTGACGTGTGCAATTGTTGTGCATTTCTATTGTGTATTGAAATCCACGAGAAAGAATGTCTCGTGGCTTAATCGAATAACGAACTAAAGCTTGAGCAAAGACAACGAATAGGCAATTGCTGTCTGCCCTTTCATGAACGCGACTCATTCCTTTGTTGATAAAAATGGGTTGTTTATTCTGAATGATGCAACATTCTCATAAAATTCTAAGATTGCATGTTAGCACACGTAGGTTATAACTATATCAGAATGAGATAAACAAGGTGAAATTTACGAGGTTATCGATTTTGAAATGACTTCCGAATGAATCTGAATGAGTGGGGTGAGCGAGTTTTGAATTTTGTCAAGAAAGGTAATAGAATATCGCTAATTTCGTTCAAAAGGAATTATAATTATTATGATAACTCCCTTTTATAAGTACTCTCCGCCCTAGAAAAAATATTTGCATGTATTCAAGCATGGATCAATAAGCCGCTTTCAAATGATTGCAAGTCAATAAAATCACAGAAGGATTTGGTTGTTTTGAATAAAGTTGATTGGCTTACATGTATGAACGATTTGGAGCGTTTTTTTAACGATGTCGGGGAGCTTGAAACAATATGAGTGTATGTATTGAATGATTTGAATGCAGCATTGAACTAGTGATTTAGGATGGTTTTGTTTTTATCAGTTCCAAATTCACGATGCTTTGAAGGAACGTTTAAAGTCCTACGCCATGTGAACGAATTTCTGGTTAATAAATGCAAATACGAACGTCTCTCTTTGTCATCTTTGACTACAGCTGCCTATTGTTCGTTACATCGTTTTATTCTTACAGTAAATGCATTTGACGTGTGCAATTGTTGTGCATTTCTTTTGTTGCTGAATTCTACAAGAAAGAATATCTCGTGGCTTTATCGAATTACGAACTAAAGCTCTAATAAATAGGCAATTGTTGTCCGTCCTTTCAGGAATACAACTCATTCCTTTGTTGCTGAAAATGGGTTGTTTATTCTGAACGAAGGTACAACGACATGCGATTCTAAAAAAGTAACATTAAACGCAGCATTTGTTCAGGAGGGAGTCACGAGTTCGAATTACCTTTAAGTCATAATAATTTGTTTTCAAAAAAGATGCGACTTATTTAGGTAGATCTTACTACCCAATGTCATCTATTTTTTGGATATGACTAGCAGAATATGTACATTTAGAGTAATGTCATTTGCGCCATCAGAAAAAAGAACCATTGATACAATCTAGCATGAGATTTTGTTTGAGACAAGTTGATCTTAACCTAGTCTGGAATTGAAAACTCGTTAATCGTCACTTGGAGACCTTAATATTATATTCTATTTTAGACGAGGTGAATATAAGCTTTTCTTGAAGAAAATTTAGTAACAGAATATTTTTTCACTCACATGAATAGCATTTAAATGTTTTTACAAATGTTTAACTCCTGCCATAGCGTCACGTTAAGAGTTATCTTAAACATTCGCATGTTAGACATGATGTGTCTGATGGATGTATGTTTTACAGTTTAGAACATCGTGAAATTGACAAGATGGATGCTTTTGTATCGATTTTGGAATGAATTTGAATGAGTGTGTGTTAGCGCGCTTTGAGTGAAATTTAAGTGAGGTAATCCAATATCACTAATTTTGTTACAGATGAACAAAATTAGCGATATTAATTACCTCTCTTTAATGAAATATGCATACAGGTTCAATGAATGGATTTCTGTGTGTTCTTGAACGCGCAAAACGCTAAAAAAATTCAATGATGTCAGTGAAATCGCAGAGTTTTCATACCTATTTTCATTTTGCAATTAGTTGTTGATCTTGTCATTTTCAGTGATTTTAGAGCGTTTTGAATGGTTTGGGTGATTGTTTTGAATGATTGAATGGAGCGCCGAGTGAGTGATTTTGAATGGTTTTATATGTATACTCTTAAATTTTCACAAAGTACGAAATTTAAATCTAGGACAAGCTGTTGTGAAATTCAATTCTGACTTTAAATTGCAAAATGAAGCCTGTGATTATTTCAATTCAAATTTCGAAAACAGCGCCTTCGATACTTTGATGTAAAATTCCACTTGATTAAGACATGGAACAAGTTTCCACGTGTAAATTAATCTTGATAAAGTCTCAGAATTAATAGCCGTCTCTCTCCATTTAGCCTGTCATTTCTCATTTGAAATTGACTTCATCAATTTGACGTAACAGAAAAATGTTTCCACATATAGAAACGGGGATTAATTCCTTACTGGTCTTAAACGCATTAGCGCATGTGTTGCAGTATAAAATATGTGGCTAATCATTTCCTGAAACATCAATACTGCCCTTCGTTCACGATAACAAAACGGTGCAAACTGTGCATTTGCGTTCAAAGCGGGGTAAAATTGTCAAACTGTTGGCACCATTTTGCGATCCTGGACGTTGGGCTTGTGTACACTACTTCTAGTGTCAATTTAAAAAAACCCGTTGTGGGAAAAGCATAAATCTAGCTTTCTCCCATTTTACATTTAACTATAAAAGAGCTCTTCTATAACGTTAGAGTTCTTGCGTGGCATTTCAAACGACATCATTAATGCAGCGAGTAACATTATGAACTTGACATTAACCTAGATACAACCCATTCTAAATCGCTCGCTCAGTGGCCAAATCATTTAATCAAAAGAATTCACTCTATTTACTTAAATATGCCTCGAAACAAGTCAATGATTATCAAAATACGCTTCCGTGATACTGGTAAACTGGTTAAACATTTTTCCATGGATTTCGGAGATACAGTTAGTTGCATCTTAAAATTGACATTTAACTCAATCAGAACCATTCCAAAACGCTCATTCAGCGCTCCATTCTTTCCAAACACTCACTCAAACCATTCAAAACACTCAAATCTGTTGAAAAATATAGAATCAACAACGTCATTCAAAATAGAATTTGATAGAGAAAATACGCGATTTCACTGACATAATTCAAATCGTAAGCGTCTAATAGATTCTCGAAGAAAAAGGAAGTTATCTACAGAATTTTAAGCATATTCTATTAAAGGGAGGCAATCAATATCGCTATTTTTGTTCACCCTGAACAATATTTGGGATGTTGGATTACCTCCCATTAAATTCACTCAAAACTCGCTCCACACACGCATTCAATTCCATTCCTAAATCATTCCAAAATCATTCATCCTGTCAATTTTACGATGTTGTAAACTTTACATGTACTTCAAGGCGTTGTTGGATCACATACGCACACATACGCACACACACAGTTAACAACATTGTAAAATTGACAAAGTTAATGATTTGGGAATAATTTTGGAGTTCAATTGCATGAGTACGATAAGTGAGTTTTGAGTGATAAAGTGAAAAAAATCCAATGCCGCTACAGTTAACAATATCGTGAAGTTGACAAGGTGAATGATTTTGGAATAATATAGGAATGAAATTGAATGAGTGCGTTGAACATGTTTTGAGTGAATTTGATGGGAGGTAAGCCTATATAGCAAATTTTGTTCAGGATGAACAAAATTAGCTATATTGATTACCTCACTTTAATAAAATATGCATACAAGTTCTATACATAACTTCCTATTTTTTCAAGAACTTATGCGACGCTAACAATTTGAATTATATCAGAGAAATCGCGATTTTCTCTTTCAAAATTTATTTTGAATGACGTTGTTGGTTCTATGTTTTTCAGTGAGTTTGGAGCGTTTTGAATGGTTTGAGTGAGTGTTTGGAATGAATGATTGGAGCGCTGAGTGAGCGTTTTAGAATGGTTTTGATGGAGTTTGATGTCAATTTCACGATGTTATTAACTGTAATTGCTGATGAACAAAATTATCGATTGTTATTACCTCCCTTCAATAAAACAAGCATACGATTTCTCAAAATAGCTTTCTAATCCTCCAAGAACCAATCAGACGCTTATAGTTTCAATTATGTCAATGAATCGCGTTTTTTTCTAGCTATATTTATTTTGAATGGAGTTGATTACCTTTTATTTTTAGTGAATTTGGAGCTTTATCTAAAGGTTTGAGTGAGTGTTTGAAATTGATTAATGGAGCGCTGAGTGAGTAATTTAGAATGGTTTTGATTGGGATGAATGTCAATTTCACGAACTTATTAGCTGTCTTTTCACAAGTTGAAAGAAAAACAATCTCCGTGAAACAAATGCAGAACTCGCAACACTTGTCCTTCTACGGAAAAGGAGATATTAACAAAATACAAAACTAAAATTGACCTCATTTCTGTCCTCGAAATTTGATTTTCATGTCTCCGGTATAAAATAAATCAGCGTTATCTTTCTGTCTGTCAGTTCGAATTTCATTTCACATCTAATAAATTTTCAAATTATCGTGTTTTCTTGGATTACCATGGGAACCCAATAAATTATTGTTTCTTTGAAATCCACGTAATCAGTGATAGATTTATATTAGATTTACAGAAAAAAAATAGTTTGTTCTCATAACACAAACTCATTTATCTTATGAATAATGTAGGTGCCTCATGCTAGTATTCTATGTTACAAAGATTCGAAGCAGATTTTTCTTTTTCCAAATTACATACTATTTCAAATATGCCCGTCTGTAGACGCTTAAAATAAGATATATGGTCGATATACTTTTTAGAAGAAAAATGCGCTCGTGCATTTGACATTGTGCATGAGGGGGAAAATATTGACATAAATGTGATTAGAAAATTTCCGGACTGTTTTCAGACACTAACAAATCTAACCAAATACAATTGCAAAGTGAAGGCTCTTGTCAGACTGCCCGGATTCTACAATTTATAACATTGTGAAATTGACAAAGTGAATGATTTTCAAATGAATTTAAAATGCCATTAAATGAGTATGAAAAGTGCATTTTGAATGATTTTCAGGGGAGCTAAACATTCTCTATAATTTCTACCACCCTCTAATACAATTTATGTACTTTCCTGATTTTACGTCTTTATGGACGAATCAGACGCTTAAAAATTTAACACAAGCCAATTAAATCATGTAAAAATTGAAAGACTTAATTGCAAACATGACCATATTGGTGATCATTTCTATTAGATTTCGATGCGGATTTCTTTTAACATTTTCGGGGCGCTTTTGAGTAATTGGAGTGTTTGGAATAAATGATTGGAGCGCCGAGGGAGTGATTTTGGATGTTTTTGATCGAAACTGTCCATTTCACGATGTAATTAACGATGTAATTAACTGTATTGCTGACAAGAGTAGTTGCTTGGCGCGCATTTGAAATTGCCGAACAATGCACGCACGTGCTAAAATATTTATATGATGCAAACAACGAAGATGCGTTAACATAACCATAAATGAAGATTGGATGCGTCTTATTCCACAGGATTTTTTTCTATCATCAGATTTCTTACGCAGATGGCTGGTCATGACCACTTTTTCGAACCATATCCAGATACCGTTAACACCATCGTGAAATTGACATTCATCTCGATCAAAACCATTCATTCACTCGCTCCACTCATTTTTTCCAAACACTCACTCAAACCATTCAAACACGCTCCAAACCCACTAAAATAGATGGAATCCACAATGTTATTTAAAAAAGATAAAGCTAGAAAAAAGATAGCGATTTCACTGAAATAATTCAAATTATAAGCGTCTAATAGGTTCTTAAAGAAGAAAAGAAACTATCTATAAAACTTGTATGCAATCTTCATCCCGAACAAAATTTGCGATATTGGATTACCTCCCATTTTATTTACTCAAAACTCGCTCTACACACTCATTCAATTTCATCCAAAAATCATTCCAAAACCATTCACCTTGTCAATTTCACGATGTTGTTGACCGTACGTTTGGTAGACGTACATATGTTTTGTATTTTAGTCTCTTGAATTTGCTTCTAAGTATGGATTTCAACATTACGTTTGTCGTACAACTCTGTTGTAAAGGGTAACTAATTTGACAAGAAACAAATGTTAACACCTAATTTAATTTCGGATAAAAATGTGATAAATTCCCGTCTACCTAACTTAGCAAACTAATCAATCACTCTAGTTTAATCAATTTTACATGTTTAGTATCTAAAAAAGAGAACATACTTCTAAATTCAGGAAGAAGAATCAACCAAAAAAGGGCTCTGGATGCCAGAACGTGTAGGTACCCAAGTACTTGTTGGTGAACGAAAACGTTCACCTGTTAACTTTGTAAGGAACACTCAGTATGTTTTAGTTAGCTTCGAAATCAAGAAGTGCCCATTAAGATTCAATTTCGCATTTCTATAGACTTCTTTTCGCAAAATCACTGTTTATTTCGTTAATGGCATGTTATAAGAATTCTTAATCTTGTGAAGATAATGAAAATTCCCCTAAAACCAAATGAAGCAGCAAATTTTAATCGGGCTTATGGATGATCCGCTTTCATCTTACTATGCGACCAGGGACGTTCACCATCAGCACTTTCAGAGCTTAAATTATATAATGTTTTATGGTACTGAATTTGGTCGTTTAAGCAGAAACTACTTTGTCTTTCAGTTGATCTCCGTGTGATCGAATGCTTGCAAAGTAATGACCTGCCGTGTGTCCGCGTGCGAGTGCCCTGCGTGCGTGCGTGATTCAACTTTTTCTTTCAACATGTTAACCACCTAAAGTAATGAGCATTTAAAAAGAATGACAGAACTGTTCTTTTGGTTTTCCTATTTTTGTGAAATGTTGATTGATATCCAAATATGTGCGTGGCCTGGCGGAGCTTATTTTCACTAAAAAAATTGAAAATCTTCTCCTCCCAAACCATTCGGTCAATTCCAAACCGAAACTTGGCATGAATGTTCCTTGATGACCCTATACACTTGTTTAAATATATTTTATTTGCAAATATTATAATGCATGTACAAAACAGTTTACAATAACGTAAACTTTTTCTACGCAAAAAATATGAGAACGTAAGAAGAGCTTATATTATTATTTTTTTTTTCCTTTATTAAATTCGAAAGATGTACGACATTATTTAATTCAGTGAGCATATCAATGAAATATAACTTTTTGAGAATAGGGAAATTCTATCTAGATTAAAGGATTTATAGGTAGAAGAATTGTTAAAAAATGAACGAAAGCATAATATTAGGGTGTTTTTCGAGTGTCCTAGAGATGATTTCTTATACAGATATTCAGTGCTATTGCTTGTATGCTTGTATTTACTCCATTCTATTAGAATTAGACCTTTAAGCGATGGCTATCTTTAATTTACCGTTGGACGTCCCAAAAGATTTTTTTCATTTTCTTGAAATTTCAAATCATCTTTCCGAAATAAAAGAACATCCTTGTTAATATCAATTATATGCGAACGATAAACGAAGAAAATGTTCCTAATAGCGATATAATTGTTACATCTAAAATAGAAATGTTCACTAGTTTCAACTTTACCACAAATAGAAAGAGGAAAATTCAACAATGTTTTATTAAATATGTGGCGATTAAAAAAAACGCGTACATGTATTTTTGGATTCTTGTGTGGGCGAAAATTATTCAAGGACGTGGTTGGGACCAATTTACGAAGTTAGCTAGGACTCAACCTTTTGACACTCTTTTCTTTACTTCTAAGAAGATGGGACGTAGCCGGTTAGAGCTCAAAATAGGACCGGATGGTTTTTACGTAAACAAACGCGTTAGGGTCCACTAGATATGACGGCTATCACAGTTTCCATTTTTTTTCTTTTCACCAGAGTAAATGGTGGATTACAATAATGCACCATTTCTTTTGGTTTTCGTTGAAACAAAAGAAGATTCATACCAAATTTCATCAGGATTGAGCCATCAGTTCAGGAGAAATCTGACCACTCGCGAAGGACATAACACGATGTACGTCTTATGACGGACATGGACAACACCCATTCGGAACACCACTTGGCCAATCTCACGATCAACCTCGGATGTACATAGACGGACTATTTTTAAAAATTACGGGAAACCCTTTGAAAAACTCGATGACGTCAGTTAAAATGACGTTAGCCCTCGAAACTGAGAGTGAAAACATCGAGATCGTCAACACTACTCGTTTAAGTCACTGACTTGAAACCGCTGTATCCTAATATAAATATCTTAAGATTCTTAAATAACGGCTGAAAATCTTAATTTTTAAAATGATTCGTCATTCTCAAAAAATATGATTTTTCAGCCGTTATTTACTGTAAAAGATATAAATCTACAGCGCTGATTTTTCTTACACTTTTTCCGCACGATTTTGTTACCTACCCATCCGTCTTACATACATCCGAGGTCTGTTGCAGTCTACGGAAATGGCCGAGTGATGTTCCGAATGGGACTACACCGTCAAAGAAGTTATAATTGAGCGTCTTACTTCTTAGCATCAGAGGTAACATTGTCTTACACATGAGTAAGATTACATTCTTAATGACGTCATAACAACCAACGACGTCTTACGCACGTTCCTGCGGGATTTCTTTCATCAAAACAATTCAAAAATGATTTTTAACGTACAGAGTACTGTTTATGAAGGAAAAGAATCCTTTGTTTGATTTAACATAGACTATCCTTTACAAATCCGTCTTCCTCCGGACTAGCAATGACATTGAACAAAAGTTTAAAATGATAAAGTGATATATTCTTACTCTGTTCAGATGCCTTTTTAAGCATGGACAATTCCGGAACTGTGATATTTCCAATTTTGCATATATTTCATATGGTAAAATTTATCGTGTTTTTTTTTCTAGTAAAAGGTTAAGTTATAAGGAGGACTTAGGAAAATAGCACCTATTACGTTTACATAACTTGATACAGTGAAAGGGTTTTAAATGGTTGTTCCGATTGTACATGTATTGGACAATATAAACAATACAGAATTAGACTCCCCCCCTCTTCCATGCTTTACGGGTCTCGTCCTGTTCATATACTTTGAAAATGTTCAAACGATAACTGATTGACAAATCAGTATGATTTTCTCTGGGAGAAGCTAACCAATTACTATAAGAAAACCGAGGGAGAAACTATTAATCAAGTCAGAAAATAAGCAGACTTTGTTATCAGCAATGGGCACATAACTGATAACTAATTGCTATAAACCTAGCACACACTAGACACAAAATTACAATCTCAGAAGAAACTCGTTGTTTCTTTTTTTATTGATCTAACATTTGCATTTATCCATTTCGGAAATTTAATGAACTCTTTAAAATATATGCGATGCTCACCTTATACAGTTAGTAACATCGTGAAATTGACATTCACCTCAATCATTACCATTCTAAATCGCTCACTCAGCGCTCAAATCATTCATTCCAAACACTCACTCAAACCATTCAAAAATGCTCAAACCCATTGAAAAACATAGAACCAACAACGCCATTCAAAATAAATTTTGATAGAGAAAATCGCGATTTCTCTGACATAATTCAAATTGTTAGCGTCGTATAGGTTCTTGAAGAGATAGGAAGCTATATAGAAAATGTATGCATATTTCATTAAAGGGGGTAATCGATATAGCTAATTTTGTTCATCCTGAACAAAATTTGCTATATAGGATTACCTCCCATTAAATTCACTCAAAACCCTCCCCCACGCTAATTCAATTTCATTTCTAAATCATTCCAAAATCATTCACCTTGTCAACTTCACGATGTTGTTAACAAAATGATCATTCTTACCAATTTCCAGGTTGATTTGAATGGTAACATGGTCTCTATAGTATCAACAAGGTTTTTCTTAGAATTGAACTTAGGACCTAGATTTTGATCATATTCTTACCAATTTAAGACCTAGATTTCATCACGATAATCATCCTGGCCGATTGTCAAGCTGATTGGGCTAAAATAGGGCCAATAAAGTCAGTCAAAGTTGTTTTAAGATTTGACCCTGTGTGTGTTTTTGACCCCACTTGGCCCATTTTCGAACTTGCCCAAGATTTCATCAGGATATTCACCCTGACCAAGTTTCGGGTAAATGGGGCTAAGAAATTGGCATCTAGAGTGTCTAGAGTGTTTTTTGAGATTTTAATCTGTCACGTAGCTATTGAACCACTTGGCCCCATTTTGAACTTGTTAGATATTTCATCAAGATAATTACATGTGTTCTGATAATTTTTTATGTCGATTTGGCTTAAAATGAGGCCTCTAGAGTGTCCATGAGGTTTTTCTGAGGCATGACCCTGGGACCTAGCTTTTGACCCAACTTGACCAAATTTCGAACTTGTCGAAGAATTCATCATGATAATCATTTTGTCTTATTTTCAGATTGGTTCGGCTATTTGACCCTTTGACCTAATTTTGATCTTATCATTGATTTATCTTGATAATCGTTCTGACCACTTTTAGGTTGTTTGGACTGAAACGGTGGCCTCTAGAGTACCTGTGTGGAACATTTTGACGATGGCAATGCACGACGGACATCAGGCAACTTCAAAATCTCAAAATGAACATTTTGAGTTCAGTTCATCTAAAACATTGTCTCAGATTCGCAGGTTTTGATAGCATTATTCACGGTTATTTTATCACAGACAACACGCAGACATCAAACACGCCTGACTAATGCTATTTATATTTAAGCCGACTCGATTTCACCATTTTTATTGACACAGTGTAATATGTAAACACACTGGTAACCTAAAAATGTATGTTTTTGTTGACATTGTGTATGCTTAATTAGAGGTACTGAAACTGTTTCCATATATTGTCCCACAAAACATCCTAAATATCGTGTAATGAGGTCAGTGGCCTAGATTACATGGAATATTCATTTGTCAAAGTCTTGTCAGTTAGGTTTCTTGCTTTCCCAAAAATGCTCATAGAACCCTTGCTACGGGAAAACGAAAAGATCAAGTCACAAACGAGGTTTTGAATAAACATAGAATGATAAGAGGCGTTTTTATGCTATGATATTAAAAGAATTTTTTTAAACTAATTCGAAACTGCAACGAAACGCATTTGTAATTCAATTAATTTCATCGTAAAATTGCCATCCATCTCAATCAAAAACATTCCATATCGCTCTCTCGGCGCTCCATTCGTTCATTCCTTACATTCACTCAAACCGTTCAAATCTGGACTTATTTGTCGCCACAATGCACCACAGTCTAAATAACGAACTTGAATCTGTACGGCCTAAGAATATGCATGTCAATGAGTTTTCTGTTTCAAACCCATGCACTAATAAAAACAATGCTTTCAGCGTTTCGATCACAATAGATTGGTGTGTCTTCCAATTATACGCTTCCAAATCATAACTGACCATTGAAATTTTTGAATGATTGGATCAATATAAATATCGTTTTGACTTTTTGGGAAGAGTTTTGAGCTTTGAGTTTTGAGCTTTACAATGATTTTAGTGTATAGAATGCTATGAACGGAGCGCGCTGATTGAGCGATTTGGAATGCTCATGGGTTTGGAGTAGTTTCAATAATCTTTTTATCTTAACACTGTGGTCCAACGATACCTTCCTCTTGCAGAAAATAATTTGACCCACTGCGTTTAATGAAATACGGTCGACAGTCATTTCAGCACTTTGATAGATATTATCATACCAGGATGGCTTTCTCGAATTATGGCGACCTTGTACCACTTTAACTGGTAATTCTTATTTCGGCTAGTAGTCTGATAAAGCTGTGATTTGAATATTAAACGGTCATTAATAATAATTAAAGATTGCAAATATGATAGACGCGAAGTGCACGACTCTGTAAATGCAAAATGCATCAATCATTTTCTAACTTCATAAATGAGAAACACAATAATTGCATATTGATTGTGTTACAAACCTTTTCTTCGTTTTGGATTCCAAATATTATTTTGGGACAACGAAAAACGTGTACTTTCATTTTTTTCCAGTTGTAGATAAGAACATTGCGACCTCCCAACGAAATAATGTTTCTCTTATTCAAACGTTCTCACACACAAAACCTGTTAGTATGTCGATTCCTGTCAATATATTTTTGTAAGAAAGGGTTTTTCTTAAAGTTAAATATTTTGATTACTGTTTCAAAATCTACATTATTTGAAAGCGAATTAAAACGTGTAAATAACTATCAATTTCTTCCTTTAACCCAATTTCTGACATTCAGTTGACATTCATCTTGAGTTACATCTTTTTCGCTTTGGCAGTCCACTAACTTTACCTTATAATTATCCAGTTAAGAACTTTGTGAAATTGACAAGGTGAATGATTTGTGAATGATTTGTGAATGAAATTGGTTGAGTGTAAGGGGCGTTTTTTGAGTGAATTTCAAGGGAGGTAATCAAATATCGCTAATTTTGTTCAAGATGAACAGAATTAGCGATGTTTATTAATTCCCTTTAATGAATTATGCGAACAGGTTCTATAAATAGCTTATTTGACTTTACGATACCATCATATGCTTACAAAATGTAATTATTTCAGTGAAATCGTGGACTTTATCTCCTGATCTTTATATTAAATCTATGTTTTAGATTACATTTTTTCGTGATTTTGAATGGTTTAAGTGAGTATTTGGAATGTATGAATTGAGCGCTGACTGAACGATTTAGAATGGTTTTGATCAGAATTACAGTAAATTTCACGATGTTATTAACTATATGTGTTTTTCTTTGTTTGTTTGCTTTTCTTTTTCTTTCTCGCCTTTTCTTTCTTTCTTTCATAGTTTTAATTGTGATAAATGTTTGTTACTTAGCACAATGAGATTTGTACAGCGAGGAGCGAGCAATTGAAAACAGTTGTCATTGGAGCCACATTCGACTAGTACTCATTACGTGTCTTAATCGAAAGATAATCTTGTCTTAATTGGAAAATAAACTTGTATTTGCAGACTGCAGGGACATAACACGAAGATCAGGCACAACCTTTTTGCAGTCTACTAATTAGCCGTGCTTTAATTGGTAAGTCATTTTTCTTTTCGCCTCCCTACATTTTGTGAGACATTCAATGGAATAAGTACGGAATGTTGTAAGTGCCATTAGATTGCTCTTAAAAATTTTGTTTTTGCTCGTGAAGCACGACAGCATGTATTATCATTGGGCAATTTAAACTTAGAAACACACTTGAGTTACTAGGGTTTGGTTACCGATCGACTGATCGACGATATACAGTAAAGAACATTGTGAAATTGACAAGATGGATGTTCTATAATATTTGGATTTACACGGAATGAGTGTCCAGAGCGTGTTTTGAAAGTTGTGCAAGGGAGATAAACATAACCGATAATTTCGTCCAATTGGAAAAAAAAATATCGATAATTTTTAACCTCCCTTTAATAAAACCTACGTACAGTTAACAACATCGAAAAATTGACAAGGTGAATGATTATAGAATGATAAAGAAATGAAATTGAATGAATGTGTGGAGCGACTTTTGAGTGAATTTAATGAGAGGTAATCCAGGAATTGCAAATTTTGTTCAGGATGAACAAAATTAGCATTATTGATTACCTCCCTTTAAAGAATATGCATACAAGTTCTATAGATAGCTACCTATTTCTTCAAAAACCTGTCCGAAGCTTAAAATTTCAATTAATTAAGTTAAATCCCTATTTTTTTCCGCAGCTATTTTTATTTTGAACGAAGTTGTTGTTATATGTTTTTCAGTGAGTTTGGAGCGTTTTTGAATTGTTTGAAGGAGTGTCTAGAATGAATGAATGGGGCGCTGATTGAGTGATTTAGAATGGTTAAGATTAAGTTAAATGTCAATTTCACGATGTAATTAATTGTATTTTCCTGATTTGGTGTCTTCGGGGTAAAAAAAAAACTTTAATAACAAAACCAGCCAATAGAATCAAAACAACTCGACTCGCCTTGAGTGATTTGAGTAAGTGCATGGAATGAATGATTGGTGTGTTTTGTATGATAGTCTTGACATCGTACGATTTCATTTTCTACAGCATATGTGATCATTTAAATCCAAATATTCACACAATCATAAATTAGGTACCCGTTCGGCGATCGCAAGGTAATCGAGCGATTCCAACACGGAGAGCTTGCGATTACATGTAGTTAGCTAGATCTACTATTGACCGTAGCAAAGCATTGCACTTTTACCGTACAGTTAGTAACATCGTGAAATTGACATCCACCCGATTAAACCATTATCACTCGCTCGCTAGACGCTCAATCCATTCATTCCACTCACTCAAATCACTCATTAACCGAAATCGGTAGAAAAATTTCGAAATCGATCAACTTTTGATTGCAATTTATCAAATTATACTACGTTTATTTTGGCTGGTGTCGATTTTATAGCGTCCAACTGGTTCGTGAAGACACACAGGCTGGAAAGTTTGGAATTTGTTCAAAAAGAGGTAATAAATGTTGCTAATGTCGTCCAAGTTGGGCGAAATTAGCGATATTGGATACCTCTCTTTCATTTCACTCAAATTGCGCTCCACACACTCATTCAATATAATTCCCAGTTCATTCCAAAACAAACAACTTGTCAATTTAACGATGTTTGTTACTGTACGATATCACAACGGCTAAAGCCCCCGCAAAATCGTGCGATGATCGCACAGTTATGCGCATGCCGCCGCACATGTCACGCCAGATTTTGGGTTTACGGCGCTTTAAAGGCTCCGTAGGGATTTTCTAGGCCAAATGTTATTTGGCTTTAGCTAATGCTACAAAGTGTTTTTCTACATCGACTAAACAATGTCTTTTTTGTTAATTACATGTACATGTACGTTAATCGCTTGATTCTGTGATATCGTTAATGCAGGCTTTGATTTGAATCGACTAAAATTTTCTGACAAAAAACAAAAAATTGAATATTTCAAAATTAAACGCTTAAAAGTAAAAAGGCACGTTCAGTCAGATAAAATAAATAACAAGAAATACATATTGTTATGTGAATATGGCATTATGAAAGACTTTTTAAAAAATCCCCACAGATGAAACACACGAATAATACAATATTTCGTATCCAAAACTTAATAAACAGCGTGCGTCCATAATTGTACTTTTAACTTGATTATCCACATGCATTAGTGCATCCAAACTCGTTCAGTATTAAGGGATGCGGCTGTTTTAATTAACATCCCCAATATTTGTCCTAATAAAATGACGTTATTATTAGCCGAGGGCTTATATGATAGATAGTCGATAGATTTTGAAATAATACGGGAGAGCCTGTATTATGCCGACTGTTTGGATTTCATACAGTTAACCAAACCATGAAGTTAACAAGTCGAATGATTTTAGAATGACTTCTGAATGAAATTGAATGAGTGTGTGAAGCGAGTTTGAAAGGATTTTTAAGGGAAGTAAAACATAATCGATTGTTACGAAATTGGCGATAATTTTACCTCCAATTAATGAAACATTCGTGATTTTCTCATTTTGAGACTTCACAGATACCGGCCATTAACTTCTTAAAATAATTCGATCGATTTAGTTGAAATGTTGACCATTTGGAACGGTTTCGAAGCGTAATTGATCGATTTTGGATCGTTTTTGAGTGATTTGAGTGTGTGCTGGAAAAAGGGGATCAGAGCATTGAGCAAGAAATTATGAATGGTTTTGATCGAGATGAAGGTCAATACCACGTTGTGATTTACTGTATTATAATATTCAATCGGAGACAAATGTACATAACTTATTTTTATTCAGCATTAACATGCTGCTGAAATTGAAATTTGTTTTTAGCGAATTGCCAATTTTACGATCAGTTAAAATTACTGTATGAGCCTGTGTATGAGGTGTCCAACAATTTCGAATAAACGTAAAGTTAAGGCTCTGACCAGCCTGTGCATCTACACGGTCTGACCAGAGTCTTAACAATGCGTTTTGTAGAGAGATAAGGTCTCAAAGTATCTGTAGATAATCAGGTTACTCTATATTTACAGTATGTGACTGTCTACGCTGCTCAATGTTTGTTCCTCACGCACATTTCAAATTGTCGGCTCATATCCAAGTGCTTCCGAAATTGAGTCAGCAGAAAGCAGGCAGTGCAGTCTGGCCTTAGTCTATACTGTCTGCCAACGTTTTGTGTATATCAAGCATATACCGTTTTAATAACAGAAGAGGGGTTAATGCTACAAGCGTTTTGAAAGGAAAGTCAATAAGCGTCTTTGTCAAGTCTTAGGCGACAAATGATATGACAGCAACGCAAATTCATATGCATTGTTATGATATCAAACGTTACATCGTGATATTATGAAATAGTTCCTTACTCAGTCTTTAATTTGAATTTAAGGTGATACATAAGCGGTATAAGTTAATTAATTAAGTACATGTAATTTGCAGACATTTCCACCCTGAACAACCTGTGCACTCGAGTCACATGGGACACGTTTTACTGAACATCTTACGACCATTTTTGCGTAGGTCAAAAATAGCAGATACTGCTACAGTAGTGGCTAAATATGGAATTCCGCCGTGCATCACCTCATTGAAATCGTCTTTTAAAGACGATTCCAATGAGATATTGCAAGGCAGAATGTAATAATAAATGAAAACATCAGGTACGATTTAATTCAGACTTTGACTTACGATCATTTTTTCCGTAAGATATTTAGTAAACGGGTCCCTTAATCGGACCGGCACTTTTCTCGCTACCCAGATAGCCAACTCTTCGCGAGACGAGTCACAATGATGTCTCATTCGTATTTGGCTGACCCTATTCCACTCTGTGATACCAAATTGATCTTCTCTTTACCATAAATGATTCCGTCTAGTCGGGATTGATTCTCTCTCCCATCTGACAGACATTTCTTCTACAGACTTTTTGACATTCCA
Organism: Fragum whitleyi; assembly: GCA_948146395.1. NCBI lineage: Eukaryota > Metazoa > Mollusca > Bivalvia > Cardiida > Cardiidae > Fragum > Fragum whitleyi. Next base: position 34,122,630 of record OX411555.1, read on the forward strand.
TAGATTTATCATTGAGATGTACTTAACTGAATTAGTTCTAACTTGTGCTATCCAAATAAAGTTTACAGAAGTATGGATAGGGGAAAGTAAATAAGCCTTTAGGACAAAGATAATTTAACAATAACTAAAGAAGAAACTGTTACAAAACATTATGTTTTAGGATCTCATTTGATTTTTTTCCTTTGAGACTTTTCAATGAGTTCCCTCTTAATAGTGTATTTGAAAATAAAACATTTTGGAATATTTTTATCTCCTCGTAACTATAACTCGGCGTATACAATTTGTGTGTTTGTTTTTTCAAGAACATGTGCGTTCTGCACTTCCTGAGGCTTAGAAGTGTCTATTTGCTCTTTGTGACGATTGTTCAGTTCACAACATCGTGAAATTGACAAGGTGAATGATTTTGGAATGATTTCGGAATGGAATTGAATGAGTGTGTAGATTGAGTTTTTAGTGAATTTCAGGGGGGGGGGGGGGGTTATTCCAAAATCGCAAATTTTGTTCAGGATGAATAAAATTAGTGATATTGATTACCTCCCTTTAAGAGAATATGCTTACAAATTTTATAGATAACTTACTATTTCTTCAAGAACCTATTTAACGCTTACAATTTGAATTATGTCAGTGAAAGCGCGATTTTTCTATATCAGTATTTATTCTGAATCACGTTGTTGATTCTTTAAATGGGTGTGAGCGTTTTTGAATGGTTTGATTGAGTGTTTGGAATGAATGAAAGGAGCGCTGAGTGAGCGATTTAGAATGGTTTTGACTGAGGTGGATGTCAATTCTTCGATGTTTTTAACTGTATCGATAATGAAACGATTAACAAACTGACTCTATGATGTATGTTTACTTTTAGCTTTTCAAGTAACGACGATTTGAAGATGCATTTGTAATGAATGAATGGATCGTTGAGGGATCGATTAAGAATAGTTTTGATCGGTATAATGGTCAATTTCACGATGTTACGAACAGTACCCATCCGGCAAAGTCGCAGGGCATGCGTCGTCACATATTTATTGTCAAACTTAATTAAGGTAATACAGTTAACAACATCGTGAAATTGAAAAGGTGAATGATTTTGGAATGATTTAGGAATGTAATTGAATTAATGTGTGGAGCGAGTTTTGAGTGAATTTAATGGGAGGTAATCCTATATTGCAAATTTTGTTCAGGAAGATCAAAATTATCTATATCGATTACCTCCCTTTAATGAAATATGCATGCAAGTTCTATACATAGCTTCCTATTTCTTCAAGAACCTATGCGATGCTAACAATTTCAATTATGTCAGAGAAATTGCGTTTTTCTCTCTCAAAATTTATTTTGAATGACGTTGTTGGTTCTATGTTTTGCAATGGGTTTGAGCGTTTTTGAATGGTTTGAGTGAGTGTTTGGAATGAGTGGATGGAGTGCTGAGTGAGCGATTTAGAATGGTTATGATTGAGGTGAATGTAAATTTCACGATGTTATCAACTGTACATGCAGTAATTTAGACACGTACATGGGATTTTACTACTGCATTAGAGAAGTACACAATCTGAAAATAATAAGAAGTATCGGATTCATGAATACAGTTCCATATGAAGATTATCTTTTTTGTCTAGACGTTTTGATCAGTCTTCAGTATTAATCAGACAAAAGCTATATTTGCTATTTGTTTACCATATTTTTGCACTGCTTTAAAACTAAACGGTTGTAAGGTTTAGTGAAACGAATGATAATATAAAGTGCATAGATTCCCTATTGAGGTAATATTCCGAGAAACTGGTTGAAAACTGGTTGTTTTCGAACATATATAGGTAAAGTATCGGATACATGATAGGAAAATGAAAATTTCACACTCAGAAATTTTTCCATGAATAGCTTTTATATTAATTTGGAGGCAATAATCCAAATTGTAGGAAGACATAGGCCACCTGTGTTTAATTGGTATCGGTCGTGTGTTCAAGATGTCAACATTTTTTAAAGCTTTTGGGAATTGTACCATGTCCTGTGTTAAATCGCTCACTCAGCGCTCCAATCATTTATTTCAAACACTCACTCAAACCATTCAAAAACGCTCAAACCCACTGCAAAACATAGAACCAACAACGTCATTCAAAATAAATTTTGATAGAGAAAATCGCGATTTTTTCTCTGACACAATTCAAATTGTTAGCGTCGCATAGGTTCTTGAAGAATAGGGAAGCTATGTATAGACTTTGTATGTATATTTTATTAAAGGGAGGTAATCAATATAGCTAATTTTGTTCATCCTGAACAAAATTTGCTATATAGGATTACCTCCCATTATATTCACTCAAAACTCGCTCCACACACTCATTTAATTTCATTCCTTAATCATTCCAAAATCATTCACCTCCTTGTCAATTTCACGATGGTGTTAACTGTACCATGTCCTGTGTTCGGATACAGAAAAGTTTTACGAACGTTCTCAATTTATAACCCGCTTTGTATGAGTGTACACGTGCACAGCGGGGTATAATATTCAATCGTTTTCACCATGAACACATGCTTGTCTCGCACCTGAGTGACTGAGTGTGCAAAAACGGGATATATGTTTTTATTAGCTCCACTGGCTGAAAGCCTCTGGGGCTATTGTCATGGCGTTGTGTCCGTCATGCGTCCGTCCGTACGTGCGTCCGTGCGTCCGGTCGTAAACTTTTTCTTTAAAAATCTTCTCCTCAGAAACTACTGGATGAATTTCAACCAAACTTCACAGGAATGATCCTTGGGTGACCCTCTTTCAAAGTTGTTCAAGAAATTTTGATCAAATGAAAAACATGGATTTAATGGGCGTGGCTAATTTCCAAATATTGTAAAAAGTGACTTTTCTCAGGTTCTAATTGATGGATACCAATTAAATTTTACATGAATGATCCTTTGGTGACCCTATATCAGTCTACAAAAAATTATTGTGATCGGATGAAAAATATATATTTTATGGGCGGAGGTCATTTCTCTATATGTCCTATAGTGGAAATTTTGAAAATCATTTTCTCAGAATCTAATTGATAGATATCAACCAAATTTTACATGAATGATCCTTGGTCGACCCTTAATCAGTCTACAAAAAATCATTGTGATTGGATGAAAAATATATATTTTATGGGCGGAGGTCATTTCTCTATATGTCGTATAGTGGAAACTTTGAAAATCATTTTCTCAGAATCTAACAAATAGATATCAACCAAATTTTACATGAATGATTCTTGGGTGACCCTTTATCAGTCTACAAAAAATCATTGTGATTGGATGAAAAAAATATATTTTATGGGCGGATGTCATTTCTCTATATGTTATATAGTGGAAACTTTAAAAATCATTTTCTCAGAATGTAACAGATGGATATCAATCAAATTTCACTGGAATGACCCTTGAGTGACCCTTTATCAGTCTACCAAAAGGTATTGTGATTGGAAGAAAATTTGTTTTTTATGGGCGGAGGTCATTTCTCTATATGTTATATAGTGGAAACTTTGAAAATCATTTTCTCAGAATATAAGTGATGGATATCAATCAAACTTCATTAGTATGATCCTTGGGTGACCCATTATTATGCAGCCAAAAATTATTGTCATTGGATGAAAAATATGTATTTTATTGGCGGAGGTCATTTCTCTATATGTTATATGACGGAAACTTTGAAAATCATTTCAACATTAGTAGAACCATATTAATATTTAAAAATCTAGTCAAAACTTAGATTTTCTATTACAAGAATTTCAAGCCTGTGGAGCGACTCAAGCCATTCATGGCTTTCTAGTCTTTTCTCCGGTACACTGTCGCGCGTTCAGAATGAAAGCGTTAGAGAAATATTTTGTAAATGATACCCTACTTTGTTCGTATTTATTATTTATACGTGAAAAGGCAGGGCATAATTTTCAAAAATTCGAAATTGTTTTAGAAGTATGAAGGTAGGGTAGGTCTTACTACTACAGTAATAACATCGTGAAATTGACAAGGTGAACGATTTTGGAATGATTTGGGAATAATGTTGAATAAGTGAGAGGAGCGAGTTTTGATTGAAATTGAAGGGAGTTAGACCCTTATTGCAAAGTTTGTTCAGGATGAACGAAATTAGTGAAATGTATTTCCCAACTTTAATAAAATATGCATAAAAATTCTATGAACAGTTTCCTATCTCTTCAAGAACCAATCAGACGCTTAAAATTTCAATAATATCAGTGAAATCGCAATTTGGTTCTTGCTTCATTCATTTTTAAGGTAGTTGTTGATATTAAATTTTTTAGTTATTTCGAGCGTTTTTGAATGGTTTGAGTGAGTGTTTGGAATGAATGGAGCGCTGAGTGAGCGATTAAGAAGGGTTTTGATTGAGATGAATGTCAATATCACGAAGTTACCAACTGTAAAGGGCTTCGTCAGCTTAACTGTTACGGAGAAGAAGTTCCTGGTATGTCAATAACAGATATAACAAAATTGGGATTCACTAAAAATTGAATACAATTGAACCGATATTGGCATTGAGTGATGCATAGGATACTTAACAATATGTTTTCTCTGTATAAGATTCATTTATGCATAACTCTTGGTAAGACTTTTCATTTGAATATTCATAATTTTGAGATAATATCTTCTGAATTATACATCTATGTCTTGTAACTATGGCAATCGAAGAACATTTTCATTTTATTTTTTTTCGCAATTTTGCCCCAAGTAAGTAGAAGTGAAAAAGAAAATAAAAGAGAGGGGGAAAAAAGAGATTTGATTTCTATACGAAAGATTTATTTCGGCTGATATAACAAGACACAGTACAATACACGAAAATAACAGTGTAGGGTAACAATAATTAAAGTTAACATTCTATATGTCAAACTTTGCCCTTTTAACCAAATTCCTATATTGTTACCTTAAAACATGAATATGAGGTATACAGGTATATATGTACAAACGAAAAGTTCTGCCACACGGTACAGTTGTTTTGTAATTATTATAACACCCACCCCCTTCGAAGAAGATCGGGGTATATTGCTTTGCACTTGTCGGACGGTCCGTTCGTCTGTCGGACCGTCCGTAGATCATTTTTTGTACGGAGCATAGCTCAAAAAGTATCTAAGCTAGAACCTGAAACTTCACGGGTGGAGTGCAGTGCGCAAGAACAATAACTCTACTCATCATATTTTAGTTATTGTCCTTTTCTTTGTTGATTGACAAAGAAAATGCCATTGACCTGCTCTTATGGGGGCATACACACTGTACACTTTAAGACCTTCTGCGGCTGTTGTTTTACCCGGATGTCATCAATGTGATATTGGATATCGGACATGTCTTTCCGCTGCTAATCTTGTATGGCACATGCTTTTGAGCATAGTATCGTGGAGACGGACGAACGCCAATAAACACTGACACCTAATATATCACAATTTCCATACAGTTAATACTTTGTCTTTTTTGGAATAATTCTGTCTCCGGCTGTTTCGTAATGTTTAGCATTCCTTTAATGACAGGCACCTGGTGAATTTTCGGGCCATCATCCTCCAGCGAAATTGAAATAGCGTTAGGTCTTCTAATTGAATTACGAGTATTCTGATTGGCCGAGGCATATGCTTCGTCCAATCATGACCCTCGATATGAAATTAAATTTGACAGTTAGATAAGATGTGGTATGTGTATACGATTCTACAGAGTTCCTTTGAGTCTGAATTACCTCAATCCCAGTTTTATTATAAGTACTTGATTATTGGATAATTTGTTTGGAAGTGGAAGGAGAACGATAGCTCAGATAGGTAGAATTTTCGCCACCATAGTGCTACAGATTATGGCTCATTGCGATGCATCAAAACTGTAAACTTGCTCGCGTATCATATATCCTTTATCTGTACGTGAAAATCTTTAATTAAAAAAAAAAAAAAAAAAAATAAATCCGTTGCTTTACATTTTTTCTGAGGTCTACCCATGACCAAAAAAACTATTGTTCTTTTAGTCTAGTTGTCTTTTGTATTTGGAAATCTGATTTTAGACTCATATGGAACCATGCGCGAGGGATAATATATATAGATGTACATGTATTTGTTTCTAACAAGAGCGCACCAAAATTACCCCGGGCCAAAAGGTTAGGAGCTGGCGTAGAGCACTGTATGTAAATAAAGAATTAGATCAAAGTAAACAAACATACTTTCACGTAATTTGTGTTTTGGAAATCCCCAGACATCATATAATTAATCCTAGTGTGAACAGGCAGAGAGAAGAATTTTCTGTATGTTATATTTCCCGAATCTCGTACTAAAACACTGAAACTCACACTCATCTCGACCATAACTTTTCCAATTGGACGAATTTAGCAAAAGCAATTTACCTCCCTTAAAAACTGTTCGTAAATTTCTGATTTTGTTCTTCATGGTCAAATACGACGCCTAAAAATCAACATCAGCTAATGAAAGTATACAGTAACATGATCGATTTGATTGAACTATTGATCATAATGAACGATGTCGAAAAGTTTAGCTCACCTGAGCACAACATGCTTAAGGGGAGCTTTAAGGATCACCATTGAGTCCGTCGTCCGTCGTCAATAATTTTAAGAACTTCTTCTCCTGAACCACTAAGCCGATTTCAAGGAAACTCAATCAGAATGTGACCCTTTCTATAAATTGTTCGCAAAATTTTGATTGGCCCATAGAAATGGGCGTGGCAGGGCCGGGCTTATTTTTAGCCCAAAATCTTTGATCGAAATCTCCTCCGAACCACTGGGCCGATTTCAATAAAACTTTACCAGAATGTTCCTTGGGTGACCCTCTTTAAGGGTTGTTCGCGAAAGTTTGATTGGCCTTTAAATGTGGGCGTGTGGTGGCCCGAAATCTTCGAACGACATATCCTCCTAAACCACTGGACATATTTCAATTAAACTTTTCGAGAATGTTCCTTTGGTGACCCATTTTATCAAAGGTTCGCGAAATTTTGATTGACCCATAAATAATTGCGTGACAGGGCGGAACTTATTTTAAGCCCGAAATCTTTGAACGACATCTCTTCCTGAACCACAGGGCCGATTACAATGAAACTTTACCGGAATGTTTCTTAGGTGACCCTCTACAAAAGTTGCCCGTGGAATTACGTTTGGCCCATAAATATGGGCGTGGCGGGTGGGTCTTTTTTTGAGCCCGAAATATTTAAACGACAGCTGCTCCTGAACCAGAAAGCCAATTTCAATGAAACTTTACCAGAATGTTCCTTGGGTGACCCTCTTCAAGAATTGCTCGCAATTTTTGATATGCCTATAAATATTGGCGTCGCAGGGCGGGGCTTATTTGGATCCCGAAATCTAGGAATGACATCTCCAACTGAATCACTTGGCCAATTTCAATGAAACTTTGCCAGAAAGTTCCTTCGGTTACGCATTTCAAAAATTGCGTGTGTGATTTTGATTGCCTTATAAATATGGACGTGGCTGGGCGGGGCTTATTTGGAGCCCGAAATCTTTGAACGAAATCCCATCCTGAATCACTTGGCCGATATCAATGAAAATTTACTTGAATGTTCCTTTAATGACCCTTTTCAACAATTTCCCGCAAAATTTTGATTGGCCCATTAATAAGGGCGGGCTTATTTTAAGTTCCCTCGGTAACGAATAGGTGGGCAAGTTTTTTTCACTTTAAATTCTTTGAATAACATCTCCTCTTCAACAATTAGCCAAATATGCATGAAACTTTGCTAGAAAGTTATTTGGGTGAGATCCACTGGACCAATAAACTTCAGGAGAGTGGTTTAGGGCCATTCTGGCCTTCTTGTTTAAATGATTGGAGCGCTAAGCGAGTGATTTTGACTGGTTTTGAAAGAGATGAGTGTCAATTTCACGATTTGATTAACTGTACATATAATCTAGTTTACACGTCATGTTTTCATTTTCGTAAAATATAAGTCCTTTCTAACTTAAAACATTTTCAACAATACTGAATTCCGCAGAGGAATATTTATTTGTACCAAATTGCATTTAAAACATGATATCTTCAACGACCATTTCAAATTCCATAAAAAGCTTTCTTTCAAAAATTTGACGAAAGATTACGAACAAAAAAAATATCTTGAAATTTGCTCCGAAAGTTAGACGTTAAATGAAATGGCCCTAGTCTGATTAAACTAGCAACGAAAAGTTAATTGCAGTTTCATAGAGTTTAACGTTCACTCAAGATAGATTAATGGGCAAAAAACTGCCATCAATTTTCTCTGAAAATGTTTTAAGCTTGTTTTTTGGTGGGCTATTCTAAAGCGAAGTATCAAAATGTGTAACGCTCGAGAAAATTGTTGGATATACGTAGTGGAATTTTGTATAGGTACACTTTTTAACTTTGTGTTACTGTTGTTGATGAAAATGATGTTTGTCATTTCGCAAACAATCGCATCCTTAGTGAAACATGTAGCACTGTCAGAGGAACAGATAAGAGGATGCCAGTCTGAAATCTTTATTTCGCATCTCAACCTTATGCTGTGGGTAATCATTTGAATCGTCTTGGCGAGGACATTTCAATGACGGCTAACAACATCGAGAAATTGATAAGGTTTATAATTTTGGTACGATTTTGGAATTGAATTGAATGAGTGCAATGGGTCGGTTTTGAGTGAAATTAAAGGGAGGTAATCCAATACAGCTTATTTTGTTTAGGATAAACAAAATTAGCGATGTTTATTACCTCCCTCCAATACAATATGCATAAAAGTTCTATAAATAGTTTCTATCATTTCGAAGACTAATTAGGCGCTTATAATTTCGAGTAAATCAGTGAAATCGCTATTTTTCTCTAGCTGCATTTGTTTTGAATGTAGTTGTCGTTATCTCTTTAGTGTTTTTCAAGCGCTTTGGATTGATTTGAGTGAATGTTGAGATTGAATGATTGGAGCGCTGAGAGAGCGATATAGAATTATTTGATTGAGATGAATGTTTCTTTTACTATGCAACTACCTGTACCCGCAACATAAGATTTGTGTAAGTATAGTTGAAATGATTTAATTCTTAAGTCGAAATACCCTCTCTGTTTGTAGCTCAGGAAAAAACGCAGTACGTAAAAAAAGTCTTAAGTGACATTTTGGGGATCTTTTTAATATTTCTTTCTAACTACATAAATATGATTACCAAAATATGTTTTAAAAGGTTTTTTTTCTGTATCATATTTTTTATTGAAACCAAAGAAGCATCATCATGTAGCTTACTTGTGATTAGAAATCGGATACGAACATTCAGTACTACAAAGTTACATGTAGCCGAGGTATTTTAAATCAAGATGTCGATTACTAATTGGCAGAAAGATGCTGCATAGATGTACCTGCTTAGAAAAGTTGAGGATTTAACGTGGTATGTAATTTATTCTTTTTTATATTCTTGTGCACTAAGTAGATTCATAAAGAACGGCTTGAATGAAGACTGAACTTATGAAATTTTCGCCTCTTTGACTCTTGACAGATTTCTGCATTAGCCGAAAAATTTATTTACAAGCATATGAATCGCAAAAAAGGACAATCTGAGAACGCCGTAAAATACATTTTTGAAAAAGAAAAAAAGAGATACAGGACAGGGCAAGTGGAGGCCACAATTCGACAAAAAAACGAGCTTACACAAGAGGCCAGAATGTTAATTCTAGATGCATTAATTCAGCCAAGTGCGAAACGCGTAGACTCTTGTACGCCATGAGAGCAGTCTGACTTGGACTGGTACTTTTGAAATGCCCAGATTGTCCTTTTTTGCTTGATGGGTCACATATGTGTATTTATCATGTATGAAAATAAAACGTTTACCACTCTGCTCTAGACATTGCGATTACGTTTTCATTTAAATACCTCTATAAAAGGAAATATAGCTCTTTTCTATATTTCAATTTAAAAGAGTAAGACAAATACTGATATCAGATACTCTTTGGATGATACCATTACATTATTTTGTTGTTTCAACCAAAGTGATTAGTATCAAACACGCTCGTAGATTTATGTAGACTTATTTACTAAATGCCATCCAATACGGGCTAATTTTGTAGTTTGGACAAAGGTCAGTGGTACATTTTTTCTGCGTGACAACCTGCAGTAATGGAGTAGAAAATTCCTGACTTTTCGAACGATAATGAATCACCCTCATATGTCGAATGTAAAGGTCATATGTAGGTCTTCGTCCAGGCGCTGCCTTACTTAAGATTGTCCTGTTCTATCATTAATCCCTTTAAGCCAAAAAGATCAAAATACCTGTTTTCGATCATTTCAACCTTTTTGACGTTATCTAAGCGGGGCCAAAATACGCCTCAACACGTACCTTAAATATCTGACGGCGACCTTTAGTGTATGAATCAACGTAGCCGCGAGCAAAGCCCTCTGTTACACAGTTAAACAGTTGCTTGACACATATAAATGGTATTATTTATCAAGCTGGGTTGAATAAAGACACTGCACTCAATGTCTTGTATTCACATTGTATGATTTGGTTCACTTCCCATTTATATTTGGTTCCATAGATTTATAATGTGGCAGACAAATGAGTACCCGACAGTAGTTCATGAAAAAAGGCAGGGAAATAATATAGAACTTTTATGCTTTTGATCTAAGCCCTTATGTTAAAAAAATTAAAGTCGAAAAGTAAAATGCCTGTGTTATTTCAATGCATAGTCTTACCAGCTCTGTGCTCAGAATGACAAACCGGGCAATCTGTTTGCTTTAGCGTGCAATGCAGGGTATAAATTAAAAAAAGTTTGCAACGTTTTTGCCATCCTGAACGCGGGCCTTGGGTCGGTTTTGTGAAAAATAGTACGATCTATTCAGATGAGAAGATCGTAAGACCTTTCAAACAACGACTACCTGATGCTTCTTTGGTGCAACTAGCCAATGTGTCCGATAGTAAATACAACACATTTTCATAAAGTCACAAAATTTATCCTTTGGAAAGCTACACATGGCGTAAGTTCATTTACTTTATTTTATGGTATTCTAAGCAATTATTATGGAAAAAGTGATTGGATTCAAAAGAGGTAATTAGGAAATATCATTTAACTTTTTTTTTTTCAAAAATAGCATGTATGACATGTATCGGTTTAGATTCCGAGGTACTTGCAATAGCGAAGATTTCGGCTCTGGCCAAATGAGATCGACCAATTTAAATATACATTTAACAACATCATGGAATTGACAAGGTGAATGATTTTGGAATAATTTTTGGTTGAAATTGAATGAGTATGTGGAGCGAGTTTTGAGTGAATTAAATAGGAGGTAATCCAATATCGCAAATTTTGTTCAGGATGAACAAAATTAGTGATATTGATTATATCCCTTTAATGAAAACACGCAAACAAGTTCTATAGATAGCTTCCTATATCTTAAAGAACCTATTAGACGCTTACACTTGAATTATGTCAGTGAAATCGCGATTTTTCTTTTTCCAAATTTATTTCGAGGACGTTGTTGATTCTAAATTTTCCATGGGCTTGAGCGTTTTTGAATGGTTTGAGTGAGTGTTTGGAATGAATGAATCGAGTGAAGAAATGGCGATTTAGAAAGGTTTTGTTTGAGGTTGATGTCAATTTAACGATATACTTGTAGCTTACTGTACGTGACTCGTACGGCATCGGGTAGAAACTCTTCCTAATTTACTAAATCTAGAATAAATTTTCTTCCTTCCTGTTCAAGAATATTCAAACGAAGCCTGCGGTTCATCTTTAGTGGACCAATCTTTTTTTTCCATAATTTTTCAAACGTTTATTTTACAGAGTTCGCCGAAAGTTTCTTTTCCCGTGGTTGTCCAAATAGGAATTCACGTTATCATTGATGTCCTATTAAACGATGATGAAGATTTTTACATGTTACTAGATCATAGTAACAACCAGCGCAACTTTGACCTTAACGATAAGTGATTGACCTCTGCCTACTTCTGTCACGTGAGGTACCTACTCATGATGACCGAAAGAAAATTTGTCTCGCATGAAAACTGCGCTGGATCCACCATTTTGTCTGTTATCGGGGCAAGTGGCTTATGAATATTAATTTCTTACTTACCCAATTTTTAAATGTCTAAGCTTTAATGACGTTCGATCTTCATGTGCGGATCGTGATTCTTTCTCAATGGGGAAGTGTGAAGGGGAGGGGGGACCCAAAATTGCAATTTGTTTTGAAATATTCTCTAATGGATGTGTAAAAATTAAATACCTGTGGTCGACACTTTGACGCAGTTGGTAGCGCACCAGCCTTCCAATCTTCAATCATGGGTACAGTTAACAACATCGTGAAATTAACATGGTGGACGATTTCGGAATGATTTAGGAATGGAATTGAATAAGTTTGTGGAGCGAGTCTGAGTGAATTTAATAGGAGGTGATCCAATATCGCAATTTCTGTTCATTTTGAACAAAATTTGCGTTTTTGATTACCTCCCTTTAAAAAATATGCATACAAATTCTATAGATAACTTTCTATTTCTTCAAGAGAGTATTTTGCGATTTCAATTTGATTTATGTCAGTGATATCACGATTTTTCTCTATCCACCTTTATTTTGAATGACGTTGTTGATTCTATATTTTTCAATGGGTTTGAGTGTTTTTGAAATGTTTGAATGAATGAATGAATGGAGCGTTGAATGAGCGATTTAGAATGGTTTTGATATAGGTGAATGTCAATTTCATGATGTAACTATCTGTTTTCGTGGGTTCGATCCTTTTCTGTGAAACAAATCTTTTCCGTTATTTGGCACTTACTTATAGGTGGGATAATCGTAAACATACAAAAAGGATGTTTTGATAAATTAAATTCGTGAAACTGATATTCATCTTAATCAAAGCCTTTTCAAATCGCCCACTCAGCTCTCAATTCATTCATTAGAAACACTCACTCAAACCATTCAAAAAAGCTCGAAATAATAGAAAAAGGGTTCGATCAACAACTACACTTAAAATAAATTTGGATGGTAGAAATCGCGATCTCACTGAAACAAATGAAATTATTAGTTTCTTGTTGTTTCTAGAAGATATAGATAGCTATTTATAGAACTTTCATGTATATTTTATTTAATACAGGTAATAAATATAGCTAATTTTGTTCATCCTGAACAAAATTAGCGATATTGGATTACCTCTCTTTATTTCACTCAAAACTCACTCACCGCTTTGATTCAGTTTCATTCAAAAAACATTCTTCTATCATTATGTTTGTCATTTTCACGATGTTTTTGACTGTAGTACTGGGACAAGATGTACCAGAGATACAATGTTATGTGAGATACTACTGAAACTATTTAAAGCGGTGCTAAAAGCCTTTTAAAATGCTATAATTTCAGCTTGATTAAAACTTAATGTACCTGATTTAGCCCGCCAATGACCAATTTGTCTTTGGTTCTCAGACTCTCCGATTTGATAACTAATTTTTTGCCAAAATCCATTGGGATCAAGATTCTCGTTTCCTCTCAAAAATCCGCACATGGTCTAAACCCATCATACATGTAACCCAATGCTGTATTAATTCATGACTCAACCAAAACATTTAACATTTGATTCAAAGTTGATTCAAAAAGTAGTGATCATCATATCACTTTTAACGTCGAACTTGACATAGTTTGAATTGACCCATACAATGTAATCAGGTTGTAATCTACATTATCATGATAAGATATGCTTCAGAACTCTATGGTCTGAATGTCTTTCACAGTCAGAGTTCATATCTGGTAACTTTGTTAATGCATTCTTAGAATTATCGTCTCTACAAATACAGTTAGAATAGAAATATTAATGTACAGTTAGAAACATCTTGAAATTGACAAGGTGAAAGATTTTGGAATCATTTTGAAAAAGGTTAAATGAGCGATTTTTTTAGTGAAATTAAAGGGGGGTAATCCAATCCTGTTACGTTGTTTTATTGTGAAACCACCATTTTGATATTGAAAGTGTAGTTTGCTAGACATTTTCGTTCTCTTTCATCTGAAAAAACCGGAAATCTAAATTACATGGTCTTAACTTATTGTTAAAATGTCAATCTATGTTGTCTTCTAACACTAGCACTACGGATAGCAAATATTTTATTTAGTTTTTTTTTCTTTTTTGACAACCCTGGTTGATCTTCCGAAATCGTATAAAATGCCAATACACTGCATAACTAGACAATGTGCAGTTGGTTTATGGGCGAAATGTTTATAAACTATAGCGATATTGAAAATACATTTCAATTTATAGAAGTGCTATTTCATTTTATATAGAATATAACTATGTCAAAGCATGTATCGTTTCTTTTGTGAGTATGTATACTTATCAAAGAATTGTCGGTCATCGACAAGCTACATTTGTAGGGTATACTTTTGAAAAATAGTTTATCCTTATATGATGAGATTCGTGATAAACGCCGTTTTTTGCACCCAGTAACAAAAATCATCCCCTGTTTTTGCTATTTTAGTATTTTGATGAATTTGATAACATGCGCATGCTGCGATACATAATTAATACCCAGTTTTTGCTGAATAGTTTAAACACAATATTAACAGCAACTTGTTTCGTTGTAAAATTGTTTTTAACTCGGTTTCTTATGCGAGATGTATGTCTTTTTTGCTCTTTTGGATTATCGATATTTCTCAGTATATTATAACTTGTCAGTTCTAGCAACGAATAATCTGAATGATGCAGCTTTCGGATTGAAATTGAACGATTGAGAAGAGCGAGTTATGAGTAAAAAAAGATGGTTAGATTATATATAGTAATACAGTTAACAACATCGTAAAATTGACAATGTGAATGATTTTGGAATGAAATTGAGTGAGTGTGTGAAGCGAGTTTTGAGTGAACTAAATGGCAGGTAATCCAATATCGCCAATTTTGTCGGGATGCACAAAGAATAGCGATATTAATTATCTCCCTTTAGTAAAATAAGTTTACAAGTTCTATGAATAGCTTTCTAATTCTCAAAGAACCAATCAGACGTTTATAATTTCAATTATGTCAATAAAATCGAGATTATTTCCTAGCAATTTTTATATTCATTATAGGTGTTGATCTTCTCTTTTTTAGAGATTTTGGATCGTTTTTGAATGGTTTGAATGAGTGTTTAAAATGAATGAATGGGGCGCTATACGAGCGATTTGGAATGGTTTTGATCGAGATGAATGTCAATTTTACGATGTTTAATGTATATGATGAATTGCACGGCGTTCGTTACAGCAAGTGGCAAGTTGTACGTCATCCAAGTTCTGAAGACTGTTCAGGGCACAGAGCAGATGTGTTTCTTCAACAATAAAAATGCGATGCAATAATGTTATTGGAGAGTATAAGCCTAAGGCCCTTGTTTCAGAATATAATGCAGGATTTTCATGCAAACAAAATGTAAAGTGTATCACAACATATCGATCAATATACAGTAGATATCTTTCAACGTTGCGCCCTTTTTGCATAAATGGCAAGCTCTTTAACCCATTAGTCGAAAAAGAACCATTTGAGAAATTCTTAAATTGTTGACTCTAGTCAGACTGCGCGGACTGCACAGACTGACTAACGTCAACACTTTGCGTACTGGCTGATTACCTAAATCTAGAATGATCAATTTACCTTTCTGAGAAAGTTATTTTGAATTTGACCCCCGGTTGACCTGTACTTGAACCGATCTCTCTTTCAAATATTTATTTTACGGAGTTCCTTGGTTGTCCTTTTTCGTGTGGCGGGTTTATATGTTTATAAATATAATTAGAGAAACAAGATAAAATAATTACTACAGTTAACGACATCGTAACATTGACAAGTTGAATGATTTTGGAATGCTTAAGGAATGAAATTGAATGAGTGTGTGCAGCGAGTTTAGAGTGAAATTTATGGGAGGTAATCCTATATTGCAAATTTTGTTCTGGATGAACAAAATTGGCGATATTGATAACCTCCCTTAAATATAATATGCATACAAGTTCTATACACAGCTTCCTATTTCTTCAAGAAACTATGAGAAACTAACAATTTGAATTATGTCAGTGAAAATGGGATTTTTCTCTATCAAAATTTATTTGAATGACGTTGTTGATTCTATATTTTTCAGTGTTTTTTTTCGAATGGTTTGAGTGAGTTTTTGGAATGAATGAATGGAGCGCTGAGTGAGCGATTTAGAATTGGTTTGATTGAGATGAATGTCAATTTCACGATGTAACTTACTGTAGTCAAATAGAAGAACACTCAACAAAATATTAAGTAATGACACATAATTAGAATGTATCGCTGCAACCGAAATATTTCAACGTTACCTCCCGCGCTCATGCTGAGCAAAATAATGAAATGCTCGAATTACTTCAGGAGAAGTTTTTGCTAATTATTACAAAAGTAAATGAAGTATTACAATCGGTTCTTTAAATATTTCGATTTGTTTTCATTTAACGAAATCTTATTAATATATCATTTAATAAAATATTTAATCATGCATTTTCAAATGTAAAAATCCGCCACCGAAAAAGTTGCTTTTTAAGGGCTGCCAATGCATACTATTGTACAGTTGTTTCTTAATCACGCTTCTTATTTTATAGTTTATAACAAAAATCAAAGTCATAATAAAAAGTAATCATAAATAACTTATCTAATAAGTTAATATCCTTCATGTATATGAAACAAAACGACTTTGGAACAATTGCATATCGGCACCATGATACACATGTATACAGCCCCTATCCCTTCTAGACAAGTAACTATTTTCCAGGAGACCTCTAGAAATCACTTTAGGGAGGCCCGAAATGTAATGCAAAGCTATATAGTGGAAACTGTTCATCAACCTTTGCCGAAAAAAATCTGCCCTGTCTGCAGTCCAGGAAATGCCTATTATGCAAATTACGGAGGTCAAAGGTCATCAAGTGCATTTGCACTATTACAGCAATATATAGCTATAAACTGATTGTTTTGCGGCTTTGTTTGATGAATAATTGACTGAAATGGTTCAATAATGATTCAATTCTATAAAACAAACGTTAACACAAACAAAAAGGAGCATTTTGGAGTCTTTGTTGAAATCAAAGTACTGAAAGCACTATCATTTTAGGCTTTAAAGTTTTTTTGCATTTTGTTCGTTACAAAACTGACTCAAAACACGGTTTTCCATTATGTTTACTGATTGTTAAAGTATTCAAGATGATTTGATTTTTTTATCATCATTTGTAATATAAACTAGGAACATTTCTACTTGATACATATGCATACATGTATTTATTGTAGTCCATATATATAACTATTGACATTAATTCCGACGACATCGGATTATCCTCATGAAAAAATTTTTGAAACCTGTTGAGTAAATTTAATAAAAACATATATATGGGACCCGTCACACTATAAGGGACCATCTGGGAATTTTGTAAAATAGACATTTGAAAAAGAAGTTGATTCCAATACATGTCAAGCAGAGCTTTAATTTCAAACATTTTTCACGGGTAGGTAGAGTGATCATTCTAGATTCAGAAATATAAGAGTGAAAAAAGTTTTGATCCTAGTCAGTCTACTCAGTCCGCGCAGACTGACTAGGATCGACATTTTATGCGCTTCCTAGATGGTTCCTTTTCGCATGAAGGGTCACATGTTGTAATTTGTTGGGGTTTTTTTTCTGACACATATGTAAATAGTATTTGTACGCAAACAGTGAGTATTTTAGATTATTGTTTGAAACATAAATAACCTGAGCACCTTGGAAACTTAATATTTCTTCATCAGAAGGTCCCATGTTGTAAATATAACTTCATATGCAAAAGGTACCCCTGAGTACCTCCATAAAATGGTATTAAAACCACTCCAATGGTTACGTTTTTTGTCTCCGTGGCTTGACATCACTCAACACCAATATACCATACGAAGATGGCATTACAGCATGCAAAGAAATTCGAAGCACAAGGGATATAAAAAAGGCCCACATGCTGATTCTTTTGTGAATTAGACTTTTAATTTATCAATCAATGAGTAAACGGTGCAGTAAAACAAATCAATCCAAAGCCAAACAGGTTTGATGCTTAATTGAAGATCTATTTAGTTGTATTTTTGGTTGTTGTTGTTGTTTGGTTTATTTTTGGTATTTGAGACTTGGGTCTATTGGCCTAGCCGATTGCATCTTAACAGATCTTATGGTCGATGAACCTTAAGGTTAACGGTTTCTGTAAAACAGCGCGATGATCGCATTGATATTGTACTGTTATTAAGGACATTGTGACATTGACACTACTCAAATTCATTCTGAATCACTTACTCGCTCTTGGTATTCAAAAGCATCTCAATAAAAACGCTCCCAAATTATTCACAACGTTCTGGAATTGCTCGTAATCGATTCGAAATTAGAAGCACTCCAATCATTTAGTGATATCATTGACCAGTGTGGATTTTGAAAAGTTTGATTGGTATGTGAAGACAACAGTTTCAACCCAAAACGTTGAATACATTCAAAAGTCACTCATCCCATTCATCTCAATCCTAAATCACCTTTAATCGTCAATTTCACAATGTTAGTAACTGTAGGTCACCGAGGGTTAAAGGTTAACAGGTGCCCTACGGACCACATAAGGCAAGTGTTAGCTAGGCTAAATGGAAGGTCAATATTCAACTTTATCGCATTCAAAAGAGAGTATACAGAACAAACTTTATTTATTCATTCGTTTGATTTTTAGCTTAACTGGCCAAAGGCCAGAGAGCCATTGTCATGGCGGTTCGCGTGTGCGCCCGTCTGTCGGTCTGTCCGTGCATAAACTTTTTCTGTCAACATCTCCTCCCAACCAATGGGCGGATTTTCATGAAACTTGGTAAAATGTTCCTTGGGTGACCTTCTTCTAAATTTGTTTAAGAAATTTTGATTTGACTCCCAAATAAGCGGCTTGGCAGGGCATGGTATTTTTCCACTGTGAAATCTTTAAAAATCTTCGCCTCCCAAACCCTCCAGCCAATTTCAATGAAACTTGGCATGGATGTGACCCTTTACTTAAATTGCTCCAGAAATCTTGATTGGCCAATAAATATGGGCTGGTAGGACGGGGCTAATTTTAAGCCGAAGTCTTTGAATGACATCTCCTCCTGAACCAATGGGCCAATTTTAATGCAACTTTACCAGAATGTTCCATGGATGACCCTTTTTAAAAACGGTTCATGAAATTTTGACTGGCCCATAGAAATGGGCGTGGTAGGGTGGGGTTTATTTTGAGCCTGAAATCTTTGAACTACATCTCCTGCTGAACCACAGGACCGATTTCAATGTAACTTTACAAGAATGTTCCCTGAGTGACTATTTCCAAAAATTGCTTGCAAAATTTTGACTGTCTCATAAATATGGGCGTGTCAGGGTGGGGCTTATTTTGAGCCTAGTATCTTTGAAAGACATCTCCTCCTGAACCTAATGTTTAATAAGATGGGTAAAGGGATACAGGTTCATGGTGATTGAGTTTTTTGGTGCAATGTTGGTCAGACGCAGTTATTATTATAAAATAAGTCTTAAAAGACTTCAAAGTATTGTTTTCATTCGAAGTTAGCTTTATTTAATGAAAGTCTTAAGATGTTAAAGCCAGTGGATCGATACAGGCCCTCTGGGACCTCTTGTATTACATTATCATCATTGTTACTTTATGAAACCTTCAACTAAGAAAAAATGGGTGAACTGCACACGATCCATCCACACTGTTTTCCTGATGTCGGCAATATTACAAGCCTACCTCATTGAATTATTTTGTTTTATCGTCGTCGGTTGTCAAACACTCGTTACTACAGCCATGTTTAAGCTGTATTTCTAATGTTTTGGTCCTCCAAACAAAATAATGACAAAATAAAATAAAATAACCCCTGTTTCCCTGTTTTGCTTGCTTAAATACAGATCTTCATTCGCCTTTTTAAATTCTTTGTATAATATCTATAGTTCAAGGTGCCTCTGTTCTTATAAATTGAATTAGCATTGTTACATACTTCTCACAAAATTGATCTTAAATACACCTATGTGTTCTTTTTCTGACATACATAATACCATACATTACTTATTATCTAAAATTTCATCAAAGAACCCATTCTTCTTTTTTTTTTTTTTTTTTATTCTAGTCCTTCTTATCTGTCACGGCTGCCTGATCTAAAATATTGTGTCACAAACTTATTTTGAATGTTCCGATTTACAAAATTAAAATATTTCTAAAAAAGAGTATAAGTAGGCATTTATATTACTTGAATATATTACTTAGGTCTGTAAAAATAATTCCATAAAGACTGCACAAAGCTGCAAAAGTGTGACCGACGTAAATTAAAAGCGCGACGCGTTATTGATGCGAATAAACACAAAACGATATTGTCAATGTTTATTTCCTATGTCAGTGTTTGGGATCCCTACAGTTGCCTCGACAATAAGGGAATAACTATTAAATAAGCATAATGACACATTTTTTTATGAACTATATTGGATCTGAATGCCCTACAAGGTGTGAAATTTAAATGAAAATTGTCAAGCATTTTTTTTTTCAATTTTTAAAATTTAGTACAAAAACTTACGCTAAATTCGGGGAAAATATCCTTTTTTTCTAAGCCTGCTCGCAGGTTTCTTCATAAGTTCATGCTAGAAAAGTTCATGGGGTAAATTTTAAACAAAGCTTAAAATAGGTATCAAATGATACTGTAATTTCATTGTTTATGGTTTAGATAATTTGATTGAGAAATAATCCGGAATCTCATAGAGAATGTTCTTTGAGGAAATCCCTTACACCCTGAACCTTCGGATCTGTAGAATCTGTACACAACCAGTGCGCCTTTGGACAACGCTTCACAGATTTATCACTCAATAATAGACAAACACTGGTCCAAGATTAAATCATCCAGTAAACTCAGAAAATCATTCCCTGAGGAAAAAGTTGTAGCATTCCGAATACCTTAGTCACTTTGAGACATTCTTGTTAGAGCAAAATTAAGGACTGCGTAACCAATGACTCGCTCAGAATGCTGGACTGTGTAAACCACCGAGGCGTCAAACGTGCATTATCATGGAAGGCACGCGGACGTTCAAATCAAATATTGGCAATGTTACTACAATAAGATATTTAAACAATTGCAAAACTTCAAATGTTATGTACCTCTATCACATGTACGATATGCCACAAACATTTGTGAAACCCAGCAACGCATCAACAAGCGCATGAATTGGCACTGATCCGACTCGAAAACCTTTTAATTCAATAGGTCTATTGCAGAAATTTTAACGAAGTCGACCACTCATTCTTTGAAGTTATCCTGTGTTACATTGAAGCTATCAACAAACGATGTTCATAACTGTGCTATGAATAAATCATCTTTTCAAATTGAAGTACGCCAACAATGGTTTCTTTCATTGCTTTCATTGCTCAGCTCCTAGGGAAACATGTAGATTTTGTTTTTCAACTGCTTATAGTTCAAAGTTATGTTCGATCAATAGACCAAGGGGACTGCCATATATACATTGTAGTTGAGTGTTGAATATACCTATGCAAGATGTATATCATGAATTAATATGTATGCTAAAGTTATATTATATGTTGCTTTTACCCACGCATTCTCCGTTTACAACTGAAGTACTTTTAGTACTTTGATCTTTTATTTTTGACTAATTTGCTGCCATTTTGAAAGTATATAATCATGTGAATATTATTTGCATATGTGCAGTGTTATTATACCACAAAAACATAGATTTAATTTGATCATGTTATAAAGTATACGTGCATTAATACGTTTTTTACTGTTTTGCACTCCGTGACCTTTGACCTCTGTACTGACCTACAAAAGTGATTGTGAATCTGCAGACAAGCCTAGCGATGTTCCTGAGATATTGGGCAAGCAAAATATCATTGTCTGCATCCATTACAAACCGGGCCTCCCTGGTCTAAAAATTTGAGATTGGATCACTAGTCTATTCGTTCACCGTGGAAATATTGCGTATCATTTCATGTACTCTAATATAAGTTTTGTTGACCAATTCAGATTTTATATCTCGACCTCGGTGAGATATGAGTTGCTCAAGAGGCGGGAACTGATTGCTTTGGTCGTAAAGGCGGAACGTAAATAGAAAACTATTTAACGGACCATTGCCTCTTGAGCGATGAATGTATTCGTCAATGGGACAGCTGAGCTAAACTGCATTCAGTGGAGGGAAGAGGTGAAATATTATATGCTTTGGGATGGTGAAACTGATTTTTGAATGTGTTTACTGTCGTGTAAAACGTCTCATCTGATTTGGATTTATGTGTATGGGATTTGAAATGTACAGTTTTTTATAACAAATGAAAAAATAATTTTATTTTATTAAGCGAATTTGCTATAAAAAAAAATGCTCATTTTAGCATAAATGCGTTTATTGATGTAAATAGATAAAAGCTTATTTTAGCATAAATGCGTTTATTGATGTAAATAGATAAAATAGTAGTAAAGAGGAAGTTAATAAAATGGAAATAGTGAAGTTGGTATACAAGTGTCTGTTTGTGCATTTAATTTTTATTACTACTTCGGGAGCGTTAACACGCTTTGAATTTAAAGATTGTGCGTATGTTTTTTTTATTTTTTTTTATCGGAAGTCTTTTTTTTTTTTTTTTGTTCAAATAAAATCGATCATTCCGGTGATTTTATTCTTTGACTTTACAAAATTTCTAGCAAAAAATTAGATAATTTAGTCATTTGACTAGTTGCTCTTCGTATTTACCAAGTATTTCCTCCAAATTTTGTCGGCTGATAAAAGTAAGTTGAGTAGTTGGCTGATTTGAAGATTTCATCTTTGACAATGATATCAAATTAATGAATTGATCTTTATTCAATATTCGATTTCACCCATACACGAATTGATGTTTTCGATCAAACGGTCTTATAGTGTTATCTTTCGTTTTTGGGCGATTTTGAAGATTGGTTGATTAATAGTTTTCTTTCAATTTTCGCGAAAAAATTTGGCTGAAAACTGGGTTTAATCCTCAATCAAAACAATTTGGAGTATGCATCTATTTTTAAGCGTGTGCTTAAAGTTGTCCCGCAAGAAATTTGTCTTATTATGGAGAATTTCTTTTCATTCTTGCTTTATGATATTAAATCATAAGATATTAAGAGAGTATTTTTTTTAATTTCATTTAGATGTGAAGCTAAACACCTCATTAGACTCATGTGTGAATCCGCTTCGCGTATTCATACATTGTGATAAGGTTTTTAGTTTCATACCTCAATGAAATTAAAATATACTCTTCTCAGCTCTTAATGTTTATCAACATTTTGTCAATCAAATTGATCGCTGTTTGACCGTTTAGCATCCGTACAACGAATTCCCATAAGAAATATGTTTTTTATTGATAAATCCGAACAAATTTGCTTCATAATGTTATATTTTAGATATGAAGAGGGTATATGTTCATTTCATGAAGGTATGGAACTAAAAACCTTATCACACTCATGTATGAATCGTCAAACAGTGTGATTAGGTTTTAGTTTCATACCTCCAAAAAAGTCAACAAATAATCTCTTAATCTCTTAATTATCAAAAATTTATACTGTGACTTTATCTGACTGGTATAATGTAGCAATACAGAAAGAATGAGTAAAAGCCCTTCTTGATGACGCGGCTATACTATTATCTAAAACAGCAGCGATACTCCGTCATACCGTGTCAGTGTATAATTATTTGTACATGTAGAAAAAAAGCCGGTGCGATAGACTTGGTATTTGGATCTTACTTTATTTTGAGTCTGTGGGTTTGTGGAAATATTAACTGATATGGTCGATAAGATAATTGGATGTGTCTTTCTTTTTACAAATTCTATTCAAAGATGTCAGGCATTATTTTGAGGGAACATGTATGATATTATGAGCATGAATATCCA
Organism: Fragum whitleyi; assembly: GCA_948146395.1. Taxonomy (NCBI): domain Eukaryota; kingdom Metazoa; phylum Mollusca; class Bivalvia; order Cardiida; family Cardiidae; genus Fragum; species Fragum whitleyi. Next base: position 34,146,383 of record OX411555.1, read on the forward strand.
TTTCTTAATTTTAGAAGAAAACTCTTTCATATAAGATTTTATAAGAGATATTTAGTTGTCGTAAGGCATATCTTGCAATTTTATTATCGAAACAGATATATACGTTGATATTAGAATATGATAGGTGATGCATTACATCAACAAGTTTTCAAGGATACATTAAGCCCGATGATTTTGTCGGAATACTTGAGGCTAGTTCAGGACTAATCTAGAAGGAAAGAAAACATAGCGAGAAAGGAGAGAGGATGAGAGACGTAAAGAGAAAGACAGAGACAAAGAGAGACAGACATGTTGACTTACGAAAAGAAGATTTACAGACAGACAGACAGACAAACACAGAAAGATACAAAAATAGATAGCGCGAGTGAGAAAAAAGGGTTCAAGAGGGACAGAAAGAGACAAAGAGAAACAGAGTCCGACAGATATAAAGAGAGATAGAGAGGGGGACATAGGCAGAGAGTTCGCCAAGGGAGAACGAGAAACAGAAAAAGAGAGAAAGAGGGACTGATGCTAAAATTTATGATGCATGCATGCAGATAGCGAAATAGAGCAAATACGAAATTGCTCCAAAGAGAAATCATTTCATATTTTAAAACTTCGTCTACTACAAGCCAATACAGATTTTCTGAATGCCACAGTCAAAGTATTATCTATATAGGCCTTACAGCAGTGATATTCTGTCATAACGTGTCACTGTTAGTTTACATGTATATTACATGTATGTATGAATATTGAGGCTGGGTGTATCATAGTGCAGAAACGTGAACGAAATGTGACCTGGCATTCGAAAATGGAGTATCTAGTGCGTTCATTGATGTACGTACAGTTAATTACATCGTGATATTGACACACATCGCGATCAAAACCATCCAAATCCACTCGCTCAGCGCTCCAGTGATTCATTTCAAGCACACACTCAAACCATTAAAAACGCTCCAAAATCATTAAAGAAGATAAAATCAACTGATTCATTAAAAAACATAGCTAGAGAAAAATCGCGATTTCATTGACTTTATCGAAATTATAAGCGTCTGATAGGTTCTTGAAGAGACAGGAAGCTATTTATAGAACTTGTTTATCTTGAACAAAATTAGCGATCTTGAATTACCTCCTTTAATTTCACTCAAATTTTGCTCCACTTACCCATTCAAATTCATTCCAAACTCATTCCGAAATCATTCAGCTTGTCATTTTGACGATGTTTCTAGCTGTTTGTATATGTCACACAGCTGCCAAAAAAGGACCATCTAGATTGTCATTAAAGCGCGACCTTAGTCAGACTGCGTGGACTGCGCAGGGTTGCTAGGGTCTGTATTATTCGCACCTTGTTGTCTGTTGGTTCTAATCTTTTTTTTTTCGAATTTGCATGTTACAAAGTTTCAATGTTGTCCTTTTTTGGCGAGCCGGGATATATATATATTAAAGAGATGCATAAGAGCTACTTTCAATTTTTTTCTCTGTTAGCATTTTCTTCCTACTTGAAAGACCTAGCCAGGGTACTCTACGACTTATACAACACGTGAAATATGATCTGCAATCGCTTTCAGTTGATATTGTAATGAAATAAACTGAAAGGACGGAGAAATTTAGGTGTTATTGACTTAATGCATTCAATGTATTCTTTGCCTGTGAAAGTGTAAGGAAGTTACATGTAACGAATTGGTTTTAGTGATTAGTTACACCTATATGAGGAATATCAACCGAATACATTTACTTCCAGGTGAGTCCTTTTTCAGAATGATTCACGTAGATTATGCTAGTGCGCCTAAACCACACCATGCCCATATAAAAGTATGACTGGATGCGTTACCCTTGAACCATTAAGACCGTTGATTCTATATTTTCTTGGAATTAATGCTATATTTTTACTTTCAAAAAATGTTCATCTTCATTCTTAAAAAGGAGTACGTATGCAATACAGACTTCTGTTATCGGAATACGATGTTCTTTTTTGTCTGGTCGCATCCGGGAGTAAAATTCAAGGGAGGTAATAACATATCGATAATTTCGTCCATATTAGCGAAATTTTATTACATCCTTCGCTAATAAGATCTACTTACTTTTCATTTTTTGCGTCTTGACGGACATATCAGACGCTTAACATCCACACAAACCATTAAAATTGTACAACACTTTGATCGATTGAGCGAAAAGTTGATAGTTTAAACGACGTGAGTGAAATTTTGGAATTAATTAAATGGAAAGCTTAGCGAGTTGTTCGAAATGGTTTGGATCGAAATAAGCGTCAATTTCACGTTGTTATTAACTGTACTCCACATGAGTCATCCTAAATCATTCCGGGTCACAAATGTGAGTCGAACAAGGGTTAAGAAATTGTTGCCACTTATCGTGTCCAGATCGTACACATCAAAAATATCTCTAACTTGTCCAAGATAATGAGATACTCAAGAGGTTTTCTTTGTATAGAACCCTTTCCTTACTTTGGAGTCCATTGTTTTGCTTCGTTAAAATATACCATCAGGAAGACATAATTTATCCGGCCTACAAATGGCATTCATGAAAGCATATATAGTTCTCCCGATTTTCTTTTCTTGCTTTATCTATTCTTTTCTGGTAATATCAGTCTTTCTTAAAATCGCTAATTGAGCATTTTATCTATAATCTTCGGGTTTCGATGTTTCGTTTTCTTGTTAGAGAGATTGGTGCCATTTAATGTTTTGAGAAAAGGTGAACATTCGTATACCTAATTACGTAGGCCAAAGGTAATCACAAAAAGGAAAAAAAAAATAATCCTTTAGCGCGATATCGATAGAAGTTTAAAACAGAACTGAAGTAATATCATTTTCTGTCTATATTTCCCCGAATTTCAACTTGTAGAAGCGTTGTAGTTCTGTTGTACGCAACTTTATTCGTCAAAATATAAATGCTGAATTTCAAGATAGTTCTCGTTACATGATTCATTGAAAAAAAAATCAAAGGTAATAACGAATAGAGCCTATACTGTAGCATCAATTGATCATCACCGTATGATTTAGGAGTTAATCGATCAATCACCATGAGATCGATAATTATTGCAGTTATCTCATTCCGAATGACTACCCATTAGATCATTATATATATTTGATTACGGCTTAACGACTTTTATCCTAGATATGATATTAACTTGACACAGTTTCACAAATCGATTTATAATTGGTCAGAATCCGATTGCTGTTCTATTTTTAGTGCATAGCATATCTCTCGAACGTACTGGACTTTTCTTATATTTGACCAATACTCAGGGATCGCCTTTGTTCCTTGAATTGGGGATATTCATTTGGAATTTTAAACTATTCCACAGGTGCAGCAACATTGAATAGCCTAAGTGTTCTAAAAAGGCATTTTAAGTTTCATGTCATGATGATTTTTTGTTGGGTCTTTTGTTATATTTATTGGACAAAAATCATATTGCGAAACAATCGCCTGAGATTTCAAGGGTTCAGTGCAAAAGCATTGTCAATGATTATTACTGTATGCATTTATAGACACTAACAAATGTTTACAGCTGACCCTTTAATCACCAATATTCGTATCCGGCAACTTAATACATGCAATCAGTTCCGAAGGCGACGGTCTCATTATCATTATAGTTGTAATGTTAAGCAGTCGATTTTGGTCAATACCTGTCTTAGTAATCCATAGTGATCACTAAAATAGATTTTCATTGATTCGAAGGCCTGTCATATTAATGAGTTTTTGGAATTGATTACATGTTATATAATTAAAATCCTACATGTATGCAGGAGGCGGTGGCTTATTATTAGTGTTCCTTATCTACGAAAAAAAAAATCTGAATTATCAAACCAAACCAAACCAATTTCTGCGTTCACCAAAAGCACAAGGAATGTTCATAATTGCACGGTCGAATGGTTTACATAAATTAAAGATTCGTTGAAAATAAAATCTGTCTGTGCATTAAAAGAGGAAACGATCGAAGATAAAAGAAAATGGCAATCAGTTTTCTACAAATATTGAAAGTAGATTCTCTTGTAATTGTCAGGATTGAAAACCCCTAAGTGTGTTTGTACATGCACGTTTACGATTAACAAAGTATGAGCCTTCGCGTCATTTTTTAGACATTTTCATATATGCGTAATGTTAAGACTCAGATCAGCTTGCGCATCCAAACGGTCTGATCAGAGTCTTCACAACGCGATCAATAGCAAGGTATGTCACATGAGTCTCTATTCACAATAATTTTATAAAATATATTTTCTATTACTTCGAGATTTCTTTTACTTCAAGATCGAATCAGATGCGTACAATTTCAATTTTGCTAGTGAAATCGCCATTTTTTCTAGCTATATTTATTTTGAGTGTCGTTGTTGGTCTTATCTATTTAAGACTTTGTCCAAATTGATAATGGGTATCATATAGGTTAAAAGTCATTTAACAAAAGGTGGAGGGAAATAGTTATCATTTTTCGCAATATTTTCGACTGCGAAAGTTAAAAAATATTTTAAGTGAGTCAAAATTATTGTTACTTGTAAATAAGATCTTCATGTCGTATACATGTAGTTTTAGCCTTATTTGACAATGCAATGAAAGAAAAGAAAAACAACAAAAAAACTTTGCAAAAATAGAAAGAAACTTGGACAAATTAAGGTAACATAGAGAAAAGAAAGAAAGCAAACAAGAGCAAGAAAATGCTTGTACGATGTTAAGTAAAATATTGTAAAACAGTAAAGGACATGCAATTAACCCAAAGGACAAAAAAGAGGTTCTAAGATTAACAAGAATGTATTTTTTTTGCTGCTCGTTGTTAAACAAATGAATAGTTTGTCTTGCCAATCTCTCCTCATCCTGCTCATTTATTTAGCTTGTTTGACATTGATTTATGACCTCAGCCTCAAATTGCTCGTTGCTCGGGGAAAATGATAACGCTTAGCGACAACATGATACAAATTGGAAGAAGCATGCGAAATGATACATCATACTGGATACTTGGTCTGTATATTGGTTTCGTGTAATACAACGAATACAGAATAAAATAATATGAGCCTGTGCGGGACATTTCAAACAATGTCACATATGAGAAAAACAAAATCCTCTGTCCGGATTTTTTTAAGCCCTCTGTACACAGATAAGGTCTTTTCAGTTGTTTTGACTATTCGACGAACAACTTCTTTAGAATATTTATATACATTTCTTAAATGACCTTGTACGTTGACTAATACATTTAAAAAAAATCAAAGCACTGAAGGTACCGAAAGTTGACGTTTCTGGTGGCATTTAAATTTAAAAGTAGCTAAGAATGTGCTATTGAGTGTTAATGATTGATTAGTTACTTTGATGCACAAATCCACAAAATAGCACAAAACAACTTTATTTATAAGTAACAAATGAAATTTCGCAACAATAGCTGCACGCCCAGTTTCAAGGTTAATCATATCATCGATATCCTATACCTCAAAACGTAGGCATATAAGTTCGCATTGCGTGAGTGACATACAGAGAGGTATCAGCGCAAGTTGACTTAAATGTCGAATCAACAACTACTTTATTGAGCGGCATTAGAATATTCTTTATCTTAATGTAGCGTGTTGCATAAAACTTGAATTGTTAAACGCTGTTTTGTATGTGTTGATTCTTCTCATATTTTCCATAAAAATTGATTAAAATGTTACAAATTTTGAATGAGAAAACGAATCTTTCGCTCAAAAAGTCGCAAATGTTTTCTGTTGAAAAATCTTATTTAGCGGGAATTTTTATCTTCTCTTCTCTCTGGTTATGAATTTAAAGACGGTGAAAGAAAGAAGGGTATATAACATCACACAAAAATGTCGTCTGCTTCTCACCCTACTCGCAGAATCCATTGTTAAATTAGATTGCTGGAATGTTTATATTTTACCCGTTGTCTCTCAAACAGCGGGCAACTAGTTCAACCATTTATTTTTTGCCTCCCTTATACTACGAGAAAACCCAATAGGCGAATCACCGACTTATCAGTAATGAGATTCTTGCGCGAAAGTTCAAAACGGCAGCTGATTTCGCATTTCAAATGAGTTTTTCAAAAATCTAAATATTACATAGAATTCTTGTATCATTCCATTTTTAAAATGCACAGTTGTCTAGCGGAAATAATTCTTGAAGCAAAAAAAGAACCCAAATTGGAACTATTTTTTGAAAAGCTGTTAACATCTGACCAGATTTGTCTCACGCATTAACGCGTAAAAAATGTCCACCAGAAATAATTTACCAATTCATTGATAACTATAATCAATAAGTTATGTTATTCACTAAAAATCGACGCTTTATCATAGTACATTTGAATCGTTAAAAAATCTGTATGTCAAAACTGCTCCTAGAATAGGTTTCGAAAATCTGCAAAGCCCCCTTTTCTTAGATCACGGCTGTTGTGTAATGTGCAACATCACAAATTACGTGCGCCGCCTACATCAGTCATAAAGATAAAAATACGGAAGCTGAAGGTGCTTAATGACGGTTTTATGAGTTAAGGTCAGACCCCACCCGATTTTTGGCCTTCTTTGTTCTATATAAAATTGCTCAACTTTCAGGTGCTGCAGCGCATTCCACAACAATGCGTTTATATATTACGTCACCAGCGCTTCATCTACATTCATTGTTCTATCATTTGAGACTAAAATAACTGGGTCTTTTAGGTTTAACGTTTGGGCTATTCAAGCCAGAGTAAAGGAACCGTCTTTTTTCCACCTATGAAGAGGTCAGTTAATTCAGGCACGCCCACCGTCGCTCATCCGTCCTCCCGGAAAGGAAATCGTGCACAAAAAAGATCGAACCAAGCCTTATATTAAAGAAGAGATGCAAGACTAGCAAAAAATCAAATAAATATGCACGTGGATCACTGTCCTCCACTTCAAAATGCCATTTTCAAGCCGCACTATGTTTTCGTTAAGATCTACTTTTACCATACAACGACCTCCGGAAGTAAATTCCAGTGAGGTCACTCCTAAATTTAAGAGCTTTTTGCATTCCTCTAACTTCTAAACACTTTTGTCAATGCTGGGGGGTATTGTGACCAAAGTTAAGTCAATAAGGTTTTAATATTTGCATTTGTCACTGAAATATGATGATTTTAGGACATGACCTGTTTAGCGAAAAAAGGCAAGAATTCAGAGCACTGTTATTTGTGATGTACCATGATAACTTAATCAAATAATTTTTGGTAAGAAGCCATTGGGAATGATTTCTCAAAGTATAATTTTGAACTATTACTCAATCCAAACTTGTTAAGCAAAAAATGATAAACATAACTTGATTTTGAGGCAATAAAAAGGGGAGTTAATCATTGAAGGTCGAGGTAATTTTAACAAAAAAATCGCAATTTTCACGTTTTAATGCCAATTTAAAGAACTTTATCATAAAAATATGCGCAAAAAGAGTGTTTTCTGTTAAAAGGTATCAAAATGGCAGTAGAAAGAAAAAATAAAACAGACATCTTAGCTTCAAAAATCGTAACTTTGGGGAATCAAATGGTATAATAGCGTTCCCCAGAAATGAAAAGGGGCTCATATAGAGTAAAGGGTGGAATTCAAAATTCCACAATCTTTGCTTAATTTTTCAGGATCTAAAATATCGTTTAAGAGTTTGTGCATCGTAAACATACATAATGTGTAGGAATAACGAAAACCAATCCTCAAAAAACATGTCAAAATAGTCATACTGGGTGTGAATTTAAAAAAGAAATGACAGAGCCCGCTCATTTTAATTTCTTAAAATGCAGTTTTATGTCAAAAATCTCCAAGAAAGCTCTGTTCTATAACAGATATGTTGTATTACAACTCAATAAAAGGTATTAGAAGCCGCAACGGGAAGGAGAAACGTCTATTTTACAACATGGACTTGGGGTACCCACTTTAATTAATATCCATTCTGAATTGGGTGTTAAGGGTTGGAAAATGGGTCTCTTGTATCATTTTGAGCCATGTCGAGAATTTCACTCGCGTGTAGGTATTCAGCTATGACGACTTGATTATTTGAGTAACTGAAACGGAAGATCACTCAATTTACAAGAAACAACTTGACACGATAAAGAGGAGAACATTTTACATAATTGATCATTTTGACTTGTAAGACCCTATGTCTCCACTAGCAAATTAACTTGATTCAAATGCTTTTGTCTCTAATTTGCTTTTTTTTAAAGTGTTTTGAAACTGTCTTATTCAATTGAGAAAACGAGTTGGAAAATGTGTTAAAATGACTCCAAAAAAACGCTATCAAAAAGGACCAGTTCCCTGCGACAAAGTCATGAAAAAACCGTTATCGGGGCAAGGGTTAAGCATTTTCTCACCATTTCTTACTTAAAATTCACTTTTAATTGCATGACTATTGAAAAACAAATGGTTCCCAAGTTTATCAGCATGGAATTTTTGCTTTGAAGTTTTACGAACGCCAGAAAAGTAATATTGAAATGGGCTTCTTTCGCTATTAAACTTACCCATATAGTGAAAAGGGTTTGAATTTCAAGGCAGAAAATGATTTAGAATTAGAAGAAATAGGCATATTTCCTGTTTACTACCAGCAAATGTCTATTTCCAATACTCTGAGCAAAGTAAATTAAAAATTTGCAGCGAGAAAACGATTTTTCGATCACCTTTGTGTGATACCCTCATATTACAAAATCGCAGGTTTTAAATGGGGTAAGGGTTTTTTATGTCCATTCTATCGCATTGTTTACATAATTAATTACATCCACTTGACCAATTAAATTAATCCTTGCTACCCAAAGCGCTAAAACTGACATAATGATAATTTTAGCCTCAACAAAAGTTAAAAAATGCAAGAAGAAATACTTACAAGGAATTTCCTTAATTTTTTTTAAAAATTTAAAAAAATGATTTTAAATCGATAAAATCATCAAAATTAAAATTTCTACACTTTTTGAAACTATTGACAAAACATTACGTCATTTGCAACTATCTGAAGAGGTCAAAATTCGTTTTCTCAAAATCGGACCTTTTTACCATCTAGGTCAGACCCCACCCGATTTTTGGCCTTCTTTGTTCTATATAAAATTGCTCAACTTTCAGGTGCTGCAGCGCATTCCACAACAATGCGTTTATATATTACGTCACCAGCGCTTCATCTACATTCATTGTTCTATCATTTGAGACTAAAATAACTGGGTCTTTTAGGTTTAACTTTTGGGCTATTCAAGCCAGAGTAAAGGAACCGTCTTTTTTCCACCTATGAAGAGGTCAGTTAATTCAGGCACGCCCACCGTCGCTCATCCGTCCTCCCGGAAAGGAAATCGTGCACAAAAAAGATCGAACCAAGCCTTATATTAAAGAAGAGATGCAAGACTAGCAAAAAATCAAATAAATATGCACGTGGATCACTGTCCTCCACTTCAAAATGCCATTTTCAAGCCGCACTATGTTTTCGTTAAGATCTACTTTTACCATACAACGACCTCCGGAAGTAAATTCCAGTGAGGTCACTCCTAAATTTAAGAGCTTTTTGCATTCCTCTAACTTCTAAACACTTTTGTCAATGCTGGGGGGTATTGTGACCAAAGTTAAGTCAATAAGGTTTTAATATTTGCATTTGTCACTGAAATATGATGATTTTAGGACATGACCTGTTTAGCGAAAAAAGGCAAGAATTCAGAGCACTGTTATTTGTGATGTACCATGATAACTTAATCAAATAATTTTTGGTAAGAAGCCATTGGGAATGATTTCTCAAAGTATAATTTTGAACTATTACTCAATCCAAACTTGTTAAGCAAAAAATGATAAACATAACTTGATTTTGAGGCAATAAAAAGGGGAGTTAATCATTGAAGGTCGAGGTAATTTTAACAAAAAAATCGCAATTTTCACGTTTTAATGCCAATTTAAAGAACTTTATCATAAAAATATGCGCAAAAAGAGTGTTTTCTGTTAAAAGGTATCAAAATGGCAGTAGAAAGAAAAAATAAAACAGACATCTTAGCTTCAAAAATCGTAACTTTGGGGAATCAAATGGTATAATAGCGTTCCCCAGAAATGAAAAGGGGCTCATATAGAGTAAAGGGTGGAATTCAAAATTCCACAATCTTTGCTTAATTTTTCAGGATCTAAAATATCGTTTAAGAGTTTGTGCATCGTAAACATACATAATGTGTAGGAATAACGAAAACCAATCCTCAAAAAACATGTCAAAATAGTCATACTGGGTGTGAATTTAAAAAAGAAATGACAGAGCCCGCTCATTTTAATTTCTTAAAATGCAGTTTTATGTCAAAAATCTCCAAGAAAGCTCTGTTCTATAACAGATATGTTGTATTACAACTCAATAAAAGGTATTAGAAGCCGCAACGGGAAGGAGAAACGTCTATTTTACAACATGGACTTGGGGTACCCACTTTAATTAATATCCATTCTGAATTGGGTGTTAAGGGTTGGAAAATGGGTCTCTTGTATCATTTTGAGCCATGTCGAGAATTTCACTCGCGTGTAGGTATTCAGCTATGACGACTTGATTATTTGAGTAACTGAAACGGAAGATCACTCAATTTACAAGAAACAACTTGACACGATAAAGAGGAGAACATTTTACATAATTGATCATTTTGACTTGTAAGACCCTATGTCTCCACTAGCAAATTAACTTGATTCAAATGCTTTTGTCTCTAATTTGCTTTTTTTTAAAGTGTTTTGAAACTGTCTTATTCAATTGAGAAAACGAGTTGGAAAATGTGTTAAAATGACTCCAAAAAAACGCTATCAAAAAGGACCAGTTCCCTGCGACAAAGTCATGAAAAAACCGTTATCGGGGCAAGGGTTAAGCATTTTCTCACCATTTCTTACTTAAAATTCACTTTTAATTGCATGACTATTGAAAAACAAATGGTTCCCAAGTTTATCAGCATGGAATTTTTGCTTTGAAGTTTTACGAACGCCAGAAAAGTAATATTGAAATGGGCTTCTTTCGCTATTAAACTTACCCATATAGTGAAAAGGGTTTGAATTTCAAGGCAGAAAATGATTTAGAATTAGAAGAAATAGGCATATTTCCTGTTTACTACCAGCAAATGTCTATTTCCAATACTCTGAGCAAAGTAAATTAAAAATTTGCAGCGAGAAAACGATTTTTCGATCACCTTTGTGTGATACCCTCATATTACAAAATCGCAGGTTTTAAATGGGGTAAGGGTTTTTTATGTCCATTCTATCGCATTGTTTACATAATTAATTACATCCACTTGACCAATTAAATTAATCCTTGCTACCCAAAGCGCTAAAACTGACATAATGATAATTTTAGCCTCAACAAAAGTTAAAAAATGCAAGAAGAAATACTTACAAGGAATTTCCTTAATTTTTTTTAAAAATTTAAAAAAATGATTTTAAATCGATAAAATCATCAAAATTAAAATTTCTACACTTTTTGAAACTATTGACAAAACATTACGTCATTTGCAACTATCTGAAGAGGTCAAAATTCGTTTTCTCAAAATCGGACCTTTTTACCATCTAGGTCAGACCCCACCCGATTTTTGGCCTTCTTTGTTCTATATAAAATTGCTCAACTTTCAGGTGCTGCAGCGCATTCCACAACAATGCGTTTATATATTACGTCACCAGCGCTTCATCTACATTCATTGTTCTATCATTTGAGACTAAAATAACTGGGTCTTTTAGGTTTAACTTTTGGGCTATTCAAGCCAGAGTAAAGGAACCGTCTTTTTTCCACCTATGAAGAGGTCAGTTAATTCAGGCACGCCCACCGTCGCTCATCCGTCCTCCCGGAAAGGAAATCGTGCACAAAAAAGATCGAACCAAGCCTTATATTAAAGAAGAGATGCAAGACTAGCAAAAAATCAAATAAATATGCACGTGGATCACTGTCCTCCACTTCAAAATGCCATTTTCAAGCCGCACTATGTTTTCGTTAAGATCTACTTTTACCATACAACGACCTCCGGAAGTAAATTCCAGTGAGGTCACTCCTAAATTTAAGAGCTTTTTGCATTCCTCTAACTTCTAAACACTTTTGTCAATGCTGGGGGGTATTGTGACCAAAGTTAAGTCAATAAGGTTTTAATATTTGCATTTGTCACTGAAATATGATGATTTTAGGACATGACCTGTTTAGCGAAAAAAGGCAAGAATTCAGAGCACTGTTATTTGTGATGTACCATGATAACTTAATCAAATAATTTTTGGTAAGAAGCCATTGGGAATGATTTCTCAAAGTATAATTTTGAACTATTACTCAATCCAAACTTGTTAAGCAAAAAATGATAAACATAACTTGATTTTGAGGCAATAAAAAGGGGAGTTAATCATTGAAGGTCGAGGTAATTTTAACAAAAAAATCGCAATTTTCACGTTTTAATGCCAATTTAAAGAACTTTATCATAAAAATATGCGCAAAAAGAGTGTTTTCTGTTAAAAGGTATCAAAATGGCAGTAGAAAGAAAAAATAAAACAGACATCTTAGCTTCAAAAATCGTAACTTTGGGGAATCAAATGGTATAATAGCGTTCCCCAGAAATGAAAAGGGGCTCATATAGAGTAAAGGGTGGAATTCAAAATTCCACAATCTTTGCTTAATTTTTCAGGATCTAAAATATCGTTTAAGAGTTTGTGCATCGTAAACATACATAATGTGTAGGAATAACGAAAACCAATCCTCAAAAAACATGTCAAAATAGTCATACTGGGTGTGAATTTAAAAAAGAAATGACAGAGCCCGCTCATTTTAATTTCTTAAAATGCAGTTTTATGTCAAAAATCTCCAAGAAAGCTCTGTTCTATAACAGATATGTTGTATTACAACTCAATAAAAGGTATTAGAAGCCGCAACGGGAAGGAGAAACGTCTATTTTACAACATGGACTTGGGGTACCCACTTTAATTAATATCCATTCTGAATTGGGTGTTAAGGGTTGGAAAATGGGTCTCTTGTATCATTTTGAGCCATGTCGAGAATTTCACTCGCGTGTAGGTATTCAGCTATGACGACTTGATTATTTGAGTAACTGAAACGGAAGATCACTCAATTTACAAGAAACAACTTGACACGATAAAGAGGAGAACATTTTACATAATTGATCATTTTGACTTGTAAGACCCTATGTCTCCACTAGCAAATTAACTTGATTCAAATGCTTTTGTCTCTAATTTGCTTTTTTTTAAAGTGTTTTGAAACTGTCTTATTCAATTGAGAAAACGAGTTGGAAAATGTGTTAAAATGACTCCAAAAAAACGCTATCAAAAAGGACCAGTTCCCTGCGACAAAGTCATGAAAAAACCGTTATCGGGGCAAGGGTTAAGCATTTTCTCACCATTTCTTACTTAAAATTCACTTTTAATTGCATGACTATTGAAAAACAAATGGTTCCCAAGTTTATCAGCATGGAATTTTTGCTTTGAAGTTTTACGAACGCCAGAAAAGTAATATTGAAATGGGCTTCTTTCGCTATTAAACTTACCCATATAGTGAAAAGGGTTTGAATTTCAAGGCAGAAAATGATTTAGAATTAGAAGAAATAGGCATATTTCCTGTTTACTACCAGCAAATGTCTATTTCCAATACTCTGAGCAAAGTAAATTAAAAATTTGCAGCGAGAAAACGATTTTTCGATCACCTTTGTGTGATACCCTCATATTACAAAATCGCAGGTTTTAAATGGGGTAAGGGTTTTTTATGTCCATTCTATCGCATTGTTTACATAATTAATTACATCCACTTGACCAATTAAATTAATCCTTGCTACCCAAAGCGCTAAAACTGACATAATGATAATTTTAGCCTCAACAAAAGTTAAAAAATGCAAGAAGAAATACTTACAAGGAATTTCCTTAATTTTTTTTAAAAATTTAAAAAAATGATTTTAAATCGATAAAATCATCAAAATTAAAATTTCTACACTTTTTGAAACTATTGACAAAACATTACGTCATTTGCAACTATCTGAAGAGGTCAAAATTCGTTTTCTCAAAATCGGACCTTTTTACCATCTAGGTCAGACCCCACCCGATTTTTGGCCTTCTTTGTTCTATATAAAATTGCTCAACTTTCAGGTGCTGCAGCGCATTCCACAACAATGCGTTTATATATTACGTCACCAGCGCTTCATCTACATTCATTGTTCTATCATTTGAGACTAAAATAACTGGGTCTTTTAGGTTTAACTTTTGGGCTATTCAAGCCAGAGTAAAGGAACCGTCTTTTTTCCACCTATGAAGAGGTCAGTTAATTCAGGCACGCCCACCGTCGCTCATCCGTCCTCCCGGAAAGGAAATCGTGCACAAAAAAGATCGAACCAAGCCTTATATTAAAGAAGAGATGCAAGACTAGCAAAAAATCAAATAAATATGCACGTGGATCACTGTCCTCCACTTCAAAATGCCATTTTCAAGCCGCACTATGTTTTCGTTAAGATCTACTTTTACCATACAACGACCTCCGGAAGTAAATTCCAGTGAGGTCACTCCTAAATTTAAGAGCTTTTTGCATTCCTCTAACTTCTAAACACTTTTGTCAATGCTGGGGGGTATTGTGACCAAAGTTAAGTCAATAAGGTTTTAATATTTGCATTTGTCACTGAAATATGATGATTTTAGGACATGACCTGTTTAGCGAAAAAAGGCAAGAATTCAGAGCACTGTTATTTGTGATGTACCATGATAACTTAATCAAATAATTTTTGGTAAGAAGCCATTGGGAATGATTTCTCAAAGTATAATTTTGAACTATTACTCAATCCAAACTTGTTAAGCAAAAAATGATAAACATAACTTGATTTTGAGGCAATAAAAAGGGGAGTTAATCATTGAAGGTCGAGGTAATTTTAACAAAAAAATCGCAATTTTCACGTTTTAATGCCAATTTAAAGAACTTTATCATAAAAATATGCGCAAAAAGAGTGTTTTCTGTTAAAAGGTATCAAAATGGCAGTAGAAAGAAAAAATAAAACAGACACCTTAGCTTCAAAAATCGTAACTTTGGGGAATCAAATGGTATAATAGCGTTCCCCAGAAATGAAAAGGGGCTCATATAGAGTAAAGGGTGGAATTCAAAATTCCACAATCTTTGCTTAATTTTTCAGGATCTAAAATATCGTTTAAGAGTTTGTGCATCGTAAACATACATAATGTGTAGGAATAACGAAAACCAATCCTCAAAAAACATGTCAAAATAGTCATACTGGGTGTGAATTTAAAAAAGAAATGACAGAGCCCGCTCATTTTAATTTCTTAAAATGCAGTTTTATGTCAAAAATCTCCAAGAAAGCTCTGTTCTATAACAGATATGTTGTATTACAACTCAATAAAAGGTATTAGAAGCCGCAACGGGAAGGAGAAACGTCTATTTTACAACATGGACTTGGGGTACCCACTTTAATTAATATCCATTCTGAATTGGGTGTTAAGGGTTGGAAAATGGGTCTCTTGTATCATTTTGAGCCATGTCGAGAATTTCACTCGCGTGTAGGTATTCAGCTATGACGACTTGATTATTTGAGTAACTGAAACGGAAGATCACTCAATTTACAAGAAACAACTTGACACGATAAAGAGGAGAACATTTTACATAATTGATCATTTTGACTTGTAAGACCCTATGTCTCCACTAGCAAATTAACTTGATTCAAATGCTTTTGTCTCTAATTTGCTTTTTTTTAAAGTGTTTTGAAACTGTCTTATTCAATTGAGAAAACGAGTTGGAAAATGTGTTAAAATGACTCCAAAAAAACGCTATCAAAAAGGACCAGTTCCCTGCGACAAAGTCATGAAAAAACCGTTATCGGGGCAAGGGTTAAGCATTTTCTCACCATTTCTTACTTAAAATTCACTTTTAATTGCATGACTATTGAAAAACAAATGGTTCCCAAGTTTATCAGCATGGAATTTTTGCTTTGAAGTTTTACGAACGCCAGAAAAGTAATATTGAAATGGGCTTCTTTCGCTATTAAACTTACCCATATAGTGAAAAGGGTTTGAATTTCAAGGCAGAAAATGATTTAGAATTAGAAGAAATAGGCATATTTCCTGTTTACTACCAGCAAATGTCTATTTCCAATACTCTGAGCAAAGTAAATTAAAAATTTGCAGCGAGAAAACGATTTTTCGATCACCTTTGTGTGATACCCTCATATTACAAAATCGCAGGTTTTAAATGGGGTAAGGGTTTTTTATGTCCATTCTATCGCATTGTTTACATAATTAATTACATCCACTTGACCAATTAAATTAATCCTTGCTACCCAAAGCGCTAAAACTGACATAATGATAATTTTAGCCTCAACAAAAGTTAAAAAATGCAAGAAGAAATACTTACAAGGAATTTCCTTAATTTTTTTTAAAAATTTAAAAAAATGATTTTAAATCGATAAAATCATCAAAATTAAAATTTCTACACTTTTTGAAACTATTGACAAAACATTACGTCATTTGCAACTATCTGAAGAGGTCAAAATTCGTTTTCTCAAAATCGGACCTTTTTACCATCTAGGTCAGACCCCACCCGATTTTTGGCCTTCTTTGTTCTATATAAAATTGCTCAACTTTCAGGTGCTGCAGCGCATTCCACAACAATGCGTTTATATATTACGTCACCAGCGCTTCATCTACATTCATTGTTCTATCATTTGAGACTAAAATAACTGGGTCTTTTAGGTTTAACTTTTGGGCTATTCAAGCCAGAGTAAAGGAACCGTCTTTTTTCCACCTATGAAGAGGTCAGTTAATTCAGGCACGCCCACCGTCGCTCATCCGTCCTCCCGGAAAGGAAATCGTGCACAAAAAAGATCGAACCAAGCCTTATATTAAAGAAGAGATGCAAGACTAGCAAAAAATCAAATAAATATGCACGTGGATCACTGTCCTCCACTTCAAAATGCCATTTTCAAGCCGCACTATGTTTTCGTTAAGATCTACTTTTACCATACAACGACCTCCGGAAGTAAATTCCAGTGAGGTCACTCCTTAAACGAACAAGGTCAACTACATTATCTTTAGCCTTGTCATAATACGGTGTTACTTTAAACACCTTGTAACCTGTATAACCATGTAACTCGTAAGTAATAGATTAACGTCATTAGCTGGTAGGCGAATAGGGGTCTCTTTTCTTTTTTAGTTCATTCAGGTTCTTTATACATTTCAATTATATTTGAATTTTCAGACAAATGTGACAATTCCGATGGTTTAAGTGTCGAAACTATTTAGACTACGCGGACTGCGTAGTCTTATCTACGTGACGGGTGACATTTTATTTCACTTATTTAATCGAATGTGAACCAGTCAGGCGTCATAAAGTATTGTTGGTTTTTGTTTGTCTTTGGTGTCAATGTAAGAGTAACAGTCAATTAAAGTTCTTTAATGGTTCAGAATTTCCACATCCATTCTTGTTATAAAGAACAAATCTCTATTATTAATAAAGTAAAAGAATATTGCATATAGAGCTAATAGGAGCTCAAGAACATCCACCTTACCAAATAGGATGACTTTATCACATATATCACTAGATGCGCCTTTTCATTATTTGCCCATTATTTGCCCGCATCCTCTTTTACCAATCTTAAATTTGAAAGTAGTAAAGGGTAATAGACACTGCAACAAAATCGGCCGTCTTTTTCTTATAAATTCAACGCATAATTGACTGATGCACAGCTTCCTATTTCAAACATACAAACAAATCATATAAATTAGCCTACTGGAATGTTACGCTGCAGCGAAATCGATCAGACTTCCCACGAAACTATAAAGGCTGAACGTGATTTATGACTTTTTGACGACTTTTCCTACAACAGTTGCTATAAAATCATGGCCCTTTGACAATGCTACAATGAATTGCAATTTCTCGCTTGAGCTCGTCGTGTCACTTACACTATCTTTATGAGTAAATTTGATCTTTTAATCAATCGACTAGTGTTGGGTTTTAATATAAGGTTCTTGACCCGAAACCTCACTGTTTTAACCTATGGACTAAAACACACATCGATGAAGTATTCTTGTGAACGGATTTCTTATTCTTAAATGCAAATTGTAAGCAGACTTAATAAAAGAACAACTAAATTCATTTCTAAGGTTAATAAAGTTGCTGTTATAATTGTATCATTGTAAACCCTTAAACCCAATGACTCAATCACTCATTGGTACATTCTTAACAAGAAAGTTGAGTTGGTACTATTGACTCCCATGAAAAAATGAATACATGTATTTGTCCTTTTATTCATGATAGGCTCAATGATTGTACATTAAATTCAAATTTAGATAGCACATACCTCACTAGACAATTTTAAATCCGTATCTACACTGTTACCTTATGACATGTTACCGGAAATAAGTCGTAGTATTTTCGTCATAATAACATCGTCACAGTGGTTTTCGTAAGTGCCAATGCATTTTATATGCCTAAGCGACACTTTGCCGAAATGACGTCATGAACAGAATTGATTTGTGAATGCGACCGACACCACGCAAAGAAATTAGCCACAGACTTATCTTAAAGCTACCAAAGCTTCCACATTTGAAATTATTAGGCTAAAAATGCAAATCCGCTCCGATTCACAAAATGCAGATTTTCTGCTCGATTAAACAAAATAATAAATACTAATGTAAATGCCTAAAATAGATGTATATAATTGCACTAAACAGCACAGAAAATGTATGAATCAGCCACTTATACTCGGAATATTAATGTTGCGGCTACTTCGTTAGTCTCAAGACCGTCTTTAATGTACTTGGATGGATATTCGTTAGTTTGTTTGAATGGGATTTAGAAATGAGGTAATTGGACCGGCGCATTTATTTCGGAACTTTGGTTTACTCTCTTGTACCTCATAACTTAGACTGGCTTCCGTTCTACAGACATGATGTTGCTGTCACATGAGCATCTGAAATCTGAAATTTATTATTAGCTTATAAAGATCTGACTTACCGATCAGTATAGATATTGAGAATATGGGAGACATTTCAATAAGATGAAATAGTAAAATATCAATGGTGTACCTTATTTATTTTAACTAAACTCAACTGCTAGCCTGGGAGCCAAGCTATCCATCAATAAAAATCATTGCTTTATGAGGTTCCATATTTACGTGTTTGGCTGTATCGCACATATACGATTTTCGTGCATCGTAAACCTTATTCAAACGGCTGTAACGTCTGATATATGATTGCATAATGTCTTGCAATACTTTAAACGACATACTTAACGCAACACTTATCTTTTGAATAAAAATGATTACCTACTTCTGTTTTTTTCAGCATTATCATATAAAATTGCGTGATTTTTACCATTCCGTCTTCAATATGCAATTGCTCATATCCCCCGTATAAAAGTATGGCATGGATTATTTTAACTCATTTGGGTTCTTTGAACATTTGGAGGAACCAGGTAGGGTTCAGGATACTGATTTAATCTTGCTTTTAATCTGATCGATGCATTAGGTGATCCGCGTTCTCGGTCTATCCCCAGTGTGTAATATTTTTTAATCAATTATATTAATTTTAACATTATTGACGTTTAAGGGAAAACGTCCTATTATAATTCATCTGTGCATGGAGTACTCGTCGAATAAGATTGATATCAACATTATATTAGGTTAGAGAAAAAACGTCCTATTATAATGTATCTTTGCATAGAGTGTTCGTCGAACATGCATTTGTGCATATCTTATGTTAGTCAAGATGTTAATTAAATTTACGTATTACATGTATTCTAAAGGAATTTGTTAATTGCATTGTATGTTGTGCTACGGGGTGGAGGCTTTTGTTTAGAAAAAATGTATTTGTATTCGTTGTGTGAACGTATGCATTCAATGTACATTATACATGTGTATAAGTATATTTACGCTTCATGCATCTATATGGCGTAAGTTTGCCAATGTACAAGGTTTAAACCAATGGGTACAGAGGTATACGATAAGGAAATACAAATCTTGTAAACGACAGATATTCCCCACAGATATAATATTTTTTTGTTGGTCAATTAGAGGAGTAGCTCTTATTTGAACCCGGAGATTATCTCTAGGGTGTGAAACATGCAGCTGTTTTGCTCATTAACTTGTTTTTTATTGTTCAACCTTTCTTCGCCTCTTCAGATTTCGATGGAGTGAGCTACTCCATCGAAATTTGAAGAGGCGATAGGAAACAGTAACAGATTAAAGGTCACCAAACTTGTATATGGACACTTAACTTTAGGTTTGTACACCTTTAGTAAAAAAAAATTGGTATTGGCCCGAAGTAATTTCCAGTTTATCTACAAGTCCGAGTCATGTTCCGAAATCTGAAGAGGCGATAGGAAACAGTAACAGATTAAAGGTCATTATTGTCTACTACGATATGAACATGTAGGTTTGTACTTGTCTAGTTAGAAATTTTGAAATTAGTTCGATATCGGGAAGATCCGATACATCGTTATAGGCAATCGGGAGTAATCGGCGATTCTATGAAATAGACTTAGGGAATAGTAAGGGCGCAGCTATAAAAGCGCGTCGTTTCACAAATTGGCCTTTTATGATTTCACAAGAATTAAGATGCCGTTGAGTTGTTATCAAATTATAATATTTCCAAACGACCCCCTTAGACGACCGTAGAGCATTTAAGAACCATACTCTTACTTCCGAGGTAATTTTCAGTTTACGGAAAAATCCGAGTGATGTTCCGAATTCGTTGTAAACATGTACCAACACATTAAAAAGTTCGTACAAGTATTCAAATATCGGACATGTACGTGACTATACACTGTTTTGGTAATTACGGTATCTAGAAAATGCATTTGGTAATTAAAGAAGAAATCACTGTTTTACTTTTTTCCGCTAGCAATCTAAAATGAAAAAAATACATCTTCCAAGAAAACAGATTGAATACAACTTTTCAATGGCCAACTAAATATATATAATCAATAACATCGTGAAATTGACAAGGCGAATTATTTCGGGATGGTATTGAATAAGTGAGAGGAGCGAATTTGAATGAAATTAAAGAAGGTAATGTAATATCGAATTGGCGAAACTAGCGACATATTGTTTTTCATTAACATCCCTTTAACAAGTCTACGAAATTTTCTGTGTATGCGTCTTAACTGTCAAGCCAGACGCTTAAGCCAGCCAATTAAATCGTCCAATGATTTAATTGATACGAATAAAATGGATGATTTCAGTGCATTCTTGAGTGAACGGGCCGCTGAATGAGTTATAAAGAATGTTTTTAATCTGGTTGATTGTCAATTTCTCGATGTTGTATTCTGCGTGATTAATGAACTGGCAGGGCGGGGCTTAACTGTGGCGTAATTTGGCGAGTTTACTTTTCAATAGTTTGGGTTCATTCAATGATTTTAGTCGGTAATAATCGTTAACGCGTGCAAATAACTGTATCCTAAAACCTAAGGGAATCACGTGCTTTGAGAGAGTGAACACATTTCATCGTTTGGTTACAAAGGCCTCGTAACTTCAGCTTGATTAAGCTGAAGTTACGAGGATTTGGTTACCAATCTACGATTTAAGGTCTCGAGCCATTTATATCGACTCTCTTTAGAAGTAGGTTATTTTAGATAAAAGCTGATTTCCCTTAACCTTAAGTGCAACGACCCGTTACTAAGGCTCCGCCCTGCCAGGGCATTAACCATGGATAATAAACTGTAAACAAGAAGTTTAAAGGAAAGTTTTACTACGAATATAGAATACAAACATGACGTACAATGCTAAATTAACTTTAAATTTTAATGAACTGTTGAGTGATAAAGAGGTCGTTGACCAATATCAGTCACAAGTAATCACAACCCAAATAAGAATAAGTTGCGAGAACACATGCCCCTAATTCTAATTGATCGTCTATCGGCACGAATATTTCGGTAAATTAATTCCTGGTTTCTTACACTAGATTGAAATATATGCAGGCCTATGAGTCGTCATATCTAAACGGGAGAATAGAAACAAAATCTTGTAACGAGGTTATTTAAGGTCTGCTGTATTCAAATTTCGAAACAGGCCTTGTGATGCAAACAACCACCTGTGGACCTATGAGATCATCGAACGGACAATTAAGGCCGCCAAGCGGGCATCGCAAGGTTTTGTTTTATGTTGTAGTTACTGGTGCACCTAGCCCAATTTCTAGTTGGGTCGTTATTGAAAAAATGTCAAGAAATCGTTATACATGTAACGATTGCATCATTAGCGTAGTCGTTGGTGAGTTGTTTTTGTTGGGCTTGACGATCTTTAATCTCGGTCATATCTATTTTGTTATGGAAGATATCTTCATGAAACTTGGCATGTATGTACACCATTATTTAAGATCTGAGTTATCAAAGGGGATTGACGCTTTTTGTTAGAAGCAATTTTTTTTCAACTTAGACTTAGCACCTGCAGACGATCGTTTGCACTTGTAAGGGACTGGTTTCTACACTTGGATAAATTTCTTCTGATCAACCTTTTGGATAATGCTGGTACATTGAAACTAACTTACATTTAATAACATCGTTAAAAAGACCAAATAAATGATATTGGAATAGTTCTGGAAAGAAATTGAAAGAGAGAGAGGGGTGAGTTTTTAATGAAATTAAAGTGAGGTTATCTAATATCGCTAATTTTGTTTTGAGTGAGTGTTGGGAATGAACGGAATGGAGAGCTAAGTGGGCGAATTAGAATGCCTTTGATCGGAATGAGAGTCATTTTCACGATGCTATTTAAAACTGTAAGACAGGAAAATACTGTGTGACAGTGTCAAACAGTCTTGGAGACGAAAGTATGATAATTATTGCATTGCCAGTTGTCCTCTAATATTCCATGAAACTTGTATTCAAATTTGAACAAACTTTTATGAAAAAAAAAGAAAGAAAAGAAATGGACAAACACACTGCCCTAAACTCTATCCTATTCATTTTTGGTTTGGACGTAAAACAGTTGTAACGGAGGACCAATGGTTGACAGATAAATATTTCTTAAATGGCTTTTTCTAATGGTGTAAATCAGTGACGTAGTAATTTTGCTATTTTTACTCTTGGTAATTGATCTAAATTACCGTTTATTTTGGAAGTTATCAACCATTTTAATTTGCCAGCTTGTGAGGTCAATGACCCGCTTCACGAAACATTTCCCTATCCCAATTTATCCGGTACAGTTAACAACATCGTGAAATTAAAAAGGTGAATGATTTTGGAATGATTTAGGAATGAAATTGAATGAGTATGTGGAGCGAGTTCTGAGTGAATTTAATGGGAGGTAATCCTATATATCAAATTTTGTTCAGGATGAACAAAATTAGCTATATTGATTACCTCCCTTTAATAAAATATGCACACAAGTTCTTTACATAGCTTCAAATTTTTTCAAGAACCTATGGGGCGTTAACTTTTTGAATTTTGTTAATGAAATCGCGATATTGCTCTGTCAAAATTTATTTTGAATGATGTTGTTGTTTCTATATTTTTCCATGGGTTTGATTGTTTTTGAATGGTTTGGGTGAGTGTTTGGAATGAATAATTTGAGCGCTGAGTGATCGATTTAGAATGGTTTAGAATGAGGTGAATGTCAATTTCACGATGTTATTAACTGTAAATTAACGACGTTATGGTCCAGCATAAATGGCCCGGGACACTTAAAGATGCAATGACGTCGCCTCGTGAATGTTAACCCAACTTCGCGTCTGGGTTGCCTTTTTTTCATTGCATATGCTAAGGTCATTTGGTTCGCTATCAACATATTTAGTAAAGTATCTCCAGTTAATATACAAACGTTGGAAAATTCGGGAAACTGATCCCGAATTTCGTAGATCAATCGGTCTAAGCATTTTCTCTATCAATACCGATAAGGCATGAAACATTTATATTTATTTTATAAGTTAAGAACAGAACCCCCCTGATTTAATAGCCGCCGAATAAAGGGCTAATATTACGAAATATGTACTATGCTTGCTTGGTTTTTATGTGAATATCAATTTTATCACCTCATAAACACTTCATAAAATAGTCGATTAGATCGAAAAGATTAGGACACATTCAGAGCCCTACATTAAACCTTTATCAAATTGGTGCTTTTAAGCTAATAGACATTATAAGAGCCAATCAATTTACACTTGATTTTTTCCAAGAGAACTCTTGTTGGCTCAGTGATGTGGTCCCGTGAGGGTCTCATGAGAGGAACAGAAGCCCGTGTTTCGAATACCTACCTATCTGCAACCAACATTGGATTAAGTAGTATGACATTCGAATCAAAAGTCTAACAAAAATTGTCAAAACATACAAAACAGATGCGTCAAAAAGATTTGGACATGCGCACATTCAATCATCGAACTTGCACGCCTAAAGCAACAGCTACTGCGCGCATGCTGAAATATCTGCACTATGATTTTTAATTGAATTTAAAGGCATGTTTTAGTTGTATTCACGCACGAACAATATACATGTATGTCCGCTATCATTCAAAGTTGTATGTGAACGTCTGACTATACATTTGTATTGTTTGTTCGCGCATATACAGTTAATTAAATCGTGAAATTGACATTCATCTCAATATAAACCATTCTAAATCGCTCGTTAGCGCCCCATCTATACATTCCAAACACTCACTCAAACCATTTAAAAACGTTCAAAACCATTTAAAACGTTCGAAACCATTGAAATATATAGAATCAATAACGTCAATCGAAATAATTTTAGATAGAGAAAAATCGTGATTTCACTGGAATAATTCACATGTAGACGTTTAATAGGTTTTTGAAGAAATAGGAAGCTTTCTATAGAACTTGTATGCATACTTTAACAAAGGGAGGTAGTCAATATCGCTAATTTTGTTCATCTTGAACAAAATTTGCGATTTCGGAGTAGCTCCCATTAAATTCACCAAAAACTCGTTCCACACACTCAATCAATTTCATTCCTTCATCATTCCAAAATCAATCGCCTTGTCAATTTCACGATGTTGTTAACTGTTTACGTGCAAGGCTTAGCATAGGCCCTTTCAACCCATCTTGTGCACCATAGGATTATAACTCACACTTTCAGTTGTTTTCCTTATGTTATCAGGATTTGCAATCATAAATGTTTCAATCTCAACATTGTTACACCGTTTAGGGCCATTGATTCATATACAAAGCATATTGGGAAGAGCGGGAGTCGATATCTATTAACTACAAATTAAGGCGTTACATGTATCAGAATGATGGATGGATATTTTATACAAAAATGTAGCGCTTCATTAAATATCGCTTTTATACTTTCACACACTTTTGGTGGCTTACTTGAGGGGCGATAGGTAATTTAATTTCTAGATCAACCAACACGTTTGTCATGTCTTAGCTAAGGCCGAATTCGCTAAACAGTTAAGAAAATCGCGAAACTGACAGCGGTTTTGGAATGAGTTAACAATGAAATTAAATAAGTCGCGTGTGCAAGTTTTTGAATGAAGTTTAAAGACAAGTATTAAAATATCGTTAATGTGATTCGTATTGAATTAGTTCCACCTTTTTGATATCATATACGCATTGATCTACAGTTGACACCATCGAGGTTAACAATGTGAATGATTTTGGAACGATATGGGAATGAAATTGAATGAATGCGATTAATGGGTTTTGAGTGAAGTTTAAGGGAGGTTATCTAACATCGCTAATTTTGTTCAGGATGAACAAAATTATTTACATTTAAAATATGCAAACAAGTTCTATAAATAGCTTCCTATTTCTCTAAGACCATATAAGACGCTAACAATTTGAATTATGACAGTGAAATCGCGTTTTTTTCTAGCTTTGTTTATTTTGAATGTAGTTGTTGATTATATCTTTTTCAGCTGGTTTTGAGCGTTTTTGAACGGTTAGAGTGAGTGCTTTGAATGAAATAATGGAAAGCTGAGGGAGTGATTTGGAATGGTTTTGATCTAGATGTCTTCACGGAACAATTAGGCGCTTCGAAATCCAATAAAGTCAACATGATTTGGACGATTAGAACGAAGATGTTGGTCGTGTCGAGCGATTTGGAGCGTTTTGGATCACTTGAGTGCATTTTTAATGGTATATGAGTTAGAGTTTGGAATGAAGAAATGGAGCGCATTGTGAGTAAATAAGACTGGTTTTGAGTGGGATTGGCGTCAACTTAACGATGTTGATAATCGTACATAATGCTAGGTTATCTAGAAAGTGTAAACCGTAATATCGTCGATTTTCTACCAAAGCATCGTAACTATAGCTTTAAACAAGCTGTAGTTACGAAATTTTAGCAGAATACCGACAATATGTTATTGAAGGCAATGCCAAGGTTGGTGCTAGTCAACAACTGGCTTGTGTTGGTCTATCAATGGTATAGATTCTGTCAGTCTTTACGTTGAATCAGTCGGAAGAAATGGATCTTTGCCATTGTATTGTATTTAATATTCGTATATAATATGTATAGCTGCACGATCTTTTCGATCGCCTATTAAGAGGAGTAAATTTTGCCCATAGACCTCTAGACAAAATCTCATTCTGTAAATATAAAAATAGCGTTTGGTAACTCATCAAACGTTGAACACTCTATATAATTTTCATAAAAGAATGGGATTAGATGGAGTAGTTTAAATTAATATAACTCGAATTCGCTTTTGTGTCTGGTGATTACAGTACATTTGTATACAATGTACGAGTCAAAATAGCGAATTATACTTATTCTTAAAACTAAAATATGTATTATGCAATCAGTTAAAGCAGGTACTTGTGATTTCTCGAAACAATTTACTAGGTTAATTACGACCAATCATTCTAATGAACATTGTTAAATCTCGGTCAACGAACTTACCAAATGATCATCGTTAAACATGGAAAACACTGACAATAAACTGATACATGACGCTTTTCATCTAATGTTGATTGACACGAAACTTGTCAACAACTGATCACGTGGTTTTGACTTTCTTTTCATATCCTAAATTATATTTCCGACGTCACTCCTTCCATAGTCCTTTTCATCTTCTTACCTGGTGTCGAACATGTAATCAACAGTTACAAGTTTTTGAATCTACATGTATTTTAGCTAATCTGAGCATAAAATGCTCAAGTTCACCTGCTGTGATCGGTCTCAATCCAAGGGCCTAACTACCCTTACGCAAGTGCGTAATAGAAATAAATCTTCTTCCGAAAGTGGAGTTACAATGTTTTGATTATTCACCAACGCTCAAATCATAGCAAGCGGAGTGGAGGAGGACATTCATTTTTTGTCACATTCCACATATCGCCTTTATCCTATGTATTATATGTTGGTCGCCTTCTGAGTGCGTATAAATATCTAAATCCTAGTAACGCCAATGCCCTTCGTCGCCAGTCTTTCCGCCGGTTGTCCCACATCTGTCGTTCGCCTTCAATTGGTTTAAACATATTCGCCTCCTTAACACTACCACAAACCCAATCAAGCTGAAACTTGACAGGGTTGTTTCTTTGTTAAATCTCTAAGATTTTTGTTTTATCTAATCCTTTGGAAGCTATATCATCAGAAGGATAAGTGACACTAATTCATATAGAAACAAAGAAAGGACGTCTTTAAAAATCCAGCGCTAACCCAAAAGACCCAAAACTTTTGTTTTGTTTTGTTTTGTTTTGTTTTTTTTTTTGCATACGATATAATCGTAATCCTTCTATAAATTTGTTGATGAAATGATGCTCTTTTGTAGCTTTTGGGCTCTGCATGGGTACTACTATTTTTCATAGAAACATACGTGGATGTCACAATATAAATTTATTTTTCAAAACCACAATGCCTTGATGTTTGATATTTCACTTGTTACATCAAGTGATGTTTTGCTACAAATTCAAAAGTATGTCTCGAGGGCAAACGCATATGGGCTTAGTGCGGGCCCACCAAATATTACATTAAAAAGGCAAATCTTTTAAAACTTTCTCCTATAAGATTTTATGGCCTATAGGTTTGATGTTACATGTACGTATATGACAAAAAATGATGGTCCTCTACTAATCTTCGGAGATACAGATAAGAGGGTGTTATGCCAGTCTAAAATTTATATTTCACAATGAAACCCTATGTTGTAGGTACTCATTGGAATCGTCTCGACAAGACGATTCCAATGAATACCCACAATATAGAATTTGTTCAAGTGTTATTGAAATAATTTAATTTGAAATCCAAAATACCCCCTCTATCTGTAGCTCTGATCTTGTTTAGATTATGCCCCTTTTGTTCTAATTATAATCGATTGTTTGGCTACTCAAAACCATGCGTGTATTTCAGTTTATTTATCGTCGCTACCGTAGCACATGCCCATATGAGCGACGCCCCCAGAAGACGGTTAGTTGTAACGGGGGATAGTGCAAGGAAACATGACGAAACTACTGCTGCGATCCGTCATGGTTCTTTATCGTGCTTGGTTTAAAGCACCGTCTCACGGGACCTCGGTTTAACGTTTCATCAAATATATGTTTCCGCTGAGGTCTCAGGACCATTATAGTTCTCTTGTTTTTTATACTATGTTTCTTAGATGATTTTATTTTTGTTTAGTTACGTATTAAATAGGTGTAAAACTTTGTTGAGTTCATTTTTTGAAAAATCGACAGGACTTTTAAATTGTTTTCACCACGAATCTGACCTTTCATCACATTTCAGTGCAATGTTTTTGAGATACGACATCACGATTATTTACTTGGTATTTTTCACCATGATGGATCATCTTTGTTGATGAATTATGACTTGTAGGCGTATGTCAATACGGTTATTAATGTATCTTTTCTTGGTGACCTTGCGTGCCTTTTTTTAAGAGTATTCACTTACGTAGCCAGAGTAGAAAAAAATATACGCATATTTCTGTTTTTGCGTCTTCATGGACCAATCAGACACTTTAAAATCCACATCAGCCATTAAAATCGTAGAATAGTTTTAAACATTTGAATTAAATGTTGATCGTCTTAAACGATTTTTAATTTTTTTCTTATGATTTCGAAGCGCTTTTGATCGATTTGAGGGAGTGTTTGGAATGAATGAAAAGAGCGTTGAGTGAATGATTTAGAATGATTCTGATCGGAACGAGTGTCAATTCCACGATATTTTTAACTGTGATCAACTTATAAATATACCATCTGTAGCCTTGTGTCATTACAGTTAGTTGCATCGTGAAATTAAAATTCATCTCAATCAAAACCATTCTCAATCGCGCATTCAGCGCTCCATTCATTCGTTCAAAACACCCACTCAAAAAATTAAAAACGCTCAAACCCATTGCAAAACATATAACCAACAACGTCATTCAAAATAAATTTTGATAGAGGAAAAGCGATTTCACTTACATATTTCACATTATAAGCGCATAATAGGTTCTTGAAGAAATAGGAAGCTACTTATAGAACTTGTATGCATATTTCATTAAAGGGGGGGAGGGGGTAATCAATATCGTTGATTTTGTTCATCCTGAACAAAATTTGCGATTTTGGCTTACCTCCCATTTAATTGACTCTAAACTCGCTCCACACACACATTCCCAAATCGTTCCCAAAACATTCCAAAATCATTCCAAAATCATTCACCTTGTCAATTTCACGATGATGTGAACTGTATTATCTCTTTTATTTATCTTCAGGATTTCAATCAACAGTTCTCCGATCCCAATGGAAATATAAAGTAATAAAGGCGTAACGACGGCCAGACAGAAAAAAGTGCAATATCTAAAATAACCGACGATACTGAGCGAGGGTGCATTTTTGTGGATTATTTGTGCGTTATTATGTGATATGTAATTGTCGCCATTTATTGTGATTATGGTTGTTTTTGCGGAAAATAGTATAGTACGCGAGGGAGTGTTTTCATCTACAAATATGCAGTTATTTTGTGAATTGTACAAATTGTACAAAAAGGCTTTAAAGTGATGCGAAGTGCATATTTTCAAACAGTATTGGATTTTATTTCCAGCGAATCTAAAGGTAAGAGTGTTGGTTTATTTCATTCCACTGAGAGTATTGGCTAGCACTCGAAGCAGTCGAGTACCATTCTTGGCCGGAAACATTTACTTTACCCATTACCGAACAACACAAATACAAACATGCATGCCTTTCTTAATTCAAAGATGTTACTGACGAAAAAAGGACATTTTTGATGAAATTTTACAATCTATAAAAAAAAATAATGATAAAACATGAAGAATTTTCTTGTGACGAGAAATTATTTCACATTTCATATTTGTTTTTTCCTTATAGGCCTTTGAAAAGAAGAGTTTCGTACGATTATCATTTCTCGTGGGATTGTTATTTATCTAAGTTGATCAATGTTCATAACTATTTGCATCTTATTTTGTTTTTACAAATTTCAGGCTATTTGCATAAATCCTATTTGTGTTGTGGATATTTAGATCTATTTTAAGATTGCAATAACAGGAATCCTCAATTTGCCTCTTAGATAACAAGGAAATTAGAAACAGTCGGAACTTTGAATAAATCATAATTCACGATTAGATTAAGTTTGAAAAAAATGAAGAAAAATAAAATCTTTTTTAAGCAATTTAATATCACTATTAGAATAATAAAGTTTCAACAAATAATAATACAATTCTAGCTGATTCCGCCAAAATTTGTGAATTCTGATTGGCTGAAAAAATATTTTTATTTTTCAATGAAAAAAAAAACGTTGCTATTTTGTAAGCTTCCGCACAAAAAAGTCCCATAAGAAATCTGTTTCATCATTGACAAATCTTTACATTTCCGCTTCTTGATTTTAATATATAAGATATGAAGATAATATTTTTTTTTATTTCACGGATGTATGAAACTGAAAACCCTATCACATCCGTGTATGAATCCGCTTGGCATAATGATACAGTCTGATAAGGTTTTTAGTTACATACCACGATGAAATAAACAAATACTCTCTTAATCTCTTAAGAAAGACTGCCATTTTTCTAACGAATATGAAGAATATGACATATCTCTAAAGTGTGCACACTTAGCAACATCTTGTTATTAACATATTGAATGGTTTTGGAATAATATTGAAAGAGTACGGGTAGTTCTGAATGAAATGTAAGGGAAATAACCGATTTTGCTTTGAATATCTTCTTAGACGAAAATACAATATGTTCTTAACTCCCTCTAAAATAATTGACGCATTGTTATTTCACGAACCTATCAGACGCTAAAATATTCACACCAGCTAAGAGTCGAGGAATGATTTGATAGAAATAGGTCGATGACAAGTTGATCAACCTTGAACGATTTCGAATTGTTTTTAAAAAAGTTCGAGGTAATTTTGAATGGTTGGAGCGAGTGTTTGGAATGAATGAATGGAGTGTTGGCTGGACGATTAAGAATGATTTAGAATGCGATGAATATCAATTCCATAATATAAACAGCTGTTAATGTTTATGTATTATCCATGATTAATGCCCTGGCAGGGCGGAGCCTAAGTAACGGGTCATTGCACTTAAGGTTAAGGGAAATCAGCTTTTATCTAAAATAACCTACTTCTAAAGAGAGTCGACGTAAGTAACTCGAGACCTTAAATTCCAGATTGGTAACCAAATCCTCGTAACTTCAGCTTAATCAAGCTGAAGTTACGAGGCTTTGGTAACCAAACGATGAAATGTGTTCACTCTCTCTAAGCACGTGAATCCTTAAGGTTGTAGGATACAGTTATTTGCATGCGTTAACGATGATTACCGACTAAAATTTGAAAGAACCCAAACTATTAAAAAGTAAACTCGCCAAATTACGTCACGGTTAAGCCCCGCCCTGCCAGTTCATTTATTACGCAGAATAACAGTACCTAATTAATATTGCATGTTTTTGTAGACGGAATTGTATTTTTCTATCTTCAAAGTTCTCTAATACATAGAAAATGGTATTATCTAACTAATGAGATTATGTGTGACCTTTCCAACAATTTCGCATAAGCACCAAGTACAGATTAAAATAAGCCAGTGCTCCCGTGAAGTCTGAATAGAGTCTTCTCTCCAATCGTTTTAGAAAGCTATTGGCCTGGGGCTCGTTTTACTAAACTTCTTACGAAAAAAAATGTTCGTAAGACAAAATCACAAATCGTACATATTGTTTTCATTCATGATTAGATTCTGCCTTGTAATATCTCATTGGAATCGTCTTTAGAAGACGATTCTAATGAGATATTACATTGCAGAATTCCATATTTAGTTACTACTGAAGAAGCAATTTTAATATTTAAATTTACGCTAAAAATGATCGAAAGATGTTAAGTAAAACGCGCCCCTGTAAACGATAATTATTATAAATGCATTGGATATCCTTCCATTCTACTCAATCTCTACCTTCCAAAGAGTAGTAATGCACAGCTAATTGTAACTTAACATCATAATAATTCCAAGAGGAAAGAATGAAATGAAATAATGGATAAGAAAGCTTTGAATGAAACTAAGGGGGAGGGGGTAGTACATTATATCTTATTTCGTCTGAAATTCTCGATTTTTTCTCTTAACTCCCTTAAAAAAATTACCTGCCATTGTAAAAAAGATTTGTGTGTTTTCTTGTTCGCTTCCAGATCATGGCAAAAAAGCTAGTAAATGCATGGTATGATTGAATTTGTTCTATTTAAATAAATTTTTTTAGCATTCTGTGGCGTTTTTCGAATGACTTCGGAGTGTATTGAACAATTAAAGCGAGCGATAGGAATGCTACAAATTGAGAACTGAACGAGCGATTCATTATGTTTTTGAAAGGAGTTAGTGTAAATATATCGTAAATACGTGTTTTTTATAGTTACAGTTAACATCATATTTTGATTACCTCCCTTTAATAAAAGATGCATACAGGTTTTATAGATAGCTACCTATTTCTTCAAGAACCTATGAGACGCTAACAATTTGAATTATGCCAATTGATTGCAAATTTTCTCTATCAAAATTTATTTTGAATGACGTTGTTGATTTTATATTTTTCAATGGGTTTGAGCGTTTTAGAATGGTTTGAGTGAGTGTTTAGAATGAATGAATAGAGGGCTGAGTGAGCGATTTAGAATGGTATTGGTTGAGGTGAATATCAATTTCACGATGTAAAGTTACTGTAGGAACATGAAAGTCATAGGTTTAAGATTTTGGACTGAAATTGAATGTGAGTGTGGAGCGTGTTGTAAGTGGTGAAATTTAAGGAAGAAAGTCCTGCATCACTAATTTCGTCCAACTTTTATTGTACCTCACTTTAATACAATTGTAAATTTGTATGTTATCATGAACTAATCAGATACTGTAAATTAGAACACGCTTGAAGCGAATCGGCCAATCAAAGAACAGTATTTCAAAAGTATATATCAAAGATACAACTCCGAGCGTTGCATTTACAAATATGCGATTGTAGTGTGTCTTGCACGTGAATCTCGACAGATTTTTGCAGCTGAGTCATTTCAAAAAGATGACGAGCATTTTATACAGCCCTTTTTTCCTTAAGTCTTTCGACAGTCGCAAAAGTGAAAAAGATCTGAAATTGGTAACGGAAATACATGTAGATTCATAAGTCATTTCAGCATATTCACACTTGATTAGTGTAATATCACAGAGAGATTTACTCTTTTTCGTTATTTAGAGGTTCGGGTAAATAATACAGAAAGTGTAAAACAAGCGTGGTCTAAGTCAGATAGAAAATCTCGTGCCGCGGTATATGTGAAATAGACACTCGCTGCGCTCGTGTCTATTTCCCAGATTCCACGGCTCTCGTTTTCTATCCCATACATATACACCAACAAGTAAAATAGTAGAATAATTTGTTCAATTTGAATTAAATGCTGATTGTCGTGAACTATTTCTAAATGTTTTCTTATGATTTCGAAGCATTTTTGATTGATTTGAGTGAGTGTTTGGAATGAATGATCTTTATTAGAATGAGTGTCAAGTTCATGATGTGATTCACTGAATGTTAGACAATTCGAGGTATCTCGCACATGCTTATTTTCAATTCATAAATGCTGGTTGATATTTTGACCGGCTAACTTTTATCAAACTTCATTTCTTTCCATTAATCTGGCGCCCACAGATATCATCTTTTGCCGACCTTGTCTTTTACGTCTGGGTTTTATCTCCCGGGCTTATCAGCTCGGAGAAAGTCCATTGTGGGGTCGATAACTCAATTTTCTCTCATTACTTTTCTTGTCAATTTCAAAGGTAATTTACACGAACTCGCTGTCAGTTTAAGCCACGTGTCAGTCAAAATATTGATAAAAAAGAATTCTCTTTCAGTAACCTTATGACCGATGTACATGTATTGTTTTCTAATGATTAAAGAGCCCTTCTAGCTTTCTCAAGATTTAACAGTTTTTTTAACACTTCTGGAAAACCCAAATTGTTTAAAGAATATAAGAATCCTAACGAATAAAAGTAACACAGAGTTTTTAAACCAAATAATACAACTTATTACTTGCGATAAGGAACTGCGACATTCAGATTTGAAAAAAAAATCACTATATTAGAATTTGGAATTTAGCAATTTGAATAAATGTGATTTAACTTTAAATTGGTAAAATAGTTATTGCAATTTGCTTTAATTCTTCTTTTTCAATCAATAAACCAGAATTAATCAATTAGGCTATGGGCCAGTAGGGTGATTCCTCCCCCCTCAGGGGGAATTTTCGGGACTATGATTTTTTGAAAGCCCAATGTCTACCGAGTATATTCTGAAAGTCTGCAACTTGGCGGTTGGGGCTTTTAGGAATTATTGAGGTCAAAGGTCACCCAGTGCACACTAATTTAAATCTTAACCTTTAGTCAGAAATTTATATTTATTTTGTTGATTTGATAATTTCTTTGGACCTTTTTCAACATAATTCAATACCCAAAACATTATTACAAAGATTAAACACATTTGTGTGATTTTCAGAGAGGCTTTGGGCAAATCAAAGCACTGAAAGTGCCGAAAATCAACAATTTTCTTTGCTAATAAAGATTTTAACAAGATTTAAAAAGTTTTTTTTCTGTCTTTAATAACATTTTCTTTTATTCTAAGCATGCTAGAGGATACCTTGAAGCCTACAAGCAAAGTTTATTAGATATTTCCTTTTTGAATTTTGTTCAAAAACTGATTTAAGCCATGGCATGATCAAGTCAAAGCTATAACTATACTATTATTCATTTTTCACCATTTGTCAATATGTTTTTTTATTTGATGTTAATTATATTTTGAATTACATAATTCTTAAAGGTAAATAAAAAAGAAAAGTTTCAAGGCATTTGAGCACATATCAGGTTTATTCTTAGCAAATCAAAGCACTGAAAGTACTGAAAACCGACGTTTTTTGCTTATATAGATTTTACATGATTTCAAAAGTTTTTCTGCTTCCTTTTGCAATAATTATAATAATTATATTAGTCTAGACATGCTGGGGGATACCTTTAAGCATATGAACAAAGTTTTTTAACATTGCTTGCTTAAATGTCCCCATATGTGATTACTATAATGGCCTGAGTATGCCAGTGTCATAACTATATTAAATTATAAGTATAACTTATTGTTATTAGATGCTTATAATTTGGAATGATCATGTTCAGCTATAATCATTCGATAAAATACACAGTTACAAAAAAGGTTCAAGCCAACTGTAAACATATTGGTTAATTTTAGCTAATTAAAGCACTGAAAGTACCAAAATATGACTTTTTTTATTATAAAGGTTTTAACAAAATATAAACAGGAATTTATTTTCCAGTCCATTCAAATTTACTTATAATTGTTATACAATTGAATGATTTGAAACTATCATATGTGAAATTTTTAGTTTTGCTTACCATAGCTTTGATAAAAAAAAAATCTGGTAAAGGGGAGCTATTGTGATAAATTCACTCCATTTGTTAACCCTTGTCATGCTGGAAAAATTTTGGCTAAAAATTGCATCAAAATCAAAGGGCAAAAAATACTGAAAATTCCAACTGTAGGTCAATTTTTATTTGAAAAACTAAATCTCTAAATCTATTGACAATTCTGGTTTGAAAGTGAGAAACAGGGGGTGTAGACTAACATCAGACTGCACATATGTGCAGACTGATGTTTGTCTATAGCTCCTACCGAAGCAGGAACATTCCAGGTTTAGCATGACAAGGGTTAAGTAGTGTCTCACTCTATTTGTTATTTGGTTTGTACAATATTCTGAACGTCATGATTCAATTCAATGAACAGGTGATTCAAATTCATTAAAGTTTCAAGACATTTTTGAAGATAACAGGCTTATTTGTTGAAATTCAAAGCACTGAAAGTACCGAAACATGATTTGCATATTATAATCTTGAATTTCTTTTTCAATTTACTTTTATTTCCTTATATAAATTACCCTAATTACATATCTCATCCCTTTGTCAGTAATGTCTGTTCTGAGGTTTGTTCAATATTCTGAACATGATGATTAAATCTAGTTAAAAAGTAATTCAGATTTGAACTGATTTGTGTATATTTGTTAGATTCATTTTTTACAAAGCAATATACTGGAAGCTTTGAAATCTGGAAAAAAGTCTTCTACCAAGGAATTTTTTTTCCACTATGAAAATATCCTACATCAATTAGTAAAAAAGATCAAAAAGGATTGACATAATACAATTAGCATTTTATGACTGGTTTTCATACACAAAATGGGCATCATATCTAAATTGATATATAAATGGGTGCTAAATAGTAAACCATTCAATCTGTTAACATTATAACCTTATAACGATAGCAGTTGACAGTTTAATGCTAATTCAAACTGATGGTCATCACATACTCTTTTATAAGAGTGGTTTGTAAAATGATATTGGATTATGGTCAATGAATTTTCCTTCGTCTTAGAGAAAAGATACATCTAGAGTTTCTGTAAACATCTCTTTTCCAAAGCTTCTCTTTGTTTCCATAAAACTTCATGTTTTGTCTTAAGTCTGCAACATCGTTAAAATTGCATTAGAATTACAAATGAAATGAAATTTAAGTTAAATCAAATATTAAGTCATGAGCATTAACATTTTGATGGAAAAGGACAGGGGATTTGAAAATGAACAATAAAAACTTGTGTAAGAGCAATGAGTCAAGCAGGTAAAAAAACAAGAATTCTATTTTATCAAGTATTTCGTTTCATCAGTTTCAAAATATCAACAGTATTGCAATATAACCTTAAAGAATTTCATCAAAATTTAAGTGATTACTAATTTGCACTCAGTATGATCCATATTTATATATACATTAATGATATTATCAAAATTGAGACAGAGAAAACAAACACTTATGTTAAATACAAGTCATGGTGGACATCCTGGAAGAGAGCTTTATCGTACTTTAATAGACCTTTTTACAGTATTTTGCATTCAAAATCTGGCAAGAAGAGAGTGTGGGGAGGCCACAAAATTTATATTTGGAGTTTTAGATTTCGCTATAGAATTTTTGAATGAACAAAAAGCCTCAAATATATCAAATATATATCTCTTTCACACTTACCAAACTGAAAATGTTTATGCTCATCTTACAAGATAATTTATTTCAGATATTAAATAAACATATCTTTGTTAG
Source organism: Fragum whitleyi (assembly GCA_948146395.1). Taxonomy (NCBI): domain Eukaryota; kingdom Metazoa; phylum Mollusca; class Bivalvia; order Cardiida; family Cardiidae; genus Fragum; species Fragum whitleyi. The sequence continues at coordinate 34,183,741 of OX411555.1, forward strand.
ATTGAAGAGTAAATTGGGGTGATTAGTGTGCAATGTAAGCAAAACAAACCAAAAAAACTTTATGCTAACACTGCTTATGTCCACACACAAAGCATATTTAAAGGATTGTAAACTAAAAAGTCTTCAAAGAGCCGTTGATAAAAAATGATTTCTGCACATACATTTTAAGATAAACATGTGACTTTTTAAAAAAAATGTTTGTGAGCTCTGTAATAAGTATCAATAGTATTAATTTATAGCTGATGTAGTTATCATTTTGATCAGCTTCTATATAAATGATAACTTTTCATGAAAAAGTTTCACAAAAGGATTCATATAAACTTAAATTTGAATACTGATATTCAGTCTAGCTATGCAATTGACTGGACCTACCAGGCCCCTTGCTTTTTATCTGCTGGAAAGGGTGGTCATCTTCCAAAAATATTGGCTATATGCCTTAAGACACAGAAACAAAATATGAATTTTCTGATGCAATGTTTTTACAAAAACAGAGCCGCTGTCATAGCGCAGTTGGTAGCGCGTTGGACTGTCAATCTAGAGGTCCCGGGTTCGATCCCCAATGGCGGCACTCATTCTTTCCGACTATTTGTCTCTCACCATTGGGTTGATAATCGTAGACCTATGTGAGATAGCAGCTGGAGGCTAGGAAAGAATGTGATGGTTGTACTGGTGAGGGAAATACCAGAAATCCATTGTTAGGTGCTCCAGCCTCCGCGATATAACTGAAATAATGTTGAAAGCGGCGTTAATCTCCGTTCAATCAATCAATCAATTTTACAAAAAGAAATTTTGAGAAAAAAATAGCATTCAGTACATCAGAAACAAGTTTGGAAAATGTAACAATGTGAATATCCATTGAGGTTTGAATATTGTAAATAATCAAGTTCACTTAAGGGGTGAAGAGCTGGTTAGAAAGAATTCCATTTTACATTCAAGAAAGCCCATGGCCCCATGGCTCCTTTCTAGACTCACACAATTGTGATAACTGTTGTTAGACTAAAGAAACATGGAATTGACTCTTGAGAGATAAAAATTTGGTCTCTTTTTTATCTTTGACATTCAGTGCTTTCAGTACTTTGATCTATAAAAAAGTAATAGTTATGTGCTTTAAAGCTTAAACCATTCAATATTTAAATGACAGTGAGTAACTGTTTTAATTATTAGAAACTGTGATTAAGTGCCTATGCAAACAAGAACCGCAAAATCTAGCTTTTGTCCCATTTTATCTATACTTTCATTATACATACAAGTAAATCTATAATGCTTTTAAATCTATACCTAAACTAATATAAAGCACAACTACAGTGGACACAATTTGACACCAACATGAACTTTTACAGAACAGAACAGAACAGAACAAATCTTTTATTTACATCCAAGTACATTACTGTACAATAAGGACAAATATAAACAAATACATGAAAGAAAAAAGTAATTAAATACAACCGGTTTACCAAAATAGAGAAAATAAATAAGCATATCAATACATGTATTTTGTTTTTCTCTCTTATGTTTTGAGGGATAGAATCTTGAATGTTCTTAAATCTTCACCTAGCCTCCGAGAATCAGCATCCACGACTTGTCATACAAGCAAGCCGTGGCTACAGGTTTCTGGAGCCTATTTTTATAATATAATTTGTAAATATCAGTGTTTTATGGAGTTTAACTATATCCCCTTTTATACCTCCTTGTCCGAAAGGAAACGACAAGGATGGGAATGGGGAATGCATATAATGGACCATGAGGAGGGAAACAAGGAACACAAGATATAAAAGAAAGCAAAAGGGATGTTCCACTTTTAAGAATGAAAAAGCGTATTCGCTATGTTTGAACATGTATATAAGCAAAGATATACAGTCATTTCAGTTCTTTGATTAAATCTATGAAGATGCAGTTTACTCTCAAAGCTGCCACAGTTGATACTTTCAATAATTTTTAGTAGTTAAAGTTGCCTAAAAATGTATATTATTCGCAGAAACTTAAAAAAAATAAGTTTTCCTTTCAATTTATCTACGTAAATATATGATATTCATTTAAATGCACTGGCTGACTTAAGCTTTAAAACCAACAAATACAATAGTAATCAAATGACAAATGATACAAATTACCTTCAGGCAAATTATTGTTTAAGTTGATGGGAAAATATAAGGAAAAAATCCTCCTTTGGTCTGAAATGGCCTATTGTCTATGGTTTAATGTCTTATATATGAACCGATTTCAGTACTTTCAGTACTTTGATTTCATAAAAATTATCATTAAATTACCCTAAAATGAAATTTCCCAGCAGAAAAATATTTAGTGATTCATCTAGAACCATTTCCTACTCAATTTCATGAAAAGATAGTTGAATATACCATTTCAAATCCAGCTCATTTATTCTTTCATAGAAAAGGTGCACTTGTTGACCTTTGACCTCAATAACTCCTAAAAGCCCCAACAGCCAAGTTGCAGACTTTCAGAATATGCTCGTTAGACATTGGGCTTTCAAAAAAACATAGTCCCGAAAATTCCCCCTGGGGGGGGAGGGGGGTGTATACTGGCTCATAGTCTAAATGTTTATATCTGCAAAACCAGAGAATTGTATAAACCAATTCAATAATAATTGGGCAGACATGCGGTTTCTTATTGGAGTTCTCTCATCGAGAGTTCTATGTATAGGATAGAAAACGAGAGCCGTGGTATATGGGAAATAGACACGAGCTTTAGCGAGTGTCTATTTCCCATATACCGCGGCACGAGATTTTCTATCTGACTTAGACCACGCTTTTCTTACACTGTCTGTATTTATTACTCGAACCTCTAAGTAATGAAAAAGAGTAAATATCGCTGTGATAATACTCTAATCAAGTGAGTATTTGCTGAAATCACTTAAGAATTTATTACCGTTACCATTTTCCGAGTTTGTGTGCTTTTGCAACTGTTAAAAGTCTTTAGGAAAAAAAGAGCTGTAAAAATGCTCGTCATTTTTTTTTAAATGACTCGGCCCCCAAAACCTGTCGAGAATCACGTGCAAGACAGGCTACAGCCGTATATCTGTAAATTCAACGCTCGGAGTTGTATCTGTGATATATACTTTTGAAATACTGTTCTATGATTGGCCGATTCGCTTCAAGCGTGGTCTAACTTGAGATCTGTGGCATTTACAGTTAACAACATCGTAGAGTTGACAAGATACATGATTTTGAAATGAATAAGGAATGAAATAAGTGTGTGGAGTTAGTTTGAATGAGATATAAGGGAAGTTATACTATATCGATTATTTCATCCAAGTACGACCATTTTATTACATCCCTTTAAAACATATGTTCTTTATTCTAATTTGTCTTCATGATCGAACCAGACGCTTGATAATTCGTACCAGTCAATAAAATCGGAGAATGATGTATACGATTTAAATGAAAATGGTCGTTTTGAACAATTCCGATTTTTTAAGGATTTGGAGGGATTTTGAATGGTAGGGCTGAGCGTTTGGAATGATTGAACGAATAAAAGGTGGAATTTAAACCGAAATGAATGTCAATTTCAAGATGTTTATAACTTTATCTGGAGATCTGATTGACGCGAGTAGATTTAATTATTCCGTTGGAAATGAAAAAATGAAATCAGTTGATATTTTCATTCTCTCAATATTGTATCAGAATAAACTTGATAAATAAACGAATCAGATGTGTTGGTGTATGTAAAAAGTTACATTTCTAGCAGTATGTCTATCAAACGTTAGCGGATGGTGCTCCTAACCATGGATTCCTATTCTTACTCGTACATGGTCATCAACCATCACATCAGTATATCCGGGTCTCTAGAAGAGCATCCAGCACACGTGATTTTACATCAAAAGTTTAGAGAAGATATTCACGAAGAATGTTTGTCAAGCGGGGGAACGAACTTAAAACCCTATGTCTCGCAGTCAACGTTGCTACAGTAACATTGCGAAATTGACGATTAGGGTAATATAAAAGTGATTTCTAAATGATTTTTAAATCATTTTAGAAAATTTTGGAATGTTTTAAAAGAAAATTGAATCAGTTGAGAGTTTTGAATGAAATCAAAGAGCCGTGATATAATATCGACAATTCTTTCAGATTGAACGAAAATTTCGATTTTCTGATATCGTATAAAAATACTTACTGGTACTATTCAACAAAAACGTTTGGTGTGTCTTAATACGGACCGGACGATTCAAAACCCACACCAAGCAATGAATTCCTGTTTCAAGTAATTTGGATTTACTTATGAGCCTTTATGAGCGAGTTAAACGCATTTTGAATGATTCAAGTTACAGTTAGTAACATCTTGAGATTAAGGTTTATCTCAATCAAAACCATTCTAAATAGTTTGCTCGACGTTCATTCATTCCAAACACTTACTCAAACTTTTCAAAAGCACTTCAAAATTACTCAAAAGATAAGATCAACAACTGCGTTCAAATTTAATATAGCAAGGATTTAATATAGCACGATTTCACTGACATCATTAATGTAATAAGCGTCTGATTGATTCTTGAAAAAAGAAAGCTATTTATAGAACTAATATGCATATTTTATTAAAGGTAGGTAATAAATATCGCTAATTTTGTTCAAAAACCAACGCCCCCTCCCCCTTTAATCTCATTAAAAACTCGTTTCTCTCGCTTATTCAATTTTATTCAAGAACTATTCCAATATCATTCAGCTGGTCAATTTTACAATGTTTATTACTGTTACTGTGTTGTTTAGAGCTATTTAAACGCATTTTGAATGGTTCAAGTTAGTGTTGCGCAACGGCCGCGGTCGAATGAAAAATAGAAAGTGGCGGAACTTGTACAAACGCCAAACGAGAAAGGGGTTATTATTATCTCGGCACAAACAAACTTGCCAACAAGTTATTTTCCGTGCCAAAATCACTACGGGATCTCTCATATCATTGATGCAGTCTTTCTATTAGCATATCTTAATGGGAAAACCATAATGTGTGCTCCTTCATTAAGGGTGCATTTTATGAAGCAAGAAAATATATTTCATCATAAAGAACCTATAAATCAGAGTACCGAAAGCACTGTAATTTATCAAACCATTGTTTCGTTGAGAAATCCTCTTCGCCACATGTTATCATAATATTCAAGTGATGTTAAATTAACTCGTGGGTTGAAAAAAAAATGCACGAATGAGTTCCCCATAACATGAGGACAGATTTTTTTTTCATTTGAAAGTATCTCGCATAGTGAATAAATAAAACTTTGTTTTATCGAAATTAGGGAACAATCAGTAGTCCCTAATGCGCGCACAAAGGAATTGTAATGATTGTCGACTTTCATGTGTTGGCATATGAAATGTACACAACTTCTCTAAAATTCAGCATTTTAAGGTATTGTTAAGGCAACATTCGTCCAAGGAGAAATAACTCCGTGTTTGTCAAGGTCACAGACATACACAGAACTAGATGAGGTAATCCATGCTTAGTTTTTGCCCGATACAATTATTTGCAATGTTTAAATGCATTATGTGTTTTGCATTCTAAATAGGAACCCCTAATGTGTCTAATAATTCATTACGCATGTATCGGATTACCCGCAAAATGCATTTTCGAACTAAAATTCACAAAAGTTCTATTTTCGTCGACTGTTCGGTCTCAATCTAGCCAGTATGGTGCCGCAAAAGTGTCGATGTTGTGAATCTAAACTGCGCTTTTTTCAGTTTTATTTGTAAAAAAAAACGTTGTATAAACGGTGTCTTGTCAACAGATTTTTACACTTTTATACATTAAACTCCATTTTTAGATTTGAAACTGTTAAGGAAATCGAGAAATTGACAAAGTGAATGTTTTTCGAAAGATTTCGGAATGAATTTGAATGAACGGAAAGAAAAAAAGTTTTATATGAATTTCAAGGGAGGAACAAGTAAGTTACATCTTGAAATTGACATTCATCTCAATTACAACTATTCTAATTCGCTCAATAAGCGCTCCATTCATTCATTTCAAACACACATTCAAACCATTCAAAAACGCTCAAAATGACTGAAAAAGATAAGATCATCAACTACATTCAGAATAAATATAACCAGTGAAAAGGGAGGTAATAAATATCGCTAATATTGTTTAGCGATATTAGGTTACTTCTTTTTAATTTCACTTAAAACTCACTCGTCGCACTCATGCAATTTCATTCCAAAATAATTCAAAATCATTCAGCTTGTAAAATTCACGATGTTTTTTCAGAACGTTTTATCAAAGTTGTATGGCTTTTCTAAAGAGTTTGAAGCGGTTTGAATAATTTCAAGGGGTGTTCGAAATGAATGATTAATGAGTGAGTGATTAAGATTTTGATTGGAATTAAGGTCAATTTCAGGATGTTGTCAACTGTCCAAAGTAATTTTCCATATTATTTTAAGGTATACATATACTCTTTCTTTGCTATTGTGCATTGTTAAAAACACCGTTTACACTAAATGACGTTCACTCCATTCAAAACCACTCTAAATCACTCGCGCATCGCTCCATTCATATTATTCCAATCGTTCAAAAAATCTGACACTTGCGATGCAATCGATAGATCAGAAATTTTCTGTTTGTTATTGTTTTTGTCGTTATTTTTATCATCATTATTATTATATTTCTTTTACTATCATTATAACTATTACTATCATTGCTACTATTATTGTTATTTTCATTACATTTTAGGTCCCTACTCTTCAAAATGTGTTTTATAAAAACCTGGAAAAAAACATGTAGAATATCTAACATAACAAAGAATTTAGTATAATATAATTGTTGTACACTCAGGAAACACATTGTGTTCATTTCTTAGTTTAAAATTTGTAAAAAACTGAATAAAAAAAACAAAGAATGTCGAAAACCAGCGAGCGATTGTCAAGATGGCGTGTCCGTCGTGCGTCCGTGAGTTTGTGTGTGTATTTCCGTTTATTTTTTTTAGTTTGTCCGAGCGTGCGTCTTTAAAAATCATCTGCTAACTATTGGCCCGATCTTTGGTATGAATTAACATGATCGGGTGACCTTCTTTTTAAGTTGTTTAAGAAATTTTGAATGACCCCCAAATATGGGCGTGACGGGGTGGGTCTTATTTTCACTTTCAAATCTTTAACAATATTGTCCTGACAAATCATTCGGTAAATTCCAACGAAAATTGGCTGGAATGATCCTTCGGTAAATCTTAACATGTATCGTTCAAGAAATTTTGATGGGCCTCCAAATATGGGCTTGGCAGGGCCGGGCTTATTTTCACTAAAGAATCTTTTAAAATCATCTCCATTGAGCTGCTTTTAATGAAACTTGGCATAAATGTTTCTTTGTTGGATGAACCTCTTCTCAAGTTCTACAAGACATTTTGATTGACCCCCTGCTGATTTGGGCGTGTGGAAGGCCTTATTTTTAATTTAAAAATCTTCGCCTTCCAAACTATCTTCATTGTCCCTTGGGTAAATATCCATCTAAATTGTCCACTTAATATTGATTGGATCAAATTTATGGGCATGGTAAGCTGGGGCTATTTTAATTTATTCTTTTTCAGTTCTTTTTAATATAAAAATATTGTCATTCTCCAATTCTTTAAAGTGTATTTTTCATTCTTAAAAATCTATATATATCTATATCTGTTTGTATATAGGGCCTTTTTTGAATATATTTTTTTTTCATTTATGGTTGAACCTATACTAGAATCAGCTTTTCTGTCCATAGTTTGACCTCATCACAAATTGTCAGTAAACTGAGTTTCTCGTTACAAAGATATTTCTCAGCCAATGGTTCGATATAGGCCGTCTTGGGTCTCTTGTTTTTACACCATATTTTGTTAGGGTACGACATTAATCTAAAATTACATCTTTATTAACATATAACGTATAATAATCTGCATAAATTGTAATCAAATTAAATTGGTGACTTGGTATTTACATTAACTGTGATTCTATTTACGATTTCATGACATAAGTTTTTACAGTTAAGTTATTTATATGGCTTAAATGGCGAATTTTCGATGAGTTGAAATTGTGCCTTGGGTAATTTATAACTCGATGTCTAGCACAGCCAATTGTAACATAACCAAACTTCTATGATAGTATATATTGTAAGACTAAGTTTTTTTATTAAAACCTACATGCCAAAATTAAGATGAGGAAACAATTGCATGTGGTGTGAAATCGATTTAACATTGCCCCAGCACTTAATAGTTCTTAATATCAATGATACGTTAAATTCGATGATATGCAACAATAAATAAGGACGAGCCTACTGTCAATAAGTAGGATTTGTTATCGCGCAAGCAGAAAAGGGCATAGTTAAGTACATCGTTAAATTGACATTCATCTCAATCAAAACCATTCTTAATCGCTAACTCAGCGCTCCATTCATTCACTCCAAACACTCACTCGAACCTTTCAAAAACGTTCAAACCCATTGAAAAATGTGCAATCAACAATGTCATTCAAGATAAATTTGGATAAAGAAAAATCGTGATTCCACTGACAAAATTCACATTGTTCACGTTCTTGAAGAAATCGGGAGCTTGTATCCATCTTTTTATTAAAGGGAGGTAATCAATATCACATATTTTGTTCACCCTGAACAAAATTTGCGATATAGGATTACCTCCCTCTGATTTCAATCAAAACACGCTCCACACTCTCATTCAATTTCTTTTTAAATCATTCCAAAATCATTCACCTTGTCAATTTCAGGATGTTGTTAACTATACACTTACTAACATCATGAAAGTGGCAAGGTAAATGATTTTGGAATAAGTTTCTAATGAAATGATGTGAAAAGGGGGAAGCGAGTATTGAATGAAATTAACGGTGGGTAATCAAAAATCTCTAATTTCGCCCAGTTGTAGGAAATTAGCGATACTTTTACCATGCTCTAATAAAAATATGAGCCTGTGCGTGAGATTTCCAACAATTTCGAATATGCGTAAAGCAAAGACTCTGACCAGCCTGTCAATCCGCACAGTCTGACCAGAGCCCTCACTGGCGCTTATTAGATAGAAACGTTCTTAATGTATCTGTAGACAATAGGGTAACTTTATATCTACAGTATGTGGCTGTCTACGCCTCTCGATGTTTGCACCTCACGAACATTTCAAATTGTTGGAAATGTCACGCACAGCCTCATATATGTACTTATGTTTAAGTGTCTTTACGGACCAATAAGACCCTTTAAAACCGACACCAGCAAATAAAATCAGTGGAAGATTTGGTCGCTTTGAAGGAAATGTAGATCGTGATTCATGAACAATTTTTGAACTGTTTTTGAACATTTTGAAGTCAACTCTTTTGAAAGCTTTGAGTAAGTGTTTGAAATAAATGAGCGGAGCGCTAACTTGGAAGAAGTCAAAGAACATAAAACTGCAATGTTAGGAAATTCGGTCACGTAGGAACCTCAATGGTAACCATTTCACAACCTATCTTTAGAGTTGGGATGGTAAAAATAGGTAGTTGGAATGGAATACACGAAAACAATGGTGAATAAATGTCATACAACATTTCTATATATTGTGGCACTAAAGTTCTTGGAATACATTTTATGTTGCTAGAATGTTAGAACTCGTTTTTTTGCGAATCGGGGGTCATTGCTTTGGTAACAGATTTGATGTTTAAGAAACATATATCATTTACTTATCCGCATTTCTCAAAGATACGAACCCATTTATGATTTGGTTCATAATACTAATATCAGCCTAGATGACATTTATGTCAAGCAAACTGCGACGAATCTGTGAGGTTTGAAAATACAGTAAACGTCATCTTGAAAAAGTGGTTATCCTATATATTTTATACATTTTTTACAATCTGGTCCCATTTCTACAGAAAAGTTTCTATAGAAATTTACGATCGTTGTAGTTAGATCATTTGGGTAGTGTAAGTAATGATATTGACGCTGTGGGAATTTCACAGAAAACGACGATATTAGTTAAGGTTTCAATACCTATCTTTATTCAGCGAATACATGTACTAATTACATAATGAACTTAACCTAGCTACTGAATGATCTTAACAAGCCCTCATGTTAATTTGTTGGAAATGTTTCGAACAGGGTGAAATGACAAATGAACGGAGCGATATGAACGAAGTACAATGAACGCATATTCTTTAGCGATTTCAGAGTGTTCTAAACAATTTCTAATATTTTTAAGTGATCCAATGGAATGTCGTGAATATGATGTTAATCAAGTGATTAAAATGATGTTAAAAGGAACGAGTATCAATGTAACTCAAAGCTATAAAAATTGAAGTAAAATATTGAGTTTAATCTCTAAGCAATAGATTTATTCTTTTCTTTTGTTCCAATGGCGACTCTACAATCACAAAACATAGTCAACACGGCGCGCGGGGTGGATTTAAAAAGTCACAGCCTGTCAGTTTTTTTGCGTTGCGTTTCAAACTCAAGCAGTCTGGAGCGACAAGCATTTAAGCAAATGTTTTCTTTGGTAACTGGCTATCTTTCAAACCAAAACGAATCTTCTGTATGTAAACGTTTGGTTGACGTTACGTACTTAACGTCTCCCAAATTTCTGAATCTATAGCTGAGCTGGCAGTTTTCAAATTATCAGGTCAAATTGAAGTGATCATAGGGAGGTTGATGGGCCATTTGTCTCTTCGTTTACACCTTTGACGTCGTAGAAAATTGACAAATAAAAATGCCGTTGTGTGACCATCCTCCGTTAATGTCCCTGTCACTGTTCTGTTCGATGATTTGAGCGGCTTTTTTAATTGTTTTAGTACTCATTCAAGGTGATTGAAGCGGACTGACTGTAGCTTGTAAATTGGGACTACCGACGTAAAACGCATAAAACCTCACGTTACGCCTTAACTGATGATCTGCTAAGAAAACATTCTTGATTCAGATAGCCAATCGATAAGCTTATCGGTCTGACGCCAACTCACTTAATTGATATTAACACGACCTTTTTTACAGTACAACCAAAAAGTGTTGCAAAACTTTTTTGACTGTGTATATTTCAAATAGAAGATGGAAACGCGATTTTAAAGTCAACTAAGGGTGTAATATTGATTTAAATTCTAATGAAGATTTTGAAGAAAAAATAGATTTATAACATTGAACATTGTGAAATAGGGACACATATATGATCACTCTCTATGCCACCGTAAATAATTGAATAACGTGAAATTCACACTCTCTCCTTCCAAAAACGTTCTAAATTGCTTGCTCCGCGTTCCGTTCGTAGCATTTCTGCCTCTCACATAAATAGTTAAAAAAAAAAACACTCCAAAATCCCCTCGAAAAAGCCACAGAATCTTACGCAGTTCGTTCAAATCGAATGAGTCTCCAATGGGACGAAATTATCAATCTTGTATTACAGTTATTTACTTCGTGAAATTGACATTCATCTCAATCAAACACATTCTAAATCGCTCATTCAACGTTCCATTCAAAAACATTCCAAACACTCACTCAAATTATTCAAATACGCTTAAACCCATTGAAAAATATAGAATCAACAACGTCATTCAAAATAAATTTGGATAGAGAAAAATCGTGATTTCACTGACACAAATCAAATTGCAAGGGTCTAATACTTTCTTGAAAAATAGGAACTTATCTTTAGAATTTGTGCGAATATTTTATTAAAAGGAGGTAATCAATAACGCAAATTTTGTTCAGAACGAATAAAATTTACGATATTGGATTACCTCCCATTTTATTCACTCAAAACTCGCTCCACATACTCATTCAATTTCATTCCGAAATCATTCCGAAATCATTCACCGTGTCAATTTCAAGATTTTGTTAACTGTACCTTCCTGTAAAATCATTCAAAATTCGTTCATCATACTCATTCAGTTCATTATAAAATTATTCCAATAGTTAATGTCACTCACTTGGTTCTAGCTTTATTATGATAGAAATTAGTTGTAAATATGTCCCCTTTTCTATCGACTCGTTACAACTAATTATTCCGGTTTTTAGTAGTAATAACAAATATTATGTTGTAGCATAATAAACTTGCAATTAATGCTGATTGCTTCAGCTAGATTTATCAGCTTATCAAAGAATGTGTGTTTTATTTGGCTTGCTTCAATATGGCTTTCAGACGTGCAGCAAGGGGATTAACTCTTCACACGATAACAATATTTTAAGAGAATCGTCTACATAAGTTAGGAACATCGTTAAGTACATTGTGTCAATTGCATCGCGATCAAAACCAATCTAAATCGGTCACTTAGACCTTCACTAAACCGTTTAAAACAGGGAATACGCTGCCAAATTGTTAAAATTCTTTGAAACCGCCCAAAACAGCTAATACATCCATTTAAATCATTGATATAATTCCTGTTAGCTCGCCTTAGCACGAAGTGCTCAAGGCGAGCTTCTGGGATACTTGATTGACCGTAGACTATCGTCCGTCTGAAAAAATTCAGTGGTACATGTACCACACTAGAGGGCACACTGTTGGCTCAACATTTCTTAAACTTAGTCAGGATGTTTGTCCAGGCTTGGTAAAGATCCATATTGATTTTGGTCACATTCCAACGTATGTCAAGAGAAAAGGAGCCTCATATGCAATTTTCTTGTATCTACTCTAAAGGCCACAATTTTGGCTCAATCTTTCTTAAACTTGCTCAGGATGTTTGTCTATACTTGAGAAAGATCCCTTGGTATTTAGGTAACATTCCAATTTATGTCACGTGAAAAGGAGCCTCATAGGCGTTTTCTCGTTACAACTCTATAGGTCACAATAATGGCTCCACTTGCAAAGAATGAAAGGACTGAAGCCTTTAGAAACTGAAATATAGTCTCTGTGAGCATTTTGTTAATATGTCCATTTCATGATTTCGATTGCTAGCATTTTCCAGCATCTGCCGAGTATTCACATGCGTACACTATGCTCTTGTTGAAATTATGATGACATTTTGTATATGAAAAAGATTAGATATAGCTTGATTTAGTTAGAAAAGCCATTTCCAAAGAAAGAGATTTTAATTTTAATCTCTAGCAAAATAAAATGAGTAGTTTATTCTGAGAAGATCGATTTCAAAGTCGAAACACGGGTTACACCATGTTACCTCATGGTCCACATTTTATATCAAATTATAGCCATAACATATGTTTTATTTCTTTCAAACTTATTTGTAGAATCTATTTAAATGAGTAATTGAAATGTGAAAAAACGAACCGTTTCTACGAGTCCCAAATAGCCAACGGGACATTTAATAATGAGTTTCTTTTACAAATTACAAATATTAAATTTGCCATTTTAGGAAATTTCTTACCGTTAAAAAGGGATAGGACATTTCTCAAAGCACTTATTGTAAAGAAATTCCCAAAGTTGTTAAAAATACTTATACTTTTCATTTACCTTTTACAGTTATTAACCTTAAATCGAAATGAAATTGAATTAAAAGTAGAATTTATTTGCAGTTTCTTTCCTGTTTAATGCATACATACGCATAAATGATTTGGCTACATGATTCAAGTTAATCCGGATTGAAACCATCGGCATGTAAATACAGTAGCTTACATTATGAAATTGAAACTATTTCCGATCGTAAGCATTCTTAAATCCCTCACTCAGCGCTCCATTCATTCATTCGAAACACTCATTCAAAATATTGAAAAATGCTCCAAGTTGACTAAAAAGATAAGATCAACAAATTCAAAATAAAAATCGCTAGAAAAGTTCCATGATGTCACAGACGTAATTGAATTTTCTTAGCGACTGTTTGGTCAGTGGATACAAAGAAATCTATTTTTATAACTTGTATGCAAATTTTATTAACGGGAAGTAATAAATATAGCTACTCTTGTTCATTATGAACTAAATTAACGATATAAGATTACCTCCTGTTAATTTCACTCTAAACTCAACCATCGCACTCATTCTATTTTATTCCAAAATTGTTCCAAATCATTCACATTGTCAATTTCATGATTTTGTTAATTTTATTTTTGATAAAGTAAGCAATTGGTGGCTTAGGAGTTTAAATGAGTGCATTGCCAGACTTCAATGTGACGCCTCTAGCTTATTTCTCTCATTTTGAGATGCTGTCATATAGAATTGCTATTTTTCCTTTAAAAAAGAGTACCTAGACTTTTTATCTTTCATTTTTGCCACATCATAAAAATACGTCTTAGTTGCAGGATTGGAGGTACTTGCGAATAATTGCAAAAGTTATGTTCTCCAAAATTTTTCAGGGCATAGAGATTGGAGAGAAAAGTTTCAAAATCGTCTTCTAAAATTTTTTAAGGCTAGAAAGTAAAGGACTGTAAACACATATAGCGAATATTTTAGATGATAGCTGAACCGGATCTCAAGTTACATTTGTAGCGATTAAAGATCACTTTGGCCTCTTTTAACTTTCGTCTATTGAACGAAGAAAAGTAGATGATTGTCTTCGAAAGGGTTGAACAATATAAGTGAAACAACGATCCTTTGTTATAAATACTAATTTGTCTAAAATCTGTTTAACACCTCTTCAAGATCTTAGAAGAAAAATCCAATTTTACATCGCAATAATATTTAATTGACATTACTTTCAAGAGATATTGTTGCTCCTTGAATTTTCAAGAAAAATACATAAAAGATATCGATCTATCTAAAGCATTTCATAAAAGTTAATTATTATTTTGAAAGTACAGCAATTACAGATACATTAAATCATTAGCTGTTATTATTAATGTTAGCTTTCACCTTTCAGAATTATAACTCATCGAAGTTTGGCCACCACTTGCAAAGAATGAAAAGACGAAAAAAATGAAGCATTAAGAAACTGAAGATAGGTTGATGTATTTGAAATTGTCAATGATTAAACTCTCAATTAACGGGATTCTTTCTTTCTCTAATTATATTGTTATACGCCTGAAGGGTCGTATTATGTTATGGCCTCGGTCGTCCGTCTGTCCGTCCGTCCGTCTGTCCGTCTGTCCGTCCGTTAGCAATTTTTTGTGTGCGCGACTCCTCCTAAACTATCAATGGGAATAAGCTGAAACTACACACAATTACTCCTTATGATGTCTAGTTGTGCATAAGACCTTTGAAATTCAAATCGCTCCAGTCATTCCTGAGAAATCTTGAATTATCTGCCCTTGAATATAACAAAAATCACTGTTTTTTGTGTGCGCAACTTCTCCTAAACTATCAATGGGAATAAGCTGAAACTACACACAATTACTTCCTATGATGTCTAGTTGTGCATAAGACCTTTGAAATTCAAATTGCTCCTGTCATTCCTGAGAAATCTTGAATTATCTGCCCTTGAATATAACAAAAATCACTGTTTTTTGTCTGCACAATTCCTCCTTAACTATCAATGGGAATCAGCTGAAACTACACACAATTACTCCTTATGATGTCTAGTTGTGCATAAGACCTTTGAAATTCAAATAGCTCCAGTCATTCCTGAGAAATCTTGAATTATCTGCCCTTGAATATAACAAAAATCACTGTTTTTTGTGGGCGCAACTCCTCCTAAACTATCAATGGGAATAAGCTGAAACTACACACTATTACTTCCTATGATGTCTAGTTGTGCATAAGACCTTTGAAATTCAAATTGCTCCAGTCATTCCTGAGAAATCTTGAATTATCTGCCCTTGAATATAACAAAAATCACTGTTTTTTTTTGTGTGCACAATTCCTCCTTAACTATCAATGGGAATCAGCTGAAACTACACACAATTACTCCTTATGATGTCTAGTTGTGCATAAGACCTTTGAAATTCAAATCGCTGCTGTCATTCCTGAGAAATCTTGAATTATCTGCCCTTGAATATAACAAAAAACACTGTTTTTTGTGTGCACAACTCCTCCTAAACTATCAATGGGAATAAGCTGAAACTACACACAATTACTCCCTGTGATGTCTAGTTGTGCATAAGACCTTTGAAATTCAAATTGCTTCAGTCAATCCTGAGAAATCTTGAATTATCTGCCCTTGAATTAAACAAAAATTACTGTATTTTGTGTGCAACTCCTCCTTTACTATTAATTGAAATGAGCTGAAACTAGACACAATTACTCTCTGATGTCTAGTTTTGCATAAAACTTTTCAATTCAAAATGCTCCAGTTATTCTAGAGTTATCTTGGATTATCTGCCCTTGAATTGATGAAAAACAAAATTTCTTGTCAGCTCATTTTCTCCTACATTATGGATGGGAATGAAAGGAAACTTGCCATAATGACTGTAGGTTGTCTTTTTGTGCTCAGGACTAAATACATTTTCATATTTAAATGTTATGGCACCAGTTGTCTGTCTGTCTGTTTGCAATATTCTTAGCTATCATTCAAGCTCATGTTACTGACAAGCCAAGGTTACTGACAAGCCCCTTCGGGCGTATATGCGCCGCTCTGCGAAGCTCTTGTTTGCAAATGCTACTACACTGAAACGAACTTCTAAACGGCCACATTGAATTTGCCACAATTTAAGTTATCTATAGTCATTTAATGAACTATCTTTTATTCCCATATGAAAGGCCGTCCAATTTGCGGATTCCTACAGAAAAATGAGTTCGAAATTTTGTCCTTGGTGTCTGTATCAAACGATCAAACACAAGAACCCCCCCCCCCTCACGAAAATCACAAAAAATGCAATTTTTCGAAAAAAATCAAATTTTCGGTCTAAGAAATACTCTACGATTAAATCTATATGTGACAAAGTTCGATAGCTATTGCGTGTAAGATACCAAATAACTGAAGAAAATAACATTGTGGCACTTTTGTTTTTCACACAAAGGTAAAATGCTAAAATTACCCCACCAACCAATGTTAATTTTGAAATTAGGGGTTCCCTTGAATTCACGTCAATTTCGCTGTTTCCTTCACATTTTTCAAGTCGATGTTTATTGAAGATTCTTCCTGAATATCTTTTTTCTATTCAATTCTATTACAATTCGACTACTTTCCAATTCAGATTCCAAAGAAAACATTACTTTTTCAGAATAACCCAAGTGGCCGTTTAGAAGTTCGTTTCAGTGTACATCAAGCTCACCTGAAATCTTTTTTTGCATTGCGATCAGATTACTCAATCTAGAACTCGTCACACGAATACTGGTCTCGTCTTTGACCCTTAAATAAGCGTTTTGATGCTAAAATAATTGAAAACACGAATTTTCACCTATTAATGTTTACTGGTATGTGGTCAGTTTACTTTCTATATTTATCAATGCATCAAGATACTGTTGCAAATTATAAGTGATTTAGATTTGATAGTCTTCTATATATCTTTGTAAGAGATTCATATGAAATATGAATCTCTTATAATGATAAGAAGGCTACAAAAACAACAACAACAACAAAAGAAAAAAAAAACTTTATTATTTAGACCCTTTCAGCGTAAAAATGTGACCCCTAAAATTTCACAATTAATCCGCTAATGACTCATGAATTTGAAAAGCTAGCATAAGCACTACGCATGGGAAAGAAACATTCAATTCCGATCACTGCTAGAACTACAGCTAAGTGGTATCGGGCTTTTTCTCCTATGTGACCAGACCAAAGACCTTTCTTGGGACTCGAAAACACAATGTTTAATGTACAGGTCGAATGGATAACCTATGTTTTTGTGTTTCTAAGGTATATGATTTGGTTTCTGATATGGCCTATAATGATATAAATGTACTCGTATAGAAATTAGTATTATCATTATTGTTATTATTTGAAGTTTTGGCGTGTGATAGGAAAACTTATTCGAAATTAATAAAGTTCCGGTCACCGAATGGGGGAAGGGTTCGCGCACATATTTGTGACTCGTCACGCGAAAAGGGACCATCTGGGGAGTGAGTAAAGTGTCGAGCCTAGTCAGGCTCGGAACGAAACTTTTCGAACTAAACTTATTTTCTGAAACAAGAATATTAGATCTACACCCCCCCCCCCCCCCCCCCTGTGAAAGATTTTTAAAAATACGACTTTCTGGTTTGCCTGTTGTAAAGCCAATCTCTTATTCAAATATTTATTTTACTGAGTTCCCAGATGGCTCCCTTTCGCGTAACGGGTCACATATGTAGCTCGTGTAAGATTATAAATTAACTTACATGTACGTAATAAGTCTTAATTCGTTTTTCTGAGCTCTAAGATTAGGTTTTATTTGCAAGACACTGTGTAACTAATGTTTACAATGCTTCTATATGTAAATGGTCGAATTGTACATACATCAAAAGTGTTTATCATATAATTCATTTACTTTGAATTCAAACGTCTTAGATTTTATATTTTAGTAGAATACAGTTGAAAACATCGTGAAATTGACACCTACTGCATCACAACCATTCAATATCACTCACTCAACGCTCCTTTCATTCATTCCAACCACTCACTCCTATCGATCAAAAACGCTCCGAATTTATTTAAAAAAAAAATCTAAATCGTTCAAATCGACCAACATTTAAATCTAATCGAGTAAATTATTCTACGATTTAAGTGGTTTATGTGGATTTTAAAGTGTCTGATTGGTCTCCGAAGACTCACAAATAGAAAAAGATCGTATATTTTATTAAAGGGAGGTAATACGTATGGCTAATTTTGTTCATCTTGAACAAAATTAGCGATACTGGATTACCTTCCTTTAATTTCACGTAAAATTCGCTCCACACACTCATCCAATTTCATTCCAATATCATTCAAAATCAATTCATCTTAACAATATCACGATGGTTTTAACTGTACCTTCTCAACATCGGTCTTTTGTTTCAGACAAAATGACATCTCTTGTTTATAATAATTTAGCATTCATTGCTGAGCTCACCTGAGTGCAACGAGATCAAGTAGATCATCGAAATTCAAATTTCTTTTACATCTCCGATGTATCTACGTATAGCCAAATTCAACGACTCTTGGAAAATACTTTCCTTCCGAGTCCCTTCTCAAACGGCTTCGTGAGATTTTGATAACTCATCTAACAATATTAGCGTGGCATGCCAATGTTGACTCAAATTTTTAAAGATTTCCACTTTCGACACCAATCGGTCAAATTCAACCAAATTTGGCAAGAATGTTCCTTGTGTGACCTCTCTCATAAATTGTTTGTGGCATTTTGATTGTCTTAAAATATGGTCGTTACAGGGTGGGGTTTGCATCTAGGCTCTGATATCCTTAGATCTCTGCTCTTCCATAATCAGTCAGCATGTTTTAACCAAATTTGACAGAGTTTTGTAACTCTTCGCGAAACTTGTTTGTGATTTGCATTTGCCTCACATATATGGCTTGACGGCACGGGTCTTGTTTTGACTTTAGATTCTTTTACAGTGTTCTTCTTCAGTCCCAGTATGCTCATTTTTACCAACCTATGCGTGAATGTTAATTTGAAGACCCTCCTTGTTTTTGAATACTTGTTTCTATTTCTCCTCATCTTATGTTATACAGGTGAGCGATTAAGGGCCTTTCCGAGCCTCTTGTTTTTCATTTTGATGCCGTAGTAAAACATTTCAACGTTACAGTTCTAAGTGGTTGAAAAGTTGTATAGGTGCCAATGGCTTTATTGTTTTAATTGTAAAATGTTGGCATGCTTTCCCCTGAAAATGCATTTATGACCACACTGTATTTTACAATATGACATTTTTATCTTTTCTATTGTTATTGCTATAGAATGAGAATATACGGAAAATTGAATAGAAATTAATCTCTTTTTTTTTCAAATAGACTCTTGTATGAGAAAAAAATAATCAAATATATAAATTTGCGGCTACAGCGCCTACTGATCGTTTCCCATTCTTTCTTAAAGTATAGTACATGTACAAGTAAAGTTAAAAACATTGTGGAATTGTGATTCTTCTCAATCAAAACCATTCTGAATCACTCACTCAGCGCTCTATTCATTCAATACAAAAACTCACTCAAACCATTCAAAAACGCTCCAAAATCACTAAAAAAGTTCAAATTAACAACTACATTGGAATGAAATTGCATGATCGCGAGGAGCGAGTTTTGAGTGAATTTAATGGAAGGTAATTCTATATTGCAAATTCTGTTCGGGATGAAACTTTACACAAATGTTCCTTATGACCCGAGGAAGTGCCCTATTGTTTTTGGGTCACATAGATCTAAGGTCAAGGTCACAGTGAGACTTTGTTCAATTTTCGTTTCCAGACTCTAACTCAAGAACCAAGGGACCTACAATCATGAAACTTAATGCAAATGTTGCTTATGACCCAAGGAAGTGCCCTATTGTTTCGGGGTCACATAGGTCAAAGGTCAAGGTCACAGTCAATTTTTGTTCAATTTTCGTTTCCAGACTCTAACTCAAAAACCAGGCAATGTAGAATCATGAAACTTCATGCAAATGCTGCATATGACCTCAATATCTGTTACAAACACATCCTGCACTAATATCACTTGCATTTTGACAAAGTGCCTGTGGGGGGTATAAGTACGCTCTGCGACAGTTCTAGTTTGTTATGATTGATTGATTGAATGGGGTTTAACACATCTTAAACTGCAATCAATAATAATAATAAAACGAACTTTGACATGAATGCCCCTCTTTCCATGACGCGGCTGAAATTCACTTAACAGCAACAACATGCACAAATTGAGGTAACAAGGAAAATTTCATAGAAATTTCTGTTAATAAGTCCAAAACTAAAGGAGTTGCGTTCACAAGAATTTTCACAAGAATTTAAAAAACTTATTTAACGGGATTCGTCATTGTCTATAAATACAGTATTATTTTTTCCTTTTTTTTTTTTTTTTTTTTTGTAATCCGCTACAGCTATATCTTTTGTCTAAAAGTAAAATCCAAATAAAATAATTTTCATGCTTTTCGGCGAATTAAAAGGGACACTCATACGGTTTAAGCAGTGAAATTAAAAATATTTGATAAAATGGATGAAACACTTTAAAATAAGTATATGGGATTATCTTTTTTGCTTATTTAATTGTATCGGAATAATTTTGGTATTTTGAGATTTATGATATCTAAAAAGTAAATTACATTTTGCTCCTATTAATTTTGCATTTTCAGAACTACTCAATTGACAGAAAATATTTGACTTTTTATAAATATAAATAAGATATATAGAGGCTAATTTTTAGTTTCAGTGCAAGATCGATTTATATTCCAACAAAGTTGAGTGAACAACAAAGGCTATATTTTCACGACTGAAAATTTAGCTTAAGTTGATCACAAATTAAATACCGACCAACTTCGCTCACAAGAATTCAGTTTTCACGGTTTGCTCTGACTTCTCTTGTAAAATACTAGCGTCAGATATCAATAATTGTGTTAAGAAATTGTTTAGGCTGCAAGGCTGCTAGGCTACCAACTTCAATTGTTCTGCCAACTTTTAAACTCTGCTAGGCTGTTTGGCTGCCAATCTAAAGGACCTAAAAAGCAAACCATTATTCTATTTTTCAGCTTATATAACGATACAAATTGTGGTGATTTTGGGACACATTTTCGTAGAGAGTGTCATTTGAAAGTGATTGCTATGCGACGTCATGACGTCATTTGTTTACACGTATTTTGCACCGCCGAAAAAGATAGAATCAACAATGTCATTCAAAATAAATAAAGCTAGAAAAAAAATCGCGACAAAATTCAATTTGTTAGCGTCTGATAGGTTCTTGAAGAAATAGTAAGCTGTTTATTGAACTTGTACGCATATTTATTAAAGGGAGGTAATAAATATCGCAAACTTTGTTCATCCTGAACAAACTCTACGGTATAAGATTACCTCCCATTAAAGTCAATCAAAACTCGCTCCAAACACTTATTCATTTTCATTCCAAAATCAGTCCAAAATCGTTCGCCTTGTCATTTTCACGATGTTGTTAACGGTACATATCACAATCTCAGGAGAGACCGTACGGTTGCACAGACTGACGACCATTGCTTTGCGCACATCTCAAGTTTTTTTAAAATTTCATGCACAACGCGCAAGCTCATGAGTTTATGAAATACTATAACCACGTAATAACCCGATTTTGGAAGAGAATTGGGCAATGAAAAGGAGGAAACAAGTTTATCAGAAGTGTTTAAAAAATACATAAATTTTGATCTATTGCTTATCAGAGCTGACAGATTTCGAAACAAAAAATGCAAGATGAAATCGAGATAAAACACTTCGTAGAGATTTGTAAAGTCAATTTCCTGCATTCCATGTTTATCTTAGAATATTCATGCAGCGTATCAGTTATAGTTCAATGTTCATGTTATACTTCTTAAAACAGTAAACAAGTAAAACACATGTTTTGGCTTCGAGGGATCGCACAATATCTCCCTCGTAGCGAACGTCAACAAGTGCTGATTTCTATAGACCACCAAAGAACTGGTGAAATTGATATATATCCATGATAGACGAACACGAAATTATTGCGTCATGATTTCACATTTGAAGAAATGAACATAGGCGTAACTACATGTGGGATTTTGACATTTATACGCACTCAGTAGGCGACCAGCATAGAATATATATGATAAATGCGATATGTGGACTGTGACAAAAGATGCATGTCCTACGTCCGCACCTCCTTTTCTGTGATTTGAGCGTTGGTGAATAATCAAAACATCGAAACTACGGCTTGAATGAGCTGTAGTTTCGATGTTATTATTTTTCATCAACGACATTTATCGAATAAGGATTTATTTCTATTACGCACTTACGTAATATGCGTTGTTAAATCTATCTTTTTCACTGGGTTTTGGGTGTTTTTGAATGGTTTGAGTGAGTGTTTGGAATGAATGAATGGAACGCTGAGCGAGTGATTTGGAATGGTTTTAATTGAGATGAATGTCAATTTCACGATGTTGTTTTCTGTACCAACACAATATATGGGCATGTAAAATTATCCTCAAGGTAGAAGAAACAAGCAAAAGATCAATTGTACTAAATGTTCAATGGGTCAGCAGATTTAGAATGGTTTGGAATGTGTAGAACTGATGATTAAAAGTTATAGTGTACCGAATAAACCTGCGGAAATTTCGAAGGTCTATCTAAATGCCATTGAGGGAACTAAATAAATTACGTACAATCAAATCAGAAGATGCACGAAGACATTTGCATTTATGGCTCAGTTTTATATCCCATAAAAGTCAAATTTTGGAACAAAATATACCATAAAGCAAGAAATTATTGGTTTTGGAAAATTGCGCCAATAGATGGGGTAATGTCATCTGAAAAATTAACCCTTTACGTTACAAATAGTTTCTTTCACAAGACTCAACGACGCGTCGACGATGCTTTACCAACGACTGCATGATTGTGGAATATGTGTGAAATTGGGAAACAGGTGTTATGTTGATTGTACTTTGGCTAAGTCATCCGTCTGCCTATCCGACTGTCATCTTGTTATCCTTTCTTTCAGAATCCCCTTGCTATAAGTCCGGATATAATGAGTTTTCATTCATTGAGTATTTTTGTGAAACATTAATGGTATTTTTGACAATATCATCGTCATACAGTTAGTTACATCGTGAATTTGACATTCGCTTCAATCAATATCATTCTAAAGCACTCACTCAGCGCTCCTTTCAATCATTCCAAAATTACTCAAACCATTCAAAAATGCTCGAACCAACTTAAAAATATAGAATCAAGAACGTCATTCAAAATAAATTTTGAAAGAGAAAAATTGCGATTTCACTGACATAAAAAATTTGTTAGCGTCTCATATGTTCTTGAAGAAATGGGAAACTACGTATAATACTTGTTCGTATTTTTTTTATTAAAGGGAGGTAATCAATATCGCTAATTTTATTCATCCTGAACAAAATTTGCGATAAAGGATTACCTCCCATTAAATACACTCAAAACTCGCTCTACACATAAATTCAATTTTATTCCAATAGCATTCAAAAATCATTCACCTTGTCAGTTTCACGATGTTGTTCACTGTAATAATACACTGAAAAATTAAGTTAGAGTATATGTGAAATTATGTGTTTCAGTATCATCTCCTTCTCCACGTTAAGGATATTGGACCCGTAATTGTACAGCATTATTTCAGAACTCATTAGGACACCTTGGTAAACACTGTTAAAGTTCATTACTTCCGAAACGTTGTGATTCTATTACGGTTACACTACCTTAAAGCAGAACTTTAATCATTTCTTCGTTTTATGGTATTTTTTTTAAAAAAAGAAACACGCTTAAAAGAAAAAAATCTGAGAATCTAAAATATCAAAAATTCAAAAATACGGCGGACAATTTTTACAAAGTCTGCAATAAGAGTCCAATAAAATACTGAGCTCCCCTCAAGAGGGCTTTTAGAAAGCTGTTATCTTCAGTTAGAGTCGTTAAGAAGTATAATTCAATAAACGTTTTAAAATTCCTGGCGATTTTCATGATTGCAGAGCTATCAATTTTGTTGATTCCGATAATATTAAAGCGCACCGTTTCAACCTCAAAGAATATAAATAACGCCAACAGTAATTTAATTTTGGTTCCATCGTTTTAGAGGGTAATGAATGAATGCAAAAAATGAAAAAAAAAAGAAACACGTTTCATACCTTCATGGACAAATGTTTGCGAACAGAACTATTTTGTCTGTATATATAAATGTTTGTCACAAATCTAAACATTATTTCGTACTTGTTTGATAAATTCAGATTAAAAGCAGATTTTTTCTCAAAGATCTATGATACTAAAAATGATAACAAATTTATTTCCATACACTAATTATCATCTCGGCCAATAAATAAGAATAAAATATCTTCATCTCTAGCCTTGATTAAATTGTTGTTCAAATGTGTCTGTATAAGATTTTGGGCGAAATTAGCGATATCACATTAGCTCCCTTTAATTTCATTCAAAACTCGTTCATCCATCATTCAATACCAGGACAATAACCTTGGATTATACGCACTTTAATATTATCTAAATCTTTGCGGGGATTTTGACCAGAGCACGAGGGACTTACATTGGACATCCTTGACAACTACATAATGCACGCAAAAAGATGATTCGCTGAACCCCTGATTAGGGATTACAGTTAAAAACATTGTTAACTTGACAAGATGAATGATTTTGGAATTAAATTGAATGAATATGTAATGCGATTTTGTTAGAAATTCAAGGGAGGCAAACTATCTTCGCTATCTTTTCAGGATGAACAAAATTAGCCATATTTATTTCCCGCCTTTAATGAAATATGCATACCGGTTCTATGAATAGCTTTCTTTGTCTTCGCGAACCCATCATGCGCTTACAAAATTCAATTCTAACAGTGAAATCATGAATTTTATATACCGATTTTTATTTTGAATGTACATGTAATTTAGTTGTTATTCTTATAATTCTTAGTGATATTGGAGCTTTGTTGAATTGTTTGAGTGAGTGTTTGGAATGAATGAATTGGAATGAAGCGTGAAATTGATAAGATGAATGCTTTTGGAATAAAATTAATTGAGTGCGATAAGTGAGTTTAGAGTGATTTTAGAGTGATTTTAAAGAGAGGAATTCCAAATGCGCTCATTTTGCATGAACAAAATGAGCGATATCTATTACCTCCCTGTGATGAAATAAGCAAATGCGTTCTATAAATAGCTTTCTATTTCTTCAAGATTCTATTAAACACTTATGATTTCAACTATGCCAGTGGAAATCTTGATTTTTATTTTTAGCTTTCCTTTATCCTGAATGTAGTTTTTAGATTTTTGAAGTGTTTTTGGGGCGATTTTGAATGGTCTGAGTGAGTGTTTAGACTGAAAGAGCGCTGAGTGGTCGATTTAAAATGGTTTCGAACAGAATGAGAGTTATTTCATGGTGTGTTTAAGGGTATACATGTACACAGGTTACATTTATGCGTTTACATCTACAGTTATTAACATCGTGATATTGACATTCACCTCAATCATAACCATTCTAAATCGCTAACTCAGCGCTCCAATCATTCATTCCATTCACTCACTCAAAACATTCAAAAACGCCCAAAACCGTTGAAAAACATAGAACCAACAACGTCATTCAAAATAAATTTTGATAGAGAAAATCGCGATTTCTCTGACAATTCAAATTGTTAGCGTCGCATAGGTTTTTGAAAAAATAGGAAGCTATGTATAGAACTTAAATGCATATTTTATTAAAGGGAGGTTATCAATATAGCTAATTTTGTTCATCCTGAACAAAATTTGCTTTATAGAATTACATCCCATTTAATTCACTCAAAACTCGCTCCACACACTCATTCAATTTCATTCCTAAATAATTCCAAAATCATTCACCATGTAAATTTCACGATGTTGTTAACTGTACTTGTGGAATTTCAGTAAATAGACTTTGAAGGAGGAGGCATGATCCTAAAACTAAATCAAATCGTATTTAATGCACACATATAGTTACAATGTTGTATATTTGTGTCTCCAATCCTTTCAAAGGAAATCTGTAATTAGACCAAGTCCTTATTAATCAAAGTAAACAAAAACGCGTCTTGTGTTTGCGAAATTTAACTGTTTGTAAAAAATGAATCCACGAACGGTCGTCTTTATACGTGTTTTTCATACTTAAGCATGCATCAACTTTTTTTCTATTTCTCCTCTGGAAACAGCTGTGCACAATCATTTTTGTGTAAACATTTATACAGTGCGTTTTACATGTAGCTGTACTAGGCAAAATGACTAAATAACAAAATCGTCGACAATGTGCAAATATTGCGTAACTAGTAAACTAAACTGAAGCTAACTTTTAACCGGTCACTGCACGTCTCTCTTTTTTCGACACATTTATAAGAAAATAATTGGATAGAATATTAGTTTTGTGCAAAAACAAATCTATCTTTGTCTGAAGAATTGTGTTGAAAGAACCGACAGAACCATTACAGCAGACAAAAGAAGACACTAACCCTACTTTGAAAAAGTCACAAAAATCGCAAAATGCAGGGAATTTTCAAAATATCAGTCGAGGAAATTCCGGTATTTTATTGAAAAATCAATATCGTTTCGTTACGTAAAGGGGCTGACTAGAAATAAGTAAAAAAAAAAACCATTATTCTAGACGTTCATTTTTGTAAATGAGGTAAATTTGTTTAATTTACCCAGCCCAACAATGTTGATTTTAAAGTAAGGGGTACATGTACCAATATTCTCATGCTAGATAAATTACTTTCCTTGGAGAATTCTTTGATAAATTTTGGTTTCGATGTCCAACAACTGAACGGGCTTTCGGAACGCAACAAACACTTGCATCTTTAACATTATTAACAGCTCTATTTATTTGTTCAAAAACACTTACTCCTACCATTGAACAGAGCCCCATAATCGTTCAAAAATATTTTTAAAATGTTCAAAACGTTCAAAATTTCATTCAAATCGAACAAATCTTTCCTTGGTCTTATTGGTTGGTGTTCGTTTTATAGCGTCTGACTGGTGTGTGAAGACACACAGGCACAACAATACGGATAATATAATAAAGGGAAGTAATAAAGTCTTGCTTATTTCGTCATTTGACGAAATAAGCTATCTTGTATTACTTCGTCTTCAATTTCATTCTAAACTCGCAACTGTTACTCATTCAATTCCATTCCGAAATCAATCCAAAAATTCTTGGCCTTGTCAATTTCAAGATGTTGATAACTGTACACCAGTGATAAAAATGAAGTAACTGTAAATCGCTTATTTTCATGTGCAAGAACTTTGCAAAGTATGATTCATCGCAAAGAATTATACACTAGAGATTTAACACATGTTCAAACCATCAATCGACTCATAAATAAGTGTTTGTAGGGATCAATAACCGATAGAAAACACAAGTACTTTTGAAAATCATACTTACCTCCCTTTGATAGTTTCTGCATATGACCCCCCCCCCCCCAAAAAAAAATAATAATAATAATAATGATAATAATAATAATTGTAAATATTCAGCTTATTTTACCATATCTCGATATTAGCATCTTCGTTGCGAATTAAAATGACCCAAATTCAATCTACACGCATGTATGTAATTTAACGCACAATATAGTAATTTTTACCCCCTCTCTCGAGGTTTACGGCATATTTTAGCTGTATACAAACCCTCGGAATTCAAAAAAAAAAAAAAAAAAAGGACAAAAACCAGTCTGCACAGATGAGCAGTCTGATCGTAGCCCTTGCCACAAGTTTAAACTTATTTATTGTGGAAAAACATTGAGCTAGACTGTTTGAAATGTCTTAAACATTGGCAAATTGTTTGAAACAAAATTTAAGTTCTGCAGGATATTGGCTACAGTTAACAACATCGTGAAATTGACATATTCGATCAAAACCATTCCACATCACTCGCTCAGCGTTCTATTCTTTCATTCTAGGCCCTCACTCAAACCATTCAAAAACGCTCCTTGCTCACTGGACAAGATAGAATCAACAACGTCATTCAAAATAAATAAAGCTAGAAAAAGGAAAACGCCATTTCATTGACATCATAAAAAATGTAAGCATGTAATAGGTTCTTGAAGAAATAGGAAGCTATTCGTAGAACTTGTATGCATATATTATTAAAGGGAGGTAATAAATAATGCTGATTTTGTTCATCCTCAACAAAATTTGCGATATTGGATTACCTCCCTTGAAATTCACTCAAAACTTGCTCCACACGATCATTTAATTTAATTCCACAATCATTCCAAAATCATTCACCTTGTCGATTTCACGATTTTGTTTACTGAAGATAAATGTATATTGTAATTGTGACTATTATGGTCGAAAGAGTCTTGTTAGGTACAATTAACAACATCGTGAAATTGTCAAGGTGAATGATTATGGAATGATTTAGGAATGAAATTGAATGAGTGTGTAGAGCGACTTTTGAGTGAATTTCATGGGAGGTAATCCAGTATTGCAAATTTTGTTCAGGATGAACAAAATTAGCAATATTGATTACCTCCCTTTAATAAAATATGCATAAAAGTTCTGTAAATTACTTCCCATTTTTTTCAAGAACCTATCAGACGCTAACAATTTCAATTATGTCAGTGAAATCACGATTTTTCATATTTGTTTTTATTTTGATTGTAGCTGTTAGTTGTATACTTTTTAGTCATTTTGAGCGTTTTTGATCGATTTGAATGAATGTTTGGAATGAATGATTGGAGCGCTGATTGATTGATTTAGAATGGTTTTGATTGAGTTAAATGTCAATTTCACGATGTAACTAACTGTAGAAAGTCTCGTTTATGTCTGAACCCCATGTTTAAAATAAGAACACTCAACGTGGAAAACGTTAATGCTTTATAAACGAGTTCCCCTGTCATTTTTAAGTTCTTCTTCATTACAAATGATATATTTCCGAAGTCGTCTTTGCCAACTCACTTGGCGTTCAAAATTCCTGGTATCTTCCTTATGTTTTATTACAAGCAACATTTTCCAGTGTATCCAATGCTAAGGCGATAACAAGCCCTAGGTTGAAGATACAAATGTTTGCAAACTTTTATAAATGTAGAACGGGGTACCATTTATTAAAGTTTGCAAGCGTTTTTGCATCCTGATCTCAGGGTCTTCCTGCATTCAGGATCTTTACTAAATATTCTCGAACGTTCAGCAAATGTAACCCGACTTCGTACGCAATTTTGACAGTGTTTTTCTTAAGCACAATATAACAAGTACATGCAAATCAATTGTATCATTGTCCGTTGATTGGTTTTGAAACCTAGTAGCCACAGCTTTAATTAAGCTGTAGTTCGGAGAATTTTGAAAACAGAAAAAAAACAGACGAGTTACAATTTCTTTTCAACTTATTTTTTGGGTCATCCAGGAATTACATTGTCAAATGTTTTTTGTCAATTTTTATCATTGAATTTGCCAAATTCGACATAATTTTAAATGCCAATTAAGGGTGTACAGTTGAAAGAGGTCACAGTTCAGTTTCGAGAACATACTCACCAACATCTTACAGCTAACAACATCGTGAAATTGATACTCATTCTGATCAAAACCATTCAAAATCACTCGCCGAGCGTTCCATTCATTCATTCCAAACACTAGCTCAAACCATTCAAAAAAGCTCCAAACCCAATGAAAAGGATAGAATCAACAACGTTATTCAAAATAAAAGCTATTGAATTAACTCAAATTTTAAGTGGCTGATAGGTTCTTGAAGAAATAGAAACCTATTTGTAGAACTTGCATGAATATTTATTAAAGGGAAGGGGGGGGGGGGTAATAAATATCGCTTACTTTGTTCATCCTGAACAAAATTTGTGATATTAGATTACCTCCCATTTATTCACTCAAAACTCGCTCCACGCACTTTTCAATTTCATTCCTAAATTATTCCAAAATCATTACCTTATCAATTCCACGATGTTTATAACTGTTTTTACAAAATCAGTAAATTAACAAGAAAAATGAATTCGACATGCTTTCGGAAAGGATTTGAATGAGTGTTAGGAGCGAGTTTTGAATGAAATTAAGGGGCGTTAATATTATATCACTAATTTCGTCCTATTTGAGATACTTCAAACCTCCCTTTAATAAAAGATTAGTAGTGTTTTTGT
Source organism: Fragum whitleyi (assembly GCA_948146395.1). Taxonomy (NCBI): domain Eukaryota; kingdom Metazoa; phylum Mollusca; class Bivalvia; order Cardiida; family Cardiidae; genus Fragum; species Fragum whitleyi. The sequence continues at coordinate 34,214,085 of OX411555.1, forward strand.
TTGTGTATTTTTACATACCAATCAGACGCTTTAAAATCCACACCAGCTTATAAGATTGTGGAATAATTTGACCGAATTCAATAATGATCTTTTTGAACGATTCCCTAGTGTTTTTGAACGATTTCGTAGCATTTTGAATGACTTTTATAATTATTTTGAATGTATGGAATGGAACGCTTTAGAGCGGTTTTAATGGAGATGAATGTCAATATCTGGATGTTTATGTCTGTATATTTCCATGTACCTAAACATGCTGTTTCAGTTTTTAAAAGGTGTAAATATTTCAGGAAAACTGCAAGACTGTGTTCCATTATAGCCAGTTTTCTTGTCGCCAAACTGTTGCCGAAATAAACATTGCTATTAACCGACTTCATTACGTATTCGGTAAAGTTCAGCGCCCTGGGCCTGATTTAAGTAAGGCCTGGTTACGGTTGCATTAATACAATTTGCACCTTAGATTCCATCTGTAGACGGCTTAAACCCCGTAACTTCAGTTTTATGAAGCTATAGATGAGAGGTATTAGTCGATCATTGACTTCAGAAGTTATTTTTATTCTAGTCGGTTAGTATCGCTACTATCACTTGTTGTTTGTCGTTTATACTGTTGTTTAATTGGGAATGCTTACGTTTTTATTAGTGACCAAATGTTAAATTTGTGAATACCTCAACATGTAAATTAATATTTGAATATCCACTAAAACGTGTGTACCTTTCACTCATTTTTTTCTAAACTATATTCAAAACTATAGTTTTGTATTTATTGAATATTTTACTATTTTTCAAATCTACTTGACGAACTTTCTTCACGCATCCCCCAATTGAAGATTTAGATTTCATGCCGAATAATAGACTAGGCTCAGTCGTTTTGTTTTCATTTCCAGAAAATAATTTTGTTTTAGTTCTTTTACAAGGCTCTTTAATCCAACTTTGTATTAACAAGTGCTGAACAAAAACGACTCTTTCTTTTTAGAAACTGGGGACTTAATTGAGGATTTGAAATGACAATCGCATTTGATTCCCTTTGAAAAAAAATTACTGCAAAGATGAGTCTGGTGACCAGACTAGTCGAATGTATGAAGATCTATATGAGTAACAAGTGTTAGACCTATCATTTGGTGCATTATAAATTTTACTTAGTTCCCAAAGAAGACCATATAGGATCAATTATATTGACACTAGTATGTATCAGTATACAGGGGTGTGGAATTCCCATGCCCGACTTGTCCGACTCGGGCTTTTGTACTTGCGGACAAGTAAACTTTTCTAAGCCACTTGTCCAAGGACAAGTAAATACCAGGGCAAATCTTGGAATATTACTTAAAAGAATTAAGAGAGAAAGCATCCAAATGTTCATATCATAGGGTAGAAAACATTGTTTTTAATGAAGAAAATGCTGGATACCAGCATTTTCTTCATCAAAAGGCAATGTTTTTTTTCTAATTTTTCTATTTACCCTTTAGTGGACAAGTTCATTTTGATCCTGGACAAGTAGAAAATCCGCTTTTACTTGTCCAGGTACAAGTGGAGAAAACTCGTATTTCCACACCCCTGCAGTATATCAATTAAATTGCAACATCGCATACAATTAACAACATCGTGAAATTGACAATATGAATCACTTTCTAGTGATTAAGGAATGAAATTGAATGAGTGTGATGGGTGAGTTTTGAGTGAAATTTAAGTGAGGTAATCCAATATTACTAATTTTGTTCAGAATGAACAAAATTAGCTATCTCTATTACCTCCCTTTGATAAAATTTGCGTACAAGTTCTATAAATAGCTTCCTATATCTTCACAATCAGACGCTTATTATTTCAATTATGTCAGTGTAATCATGATATTTTTCCATCCAAATGTATTTCACATGTAGTTGTTGATCTTATCCTTTTCAGAGATTTTGGATAGTTTTTGAATGGTTTGAGTGAAATTTTGGAAAGAATGAATGGAGAGTTTAATGAGCGATTTAGATTGGTTTTGATTGAGATGCATGTCAATTAAACGATGTTATATTATGTAGTTTGCAACATCGCCTAAACACGGTAAATAGTATAATAATTGTAAATCAACTAAATTGGCAATATTTATAATCACAAACGTTTTTTTTTTTGTTGTTGTTGTTGCTGATGTTTTTTTTTTTAATCTATTATTGATTTAAATATAGTGTTCAATGGCATTTTTCGAGTGTCGACGCCTCCTATAAAATTAAAGCCATTAAAACTTTGTCCTCTTTTTAAATGTTTCGGCAAAAATAACAGTAATTGGCTTTTGTTGAAAGTAATCTTCTATTTGATAAAATATAAAAATACCCCGGTTAAATTACGAATGAATCGATCTATGTTGACATAATGGCGGGGTCATTGTGTTCTCTTTAAAGTTTGATCTTTACTGATAAAATAGTATATTTAGGTTAGATTATGTGCAGTCTTTTAAGATAAGACATGGGTCTTTGAACATAAGATTTGTTTTGAAAAGAAAATATACATGCAAGTGTGTCATTTTAACGGTCTGTCTGAATTTTTCAAATTTATGAACCTGCATCGATTGATCGGAAATCTTCGGCGATTCCATATAGTCACAAACATGACAAGAAGATTACCTATTAAATGACCAATAATTACTATCCTTACATCCGAGGTATTTTCCGGTTTACGGAAAAGTACGAGCGTTGTTCTGAACGGGAAATGTTTTATCGATTTCGACGACTTCGAAGATTGATCAATTTATCGATTCAACAATATACATCATTTTCAATAAATGTTGGTTTAGAGTTATAAATTTAAGTGAGTGACCAAATGGCAACTTTGTTTATTCCTGTATAGACAAATTGAACTTTGATCACTCACTCTAACTTGTCCACCTAAAGTTTACTATATGAAGGCCTTTTAAGTTATACGTTACCCAGTGATTTTGAAAGGAAAATTAGTCACGGTGCTAGTTGTTTAATAAGATTGCTCTTTTGACTTTCGCATAAAATTTACTAAATACAAGTTTTCTGTTTGTCCGCAAAATAATTTTAATTTGAAAAAAAGGACATGTTTGAGTTATATCAAAGTGGATATTCATCTGGCAACTAAAATTCAGATTTGGATTTCATCAAATCGGAAACATTGACTTGAAGGTGGATGCATATATAAGGTACATCAATAGAATAAAAAGAGAGAAAAAAATGGAATAAGAAAAACTTAACATATTTGAGACGGTATATACATGTATATTCAAGACTAAAGGGGGCTTATTTTAGAGAATTCTGCGATTGAATCCATATCAGTATGCACATTATAACAGTGTCGAAACTTTGACGTCAAGTCTACATAATTGTACTCTCAGAAAATTTTCAATTTATATATTTGTATATAAAGGGAGACCACAAAATAGCTAGCTGTTTAATTTGAAATCCGGTACTAAAACTGTAGTGACGAGGTTCTAGAATATACCGTAGACTTAAAGTTAACAACATCTTGAAATTGACAAGGTGAATAATTTTGGAAATACTTTGGAATTAAATTGAGTGAGTGTGCGGAGCGAGATTTTAGGGAATTTAATGGAAGGTAATCCAATATCGCAAATTTTGTTCAGGATGAACAAAATTAGCGATATTTATTACATCCCTTTAATCGAATGTGCATATAAGTTCTATAAATAGCTACCACTTTCTTCAAGAATCTATCAGACGCTTATGTCAGTGAAGTCGCTATTTTTTTCTAACTTTATCTATAATAACTAACATTGTTGATTCCATCTATTTCAGCGGGTTCGGAGCGTTTTGAATAGTTTGAGTGATTTTTTAATGAATGAGTGGATCGCAGAGCGAGTGATTTTGATTAGTTTTGATCGAGATGAATTTCAATTTCACAATGTTTGTTAACTGTTTACTGACAAGTTATTGACATATCTTTCACTACTTTCAGATTCCGCACTGTGGAAAGACATAAGCACGGACAAGGTAAGATAGTATTGAAACATTTACATGTTCTTATGGAATTTAAGGTAATGGACCCGTAATAGTTCGGCAACGTTTTGGAACTCATGAACTTTCACATCTTTGACAGAGGTTTCATAATGAAAATCATTAGGAAACCCCGGTTAACACTGTTAAAGTTCATAACTTCAAAATTGTTGCGGAACTATGCGGGTCTACTACCTTTAGTAAAAATGAAGTAAAGTTAAACCAGTACGTGTATGTGAGTGTGTACCCTATATACCAATGGGCTTTTTATCAGGTTGATAAGCTCAGAAGACATTTCCATATTAAGAAATTATAGTATATCTCATTTACTTTCTAAACTTTGACAAAACAAAAATAATCCCAATCTATTGTCCTCCTCTACATCAAATGCCCCTATTCTGTGAATCAACGGCAATGTGTGCAGTACTTGTTAGCGTAAAAACTGTGCACAATTACTTTTTCAATTATAAAATGTTCTTTTATAATTGATTTGCTGTTAACATTGTTCTGCTTATTTTGTGCCTTTTTGATAGCAATTCAAGAATTTATTATCGTATTGTTGATTCCTGCAGAAGAATATACGATATGTATAAATACTAGTAAATACAGTTCTACAGTTTCCTCAGCATTTGATCATGCCTTTAAAAAAACTAAAAAATGACGTCACCAATGCCAAATTATTACATCATTATCTCCCGCTAGCTATCTAAAGGAAAAATACAACAATCGAGAAAACACGAGCCTTTCAGATATTTATCATCTTTTTTTCCGTCAGAAGAAGGCTTCCTTCAGTCGATCTACATGATTATAAGCTTAAAGATATGATACGTTTCGAAGGACATACATAAGTGGCATGTGTAGGAACACGAATAGCAATATTTTATATGTATAGCTGAAGAGAGTTTAAATCTTCTCCTAACTGCGTTTTCTTTAAATACAAATCGATCCCTTTTATACGTGAATATTGGTCTAATACATTTTGCAGTTAATTGCGAGTGTCAAAGAATACCATTATACAATAGTTTTTAAACATTTTTGTCTTTATTGCCACATATCTTTTGAAAATTTAAGGATTAAGTAACCACTAAAATCCAAGGTTCTCTTTTAAAGTATAAATGAAGTCAGCAATAAAATCTCGATATTCGACAACCGAGGTTGTATGTGTTATTATTTTTGATTGAGTAATTTGCATTTTATGACCTTTAATTTTGAAAATGTCCTACAAATTCTTACGCTTTAACTTTTCACATAGCTTCCATTATCTTCTATCTCGGGCAGCCATCAGAGATATTCGTGGCTTACGGTTAGTTACATTGTGAAATTGACATTTAACTCAATCAAAACCATTCTCAATCGCCCTCTGAGCGCTCCATTCATCCATTGATTCCAGACACTCACTCAAATCAATCAAAAACGCTCAAATCCATTAAAAATGTAGAGCCAACAACGTCATTCAAGACAATTTTGGTTAAAGAAAAATCGCGATTTCACTAAAACAATTCAAATTGTAAGCGTCTAATAAGTTCTTGAAGAAATAGGAAGCTATCTATTAAACTTGTATGCATATTTTATTAAAGGGATGTAATCATTATCGCTAATATTGTTCATCCTGAACAAAATTTGCGATATTGGGTAACCTCCTATTAAATTCACTCAAAACTCGCTCCACACACTCATTCAATTTCATCCCAAAATCATTCCGAAATGATTCACCTTGTCAATTTCACGATGTTGTTAACTGTACACATGTGTAGGGTCACATTTTTAATGGCGTCATGAAGACTTCATCTAACTCACCTTTTTGCGGGATTTCTGTCACTTTAGTGTTTCAAAATTGGTTTTTGACGTACAAATTTTTAATGTGAGGAAAGAATCTGTTAACTGATTTTGTATTAGGAAAGATACTCTTAACCTCGTCTGAATTGAGCAAAATTATTAAGCTCGCCAAGACTCGCTTGATAACATTTCGATCTAGACTCGGTTAAATAAGCTTGTCTCAAATATATCTCAAGACTGATCCTTTATGTATCCATATCGATACATATCCTTTCTAATGCCATTCCGTAATTTAGATATTTTCTACCAAATGGATAGAGATTTTGGCCTATAAAGAGCATTGAATACCAAGGGCATAACTACCATTACGCACATTACGCAAATGCGTAAAAGAAATAAATCCTCATTCGATAAATGTCGTTGGTGAAAAATAATAACATCGAAACTACAGCTTATTCCAGCTGTAGTTACGATGTTTTGATTATTCACCAACGCTCATATCATAGAAACGGGGAGCGGCCTGAGGACAACCATCTTTTGTCACAGTCCACATATCGCCTTTATCCTATATCGTCGTTGTTACTCTTAAACCTCGTAACTACAGCTTTGATCAAGCTGCAGTCACGAGGTTTTAGAATAACAACGACGATATATTCTATGTTGGTCGCCTTATGAGTGCGTATTAATTTCAAAATACTAGTTACGCATGTGAACATGATGAAACTACACGATACAAGAAAAGAGTTTTTCGAGATGTTCTACAATGAAGCGTCTTTAATTTGTCTTTTACCTGATCAACCGTCTAAAGCAGTGCTGGAAATGTGGATTATATTCTCTATTACATGTAAATACAAAGAAATTATTTTAATAGACTTTATCTATCTAAATTTCGGAGCTAACAATTTGTTTAAACCGAACAGAAAGCGTTTGAAAATAATATTTTTGTTCGCTATTTAATGGGTTTCTTTCTTTTTATAATGGCCTTCAAATCTCTGGGGGCAATATCACATTACTAGGCTATGATTGTGTCAAACTGATTGTTTTTGAACACGGATTGACGCAATCACATTGTCAGATTAGGCTTTGAAAAGGTCTTGGGTTTCAGTTTCGATATAAACGACTCCTAAAAGACGTTGGTTAGCCATAAGTCGTTAGGGTTAAAACCCATTTATCACCTATCGATTTTGGAGTAGGTTCCGACAAGTAAGATAATTGTGACCAAGTACTGTAAAAGGAACCTTCGTGTATACTAAAAAAAATATTTGTGCCCAATCAAAGAAAATACGACCATCTGGAAACCCATTTGTAATCGATATAAGTTGCAATAGATATCAAACAAAGATCGCATAATAGACACACCATTGACATCATCCGAATTGTTCCTTTTCTCTAGAGGGTTCAATCAAAAGCAATCAGTTGCGATATTTAATGAACAACAGTAAAGTAGAATGAATTCTTGTTAGAGAAATTCTGCAGCTCGTCAGTATACATAGTGAGCGCCTATTCCCTCTTCAAATATTCATTTAGCTGGTTTCAAAATGATATACAGCATAAAATTTCTTGTGTACCCAAGATGAACCCGTTGACGCTTTGGTATCCTAGTAGCTAAGCTGGCATTATATTCTACAAGTATTTGTACTTGTTGGTTCACATACTACGCTTCTGTCAAAGGTTTTCGCCCAGATCAAATGTTTGAGACTAAATTCATGCAACATTTCCTAGAAAACGAACATACAGATGGCTCGGTTCAAAACGCTTGTGACTGCCTATATATTTATAGGCAGTTTCAACTGTTTAGTGCCGAACCATCGTCAGGGCTTGAAAATTCTACTCGTCCGCTCGTCCTGCATGATTTTTTCCTTCTTTGTCTATATAAGCAGGACGAGTGGATTTTGCAAAATTTCACTTATGAAATTTATGTATGACTATATTTTCTTATACAGCAGGACGAGTAGAAATTTCAAGAATTTTCAAGCCCTGATCGTTATAGTGTCTAGCAAAAGTACCGTCCCTTGACTAGAGTCCCAATATGCTTATCTTGGTATCTTTACGAAAAATGTTTTGTTAGCCAACATCTGACGTTCGTGTTCATATATATTTACATGCCTCTCACTGCTTCTGATCTTCGGAAGAACTGAAATTTGATTGACTTTTATTTGATAGGTGAACTATGTTTTGGCAAAAAGAATATTGTAAATAAACAAGTTATGTTCTAGACCCTAATTTGAGGTTGGCGGAGAAACCTTCCCGGAATTCTGATCTGCGTTCAGAGTGCAAAACGGTTGCGATAACCCGCTTTAAAAACAGAACAGACTTGTCCTTAACCCTTTCCTTTTCCTTGTGAAAAGCAATTTCTTATTTTCCCACACTACTTTCTAACCTACTGAAGGGTTATTTTTCAAATTAAATCTACTTTAAATTTTGATCTACAAAACCGTTGAATTTTGACAGGTCTAAAAATTTGTAAAACAGGAAAGGGTTAAATGCTCACATGATTTTATTGGTCCACCCAAGTATCTTGCTGGCAAAGTTTTATTCACATTTGCCTAGTCATTGAAGAGGAGACGTTATTGTAAGAGTTCATAGTGAAAATATGCTGCCCATTGGTTACTGGGGAGGAGCTGTTTAAAGATTTCGGGCTCAAGATAAGCCCACGCCAACTACTTGGGGGTCAATCAAAATTCCACGAACAAGTTATGAGAAGGGTCACCCATACAAGATTTCTGCCAACTTTGGTTTAAATCTGCTCATTGGTTAAGGAGGAGAATACGTTTTCAGATTTCGGGCTCAAATAAGCCTTACCCAGTCACGCCCGTATTTTGGGATATATATAAAAATCAAACAGACAAGTATTGAGATGGGTCATCCAAGTAACATTTTGGTAAAGTTCAATAAAATCAGCCCAGTGGTTCAAGAGATTTGTTTAAAGGTTTCGGGCTCAAAATAATCCCCGCCCTGCTACTCTCATATTTATTGGCCAATCAGACTTTTGCAAACAATAATCAAAGAAGGCTATCTAAGGAACATTCTGGTAAAGTTTCATTGAAATCGCCCCAGTGGTTCAGGAGGAGATGTCACTCAAATATTTCGGGCTCAAAATTAGACGCGCCTTGCAACGCCCATTTTTATTGGCCAATCAAAGTTTTGCGAACACTTTTGAAGAGAGTCACCTTAAGTACATCTGGTAAAGTTTCATTGAAATAAGCCAAGTGAGGTGTGAGGTTCAGGAGACGAAAACGATTTTAAGAATGTTGACGACAGACGACGGGTGATCCTAAAAGCTTCACTAGATCATGTTGTGCTTAGGTGAGCTAAAAATAGATAAACAAGAAATACAAAGAATATCTAGACCATTTACCAAACTGCACTTCCTTAATGTAAGACATTCTATGCCTCGATTACACCGCAATTGAAATTCTATACGTCATAGTTTTTATTCTTATTTTCGAATTCTTTATGTTTCACGGTTCTTGCACAAAAGCTGAAGACGGCTATAAATTCCATGTTTTCGACAGCATAAGCCTACCCAAAAAGCTTAGATTTTTTTCATTTTGCCTTTTAAAGTTGTTGAAAAATAAAAACGTTAACTGTCCTTTCAGATTTGCCTTCTTTTATTATTATTTTTTTTTACTCTATTTTTATCGTCAGAAAATATTTTCCTATGACACCCCTTGAACATTTTTCATAAATATATTATAAAGAATGTTTCCGTATAATGTACGCTAACATGTTTTAATCGTAAACGTTATCGTATTTAAGTTGTTGGAAATTCGTTGCTTACATTTTTAGCTCACCTGAGCACGAAGTACACAAGGTGAGCATTTGTGGTACAGTTAATAACATCGTGAAATTGACATTCACCTCAATCTAAACCATTCTAAATCGATCACTCAGCGCTTCAATCATTCATTTCAAGCACTCACTCAAACCATTCAAAAACGATCAAACCTATTGAAAAATATAGAATCAACAACATCATTCAAAATAAATTTTGACAGAGAAAAAATGCGATTTCACTGACATAATTCAAATAGTTAGCGCCTCATAGGTTCTTGAAGAAATTTGAAGCTGTGCACAGAACTTGTATGCACTTTTTTATTAAAGGGAGGTAATCAATATCGCAAATTTTGTTCATCCCGAACAAAATTTGCAATATAGGATTACCTCCCATTAAATTCACTCAAAACTCGCTTCTCACACTCATTCAATTTCATTCCAACATCATTCTAAAATCATTCACCATGTCAATTTCACTATGTTATTAACTGTACGGTGGATGTCTGTCGTCCGCGGTGTGTCCTCAACATTTACCTTGTATGCACTCTAGAGGCCACATTTTTGGCCCATTCAACCTGAAATTTGGTGAGAATAAATGTCTTGATAAGATCTTGGAAAAAGTTTGAAACTTGGTCAAGTGGGGTCAAAAACTAGGTCAGGGGGTCAAATCTTAGAAAAACCTTGTACGCAATCTAGATGTCTCATTTTTTGTCTTATTAACCTGAAATTTGGTCAGAATGATTGTCTCGATAAAATCTCGGACGAGTTCAAAACTGGGTAAAGTGGGGACAAAAACTAGGTCTTTGGGTCAAATCTGAAATAAACCTTGTACGCGCTCTGGAAGTCAGATTTTTTCCTGTAGATCTGAAAATTAGCCAAAAAACTTTTCAAAACCTGCTTTAAAAGAGTTTTGGACAGTTCACTTAGGTGAGCGATAAAAGGCCACTATGACCCTCTGGTTATATTGATGTCCTTTCCAAGTTATATATGTTGTCATGTAATAAGGACTCAGCGTTGTAATTTTGACGGATTTTTTGTTTGTTTACTCAAGCTTAGACAGTTGCATTTTTTGGTACCGACGACAATTTGTAAAAGAATACCCGCATATTCGATGTTTAGCCGATAAAATATTATTCCGCAACAACGCCTTTTAGATGTGAACGGCACCAAACCTAGATTTCTTGCTACGCCTAGCGATAAAAACATCTTAGAATATCTTCTATAGCTTTACCTTATATCAGAGGTTGTTTCAAAATATGGTATCAAATAATTCATTGATACGCGGTATTATTATTATTATTATTTTTTCAATGTGAAGTTTATTCGTTGAACGTCAATGCTTGATTGAAAAAAAAATACATTTAAATTTCCCATCAAATTTCAATGTCTTCGAAAATACTTTACATTCATTAATTATAGTTTTTCAAAAAATAATTTCAAGAAACCTTTTCACTGAGTGATAAATGCGTAAACACTCTTTCAATGTACACTGCATTTAATCATTGCTGATGTAGCTCATCCCAAAATACGGTAAGCAAGCTTGAATTGAAATTGACAAATCAGGAAAGTGTAATATTTATATCTAACAGGTGGTATTTTAAATTTCACTAGGTAAGTTTAAAGGTGAAATCCATTTTGTAGGCGTTTACATGTTCTTGTACGATAAAATTACGGGGCAATTTTCACTTGATAAACTTGCGCAATAAATTACAGACATGATTTATGAAATCAGCTGACGATCTTTGGTCCAACCTTTTGGCATGTAGAGATAAAACTTGAAATGTAGATAATACAAACTTATCGTTCGTGATAACTTGATGACAGTTTTTGATATTTCTTGGAACATTTTTTATTTCAATATCTTACTGTACTTAATTTTTACACCATGGGCATAATGTTTGTGACGTTTTTACCAATCATTCATAATGCACGAAGCGTTTGAATCAAACAGTACATACAGTTACATGTACAGAATGCTTGAGGAACGTTTGATTGTAGAAGTACAGTTAGTTACATCGTGAAATAGACATTCGCCTCAATCAAAATCATTCTAAACCACTCACTCAGCGTTCTATTTATTCATTCCGAAAACTCACTCAAACCATTCAAAAACGCTCAAACCAACTTAAAAATATAGAATCAGGAACGTCATTCAAAATTAATTTTGATAGAGTAAAATCGCGATTTCACTGAAATATTTGAATTTCTTAGCGTCTCATAATTTTGTTCTTGATGAAATGGGAAGCTATGTATAATACTTGTACGTATATTTTTTTATGAAAGGGAGGTAATCAAAATCGCTAATTTTGTTCATCCTGAACAAAATTTGCGATATAGGATTATCTCCCATTAAAATCACTCAAAACTCGCTCCACACACTCATTCAATTTCATTCCAAAATCATTCACCTTGTCAATTTCACGATGTTGTTAACTGTAAGACGAGTGTTTCATTGGGCATCAGTCATTGGCTAAGCCTTATCATCATCGAACGACACCCACTTGCACCTCATCTTGTTTTTTGTTAACCTCTAAAATTGACCACATGGTTTTATTATTTGTATTTCCCATAAAAGCATTCCCGAAGGTTATCGAAGTAGGTTTGAAAAAAACACCAGAATGTCACGTTATGAATAAACTGGATGTTTGGCTTTGGATTGCTAAGATTTAAAGTGCAATGGAATTATTTTGTCCGGGATAGGCCTCCTGTGCAGACTAATTTAGAAAAAAAGACATTGATTTATTTTAGTTCTGACACTAGCATGAACATATTTTTTCAATACGATATGGGAGTTTCTTATTCGAAACCCAATAGCTTAATAGAATACCTTACTAGTCAAAGACTTCAGGAGGCTATCTTGAATATAACTCACAAGATGGTTATACAAATACACGGGAGGAGACCCCGTACAATGATTTATGAACTTACCTCGTATTTTTCTTCTTAACAGATAATTCACAATTCTTTCTATTTATGCAAAAGTTTTTTTTCTTTTTTAAATCTATAGAAATGTCAATTTCATGATGTTCTTTTACTGTTTATCATATACAGTCAAACCTTTCTTAGTGGCCATCTGTATTCAGCAAGCGATCTATATTTAGAAAGAGGCCTTTGAGTTCCCAAATGAACCAATTGCACTGAAATTGAACTGTATTAACCAAGCACCTGTCTTAAGCAAGCACTTTTTAAATGTCCCTTGGGTGCTTGCTTAAAACAGGCTTGATTGTATATCTGTTTTTCTCTTTTTCTCTTAAAAACGGTTATGAACAGAAATGTCGATTCCATTTTTATGGAACATCGGCTTTAAGTTGGCAAACATAAGAATGAGAAATACCTCAAGAATTATATACAAACATTTACTTGAAAATCGTCCAGACATTGATGCCGCCTGTCTACAGTGTTCCTAGAAAAAGGGCAAAAAGTAATGAATCTGTAAACAAATGATTTTATTGAAATAACAAATAATTTTTATGACAGGGTTGATAAGTCTATGTTTTCTGCAGTTGTACAGAATTTTATTTTTTTCGCGAAATTAAATCAACTATCATTTAATGAAATGAAAGGAACATCAGTTATTGTTTTTGATGCTGCACTGGATTGTTTTACGCACCATATTTTACCTTAATTTTTTGTAAACGATATATCGGGATATATTGTTAACAAACAATTCATCATCCAATCAAAACTGCCAGGAGCGCATATCTCATCACATACTGAATAGCCAATCCCTTGTGACTGTATTTAATGACCAGTCTTTTTAAAGGTCGACGTTGGCACCAGTCTAATCAGACAGAGGCGTCGTGATCGACGAGGGTACAGTTAACAACGTCGTGAAATTGACAAGGTGGATGACTTTGGAATGATTTAGGAATGAAATTGAATGAGTGTGAGGAGCGAGTTTTGGGTGAAGTTATAGGAGGTAATCCTATATCGCATATTTTGTTCAGAATGAACAAAATTAGCGATATTGATTACCTCCCTTTAATAAAAAAAAACATACTAGTTCTATACATAGCTTCCTATTTGTTCAAGAACCAATAGGACGCTAACAATTTGAATTATGTCAGTGAAATCGCGATTTTTTTCTCTATCAAAATTAATTTTGAATGACGTTGTTGTTTCTAAATTTTTCAATGGGTTTGAGCGTTTTTGAATGGTTTCGAGTGAGTGTTTGGAGTGAATGATTGGAGCGCTGAGTGAGCGATCTAGAGTGGTTTTGATTGAGATGAATGTTAATTTCACGATGTTACTTACTGTAACGTCAGGAAGCTTAAGATAATATCACAAGCCGCCTCGATAAAAATGAAATACCTTCATACATGTCCCACCCCCACCTCCTTTCCAAAAAATGTTCCTTAAATTTTTGTAAACCAACTAGGTTTTTTTTACTTATAACTGCTTTTCGACACATAGTGAAATGGTAATTTTCTCGTTTCGGGTTCGGATAAGGATTATGAAAGTATTACATTTGGCTGAGATAGTAATATTTTCCCACTGAATGTCTCTCCATATCGTTTATATAAATACTTTCCATCTACTATTAAAAGAAATGTGATACTAAATTTAGATACCTATAAGCCAGATTAGTCACGGGTTATTGTGCAGGCGATGAATATCATCTTATATTAAGATGTTTTATGAATGCAGATTAAATGCGCTTCTGTGGTTCTTTTCACGAGGGAATTCCCCAAAAATTCTACCATAAACTGGTTCGTGTGTGTCCAAAAGAAAATTAGAAAGTATACGTAATCCATAGTGGCTTTATGTTTTACGAATATTTGAGAAAATGCCCGTATCACAGAAGATAACATTATTCTTTACTTAGGAAGGGCCTGTCTTTCTGCCATCAAAAGTAATATAAGATGTCGGATTCTGCTCCACTGTACCTTTCTACAAAATGAAATTCTACTGTTGTCTGAAAAGTTTAATTGTTACGTGCTTTTAAGTATGTTAATACATGTATAAATGCGTATAGACGCATTTATACATGTACTAACATACTTAAAAGCACGTAACAATTAAACTTTTCAGACAACAGTAGACTAAGTGTCAAGGTACGGGTAAATAACCACAAAAATGCTAAACTCAAAAGACAAAATTTATTCAACAGTTATTTTACTCTTAAAGCCGCCATATATGAAAGAAAGAAAAGCAATATTGTATCAAAACACAAGTAAATGGAACAAGGCCAATGTCAGTGACAAAGGTTCAATGTGACAGTGCTAAGATCAAAAGCATTTACATACTAATAATAATTTTTCACTTTTAGACCTTCGCTGCAGTTTATCATAACATTCAGTATTTCACCATAGGCCACTTTTAGAATTAGATCACTTTTTGCATAAACTTCATGATACAAAAGGGTACGACTTAGGTCAAGGTTAGGAGTTCCAGTCAATGCCAGGGTTAACAACATTTAAATAATTACCTATCAACATGAGCTTTTGACTTAATACAACCTTATACTTAAGGTGGTAGAACCGTAATAGTTCTGCAACATTTCGGAACTCATGGACTTTTACAATAATGACCGAGGTTTCCTAATGAAAATCATCCGAAAACCTCGGAACACCGTTAAAGTTAATAACTTCCGAAACGTTGCGGATCAATAACGGTTACACTACCACAAGGTAGTCGCCCCTAATGAAAAAAAAGTGTTGAACCGACTCGATGTTTGCTTGACATTGTCATATATCGGGTTGATCGAACATTTCTATTTTTCAGTGCAACATGTACAATCTTTACGCACTTTCGAAATTTAAGAACTTTATGGCGTAATCAATGACTTCAATATCTTCCACTAGCAATTAAGGACGAAAACAACATCCGAGTGCACAAGAGTCATGCCTATCTCAATCTCTTTTGAGTATCTTAATGACAAAATTATAGTACAAAATCCAAAGGTCAATAAATGACCCAATGTAGTTTCGGAATCAAGAGAAATACTTTGTCAGCAGTTATGGTTGTCTTGGAAACGTTCCGAAACCTTTTAAATCAATATTTTAAAAACATATTTTAATCTTGACTTTAATGTCGTTAAGACTAGAAATCGCGAGTATCAGCCCTTTGAGCATTGTATATATTTAAACTCTAAAAGACATCAACAGAAACTTTATTTTAATGATCACAGTGAATGTCTTTTTTTGTTACGGGAACCCTGTTTTGGTGTAAATTTAAAT
This sequence comes from Fragum whitleyi, assembly GCA_948146395.1. NCBI lineage: Eukaryota > Metazoa > Mollusca > Bivalvia > Cardiida > Cardiidae > Fragum > Fragum whitleyi. Next base: position 34,229,764 of record OX411555.1, read on the forward strand.
TGGCGTATGAGCCCTACAGTTAACAACATCGTGAAATTGACAAGGCGAATGATTTTGGAATGATTCAGGAATGAAATTGAAAGAGTGTGCGGAGCGCGTTTTGAGTGAATTTAATGGGAGGTAATCCTATATCGTAAATTTTGTTCAGGATGAACAAAATTTGTGATATTGATTACCTCCCTTTTATAAAAAAATCTCATAAAAGTTCTATACATTGATTCCTATTTCTTCAAGAACCTATGTGACGCTAACAATTTGAATTACATCAGTGAAATCGCGATTATTCTATGTCAAAACTTATTTTGAATGACGTTTTTTATTCTATATTTTTCAATGGGTCTGAGCGTGTTTGAATGGTTTGAGTGAGTGTCTAGAATCAATGATTGGAGCGCTGAGTGAGCGATTTAGAATGGTTTTGATTGAGGTGAATGTCAATTTTACGATGTAACTAGCTATATTCCGTATGAAGCAGTATTAAGCTTTTTACGCTCAACAAGAATGGGTTAGTTTAATTCTTTATAAACTTGTTTTTTTTTTTTTAAATGCTTTCACCATTTTCAACATTTCAAATTGAATGAAACGGATTACTGACTCACTCATCGCAACCGTTCATTTTTGTTCAGAAACTATTCCAAAATCATTCAACTTGTCAATTTTACGACGTTGTAACTGAACATTCAATAAGGAAGGTGTACCTTATTTTTCCTTAAATGATATTTAGATATTAATACCCTTTTAAACTCGAAGTGAATGAAAAAGATTTCTCATAAAGAAGACTCGTGGATAATTAGAAAAAAAAAACGAAACAAGTTATGTTATATTTATACGTTACCTTCTATGCACTGAACTAAGTGCAACATTCAGTAAGCCGACACGCTATTTCTTTTCGATGAGCGACCACAACCTTGTAACTCTAGCCTTAGCTAACTGCAGTTACGAGGGTTCGGTAGCTAACAGCAGATATATATTGCAAACTGCCAGATGTCAGACACGTAAATAAGTAGTTTCTATCAAGTGAATATACCACCTGGCACAGAAAACTGCAATGTGGCACGAATATTGCATTAGACGGTCAATATGCTTTATTTGTTCTGTTGTAAAAATACATGTTAGATCGCCCATCCAGGATTTGAACTCTTGTCACGATGAATTCTTAATACAGTTAGTTACGTGGTGAAATGGACATTCATCCCAATCGAAACCTTCCTAAATCGCTAATTCAGCGCTCCATTCATTCTTTCCTAGCTCTCACTCAAACCAATCAAAACGCTCAAAATGGCTAAAAGAGATACAACCAGGCTACATTCAAAATCATTATGAATAGGAAAAGTCGCGATTTCACTGACATTAATGTCTGAAGGTTCTTGAAGAAATAAGAAGCTATGTATAGAACTTGTATGCATATTTGATTAAAGGGAGTAAATAAATATCGATAGTTTTATTCATCTCGAACAAAATTAGCGGTATTGGATTACCTACCGTTAATATCACTTAAAACTAATAAAACTTTCTCATCGCACCCATTCTATTTCGTTAAAAAATCGTTCCAAAATCAATACCTTGTCAATTTCACGATGTCGTTAACTGTATTTCTGTTTTGGCAGATTGTTAAGACAAAAATCGGTCAGCACATATTCAAAGGCTTTTACAATTCAAGATTAATATTTAAAAAAGGACAAGAATTTCAAAATCAACACTGACTTACATATAGTTAGAGTTATTTATAAGTGTAAACAGTACTTCGATTTTCAACCATTTTTCAGGATACCCTAAATTATAAAAAAGTGTATAGTACAATAAAATCTTAGTATATAAGATATATTAATATTATATTACACCGATTTCTTTAGATAAAAAAGTACGCTGACTTCAATTTAAGCTAGCATTTTCAGAGTTTTCTTTGAAGATGACTCTTTATGTCCATAATTTGTTCCTTTTTGAATGACAACTATTGTAGACTCTACGACTTGGATCAATTTCTAGAGATGAATGATTTATGGAAGGCACTGTTCGACATGCAATGCAGGTTCTGTAAGGTTGCCAAGTAAACTCTATACTACAAACAAGTAGACAGGACAGTTACATGATCAAAGGGACGAAATCAATCGTTCAGTCACATCATCAGCATCTGTAACACTGAATTTGTACATTTTCCAACGTAAGCCAGTTTTTGGTAGGATAAAACAGTTCCTTTGGTCCGATTTAACGCTACTATACCCGCAATTTCAAGTGAGTGATCATAGGTCAATTTTGTCTATACAGTGTATAGATAAAACTGACCTTTGATCACTCACTCAAACTTGTGGATCTATGCATGAATTACGGTCATTTATTATACACTCCTGACGTTCATCTTCATTTAAAAAATAAAGCCGTTTATGGAACAGTACAATTACCTTATTTCATCAGACTTTTATCTTTTAAATAGTCAAAGTTTTATTCATAAAAACAGTGTTGCTTAAAACTCACAATATCGATCACATCCGAAAACTATCTATCTTGCCGTGCACCAAGAGCGGCATGTCCACTACATGTACTTATCTGAAATATTTTGTGACCATGGATCTTGATTTTCCTCCATAACGGAAGATGCACGTGTCTACAAAACTACAACAAGGCATTTCGCGTAAAAATGAAATATTTACAGGTTATAAATGTATTGTAATAGAAAGGAAAATGAGTATAAAGTGGTCTATGTTTCGTGGAGATTCTTTTGGCCTCTTCACACATGTACATGTTGTATGTATGCATCTGGAAGTACCTTTTCGTACTTGGCAAAGTCATCCTATAGTTCTCTCTTTAATTTATAGGCAGTAACATAATTTCTGAATGCATAGCTTCTTTCTTCAGTATCTCAGTAATCACATAAATAACGCATCGTGCACAGAATATGGCAATAAAATGTTGTCTTCAATTGCTAAGGTAGACTAATGAACGTGATTGTGCAGATGAGTGGTTTATGAGAAGGTAGGAATTTGTTCGACATGCTATATTGTTTCTGTAATAGCGCCAAAACAATAATATGCAAGAATTTTTGACAGAAACCGCCTTTTCATGCAACATGATTTTGAACTCATCTAAAGCGGCCATTAACCGAAAATTGATACGTTCAGTTGGCCAGTTTGAATTTTTACTATTGTTATTTTATTTATTTATTCATTTATTTTTATATGTTTTGAAAAGCTCTGAATGGTTCATATAAAAATAGTATGTGACCTGTCATATGAGAAAGGGCCATCCAGGATGTGCCTAAGGTATCGAGCCTGGTCGCAAGACTGTGCAATCTGACCAACCCTGTGTTCAGTATGTAAAGACGTTTCGCGAGCGCTTTGAAATAAAACCCCGCTTTGCACGTGCACATACGTGCAAAGCGAGGCATCATTTCGAAAATGCTTCGCTAACGTTTCATCCTGAATGCAGGGCAGGGTTGTACCTTTTCGTCTTTGCAAGATCTGATTATTCTACTCTTTCATACAATCATTTTAAAAAAGTTAACTCGTACTGACATGTTCTTGATACAATCTCCTTTTGAATGTTTTTCTTTCCGAGAAGGTCTTTTCCAGGAAACGGGTCACATGATATTACGTATATCACTACCTAAAGGTAGCATCTGATCACCCCGTGAAAAAATATTATTCAAAACTACATTATATCAAGCGTTGACCTGTGACATTGACAATAAGTCCTCAGTTAGTCAAAATGTCATTCTAGATTTAGAAAATCCCGAGCGGGATATGAGCAACGGCCCTGATAATTCTGCGCTTTGTGCACAGTTTTTCCAAGGCCGTTACTTCTCCCATACCCAGATGGTATCTTTTCGATTGTTTGGTTCCATAACATGTAATAATGGAAAAGCCAAAATCTCCAGTCTGTTATGATTAGTGCTGATAGGCTTGATTATATCGTGTCATTTGGTCAAGTATTTTTTTTAATCCATTATCTGCATGAGAATTGTCGACACCTATTCTTATCCCTCATCTTGTTCGTATTATAACCCAGCGTGTTTTTTTTTTTTTGTTTTTTTTTTTAAACCTTATTGGGCCAAAATTAAACAAATATGCATTGTTCGATTTTTTTAAAATAATCTTAAAGTCTTTTAATGTACTCATACATATTTCTAGCATCTATCTTTGTAAAAACAATAGATTATCAGTGACAGCCTTTCAATAAAACATGACTTGAGGGAGTCCTAGACTGTGGTTTGGATCTAAAAGAACAAATAGAAATTGACAAGATGGAACGCTTTAGCTATTTTATTCTGTGTACTTTAATATGCATTATAATAAGACCTATTTGACTTTACAAAAGTGCATAAGAGGCAGCCAAAAAATAACAGTTTTATTAAGTTGGAATGCGGAGCAATTCCAACTTAGATTTAACAAAACCGCAAAATGAACACAAGATAAATTCATTTCGGGTTTTTTGAGAACACACATCACGTGAACAGGATGTGAATACACTTCGGCCTATCTTGTCTATCTCAACTTGTCATAGCCATACGGTTGATTGCATCAAAAGAAAGTAATCCTGTACAATTACACAACTATCACTTCATGTATATTGAATACACGCTAATTCATGATTTAAACGATATTTATTGAAATTTGCGTACGAATTTACTAGTATCACATGTTTACATGACTATATTTGGAAATCATGTGATAAGTCAAGTCAAATAAGGTCAGCTATTGAAAAAAGCACTTGCCAATCACGTGATCTGCTTATTTGGCAATGTCGCGATCTGGTTTCTCAGTATTGTGGCAATAGCACAGGCCAATCACGTGATTTGGTAATGTCGCGACCTATTTACGTAGAATAATGTTATAGCTTCTTTTAAAGGTATAGCTTCTCTTTCTGAACGACCTTATCACACATTTGACTTATGACAAATTGTTATATTGTACATTTCTGTCTACAGTTACTAAATAAAAATCTTTACTTTTTCTTAAAGTGAAGATACACTTTTAAATTTAATATATATTTTTGCAACATATTGTCGTTTGTTTTCCGTCATATTGCAGTTATCTTCATTGCCAAAGCCCAAAATTCATCAAATAAAATCCTGGCCACCACATCTTGAATGGAATTATGAATATCTTTGCCCAATTGCATTCCATCACCAAAATAACTTGCAATTTGAAACAGACCTTCTATTTCAACTTGTTTTCTTCACATTTTTGCACATCAACACGTTTAAGAGCATCATCATACATTCAGTTACATCGTGAAATTTACATTCATCTCAATCAAAAAATCTCTTAATCGCTCAATCAGCGCTCCATTCATTCATTTCAAACACTCACTCAAGCCATTCAAAACTCTCAAAATTACTCAATAAATAAGATCAACTTGTTCATTCAAAATGAATAAAGAATTTAGAGCCAAATCGCGATTTCACTGACATACTTGAATTTTAAAGCGTCTGATTGGTCCTTGGCGAAATATAAAGCTATTGGTGTAACTTTCATGCATTTTTTTTTATTAAATGGAGGTTTTACATATCGCCAATTTTTTTCATCCTGAACAAATAAGCGACATTTGATTCCCTTTCTTAAATTTCACTCAAAACTCGATCCAAAACATCATTCCTAAGTCATTCCAAAATCGTTCACCTTATCTATTTTACGATGTTATTAACTATACCCCCTAGTTACTAGAAGTAGAGGAGCACATATTGATTTCATCATGTCTGTCTGTCAGTCCATTGACCTTTTGCTTTCCGCTAGCTAAACGGAGAAGCAAATGACCTGCAATAACGAAAGTCATTTGAAAAATAACATAGAAACTGTTTTGAGTGTACAAGTGTCCGCCTCTGCATCCATTAGTCGGCTGTATGGTCCATATCATTTATTTCCTTTTTAGCTCACCTGATCACTACGTGCTCAAGGGGAGCTTTAAGGATCACCCGGACTCCGACGTCCGTCGTCTGTCGTGTGTCGTCAACTTTCTTAAAACTTCTTCTTCTCCTAAACCGCTGGGCCGATTTCAATAAAATTTTGACAGAATGTTCCCTGGGTGACCTTCTTCAAAAATTCTTCGCTAAATTCTGATAATCCACAAATATGGGCGTGGTAGGACGGGGCTTATTTTGAGCCAGTAATCTTTAAGCGACATCTCCCCCTGAACCACTGGGCCGATTTCAATTAAACTTTAACCAAAATGTTCCCTGGGAGAACCTCTTCAAAACTTCTTAGGTAAATTCTGATAATCCACAAATATCGGCATGGTAGGGCGGGGCTTATTTTGAGCCAGAAATCTTGAAACGACATCTCCTCCTGGACCACTGGGCCGATTAAATGAACCTTTACCAGAATATTCCTGGGGTGACCCTTTCCAATAATTGTTCGTGAAATTGAGAATGGCCCATAAATATGGGCATGGCAAAGCGGGGCTTATTTTGATCCTAATAACTTTGAACAACATCTCCTGAACCACTGGGCCCATTTCAATGAAACTTTACCAGAATGTTCTAAGGGTGACCCTTTTTAAAGATTGTTTGCAAAATTTGGATTGGCACATAAATATTGACGTGGCAGGGCGGGCCTAATTTTGAGCCAAAAATCTTTGAATGAAATCTTCTCCTGAACCACTCGGCCAATGTCTGTGAAACTTTACCAGAATGTTCCTTGGGTATCGCTTTTGGCAATTTGTTCACGAAATTTTGATTGGTCCATAAATATTGGTGTGGCAGGGCGAGACTAATTTAAGCCCAGGGGCCTCTTTCAAGAAAGGTCCTACGATTGAAAATTGGTCGTATCGCAATCGTACGATAAAAATTGGCTTTCAAGAAACTTTTTGGCTTTCAAGAAAAGCGTCGTATCGCGAAATCTACGATAAAATATACGACACCTTCAGACCAGTCGTAAATTTTACGATTTTGTCTTTATGAGCCTAAAAGATTTTCGGATTCCTTTCTAGCTCTCGAGGATGTTAGAACGATTATTTAGCTATGTACATGCCAAATTTCCCAGTACAATATTTTGTAATAAACGCGATATATTGAAAACAACTGATGCACCATCATTTCGATATTTGATTTTGCTCTGCGATAATCGCACGATTGTCGCAGAATGTTTACATAGTGACATTAAGTTGTTTATTTACCGTAAGAATCGACCCTTTCATGATCATGACTGAAAATGCTTGCTTAACCCTTCTTAGTGACACAGAAAGTGAAAGTGGGAGATACCAAATCAATAGATTTTTATATATATATATATATATAAATTACTTACCTTTTTTAAAAAAACAAATTACTCTCACATTATGCAATATGGATTCCTGTGTTTATGCTTCAAGAACTACTAATTAAAAGGAAAATTCCACAACCTATAGTCAAAACCACACAATTCTTGAAATAGGATGATTTCTTATTAACAACAACAATAACATCAACAACAAAACCGCTGCACTCGATATTTTTTCTCTCTCTTTTCGTCAAATATGAACTTAGCAAATAATCAAGCAAATACAATTAGTGAACGGCGATACTTAGCCAGATGAAACATGTCTAAGCTACATATAACTGTTACACGTATACGACAACGAGCACTGAACTAGAACCGAAGTTAGATTTATCGGTAATTTTGTATGAAAGCGATGGAATATAATATCCATCTAAAGTTCGTTCCAATACCATCCTTCTATAATTCGTTTCAATACCTCCATATAGGCATAGAACTATACAGATTTGAAGAATTACATAACAAATACATATAAGAAAAATGGATGAGCCATTTTTTGATCTTACCTTTTTTAACAATTTCGTATTCTTATACATGCATATATTTCACTAGAAAACAACCAACCAAACAAACAAAAATGATAATAAAATATAATGATAATAAAGTCATACACTGAAAACTTGGTGGAGATGACCATTAGGTAGAACAAGTGCATTTTTACCATGCGGTCCAATGTTCGATTGTTCCAAATTCGGCGCGACAGCCGGTGTACTCCCATTGGGATGGGAATCGACAGTGTAAGCTAAATTAACTGTGCAATTATGAGCACTTGTATAATTATCTTAACATAGATATTTAGATATCGATGAGAAATGTGTAGTTCGACGAATTTAGTTTTAAAGACCTCGTTAAATATGCATTGATATAAAAACTGTGGTCAGTTTGCTGATTTGCCCTTTTTTTGGTAATGTAAAAAGCGGACAATATACCCACTAACGTGGAAGTTTATATCATATGATCAGCACGTGCAGATGTGAAAGATCAACTTTACGATAATCTTATGGGGTCGTATTGTCTGCGATTTTCAACGATATTTTTGTGAAAGCCGTTTACGACCGTCTTAAATATAATCGTACGATAATTATAAGATAAATCGTACGATATTTTTCTTGAAAGAGGCCCCAGGACTTTTGAACGACATCTCCTCCTGAACCACTTTGCCGATTTCAATGAAACTTTACCAGAACGTTCCTTTGGAGATCATCTTCAAAATTTGTTTGCAAAGTTTTGACAAGCCCATAAATATGGGCGTGGCAGGGCAGGGCTAATTTTGAGTCTCCTCTGTAAATAGTGGTAGGGCAGGGTCTATTATCACTGTTTATTCTTCGAATTATGATTCCTTTAAACAATTAGGCAAATTTGAATGAAACTATGCCAGAAAATTTCTTGGATGAGAGCCACTGGCTAAATTGGATTCTGGACAGCGGTTTAGGACCATTTTGGCCCTATTGTTATCATTTTTCTTCCATCAGTTGCAGGCCTGTATAGCGAATCAGGGGTTTAAGCGTCTCTCGTTGTTAAAATACATTGATTTATATACGCCCGTCAAAAGACGAGACGTTTTATGTGATCACCTGTGGTGGGCGGGAGGCGTGAGCTTCGTTAGTGGCTTGAGGTCACTGTCGCATTCCAACTTATCAGTACTTTCAGTACTTTGATTAAAAAGATGAATCCGTTTTAGAGAAAGAGTCACACAGCTATGCCTTTGATTAATATGCGTGTTGTCATCGACATATTCGGAAAAGCAGGGTCCGAACATATAAGACTTTTCATTCTCAACTCAGAATTTACTCCAATTTCAACTTGATACGAAGGCTGTAACTCTGTTATAATACTTTAAGTTATAAATGTATGTACATAACATAATAGCTAATATTATTAAGTTATTTTTGTACATAACAACTTATTTATTTAATCATAATATCGTTCATGAATTTATTAAAATTCAATCTTCTTAGTTTTACAATTTTTGGCTCAGATACCTCGTAAATCGTAAAATGGAGAAAATACGAAACAAAATCTAAGACAATTTTGTAAATTTAGACAAATTTATAGCGATTTAAGCCGACCTCTGTAGAAATAGGGTCGACGATTCTAGGCATTTTGCGTAAAGTAGAACAAACGGTTTTTGTCCTTTGGGACAAATTACTCGATATTTTACACAGATTCTCAGACAATTTTATGGTCTGGCTTAACTAAATTGTTATCGCCTTAAAGAATAGCTTTGGAGACATCAGTTCACCCAAAGCCAGCTTTTCTTTTACCTCATCGGAGTATCAAGTGCTCAAGTTGCGCTCTTGTAACTGTTCGTTATCACTTACCTGGTGGGATCTCTAGAAGCAACACAATATGAAACAATATGAAAATTGGTATGAACGATGTTTTGATAACAACTCCGACTTAGTCGACACTGGTTCATGTTAAAATCATAGAAAGAAAACAAACATGTAAAAACGAGGTCACCGAGAAAAATTCTAGAAAAAAAGTTGCAGAAATTATAGGAGCAACTTTTTCTAAATTAATCAACATGAAAATTGGTAAAAATAACTGTCTTCATAATGTCTGGGTGAAATTCAAAAATTTGATCAGTAGGGTAAAAACCTTTATCACAATCTCAACTCCAAGATACACACATGGATTTTCTAGAAGCCTTATTTAAAGACGGATCAAAATGAAAATTAATCAGAAAAAAATGTCATGATATATCTCGAAAAATTTCGAAATTAGGTTAACTGTGGTTAAAGGGTAGGTCGTGGTTTCAAATTATAGAACAAACTTGTTGAATACCTAGAGGTCATGATTTTGGCTGGCTGAAATAACAAAACTTTACTCAGAATGATTGGCATGAAAAAAAAATCTTCCATAAGTTCAAATTCGTTTCATATCTCGTAAAAACCTTTGTCAAAGTGCCAAATCATTGAAAGACATTGTGGACTCTCTTATGACACATTTTTGCTAAATTAACCTTAAAATTGGTAAGACTGTATCATGGTGGTAAATTTACTTGATTTTCAACAAGTTACACAGTTTTGGTTTAGCATTGTCATATTTTCGATTGTCTTTATAAAAACCCTGCACAAAACGTGTAAAGGACTGTTAACCAATGCGAACAATTTATGGCCGCTATGGTCCTCTTGTATCATAATCGCCTACACAAATTTAATTTATCTTACTCAATTTAATGCATTTAATAAAGATCAAATAAGCAATTTCTAGACTTCATCGAAACACTTTTCAGTTGTGCTTTTGTTTATGCACAAGGCAATATTTTGGGACCAATGTCGTTTAAAAAGCTTAGTCGGACAGCCGTGATGGATGTCTGTGAACGCACCAAGGATCAACCCATTTGTCTTTAGACCAGGCTAATGCAAAGAAAGTCATCGTGAAATTGACACTCATTCCGATAAAAAATCTAAATCATTCCCTCAGCGCTCCATTATTCCATTCCAAACTCTCACTCAATTCGACCAAAAACGCTCCAAAATCATTAGAAAATATTTCGAAATCGTTCAGAACAAATAATATTGAATTCGAATCGATCAAATTATGCTATGAATTTATTGACTGCTGTGCAAGTAAGTGTTCGATTAATGCATGAGATCACACAAACAGAAAAGCACGTATATTATATTAAAGGGATATATTAAATATCGCTTATTTCGTTTTTCCTGAACAAAATTGTCGATATTGGACTACCTCCCTTTAATTTCACTCAAATCTCGCTCCACACACTCATTCATTATTATTCTAAAATCATTTCACAATTTTTCATCTTGTCAATTTCACAATGTTAATAGCTGTATTAGTGCGTGGACATAGGTTTGACCGTGACATAAATAGCAAGACTCCTAAATGTGGCAGACTATTTTCCGCTAGAGGATTGTAAGCATACGCATGTTGCCAAAATTGTCATACCTAATTGGTCTATTGTAAGAGAATAGTATTCCCAATAAAGTAATAGTAAAGCAATTTGTATTATCATAAAAATATATTTTCACTATTTGAGAAATCGTAATAACTACGTGTATGCAGACGTTGCTATACTTTTCTTTACCGATAGACCGATTTCGAAATGCCATATGCGTATTTCGATGTACCTTTCATGTATTTTTACTGGCCGCTGATAGATACCGGTATCGTCTTCTTCGTCTATCTGTCCACCCATCCGTCCGTACCTTAATATCCTAAATATGATTCCAATTTCTATTTTTTTTAATGGATTTACACGAAACCTTCAAAGAATAGTCCATACTATGTAGCATTTTTGCATATGTTCACTGCTTTATGATAATTTTCTGTGCCACAAATTCGAAGCCTCAATGTCAAGCAGTGGAAATTGGCTCTGTAAAATCAGCACTTTTCAAATTTCAAATTTACACAATTTTGCCTTTTAATATTGACTTATTAACAACAATATCTCAAATAATGTATATAATGCTTTCGAACCATGAAGTTTAAAAAAGGGCACCAAAATAGCCTTAATCTTCGGAAAGACTTAAATTCTTAACACAAATTGTTGCTTGAGTAACAAAAAAAAGGCCTTCTGGCCACATCTCCCTACTTTTATAAAGAAGTGTTTGAAACTTTAGAAGGTTGTAGCGAAAAAAAGGTAGTGTGGCAATTCTGGCTTCACATTTTTTCAGCTGCATAAATTTCAAAATGCAGTCAGACGCTTTTTGGTATCTAATTATAATATGTCCAGTTTTAAGCTTTCGTTGAGTTCTGTTTTTCTCAACGTCATCTTAGTTCTTGTTACGTCATATAAACCCACGTGCGAAATGAAGCGTTTTCATGACCGCGCCCTCATTATTCCCAGGTTTTTTTCCGTACAATCGCCGAGGGTTTCCGCTTGCATTGATAGTCTTATGCGCTATCAACTCCGCTACCATCGTTGCCTTCTTCTTATTTATGTAAGGACCTGGGCGAAATGTTTATTGCCGTCAAAGTCTCCTCTTTTTGTGTATTTAATGAGAACGCTTTAATCATTAGATACCACGGACACAACATTTTAAAAGACTGTAAAAATATGCTCCCATGACATTCCCATGTATATTGTGTAATTTAGATCAAAGCTTTAGTTAATGTTAACAAATACGGGATTTTTCTTGGTGAACGAATTGGGCAAAAATCGAAAGCGGAGCCACTGAATATTGATGTCTTTTAGTTAACAAAGTGGAAATTGCATAAATCCCTTATTTCTGGTAGTTATCCATCAAAATCAACCAATAAAAGAATCTAATTGAGATTAAGGATAAATGGAATTGCCTTTTTAAACAAATTTGGAAGATAAATCGGAGTTAGGAGATATATTGAGATAATTCTTAATATTGTTAGGTAACGCTTAAATACATTGGGTCTACATCCTTAATTAAAACAGATGTTTATCGTCTGTGAACGGCCAAATTGTGATACTATTCAAGCTGTAGTTATCATGTTCTTTGTTCCCATATACGATACATTGTCAATTCAAGTTGTACTGGATAAGAAGTGACTAGAAACTATGTTAACTTATAAGAGCGCATCAGCCTTGTTGATTTATGTTGGAATCGTGTCAATTTTGTCTTGATTAATTGATTTGGGTTTAGCGCCGCTTTAACGTTATCGAAATCATATTACGGTGGCTGTTACACCTACCTATGGCCTCCTGTTATTTCTCTAGCAAGTACAACAACAACATCTCATTCAAGCCACCAGTTGCCCATTTCACTTAGTCATACTACTTAACATACGCCCATCGGTGGAAGACAAATGACGCGTGTCACAAAAGACATTTGCTAAAAGTGGGATGAAAATTGGCCGAGACGGGATTCGAACTCACGATCCAAGAATTGAAAGCCCCACGATTGACCGATTGAGCTAGCCGTGCTGGGTAATTTTGTCCTATATAAGATTATAGTAATTTAAATGCCGGTCAACCATGAGTAACCTTTCCAATATTTTTAAATAGAATCTTGAAACTGTGGTTGATATCATTAAGAAAATTGATGCTGCCAAGCCTTTATACATTTCAACATTTTTCATACACCAAGGCATTTTGATAGATTATCACAAAACGGAAGAATATGATTAAACAACGATTTTGTTTCCAAACTATACATCAAGTTATTTACATAGTATAATAATATAACTTGTCCTATGTATCAAAATAATTGTTTTGCTATGGTCTTTGATCCAAGACTTTTCCTCATAAATACGGAACCTATTATAGCAAAAAGAGATGAAATGGATGAATTAAACTCCATAAATATTTACGTCGGTTATAATAAAATTGTAACGAAATAAAATAGAACTCGCAACCTCTGAAGTTATGTATGCTTGTTTGTAAAAATATAATTGTCCAACGAAATGTAGTTAATACTTACACGCAGACTTTAAGAATGTGTTTTAAACAACCGTAGAAAGTATTCTGTTACTTATGATTAAGAAATCATGTTACATTCGTGCTACGAACGAACTGTCCTCAACCGAAGCATAGCTGAAAAATATCCGTCGTGAGCCGGTGTCCAGCCCACGCGGATAACAATATTCAAATAATTTGTTTACAAGTCCAATGCGCTAACCACTGAGCAAAAGAAGATGTTCTTTGGCCCAGTGGTTATCGCATTGGACTTGTAAATCAAACATTTGAATATTGTTGTCCGCGTGCGTTCGAGGCCGGCTGACGACGTATATTTTTCAGCTATGCTTCGGATGAGGACAGTTTGAACGTAACAACATTATGCCATAATGACGTCACAAACATGAAAGTCAATGCAATATATCACATTTTTAAATAATTTCAAATCGTTTTAGAGCAATTTCGGAGCGTTTTGGAATTATTTGAGTGAGTGTTTTGAGTGAAAAAATGGAGCGTTAAGCGAGTGATTTTGCCGGTCTAGATAAACAGTAAGAAAAGGTTCCACTCGAATAAATCAAATTACTTTATTTTAGAAATGTCTTCTAGAATTATTGTAAATTAAATCCACTGAATATCGATGGGTTTCAATCTACAGAGTTGAAATTAGACAAATTTGTTATTGCCAAAATACTGAGACCCTATTATTAAAACAGTTTATCAAAATCGATGTACAAGGAATAAAAAAAGGTTTCGATTACCTCCTAGAAATTAATTGTATAAAATTGGACCTTTCTCTTAAGCGCCCATTTTTAGTAATTAACATCGGGAAATAATGTGAACGATTTTGGAATTGCTTTCGAATGAAATTGAATACGTACGGTGCGATGGTTTTGATTGAACTTAAAGGAAGGTACTCCAATATCACTGAATTTGATCAAGAAACACCGTGAAATCGACAGGTTGAATGTTTTTTTTTTGAATGAGTATTGATGGTTTTGAATGAATGTGTGAAGCGAGTTTTGAATGAAATACAAGGGGGGAATAATACAATATCTCTAATTTCGTCCAATTTAGACGAAATTCTCGATATTTATTACCTCCCTCTAAATTATATGCTTATTTTTTTTATATTTCTTTATGTTAAATGATCTTTTGTGTCTTCCAAATCCATACCAAATAGTAAATAACAATAAATGACTTGTTCGATTCTAATGAAGTTGTGGACAGTTGTGAATGATTCTGGGGTATTTCGAATGATTTCGTAGATTTTCTGAATGCATCGAGCGAGTTTTTTGAATTCATAAAGGGAACGTTGAGACAGCGATTTTGAATATGATAATTGTCGATTTTATGATGTTACCAACAGTTACACCGTTTAATTCAATTTCTACTAAAGATTTAGCTCAATGGCCTAATATTTAAAAAGCTCGACTTCTATTTACAGTGTATAGATACAGCCAATATGTCAGAGAAATTTATTAAGGAAATTGCATAGAAAGTATATATCCTTCAGGTGGACCATTACTTCATCAACCTACGAATAAGTAGACACCAAAAGACAATTTTTGCAATATCTTACATAAAGTGAGTCGTTTAAATGTATAACTAAAATGATGCATCACATTAATGCTTTTCTAATATCGCTTAAACATAGAAATGTCCCAATAAATATAGAACCTATTTAGACTAATAGATATGAAGTGGATATAAAAATGATTAAAACACATTTCATTGAATCATACATATCCATTCGGTTATGGTGTCGTTTGTTTGTTAAAATGGCAAGATCAAGATATGAAAACATTCGCGGAATAAATATTTTTTACTTAGAACTTCCCAGTGTTAGTTACATCGTGAAATTGACATTCATCTCAATCAAAACCATTCTAAATCTCTTACTCAGCATTCTTTTCATTTATTCCAAACACTCACTCAATCCATTGAAAAACCCTCAAACCCATGAAAAAACATATAATCAACAACGTTATTCAAGATAAATTTTGATGGAGAAAAATCGTAATTTCACTGACATATTCACATTGCTAGCGTCTCATAGGTTCTTAAAAAAACAGTAAGCTATGTACAGAACTTGTATTCATATTTTATTAAAGGGAGGTAATCAATATCGCTAATTTTGTTCGTCCTGTCAATTTCACGATGTTGTTAACTGTAACAGGCAATTTCCGCACGAAATTAACGGTTTTCTACCTTTCTCTACGTACTTTCCTGTCCTGAATGTGTATCTTCACGGACAAATCAGCCGCTTAAAAATTAACGCCAGCAAATGAATAATTCAGGGTTTTACACTAACTTCTATGAGTAAGGAGTCCACCGGACTACCAATAATTGAAATTAAGGAGTCCAAGCTCAGGAACCCAAAAGAAGGTTGTTTTCTTTCTAAATCCTACTTTATACACGCAACGACAATTTCAACAAGTTTTATAGTGAGAATATCTACAGTTTTGACGAGGGATGAAAGCAAACTGTCCTGTGTATTTGTTTCTCTAAATACTCTCATATGATACTAGGAGTCAATCGGACTCCTTAATTGCGAAATGAAGGAGTCTCAACTGGTACACAAGGGGTCTCAGACTCCCGGACTACCCTTAAAGTCGAACCTTGGAATTTGCAATTGCTTTATAGATTTGATAAAGATATTGATCAATTTCAATGATTCCAAAGCGTTTTTGAACAATTTTGAAATGTTGATCAATTTAAATGATTTCAAATCGTCTTTAAACTATTTCGATGCGAATGAAGTGAGTGTTTGGAATGAATGATTGGAGCGCTGACCGAGTGATTTTGAATGGTTTTGGTCGAGATAAGTGTCAGTTTCACGATGTTTTTAACTGTACCCGTTCTATTCGTCGTTCTGATGACAATAGATCCCCAATTGCAATACGAGTGGAAGAATAATTCAGCTCAATTTGCTTATATACTTCTTAAACATAACAATGTAATGAAGCTGATTTTTATGATAACTTTGTTTTTTGAATCGTATTTGATCTATTGCGTAAATCAATTCGAAGAACGTCAATGAAAAGTGAGACAATCCCGATAGTAGGTGTTAGATAACATTTGTGTTCGTGAGAAAGTCCCATAAAAACCAATTGTTTGACACATTAAAACATCTTCTACATATGCTCCCCCGTGAAAGTAGGCAACGCGTTTCCTTTCTACAGTTAACGGAAGCTATAGGGGCTTTTCAGGAGGAATGTTTTCTTAAAAAAAGAAGTCAGGTTTGCAGTAAAGAACATCGTGTAATTGACATGATGAATGATTTATGAATGAATCCGAAAAGTAAAGGAATGAGTGGTGTGAGCACGATTTTAATGAAATTAAGGGAAGGTAATAGACAAGACAAGACAATGTTTTATTGACTTAAACTTTACAGTTTCTCGTCATAATATGTTTTAACAAACCCACAAAAAATTAGTCACACTAGCAAAGTATAAGAATTCAAGACATTTCTGGATCCATCAAAAACTAGATTACATTATCAAAAGACCTAAAATATAAGTATCCTAATAGATCAATTGGAAGAAAAGCAAGTTCTAAATAAAAATAATGACTGAACTGTTCAATATCGGGCGAAATTATTGATATTTTATTACCTCTCTTTGATAAAACATACTATTATTCGGCTTGTGTGTCTTTGTTTTATCAGGAGGTATTACCGGTTGCGTGTTTGTTTCTAAAGAATCTTCGAATGTAGAGTGTTGTAAAGAATTGCGCCGCTTTTGTGTGAGCAAAGGTATAGGAATTGAAGCTCGTTCCACATAAAGCCTGAATGCCCCTTTCCACATTTAAATAAAATCATTGGTTGTATATTTGTTGGCAATGGAAGTTTTACCTATATAATATAGTTGTCATTAAGCATGGTGTAAGATACATTCCTGAACGACATAATGTTTTCACCTATCAGTATGAATCCTTCAGTCTCCAAACTTCTGTTCCAAATTATGTTAGACAATGCCAAATTGCTTTGTGCAGCGTATTCGTTTAAATTATGCATCATAACTGAAACTGTGCCATGCATAACAAATTTGTTTTAGACTTAAAGTTTGTTCTATGTTTTTTTTCTTTCCTTTTTTAAGTATATGCTATTATCATTAGGTTTTAAATCACAATCTATCGATGCGTAAGTGAATTAATTAGGAGATTCGTATCGAAATAGACTTGAAACTCTACCGAAGTAGGTTTTCAAGTAAAATATTTGATAATCAACAGCTTACAACACGGTTGGTCCGACCATTAGGGTCCGAATTTAACCTCCCGCGACCCTACAGACCAATACTAAAAATATTTATTATCATGGTCTGTAGGGTCGCAGGGAGAGATCTTTTACCCGTTTACCCATAGCCCACACTGTTTGTGAAGTGCAAATTATTTAAATGGTGTTTAGAAGCGCGGTTTTTAAAATGATTATTTATTAGCGTTGATTACTACCTAATTAACGTAGACATAGACATAGGCATTTTATTAAAGTAACTTAAACTATACAACGTTTCTCGTTACATACAAATGCAAATGCATGCAGAAATCAGCAAGCTCATAAGCACATATAATTACAAAATTAACATTAGTTTTTCAACACAAATGTGAATATTCTATTGATGGTAGATTTTTTTTAAAATAAAGGTTAAACCAAAGCAAATTATCTATATTTTCGAGTGGTTTTCTTCGTTTAAAGGCTTCTTCTAGATATTTCGCAAAATGAAACAGTATTGATTTATATTGGTAGCTTAAAAGTTCGACGAGATTAAACGTGTTTGGGCGATTTCTTTAATAATGCTTTATACGAATATCTGTGTATGCATGGCAACAGAGAATAACATCATATTCGTCTTCGATTTCTCTTTCTGTACAACAACCACAGGCTCTGGATTCATATTCTATTCGTTGATTCGTATATCCTCCAGATTACACTTTTAGATCATGTGATGAAAGGTGAATTTTGGCAGGAGTTTGTAATATCATTTTTTAGATTTATGTTATATTAATTTTCAAGAAACAAACTTATTACAGTGTATTTATAGAGAATTTCCAGTCTCTACTGTCACGGTCGATTGTTTCATAGGTAAGGTTATAAAAGAATCACCTGTTTACTGTTCTTACACATGGAATCGTTGACAATGGCATCAAACATTGTTCGATATGAAAGCTTCCAATAAAGTTAGTAACATCGTGAAATTGACATTCACTTCAATCAAAACCATTCTAAATCGCTCACTCAGCGCTCTATTCATTCATTCCAAACACTCGCTCAAATCATTAAAAATAGATTTTGCTTAAGAAAAATCGTGATTTCATTGACATAATTCAAATTTTTAGCTTCTCATGGTTATTGAAGAAATAGGAGGCTATTTATAGAACATGTTTGTATATTTTATTAAAGAAAGATAATCCGTATCGCTAATTTTGTTCATCCTGAACAAAATTTGCGATATAGGATTGCCTCCCATTAAATTCACTCAAAACTCGCTCCACACACTCATTCAATTTCATTCTTAAATCTATCCAAAATCATTCATCTTTTCAATTTTACGATGTTGTTAACCGAAACGCTATATCAAAAACTATTCAAAGAGCTCTAGCGAAGATTACCTAGCAAGGTAAAATGCTAGGTATGTAATAAACAATGACCCTAAAGTACATTTCATTGACTGGATGAAGGTCAGTTCTGCGCTGAAAATAGGATTGAGTTTGACTTAAATTGATCAATATTATCGTTTGATCGGTATGTTACTTAATCTTATTTCGATTTCATTAATACCCACGGTTGCTTTTGATGTCGTCTCACGTATTATTACTTTACAATCCTAATATTCGCCTACAGTGAAGGTCATTCAAGTGCCCATCATATGGGTAGCGAAATCCTGGCTTCTTTTCTGAAATCGTCTAAGCAAAAAGTGTGTTCATGGTACATGTACAGTATACTAATAAAGAGTCCGTTCTGCGTCATCCGTTAATTTGTATACAGTCAAACCTGTCTTAAGCAAGCACCCTCGGGACATTCATAAAGCGCTTGCTTAAGACAGGTGCTTGCTTGATACAAGTCAGTTTCAGTGCAAATCGTTCATTTGGGAACTCTGTGGCCGCTTGCTTAAGACAGGTTGCTTGCTGGATACGGGTGGTCGCCAACACAGGTTTGACTGTATCTTCCTCGACGTCAATTTGAACAATTTTCAATAGGAAACTTTACCAGTCAAGTTTCTTGCTGGATTCTCTTTTTAACCTGCCCTGCTTTCATGATCACAAAACGCTGCGAATAGTTTTCCCATTTTACCCTGCTTTGCACGCAAGCGCACGTGCAAAGCAGGGTATAATTGGAAAACTGTTTGCACCGTTTGTTGATCCTGAACACAGGGCCCTTGAAGTACACGATAGCTAACATAAACCCATAATCTTTAGTTTTATTGTCAGTTCTGTTAAACATTATGAAATTGTCAGTTGCCTCGACCAAAACCATTTAACACCCCCCCCCCCCCCCAGTGCTTCATTTGGTTATTCCGAACACTCACTGAAAGCATTCAAAAACGCTCCAAAAATTGAAAAGAAAACTTTTCGACATCCATCAAAATGATCTTCATTTCATTCTGATGGATAAGGTATATCCCATATTTTACGGCTAGTACTGTTTTAAATCGCCTTATTGGTCAGTGAGCAAACACAAATACGAAATAACAAAGATTTTAATGAAAAGGGGGGGGGGGATAATAATGATTGATTGATTGAATGGAGTTTAACGCCGCTTTCAACATTATTTCAGTTATATCGCGGCGGCTGGAGCACCTAACAATGGGTTCCTGGTATTTCTCTTACCAGTACAACCATCACATTCTTTCCTAGTCTCCAGCTACTATCTCACATAGGTCTACGATTATCAACCCATTGGTGAGAGACAAATAGTCGGAAAGAATGAGTGCCGCCGTCGGGGATCGAACCCGGGACCTCTAGAATGACAGTCCGACGCGCTACCAACTGCGCTATGACGGCGGCTGGGATAATAATGCATCATTTATTTCGTCAGATTCGCCGAAATAAGCGATTTTGGGTTACCTCCATTACATTTCACTCAAAATGCGCCAAAGCCCCTTCCATTTATTGAAAACCATTCCATGACCATTAACATTGTCAATTTCATGATGTAAATAAGGTAACCTTAAGACTACCGTAATAGTTCGAATCTTATGATATTCCATTATCTTAACTGAGATTTCCTAATAAAAAACCTTAGGAAACCTCAGTTAACACTGTTAAAGTACATGACTTCCGAAATCTGGTGGAAATAATTCGGGTCCACAGCATTAACTGTACTTTTTAAATGGTGTCAATACCATCACTTAAGGGAGTGGACCCGTAATAGCTTGGCAATGTTATGAACAGTGTTTACCGAGGTTTCCTTATGATTTTCATTAGGAAACATCGGTTAACATTGGGCCAACTTATTTCTTGCCCTATCGGGGCTCGTTGTTGTTGTATTTTAAGCTTGAAACCCGTCCTGCGTTCAGGCTGAAAAAATGTTGCAAAGCGTTTTTAAATTATACCCTGATTTACACGCAAGTACACTGGTAAAGCGGGATATGACTTGAACCGATTTGTCACCCTGAACGCAGGGCTGGATTCAAGCTGAAAAAACAACAACAACAACGGGCCCCGAAAGGGCGAGAAATAAGTTGGCCCATTGTGAAAGATAATGAGTTCCGAAATGTTGCAGAACTATTACGGCTCCACTACCTTAATTGTTCACTTTGTAATAGGACATCGGACTTATTTCCCATAGTCCTTCATACAATTTTAAATCATTGATATTCTTTAGATTTATCACTGTCATTTTGTGATTCGAATTCTCACATATTATATTGCACACATATCTCAATTTTATGAGATAAAATAAGTTAAATGGCCAAATACAGAGCGATATATCAAGATTAAGGCAGTTTGTGACAGCCACTTTTGTCGATAATGCGAGATAATATGAGTAATAAAGGTTTATCATGCATTTCTTAATTGCTTGCATTTAGATAATTTCATAGAGTAATAATACAAACAGATGATGGGGGAAAACAGGTTGAAAAATTTTAAATCACAGTTTCAAAATATACTTATCCATTACTGCAAGGGCGGTTTCACTCCTCCATTTCATATGCGCCAACTTTACACACATTCCCCTCCCCTCCATTTTTGAGGAAGTTGTTACGCTTTCACGTATATTCTAGCAGATTTCTTTCATTTCCTCGTTTGCACTCAAATAGAGAAAGGTCCGGGTTTCCAAGATTTTGAATAAATGGTTATCTAAGGAACAATCGTGCAAGCCCGTCCCTGCCACACCCAATTCGGGGGTCATTCAAAATTGCTTGTATAATTTAAGAAGACGGTAACACTAGTCACATTTCTGCCAAGTTCATTGAAATTGGCCCATTGGTTTAGCAGGGGAAGATTTTCAAAGAAAATGTTTACACACGGACGATCGCGAGCACGTCAGACACAACACCATGAAAAGGCTTGCTGGCCTACAGCAAAAAATGACATAAACTATATTTGAGCCCGTGCTTGGCATTTCCGACAATTTGAAATAAGCGCGGGAGGTAAACATTGAGCAGCCTAGATAGTCACATACGGTAAAAATAAAGTAACCTGATGGTCTATGGATACTTTGAGACCTTATCTATCTACTAAACGCATAGTGAAGACTCTATGAGACTGCGCGGAAGCACAAGCTAGACAGAGTCTTTGCTTTGCGCATATTTGAAATTGTTGGAAATCTCACGCACAGGCTCATTTGAGATGTTATATTTCCAAGTACCTGCACATGTGAAATTCTTATTCTAGATCTAAAGTTGATAGGGTTTCTGTGTTGGTTGGTCAATTTTTATATCGAGTTAATATAAATCAAATCGTTTATTTATATCATGAATATGTAAGTCGAAAGAATTCGGTGGGAGAGAGAATGGGATTTATGAGTTCAATGAGCGGTCAACTGACCATGATTTGTAATTTAATTCGATCACGTTCAGTTCTTATTGGACTTTCATTTGCCTGAATGAGCATCTGAGTAAACATGATTTGACTCTTGTCGCTCGTCACCAAAAATTATCGTCATATCCGTAATCAGTTTTTGCAGATTCTAGAAGAACGTTTCCATTTGGTATCTCAAGTACAGTCAAGTCACATTTTGAAAAAGTGTGACCTAACCATTAACAAATTGAAACCGAAATAATTTCTAAGGTTTTACAACCAAAATTATTCTTTATGACATACAGTTAGTTGTATCGTGAAATTGACATTCACCTCAAAATAATTCTAAACCGCCCATTCAGCGCTCCATGCATTCATTCCAAACACTCACTCAAATCATTCGAGGGCGCTCAAACCCATTGAAAAATAAAGAATCGACAACGGCATTCATAACACTTGCAACTGCCATGAGGGACAATAACTGGCCTATTGTAAGGTTAAAACATCGATTTCGGTGTCATACTTTGGATGCTGACACGATGAGGAGGCTGAATTATAAGGTGATATGACAAGCATTTCTTACTCTCTATGTCTCAGTAGGCACAGCTAATGGTTAGCCATATTGAGAGTAAGTCTTGATAAAATTCAGAATCCCACGTCTCAGACATTCTTTGAGTGCAATTTTGCACATGGATTCACGCGCTAGTAACTTTTACTGAGCAAAGGAAACCTCTAATTTCAAAATTTTTCATTTTGGGGGTTGTCGTCTGTATGAGTGTGTAACTCTTTTATGTGTATGTATACGTTGTCGACCTTTCTGACATAAATCAAAAATTGATCAACGTTTATTTTGATATAACCATTCTTTCAAACTTTATATCATGAAAAAAAGTTAAATCTTAAAAATGAAGCGATGCGTCATTTTTGTTGTTCAGTATATTATCGTAGCTATAATGTTTTTATATTTAACTTTTTAAGGACATATACATGTAAATGAACCATCGATTGGCTTCATTTAAATATTCAAACTAAAAAATCAATGAAATGATAAAATATTTGTATTTGCAACTGGGTTGTTGATTTTTGTACATGCGCCTTCTGTTTTATTGCCTTCACCTGTGACAAAAAAGTATAGAATATAAGAATACATTTATTATTTACGAACCAATAAACACATACTGCTGAATCTGATTATAACATTCTAGGCCTATATCGTATTCTCTCGTCTAGGCGATAGCAATACATTTATAAGTCCTAGATGCTCAGTTGTTAGAGCACTAGATAATGAATCGCCTGTTCACGGGTTCGGTTCCTGGGCTGACACACAAACAAACTACCGTAAAAATTCTAAAAGAGCCCTGTGCTCTAATAAAACCCCATTCCTCCCTTTAGGAACTTTAAGTCGACCAATATTATTGTGATTTTACAAAATCTTAAAGCCTCTAATAGAGGTCCATACCTACAAAAACAAAGCCACTAAAAATTCAACAGAGGTTTTATGAAACTCTTATTTTGTGCGGATTGGGTTTATTTTTTGTCAGTTTTTCTACGTATTTACAATTTTGGATTGCTCAGCGAGAAACAGTATTCATTGCCTATATGTTTTTAGGCAGTTACAGTTAATAACATCGTGAAATTGACATTCACCTCAATAATTACCATTCTAAATCGCTCACTCGGCGCCCAAATCATTCATTCCAAACACTCACTCAAACCATTCAAAAACGCCCAAACCCATTGAAAAACATAGTACCAACAACGCCATTCAAAATAAATTTTGATAGAGAAAATCGCGGTTTCTCTGACATAATTCAAATTGTGAGCGTCTCATAGGTTCTTGAAGAAATAGGAAGCTATGTATAGAACATGTTTGTATATTTTATTAAAGAAAGATAATCCATATCGCTAATTTTGTTCATCCTGAACAAAATTTGCTATATGAATTACCTCCCATTAAAATTCACTCAAAACTCGCTCCACACTTTCATTCAATTTCATTCCTAAATCATTCCAAAATCATTCACCTTGTCAATTTCCCGATGTTGTTAACTGTACAACTGCGCCGCACTGAGTCCTTGATAGGTAGCGAAGCCTCTAATAAAAGCCCTTTCATTTCAATTGGAAATGTGATGATTCTTATAGAATTAGGGCTTTTACGGTATTCTCTTGGAATGAGATGTTTAACACAGACCTCCGGTGGCGGCAAATATCCTTTCCGACGTTTGTCTTTCACCAATGGGTAGATAATCGTAAACCTATGTGAAATAGCAGTCGGAGGCTAGGAAAGGATGTAATGGTAGTACTGGCGTGAGAAATACCAGGAATCCATTGTTAGGTGCTCCGACCGCCGCGATATAACTGAAATAATGTTGAAAGCGGCGTAAAACCCCATGCAATCAATCAATTAACACAGACCTCAAATCTGTCCGAGTATGATGTAAACTTTGCAATACAAACACTTTTGCTCTTAGAGAAATATAGATTTCAAAACGGAAAGTAAGCTAGAAATTTCTTAATTGTTAACAAAATAAAAGTAATGTTTTTTAGTATTCGAATTCAAAATTCTATTTTGATCATTTCAATCCGATTCACACTGTTCCTTTGATTTACTTACCGTCTAGTTATAGCACCAACATGCCGGAAACGCAATATACCTCCAAGAATCACGTCATTAATTTTGTATACACATACAATGCAAATGGTCACACCTTATATTGCAAGAAAGCTATAAAAACATGATTATTAATTCATGATACATTAGGCCTCATTGAGTCAAATATCTTATAAAATGCTATGGAACCATGCATTGTAAATGGGAAAATACCATCTCTTGAAATGCGGAAATCCCACATGTGCATTTGCTTTTCAAAGACGATGTTTTGCTACTTTTCCGCGCCCGACAATAATAATGATTGCATGTACAGTTAAAAACGTCGTGAAATTGACACTCGTTTCGATCAACATTATTCTAAATCACTCAGTCAGCGTCCGATTCATTCATACCAAACAAACACTCAAATCAATCAAAAATGCTACCGAAATGATTAGAAAACATTACTGGTGTGGGATTTAAAGCATCTGATTGGCCCATTAAGACACACAAACTGATACAGGTTTAGACTTTAAATAAAGGGAGGTAAACCAATATCGATTAGATGGACTCAATTAGAGATATTGGTTTACCTCTCTAACATCATTAAAAATTCGCTCCTCCCATCCATTCCATGAGGTTTGGAATTGATTCTTAAATCATTCACCTTTCTATTTTCGCGAACCGTCAGATCAATTTCACTATACATGTGTATGTTAATTGAATGAAATATGAACTAGTGTGTGAGATTTTTTTTAACAATTTCGTATGTACGACGTAAAGTAAAACATTGAGCAGCTCAGACAGCTACACGGTTCAAAAAGAATATTCACTGGTTCACAAGGTTTAAATCTTATCAATATAAAAAGCGCATGAATATGTATAGTAAGGACTATGGTCAGACCATGCGGATGCACAGGCTGACCTGAGGCTTTGTTTTGTACCAGTTAACAACATCGTGAAATTGACAAGGTGGGTGATTTTGGAATGACTTTGGAATGAAATTGAATGAGTTTGTGGAGCGAGTTTTGAGTGAATGTAATGGGAGGTATTCCAATATCGCAAAATTTGTTCAGGATGAGCAAAATTAGCGATATTTATTACCCCCCCCCCTTTAAAAAATATGCATTCAGGTCCTATAGATAGCCTTTATGTCATCACGAATCTATCATTCGCTTACACACTTCAATAAAGTCAGTGACATCGCATATTTTCCTAGCGATTCTTATTTTGAATGATTTTTTTTATCTAATCATTTTTGATAAGTTTGGAGCGTTATTGAATGGTTTGAGTGAGTGTTTGGAATGAATTACTGGAGCGCTGAGTGAGCGATTTAAAATGGTTTTGATCGGGATGATTGTCAATTTCATGATGTTATTAACTGTGCACATGCAAAATCGTTTGAAAAGGCAAGCATTTGCTCATGTATTTTATTTAATAAACACAGGTGTTTCAAATTCGGAAAAAAATTGCCAAAAAAAAAAAAAAAAAAAAAAAAACATCGACCTGCGAATCTTACACTTTCTGACCAGAAACGTTTCCTCTCTCACTTACTATATATGCCTTACGTTCGCGTTACGTATCGAAGCATGTATGTAGTACTCACAATCAAGTTTGAACGAAACGTTTTTGCGTTTTAGATTCAAACATGTGTACTTGACTTTAATTTTTCAAACATGTTTTTTGTTTGTTTGTTTTTGTGTGTGTGTGTGTTTGTATGTGGTTCTTTTTTTATATATATATTATACCAAGGTCAATTTAGCTCGTATGGAATAGGAAAGTTATCAAGCTCGCCAAGGCTACATGGCCCGAGAAGATTTCTTCCCTAGAATCGGTAAATAAAAGCTTGTATTAAACAAAATTGCATTCCAGATTTCATTTTATATATATTCAAAGCTGGTGTATTTCTTTAAAAATGATGTACAACGCGCTTTTACAAAATTAGGATATATGTCTTGCAGAAAACGGAGGCCATTTTCGCGCGACCAGCGGGCCATTAATACGAGCGGATTGCATTCCCACCTAACCTTCGTCCCTTAAGACCTGACTTCAACTATTCAGAGATAGAGTTAATTATATTGTGAAATTGACATTTAACTCAATCTTAGGCATTCTAAATCACTCACTCAGCGCTCCGTTCATTCATTCCAGACACTCACTCAAACCATTCAAAAACGCTCAAAACTCACTGAAAAACATATATAACCAACTTCGTTCAAAATAAAAAGAGCTGGGAATAAATAGGGATTTAACTTAAATAATTGAAAATGTAGGCTTCCGATAGGTTCTTGAAGAAATAGGGAGCTATCTATAGAACTTTTATGCATATTTCAATAAAGGAAGGTAATCAATATTGCTAATTTTGTTCATCCTGAACAAAATTTGCAATACTGGATTACCTCCCACTAAATTGACTCAAAAGCCGCTCCACACATTCATTCAATTTCATTTCTAAATCATCCCATGACCATTCACCTTGTCAATTTCACGATGTTGTTAACTGTAATCATTTCATTTTAAAAGAGGTGAAAACAATTAGAACTACTCCTTTAAAGGGAATGAAATAAGTTGAAGTTCCTAGAAAAGGCAGGCCCTTAGGAAGAATAAATCATTTTAGACGATTTAAAACACACTCTAAATTTCACAGCCATGACGGCTTACCGAATAAACAACCATAACATAATTTCTAGATATGCAACGTAATGAGATTTTTATTACATTAGAACTATCCAAATGTGTATCTTTTAATACAGTTCAGCTCATCGAGGCATAGACATATTTGTTTTTGAGTGGTTTTGGAATGAAAATGTATACGTGGGATGAGCATTTTTGGAATGAAATCAAAGTAAGCAATACAAAATCGCTAATTTCGTTCAAGTGACGCAATTAGTGCAAGTAAATTACCTTCCCTTCAATAAAATGTAATTATAATATGACCTACGTGGCGGGAGTGAAATAACCCCGTTCAATATTTTTGATATTACACGGGTGTTATTACACTAGTGGAATAACTAGATCTATGCAAATAAGCTAAGAGCTAACAGCGACGCTATTTTGTAACCGCGAAAATGATAATGATAATGTATACTTTGTGAAGTCATTTTTAAAAGGCGTTTTAAGTTTCGCGGAAAATTGAAACGTTGAATTTAAATAATTTTGACGATTTTTCTCATGCATAATTTCGGGTCATATTATAAATAGAATATCAAATTTGTGCTCATAGAATACCGAATTTATTAAACTCGTCATCTATAAACAGATCAAAACTCGGCGCAGCCTCGTTTTTATCTGTTTATGGATGACTCGTTTAATAAATTCGGTATTCCATGACCACTCATTCAATATCCTCTAATTATTTTTTTCTATAAATAGATTTGTGTGTCTTGGCGGAACGATAAGTCGCCTCGAAATCCATGATCGTTTGAATAAAGTTGTCGGTCGTGTTAAATGGGCCAGTGCTTGACATTTCCAACAATTAAAAATATGCGTGAAGTGCAAACATTGAACAGCATAGACAGCCACTTACTGTATATATAAAGTGAGCTAACTGACTTTAGATGCTTTGAGACATTATCTATCTACTAAACGTGTAGTGAAGACTCTGGTCAGACTGTGCAAATTAACAGGCTGGCAATAGCCTTTGCTTTGCGTAAATTTAAAATTGTTGGAAATCATTTTGGGGCGATTTTGAGCGATTTAGGGACGTTTTGGGTGGTTG
This sequence comes from Fragum whitleyi, assembly GCA_948146395.1. Lineage (NCBI taxonomy): Eukaryota > Metazoa > Mollusca > Bivalvia > Cardiida > Cardiidae > Fragum > Fragum whitleyi. Next base: position 34,258,614 of record OX411555.1, read on the forward strand.
AAATGAGTATTTTGCTGGAACGCTGAGCGGGGGATTTAGAATCTTTTAAATAAGATTGAGTGTCGATTTCTCAATATTACTAATTGTATTTCTAATAAAATGTAGGATACTGCTTTGCTGCCCCCTTTTGTCACTTATATCACAATTAACAACGTCGTGAAATTGACTAAGTGAATGATTTTGGAATGTTTTATGAATGAAATTGAATGAGTGTGTGGAGCGAGTTTTGAGTGAATTTAATGGGAGGTAATCCTATAACGTAAATTTTGTTCAGGATGAACAAAATTAGCGATATTGATTACCTCCATTTAAAAAAATATGCATACAAGTTCTAAACAAAGCTTTCTATTTCTTCAAGAACCTATTAGACGCCTGCAAAATGCATTATGTTAGTGAAATCGCGATTTTGCTTTTTCCAAATCAATTTTGAATGACGTTGTTGATTCTACATTTTTCAATGGGATTGAGCGCTTTTGAATGGTTTGAGTGAGTGTTTGTAATGAATGAATGGAGCGCTGAATGACCGAATTAGAATGGTTTTGATTGAGTTGAATGTCAATTTCATAATGTCGCTTACTGTATCAAAGGTTATGGAGAAATCGCTGCGGACGGACTTTCGGGCGGACGGAGAGAATGACGGACGGACAGACAGAGTGGTGGGTATATGCCCCTCCTTCGGGGAGTAAAATAAAGTAAAAGCCGTAAGAGAATATTAGAGCGCATTTTTATAGAAACTGTTTCGCAAAAACACGTAATTGATTCACTTTAAAACCGGCTTTGCAAAAAGATTTTAAACAAATTGTCTAAAATGAAATGTGGGTCCCCGGGGTTTTGTCAATTTCAATTACTCGACAACACTCATGTTATGTTTTTTACACGACGTTGATTTGATTTAATGGGAGACAATTTGCAAATGTGGACGTATTTGATGCTATTCTTTGCGAATCCTCCATTCTTGGTTTTCTTCTTACTGAATTAATTTTGCAGCTACAATGTTGCCCTTTTCATGCAAATTATCACAAAAGTATTTTCCAAATCTTTCCAAATTCGACATACGCCGGTGCTCGTACTTTCGAGTCGATTTATAGTTCTTAAGGACAATATTGTTACGTCATTGCGGTCATTAAAACGTCCTGTTGTCTGCATAAACTGTGAAATAAACATGAAATAAACATGGAATAAACACAAAATGAATACCACTCTAGACTAGAAATAAATTTTGAGGGTGTAACTTTTGCGACATTGAGCACGTCTGTATGAAAATGTTTGTGGCACAATTATTCTAAATTCTTTTTTTTCTACTTTTTTTCTTTTGCTAAATGGTGGAAAATAGTAATACTTACTGCTAAATTTGAAACTACTCTGCGTTTAGGATGACAAAACGACAGAAACTGTTTGCCATTTATACCATGCTTTGCACGCAAGTTTCGTCATCCTAAACGAAAGGCTGTTCTTTTGGGTATATACCTGTTATTGATTGATAATCGTAGACCTATTGGGGATAGCCGCTGGAGGCTAGGAAAGGATGTTATTGTAGTACTTGTGTGAGAAATACCAGTAATTCATTTTTAGGTGCTCCAGCCGTCTAGATGAGAATGTTAAAAGCGGCGTAAAACACAATTCAAACAAACAAACAAACAAACCTATTCGTTGATTATGATCTGTTCTGTTACAAAATTGTTCTTATTTGCTTGACTGGGGCCTGTTTTACTAAACATCTTACGATCATTTTTTGCGTAAGTCGAAAATTAAAGTTGCTTCTACAGTAGTAACTAAACATGGAATTCTGCCATGCATTATCTCATGGAATCGTCTCCATCAGACGATTCCAATGAGATATTGCAAGACAGAATCTAGCGATGAATAAAAACACCAGGTACGATTTGTGATTTTGACTTACGATCAATTTTGTCGTAAGAAGTTTAGTAAAACGGGCCCCATGGGCCACAATAATTCAACAGAGGTCCATATTTTAATCTCTACTACCCTTGAGTTCACGTCAAACTTAATATTAGTTCGCTAGTATATAATTTACTTATATTTTCATAATCAATCGAGAAAATAATTCGGCCTGACTAATTACATTGCCAGACCGTAAATACTCTCTTAAAATACTAATTCGATTCATATAAATATCAATTGGGATTTATTGCGGTTTTATGGGACCATAACTCGACCACTATAGCATTGAGAGTTGTTTGAAGTTTGCTGTCTATCATAGATTGATTACAAAAATATCATAAATACAGCTAATTTGGGGTCTTGGTAAACAGTTTTAAATCGTGTTGACCAACAGGGGCGATTGTTTTAGCCCTTCTCACGGTGTTCACGAAATATGTCTTCTGTACACAAAGCTTTTAATGACTTTGTAGATTTAGATCAGTCTATACAGACGTACAGTCAGCTTTTGACATACTCTGTCAGTAAATTGATGAAAAGCTTGAGCCTGATAAGCGCAACGACACTTTGTTTGAAGCAAAAGTATTAATTCAGCATGATAAGGGTCAATACTTATTATGTTTGTCATGGAAAGACGAAAACGACTGTAAAATGTAATTATTATTGTTATTATAATTATTATTATATATTTTAGAACCGACTAAAATTGATCTCAATATAATAATCTAAACTACTGGAAATCCAGGTTTTTACCTTTTGGGCTTTTCCCCTACATTTCCTGATTTCTTTTATATATCTTATAGCTATTCCCATAATCATGATCGATTCATTTTCTTTTTTTTCCTCGCTTTTTTCCTATTTTTATTCGTTCTGTAACAAATATCAAATTTAGTATATATTTCGTGGGTCTATCGTTATTCTACGTAAACATGTATACTGTGCAAGAAAAGCTATACGTTTATTACACTAATACACGAATACACAGAATTTCCGTCGACTTGTATATAACATTACATCTGTTAATCCAAAGACAGGGTGAAAGGGCCAAATAGCATATTTGTGACAGATTTTAAAGAACGTCGACCCCACTTCAATAGGATTTAATATTTTTTATTGACCCTTTGCGAGTTATGATTTAACAAAATTAAAACGCCGCAGGAAATATATCGACTTTTAGTGATTGAAAAGTTATTACAAATAAAACAGTGCTTTGTCGGTTGGCGGCTAAAACTTCGTATCTACATCTTGAAGCCGGTCAAAATTTTATTTTTTATTATTCAAAGTCCAATTTTCCGTATGCGTAATTTTAATATAAATTTAAAATACATATAGCTAATGAGATGACTTATCCAGTACACCAAAATTTATTTTAGATTCGACAGAAACGTAAAGATACAACGCATACAAAGTATGGTCTTACTGCCTTAATCGCAAATAAAACTAAACCTTAAGTTAGACTACCGCATAAGTGTCCCGCTGTGAGTGTATATCTATCGTCGCTACCGTTGTAAATGCCCATATGAGCGACGCCCCAAGAAGACGGTTAGTTGTTACGGGGGATAATGCAAGGATACATGACGAAACTACTGCTGAGATCCGCCATGGTTCTTTAACGTGCCCGGTTTAAAGCATCGTCTCACGGGACCTCGGTATAACGTCTCCTCCGAAAGACGATTAGTTTGTTAGTGTGCCGGCCTGGGAATCGAACCCACACGGTCGAACTTCAATTGTTTTTGAAGTCCGGTGCTCTACCAACTGAGGTTATCGGGCTTACAAGTGTCCGCCAAAAAGGGCCGCGTTATCGTATTCCTGCTACATTCACAAGTAAATGGCCGTATACAGGGGATCAACTTGTAGCATATAAATGTATCAATCAGCAACTGGTGTGTTGGGGGGGGGGGGTCCAAGGAGATTTGTGGTTTATATAACAACCTTCCTTAAAACACCGTAAGTCGCCATGGTCATGATCTAATCATAATAAGGTAACCTGGCTTCAAAATAAAACACTTTTTTGTATTTTGATTTCGCATGTCAATATCCAAGTCTTTGGAATCACTGGAAAACATTAAGCATGCCTCAATATACGCAGCTATGCGCATACAATTTATTGATTTCATTCAAAAATACAGTTCCATAAAATTTATTTCAAAATTAGTTCCAGGGTAGCAAAATTATTATACTTTTTATGTCATTAAATTATAAGAACTAAAGATAATAATGTTTGTATTGAAGTGTTTATACAAAATGAATAACACAAATGTGTGAATCAACTTATATAAAGATATTCAATGCGGTTCGGTTTTAGGTTCATGTTTCAATAATAATAAAAACAAACTATCTGTTTTGCCGAATTGACTTCTAATCACATATTTCTGTTAGAAAAGATATTATGCAAAGAAATACACATTTTTTAGAGAATCATTTGCTTAATTTAGAATCACAATTCTTGATATTTGCTGTGTTTCGTTTTTTAACGACCAACTTCTTTTGAAATCGTACTGTTGGTGTAAGTACTACCCTGCTTTGATTTGGATTAAATATAAAAAAACCAATAGTGTTTAAAATTAAATTCTCTGATCTAAGAGTCCATGTTCCCAACTAATGAAATCAAGGGGTTCGAGCTCAAAGTAAGGAGTGCATTTTTTTTGTTGGGAGGACATTGTGGAAAAAAGGAAATTGCTAGTTACCAACAATTTCTTCTTTTCTACAACTTCCCCTACAAAGACGGTTTTCTTGTAAACTAATTTTCAAATGTAAGCAATTGATATCCGCAATAACTTATTAGTGAACAAATCTAAATTATGACAAAACAAGTGTTGAAAGGAAACTACAATGACCACTTCGAGGGGTCAGCGCAATACTATTGTAGGTGCCTATGAATATATAGGCACTTACTATGGTATTGCGCTGACCTCTCGACTTGTTTGTTGAAATAGTCTTATATGATTCACATAGTCCATCAGACAACTAACCTTCGAAAGTAAAGGAATCTTACCTGGAAAATAAGGACTCCCCTACTCCCCTTAATGTCAATTAAGTCGAAACTTTACTGCACGTTCAATTAACAATCACACAGCCATGCTGCAGTTGCCAGCACACCAGATGCTCAATATTAAATCACAATATGTCAAAGGTACAGTCCCCGGCGGCGGCACATATCTTCTCCGACAATTGTCTCCAAACAATTGGTGGAGATAATCGTACACATGAGTGGAATAGCATTTTGGGGCCATGAAAGGATGTAATGGTAGTACTGGAGTGAGAAATACAAGGTATCTATTGTTAGGTGCCCCAGATGCCACAATATGGCCGAAAGACTGTTACAGGCGGCGCCGAATCTAATTCAAACAAACAAATTAATCAATTCTTAGAAAGAAAATTTCGAAACCCCATTTTTCGATGACATAAGTTCTTGTAGTAATTACATATGTACCGATTGGTTATAGGATGCGATAAATAGTTATGACTCGGCGACCGAGTTCTACTCCTCCGGATTATTTATTCATGGGACGTCTTTGGGTAAACTGCCGTGACGCGTGAGAATAAGATATAAGATGCTGGAAAACTTGCTTTTACACTTTGAACGGGTTTGATTCTGGTGGAGATGGGGTGTAGACATAAGCAGTAGTTGTTGTTTGTTTTGTGATGTGTGCAATAAGTATAATCAGTGTCTTGTGTAACAGCGTTGGTCGAAATAAGAGTTCTTTGGGTGATGCAGGATCTTGATTGCTGTTCGAAAAGGTAAAATGTATATATTGTATAATTCCTGCGTTTCAAGTTTATGTGAACCCAGTTCAATCATACATTCGTGTACATGCAATATGTAACTATGGTTCGCAAGTCCATGTGAATACTAACTGAAAGTCTGAAAAAAAACTTGATATGGCTGTTTATATTAACGTCGAAATACGGGACGTATATAGTAATACATGTAACCCATGGCTTCTGGGCACTTGACTTGCATTAATTTGAAAGTAGGCAGTAATGTTCCTGTAATGGTTATGAAGTGCTGTACACAAGAACCGTAACTCTACCTAGTTTGGTTTGTTTTAGTTATTTTCCTGTGCTTGTTTTCCATACATGTATTGAGATCCAGCAGTGTAACGAACGTATCCTGTAACAATTAACAACCTTGTTGATAAGTGTAGTTTCTCTTCGTGCTTCTTTTTTTCTTGGAAAGATCATCATACGCTTAATGTAATATAATATAATATAATAATATAATATAATATAATTTAATTTAATTTAATGTGATATAATGTAATATTATATGTATAATACAATATAATATGATATAATATAATATATAAAATAATATTTTAAATGATTATATAATATAATAAATGTAAAATATAATGTAATACATAATAATATAATAAATGTATAATATAATATATTAAATGAACTTTAGCAGTGTTAACCAAGGTTTCCTAATGAAAATCATTAGGAATCCTCGGTCAACATTGTTAGAGATCATGTGTTCCGGAAAGTTGCGGAGCTATTACGGGTCCACTACTTTAAAGGTCTCAAAGAGTGTTCAGACAATCACCGAATCTTCTTGCACAACTGCATGCACGTGGATGTCCAGATTAATGGTACTTACTTAATTTGAATATCTTTAAAATTGATTTGCTTTCTTTGACGCTACGAATGAATCCGAGAGTAAGGAAATTATTGAGGTGTTACGTCAAAGGTCGGATATCTAAAATGATACAATGGCATCGTATTTTTGGGCACAGTATTGTGAAAAACTACATGTAAACTAATACACAAGAACCTTGTATATTGGAACACCGGATTAGAGATCATTTACAACCGGAGTCTTAATTCTGACTATTTGTTTAAGGAATTTAGTTATTTTCAAAATGTTAAAAACCGACTCTATTTTTGGCACGCCTTATTTAACTGGTAAAATGCAGCAATAGATAATGTACCGGAAAATTTCAGAAAATACATGTATATTCATGTTTCCAAATTACGATTATCGACAGGTTAGCGCAAAGCTATGGCAGGTGCCTTTAATATATTAAACCCGTTCTAAAACAAGAATCTCCCCACTCTATCGTATTTGTCGCGCCATGGCAGATTTTTCGACCTTGAAATTCGACAACAGACATGTTCATGTTTATCGAAAGTTATGTCAAATACCTCCAATATCGTTTTTTAGTAAATTACGTTTTAAGTCGGACAAATGAAAAGCTTATATCTAGCCTTTTTTTTTTAATTAACAACACAGTTAAGGTTTTGCATTATATCTAATACAAATGTGTGTGAGGCTCGACAATGTAGAAGTCTCGACAACAATTTCGTGCAATGTTGTTTTTTTTTTTCAATTTAGGAGCAAATAACTTTCTAGACTAAAGAGCGAAGACTCTAAAGAGATTGTATAAATACAAAAGATGCCATGAAATCTAAATAAAAAACGTGACATACTGTTTGCAGATTACACGCCGCTTTGCACGGAAGTGCACGTGCAAAGCGGGGTATATTTTGCAAACAGTTTGCCATATATTGTTATCCTACACGACATGGCAGCAATGGTTTGGGTTAATTGCCGTGGACAAGTTCAAGTATTACGGTTAGTTGGATCGTGAAATTGATATTCATCTCAATTAAAACCATTCAAAATCACTCACTCGGCGCTCCAGTCATTCATTCCAAACACTCACTCAAATCGATCAAAAACGATCCAAAATTACTTAAAAAGATAAAATCAACTACTACTTTGAAGCAAGTATGAATAAAAACAATCGCAATTTCAATGATATATATAAATTGTAACCGTTTGATTGGTTCTTGAAGAACAGGAAGCTATTTATAGAACTTATATGTCAATTTTCTTAAAGGGAGGTAATAAATATCGCTAATTTTGTTCATCCTGAACAAAATTTGCGATAATGGATTACCTCCCCTTAAATTCACTCAAAAGTCGCTCCACACACTCACTCAATTTCATTCAAAAACATTCCAAAATCACCCATCTGGCAAATTTCACGATGTTGATAACTATACGTCATCAGCAATGGTGTTTCTGAAATACTTTTAAACTTCTTATTGCGTTTAGTTAAATCATGACTCCCATTAAATTCACTCAAATCTCGCTCCACACACTCACTCAATTTCATTACAAAAACCATTCCAAAATCATTTATCTGGTCAATTTCACGATGTTGTTAAACGCACGTCATCAGCAAATGTGTAACTGAAATACTGTTAAATTTCGTTTTGCGTTTAGTTAAATCATGACTCAGGACAATCGCGCATTTTGATATTTATGGCGATGTGTATGAAACACATAATTTGCTATATACGTATAGTTTTCTCTCTGAATTTTAAGAACATCCAATTTTCGTGTGAATATGAGAAGCTTTACTATAGCCTGGTCATTATTTATTGACGAACTTTACGACTGAGAAAGTACATAAACTTGCGTGCTACCGCACCTAGACCCTTTTTCAAAATCCCAAAGCATCGCGCTTCCTTGTATATTCGGAGCTACAGACAGTGGGAGTAGTTTTGATTTTAGATCGAAGTATTCCGATGATAATAGTACAAATCTTATGTTGTTGGTATTCATTAGAATCGTCTGGCCAAGACGATTCTAATAAGTACCCATAATAAAGAGTTTCGTTGAGAAATAAAGGTTTTTGACTGGTTTTACCCTTTATCCGCTATTCCTCTGAAAAATTAATTATACAAATAACTAAGAAATACACACAAGTGTTTACAACTCGCCATTAAGATCAAGAATTCATTTTTCAAATCACTACGTTTGTTCAATACAATGTGGAATATTGTTCGAGCTTGTAAATTCCATCGTAAACAGTACATCTTTTCCACGGAAATGAAGTAATTTGTTGTTACATGAAAGTACTATGCGGTAATATTTCAAAACAAAAGTCAATCAAGAAAATTGTGGATTTTGATAGCATTTGTACATTTTTTAAAGTCAAAAAAAGTTCGAATGATTTGGTTTAGTGATTAAAGAGATTTGGAGAGTGTAAATTTCATAATGTGAAATTTACATTTATAGGTTATAGATCAGATAGCCTTATTGTGCGCTATGGGGATTAATCACGTGCGATCGTGATTGATAACCAATTGATACATGAAAGATAATGTAAAGAAAAAAAGCATTTTAATGCCAATCGGAGAAAAATATATCAAAAATTATATATGATCATTAGAAGGTCGATCTATATCTCTGTTATACGTGAAAACCACCTGTCAGAGGGCACATTAAATACAGTTATCAATATCGTGAAATTGACAAGGTGAATGATTTTGTAATAATTTAGGAATGAAATTGAATGAGTGTGTGGAGCAAGTTTTGAGTAAATTTAATGGGAGGTAATCCTATATAGCAAATTTTGTTCAGGATGAACAAAATTAGCTATATTGATTACCTCCCTTTAATAAAATATGCATACAAGTTCTGTACTTAGCTTCCTATTTTTTCAAGAACCTATGCGACGCTAACAATTTGAATTATGTCAGAGAAATCGCGATTTTCTCTTCCAAAATTTATTTTGAATGACGTTGTTGGTTCTATGATTGAGCGTTTTTGAACGGTTTGAGTGAGTGTTTGAATGAATGATTTGAGCGCTGAGTGAGCGATTTAGAATGGTTATGATTGAAATGAATGTCAATTTCACGATGCTATTAACTGTATATATCATATTAATGTAAGTGACCCGTAACATAAAATATGGATTCATCTGCTACAAAGCGCTTAAAACGAGTTTCAACATTCAGCAAATTCAACTTTAAAGAAAAATGTGATTAGAAAATTATTATTTCTTTTCTGGGAATTTTTCAATTCTACGAAATATGATTACTGTAATACGTGCGGCGCATTCCCGTACAAAGAAAGATCTATTCAGATTGCTTTTCTCTAAACATTTGAATATTAAATTATTGCTACATCGTATTACATTTCAGCTTAGCTTGTCAATGAGTTATATTTTAAACAATTTGACTTGCCAGGGAATTTAGAATGTGAGACATATACAATGTACGAAGAACGTAAGTTTTAGAAGCTTATGCTCTTCCTTTATGTATCACAATCTACAGTTAGGAACATCATGAAAATGGCTCGCCTTACGATCAAAGCAATTCTAAATCGCTCACTCCGCGCTCCATTTTTTTTTCATTCAGCTCACTCTAACCATTCAAAATCGCTCCGAGAACGTTCAAAGACGCTTTGAAATCGTTCAAAACAATCAACTTTTCATTCAAATTGATTAAATCATTCTATGATTTTATTAGCTGGTGTGGATTTTAAATCGTTTAATTTGTCCGTGAAAACCCACAATTATAAAAGTACGTAGATTTTATTAAAGGGAGGTAAAACTTTATCGATAATTCAGTCCCACGAAATTATCGATTATATGTTACCTCCCTTAAAAATCATCCAAAACTCTCTCAACACATGAGTTCGATTTCATTCAAAATCACTCAAAAATAATCAAAATTGCGAATTTCACAACATACCTAACTGTATTAAAAGTCATAAGTGTTTTAGACCTATAACCTTCCTATATGTAGCACATTCTACATGTATAAGAATGGGACGTCAAATTTATTTGATCTACATGTATTTGTGAATATCTTACAGAAGTAATCTGCTTTAAGACAGGGCAAATTGGTCTAGATATTTTTAGATAATTGTACTCGATGACAGATCGACTTTTATGAACGTCACTTTTCAAGTAGAAAGGAGACATTCAAATTCTAAAATATCCAATTAAGAATCTTACCATATACTGGTATTTTATCATGAGAGTGCATTAAGGATTGTCAACACAAGCGATATACTGTAGTTTGAATAATTGGAGGGACATACAACTTGCAGCCCTGTAAAAATCAGTGGTTTGATAGGTTATTAGATAGGTTACAATATATTTCATAACTTGATGGTGCACATTCGTTCATAGACATATGAAATCTTATAGTATAAATTTTTATTGGCCAATTCAATAATTTTAGGCGAGAATCAAAATAACGATGTCCAACAATTTCCAAAATTTATGTAAAAAATAAATAAAATCTTACGTTAATCGACGACTTCAACAATTTCAAGAAGTAAAATTTTGTTGTGATCGCCGGTAAAAGTCCGCCGATCTTACTACGTTTCTACAGCTAACAACATTTTGAAAGTTACAAGATGAATGATTTTCGAGTGATTTTAGAATGAGTTTGTGGATCGAGTTTTGAGTGACTTTAATTGGAGGTAATCCAATATCGCTAATTTTGTTAAAGATGAACAAAATTAGAGATATTTATTACCTCCCTTTAATAAAATATGCATACAAGTTCTGTAAAGAGTTTCCTATTTCTTCGAGAAACAAGCAAGTGCTTATAATTTAAATTATTCCAGTGAGTTCGCGGTTTTTTTTTATCTTTCCAATTTTACTTCATCTGAATGTTGTCTTTAATTTTATCTTTTTTAGTGATTTTGGAGTGTTTTTAATGGTTTGAGCGAGTGCTTGGAACGGATGATTGGAGCACTGAGAGAGTGATTCAGAATGGTTTTGATTAATATGAATGTCAATTTCATCATGTTTTTAACTGTACAAGGAACAAAACAGATTTACAAACTTGACAAATCAAATTTTATTATTTTTAAAAGAAGTATTTTTTTGAATGATAAATAAGTAATTGGTCCTTTTTAAACTCCCATGATTTACCAGCGTAGTTCTTTAAAGAAATATCGATATTTCTTTGGGATGTCAAAGCTTTTGAAACGACTCGGCTTCAGTGTTTCTTTTAAACATTATTGAAAGAATATCAATGTTTAATCCGTATTGTTATCGAAAATAGTTTTTTCTTTTTGTCAGCAAAATCCATTGAATGTAAATGGAGTACATATTGTCGGATTAATTCTAAAACTGCATAACTACAGCTTGTTTAAAACGAGATTTTAGAAATAACACGACTATGTCAGGGTTTTAAAGCTTGATTTCAGCAGAATTCACTATTTTTTCTATCTAAGTACAGTTACAAAGGGGAATTATTTTCGAATGATTTAGGAATGAAATTGAAAGAGTGTGTGGAGCGAGTTTTGAGTGATATTAATGGGAGGGAATCCCATATCGTAAATTTTGTTCAGGATGAACAAAATTAGCGATATGGATAACCTCCCTTTAAATAAAAAATGCGTACAAGTTCTTTACATAGCTTCCAAATTCTTCAAAAAACAATGAAACACTAACAATTTGAATTATGTCAGTGAAATCGCGATTTTTCTCTATCAAAATCTATTTTGAATGACGTTGCAGATTATATATTTTTCAATCGGTTTGAGCGTTTTGAATGGTTTGAGTAAGTAGTTGAAATGAATGATTTGACCATGGTTTTGATTGAGGAGAATGTCAATTTCACGATGTAACTAACTGTATCAACACTTATACAATTATAAAAACGAAAGAGGGAAGTGTGTGTGTGTAGATTGGCTACGTCGTGTTCTTTTACTATATTCAAATCACGTAATTCTACCGTGGCACATACATGTATTCGATACAAAAAGCTCTGTTATGGCCTTGTATAGTTTTTAACCTTTTTTTCGAAATAATTACCAAATGGAGATAATGGCCAGCCCTTATATGCGCGACGAATCACGCTTTGGCATTTTGATTGTAGGACAGCTTGTTCCCAACCGAAGCTATTTATTATCAAATAGATCTAAGCAGTGTTTCGTCCCATTCTTGCTGGTTACAATATTTCTTTAATATTTTTTTTAAGAATTCGAATTTTCTTAAGCCATTTCTGAAATACGTTTACCAACTAATCAAATGTTACAGGTAATTACATCGTGAAAATGACATTTAACTCAATCTAAACCATTCTAAATCGCTCACTCAGCGCTCCATTCATTCAATCAAGACACTCACTCAAACCATTCCGAAACGCTCCAAACTCACTGAAGAACATATAACAACAACTTCGTTCAAAATAAAAATAGCTGGGAAAAAATGGGGATTTAACTAATTAATTAATTGAGCTTCCGATAGGTTCTTGAAGAGTTAGGGAGCTATCTATAGAACTTTTATGCATATTTTATTAATGGGAGGTAATCAATATTGCTAATTTTGTTCATCCTGAACAAAATTTGCAATACTGGATTACCTACCATTAAATTCACTCAAAAGTCGCTCCATACATGCATTCAATTTCATTTCTAAATCATTCCATAATCATTCACCTTGTCAATTTCCCGATGTTATTAACTGTAAGACATTATAAAACTAGGGATAATTGCTTTGTTAAACTTTGTAATTCTTTTAGTAAAAGTCACGTATGTACACTCAAATCTACAACAAGAATTATAAAAACAATCACAATTTACTCTAGAGAACAGATATTTAAGTAAAAATCTCTATTTTGACACGTTGATTGCATACAAAGTACTGTACCCACAAGTCACAATACCGTATTCGAGTTATAAAAAAGGAATACTGAACGTAATCCTTTAGCACATGTATATATTGATAAGGGTATACGGGGTGTTTGGTGATAAAAATGATTAATAAATTATTATTACACCAATGAATTATTAATGATTTAACGTTACTTATGTGGTGGATAATTGATTAGAACGGATTTCACAAAAATATTCCGTAATATATAATGTATTGCATAGCATATGTTTGCATAAGTGACTTACTTAATTCTAGAAAATTGATACGTCAATGGGTGGTAGACAAAATCTGGGGTTTCTTTTTTCTTGGCCTTAACTTACTCCACTATCACACGAAAGGAAAAAAGAGAAAATGTGGAGGCAATTTTCTGCCACGAGTTGCAAGCTATTATTATCTTGAATATGGTAAACTATACATCCACAATTTCAAGTGAGTGATCAAAGGTCAAAGGACGGGTCTCCATAAGGGCCTTTTCGTGGCTAGAATAGATTTCTTTTAAACTTTTGCCATACATACTATGATATAACCTGCATGTACTGACAAAATATTGGCATCTCAAACTTATTGGATCTAGCTGTGCGCTGTGTTAAAAGTGGGTGGGGTAATTTACTACGAACTTGAGTTTCATTTTAAAACTATTTTATCGCCCAAATTATTTACTTTTGAGTTTGAGGCTGCCTCACAATACTACAATGAACTATTCCTTAGTTGATATACGGAATTTATTTAAACATATCATATTTTTCATTGTGATTATCTCCCCTTTCTTGTATTAAGGGAATTTCTTTGTTTTATTTCCTACCGACTTTGCGGGTTTTCACAACACGTTTACAAATAGCCTTGAATATCAAATTACTTTTATTGATTGCAAAGAAAATACAAAACCATTGCCCCAACTTTTTTCCGCGGAAATCAATTCATTAATTTTTAGAGTTATCTGCCCCTGAATATGATAAATTAGCAAAATTTAGCTTTAAACTGGCATTATCAAGCCAAATTATAATTAAATTCAATGATATTTGGTATACTTGTTTCAACTCATAAACTCATTTGTGATTGAAACTAATATTTGTAAAAGATCAACTTTCAAGGTCACGCACAAAACGAAATATTTTTGGAAGTTCACTCTTTTAATGTCCTTTGCCACACGACACATGTATAGTGGACACTATTAAATTTTCGTCACCTTTGTTCGTCTTTGCTAGCTTCATTCTTTTAATCTAGATTTTTATATGTGATCCGTCACACGAAAAGGGACCATCTGGGTAATGCGTAAAGTATCGACCCCAATCAGTGTACGCGGTCTGCGCAGACTGACTAGGTTCGAAACTTTTCGCACTTTATTAATTTTCTGAATCTTAAAAGATCAATGTGAATCCCCGTGAAAGAATCTTTGAAATGAGACATCAGGTTGAACTGTACTAGAACCAATCTCTATTTTAAATATCTATTTTGCTGAATTCCCGGATGGTCCTTTTTCGCGTGACGGGTCACATATTTTTATACTTTTAAGAGTAGATCTCTCTTTTTTTAGTGTATGAATTTGGGTCGTTTTTTGTATCGACTAAATGTCATTCAGTGAACTAAGAAATTAAATAACGATTAAATATTATCCCCAAATCTTTTGTTAACAAATAAACGATTGTTGTCAAGTGTCAGTACTCGAGGCTCGTTAGTTGATAATTCTTTTATTCGAAATTTAAAAATGTATCTTCAAACTGTTTGTAGAAGGTCAGTCTGACTGTGGCATTATAATTCAAAACAATATTTATATTGTGTAAGTAGACATAATCCATATAAGCCTGTGCGTGAGATTTTCAACAATTCTAAATATGCGCAAAGCAAAAACTCTGACCAGCCTGTGCATCTACACAGTCTGGCCAGTGTCTTCAATATGCACTTAGTAGATAGATAAGGTCGCAAAGTATCGGCAGACCATCCTAAATTTATATTTACAGTGTGAATGTCTACTCTTTTCAACGTTTTCACATCAAAAACATTTCAAATTGTTGGAAATGTCACACATAGGCTTATTTAATACTGTAAAGTGATTTTTTTGGACCGAAGTGTTTCGTCATTATTCGATACATGTAATTTGCAAAAATGTGAGTAGTGTATTTGCTTGATATTTCCAAAAACATAAAAAGCTCGTCGATCTTAAACATTGAATGGCCTGGAGAGCCACGCCAGCAAGTTGCTCGCATAGAGGAGTATAATTTGCAAATAGAAATCCCTTTTGTTTCAAATCGAGCTTTTTTGCACTGAAAATGGTCGAAACAGAATCATATTATTTTTGAAACTTATCGAACTACTACATGTGTGTGTCTGCGCGAACCAATCAGACGCTCCCAAATCGACTTTAGCCAATAAAGTCATTGAATTGAATGTTTTACTTTTTTAAAAATTAATTCGTGTAAGGCGCAAAAATCTGGTTTGAGTTATTTTGAATGGGGCGTTTTGAATGATTAGAGTGAGTGGTATAAATTCTATGGGAGGAGAAATGAGGGACTGTTTAGAATGGTTTTGATCGGGATGGGTGAATTTCGCTGTGTTACTAATTGTAGGCGACCATTCTTTTGAGCGACCGGTTCTCGTCCTGTAAGTGGGCGCCAAATACATGTTTTACTCAAGGATCACCAAAGCGGTGAAAATAAATTTCCAATTGTACCCCGCTTTGCACGCAGGTACACATGCAAAGCGGGGTAAAATTGGAAAACTGTTTGCACCATTTTGTGATCCTGAGCGTAGGCTATACTGCATCCTTTCTATTTGATGATTGAGCCTGACCCAAAACGATTGGAAGGCTCCAAAAATTGACAACTTGTTGAAACAAGATTTGAAATAAGACATGATAAGGGTTATTTTTTCTTGTATCATTAATGCTTATAGTGCTAGATACTGTACCATTACCTTTTCTCTCTTCAGACTACCGACTATCTCCCTGTAAAACAGACAGTTTGTGTAACAAAAGCCGAAACTTGCAAGACGTGAAGCCTGGAAAACCCATCAGAAAACCGAGGTTCCACGAGATTTTGTTGGCAACAGGGAAAAAAACTCAACTTTCTGGAATAAAAGCGATGGAAACTATTTCGTCTTGGCAGAACTAATCACCAAGAGCTAAAAATACAACGGGACGTTATGCGTTTTACATTGTACCCAAAGTTGTTAAAATATTCTTGGGTGGATGTTAGCCGGATAAAATGGTGAATAGATTAGTGCAGGGTCTCATGCCAGTGCTTTAGTCTATTCTTGGTTCCCTGGTGTCATTGAACTACAGGATTATACAAGTTTTGGATTGGACACAATACATATTAAGCCTATTTGTGCATTCGTTAGTCAGGATTTTATTAGTACATCTAACTCCAATTGAGGAATCATACGACTAGTTTACCGAAGGAGTGAAAAAATTATTGAATGAATTTTGACTATCATTGAGAGAATTTTGGATCTAATCGTGAAGAGAAAAATCATAAACGAAACATCGAAAAAGTATGTGGGTAATTGCATAGATAAATATGTATCTATAGCAACAACTTTTAAAAAAAATATACATGCAAGTGAAAGTCTTCCTGATTTGACAAGAAAGTACTGTAAGGAACAGTGTGACATTATGTGTTTGATTTTGAAATTACAGACATAAATAGAAGCGATTTCGAGTATTTAGGAGTGTCTTAAAAAGTAATTACTTGGAAGGCCATTCATTATATAATCCAAACTGATTGGTTGTAATTTTCTGCATATTTGCGTGGCTATATCCCTTCCGCTCCAGTGCTTAAATGACTACCTGATTAAAGGTTCGTCAAATTACACCGCGAATTCTTATTTCTGCTACAAAAGAAAGTTAGTCAATACTGTGGTATACATTCTTAAAGCCCCCGTTTTAGATTTAGCGGCTTACAGTAAAGCACGGTGAACCATGGGGGATTATTTTACGGTAATAACAATAGTTGGCCGTGATTAGTCTATGCATAACATATTTTGAATAAACGAGACAGTGAAATAGGTCTCTTGAAGGATATACTAGACTGTTTGAATAAAGAACATTTTCGGTTGGTTTTACAAGCAAAAGATCGTGGACTTTGAGCTAGAGGAATTTGTCACGAAATTTTCTCTCGGATTTTTACACAAAAAGGAAACAAATTGTAATGCCTACGTAGTTTTTTATGATTACTGTGATCTTCGGGACACTTTTATATCGTTTTTGTGGGAAAATAAGATAATATCCAAGCACTTTAAAAAGAATTACTGTAATAGTTCATCGAACTGATAACTTAGACCTTCAGAAAGTGCGTTACGTGTATAACGATGTCTGCATTTCAGATAAAATACAGTTCTTCCCAAATGATAGCTCAAAAACACGGAGAAACGTAGAACTGAGGAGAAACAATATTATAGTGTATGCTCGACTAGGATAAATTGTTATATCACGATATAAGCTTATAGCTAACGTTGCTTAATAAGCTTTGTGTGGACTCTTTGCCCTTTTACACGCATATATTTATTCTTTAAGGTGTGCATATTTAAAACATCGTTTTTGTTTGATGATGAATAGCCCGGACCTTATTTAAATTCAAAATTGAAACTTAAGTGAAAGGGCTGTTGACGAACTCGGAGTATTCTATACGCGAATCTCTGTGGGGGGATTTGTGCTCTACGTTACATCAAGCGAGAAAAGGGGAAAACGGTGGGATTAACCTTCATAAAATACATAGAAAATACGCACACAGAATGTGACGCTGAACAAAAACATCATCGGATACTTAATACATCTTATATCGATAGGCAGGATTCAATCAATCTTTAATCCACTTCGATTTTATTATATTATGTTGATGCAGTCAGTGATTTAATGTGAGGAGTGTATTGGGGGATTTTATTTTGTCAGTGAAGCCAAATTGGACTTTGGCAAATATCGTTTAGACGCAATGGATTTAAAGCAGCCAACGTTTTATTCGCGAAAACGTTACAGGTGAGTCGAAGATATTAATTTTTGTACGGCAGCACACAATTCTCATTAAGGATTTAGACAGGAAATTTCCAAACTATGGTGGACAAACCGGAACTTTTATTCCCGAATTCTACAGCTGGAATAGAATATAATTCCAGCTTTACGGAAGGGATATCTGTGTATAACACCACACCGGTCGCTGATCCGAATACGAGTGATGTCACTACGGTGGCCCCGACAGATCACGTGTCACCTTACGAGGTGTGGCAGCAAGTGTTGATAGCAATTGTTATGACCATACTCATGATAGGAACTGCGATTGGTAATAGTCTTGTATGTATTGCTGTAGGAATAGTGAAACGCCTTCAGACGCCTTCTAATTTATTAATTGTGTCTTTAGCGGTCTCTGATTTATTAGTAGCCCTCCTTGTTATGCCATTTTCCGCAGTGTATATAATACGTGGATTCTGGCCTTTTAGCGACACCATATGTGATTTGTGGACTTCTTCTGACGTCATCATGTGCGCGGCTTCCATTTTAAATCTGTGCATGATCAGCGTGGATCGCTATTTCGTCATCACCCGTCCCTTCCAATACGCCATGAAACGGACACCACGTCGTATGTTTCTCATGATCGGCGGCGTATGGACGCTCGCCATTGTGATTTCAGTCCCGCCGCTTTTCATTGGAGTCAGTAAACAAGACAAGGTTGCAGACCAGTGTATAATTAACCAGTCGAAGGAATACCAAATCTATGCAACTTTAGGTTCATTCTACGTCCCATTATTTGTAATGATTTTCATATACTACCGTATTTGGCAAATCTCGAATAACATTATGAAGAAAGAAAGCAAGTCTAAGCTTGGTAGTATAGACCGCGGTACGGAACATATTAATTTGTCGCGATCGAGTGGCGCTAGTGATCACCTAAACCTTCCAAATGGGAACTTAAAAAATGGATTTAATTCAGAATCAGACGATCCACGTTCAGAAATGTTAAAACCCCGACATTCTCGTTATAACATTAAGTCCATCTTATGCAGAAACAATCGACATCAACCGCGAGGAGGGAGTCGGGGTAGTGCGGCGAGTGGTGGGAGTCGTAACTCTGCTTCGAACAAAGAAAGGAAAGCCATTAAAACTCTCGGAATTATTATGGGTGGATTTACGTTATGTTGGCTCCCGTTCTTTATTTGTGCTGTTCTTAATCCGTTTCTACCGGGAATTATTCCTCATGATCTATTTATTTGCTTCACGTGGCTTGGTTATTTCAATTCATTCATGAACCCACTGATTTATGCCCGGTTTAATCGGGAATTCCGGACTCCATTTAAGGAAATATTGTGCTTTCGGTGTAAAAACATTAACAGACGGTTACGTAGCGAGAGCTATGTAGAGCAATACGGCCCCGATCACATATACCGTGACCGGGACAGAGACACACTTCGGCCGCCAGCTGACACTATTGTCCGATATCATAGCCAGGATCAAACTCAGGTCCATATAGGAAATGGCAAGACAAAACCCGTGGGCGAGAGTAACTTATAATGTGCTTCAAATGAAACTGTGTTCTTAAACAAGTGATCGTTAAACTGCTTCTCTTGCCTCTCCTTTTAGAAAGGACCAAATAGAGATAGCATACGGCAATAAATTCATAGTCATGTGACACGCGGTTACCCGCCATGTTCAACCACACGGTGAGTCGTAGAGATAAGAAAGGTGTGAGATATACACTGGAAATACCACAGATGTGCGATATACGGGCTCGATAGCTTGGGTATGGTAAATCTGTCGAAAGGACAGACAGGTAGAATGATTAACACGTGCAATGGCTGCTGTGCGAACCAAACTTTTTCAACAACAACAACAATAACAACAACAACAAACTCGTTTTCAACAATCGGTCTTTTACAAGATTCAAATGAATATTTCTTTAATAAAGGCTCCGAGTGGACTTGAAAAACGTGACCTGTTACTACATATATAAAAAAGGCAACGTCTTAGTATTAAAGAGCACCGTTTGAATATTTGAAAAAAATATTTCGTCTAAGGTCAACCAGAAGGTACTTGTGTAGGTTCACAGAAAAATCATTCGAAATTCAGAAAATCTGTTAATTAAGAAAAGTGTCGATCATTTTAGTCTGCACAGATCGCGCCGTCTTACAAGAGTCGACGCTTTTCGACTTTTCCTGGTGGTCTTTTTTAGACTAACTAATGTTTGATTGTATCAGATTGGTTAAAAAAATTAATTTAGACTGATTGTTGAATACACGCGTTTTGTTTATCGAAATTGCATATTTGTGATTATAAAGTGAATATATAAAGAACCGAAACCGAAGCCTTGTTAAAATTAAGAACTCACTTGTTTCAAGCAGCTTCTTATTTTTACACAAGCCTTTTTTGTTCTTATATCAACGGAATATATGTACAATACAAGTGAGATAAATTTGAGGAAAGCAAGTTTATTGAGGTTAGTATTATAACTTTCAAACATGCCCGTCTCACTTCGATTGAACATTTCTTTCATGCATAATTTTCAAAATTTATCGCCGATATGCGGCCAATACCTCGTACCTACAGCTTATGCGAAACTGCACTCACAAGATATTGGTCGACTATCGACGTTTTTATTTGATTTCCCGCACTAATCTTTCTTAAAAAATAGCTTTTGGTCGTTATGCGATCAAAGCCTCGTAACTGCAGCTTAAATAAGCTGGTGGTACCAGGGATTGGTCGCCCACGGACGCTTTGTTTCTTCAGAGCAAGGCGGTTAGTACAGCCAATATAATCACGCGCCTACCTTAACGAGCTAGAGTATGAACAGGAAAATACATGAATTTGGAATTTTGCAATAAAGGGTAAAAGAGGTTTACTAGCTCTGCTGAAAAATTTGCCAGTTGGCGACAAAAATTGTAATTGTACCTTGAAATCGCTGATGTTTTTGTCGCCAAATGACAAATTTTGAATTTGTGATACGTGCGTACAGCGCATTTGTTTATTATGTATTAACGTTATTGTTTTGAATTAAGACCAATCATGCAAAAGGGGACAATTTCAGCTTGAAGTAATTTAAAGCTTAATCAAATTGAATTATATAATTATGAACATGTACGGTGTTTGTATTTGAAGCACTTAAGGCGATTTGTTCGACACTTAAACAAATGGCAAAATGAATAAATTCATATTCGTGTGGCTTTGTTGTGGACACGATTTTTGTTCGCGTATCAGAGTTAGTGTTCGGCACCAAGTAAGAATCGGTACAATGCCGGAATTGTCTTGCACAAAGTAGGAATTCCCACTTTGACCGCCGATTCTAGAATTGTACCGGGCAATTCTAGGATCGCTCTAAAAGATTTTATCGAATTTTCACATAACGAGGTCCCTGAGCAAAGAAGGATAAAGAATTTATATGACAATACCGTAAAATGTTGCCTAACTAATTACTCGAATATTTTTTATAAGTTAAATGTTAAAGATATTTTCGTTTTCGGAAAAAGTTGCACAACATTTACAATGCTTGAAAACAGATATTAAAAGATATAAATTACTTTTTTTCACTTGTTCTTTTACGGTATTTTTGACTAGTTTTAGGTCAATAATTGACGATTGACCACAGTCAGACGTAAAAACTGTTCGGAAAGAATAGCTATGTTTTTAAGTTTAAACATACAAAAAAGTGAATGTTTTCATACAAACAAAATTTATGTAAAATTTCATGAGATATATATAAAAAAACAACAACAGCAGAATTTACAAGCAAAAATATTTGCTATTTCAACAATACTTACAATGCCAAGAAATCTTAGTTTGCGGTGAAACCTAATAAATATTCTTATTGTGTCCAGATTCCTACTTTGCGCACAGTCAATTCTAGAATCTAGAATCGTACTGCTCAAAGTAAGAATTCTTACTATGTCCGGAAAAATGAGAATTCCTACTTCGCGCAGGACATTTCCGGAATTGTACCGATCCTACTTTGTGCAGTTCATATATATATAATGACTCGCACATCGGCTTATATTTTGTTTAAGCAAAGCTTTGAATTCAGTTTTCTCCATTCATTTACTTTAAGCGTGTTTAGATTGTCCCCTTTTGCATGGTTGGTCACAAATATATTTGTTGTTAGTTTGAGTCATTTTTGAATACAGTTTAACTGCATTATATCAGTCCTATTGTCATTAAGCACAAACGCTAATTTGAGAAAGTCTGTATTCCTAAAAATATAAAAGACCCAAAACAATTGGCAAAAATACCCTTTATATTTCGCATTAGAATGATAACAAAAATTAATGTGACATATGGTGATCAGCCTCCGTTTGTCGTATCATGGTACAGTTAAAAACATCGTGAAATTGGCACTCATTCCGATCAAAACATTCTAACTCATTAACTCAGCGATCCATTCATTCTTTCCAAACACTCACTCAAATCGATCAAAAACGCTCTAAAACCATTTCGAAACATTTCGATATCATTCAAGGCGATCAAAATTCTATTTAAATCGATCAAATTATTCTACGATTTTATTGTCTGGCGTGGATTTTAAAGTTGTTGATTCGTCCACGATGACAAACAAACAGAAAAGTAGGTATATTTTATTAAAGGGAGGTAATTAATATCACTAATTTTGTTCATGATGAACAAAATTAGTGATACTGGATTGCCTCCTTTTAATTTCTCTCAAAACTCGCTCCACACACTTATTTAATTTCATTCCTAAATCATTCCAAAATCATTTCAATTTCACGATGTTGTTAACTGTACGTCCTTCCCTCCAAAATTCGACGGTCAAACAGACTGAAACATGACAGGGAATGATCCTTGGGAAAGGCTCTTCCAAAAATATTGAAATTATATTGCAGGCAAAAGGTCTAGCATTCATCGTACGGCCTAGTTCTTTTACAATTGATAGCATCGTGAAACTGACATCCATCTCAATCAAAACCAATTCTTATCGCTCGCTCAGCGCTCAATTCATTTATCCCAAACACTCACTCAAATCGTTCCAAAACGCTTAAAGTGTCTAATAAAGAAAAGATCAACAACTACATTCAAAATAAATAAAGCTAGGAAAAATGTCAACTTCACTGATTTAATTGAAATTGTAAACGTCCGATTCGTTCTTAAGGAAAAAGGAAGCTATTTACATGAATTATATGGATTTTTTTATTAAAGGGAGGTAATAAATGTCACTAACTTTGTTCATCGTCAACAAGGTTGGCGATATTAGATTACCTCCCTTTAATTTCACTCAAAACTCACTCCTTTTACTCATTTAATTTCATTCCAAAATTATTCTTAAATCAATTACCATGTCAATTTCACGATGTTGTTTACTGTATAGTTTGCCTGTATTGTGCGCTGTTCCCCATACAAAAAGCTGTTGTAATAATAGCATTTGGTCGAATTTGGTCATGGCACATCATTTATGGTAACAGTGCTATTTTTGGCAGAATATTTTGGTAATTGAAAATATGATCGATTTGGAATTATTTTGGAATGAAATTGAAAGAGTATATATATATATATATATATATATATATATATATATATATATATATATATATATATATATATATATATATATATATATATATATATATATATATATATATATATATATATATCATTGACCTTGTCAAGATGTTGTATTGTATACCTGCAGTGGCTATGGCTTGATACATAATACATGAACGAAATGTGGATAGCCTATGCATAGTTCAGCCTGCAAAAAAAATTGTTTGCAGTTTAAGGTCATAGTCTATATAACCTTTGGGTCATTTAGACTCTTCGATTTTAAGTTTCATTTATTTACAAAAAAAAACGATTATTAACAGAACTGATTTTCTTTCGACAGGATATTGGTCACTTTTTAAAGGCGTTACAAGCGAAAGTGTGAAATCATTTTTGTCACATTTCTTCGACATTTTCTGTTATTTTCATTATGCATTATTACATGAAGCAATAGTTATTTATTTATAAATGTCACTATCAGCATTTTTTCATTCATTTGGTAATAATGAAATAAAATATACTCTTATATAGGTTCAAATGCAGATCGTATAAGACTTTCGCGATCTATATTTGAATCTATATAAGACAATATACTGTTTTACAGTTAGAAACATTGTGAAATTGACACGATGAATGATTGTGGAATGAAATTGAATGAATGCCATGAGCGAGTTTTGAGTGAAATTTAAGTGAGGAAATCCAGTATTGCTAATTTTGATTACTTACTTTAATAAAATATATGTAATTTTCTTTTTGTGTGCCTTCGTGGACGAACTAGACATTTTAAAATCCACACCAGCCAATAAAGCCAAAGAATAATTTGATCGATTGAATTAGATATTGAATTCCCGAATGATAGAATTGGATATTGATAAATCGATTTGAACGATTTCGAAATGTTATCTAATGTTTTTGGGGCGTTTTTGATCGAAACGGTCTTTTCGATCTTGGTCAATCTCCACGTCATGAGCAGACTGAACAAGAACTTGCATGCATACTTTATTAAAGGGAAGTAATCAATATCGTTAATTTTGTTCACCATGAACAAAATTTGCGATATTAGATTACCTCCCATTAAATTCACTCAAAACTCGCTCCACACACTCAATCAATTTCATTCTTAAATCATTCCAAAATCATTCCACTGGTCAATTTCACAATGTTGTTAACTATAGTCCCTCAAGAATAAGATCGTTTTTAAAAAATCTCGAGAGAAACAAAAAACCCTACAAGAACTAAGAACTTATTTCAATTAACCCTTTGCTGTTTAATCCCTGCTTTTTACGTGCCTGTGATTTTATGATTGAGAAAACATTGTGAAAAAAGAAGAAATTGCTTCTGACAAGCAATTTCTTCTTTTTCACACTATTTTTTACCCTACTGAATGGTTATTTTTCAAATTAAATCAACTTTAAATTTTCGTCTGCAAAACTTTTGAATTTGGACAGGTCCAAAATTTTGTAAAACAGGAAAGGGTTAATAAAATGAATGAGTAAAATCTTTCATTAGAAAAATTAAAGTATGTTCAGGTTAAAATAAAAAAAAAAGAGTTTGACAGTTGGATTGAAACAAACAACTTTAATCCCACATTAATCTTAATCGGGTTCGACTATAAGTACATGTAACTACGTGTAATCTTTACTTCTGCAGAAACTAATTATGACTAAAATGATATAGAATCGAACCTTTAGCCCCTATCCTGCTGAATTTAAATTTTGTTTCCAACAAATTGCCCATTTAAGAGATGCAAAGAGTATTTGTGATTCATACATTGTGATTAGGTGTTTAGTTTCATAACTCTATGAAATCAACAAATACTCTCTTAATATCTAAGAATTTAATTTCTTGGAGCAAAAATGTAATCTAAAGATTTACCCCCAAACACTTAATTCCAGTCCTCATATACATAGATTGACTACGGGACTACTTTCTGTGGAAGCTATACTAAAAATCGGCGTATCAAATTTGCTTTCATAGGGTAACGAAAAATTTTTTTTGCCAATCACAATGCACGAATCTCGGTGAACATGCATAGAATTGAAATATTGAAAAGCGCCTAATATTTGAACACAAAGAGGCTCAAGATTTCTCGAGGAGAATAAGTAGACGGTATATTTATGTAGTATAGTCTAAGATCTAAAAGTACGTGTGTGCAGACTGATCTTAGTCTATGATACATTATCCAAGAATATGCCGTTGTAAAACGAAAGACACGACATGACTTTACTGAAAAATAACATTCTCTATTCATTTATTTAGAGAGGAAAACTCATTTTCTATAAGACAAATAGCTTTATAATTGCAATTACAAAGTGGACCTAATCTATTTGCTTTCGTTTGTAGGTATTTAAAAATACTGGAATTACTGGGCTAATCCGATTCGATTTATCCCTTTATTAGAAACAATTGTAGAAAATGACATTACATGTATATGCCTCAATTATAAATATATGGGTTTTTTTTTTTTTTTTTTTTTTTTTTTTTTGGCGTTCAACTTAAGAGATTGTTGTTGCTAAGGCTAGCAAATTTAAGATAGTATGCAAGAAAAAAAATGAAATAACTTTATTTTCAGTATTTTCCCTTTTTATTCGAGATATCATTTTTTCCTTTTCTTATTTTTTCATATGTTTGTGGCTAGAAGACGAAAAACACTGTTTGTGTCGTGGCGTATTCATGCATGATTGTTATACGGTTCCTATCTCAATGAAAACGAACGAATTTATTCTCTCGGTTTCATGTATTTTAGTTACCAATACAAAAACAAATATTTTAGACACTTTTATAGGCTGACTACTATAGGTAGATTTTGCGCGCTGAGCCGTGAAATCAACTTTTTACTGTTACATGCTCGTGCCATTTGTTCGAAATAGATAAAACAGGCTAAAATAACGCAATAAGAAAGTTTAAAATTTAACTCTTAAACCAACGCTATTGATTGTCTTATAAACGCAAGGTTCACTCACACATGTACTTTCATAATTTCAGTGAAGGGGTCGGGTTAAATTCCTATCATTTGTTTTTTAATTATACCCGATTAACTCATGGTAATGGACTCAGCGCCTACGTCAGAGCTCAGTTTTGAAAATATACCTATATGATTAAAATCGTGTTTATGGAGGTACTTCATCCAACTCAAACTTGATACAGTTATAACATCGTAAAATTGACACTCATTCCGCTCAAAATCAGTATAAATCACAAAATATAGCAACTATATCAAAAGCGCCTGAAATATTCCATAATTTCATATACTTTCTTGATTTTTGGAATGCCTGATTCACGATATATATGAGTCTTCGAAATTCTAACAATAATTTAGGGCTTCTCGTGATAAATGAAAAAAATACATTTGAATAGATAAAATCAAATTTAACCCGCTTCACCAACACAGGGTATAACGTGCCACGCCGACACCAGAAAGTTCGTGGACACCTGATCGATTTTTTCGATACGGAACTAACGGTTGAGCAACTTTTTGACTGATTTATAAACCGAAATAATCTTTTTCATTCCAATTTTTAGTATCATTGTCGAGATAAATGGTTCTTCTTTTAGGAAATAAAAGTAGAGGGTAAGAACTTAGCCAAATGAGCGAGTTCTAGCCCTAGGAGTGAGTGACTTTACTTGTTTTTTAGGTTTGTCATTAATTTTTTGTCAAACAACCTGACTATTCTTAATTGCATGTGATTGTCTAAGAGCATTTATTTGTCCTCTACACGCATACCAAATTTCTCGGCGAAAGATCCACATAAAGCGAAGATATTCGTACTTTTATTGGCCTGGGTAGCGTAAAATATGATAACTAGACACCCCCTATCACAAATTCTGGTGTCGATTACCAATCGAAAAAAATTCAGGGGGTGTCTAGTTATCATATTTTTCGCTACCCAGGTCAATAAAAGTACGAATATCTTCGCTTTATGTGGATCTTTTGCCGAGAAATTTGGAATGTGTGTAGAGGATACATAAATGCTCTTAGACAAACACAAACAATGAAGAATAGTCAGGTTGTTTGACAAAAAATTAATGACAAACCTAAAAATCGAGCAAAGTCACTCACTCCTAGGGCTAGAACTCGCTCATTTTGCTTAGTTGTTAACCTCCCCTTTTATTTCCTAAAAAAAGAACCATTTATCTCGACAGTGATACTAAAAATTGAAATGAAAATGATTATTTTGGTTTACAAATCAGTCAAAAACTTGCCCCACCGTTAGTTCCGTATCGAAAAAATCGATCAGGTGTCCATGAGCCTTCTGGTGTCGGCGTGGCACGTTATACCCTGTGACCAAGTGTTCGCTCGTCTTATATTTTTGTTTGCATTGTGATGGGTAACAATATTCAATGTCATCTTAAAAAGTACGGGGTTGTAAAAGGGTTAGGTCTGGAAATAGTGTAAACCCCGCCAGCCCAATTCGGTCGATTAACCGTTTTCAGTGTGTGGTTTTAGATACTCAATTTTAGAAAAAGAAAATTATATACCTTTGGATAATAAGGGGGGTTTAAATCTATCTACTTAAACTAATACTCTAATATTAATGTTTATCTTGGGATTAATACTTTCCTCTAGGGTTTGGTAGCTGTTTACCAATATCAAAAAATGGACCGATCCAATTTTCAAAATGATGGAAAAAAAATAAAATCAAATTTTGGTGCAATTGTTTTAGATAATTTTTGGAAAGAAAAATAAAATCTTGGTTTCGTGTAATTGTTTTAGATGATTGTGAAAAGAAAGAACTGGCTTTATATGCTGGACAAATATAACGGTGTCACGTGATCACCAAGTAAAGACTACAGTTAACAACGTCGTGAATTTGACAAGGTGAATGATTTAGGAATGATTTAGGAATGAAATTGAGTGAGTGTTCGGAGCGAGTATGGGTGAAGTTCATGGGAGGTAATCCAATATCGCAAATTTTGTATCGCATCTGAAAAAAATTTGCGTTATTGATTACCTCCCTTCAATAAAATATGCATACAAAAATTATAGATAACTTCCTATTTTTTCAAGAAAGTATTAGACGCTTCAATTTGATTTATGTCAGTGAAATCACGATTTTTCTCTATCCAAATTTATTTTGAAGAGCGTTGATGATTCTATATTTTCAATGGGTTTAAACGTTTTTGAATGGTCCGAGTGAGTGTTTGGAATCAATGAATGGAGCGTTGAATGAGCGATTTAGAATGTGTTTGATTGAGCTGAATGTTAATTTCATGATGTAACTAACTGTAAGATCAGCCTGTGCATCTGCACAGACTGATCTGAGTCTTTGTTTTACTCTCTGTAGAAATCTATTGACAGAGAGTTGAAACAGATGCACAGAACAGAATATTCTTAATGAGGAAATGCTTGACATTTCAAACAATTTCACCTGTATGTTACCAATATCAAATTTATGTTCAAACTTCGACGGAAAAGGCGAACATATTCGCTAGGAATCGTCCAGTCGTCGCACTATTTAAGTTCGAGGCACATTATGTGATTAAATTGTTGACAATGTCACATTCATGTTGGTTTAGAATCAGAGTAAGAATTGGCTTTCGGACGTGATTTGTTATTGAGATTGTTCATGCAGTACATTTAGGCCTACCTATACATGAAAATCCAACTGTTATGATGTATATGCCATAAAAGATCCAAACAGGGACGTTACAGTAGTTAATAAGGTGAATGTTATTGGAATGATTTCGGAATGAAATTGAATTAGTGCGATGAGTGAGTTTTGAATGAAATTAAATATAGCTAATATGATATCCTTTATTTTGTTCAAGTTGAACAAAATTATATATATTCATAACCTCCCTTTTATAGAATATTGACAAACGTTTTATGAATAGATTTCTTTGTCTTCACGAACCAATCAGACGTTTCAAAATTTAAGAAAGTGTGCTTAACCGTGGATTTTTTTTATAGGGTAATGATTGTAGTCTTGAGGGATGTTTAGTGATTTTTGAGCGTTTGTGAATGGTTTCAGTGAGTGCTTATAATAAATAAAGGGAGCGCTGGGTAAGTGAAATATAAAAGTTTCGGTCGACATGTGTGTCAATTTCATAATGCACTTTTCTGTACTTTTTGTTGTAGTAAATACATCATCATAAATTGACATATATGTGCAACAGTAGTTTCAGTTAAGAACATCGTGAAATTGACAAGATGAATGATTTTGGAGTGGCATTGGAATGGCATTGAATGAGTGTGTTGGGCGAGTTTTGAGTGAAATTAAAAGGAGGTAATCCAATATCACTAATTTTGTTCATCATGAACAAAATTAGTGATATTGGATTACCTCCCTTTAATAAAATATACCTACTATTCTGTTTGCGTTTCGTCGTGGACGAATCAGACACTTTAAAATCTACGTCAGATAATAAAATCGTAGAATAATTTGATCGATTTGAATAACATTTAGTTCGCCTTTCAACGATATCGAAATGTTTCCAAATTGGTTTAGAGCGTTTTAGACCGATTTGAGTGAGTGTTTTTGGATGAATGAATTGAGCGCTGAATGAATGAGTTCTGATCGGAATGAGTGTCAATTTCACGATTGTATTAACTGTAATAAATTTGGTGCAATTTTAACCACTTTGTTCAAATTACGTATACATTGAAATACTCCGTGATTCAAACGAATAACTACTAACATACTGTTTTTTGTTGTTGTTGTAAATGGTATTTTGTTCACTATAAGGCTTTCAAGTTACTAATAGATACCCGTGCGTTAAAGATGTATTGTTATGATGAAAATTGTTACTTTTGAGATAAGGTATTAGTGATTATTTGTGCATGTACTATTAATACATTCAAACTAATTACCGTTCGTCGGTGGCCGGAATATAATAACTACAGTTTATATGAAAATGAAGTTACTGTAATTTGGTCGCCGAAAGTGATGTACCAACTTTCAGCATTTTAGATTATTATTTTCAAGCCAAATATTTCCTTCAATTGATTTATCATTTTTCAACCAGTCCAATTGCCCAAATAAAAGTTCTTTGAGAAAGATAACAGAAATATAAATGAAAGGGGAGTAATTGAAAATTAAGATATTCCTGTAAAAAACTTGGCAATCAAAGCTCGGCATCATTTTAAAACGATCATTGACGACCTTGCATCCTGAACGCAGGGCTGTTATGAATTGTATCACAACTTTTTGGATAGTGTTGTTTGCCACTTTAAGATAACTCGTCGTTTAGCGACCAAAAAGATCGTAAGTACAGCTTTATTTAAGAGCTGTAGTTTTGATATTTCTTTTCGCCGAAAGACAAAATCCACTTTCAGGTAGAGGACCCGTAATAGTTCCCCAACGTTTCGGATAAATGAACTTTAACAGTGTTAACCGAGGTTTCCTAATGATTTTCATTAGGAAACCTCGGTCAACATTATGAAAGTTAATGAGTTTAGAAACGTTGCGGAACTATTACGGTTACACTACCTTAAACCTTACAGTCTGATAACTCATTTCAATCCCATTACAACGACATCTCATTTTTACCGTCGTCCCATTTACCGACAAATACAACCATTTTGGCATGTGCTTGACATTTCCAACAATTTCAAATATGCGTGAAGGACAAACATGGTGAACGACAAACTGTATAATACAGTTAACAACATCGTGAAATTGAAAGTGTGAATGCTTTTGAAATGTTTTAGGTATGAAATTGAATGAGAGTGTGGGTTTGGGGTGAAATTCAAGGGAGATAATGCATAATTGGTAATTTTCTCCATATTAGACGAAATAAGCGATACTATATTACTTCCCTTATAAAAAAGTCTCCGTTCCT
Organism: Fragum whitleyi; assembly: GCA_948146395.1. Classification (NCBI taxonomy): domain Eukaryota; kingdom Metazoa; phylum Mollusca; class Bivalvia; order Cardiida; family Cardiidae; genus Fragum; species Fragum whitleyi. The sequence goes on from OX411555.1 coordinate 34,290,177, forward strand.
TTCAATTTTCAAGCCTTCATATCTCATCAGAAGCTCTAAAACCTACAACAGCCAGTAAAGTCGTGGGAAAATTTGATAGATTTGAATAAAAAAGGAATATTTGGAGCAATTTCGAAACATTTTATAGCAATTTTGGAGGGTTTAAGAATGATTTGAGTGAAGGTTAAGAATGTATAAATGTAGCGCTGAGCGCGCAATTTAGAATGGTTTTGAATGGGATAATTGTCAATTTCATGATGTTACTAGCTGTATATACTGTAGAAACTGTCCACTTTCAGAGTCTTTGCTTCAGTTGCACTCTTAACCCTTGTCATGCTGAATAAATTTTGGGTTATAAAAATTCATCAAAATCAATGGGCAAAAAGCACTGAAAGTACCAACTGAATGTCAATAATGTCAATTTTTATTTGAAAAACTAAATCTATTGACAACTCTGGTTGGAAAATGAGAAAACATGTGGTATAGACTAACATCAGACTGCACATATGTGCAGGCTGATGTTTGTCTATAGCTCCCGCCAAAGCAGGAATATTCCGGGTTCAGCATGACAAGGGTTTTAGACTCGGATCAGAATGGGCAGATGTGCGCAATCTGATGCCAGTCTTCACTTGATGCTCATGTGATATTGTTGGAAATTTCATGCAAAAGCTTATTTATTACTAATAATTTGTTACTATGTATCGCTGTATATAAATGCTTTGTTTGTTTTTTTCTGTTCATTATTTTATGAGTTTTGTGCACTTCAAAAGCTCCGCATAATACTAGATTAAGTTATTGTCATTATTTAAATTGAAATGTACATGTTGACTATTGAAAACAGCTGATAAATTTTATACATAATTATTGTGTTTCTTTTTCATTCTTTATAGTGTCCATTGGATTTCCTTCCTCGTAAATGATTGAGTATCGAGACCATATTTCCTCGAATACTTTTCATCTTTTTAAGCGAGAGGATTTTGCGATTAATCGCGATTTTTCGCAATTGATTAAAAACGCCATATCAAGAATTTTGTTTTTTGTATTCATGCATAAGACAGAAATAAAAAAACAAATGAGATAAGGAAATATTGATCAGCTGATTTGCATCTGATCGGGCCTTTACTTTCCCCAAATCGAAAGTACATTTACTTACTCTACTTTCCAAATCCGGTTTCATCGTTTTCAACATGCAATATGCTTTATAGTCTTGACTGTATCTCATATGATAGTATTCAAATTTGTTATTATGCTTACGGCAAGTGCTATCTCACTAATATTTTAGGTTACAGGGAACTATTTCAATCTTCCGTCATCTGTTACATTTTGTCTAGGGAATTAACGGTGAAGTAAACAAAGATAAGGGCGGCCTCTGATTCGTCCATAATTTATTAAGATCAAATCTAATCATTTACTTTAGGAGATTTACAAGTTAGGTGCAAAATGGGAGAAGCGAGAGTCTATTTCGGGTCTTGAGAGGCATTTTCTAGACATCAGGATATTTTTCGGAACCGACTGCGAAGCAGGGGAGGGTTCACTTAAAGATGACGTCATTACTCATTGATAAAACGGAACATGCTATATATATTCGAAATGGTCTATTTTGATGTGCGACAGATTTTTCTTTAATTTGATAAAAGGCTTGACTTTCCGTCAATTTTTTGGGATGAGCTATTTAGACTTTTGTTAAAATGGACGTTAACGGGAAATGTAATGGTTCCCTGTCACCGTATGAACAATCCAGCGAATTTACAAGGCGTGCTTAAATAAACTGGAAAAGTTTGTATTGGGAGAGAAGCCATTCTTCTTCTCTTGTGTATATGCCCCCCTCACAAAATAATTACGTTTATAGAAATCAAATCTTCTATGTGTTACAGATAAAAACATCGCGAAATTTAGTTGACGAATAACCTGGAATTAAATTGAATGTATGAGAGAAGCGAGTTTTGAATGAATTTTAAGGTAACAAAATATCACTAATCGCGTTCACGATGAACGTAATTACCGATATTTATTACCTCCCTTTAAAAAATAAATAGAGACGTTTTATCAATAGTTTTCTTTATCTTTGCAAACAAATTAGACGCTTCCAAATTTGAACGTGGCTACAGTACAGTTAACAACATCGTGAAATTGTCAAGGCGAATGATTTTGGAATGAAATTGAATGAGTGAGATGAGAGGGTTTTGAGTGAAATTTACGGGAGATTATCCAATAAAGCTAATTTTGTTCATCCTGAACAAAATTAACGATTTTATTATCTCCCTCTAAAAAATCTATATACGTTCTTTAAATAGCTTCATAATTCGTCAAGAACCAATCAGACACTTCAATTAATTCAGTGAAATCGGGATACTTTTCCAGCTAAGTGTATTTTGAATATACAGTCAAACCTGTCTTAAGCAAGCACCCAAGGGACATTTAAAAAGTGCTTGCTTAAGACAGGTGCTTGCTTAATACAGGTCAATTACAGTGTAATTGGTTCATTTGGGAACTTGGTGGCCGCTTGCTTAAGACAGGTTGCTTGCTGAATACAGGTGGTCGCTAAGACAGGTTTGACTGTAGTTTTTAATCTTGTGTTATTTAGTAATTTTGAGCGTTTTGAGTGATTTGAGTGAGTGTTTAGAATGAATAAATGGAGCGCTGAGTGATCGATTTAGAATGGTTTTAATTGGGATGAATGTCAATTTCACGATGTAGCTAACTGTATAACTTTTTTTCGGATCGATTTGAGTATTGGTGTTGAGCATACATGTATTTGGTGATCTTGCGCCGTTTTTGAATGGTTTGAATGGTTTGAGTGAGTATTCGGAATGAATAAATCCAGCGTTTTTGGAATTATCTAGAAAGATTTAAATTGAATGAATGTCAATTTCACGATGTTCTTAACTGTACATGTACATTGAGATGTTGAAATTAGGCTCCTTATGTTGCCGATCAACAATATATTACTTTTGAGATAACGAAAATGGAATTTGTTTGCATTACAATCGTGCTTATGGTGTGAGTTGGGTGTAACGCACTCAGTTTCCTCTCAAAATCTTAGGACCACCCCGCCATATAGTAATAACCCTAGTGAATGAACCTAGTAGTAGTTCAGCCCTACGTTTAGTATGACAAACAGTTCAAACAGTTTGCAAATCATATCCTGCTTTGCACGCAAATGTACGTGCTAAGCGGGGTATAATTGGATAACTATTTGCACCGTTTTGTCATCCTAAAAGCAAGCAGTTTTTTTCTATTAAAACGTTTAAAAACAATTGACAAATCGCCTATATTAATCAAAAAGCTAGTGGACCCGTAATAGTTCCGTAACCTTTCTTACTACATATTCTTTCACAAAGATAACCGAGGTTTCCTAATGAAAATCATTAGGAAACCTAGGTTAACACTGTTAAAGTTCATTACTTTGAGATATTGCAAAACAATTACGGGTCCACTACCTTAATGTAATTGTTCATATATTCCGAAATTACTTATTTAGATATCTCCGTTACTTACAAAATCAATGTAATTTTTCACGACTCTCTAATTTTGGCGTTTTTAATAATTCGAAAATTTCACAAGCATTCTTTTCTTCTTTATTTTATATTCTTTTTAAATTAGCCATTTTTTCTGAAAACGCAAATTGTCGACTCGAAGATATATATCTCAACCCGATAAAGTTAGGAACATCGTAAAATTGACAAGTGGAATGATTTTTGAAATGATTTTGGAGTGACATTGAATGAGTGTGTGGAGCGACATTTGAATGAATTGGATGCACTGAAGGGAGGTAATACAAAATCGCTATTTTGCCCATCATTGATATTTTATTACCTCCCTTTTAAACAGTGGACGTTCTTTTCGAAGACTTGTGTGTCTTCGTGGACATGTACTTCCAAATAAAGCTCATAAAAGACCAACAACAAAAAAAATAAATTATTTGGATTTGAATAAAGTTGTCATGCATTGTGAAAGATTCTTGGGTATTTTCGACAGATTATGGAGCGTTTCTAAATGGTTTTGATTGGGTGTTTGTAATGAATTAATTAATGGATTGATCATTCGGCGAGCGATTTAGAATGGTTTTCATGGGCTAAGTGTCATTTTGATGTTTCTGACTGTATTAGCATACAGTTTTGGACACCTTATCGACATTTTGCGATCGTCAGCCCCATTAGTTCAGTCGTCCGACCATCTGACTGGCAAACAGAAAACTAATAGTCTTTCGGATGAATTGTAAAAGCGAGACCCCGTGTGACTGTGCTTTACTCGGGGCACGTTAAAGAACCATGTCGGATATCAGAGGTAGTTTCGACAAGTATCCATGCACCATCCCCAGTAACAACTAACCGTGTTCTGATGGCAAAGCTCATGTGGACATGTGTTACGGTAGCGAAGTTGAATAAATAGAAATACATATACATTTTGCGATCAAAACATCGAGACTACAGCTCAGATAAGCGGACTGTACTTAAAAAAAAGATATTAGAGGAAAAAGAGTTAAGACATCGGAAGCAAGAATAGAGGTTTCCATATTGGCTACTATCACGTAGCCCTTTCTCTGATAAGCTGTTAGAGGGCCTCTCTATCCGCCTTATCAGAGGGAGGGAGAGAGAAAGAAGGAGAGGGGCGAGCGTACGAGAAAGAGACAGAGTTTGAGAGAGAGGGGGTGAGAGAGGGAGATAGAAAGAGAGAAAGATGCAGATAGGGTGGGGAGAGACAGAGACAAAGAAAAGGGGAGAGAAAGATGGAAAGAGAGAGAAAGGGACAGGGAGAGAGAGCGAGAGAGAGAGGGAGAGAGAGTTTGAGAGAGAGAGAGGGAGAGAGTTTGAGAAAGAGAGGGAGAGAGAGAGAGTTTGAGAAAGAGAGAGAGAGAGAGAGAGAGAGAGAGAGAGAGAGAGAGAGAGAGAGAGAGAGAGAGAGAGAGAGAGAGAGAGAGAGAGAGAGAGAGAGAGAGAGAGAGAGAGAGAGATGGCTACTTTGCAGCAGTTACCCTTTTGTGTCCATCCCTCGTCGGTGTTTTGCGTATCTGATGGTGTATTTGGCATATCTCAAGCTGATACCTTAACTCCAGAAAGCTACTTGTCTTGTTGTTCTGTTAAGTTAAGACATACAGGATCTCAAACGAATAATACGGGACGATGCTAGTGTTCCTTGAGATGGATATATATGTTGGTACACATGAGTGATAGTACAGTTCTGCAATTTAGAGTGAATGATGAAAGGTCAATTTTGTCTATACAGGTATAGATAAAATTGACCTTTGATCACTCACTTAAAATTGTGGATCTATAAACACGTACGCTATATGTAAATCAGGCGCAACGTCGTTGTCCCTACTTTTTGACAGAAATACGTCTGGTAGAGGGGTATATAAAGAAGCATGGTAATAAATTTCCCACCTGGATAACAAATGTTATAAGTGACGGTTTGTAGGAAGAAAAAAATACCGCAAACATCGTCCAAAATATGTAATCTTCTATTTTTAGACGAACTAATTATCATTACATACATATCTTTGCAAATGCTATTAGCTAACAGAAATGGGGTATTTCCAAAGTAATTTCTTTACAGTTGTGGCAATGAATAAGCGGCCCATAAAGTGTCAGAAGCGTTAATCTGATCGATATTCGTTGTCAGCGTCCTTTATTCTCAAAGATTGATGTTGTTTATTTGGCTGTTGTTGTTGTTCTGTTGTTGTTGTTAATTTATTTATTGGGGAATGGGTGTACGTGACCAGAATAGGATAAACTGCGAATAGCAAAATGATGATACAATGAATATGAATCAGACAACTCAAATGCGTATACGTGTAAAACTTTTTTTCTTTTTCTAACATTTGAAGTACTTGTACAACAGTTCAATATTTTTGTTATTTTTTGCCTGGTTCAGCAGGCCATAGGAAACAACCCTGTATCCTGGAAATTGCCTAGGAAAAAGACAATCGAGTCAAAAACAGAACAATGTGTGTACTGCATAGCTTTTTTGTGCTCACGCGCGCGCAAAAAAAGTCTAGTATACGTCATCAACTTTTGTGCGAAACGAAATGCTTTGTGTGTTCAACGCAGTGCTTGCATATCACTTCGCTGTGCTAAAATCAAAGTACTGATAGTACCGAAGGCGAGGGAACTGAATAGACGAAACAACACACGAGGTCAATTTTCTGGGAATACAACCTTGATTATTCACCTTGTCCTTATCATGTATACCAAATATTTTCTTTCTTACATTTATCACTGCCAAAATCACTGCTGTGTTAAAGAAACATAGCTTTTATATTTGATCTTGACGGATGTCCTTGCTAAAAGGGAAAATAAGATATGCTGCTAATTAAAATTTTCTCCTTTCTACCTAATATTATCTACCCTTTCTGCTACAAATTTTACTCATTTGCCCACATATAATAGTTATTCTGCAACCCTTTACAAATTGGACCTGTCTTAACATTTGTTGTCTTTTAATGGATTAATCTAAATAAGAAAAAAATTAAAGCCTTATCCCATCTTTAAACAGACGACAAAATTTAAAACTATGCCAACTTGAAACAGGTTGCAGAAAATTAATCAACATGAGTGTAATTTGATATATATCTAGGATAGAAATTAAAATTCATTTGATATGAGTATAGGGTGGATTGTGGGAAAAGGAGAAATTGACCCTATCAATTTTTTGTGTTCCCACAGTAAAATACAACTTCTTTGTGGAATTCAATTAAACAAAAAAGAAAGAGCCGTCGAGATTATGCCCATAGAAAAACAGCATTACTACGATTGTAAGACGGAATGATCTAATGGATAAAGTGACTGACTAGTAGCAAACCAATCAACTCAACTAAAATTATAAAAATGGGAGTTGCGCCTGTCTGCAAAGCGGTATCGGGCGTAGTAATCTATACCTTGGGATAAAATGTTTTTGCGGACTCAGAGCTATATTGTGATCATACCGTTCGACATTTTCCTTTGAAGTGAGGTCGGAATGTGGCTTACGATCCCTATAGGTAAATGGAACCCTTGGTTTCCCTCGCCTAAAAAAGCCTTGCTAAAAAAGATTCAAAAATTGGAGTGCATGCCTTGCCTCTTTATAAACACTACCTTCAGCGCTTTTAGCGCTTTGATTTCTTCATTGCTTTCTTTTCTATTTAACAACATTCACTGAGAATTACCGGTACACAATGTCACAACACTGACACTAATAATAACCATTTCTTGCGTGTGCGACTGAAATGAAATTTGTATATATAAAAAACTCCACAAATTCCGAAAAGTAATTGGATTTTAATTAAATGAGTTAAACAATTATCGATTATTTCGTCCAATTGGACGAAATTCTCGCTTATTTTTTACCTCCCTTGAAAAAAAATCAAAACTCGCCCTTTCCCCTCATTTAATATCATTAAAAAAATCAAAATTAATTCAACTTCGAAATTGAAGCTACGTTTGAAGATCACCAACTAATAATTAGATTTCTGATCCCCTAATTATATATTACATTTTTATTCAAACGGCATTTGATGTCTGAAATTGTTTGTCTTCGATGACCAAGGTTCAATTTTATAAAGTTCAATTTTATATTTGAGTGAATTTAATGGATGGTAATCAATTTTCGCATTTTTGTTCAATTATCTCCGTTTACAAAAATATGCATACAAATTCTAACTTCCTATTTCTTCAAGAACCTATTAGACGCTTACAATTTGAATTATGTCTGTGAAATCGCGATTTTTCTCTATCCAAATTTATTTTGAATGACGTTGTTAAATCTATATTTTTCAATGGATTTGAGCGTTTTTGAATGGTTTGAGTGTTTGGAATGAGTGAATGGAGCGATGAATGAGCGTTTTGGGATGGTTTTGATTGAGGTGAATGTCAATTTCACGATGCAACTAACTGTAGTGTCTATCTAAGGTACCCTGAATATGTAAAAAATATTATTCGTATTTTTCATTTGTGTACACACTGTTTAAATTACTTTTATTCATTAAAGCTTAAGCGATGGGATGAAGCACGCACGTCGCATATTTTGCGCTCATTAGACCAGTTTTTAATGGGAATTAGTTTCACCTACTCTCTTTTTTCTTTATCTCCCTTTGATCTAGAACGTCCTACTGGGATATAATTAGTGCTCATTATCTCGGAAATTAATTCTCAGTAATACTTAGACCGGGTCTGTGGTGCTTTCTGGGTGTCTAGACCCCACATTGACGGGATATGTGATTTGTTTATACATGTAAAGGGTTAAACGAACTGCGAATATTTATTACAGAAACATATAAGTCATCGTGACATTGTCAAGATGAATGATTTTGGATTGATTTTGGAATGAAATTTATTGAATAGGATGGGTGAGGCTTGAATACAATTTCATTGGTATAAGATATATCGATAATATTGTCCAATTGGACGAAATTTTCGATATCTTTTTACCTCCTTTTGAAAAAGTCTACTAAACAAACCAATTTCTATTTATGTGTCTTCAGGGGCAAATATAAAGTTTAAAATCTGAACCAGCAAATAGAATCGTCCTATTCGGAATAGAATATTGATCGGTTTGAACTATTTCGGGCGTTTTTTCCATAGATTTTGGGGGCGTTTTGAATGTTTGAGTGAACGTTTGGAATGAATGACTGGAGCGCGGCTTAGTGAATAAATAAGAATAGTTTTGATCGGAATGAGTGCCAAATTCACGATTTTCTTTACTGTAGTGATCTCATTACACAAGTACTTTCAAAGTATTGCTAGAACCGACTGGTGCACTGTGAAAGAAAAAAAAAAACCACACACACAACATATAAGTTGCATTTGCGTAGTTTCACTCTGAAGATGTTTAAGTACATCAAAACCTTATTCCAGAATGGCCAAAAGATAATCCGCGTTCAGTATGCAGTTTAAGTTAGTATCATTGTGAAATTGACTATCACTCCCATAAAATTATTCTATACAAATGGCATAGAGTTATGCATATCGTTTTTGAATTACCAATGAATTTTGTTAGACTACAAAAACGAAACTAATCTTCTGTGACTAAATTTAATTTGAAATTTATTTCAGAAACAGATGGGTAACCATTCAATGATAAACTAATTGACACTTTCACTTATATAACCAATGAGAAAGCGTATTTGAAAGTCGACCTTTTAGTCAATAGTATAAATCGGTCTCTTAGTGCTCCATATAAAGGCATTTAAAACGCTAAAAAACACTTAAAAAACATTCCAAACGACCAAATCCTTCCATGATTTAATAGGCTGACGATGATTTGTATGCAGGTGATTGGTCTGCGAAGAAACATGAATGAATCTATTTATAAAAAGGTAAGAAGATTTTAGCAAAGTTGTATTTCCTCCATTTAATCTAATTCAAAGAATTTTCTTATCGCTTATCCAAATCCATTCCAAATCCATTCCAAATTTATACAATTACCTTGACAAGTTCACCAATGTCAGACATGAATGCACAAAGGCATACATTTTCATAATACATGTAACGTTACGTGCATGAACGATAATATTCTCCTGAAATGTATATAATATGTTCTTGTAATATGCAAGTGTTTATGAACAACACTTCTTGAATGTTTCGAATTATGTTGCCCCCGTACCTTTGAGGTATTTCATGCACAAACTAAGTCTTTTTCAATTTCTGGAAAGAAAGTTTCCATGTCGTTTGATATCTCTATTTCAAAGAGAAGGCGAAAAAGGCGTTTTAATGATAATCGCCCGTGAAACTCTCAAAGATCATTTGGTATTACCGGATAATCCGTCACACATCATCGAGATTTTACTGTTTCCTGTCAGCTAGTCATTTATTATTTGTGAACCGTCATGCGAAAAGGGGCCATCTTGGTACTGTTAGTTACATTGTGAAATTGATATTCATCAAATTCAAAACCACTCTAAAGCGATCACTCAGCGTCATCGTTCATTCCAAACGCTCACTCAAATCATTCCGCAATTGACTCTGTCTCTGAATCTAGAATGACCATTCAACCTTCCGGTATAAGATATTTTTAAATATACATCTGCTTGGCCTGTTGTGAAAACAACTTCTTTTTCAGATAGATATTTGTGACACGTCACGCAAAAAGGGACCCTTAAGGAACTCTATAAAATCAATACTTGGAAAAAGAGATTTGGTCCGACATCATTCAAACAGGGGAAGCATTTCTAATATTCTTATACAGAACGGTAGAATGATAATTCAAGAGTAAACACTCAGCCAAGTTCGAAAGGTTTCGTCTCTTGTCAGCCTGCGCAGTCCGCACAGTAAGTTGGGTCAACACTTTACTGACAAACCAGATGGTCCCTTTTCGCGGGATGGGTCACGTTTATTCTAAGAAGTTACCAGATTATCATTCTTGAATGACAAATCACATTTTAGAAAAAAATATACCTAATCTATGGCGTATCATTTCTGCCATGAGGTACAAGGTACAGCTAGTAACATCGTAAAATTAACTCTCTTTTCGATCAAAAACATTCTTAATTGCTCAGTCAGTCCCTCATTCATTCATTCATTTAGTCCGTGGGCCAGGAGGGGTCACCGTGCACCCCCCTAAGGGCTCTCCGCAGCCAAGAATAAATTCATTTTACCTTTGGTGCACTAAAGGGAGATTTTTTTTCATTTTAAATATTTTCAAGAGTCTAAAACATGTATATTTTGCGTTCTGGTAAAACCCTTTATTACTTAAAATGATTTTGAAGATCCCAACTTCCGAAATGGGAGATGACAGCCAGTTCTAGATAAGAATTTCGCTATTTTTTCGATGAATGCCATGAGATAAACGCGTTCACCATGTATTACACCATAGATCATATTGCAAAGTGCTATGATATTGTTGATATGATCTTCTAGGGTTCAAATCAAGTTGTTAACAGTCAATATTTTGGGTCCTGACTGCCTTTCTCGGTGTTTTTTCTAAGTGGCAGCCATTAAAAATACAAATTAACCAAGAGACACTATACGGATATCACTTGTTTTTAAATCGTTTTTAAAGACCAAAGCGTGTATTTTTTACGTTCTTGGTACACAATCTATTAGTTAATGTTAATTTGGATATCCAATCATCCTCTATTAGAGATGGCAGCCAATTAAGATTAGGAATTTTGATATTTTTGTTGCAATTTGTGAAAGACAAGGGGTCACCATGTACTTTGCCGAGCAATTATCTCTGATTGTATCACAAATTGTTATTTCAACATTTCCAAGGTTGAATGAAGTTTTTTACAGTAGATGTTTTGAGTCCCGACTGCCTTTTTGGGGTGTTTTTCCAAATGGCAGCCAGTGCAAATAAAAGTAGATAAATTGGGACAACTTGTATATGAGCAACCTTTGTTTTTTAATAATCTTTAATGACCAAAAACATAAATATTTAGTGTTCTTGCTACATGCTGAAAAAGCAAATGAATTTTTGAAGATCTGACATCCTGAATGGTAGATGGCAGCCAGTTTTAAATATGAAATTTGCCCTTTTTTCAGCCATCATCATCATAAAAGCCATCACTGATAGGACAAAGAAAAAGGTAACCGATATTACTCAGTGAGAATCAAAAAGTATCAATCGATATTTTTTGGTGTTCTGACGGCCTTTCCGGATGTTTTTCTAGATGACAGCCAAGAAAAAGTATAGATTACATAAGAATCCCTTTGCTCACAAAGTTCCATTTTTTATCTTATTTTCAGGACCAAATCACCAAAGTTTAGCGTATCACTTATTATTTCTTTAATTTAGTGTCTAATTTAAAAACCAAACCTACTGTAATGAAGATGGCAGCCAATTTTAAACATGTTATTTTGCTAATTTAATTGTTATAGTCTCTGAAACTAGTTGGGTGGGCATGTCACTCCTGCGGAAGAGGGGGTGTGTCAAGTTGTTCACCATATATTCCTGATATCAATATTCTGTCTCTTTCGTTTCACCTGAAGGATAAGGGTAGTTTTAAATGGTCTCCGAGAAAAAAAAAAAACGTGATAAAAATGAAATTTGAAATATGAGATGGCAGTCACGTCATAATTTGAAATAATCTTATTTCTGTAAAAAATTTCTTTATGTGTACATGTTTCTGTCGAATATGGATGTATATTGGTATCATTTTCTCCATCTGTCAGTCCGTGTGTTTATACATAGGTTAGTTAATTTCTTATTTCGATTAAAAACATCGTAAAATTGACAAGGGTTAGTAGCATAAGCGACTTTTTAAGGATTTGAATGCTTCTAGGCCTCCTAGTGATACCTTTAAAACCTTTAAAAACCTTTAATTTCAGAGCAAACCTTTAAAACCTTTACATTTCCCCAGAAAACCTTTAAAACGCCAAAATAGCCTGTAATTCTCACTCAAAACCTTTATATTTGCTCTGAATGGTTGCTGTGCTAGCTGAAAGCAAGTAATGGATTTTGTTCTGCATTTTTCCATTCTTTTATGTGTAGTTAAAAAATGCTGCTTTTGTTTCTTCCATCTTGAGTTTTTCAGAATGCAGTATATAACATAAAAAAACGACTTTGGTATGACTATGGGTTCAATAAAGAAATAAGAACCTTGACAAAAATAGCCTTTATTTACTCTTTATTTTTTTCATATTTTACACTAAAAGGCCTTTAGTTTCATACATTGGAGCCTTTATAAAAACCTTTATTTTCGTTTAGGCCTGCTAGGAGGCCTGAGCTTTGTTTTTTATCGAACTTGAGCATAATTATACAATATAATGTCGTATTGTTCTTTTAGAGGATATGTATGTTTTCAAGGACAAATCAGAAGCTTCCAAATCCACTCCAGCTAAAGGAAGTATTGAATGATTGGAAAATTTTGAATTATTTCGGAGTAGTTTTGGTCGATTGAATGCTGTTTGAATGATTTTGAGGCATTTTGAGTTAGTGTTTCAAAAATACTATGAATGGAACGATGAGTAAATGATTCAGAGTGGTTTTGACCAGACTTAGTGTCAAGTAAACAGTATTTTTGACCGCAATACATTTCCTTCATTTATAGACATATTTTCATGAAACATCATAGAATATGACAAAACTCGTTTTGTTGATGATTGCTGATGTAATGCCGATTAACGGAAAAAGGGGGCTTGATGTAAAATTTCTTGTCAACACATTCGTCTTGCATTAAAGGATGGGTTTGCATGAAACTTTCACAGAATTTTACTCATCGTGTGACTATGTGTGCTTATCAACTCAGTAAGATGACACCATTCCAAATCACAAAAAGTTGCATTTTTATCAATCGTCTTTTAAACGTTACTCCTTCTACATCAATGTATGGATTTCATCAAGAAATTGATAGATTTCTAAGACGGTTTCACATAATGTTCCTGATCATTGGACAATCATAGCACATAATTGCCCAAGCTATATAGTCACTGTCTTTAAGGGTGTTTTTTATGACACTTTCGAAGTATACTTCATGATACAATAAGAGCATATATTCAACGTTTTTCCATATATAATGCCGCGCCAAAAAAGTATTACTTCGTTCTAAGAATGTTTTAGTGAGGCGTTTATTTTGTCAAACAGGATTCATGTTTTAATATAAAACAAATAAATCCAGATTTACATTTCTATACAATAATGAAGTTATGTTTAGGAAATATTCGATGTAGAAAAACTTCCATATGGTCAAATGGCGGCCAAGCTTTTGAAAAATTTAATAAATTTATGCTAGGTAAAACTTTCTTAAAACAATCATATATGAATTTCTAAATGTATAAGCTACGTAGGGATTAGCACTGCTGAGCCCTTTAAGAGGAACATGAATAGAACAGATTAAAGCAAATTTAAGATATTGAAATAAGCCAAAATCGGTGGATTTATTGCGAATTCTTTTAAAATCATTTAATTTGGTGGACATTTCGGTCGTTATTTGAAAGTATTCCTACATCGAGCTAAATAAAAATGGAATATTCGTATTAATATATGGCTGCCATCTCGCTTTTAGATTTTCGGGAACATCAAACTAGCCCTACATAACCAAGAAGAAAATTTCAAAAAAATAAATTATTTTTTCATCTTTCAGTTTGAAAACGTTTATTAGCTGGTGAAACCAAAGATACCGAATATTAATATCAATACATGATTCTATCGGAGGGTCTAGTGAACAATTAATTTGATCAATCTTTTTCAGAATCCCCCCCCCCCCCCTGAATAAAATTCATATAAAAATTCGGTATTTTGGGATTTCAATTTCGACATTAACTGATAGAACTGTTGCTAACACGCTTAATATTGGTGTCTGGTAATTAAAACGAGTTTAAATGTGAAGCCATGTTTGCATAGGGGTTCTAATGTAATTCAAGCATCTTCTTGGCTGCCATCTAGAAAATGCCCGTACAAGCAGTTGGGACACAAAATATCGACTAAAAGTTTTTTGATTCTCACTCAGTGAGGTAGGTTAACATTCCTTTGCAATCTCAGAAAGGGTTTTTAGGATGGTTCGTGTCCTCTTGTCTTATGATCTGCAACAAAAAGGTAAATTTTATATTCAAGGTTAGCTGCCATCTACCATTCGGGATTTTGGATATTCAAATAGACTTGAGTTGTTTTTTTTTTTTCAGTTTGTAGATAGAACACCAAATATATATGTTTTTGGCCCTTAAAGATAAAAAATGAAGGTTGCTCGTATACAATTTATTTATTTATTATTTGTATTGGCTGCCATTTAGACCCCCAAGGGCTATCGGTACCAAAATATCGACTAGAATCAACTTGAATCAACCTTTGGGATGTTGAATTAACGATTTCATGGCACAATCAGAAAGGAAGTTTGGCAAAGTACATGGTGACCCTTCATCTTTCATAGAATGCAACAGGAAATAGCAAAATTACTATCTTAAACTGGCTGCCATCTCTCATAAAGGATGTTTAGATATTCAAATTATCTTTAAATTATAGATATCGTTCCAATAACGTAAAACATACATGTTTTGGTCTTTAAATGTGATTAAAAATCAAGTGCTATCCGTATAGTGTCTCCTGGTTAATTTGTTTTTTTAGTGGCTGCCATTTAGAAAAACACCCAGAAAGGTAGTCAGGACCCAAAATATCGACTGTTAACAACTTGATTTGAACCCTAGAAGGTCATATCAACAATATCATAGCACTTTGCAATATGATCTATGGTGTAATACATGGTGAACGCGTTTATCTCATGGCATTCATCGAAAAAATAGCAAAATTCTTATCTAGAACTGGCTGCCATCTCCCATTTTGGAAGTTGGGATCTTCAAAATCATTTCAAGTAATAAAGGGTTTTACCAGAACGCAAAATAAACATGTTTTAGACTCTCAAAAAAATATTTAAAATGAAAAAAATCTCTCTATAGTGTACCTAAGGTAAAATGAATTTATTCTTGGCTGCCATCTAGAAAACCACATGGAATGGCAGTCGGGACCCAAATTACCACCTGTTAACATCTTGATTCTCACTCAGGGAGGCCCTATGAACATTTTCATACCACTCTCGGAGAGCCCTTAGGGGGGTGCACGGTGACCCCTCCTGGCCCACGGACTAATTCCAAACATTAACAGAGTCGCCGTAAATGCAGTTGTTAACGCGTCGGACTTTCTATCTAGAGGTCCCGGGTTCGAACCCCAACGGTGGCACTCGTTCTTTTCGACTATTTGTCTCCCACCAATAGGTTGATAGCCGTAAACCTTTGTGTGATAGCAGCTGCAGGCTAGGAAAGGATGTAATGGTAGTACTGGTGTGAGAAATACCAGGAATCCATTCTTAGGGGCCCCAGGCACCTCGATATAGCTGAAAGGTTGTTGAAAGCGGCGTGAAACCTTATTCAAACAGATGTTAATCAAAGTGCAATGTTCATATATGTCATGATTGTAGAGAAATACCAGGAGTCCATTGTTAGGTTGACCAGCCGCCACGATATAACTGAAAGATTGTGGAAAGCGGCGTAAAACCTTAAAAACTCTTTAAATTTATTTGAAAATATTTCAAAATCATTTAAGACTATAAACATTTTAGCCCAACAGTTTGCTCCGTTTAGGAATGAAATTGAATGAGTGTGTGGAGCGAGTTTTGAGTTTATTTAATCGGAGGCAATCAAAAATCGCAAATTTTATTCAGGATGAACAAATTTGGCGATATTGATTATCTCCCTTTCATAAAATATGCATACAAGTTCTAAAAATAGATTCATATTTCTTCAAGAACCAATCAGACGCTTTCAATTTCAATTATCTCAGTGAAATTGCGATTTTTTTTCTATTTATATTTATTTTCAATGTAGCTGTTGATTGTTTCTTTTTTAGTCATTTTGGAGCGTTTCTGAATGGTTTGAGCGAGTGTTTGGAATGAATGAATGGAGCGCTGAGTGAGTGATTTAGAATGGTTTTGATTGAGATGAATGTCAATTTCACGATATAACTAAGTGTACCGAACCCTAGCCAAACGTAAGTTGACCAGGATGGGCAGTTTTTGCTTTAGGTACTTTTTTAAACTCATGAATGATACATTTTCCCGTCATCGTATTTTAAAACGTGTGAAATTCTACCCCGTTTTTCGCATCTGCTGGTTCCAATTTTCAAATATCAAATATTCGCGGACTCTTACATGGACCCATCATTTAGAAAATAAGCCCAGGGCGATTCTTTTCGATCCTTGTCAGTCTGCATGCAGTGCGGCCATCCAAAATCCATAATAAAGAGTTAACGATGTTTTGGTCGGTAACCGACGAGATGAATTTCACCAAACTGTCGGAGAGAAAAAATAGTCCTTCTATTTATTTATTCAAAGGTATAAGGACCCCTCTCGTGATGTCTGTCGACAACTCTTTTAGGTAAATAACTCGAAAATAGCATCGCCCATTAGAAGCACATATGTTTTAATAATCACATTACATGAAGCAACTCTTCACTCAAAGTCGTAAAATTTCCATTATCATTTGAAAGAAAAACGTTCATAGTGAATTCGTACGCAAAACATTTATGGATAACTTAATTATTTTGATTCGTCAAGGTTCGTGCATTCCAATTGGCTAAAAATGGTTTTAATCCTTAAAGCGTATCCAAAAGTAATTTTGAGTATGAAACTTTCTTTTCAAGATTCCGTGCAAAACATTGACCAATCATAATAACTTATCGTGCTTACAAATAAGATAGGTTTGATACAAAATAAGATAGTTTTGAATGTGTAGTTAGTAAGATGTATACCTCAATAAAGTTAAACCAATACCTCTTTCTTTCTTTCTTTCTTTACATAATGCCATACGCCCTCGCGGACATTCTATGCATGTTGCGCTGTCGAGCTATCCAAGATCGTTAGTAGAAAACAAGACTAAAAGTAAAAAGTAATGTAGTAAGGCTAAAAGTATGATAGTGAGATGAAAAAAAGATGACAGGTTAAAATAGGTTAAGAATAGCTTAAACTAAGGTTAAAAGAACAGCTATGTATTGGAACTATGGCTTAAGGTGCTGCAGCTCACACACAGCCGCCTTAAATATGTCAAGGCTGGGTGAGCAAGCAACACCCTCTGGGAGAGCATTCCATTGAGTAATGGCCAGAGGAAGAAAGGAGTACTTATAAAAATTCTTAGCTGTGTGTAATTGGCGAAATGCCTGGTGATGGGAATGCCTTGATGTACGAATGTTTGGTACAATGTAGTTGGGTAGGGGCACAGCAACCAAGTTATTTACAATCTTGTAGAATAAGCAGAGACGTGCATCTGCACGCCTTTATTCAAGACTGCGCCAACCAAGAGAATTGATTATCTTGGTAACACTGGTGAATTGGTCGTAGTTGCAGGTTGTCCAGCTTGCAGCACGCCTTTGGACCTTTTCTATCTGGGCAATTTTGTCTTTATGGTGGGGGTCCAAGATTGCTGCAGCATATTCTAGCTGCGGTCTCACTAATGTTGTGTAAGCTGCCTCTCTCACCCCTGACACTTTCGTTTTTATATTTCGCTTGATAAATCCAAGTGTTTTATTGGCGTTCCCTGTTATCCTGTCTATGTGTGAGCTCCAGGAAAGGTTACTACAGATATCCACCCCGAGATATCTTGCGCAGGCAACTGTCTCCAGGATCACCCCATGCAGTCTGTAATCAACTGTCATGGGTTTCTTTGTCTCTTTGTTTCTATTGTCAATTGATACGAACAAAGAGCATAAATTTCATTAAATATAGATATATATTAAGTTTTCTAAATAAAATGTTCACTAAAACCAACATGGAATTATCCTTAATACATCCTTATCAAAAGTGCGATAAATGATAGAAATATGAAATCATTTGCGCAGTGCATTTTTCATTCGCCTCGGGAGACATTATTCGTGAGCTTATCAATTGATGAACGGATGTGAAAATTGCAAATATCATTTTGTTAATTCAGAATCATGTGGCTTTATTTGAAATCTGACGCCTACTAAATCATAATTGCGTGCGTCCGAAACCAATTTCAGCAAAAAAATGCATTTTACCCCTTATCCTGCAGTTTTCATTAAATTGCCTATTTTTTGAATATTTCAACGAGTCTGTTTCATTATCCAACAGCAAAGAAGTGGAAAGGAATGAAGTGGGGCTAAGATCAGACTGCATGTGTATGCATACTGGTCTTAGTCTGATCTTAGTATATACTAACAAAGCTTTGTGTGCATATACATTTATTTATCAGGAAAAGGTCATAAAGCAGAATTCAAAGAGTTCAATATTTTTACGTTTTTTTTTTTTTTTTTTTTTTTTTTTTCTTACTTGGTATGTGCATTACTTGAGAACATATCCTTCTTTAAGAAAGTATTTCTATTAAGTATTATTAAGTATTATTAAAGTTCCATACACAATCTTAAAAACCATATACGAGAACTGCAGAAACAGACTTTCTCTTTACTTATGTTTGACCTTCACAGGTAATTTACGGAACAGATAATATTATTAATAGTGTATGAGCGATATTGGATATTAATCACACACCGTAAAACCTCTATTACAACCCTGAGAGTTAAATAGAATCATCCTGTTTCTATAAGAAGGTAGGTATTAGAAGCTACAGTTGTCAACCCTTAGGGCATGGAAACGGGCCAAAAATGCTACTGCATTTTTTAGCCATTATTCCACGTCTTTACAACTGAAAATCTCCGGTATTGATTACAGACATTTTGAATAATCTAGTGTTCAGTACACTCGGAAAATCAAAGAAAAACTTAAGTCAAATCATAAATCTTAGAAATGAATTAATACAAAATGTACACGTATGGTTGGGAAAAGTTATATTTACGCCCAATTAAAATCATAACTTGCTGTCGTTTTGGTGGGGATCTGGGCTTTTACGTGTAGGCTTTAGGTTTTCCGAAAATCATACAAAAAATGGTCAATCTTGACGTCCATAGAAGGGGATAGGGAAATATTAGAGCATGTGGTTCTATTAGGACTTTTACTGTATTCTTGTCAATGGGCCTGTGCATGATATGTCTAACGATTTGAAATGATAGTGAGGTGCAATCATTGGGTAGCTTAGACAGTCACAAACTATAAATATCAAGTTACCTGGCTTTCTACAAATAACTTGAGACTTTACCCATCTACTTAACGCATAGTGAAGACTTTGGCCAGACTGTGCGGATGCACAGGCTGGTCAGAGTCAGTTTGCTTAACGCATATTTGAAATTGTTGGAAATCCCACGCATAAGCTCAATAACATTATTAATACTATCGATATTGCATGGGTCGTACATGTAAGCTTTAAATATCATACTTCTCTATATAGGAATGATGTATGATAACATGATATAATTGACCTACGATAGGCAAAATGGCTACCTTCATTAAAATTTAATTTAGTGTTTTATTTTAGTATTAGAAATTCTGATTTAGAACCCAATAATGCATTTTTTTGATTTTCTCAATAACAAACACCATATAATATTTCCGTCCAAAATAAGAAGAATAAGAAGAAGAAAAAGAAGAAGAAGAAAAAGAAGAAGAAGAAGAAGAAGAAAAAGAGGAAGAAGAAGAAGAAGAAGATGAAGAAGAAGAAGAGGAAGAAGAAGAAGAAGAAAAAGAAGAAGAAGAAGAAGAAAATGATGATGATGATGATGACGATGACGACGACGACGATTACCTACTGTCATTTTAAGAAAACAGGGGCACTTATTAGATAAGATTATGATAGGAATCATGATTAAGTCCAGTATAAAGGTTAAAAAAATGCACACTTGCAAAATGGAGTAATATTTCTTAAACGTTTTTTGAACGTTTTCATCTTCAACGCATACGTCAAGTGTGTTTTACAATACTGAAAAGACGGGAAATCAGTTCCATTTTCATGATGAAAATGTTTGCTAAACGTATAAGGAATTTTATTAGTCTGTATTCACCGTTTTGTCATCCTGAACACAAGGCTGATCTTAGGGTAGCTTTTCTAATTTGCACAATACATTGTCTTTAAGCGTAACCAACATAACATAAATTTCTATAATTGGTTACTTATTATAGGGCAATATACAATCTCGATTTTGATAATTACATATGAATCGAGGCATTGAAGAATCAATACCGGAATAATGAAAAATACTTTCTAGCGGTTGAATAACGAACGAGTGCACACCTCTGAGAATAATTGTTGATTTCGATCAAGGTATGAAACTAAAAACCTCATCACACTCATATATGAATTCGCTTTACGTGTTCATACATCGTGAGTGGGTTTTTAATTTCACACTTCTATGAAATAAACAAAAACTTATTTCATCTATTAAATATATTTGAACGGGAAATAAATTCGATGTTAATTTTCAAATAGAGAAATTGCAACTGTCAATAAAAATTGACAAACCAGCCAGCGATCGGTCAATGATAATCTCTGTAGATCTCTGTTAGGCTTTCTCTTTCAAAAGATGATGGTCCCGTTTGGCTTGACGGTGATATTATTATACAGTATATCATTGCGGATATATGACCATATCACATTACCGACATGTTCCCATTAAACATTCAATACCTGTCTAGTTCGATAGCATAATTATGAGATCTATGTTACCTATAATCTTCAACATAATATGCACATGGCGTGGTGGTCATAATGAAATATTCATACCAACTTCGGTAATCAATCCATAAATTCACTTCGTCATCGATCGATTTCTTTGATATTTTTCCTACTAATAGAATGTTGGGTTACTTTGATGTCAACTTATACATATCGTCGGCTCACGATCAAATCCTCGTTACTTCTGCTAAGTCCGTTTAGATCGATTGGTAGTGAGTTGAACTTTCAGCCATTGGTGGGTCATGAATTTTCCCGGTGCATTTTATAAAAAATTGAAAAAGTTGTAACACGCGACAATAGGCAGTGGCGAATCCAGAGGGGGTTCGTGGGGTTCGAACGAACCCCCTCATTGTCCAAACTATTTCATTGAAGTGAACAAGTTTAATCAAAATTTTGCAATACAAGAAAAAGCAACAACCCATTTTTGTAGTGATGAACCACAGGAACTTGAAATGCTACAAATAAAATTTATCCAATGTACAAAGTTTGGGCAATTAGTCCCATAGTATCCCTTATTCTCTATCTATACAGATAGGGATACTTGGGAATATGAACTTGACAATCATTCTGAATAAAATCATTCTAAATCATTCACTCACCGTTCATTCCATTCATTCATACCAAATTCACTCAAAATGATCAGAAACGCTCCGAAATCACTAGAAAATATTCAAATCCGATTTTTTTTAGTTAGGACTAACATTTAATTCAAATTGATCGAATTATTCTTTGGTTTGATTGGCTAGTGTGAAATTTAAATTGTCTTATTGGACCTCGAAGATACAAAAATAGAAAACGTATATTTTATTAAAGGGGGGGGGGGTAACAAATACCGTTATTTTTGTTCTTTTTGAACAAAAATAACGATATTGGTTTACCTCCCTTTAATTTCACCCAAAACTCACTCGACACACTCATTCAATTTCATTCATAAATCATTCCATAATCATTCATCTTGTTGATTTCACGATGTTGATGAGGTAGTGGACTCTAGATTGACAGTCCGACGCGCTGCCAACTGCGCTATGACGGCGGCTGAGCTGAATAGAACACTCAAGTCTGACAAACAAACTTAGTACTGAAATATTAGAACTAAAGTGTTCAGGATCCAAAGACGTTTACGAACATTCAGAAATTGAATCCGGCTTTTTACGTGAGTAAACGTGCATGGTAGGTTTAGGTTAAATCTACATTTCTAAAACGCTTCGAGAATATGTTCATCTTAAGGTAGCGAACCCGTAATAGTTCCACAACATTTCGGCACCCATGAACTTTCACAATGTTGACTGAGGTTTCCTAATGAAAATCAATATGAAACCTCGGTTAACACTGTTAAAGTTCATCACTTCCAAGCATTGCGGAACTATTACGGGTCTTAAAATCTGTGCTTATCCAAGTTATAGTTACATGCTCCAGCTATGTCGGGTAGTTGACGATATATACATGTACATGTAAATACGAAAGAAATATTTCAAAACCGCCTGTTGAAAATTATTACATATATAATATATGAATCAATAAGAAAATTGAAATATCAAAGGCTTTTCATTTTTTGCCAATCGATTGAGATATGATATACTTGAATGTTTCTTTTTTACTAAACCAGGGAATTAGTTACGGGTGGGTTAGTTTCCATTGATAATCTATGGTATTTTACTGATTTATAACAAGTCATTTAAAAAAGGGTATAATTGAAATGAAAAAAATGAATCTGCCCTTCGTTCATGATAACAAAACGGTGCAAACTGTTTGAAATTACACCCCGCTTTGCACGTGCAAAGCGAGGTATTATTTGCAAACAGTTTGTATCATACGGTATGT
Source organism: Fragum whitleyi (assembly GCA_948146395.1). Taxonomy (NCBI): domain Eukaryota; kingdom Metazoa; phylum Mollusca; class Bivalvia; order Cardiida; family Cardiidae; genus Fragum; species Fragum whitleyi. Next base: position 34,312,952 of record OX411555.1, read on the forward strand.
AAAAGAAAGCTAAAGTGAAATGAATCTGCCCTTCGTTCATAATGACCAAACGGTGCAAACTGTTTGAGATTTTCACCACGCTTTGCACGCGCAAAGCGTGGTATAATTTGCAAAAAGTTTGTATCATTTTGTCATACTAAACACAGGGCTGGTTTCGCTTTAGTCTGCTATTTTTCCTAGTGAAAACTTTCGTGAAACGTTTACGAAGTTGAACACCTTGCTAATGCACATGTACAAGTTTGCGTGCAAAGTATTTTTTAAAACGTTATAAATCGCTTTTTACACTTTATGGCACAGGGCTGGTTTAAATATATTTGCTGACACCGCATGATGAAGGCACTTGATGTATTAAGTAACTTTCTGAGTTATGTGGATATTTCAGGAAAAAAATACCTCGCACCAAATTAGGAACATTGTATAAAGACGAAACTATAACTCGGTCATTTCAAAACATGTTTGACTTTTTTTTATGGACCCCTAATTTCATTGGTAAATGAGCGTATTCCGATATCGCATGATGCCTTATAAAGAGGGGCATTCATTGTAAAAGCAATTATTGAAAAATATCCACAGGCACAAGTATCTTAATTGAAACGTTTAAAAGAGTTCAAGAACAAAAAATAATAATAATAAAAATAATAATAATAATAGTAGTAATAATAATAATAATAATAATAATAATAATAATAATAATAATAATAATAATAATAATAATAATAATAATAATAATAAGAGACCATGCTCGATTCTGAGACATCTTGCTTTCTATTATCATGAAATCAACACTTACATTTCTATAAAATCCTAGACTCCCTAAGTTTAAGAAACAAACACGTCACAAAGATGATATTTCTATTGTTATGCCCATATTTATCCTAGGTGCAGACATATCGTATCAGATGTAATTCATTAATTAGAATTTGTTCAAATGTCTGTTCCTTTGTTTTTCCTTTTACAAAAGTTCATAAATATTTTAAGAAAGTAAATTGTTACAATCACCTTCATTTCTTAAGTGTAGGGGAGATAACCAAAATTTCTTTAGTAGTGATAGTCTTACCGCCCCTAATATAAGGAATGTATTGCGGCCTACGATAAACAAGCCGCGCATTATTTCTTATTTCCTAAATTTACAAGAAAAAAATCTTGAATTAACCTAATAGTTTTCCCATTCGTCCTTCATTGTTCATTGTTCCTACGTCAAGAATGTACAGATTTTTTTTTTCAACGTCGCTAAAAAATCTAAAAAAACACCTTCTTTAACCTTTGTTACAGGCCTGACTGTGCACATAAAAAAATAGATATCAATTTTTTAAGAGATTGATAGGTAAAGAGCTATATATCACGCACAAATATTTGAAGAGATCTAAGACTTTTGGCTTTAAAGAAAAAAATAGATTTTTTACCCGATTATTTTTATTTCTATGTCTTCAGTATAACGCTTAGCTTGTTCTTGAGTATAATTTGAAATATTATTGTAACTGGGACATATTTTAGATATGTTACCCGTCACGCGAAAAGGGACCATCTGGGTAGTGCGTGAAGTGTCGACCCTTGTCAGACTGCGCGGATTGCGCAGACTGACTTGGGTAGAACTTTTCGCAATGGGCTTATTTTCTGAATCTAGAATGTTCAATCTACCTTCCAGTGCAAGAATTTTTGAAATGCGACCTCTGGTTGACCAATGCTGGACCCAATCCCTTTTTCAAAAATTCTTTTTACGCAGTTTACAGATGGTCCCTTTTTGCGTGACGGGTCACATATACAAATACAAAACCCGTTAGGCTGAATGAGCATGGTGGATATCTTTAATTCAGCTGTCACCCGTACGTAATAAAATAACCTGAAAAACATAAAGACAAGAGCTATCATCAGTAGGCCTACACTGACTTTGTTCGAGTTGACAATGGCGTTGGTGTGGTAGTTATTTATAATATGACCTACGTCGCGAGAGTGAAATAACACCGTTGTATATTTTTGATATTACACGGGTGTTATTACACTAGTGGAATACCTATGCAAATGAGCTCAGAGCGAATATCAACGCTATTTTGTAACCGCGAAAATGAGGTCATGTTTATATTGTGACGTCAGTTTTAAAGGGCATTATAAGTTTCGCGGAAAAGTGAAATGTTGATTTTCAACAATCCTGACGATTTTCGCAAAATTTTGGGTCATTTTATAAATAGAATATAAAATTTGTACTCATAAAATACAGAATTTATTAAACTCGTCATCTATTATTAGATAAAAATTCGGCACAGACTCGTTTTTATCCGTTTATAGATGACTCGTTTAATAAATTCGGTATTCCATGACCACTCATTCAATATCCCATATATATTTGATATTACTAAGATGATATATAAGTAAAAAAAGCTTTAGAGGCAGTCTTCAAACTATTTAGAGTTTCACTTGTCAGCACACGAACAATTTTTTTCCGCAAACCTAAAAGAAAACTATCTCGTAATACGTGATGCGTCGCATTTATTTACAGTCGAGATTCCGAGTATTGTATAATTCTAACCGAAAGATGCTAGAAATTTGTGTCCAATATATGTATGAAAATGTTATCGAAAAAGTATTATAGTTGAAAACGAGTATCAAATTTTAGAGATTTATAAGTTCCAAAATAAGTTATCTCTATTAATCAAAATTGCAAGAGCTTAGTACCCATTCAAACGAACGTTTGCGTATTTATTATTGGTTCGGTGATTGTTGTAAAGGTCAGCGTTACGCTCGATTTAGTTGATGTCACTTCGAACGTCGTTGCTCAATCGACTGAACAAAACAGGAATAAGATACTTCTTTTCAAAGCCCGTCTGTCTTGCAAGGAAGTGATTGTAATATATATTTGATTATATTAAGAAACATATTTTAATTAGTAATTTGATAGAAATAATTCATTTTCACCAAATATTCCTAGATGGTCCTTCTTCGCGTGACGGGTAACTTTTGGTTAACTGGGGCTCACAAAAACTTGAATTCTTTGCTGAATTTCAAACAATTCGCATAGCCTAACCGGAGGGGTTCTGACGTGCGGGACAAGGAGTTGGGTTTAAGGGTCACCTTTCACCCAGACGTTACCGGTTACAGACTTTTAATATGTATGGTTGTAAAATCAGAAAATCTGAAAAACTGATCACCATAATTTAAAGCAGCCGATTTGTTCATTGATGGAGATATATGTCGTACGTAACGTTAGTGATAATGACTTGATTCTCGTCCAAAAAAGCCCAGTGTACAAAAAAAGTCCATGGACAAAATGGGCCTAGTCAAAAAGGCCCAGGTCAACAGGGACAAAATGTAAACTGAACAAAAATTCCCGCTATCAGAGTAGACAACCAAATTTGTAGTCATAAAGTGGTGTATTCGTTTGGTCTTAAAGTTTTGGCAGCGAATATATAGATATTTGCGTTCCAGAGAGGTCAGTTTACAAAATACCAAAAAGTTAAAATCTACGGACTCAACTGGTGAATTTAATTCAATTTCATACTTACAATAAAGTTCGTCAAGAGTTTAAACTAGATAAAACCCTTATTCGGAGTTTAATAACTGGATCTGGCCACGAACCCTAAATATTTAGAGTCCCTGATCTGGTAAATACACTTGAACACTGGGGCCGGTCCGGCAATTTGGACAGTGACTCTCTACATGTATCTAGGATCCGTGTTTGTGAATAAAAAAATAAAGAAAAGAAAATGAGAAAGCTTTGACTTTGTTCTTAGATAACTCATAACATTTACATTCATGGTTTATCATACTCTGAGGAAATATTAGGGTCATATTTTAACTGGCCATGATGGTCAGATATCATTATTATAATGCATTGGGGGGGGGGGGGGGGGACTGGACTTTTTCGGTGGTTGGCCTTTTTTTTTAACTGAGCCTTTTTTGTAACTGGGCCGCCCAGTTTTTGACTCGACATCACTGACGTGAGGTAACCTGTCAACCCGCTGATAGAAAAAATCGTTTTCGAACATCTTCATAATGTGTAAAATTGATCTGCGCAATTTTAACCACTGCCTCTTTCAAAGGGACGTGAAAACATCAGGATTTAGTGTTTGAGAGCGCTTAAATACAAATACAAATACAAAATTTTATTTACAGTCGGTATCTATATAACAACATAACACTAGCGATGTATCGCTATTTACCGACATACATACAAGCATACATGCATACATGAGACAATTACAAGTAAACACAGTACATATTAACACATCACGAAAATCTCAATGAAGACCTAATCTTGAGCACAATGAAAAGTTATAAAGGTTGCAGTTAAAATTTCACCGTATCTAAGTTTGATGATCACAGTTTTGCTTGTTCACAGTTTTTATCACATATTGATACTGACAAATAAAATTAAAATGATCTGTATATTAAGTATTTTATAAAAGATGTTATCACAGTTAATAAATCAGAGTTGAAAATTTTTCTGCACTAATGTAATGTAACCATTTTGACTAAAGCTTTTACATAAAATTTAAGTTAAAATTAAATTAATTGAATAGTTAAGTCCTTAAAAACATTAAATTTGAAATTCCAATAAAGTGAGCCCAATAAAGTGTTAGATCCCCAACCCATCCCATTCCTGGATAATATTAAACTCTATTATCACAAGGAAAATTGCCCTCAATGAAGTCAAACGTCTTCATTACAGGGGCCCCTCCCCTAGTGTTAGTATTTTCAAGGTAAAATGGCTCTACTTAATGTATTGGACAATGAAAAAGCAGCAAAACAAGGAAGCAAGCAACTGAACTTTGGTAACCATGCTAAGGCAGCACTGGATAAGCATTTAAGAAAAAGCAAAAGAGAGAACAGATTCAACATAAGCAACAAAAATTAACTAGCTAGAACAGCAAGGGCATCTGCAGGTCTCTCCGTCCCACGACCCAACCAGACTCTGAAAATGGCTCAGGCTTGTTGTTTCTCTGAAATGCTGTGGGAGTGAATTCCAGAGCCGGGGGGGCCGCAGAACGGAAAGATCTGAGACCATAGGTTGTTGTCCTTACCTGTGGGATTTCTGCTTTATTCGAGTATCTGAAGGAGTAAGATGTTTCTTTTATATTAATCAAGTCATGTAAATAAACTGGGGATTCTTTGTTGATTATTTTAAATGTTTCTATAGCCATGTTTCTTAGTCTTCTTACTTTCAAGGTTGGTAGTTTAGATTTTGAGAGAAGGCTCTCATAGTCAGAGTTATAGTCGTCATAGATAAAGCGGAGTGCTCTTTTTTGGATATTTTCAATCTTTTTTGTGTTCATTTCACCACAGAAATGCCATGTTAAAGGACAGAAATTGAAGTTTGATAGTATAAAAGAATGATAAATGTTGAGTTTTCCAAGTTTACATAGATATTTTCCAATTCGTTTAAGAACATTTAATTGTCGAGATGCTTTTTTGCATAGAGAAGTTATGTGCGATTGAAAATTTAATTTATAATCAATGGTTACCCCAAGTAGTTTAACATCATTTTCACATTTAATGTTGACGTTTCTTAATTGAAAAGAGAAGTTGTAGTCATGTGATTTTTGTCCTATAGCCAAAGCTTGAAATTTATCAGGGTTTGCTTGCATTTGATTGTCTTCAAACCATTTAATGAGTGTGAGGCTGTCATTTTCTAACACATTTTTAACTTCATTTGGGTCCTTGCTACTGAAGGATAGAGTATTGTCATCTGCATAGTTGTAAAGATTACTTTTATCTATAAAGAGAAAAATATCATTTATAAAGATGTTAAAAAGTACTGGACCCAATATAGATCCCTGCGGTACTCCTTTATATATATTCTCAAAATTACTTTTGTGTTGTCCAAGTTTTACACATTGTTTTCTATTGGTTAGGTATGATTTGATGAGTGATAATGATTTTTCTGTTAGTCCATATTCTTTCAGTTTTAGTAGGAGAAGATCATGGGGAAGACAATCAAAGGCTTTTGACAAATCCATAAGCACTGCTGCAATATATTGGTTTTGGTCTAGGGATTGTTTCCAGTCTTCGACAAGGCGCAAAAGAGTGGACTGACAGCCGTAACCAGATCTAAAAGCTGATAAAAATGGATTAAAATGTTGATTAAAAAAATGTGTTAATTGAGTGTTAATTGCTTTTTCAAAAAGTTTAGAAATCACAGGAAGAATACTAACTGGGCGGTGATTTGATTTTTCTAGGGTACTGTTTTTCTTATGGAGTGGTGTAACTTGTGCGATTTTAAGGCTGTTTGGAAATTGCGATGTTTCAAAGGATTTATTTATCATAGTAGTTAAGTAATATAATATAGTATTCTTCGATAGTTTAACTAATTTTGGTGATATACCATCTATGCCTGTAGCTTTTTTAGGATCTAGTTTGTCAATTTCTTTGCTAATAAAAGTTGTATCTATTGGACTGAACCCAAACTCTGGACATTCAACTCTGTTTTGATTTATAGCTACTATGCTTGGGTGGTTTTGTGTTATTTCAGTTGAGTTATTGCCTATGTTTGTAGCAACATTTACAAAGAAATTATTAAAAATATTGCATACTTCTTTTTGATTGGTTTTAATCGATTCATTTTCGAGTAATATTGTATCTTTTTGAGTACTAGTTCCTTTATTTGTCAGGAATGGTTTTACTGTAGACCAGAAATTTCCGGATTTACATCCACCGGTACAACGCTCTATAAAGTATCTACTCATTGATTTCCTTCTAAGACTTGTTACGAGATTTCTCTGTTGCCTGTATTTTTCCCAATTTTTTTTGGTTTCTGTTGTGTATGTACTTATTAAATAACATTCTCTTTTTATAGATCTCTCTTTTCAAAGTTTTGTTCATGAACGGAACAGGTTTTGGCACTTGTTTCCTTTGTTTTAAAGGGGCATGTCTGTTTATAGTGTCAGTAAAAATATTGTTAAAATCGTCATACATTTTATTTATATTGTTTTCATTAAGGTCTAATTTTTGTAAATTTGTAAACAGCTCTTCATTGAAAGCTTCATTGTCAAATTTTTTAAAGCTTCTATAAGTTATGTATTTAGGTTTAGGCTTTGAAATTTCTCCTTTAATCTGGAAAGCTACAAAATTATGGCAGTCGCTAAGCCCACAGTCAAAATTACATTTTTTGCCTATAAAGGCAGTATTGTTTGTTAGTACTACATCAATTAATGATGGAGGGCTGTTTGGAGAGAAGCATGTTGGATCTGTGATTATGTTTTCTAAATTAAATATGTCACAACAGTGATTCAACACAATACATTTTTCAGGGGATAACATGTCATAATTAAGATCTCCAAATATTACAATGTTTTCATATTTGGATAGGTTTTTATCAATGGTATTGTTGAAATCTTCTTGAAAATTTGAACATGTAAGTGAGGGTGGTTTATAACAACCAATAATTAATGAATTCGTATTTCCTATTTTTACCTGAATACTAATGGATTCTATTTCTTGAAACTCTAATTCTGGTTTACGTTCTCCTGCAATGTCTGACCTTAGGTATAGAATAATTCCTCCCCCATTACTAGATCTGTCTGCCCTCCACATGTTGTAGTTATCCACAGAAAATTGAGCATCAGGAAAGCTATTATCTATTTTTGTTTCTGAAATGCAAAGAATTTCAAGTGTATTAGTATTTAGTAATTCCTTTATATGGTAGAATTTGTGTCTTAAGCTATTAATGTTTAGGTACCCACAGGTAAGATACCTTGGATTCTGCTTTTTCATGTCTGATAGAGGTCCAAAGTTTTCAAAATTTACACTCATATTTGAGGAATCTAGAGATTGGTTTGATGATAAAACAGACTGGTTAAAAAAGCTGTCTGAAAAATGAAAATTATTGCATTCTGAGCAAATCCATGGCTCAGTATCATTAATAAGTTCTTGGTATTTCTGTATGGATACATTTGAACATTTTATATGCCACCAGTAAAAACAAGCTTCACAGTATATGGCTCGGTGAGTTTTTGCTACCGGTTTATGGCATCCACCGCATGGAAATCTAATTGGTCCTGGGTTTAGAGCAATATCTCCAGCTAAGAGAAGTAAATAAAGTCTACAGCAATTTATGGGGTTTAAAGGGATCGTCTTCACTCTTCTGGAATGGATAAGATGATAGTAAAATTGATAAAAGGAGTCTATTGCTTCGCATGAGTTGATGAGTACTTCCGGGTTTTCTTGTTTTAGGATTGGTCCCGTCTCCCTTATGTGACAGTTAATTTGGTATTCCTTTACGTTAACATGGCTAGGACGATGTAAACTTGACATACCATCCTTGTGCCCGTAGTCTTTGGTTGATGAGAAAACCAGGATTTGTAATATTATGAAAGTTTTGAATATATCGAGTGCACTTCCGTGTTTGTTTCTCAATTTCATCTTGTTATGTAGACGTTTGGGTAGTTTATAGCTTTGATCTTACATATTTATATCAAGCGTCCAAAGGATCATGACGTTCTTTGTGGTGGAAATTCTGGAAAACGTAAGTAATGCACGTTTTTGGGTATTTGAATGAATGAAGGTTGTTTCTTTGTTGTTTGTCTTGTTGTTTGATGTATAATATTCCTTTATTTGTTCGTTTGTTTCCTAGTTTTCTAGTTTTCTTCTCGCCCGAACTTAATGGCGTCCGCGCTCGTCAACCGGAAGTCAATAAGTTTAAGCTTTTTTCGAAATCGAACTAAAATAAATATGCATATATACTAAGATCTTATCCAAGGCAATGGTCAATCCAGTCAGGGACTCTAAATATACACATTTTATATATATTTAGGGTCCGTGATCCAGTCGACCAGTATCGAAAACATTCTAGTGCGAAACTACTATTTCAGGAACGACAACTCGGGGGAAAAGAGAGAACGATCAGGTGGGGTGCCGATAACTTACGACTTTCCTTCTTCTTTATTAATCAGGTAATAATTGTAATGAACTTATTTTGTAGTTCGCCAGTTAAACTTATGTTAAATTCAAAAATGAATAGAACTCACCAAGAACTGATAAATCCAATAGAAGGGAGTTTAAAGCGAGTTTGACCTTGGAAAACAATTTGTGGTCTCTAATTTTAAAGCAATTTTCCAATGTTTACAATTTGCAGTTCCATTACAGGAAGAAATAGGAATTTTTTAAAACTTTGTTTTTGATATCGATTTTAATTTTGTTATGATTTTATTTCAGACAAAGATTGTAAAGTAAAACAAAAACTCTATGTATTTTCGGATAGTGTTTAATTTCGGATAAACTTAATTCTCGACCTCTTTTTATAATCAAACAAACATTTTCTTGCGCTTAGAAAATATTGCTACATATAAATAAGCTCCTACATACAGTTTTCATCTTTTTAATTACTTTAAATTACAATTATAAATGGGTGCCAGTCAACTCGTTCCTCAGTCAACTCGTTCCTCAGTCAACTCGTGGCGATTTTGGTCAACTCGTTCCTCCAAATTGGTCAACTCGTTCCCCAATCGATTTTTCCTCGGTCAACTCGTTCCCCGAAATCAGTATCTCATTTTCACTGGATATTTCAAGTTTTCAACAGACGTTTTTGTACAAAAAATAAATAGGAATGTTATTATATTGCAACTTTAATATTATTTTATTGAAAATCGATATTCTGCATTTAATCAGCCCTTTACTATACTACCAAAATATTTTTTCAGCGAAAATACATTTAAGTTATTCTCGCATTTGACTTGAGATTTAAACAGAGTTTATTGTACACAACAAGTTAGGAATGGTTATTTATTTTTCTTTTTTTTTTTTTTAATATTTATATGGAAATTCGATTACATTCCATTAATTAGCCCTTTAACAAATTACCACAATATATATTTTGAAATCAAGAAACCAAAGGAAACGAAAACTTAATATCAAATGTTTTATATGTAAAAATGTCGTAAAGTGGGGTTAGATATAAGCTTTTAGTGTTGTTATGATAAATTTCTTTTTTAATTAAACCACTTGTCATGATGAATCCGGACTTTTCCAAATAAAACATAGGATCTGCTCTCCAGAAAACCTATTTAAATGACGTCACGTTACTTAGTTACAATTGCGTTTTGCGCGATAGACAGGCAGATAGATTGACAGACATGAATTTATTTTTGGGAAACAACATTTTCTCTTGATTGGCGATAAACAACTAGCTTTCCTGGAGAACGGATCATATATTTTCATCATTGCAATATTTAATGGCTTTGTTGCAAAAAACCAGCGGCAAAACATTAAAGGTAATTGATACTTTAATCTTATTCACACTATTAATGACGAAGTCTAATTGACTTTTAATTAAAATAGACAACTTTGAATACATCCCTTATTATCTTAAGAATTGATTTTAATTACTATAAGCAGTACGTCTTTACAAAATTTGTTATTTTTTTTTTCTTCTTTTCTAAATCCAACAATATCTTTAAAATGTTTTCCATCTATGTTTTTCGTCTTGTGTCTTGCCGGACAACCAAAAATTTTGAAAAAAAAGAAGTATAGGATTGATATAAAGTTATTCTATTTTTTCGTTTCGCCATTAATTTTAATATGTTTAAACCAGTATTCTGTTTTATATAATATAAATTTTCAGCTAATATGGCAATCAGTTTTCCGTGAAATATCGGAGGGTTAAATCGGTCTTATAATTTGAGGTTAAAGGGTAACTATCATAAATTTTGCATTGTTTTTTAAAAGACATTATCAAAATATCTTATTTTGATTACTTATACCCATTCCAAAGAAAAAAAAATATAAAATTATTTCAAATAGATATAGGCTAATTATTTTTGGGGAACGAGTTGACCGAGGAAAAATCGTTGACCAAGTTGACCAATTTTGGGGAACGAGTTGACCAAAAACGCCACAAGTTGACTAAGGAACGAGTTGACTGAGGAACGAGTTGACCGTAAGCCTTATAAATGATGGTAATTTTTAAAATTTTAACTATTCTAATAACATTGGGCCATGGAATTACCAAATTCTTCTTCTTCCGCTTCATGCAGGGCCCTGTTAGGGGCATTATCACATGTTTATATTTTATACAAGAGGGAGGGTCCCAAAAGGTTTAAAACAGGTTTAAAACAGCATGATCAGGGTAAACAGACGTTTGCAAGCCCAGCCTTGAAGGCATTCAAGGAGGGTGCTGATGCTATCTTGTTCGGAAGGCTGTTCGAGAGGACAATCTATGTGGGGAAAAATAAATATTTCATTGTATTTCTGTTGCAGAGTATTGCTGTGACGCTGCTTCTCTGACTGTAATCCCCAGAAACAAATCTTGCAGCTCTGCGTAGCACTGCTTCAACTTTGTTAATGTTGGTTTGGTTATGAGAATCCCATACTGTGGCAGCACCTGAGGCCGGATAAATGTCTTGTAGCAAGATTCTTTTGTAGTGTTTGGGCAATTTGATAGATTGCATCTAAGGAACCCTATTGTGTTAGTTGCCTTTTTAGTGATCATGTCAATGTGGGTATTCCAGGAGAGGTTTCTACTTATGAGTGTGCCCAGATATTTAGACCGCTTGGCATGTTGTAGTTGTTTGTCGTGGATGAAGTAGGTTGCATTTATCTTGTTTCGCTTGTTGGTTATGCGGAGAACTTCACACTTGTCTGGGTTAAATTCGATAAGCCAGTTCTTCTCCCATTCCTGTAGCTTGTCTAGATCTGATTGTAGAATCTTTGTGTCTTCCTCTGTCTAGATGATCCTATAAAGTAAGGAGTCGCCAGCAAAGAGTCTTGGTGTAGACTGGATACAATCAGGCAAGTCCTTGATATATACAAGGAATAGGAAAGGGCCCAGAACAGTTCCCTGAGGTACCCCTGATGTTACTGGTGCTAGTTTAGATTGGCAGCCTTCCAGTGTTACCTGTTGACTTTGGTTAAATCCGAGATCCAGTCCAGAAGTGTGCCTCTTATACCTTAGTGTTGTAATTTTAGCCTCAGGCGATTGTGGGGAACTTTATCAAAAGCCTTAGAGAAATCTAGAAGAATGGCATCAACTTGTTCTGGTTTTGTCGAGGCTAGCTGCCAGGTCTTGGATTGTGAGGATAAGTTGTGTTTCACATGATCTTTGTTTTCTGAAGCCGTGTTGGTATTTGCTGATGATGCTTTTTCTGTCAAAAAAGTCCATACAGTTGCTATGAATGATGTGCTCTAGTAGCTTGCAGGTAATCGAGGTCAAGGAAACAATACTGTTGTTAGATGGTTTACTTTTATCCCCTTTCTTGTAAATCAGTGTTTAGTTGGTCATGATTATTCAATGATTACCAAATTAAACCAAACTATTACCAAATTAATCCTAAATTCATGATAACTATGGGGTTTAACAAAGTTTAATTTCAGTTTATTTGAATTCAATTTTATTTGATTTAGGTATGCAAAATTAACAAAGGAATGAACTGTCAAGTTGAATTTTGACAACATATTTGGACTCCAGGTATACAAAATTATTGAGAATTCTGGTAATGGTTGATTTTCATGATAATTTGATAACTTACTACTAGTTACTAGTGCAGTTAATGGTTTCTCATAATGTATTAACTGGTATACCAAATAATTGAGAAATCCTTGAATATGTTTATGCTCACAATAATTTGGTAATGTCTCACTATGCTTATGCAGTCCAATGTTTTCCCATAATGGATAATCTGGTAAACCAAATTAATGAGAAATCTTGTAATAGGTTGATTTTTACTATAATTTGGTAATTGTCTCACTTTGCTAGTGCGGTCAATAATTCAAGTTGATAATCTGGTTTGATTTGAATTGGGGTTTTACGTCGCTTTCAACAATCTCTCAGTTATATCGCGACGACTGGAGCACCTAGCGATGGATTCCTGGTATTTCTCACACCAGTACTACCACCACATCCCTTTCCTAGCCTCCAGTTGCTATTCCACATAGCTTTACGATTATCTACCCATTGGTGGAAGACACATGTCGGAAAGGATAAGTGCCGCGGCCGGGGATCGAACCCGTGCGAATATAGACCCCTGGATTAGAAGTCCGGCACGCTACCAACTGCGCTTTTGCCGCGGCTATTGATAATCTGGAAAACCAAATTAATGAAAAATCTTGTATAAGGTTGATTTTTAGCTCCACTGGCTGAAAGCCACTTGGGCTATTGTCATGGCGTTGTGTCCGTCGTGCGGTCGTCCGTCCGTCCGTCCGACCGTCCGTGCGGTCGTAAACCTTTTCTTTAAAAATCTTCTTCTCAGAAACTACTGGATGGATTTCAACCAAACTTCACAGGAATGATCCTTGGGTGACCCTCTTTCAAAGTTGTTCAAGAAATTTTGATCCAATGAAAAACATGGATTAAATGGGCGTGGCTAATTTCCAAATATGGTAAAAAGTGACTTTTCCAGAGCTTCAGATTTACAGTGGGCCCGGGTCATTTCTCACATGATGACTTGCAACTTTCCAACAGTTGGGGTCCTGTGACCCTGTCCTGCTTGGATATGAAACATTTTAACCATAATGAATATATGCTTTGGCCCATCATTTCAGGAAATGACCCACAACTTTTTACCTCATGGGTCAATTGGACCCATCAGTCTTGAAAAGAATCTGAAGCCCTGGACTTTTCTCAGAGTCTAATTGATGGATACCAATTACATTTTACATGAATGATCCTTGGGTGACCCTTTATCAGTCTACAAAGATTATTGAAATCGAATGAAAATTATGTATTTTATGGGCGGAGGTCATTTCTCTATATATTATATAGTGGAAACTTTGAAAATCATTTTCTCAGAATCTAATTAATAGATATCAACCAAATTTTACATGAATGATCCTTGTGTAACCCTTTATTAGTCTACAAAAGATTATTGCGATCAGATGAAAAATTTGTATTGTATGGGTGGAGGTCATTTCCACTATATGTTATATAGTGAAAACTTTGAAAATCATTTTCTCAGAATGTAACTGATGGATACCAATCAAACTTCATTAGTATATTCCTTGGGTGATCCATTATCATGCAGCTAAAAATTATTGTCATTGGATGAAAAATATGTCTTTTATGGGCTGAAGTCATTTCTCTATATTTTATAATGTTGGAAACTTTGAAAATCATTTCAACATCAGTAAAACCCAAAATATCTAAAAATCTAGTCAAAACTAGATATGCTATTTCAAGAAATTCAAGCCTGTGGAGCGACACAAGCCATTCATGGCTTTCTAGTTACAATAATTTGGTAATTGTCTCACTATGCTAATGCAGTCAATGGTTTCCCACAATGGATATTCCAGTATACCAAATTAATGACAAATCCTCTTAAATGTTGATTTTCAAAATAATTTAGTAATGGTCTCTCTATGCTAATGCAGACAATGTGTTCTCAAAATGGATAATCCTGTAAACCAAGTAAGGGCTTGAAAATTCTTGAAATTTCTACTCGTCCTGCTGTATAAGAAAATATAGTGATACATAAATTTCATAAGTGAAATTTTGCAAAATCCACTCATCCTGCTTATACAAACAAAGAAGGAAAAAATCATGCAGGACGAGTGGACCAGTAGAATTTTCAAGCGCTGCAAGTTAATGAGAAATCTTGTTATAGGTTGATTTTCACAATAATTTTGTAATTGTCCTTACATTTCAGATACATGTGTACATGATTTGAAAAGGGAAATTGGACAAAACTTTTATTTTATAGTTCATATTTTAATTGAATAATAATTATTATCAAATGATTTTTAATAAAAACACCTTTAAACCTTTTTATAATCATGGCAATCTGATTAATTTGGTAATAATTTGGTTTAATTTGATAACCATTGAACAATTTGGTAATTCCATGCACCCGATAATTTTCGCCTTAAGTGGGATAAAAACTTTAAAAAGATTTCTGCAGTCATATATTGTGAATTTACTCATGAACAGCACTGGCTGAATAAGAAGGGTTTCAATCAGGTATTTGCTTTTTTGGCTCACCTGAGAACGAAGTGCTCAAGGTGAGCTATTGTGATCGTAGAATGTCCGTCGTCAGTCATGCGTCATGCGGCTCCGTCGCCCACAAATTCTTTAAAAATCTTCTCCTCCTAAACCAGTCGGCCAATCTTGATGAAACTTGGCAGGGATGTTCCTTGGGTCAAGCACTACTAAAGTTGTTCAAATAAATGAAATCCACCCTTAACTTTCCCCCTAGGGTGAAAATATGAAAATCTTTAAAAATCTTCTTCTCTGAAATCAGAAGGCAGACAGCTTTCATATTTGGTTTGTAGCATCATCTAGTGGACCTCCACCAAGTTTGTTCATATCAAGACCCTGGGGTCATATTTGGGCTTTTGCCCGGGCCAAACCCATTTTACATAGAATCAAAGAGCGAAAATCTTTAAAAATCTTCATCTCTTAAACCAGATGGCAGACAGCTTTCATATTTGGTATGTAGCATCACCTAGTGGGCCTCTACAAAGTTTGTTCATATCAAGACCCTCGGGTCATATTTTGGCTTTGCATGGGTGCATCCCTTTATATCTTATGAGCACAAAGGGTAAAAAAATGAAAATCTTCAAAAATCTTCTTCTATGAAACCAGAAGACCAACAGCTTCCATATTTAGTATGTAGCATCATCTAGTGGACCTCTACCAAGTTTGTTTATATCAAGTCCCTGGGATCATATTTTGGCTCCCCCCCGGCGCAACCCTTTTTACTTAGAATCAAAGAGCGAAAATCTTTTAAAATCTTCTTTGATCGAAACCAAAGGGCACACAGCTTTCATTTTTAGCTCTTCTGAGCACGAAATGCTCAAGGTGAGCTATAGTGATCATAGAATGTCCTTTGTCTTGTGTCGTGCATCTTCCACAATTTCTTTAAACATCTCCTCCTATACCAGTGGGCCAATCTTGATGAAACTTGGCAGGGATGTTCCTTGGGTCAAGCTCTACTAAAGTTGTTCAAATAAATGAAATCCACCCTTAACTTTCCCTTTACCCTTAACACAAAGGGTGAAAATATGAAAATCTTTAAAAATCTTCTTCTATGAAACAAGAAGGCAGACAGCTTTCATATTTGGCATGTAGCATCATCTAGTGGACTTCTACCAAGTTTGTTCATATCAAGACCCTTGGATCATATTTTGGCTCCACTCAGGCGCAACCCTTTTACATAGAATCAAGGAGCAAAAATCTTTTAAAATCTTCTTTGATCGAAACCAGAGGGCACACTGCTTTCATTTTTGGTATGTATCATCATCTAGTGGGCCCCTTCCAAGTTTGTTCATATCAAGACCCTTGGATCATATTTGGGCTCCACCTGGGCGCATCCCTTTCAGCTCATCTGAGCATGATGGGTGAAAGTAGGAAAACCATCAGAAATTGTCTTCTCTGAAACCAGAAGGCAAACGGCTTTCATATTTAGTATGTAGCATCATCTTATGGACCTCTTCCAAGTTTTTCATATCAAGACCTTGGGGTCACATTTGGGGTCCACCCGGGTGCATCCCTTTTTATACGCCCGAAGGGTCGTATTATGTTATGGCCTCGGACGTCCGTCCGTCTGTCCGTCCGTCCGTCTGTCTGTCCGTCTGTCCGCCCGTTAGCAATTTTTTGTGTGCGCGACTCCTCCTAAACTATCAATGGGAATGAGCTGAAACTACACACAATTACTCCCTATGATGTCTAGTTGTGCATAAGACCTTTGAAATTCAAATCGCTCCAGTCATTCCTGAGAAATCTTGAATTATCTGCCCTTTAATATAACAAAAATCACTGTTTTTTGTGTACGCAACTCCTCCTAAACTATCAATGGGAATAAGCTGAAACTACACACAATTACTCCCTATGATGTCTAGTTGTGCATAAGACCTTTGAAATTCAAATCGCTCCAGTCATTCCTGAGAAATCTTGAATTATCTGCCCTTTAATATAACAAAAATCACTGTTTTTTGTGTGCGCAACTCCTCCTAAACTATCAATGGGAATGAGCTGAAACTAGACACAATTACTCCCTTTGATGTCTAGTTGTGCATAAGACCTTTGAAATTCGAATTGCTCCCGTCAATCCTGAGAAATCTTGAATTATCTGCCCTTGAATTTAACGAAAATCACTTTTTTTGTGTGCGCAACTCCTCCTAAACTATCAATGGGAATGAGCTGAAACTAGACACATTTACTCCCTATGATGTCTAGTTGTGCATAAGACCTGTGAAATTCAAATCGCTCCAGTCAATTCTGAGAAATCTTGAATTATCTGCCCTTGAATTAAGAGAAAATCACTGTTTTTTGTGTGCAACTCCTCCTTGACTATCAATTGAAATGAGCTGAAACTATACACAATTACTCTCTATGCTGTCTAGTTTTGCGTAAGACTTTTCAATTCAAAATGCTCCAGTTATTCTAGAGTTATCTTGGATAATCTGCCCTTGAGTTGATGAAAAACAAAATTTCTTGTAGGCTCATTTTCTCCTACATTATGGATGGGAATGAAAGGAAACTTGCCATAATGACTCTGTAGGTTGTTTTTTTGTGCTTAGGACTAAATATATTTTCATATTTAAATGTTATGGCACCAGTTGTCTCTCTGTCTGTTTGCAATATCTTTAGCTATCATTCAAGCTCTCGCTACTGACAAGCCAAGGTTACTGACAAGCTCCTTCGGGCGTATATGCGCCGCTCTGCGAAGCTCTTGTTACAGATAGTCAAAGAGCAAAAAGGCATATCTGTCTTGCTCTTAAGACTTTGCTGAAAACGTTCCATGGTATTGATCATAGGCAATTATCTTCTTTTTGACATCTGCCTATTTAATTAATGGGATGTCCGAGGGGTCAAAGAGACTCAGGTGAGCGATCTAGGACCATCTTCGTCCTCTTGTTGGTATGTAGCATCATCTAGTGGGCCCCTACAAAGTTTTTCATATCAAGACTCTTGGGTCATATTTGGGCTCCACCCTGGCGCATCTCTTTCAGCTCATCTGAGCAAAATGGGTGAAAATAGGAAAACCATCAGAAATTGTCTTCTCTGAAACCAGAAGGCAGACAGCTTTCATATTTAGAATATAGCAGCATCTTAAAGACCTCTTCCAAGTTTGTTCAGATCAAGACCCTGGGGTTACATTTAGGGTCCACCCGGTTGCATCCTTTTTTACATAGAATCAAAGAGCAAAGGGGCACATCTGTATTGCTCTTAGCTGAAAACGTTCCATGGTATTGATCATAGGCAATTATCTTCTTTTTGACATCTGCCTATTTAATTAATGGGATGTCCCAGGGGTCAAAGAGACTCAGGTGAGCGATCTAGGACCATCTTTGTCCTATTGTTGGTATGTAGCATCATCTAGTGGGCCCCTACAAAGTTTTTCATATCAAGACTCTTGGGTCATATTTAGGCTCCACCCTGGCGCATCTCTTTCAGCTCATCTGAGCACAATGGGTGAAAATAGGAAAACCTTCAAAAATCATTTTCGCTGAAAACGTTCCATTGTATTGATCTTAGGCAATTATCTTCTTTTTGATATCTGCCTATCTAATTACTGTGATGTCCCAGGGGTCAAAGAGACTCAGGTGAGCGATCTAGGACCATCTTCGTCCTCTTGTTATGAAATATTTGACATGAGATAATGTTCAGACACTCTTATTGCTCATTGCAGCCATTTCTTGATGGTGGGTGATTACCTTGACATCATAAATGTGACATCATTTAATCAATTCTGATGTCAAAATGGCGTAACTTCATGAAAATATTGTTAAGTGATCATTCAATCAGTATCCAAATTTTCAGAACTGCACATCTCATATAAAAAGAGCAGTAAAATAATATCTCAAATTTATCGATCACCCCTCTTGCATCTCATTTATGCGCGTCGTTTGATGACAAGGTCATCATTCCAAGTCAAGGTCATTTAATATAGCAATGGACACTGACTTCTGGACTGGTCAAGGTCATCTGTCAAGGTGAAAACTTAAAGAAAATCGCCTTCCGAGGGCATTCAAGTTTCATGAACACATCTTGTTTAAAGCTAATAATAAGATGAATGCTCATATTTGGCATGATGATAGATCTCATTGATACATATCTGTAGATACCAATCTCAAGGTTATCTGTCATGATCAAAAGTATGACAACAATGCTGTTTCAGTGTGTTTTGGTTATTTGTGAACACATCTTGTTTTATGTTTGTCTATATTTCAGTAACCCAGGAAGACACAATGTTTGATTTGAAGTTTATTCCTTTTGCGTTGGCGCTGTACAACAAAGAATCCAATGGAAAACAGCTATTATTCAGCAGATGTACTTCTATGGGAATGGGAAGAGTAAGCTTTAATTAATGTAGCTGATCTAGGAAAATAGGGTTCAGGGTTCGACACTAAGGGGAGTCTGCGAGTCCGAGACTCCTTGTTTACCAGTTGGACTTCTTTGATTTGCAAGTAAGGGGTTGAAAGGGAATATTTAGAAAAACAAATCAAATGCACAAAACATGTTGAAGAAAACATTTGCTTGCATCCTGTATTGTTTTGAGAAAAAACTCTTCTTTGGTAGAACATTGTGGAAAAAAAAGAAATTGCTTATAACAAGCAATTTCTTCTTTTTCACAATGTTCTCCCATTACAATAATTTGGACTCTTTACTTTGAGCGTGGACTCCTTGATTTCATGTGTTAGGAGTCCTATTGACTCCTAAACCTCAAGAGTTAGTGTCAACCCCTGGGGTTTCAAGACTAAGGGGTTTCGAAGACTCCATATTTAATGCAGAGAACTGTAATAAGCAATTTCTTCTTTTCACAATGTTTTCCCATAATGAAAATTTAGACTGATTACTTTGAACTTGGAATCCTTGATTTCATTAGTTTGGAATCAAATGGACTCTCTACTCAAAGAAGTTAGTCTCGATCCAGAAAAATGACAATTTAAAGAATTGCAGGGTTTATACACAAGCGATATTTGGCATATAGGCTCATAAGACAAACTTTAATGGCAATCTGCTCTTTTAGCTTAGCTTAGCAATTTTTGGGGAAAAAAATGTGGGTATTGTGAACTTATGATCACATTGCTGTTATTCCTATCAGATTTGGGGTTGATTATTCAAAAAAAGTGATTGACTAAATTAATTATTATTGATCATCCATTAACATAAACATATAGCATTGAAAAACATTCATTAATCAATTATAAATCATTAAGTGAGTCTGTGACAATACATGAAAAAAAAACACACAAAAACTATGGTAGAGTACAAATCACTTATAAAGACTTCAAGCATTTTAAATGTAACAAAACAAGAAAAGTAAAATGTTGAAAAAGATAAATTGCTCAAAGTCTAGGTCATAAGGATTAAAATTGAAAATGATAGAAAGAAATTGGTAACGCTTCTGTTAAAGAAAAATATATTGCAATTGAAAATTGAACTGTTTACAATATTTTGTATCCTAATGCTACTGAATGACATTTATTTACATTTTGGTATGTGGTCAAATTTTTACACACAGGATGTAATATTTTTTCAGAAAATAATCAGAAAAAGATAAAAACATATTTATTATTACTGGCATAAATGTTGTACAAACATCTCTTGTTTTCTCTTAAATTGAGTGAATTCAATCGAATTTCAATAAAAGGATCATTTCATGAACCTTAAAGATTGAATGCCAAAAGTGTTTTGATTTTATGAAAACATGGACACTAACTTCTTATTTTCATTAATTAAAAATGAATTAAGATGGTTTTCTTAATTGTTTTCTTTGATTGAAAAAACTTTTGAGTGTTATGGACATGACTACAATAAGAAACATGAAATTGACAAGTAGAATGCTTTTTGGAATGTTTTTGGAATTAAATTGAATGAGTGAGTCAATACTGCAGGATGCCGTCGTCATAGCGCAGTTGGTAGCACATTGGACAGTCAATCTAGAGGTCCTGGGTTTGATCCCTGACTGCAGCACTCATACTTTCTGACTTTGTCTCTCACCTTTTGGTTGGTAATCGTAGACCTATGTGAGATAGCAGCTGGAGGCTAAAAAAGGATGTGATGGTTGTATTGGTAAAGATTTACCAGGAATCCATTGTTAGGTGCTCCAGCCGCCACAACATAACTGAAAAATCATGAAAGTGGCGTTAAACTCCAATCAATCAATCGATCAATCAATCAATGATACTGCAGGATGAACAAAATTGGTGATATTTATTATCTCCTTTAATAAAATGTGCATACAAATTCTACAAATAGCTTCAAATTTCTTCAAGAACCAGTCAGACACTCATAATTTCAATTAGTTTTGTCAAATCTCCATTTTTAGCTCCAATGGCCTAAGGCCACTTGGGCTATTGTCATAGCGATGTGTCAGTCCTGCATGGCTTAAAGTTTGAACCTTTTTTCTTCAGTAAGTGTAAATTAAAATGTCATTTAGTTGAATTTAAATCACTTTTTATTGGTTAAAAAGTGTCTAATTTTTATTCTTAAAGGTGTCCCTTTAGTGACAAATGATTAATGTATCTGGACTGAGAGAGAAACTTAGTTGAAAATCAGATACCTCCCTTGCAATGTATTTCAAGGGAAGTAACCTCATAATCATATACTGAACTAAACCTTTCCTCACAATTTTTGTATGAGAGTTACCTCTCTTTAATAAAAAGAAGAGAAAAAAAAAAACATGTATGCTACTCACTTCTAACCATTTTCCATTCAGTGGATTCAGGCCTGTGGAGTGAATCAGGTTCTCATTGTCATAGATAAACTGGGCTGCTTTTGAAAAAATCTTGAAGTATTGTCATCACATAGGTGTTGTTCAGGTTGCTTTGTTGTTGGCGTGACAAACCTTAACTTTAATTTAGGTTATCAGGGCTTTTGCTAGCTTTTGAAATAAAAGTCATTTACCCCTTGACAATAAATTTCTGGGGGGTCAAACCTTTTTCTAAAGGGATAAAAAACTACAGATAGTGAAGCATGAGTAGAATTTGATAGGTTTGAGTGTGATTTTACTTTTTCTTGTAGTATTATAAAGTCACAAATAAAAAGTAGAAATCAAAATAGTATACAAGATACAACATTGAACATTTTAGTGATGAAACCCAGTTTTGACCTGTAGAATTTTTCTCATGGTGGTCAAAATGATCCCGTTGGTAGATATTTCTAAAGGTCAAAATAGGATATTTACAGAATTTTGAGGGTAAAATCCTGCCCTCTGTTCAGGATGAAAACGCTAGGGAAGCTTTTTCTAAATGAAACCTCGCTTTGCAAGTATGTGCACATGCAAAGAGGCGTACCATTTCAAAGCCCTTGCACAGCGTTTATAAATCCTGAACACCAAGTTTGTTAAAGGGTCGAACACCAGCCCACTTGGCATATGTGTTCTACAAATCCATAATTAGGCACCTGCAGGTGAGCTTGGCACCTATAGGCCGTTCTCTTGTTTACAGAGCTACAGATAGAGGAGGTATTTTGTTTTTCAAATTTAATATTTCATTATTTCATACTTTAATCCTATCTTGTTGGTGCTCATTTGAAACATCTTATTAAGATGATTTAAATGAGTACCCACAACATAAGAAGGTTTCCTTTAGAAATAAAGATTCTGGACTGGCTTTACCCCCACTTATCTGGAGCCCTGCTGTATCTATGAATGTTCATATGTTTTAGTAATAGCGCAATGTTTTCACATTAAATATGATCAAAGATTCATTAAAGAACTTTCCAAATTACATACTGCAATCAAAATACTCAAAAATGAGCAAATGCATGATATTTTATACAATTGTACTTTAAAGATAGACAATGTGCAGCCTAAAGAACTATGTTATGTATGATTTATATTTGCTGAAAGCCTTAAAGGGGCAACAACTAATTTATCAACAGAAGTAGTGTTTGGCAATTGGTTTCAAATCATAATTGATTATCAGTTTTTAGTCAAAAGAGCACAATCAACTAATGATTGATACTACAACAGTTTCTTAGTAATCAATACAATTCTCAATGAATGTACACTTTGGCATAATAAGGTATGTTTTAAAAATTCGTATCTTTTTTTTTATATATAGATAATGAAATCAATAGTATGTGCTGTATCCTTTAGCATATCTGAAATAGACTTGCACTCAACCATCTGACCACTGTTGGTTAAGTGTAAGTCCATTTTAAATTAATTGTATTTCTCAAGTGCAAAGATGTAACCAGAAAATAAAAAGTAACCCAGACTAAATAAGTGATATTAATCTTTCAAAACATTAAATGGCTGCAATTTACATAAAAAGCGATTACTCGGTAATGAGATTTCTTAATCAATTATCGCATGGGAAGCCCTAATCAACTTATTTATGATTATATCGATTAATCAGCCCATCACTTTGGAGCAGAAAGCAAATACACTGGTTAGACTGTGCTGCTGCACAAACGGCAAGTTGCCATTTGTGCAGCAGCACAGTCTAAAGAGATTTTGATTCACATGTATATTAACCCTTGTCATGCTGAATAAATTTTTGCTAAAATTTTTCATCAAAATCAAAGGGCAAAAAGCACTGAAAGTACCAACTGTAGGTCAATTATTATTTGTGAAACACTAAATCTATTGAAAATTCTGGTTTGAAAATGAGAAACAGGTGGTGTAGACTAACATCAGACTGCTCATATGTACAGGATGATGTTTTTCTACAGCTCCTGCCAAAGCAGGAATATTCTGGGTTCAGCATGACAAGGGTTAAATTGTTGGAAAGTTGCACACATTCTCAAATTGTTCTTATGCTTTTCAGTGGGCACTTATCAACCTGTTCATCGTTCCTTTGGTGATCTATAGAGCTAGATACGCCATTCAGGAACATCGACGACAGAAAAAACTGCACAAAGAGGAAGATGCGGAATGGGCCAGATTTATGACAGATTTCAATGTCTGGAAAGCCAATGGAAAAGAAATACCATATTATGATTAGGAACTTGAACAATTAGGTTATATTTTAAGCTTGTTTTGAAGTGATATAAAGACACAGAACTGACAAAAACAACCTCAAAAGTGAATTAAATAACTGAAAGAATATTAAAAGTTTATGACCATTAGCTTTTTTTTTTCATTTGAATCATAAGGTTTTTTAAGTCATGTTGATATCAGATGAAATAGAAAAAAAGTAAAACTGAAATTATTTTTGAAGTTTTCATTTTCTCACTGCAAAAAAACCCCTTGTCATATGTATATGTTTTATACGTATCATATAGTTAGAAAGATGGAACAAATATTGAAAGAGAAAACCATTGCTTAATCTAAATCATATCAGTTTTGGAAGAAGCATTTTACAGCAACAAAAAAGATAAATTTTCAATGAAATTTAATTTCTGTTTGAGCTCCAGATTTTATTGGAAATATTATTCACAAGCTCAATTTCTCTTTATACTTAAAATGAAAAATTATATTGTTGTTCTCCAAACAATGCTCCAGCTTATTAAAGTTGTAGTTATATAGTTTTGTTTGCTGTAAGAAGATTTGATTTGAATTTATGATGGCTACAAATTTCTGAACAAAAATTTTGTTGTCGATGCTCATTAATAAAGACTAGCCCTCAGTTGTAGAAAAGATGGACATTGGTTGATAACAACCAGGGGCCAGTTTTACTTAACTTCACACGAAAAAATTAATTGTAAGTCAAAATCACAAATCCTACCTGGTTAGATTCTGCCTTGCCAAATCTCATTGGAATGGTCTTTAGAGGATGATTTCAATGGGATAATGCATTGTAGAAATCCATATTTAATTACTACTCTAGAAGCAACTTTAATTTTTGACCTAGGCAAAA
The DNA here is from genome assembly GCA_948146395.1 of Fragum whitleyi. NCBI lineage: Eukaryota > Metazoa > Mollusca > Bivalvia > Cardiida > Cardiidae > Fragum > Fragum whitleyi. The sequence goes on from OX411555.1 coordinate 34,337,621, forward strand.
ATTATAGTAACAGGCCCCAGAACTATTTTTCAACTAATCTTGTTTGTTCCAATCCAAAACAACAATCCTGCTTGGCTGAAATTTACTTCTTGTTGAAATTTAACCAATTGTTATCTTTTTTTAAAACCAGTTCCTAGTTTGTCATGGACACCACATTGTGGGTGCCTTTAAGAAAATTTGGATGGATACCCAGTACATGGATGTTAACACCAATTACAATAATATTTCAATTATTTTGTGACTACAGATACAGATACCTGTTACTCCTCTTTCAAGTACAGCCAAAGCTCTTCATCCAAGCCATCAGCTACTCATCCTATGTTAGTTTAGACTAACATAGGTGTTGTGGTTGTTTCTGCTGTTATCATGGTTGTGGTTGGTGTGTAAAAACTTTGGACAATTGGTGATAACTGTGGTATCATTATTGAAAGCATTCACTGGAAACTACGTACACATGTTCACTATCATTAGAGCAATGTATATCCTCAAGGATGAAAACTCTAGATGGATTTTGTGCAAATTATGCCCCTTTTTCTACCTTGAATTTTTGTGCATAATCCAGCACCTGCAGCAGAGAGTAGGTGTCCTTTAGCTGTGCACTCGTATAATTGATATGTTGATGGGAGTGACTTGTCACAATGACTTGTCATTTATCATGCAATGAAGCCTGTATTGACCTGAGATCACCTGCCTGATAACATAACACAATATCAGTCAGTCTATCTTTAGAAACAATTTGCATACACATGCAATGAATTTCTTTGATGGTTAAGGGTTTAGTATAACATAGCGCTGCAAAATGATTGCATGATAAATAGAATAATATGTGAGTGTCTAAAAATATCAATGTTATCTGGTCTCGGCTGTGAGAAATTATCATGACTTGGCAGAGCCTCGTCATGATAAATTCTCCCAATCTCGACCAAACAACATTGTTATTTTTAGACACTAACATATTATTCTCTATTTATATGGTGAATGTTGTCTCAACAAGTGATGGAACAAATAACCCAAGGATTTGGAGCCAAATGTGTTTTCCACAGCATAAAGCCTGGCTTAGAAAATCTGCAAAATGCGAGAGTTTTGTCTCTGTGAAGTCTAAACAGAGTTAGAACTGTGTGACTTACATGATTGCCACTTTTCTTGTGATATATCACATAATTGATAGCTCAGCACAAAACAGTTGTTACTGTCAACAGTTAATCTCATAATGAAATTTAAAATCATTCCTTCAAAACCCTTTAAAATCACTGACTCAATGCGAAAACACTCACTCAGATCACTCAAAAATGCTCTGGAATCATTAAAAAATGCTTCAAAATTGTTCAAAATGACAAGCATGTCAATTAAATTGATCAAACAATTGCATTATTTATTTTTCATTGGCTTTTGTTGATTCCCAATCATCTGACTTGTCCATGACAACACAAACTAAGATACAGATTTTTCTTTAATGCTTTTCGGTGGTTTATCGAGAAATAACAGCAGATTATCATTTGATAATCTCACCACAAAAGCAGCGAAGTTATCAAAAACCAATACCCTGCTTTTGTGCATTTTATCCTATCTGACTTCATCTATGCGGGGCAAAATAAGTGACGTCACAATGAACTTTGCATAGCAATTACATTAAAAATTACGTGCTTTACGAAAAATGTCCTAGAAATTTAACATTTGTCTCATTTATGCAATAAAGAAATAGAATAATCTTTTGTTTTTCGAGTAAGATCGATTAATATTTCATTTCATGAGCAACAAAAGCTATTTTCTCACTTTGTTGTTCACTCAGTGAATATAAATTGATCTTACACTGAAACAAACGATTATCCTCTATATATTTATCAAAGGGAGGTAAAAATTATTACTTGGACAAATTTATCAATTATGCTTTCTCTCTCATGAAAATCACTCAAAGCTTGCTCCACACACTCATTCAATTTCAATCAAAAATAATTCCAAAATCATTGAACACAATGTTCTTAACTACTAAGCATATAAGCAGTTACAACTGCTTCAAGGTGTGCCATCAACAATTGTTATTAGAATTGTCATGCACAGATTCATGTTGGCATCACTGAGACACCGTCATTGATAATTTCAACCAAAGACCTGGTGTATTTTCATTTCAAATGATTTATTTTACTGTCACATCAATGTTGTGACAGAAATAATGATGAACAAAATTAGCGATATTGATTACCTCCCTTTAATAAAATATGCAGACAAATTTTATAGATAGCTTCCTGTTTCCTATTAGACGGTTACAATTTAAATTGTCAGTGAAATCGCAATTTTCCTCTTTCAAAATTTATTTTGAATGACGTTGATTCTACATTTTCAATGGGCTTGAGCGTTTTTGAATGATTTGAGTGTCTTGAATGAATGAATGGAACGTTGAATGAGCGATTTAGTACGGTTTCGATTGAGGTGAATGTAAATTTTACGATGTAACTAACTGTCATATATCGATATCTTCTTTCGTTCGTACGGCTGTTTCTTCTTAACACACTTTATCCTTCAAATATGGGCGGATTCTCATGAAACTTTCACATAACATTCCTAGTCATGGGAACAAGCGCAAGTCGTTACAATTTATGATACACATACTTTGCTTTCGTAGACCTATGCAGGATAGCAGCTTGAGACTAGGAAAGGATGTAATGGTAGTACTGGTGTGAGAAATACCAGGGACCCGTTGCTAGGTGCTCCAGTCGAGGCGATGTAACTGAAAGATTGATGAAAGCGGCGTAAAACTCAATTCAAACAAACAAACAAACACGTACTCTGCTGCTTGAATGAAAAGGGAGTCCGTGTTGAAAATATTCCTTCGGTGGGGTATATTGTCACTCTGGCATTCTTGATTGAAAAAAAAATCGTAAATGACATTCAATTTCTGTAAAATTCAACTTGGTTTCCTACCTTGTTAACCAAAATAGAACCCGAATCTTGGGCTAACAATACACACTGGCTAACTGCTTTACTTGGGACGTAGAAAAGTGTAGGTACGGGGATCTAGGCCCGAGATGATAAAACTTTTCTCATCCTCGACAGAAATTTATCAAACTAAGAATTTAAATAATAACACAAAAGATATTAATAAGTGGCTATAATTAACAACTTATTAATATTATCCTCTATTTTCATACATTTCTGATAGGATCACAACAGAATAATAGCTTTAATCCGAGGGTATTTGAGAAAAGTCTCGGTTAAGCATAAGAAATGTTTTATATTCTCGAGCCGTGAGCTTATCGATTGTTTTTGACTCACTGAATATAGAAATTTGAAAAAGTAACGATCTTTAACAAAAGAGTCATTGAGAGAACTCAAAAAAACAAAGAGCAGCCACTTCAAACTGAAGGCGATTTGGGCTGTTGTCAAGGTGCTGTCATTGTAATAATGGTGATGGTATATTACTAGTAAAATTTCTTGACAAAATTTTGCCAATTAAACAGTTACTTACATCATTAAATTGACATTCTCCTCGATAAAAGAACATAAAGCGCTAGTTTAGCCCTCCATTCATTCGTTCACTCGCTCAAACCATTCAAGAATGTTCTAAAATCATTCAGAAACACTTCGAAATCGTCCAAAATGACGGCGATTTTACTCAAATCAAATGATTCTACGATTTTATCGGCTGATGTAGATCTTTAGGCGTTTGTTTGCAACGTGAAGATACAAAAACAGAAAAGTACATAAATTTTATGAAAGGGAGGGGAGGGCGGGAATTAAATATCGCTAATTTCGCAAAATTTGACAAAAAGTAGTAAATTTAGTATATATTACCTTACGTTTATTTCATGAAAAACTCGACACTCTACTCATTCCATTTCTTTCACAAATTATTATAAATTCACCTTGTAAATTTCCCGATGTTATAAACTGTATGTAGTAAAAAAAGGCATTGATCAAATAGGCGGTTGGTTATTCAGCGGCTGACCTTTGGCTTTGCTTTCGCAAATCCACATGGTATAATGTCTTGAAGCAGGTCTCAATTTTATTGTCTTTTGTATTTTCCGCCACGACTTTTATCCTCAAAACCATTTTTAGCTCGGCTTGTTTTGGAGAAAACTCGAGGTATTGTGATCACCTTGGCGTTGTTTGCGTTGGCGTTGTGATAAACTTAAATCCTAGCCACACATGAATCTGTTGTTATAAACTATACCTTCATGGAACTTGGCATTGTTTGTTCACTTTCACAAGAGCTATCCATACAATCAATGGGGATAAGTCTGAAAAGATTTTTGTAAGTGTTATGCCCCTTTTTCGACTGAAATGTTTGTATCATCCAGCACCTGCAGTCGAGCGGTGCACCAGTAGGCGGTACTATTGTCTTCATATACGTCCAATTTAGTTTACATCCTATTACGGGTCCTCATGAATATGCGCATTCTTCACAGTCCTGAATTGAGACTGCTCGTCGCTCATACAGTAAATACCGGTAACTTTGTAAAACTGACACTCATCTCTATCAAAAATATTCAAAATCACTCACTCAGCGCTCCAATCATCCATTCAATAAACTTACTCCAACCATTCAAACACGCCCGAAATCACAAAAAGGAAACATGTAATAACAGCATTCGAAATAGAAAATATATATTAGAAAAATCCACGATTTCACTGAAAAAATTTTTTTTGCAAGAGCCTGATGGTTTTGTGAAGGTATAGAAGGCTATTTAAAGAAAATGTGTGTATACTTTATTAATGGGGTGGGGAGGGGTTATAACTTTCATTAAAAATTCACCCATCACTTGAATTCCGAAATCATTCGAAAATCATTTACTTTGTTAATTTTACGATGATCCTTACTGTATCGTAAACTATAGTTCATCAAGAAATCAAAAAAGGAATGTAGTTTGACCAAATTTAATTTGTCGTCTGTAACTTCGCTCAAAGAGTACGAGTCGGAACATTTTATCGTTTGTTATTACGATGTTTGATATCTGATACGGTTCGCCTCATTCTGAACATTGCTTGAACTTTTCCGTTAACTGGATATTACATCTGACGCAAGTGTATTAATTTTGTGTCATTTTTAGCTTCTTTGGTCGAAGGCCACTGGGGCTATTCTCATAGCGTTGTGTCCGTCGTGCGTCCGTGCGTCCATGTGTCCGGTCGTTAACCTTTTCTTTAAACATCTTCCCATCAGTAACTACTGGATGACTTTCAACCAAACTTCACATGAATGATCCTTGGGTGACCCTTTTTCAAAGTTGTTTAAGAAATTTTGATCCAATGAAAAACGTGGATTTAATGGGCGTGGCTTACATTGTATTTCCAAATATGGTAAAAAGTGGGTTTTCTCAGATTCTAATCGTTGGATACAAATTAAATTAACATGAATGATCCTTGGGTGAGCCATTATCAGTCTACAAAAAATAATTGTGATCGGATGAAGAATATGTATTTAATGGACAAAGGCGATTTCTCTATATGTCATGATATATTGGAAACTTTGAAAATCATTTTCTCAGAATGTAACTGACGGGTATCAACCAAATTTCACTTGAATGATCCTAGAGTGACCCTTTATCACTCCACAAAAACTATTGTGATCGGATGAAAAATATGTATTTTATGGACGGAGGTCATTTCTCCAAATGTTATATAGATGAAACTTTGAAAATCATTTTCTCAGAATTGATGGATATCAATCAAATTTCACTGGAATCATCCTTGAGTGACCCTTTATCAGTCTACCAAAAATTATTATGATCGGATGAAAAACATGCATTTTATGGCCAGAGGTCATTTCTTAATAAGTTATTTATTGGAAACTTTAAAAAATCATTTCCCGAGAATGTAACTGATGGATATCAATCAAACTTAATTGGTTTGATCCGTGGGTGACCCATCATCATGCAGCCAAAAACTATTGTGATTGGATGAAAAATATGCGTTTTATTGGTAGAGGTCATTTCTCTTTATTTGATATAGTGGAAACTTTGAAAATTATTTTCAACATCAGTACAACCCTCAATATCTTAAAATATAGTCAAAACTTTGATTTGCTATCACAAGAATTTCAGGCCTGTGGAGCGACTCAAGCCATTCAAGGCTTTCTCGTTTTGGTAATTCGGCTTCTGGTAGTACTTCGGTCAATACGCTTCAAAGAAAAGCAAAATTTCGTAATGCTTTCCAATAGTCTAAGGAGATATATTGGACATATCATAATTCGATAACAAAACGTACTGAAACACATTCTTTTATAAAATGATGATCTGCCCAGTTTTAGTTCAGATTTACTTGATTTTGTATTTCTCAACGTCATTTTACGTTTTTAAACAATTTCTGAGTGTTTTTGAGTGATCGAAGCGGGTATTTGCAATGAATAAATGAAGTGCTGAGTAAGTGATTTAGAGTTCTTTTGGTTACGATTTGGCATTTTTTCAACTACGGAGCTTTTGGTATATTCAACTGCGATTTTTTTTTCGAGAATTTCTCCTGCGAAGCTTTATGGAGTATTTCTACTGGGTAACTTTAAGTGCATTTCTACTACGAAACTCTTTTTCTGATGCGAATCTTTTTATGTTCTTTTACGGCGAAGCGTTTGGTATATTTTTACTGCAAAGTGTTTTGGCGTATTTCTACTGCGAAGGTGTTTGATGATTTTTTCGAAGCTTTTTGTTCTCTTTATTCTGCAAAATTTCTTTGGTGTATTCCTACTGCGATGTTTTTGATGTACTTGGAGAAAGTATATTCAATATTATTGGCGACCACTGGAAAATGATACAACACAACTAAATTTTCCATTTTCATTTTGTATTTGTAAGAGTATAAATACCTTTTTAACATTGATAAAGATACCAAATAACAAGTCAATCACGAAATTATTTTTTTTTTACATCTTCAAGAGTCAAGGGATATCGAATCTATAGCTTCTTCTCAATAACTGGTCTAATATAAACAACCAATTTTGAAATAGATTAATAAATTGATGATTGGAATAAATGACTGACTGATCTTCTTTTACATTGTATTCGCGATCCACCAAGCAAAAATTCACGCGAAAAAAAAATACTTCACTGTTTTGGTTAACAAATTTTCGTGGGTGTGTAGCAAACGTTGCATCGTAATTTCAACGTTAAGGTCTCCCACAAATGAATATAGTTTCTTGCTGTTTGTTTTTAGATCAACTTAGCACAAAGAGCTCAAGGTGAGCTATTGTGATCACTCAACGTCCGTCGTCCGTCCATCGTCCGTCCGTCCATCTGCCCGTCCGTCAACAATTTCTTTAAACATCTCCTCCTTAACCACTAGGCCAATCAAGCTGAAACTTGGCAGGGATGTTCCTTGGGTGAAGCTCTTCAAAAGGTGTTTAAAGAATTTAATTCTATAAATAACTCTGGTTTCCATGGTAACAGAAAGGCTGAAAATCCCGAAAATCTTATAAAAAATCTTCTCCTCCTAAACCACTAGGCCAATCAAGCTGAAACTTGGCAGACATGTTCCTTGGGTGAAGCTCTTCAAAAGTTGTTTTAAAATCTTTATTTCATTAAAAACTCTGGTTTCCATGGTAACGGAAATGTAGTAAAATGGTTGAAAATGGCCGAAAATCTTAGAAAAAATTCTTCTCCTCCTAAGCCACTGGGCCAATTAAGCTGAAACTTGGCAGAGATGTTCCTTGGGTGAAGCTCTTTCAAATTTGTTAAAAGAATTCAATTTCATTAAAAACTCTGGTTTCCATAGTATCGGAAAGGTTGAAAAATTTCTGAAAATGGCCGAAAATTTTTAGAAAAATTTCTCTTCCTCCTTAACCACTAGGCCAATCAAGCTGAAGTTTTACAGGGATGTTTCTTGGGTGAAGTTCTTCAAATGTTGTTGAAAGGGTCTAATTTCATCAAAAACTCTGGTTTGCATGGTAACAAAAAGGCTGAAAAATGGATGAAAATGGCCGAAAATCTAAGAAAAACCTCTTTTCTTCCTAAACCACTGGGCTATTTGAGCTGAAACTTGGTAGGGATGTTCTTTGGGTGAAGCTTTACCAAAATTTTAAAAATAATTCTATTCAATCAAAATCTCTGGTTTCCATGGTACAGTTAACAACATCGTGAAATTGACAAGGTGAATGATTTTGGAATGAGTTAGGAATGAAATTGAATGAGTGTGTGGAGCGAGTTTTGAGTGATATTAAAGGGAGGTAATCCAATATTCCTAATTTTGTTAAGCGAGAACAAAATTAGGGATGTTAATTACATCCCTTTAACAAAATAAATGCACTCCTCTGTTTGTGCATCCTTGTGGACCAATCAGGCGCTTGAGAGTCCACATCAGCTAATAAAATCGTAGAATAAATAGATCGATTTGAATTCATTGCTGAAAGTCTTGAACGATTTTTAAATGCTTTTTAATGATTTCGGAGCCTTTCTTGATTGATTTTAGTGAGTGTTTGGAATGAATGAACGGAGCGCTGAGCGAATGATTAAGAATGATTTTGATCGGAATGATTGTCAATTTCACAATGTTTTTAACTGTATTGGAAATGTCAAAATATTGCCCAAAATATCAAAGAAGGTTAATCTTTGCCTTAACTATTGGGCATATCTTAAACTTTGCAGGGAGATTCTTAAGGTTTAGGTCTAAACTTGTTAAAAAAAATCAATTCCATCAATAGCTTTGTTTGCAATTAAAAAGATAATCAAATTGCAGTAGGAGGAAATTAAAGTCTGTTTCTTATAGATCCACCCTAAATGTACATCAGACAATCTCTGGTATTTATAACATTGTTGACAAGTTAGGAGTTGACTTACTCAGGTGAGCGATATAGGACCATCATGGTCCTTTTTTATGAAGAAGATATAAGCCGAAGATTACAATATAAAGATTTATATCGGAAATTTATTTAAGACCATTCAGATTCAAAACGAATATATTTTATTCTTGTTTGTATTTATTTTCATGTCCACAATCATATATGAGCCCGTGCGTGGCATTTCCAACAATTAGACATGTGCCTAAGGGCAAACATTGTGTAGCCTAGAAAGCCACATACTGTAAATAGAGTTACCTGATGGTTTACATATACTTTAAGACCTTATCTATCTACTAAACGCATAGTGAAGACTCTGGTCAGACTGTGCGGATGCACAGGCTGGTCAGAGTCTTTGCTTTGCAGTTATTTGAAATTGTTGGAAATCCCACGCACAGTCTCATATGTCTTTGACAAAGAACGATTTTGTATCCTAACCAGTCCCTCATGACCGAGGTCAAGGGTAAGAGCCAGGTGCCTGTTTCATCAAAACATTTAAGACGCATTTTTGTCTTACCTATGACTTACTACATATTTGGTTCAAAATTCGTGTATCACCAATCTATCAATACCCATGTTAAGTGGTTGTTGATGTTACTGGATCGAAAGTCATCAGTAAGACAAAAATATGTCCTAAATGTTTTGATGAAACTGGCCCCAGCGATCTATTAATTAAAGATATTTGAAAACTCGTGCTTGTAATACATTTAGAGACACGAAAATCCTGTATCTTTTGAAAAGGCATATTACAATATGCTACAATAGTGACTTTTTTTCATTTCACGTCTCATGTATACTTAGGCAATTTTTTTCGGACAAATACAATTTAACAAATTTACATTATAACACGATGGCGTAAAACGCATTCATGAAATAAGAAATTACATATGTGTAGAACTTTATTCGCAATAAAATGCATATGTTATGTGTAAACTGTGTACACAGAAAGCTTTGCCCATCTATTTTACTCAACGTCATCTTTAGCGGGAACGTTGATGCTTTTGGCGTGCTATACGTGCTATATGACGCGCTTCGCTTTTCGTGAAATACTCCCAAAGTCAATATCATTACATGTTCATCAATTTTACAGACAGAAAATGTAAAAGAACTATTTTACATACAGAAAAGGGTATTAAAACAAATACAAAAGTTATGATCGTGTTATATAATTTTATTTTCGCGTTGATGTCTCCATGAATAAAGTCTGATGGGAAAGGAGTTATATGCAAAGCTAAATCCTCGTGCTCCGTCCTCGGATTTTACAATTTGCATATAACTCCCCTCCATCAGATTTTTATTCTTGAACACATCAACGCGAAAATGAAATAATTCTATAATTTAACAATAAACGTGACAAATAAAGTAGATGGGAACTGGAAAATAAATGTGATCCGTCACGCGAAAATGGATCATATTAGAAATTCGTAAAGTATCGACCCTAGTCAGAATGCGCGAGCTGTGCAGACTAGTCTAGAATGACCAATCTACCTGTGTGTGTATTTCCGTTCATTTGTCGTCGCTACCGTAGCACATGCCCATATGAGCGACGCCCCCAGAAGACGGTTAGTTGTTACTGGGGATAGTGCAAGGATACATGACGAAACTACTGCTGAGATCCGCCATGGCTCTTTAACGTGCTCGGTGTATAGCACCGTCTCACGGGGCCTCGGTTTAACGTCTCATCCGAAAGACAATTAGTTTTGTTAGTGTACCAGCCCGGGAATCGAACCAACGCGGTCGAACTTCAATGGTTTTGAAGTCCGGTGCTCTACCAACTGAGCTAATCGGGCTGGTAACCAATCTACCTTTGTATGGAAGACTTTTTTAAATGCGACCTCTGGTTGACCTTTACTGGAACCAATCCCTATTCAAGAAAGATATTTTACGGAGATCAAAGACGGTCCCCTTTTTCGTGACAGGTCACAATTACTTGAAAACGAAATAAGACTAAGCTCAGGTGGAGAAAATATACAGAGTTCGAAAAGTTTCGAACACAGTTCACATATTTTGATGTATATAAACCGCGGAGTCTGATTAATATCGATGCTTTTGACATGAAACTATTAACGATAAAATATTATGAAATAGTCAAAGAATGTGTTTTTGTTTTTTTCCTTAAATGAGAAAAACTTGCTTTCGCTCTATCGCTGGAATATATCGATGGGCAGGAATACACAATTAGTTTTATAAAACTTGTTATAATATGACCGACGTCGCCGGAGTGAAATAACCCCGTTGAATATTTTCGATATTAAACGGGAGTTATATAACTTGAAAATGAGTTAAGAACTTTTAGCAACGTCATATTTCGTAGTGAAAATGACGGCATAATGTTTTGGTGACGTCAATTTGCAAACGGCGTTATATGTTTCGCGGAATAACTTGAAGTCTGTAATTCCCTCGATTTTTTGCAAAAATTCAGGTCTTATTACAAATAGAATATCAAATTTGTGCTCATAAAAAACCGAATTTATTAAACTCGTCATCTAAAACAGATAAAAACTCGGCGCAGCCTAGTTTTTTTCTGTTTTTAGATGACTCGTTTAATAAATTCGGTATTCAATGACCACTCATTCAATATCCTCTATGTATAGACAAATGATGGTGAGTTAATGTGGAGGAAGTGTTCGTCATTCATTTACCACGGAACCATACTTGGCTTTCAACCCACAAATAACATATTTGGTGCACAACGTTTCTCTCAGCTTTTCTGTTAGTTCATGATTTTTCTGCCGCGAGAAATACTTCTTAATCAGTTCTTCCAATAATTGTTTCAATGCAGGAATGTCATTATGATCAGTTTGATCTAAATCAGTATTATAATCATCTGTTGGAAAATACTCTGATTTCGATTCCTTCTCTTGCGTTTCAAATGGCTTTGGAAGAATTTTTTCACGGATATCAAAATATTTTTGTTCGACATAATTCTGCAGGCTAGATCTTTTGCTCGTCGTTGAAGTACAGAAATGTTCAGAACAGTACATTTTACTGATAAGCCAATCACCACGTTTAGAACGACATCCACCTCGATTACACAAAACCCGCTTTGATTCACATTTTAAAAGATCACAAACGTGATTGGACAATTGCGTGGTCACATGTCTTTCACGTTTACCTCGTTTTCGACCACATCCGCGTCGGTTACAAAACAGATTCCTTTTGTTTAAGGTTTGACCAGAATTTTTACCAGTCAATAAATCTACGTTATCAGTGCGGTAATTTTCTTCAGTAAAAATGGCCTCGCCTAGCCTTACGCGTTGGATTGGTTGCCGTTTTTGCTGGTATGCCAAGTCAATGTCTTGGAGACCTTGTAGGTCATTAAAAAGACGAGCACCAAATCCGCCTACGTCAATCTGCAAAACATAACAAACAATTAGAATGTATTTTCTTTGGCATTAAATCATCTTTACATTTATTACTTTTGTTTTCCCCTTTGAAAAGGAAAATAAAACGGTCAAATCAAAGACGTCGTCTAAGTGTTTTAATATCTAATGATAAATTTAAAGCGTAGACATTATACGTTATAAAAATGTAAGACTATTTCAATTTTGCTTCAATGAGGTTTTAACTTTGAATGACATTTTCTATCAATTTTGAAAATGAAAACACAAACAGTCAAAGTTAAGACGTTGCAAATGTCACGCCCATGAACCATGTTGATATCAAAATATGACCTTTTAAAGATCAGTATCAGATTTGAAATTGACTTAAAAATGCTGATGAAAGTCAATCATAAGAAAATAGTCAAACAGGAAAGCATGTACATCAATAAAACGCGGAATATTTCTCGCTTTCTCATATCATGTCTTGCTCAAATATAACATCAAGTTCTGTAGGATGAGAGACCCTCTTCAAAAATCACCAAGATAAAGACTAAGAAAGCGTTAATCATGGATTCGAAATTATTTAAACATTTTAGAAGAGAAGACATCTATAAAAAAGATATTTCTTTGAAAGAGGCATTGAAAAGTAAAATGCAAGTTTAAGAAAATAAAAAGTATTTGCCTTTCACATCTATAAGTACTTTATCGGACTGCAGGTATACCCAGGTGTCAGCGCATAGCATGTGAAAGTGTTTATATAAATATATAGTTAAAAACATCGTGAAATTGACACCAAATGCGATCAAAACAAATCAATATCACTCTTTCAACGCTCCATTCATTCATTCCAAACACTCACTCTTAATGATCAAAAACGCTCCGAATTTATTAAAAAAAATCTAAATCGTTCAAATCGATCAACATTTAAATCTAATCGATCAAACTAATCTACGATTTTATTGGTTGATGTGGATTTTAAAGTGTCTGATTGGTCTACGAAGACTAACCAAATAGAAAAGAACGTATATTTTATTAAAGGGGATATTACGTATGGCTAATTTTGTTCATCTTGAACAAAATTAGCGATACTGGATTACCTCCCTTATATTTCACTCGAAACTCCCTCCACACACTCATTCAATTTCACTCCATTATCATTCCAAATTCATTCATCTTGTCAATTTCACGATGATATTAACTGTATAGCCACTAACAATAGTTTTACGGTGACCCCTCGAAACGACCTTGAAAAGTTTCGTAGTCGATATTCGAACTCAAGCCTCAGAGTCGAAACTGTATATCTCACGATTTTATTACTTGGACCTGTTTTTTGTCCGATGTTCGTACTTAATAGTGATCGGCACTTTTACTCACTTCTATAAAATCAAATATAGAAATGGCACATCAGAGAACGAAGAAAGAGTCGAAAATGTTAAGATGAAAAATATGCTTACCAATATGGCTTTTAAAATATAATTACCATCAATAAGTCTTTGATCCAACGTTGAGTACTGTACGCGAAGAAATGCCTTCGACGATCCGAAAAACTTCTCAAACATATGAAGGACAAGCACGCTGATCTTGAAATATGTATATCAGACGGGCTAGTAGAATAAGTCAACATCATCAATCTTTTAACGAAAGTACAAGAAACTGGGACAATCCAAATTCTTTTTTTTTTCAAATTCAAAGTGTGGAATTCGAAAAAAAAAAACAAAAAAAAAACCCTGCTTATTAAACGAGTTTTACAATCTATCATTGCAAATGTCTTCATATTACTGAACTAGTTGTTACAAAGCTGTTCTCTGACGTTTCTTCTCCTTACGGTAGTGAACCCGTAATAGTTTCGCAACATATTGGAGCACATAATCTTTCACAATGTTAACCGAGGTTTCCTAATGAAAGATTATTAGGAAACCTCGGTTAACATTGTTAAAGTTTATTACTTCCGAAACGTTACGGAACTATTACGATTCCACTACCTTAAACAAATCTAGTAGCACCGGTATATGCAAAGTTGTTCACCATTTACCCTTGATTGCTGATTAAAAATCTTCATTATCAACTGTGAACTCGACGGTAGTACCAATCGATATGAAAATTTAGACACATTTGCATTCAAAGTGCTGAAAAAACTTGGTGTACTATAAGTACCCCTAATTTTAATATGTAATACAATCAAATTATCTGGAACTTTACAATAATACAATAAAAGCCATTTTCTTACACCCTAAAGTGATATAAGCTCGTAAAGCATTTATCTTATAACCAAATATCGTTATGATTTCGTCAAAGCTTCAATCACTAAAAAATTATCCAGTTTTCGCATGACTACATCGATCTCTATTATTAATAGTGCCATTAATGTCACAATTTGCATTTTGAAATGTCATTCGTCTTATTCTAGACTTTAAAGTCATTGAGTATTAGGAAGTCTTTTTTCCCTTTTCATGGGTACACGTAATTTTACCGTTTGGGCAAGAATAAGTGCGAAGGAATGGCGATTTGAAACTCTGTTTTCCAAAAATGCGTAATTTTTCAGGGTTTGCTCTTAACATTTTGAAGGCCCTAAGAGGAATACCTGGAGACAGTATAAAGGGATTTCTGGTGTTTCTTGTTTTCCAATCTTCTTGTGGGCTTTGAGATAAATGTAAATTCATTTTCCTTGGAATCCGTTTTGAAAACCCTGACCGTGATTGTTCCCCGAACCCTTCCGGTGGTATGATATTGACGTCGTCAGGGTTCGTCCATACTCTTTTGGAATACGTTGGTGTAACTAATAGGTTGTCAAGAAGATCCAAGTCCTGCTGGTCAATCGGTGTCAAATCATTGGAAAATATGTAGCTATCTGGAATTCTAACTGGTGGAATCGTAATTTCATTTGGAGATAACCAGTATTGGGGTTTTGTTTGAGTCGTAGAAACTTGAACTGCTAGATCAGGCCTCTTGATTTTTCTTCTCTCATCGACAGAGAGCACCCATTGTAGCTGTCTTGAAAAGTGTTGGCTTTTATCTTTTGGCTTAGTCAAGTATTTGGATTCAAATTCTTGAAACTCATCATGGTTTCGCTTTGCTCTTATTAGAGATCTAAATGCGTCTTTTTCAAACCACCGTCTTTTTGATTTCGCGATGTTGTCTGGAATCAACATGAGCATTGGCAAATTCTGGTCTCCATCGAAAGGGTTTGTTTCGTATGTATTGTCGTCATCTTCTGGGGTTATACGATCGATCTAGAACAAATATATGCATCAGAAAAAAATAACGTCTTTTAATAAGCTTTAACGAATCATTTTTAGAATGTTGCAGTACTCTGACACCAAGTAGCCATAAAAACTGTGAAGGCTTGTGGAAGAACCGAAATTTTGGTTTGTTTTGATTTAACGAAATTTTATTTCTGAAAGGTCATAGATATTTGTTCTTAATATGAAAGCTTAATTCAAGATTCTTACTAATTTTAAATGGTTACTTTTTAAATTGAAATGCACTTTTGATGAAAACTTATTTGTTTTTTTAACTAAGATTCGAATTAGGAGGTCAGTGAAATCTCTGTACCATGGTAAATTTAGTACATGCTTATGTTCCATTTACTAACTTGTAATTCTAAAAACAATATGTACGTTTTCTAGCAATTTATAAGCTTATGTCAAGTATTTGGCCGGACTGAGACGGAAAAAAGTATCGTGTATCATCAAAGACAAAAAATTGCACCAATACAAGTGTTGAAACATTTAGATGGAATGTGAATAACAAGAGGACCCTGAGGGCCCTAAATCGCTCACCTGATATTTCAAGTAAATTATCATTAAGACTCCATTTCCTATGATATGGCATGAACCTTCCCATTTTCAACAGAGTTCATTCTTGTGACCTGGCAAACATTTTGATCAAGTTTCATGAAGAACGGACTATATTTGAGGCTTTTGGAGCTCTTACAAGAAAATTGTTATTAAGGCCCCTTTTCCCGTGATATGGCATGTATACTTCCTACTTTCAAACGATTTCATCCTCATGACTTAACAAACATTCTGACAAAGTTTCATGATGATTGGACCATATTTGTGGCTTCTAGAGAGTAAACAAATAAATTGTCATTAAGGTGCCTTTTCCTGTGATATGACACCGATCCTTCCCATTTTCAATAGACTTCATCCTCATGACCTAACAAATATTCTGACCAAGTTATATGAAGATTGGACCATATTTGTGGCTTCTAGAGTGAAAACAAGAAATTTGTCATTAAGGCCCCTTTTCCTGTGATATGGCATGGATCCTTTCCATTTGAGCAATTTCCATAAGGGACCACCCATGGAATATTTCTGCCAAGTTTGGTTGATTTTGACCCATAAGTTTAGGAGGAGATGTCGTTTAAAGATATTGTTGACAAAATTGTCATTATGGCGCCTTTTTCTGTGAAATGGCATGGATCCTTCCCATTTTCAAAAGACTTCATCCTCATGACCTAACAAACATTCTGACCAAGTTTCATGAAGATTGGACCATATTTGTGGCTTCTAGAGTGAAAACAAGAAATTTGTCATTAAGGCCCCTTTTCCCGTGACATGGCACAGATCCTTTCCATTTGAGCAAATTTCATAAGGGACCACCCAAGGAATATTTCTGCCAAGTTTGGTTGATTTTGACCCATAAGTTTAGGAGGAGATGTCGTTTAAAGATATTGTTGACAAAATTGTCATTAAGGCGCCTTTTTCTGTGAAATGACACGGATCCTTCCCATTTTCAATAGACTTTATCCTCATGACCTAAAAAACATTCTGACCAAGTTTCATGAAGATTGGACCATATTTGTGGCTTCTAGAGTGAAAACAAGAAATTTGTCATTAAGGCCCCATTTCCCGTGATATGGCACGGATCCTTTCCATTTGAGCAATTTTCATAAGGGACCACCCATGGAATATTTCTGCCAAATTTGGTTGATTTTGACCCATACGTTTAGGAGGAGATGTCGTTTAAAGATATTGTTGACAAAATTGTCATAAAGGCGCCTTTTTCTTTGAAATGGCACGGATCCTTCCCATTTTCAATAGACTTTATCCTCATGACCTAACAAACATTCTGACCAAGTTTCATGAAGATTGGACCATATTTGTGGCTTCTAGAGTGAAAACAAGAAATTTGTCATTAAGGCCCCATTTCCCGTGATATGGCACGGATCCTTTTCATTTGAGCAGTTTTCATAAAGGATCACCCAAGGAATATTTCTGTCAAGTTTGGTTGATTTTGACCCATAAGTTTAGGAGGATTTGTCGTTTAAAGATATTGTTGACAAAATTGTCATTAAGGCACCTTTTTCTGTGAAATGGCATGGATCCTTCCCATTTTCAAAAGACTTCATCCTCATGACCTGACAAACATTCTGACCAAGTTTCATGAAGATTGGACCATATTTGTGGCTTCTAGAGTGAAAACAAGAAATTTGTCATTAAGGCCCCTTTTCCCGTGATATGGCACTGATCCTTTCCATTTGAGCAATTTTCATAAGGGACCACCCAAGGAATATTTCTGCCAAGTTTGGTTGATTTTGACCCATTAGTTTAGGAGGAGATGTCGTTTAAAGAAAAAGTTGACGCCGTGACGGACAGACGGACAGACGGACAGATGGACAGACGGACAGATGGACAGACGGACGCCGGACAACGATCGATCACAATAGCTCCCTTGAGCACTTCGTGCTCAGGTGAGCTAAAAAACGTATACACAGAAACCTAATAATCCTCTCTATGCAAAATAAGACGTGTTTGTTAAACACCGATACCCCATCCACTACATTTATCGATTACAGTGAATTAACATCTTGACAAATTAATTATTCTAATTCGTCACATTTTTACCGTGAGAAATGACCTTGAACTTATCTGATGACTTTGAAGTTGGTACCTACAGAAAGCTTTTGTCAAATGCATTTCAAAAATTAAGTTCAATTGGGGTGGGTGGGGGTGGACAAACAGACAAACACGCAGGGTAAAAACACTATGTCCCCGATCTATCGTTGTGTGTGTGTGGGAGGGGGGGGAGCAAAACAAAAACGAAACAAAAAAAATAACCCCTGTATCATTAATTCTTTGAAAATGCGAAATCGGAGTACTCCCTGTCAGATATAAAGGTTACAAGCATCTTCCAGATCAATTAAGAGTTTCGAAATAAGATTAGTAATTCATTCGAAAATGACGTGCTCGATTTAAACTTTTTCAAACGATTTTAATTTTTGGAATGAGATGCATACTTTCTTTCATACAACAGCGCATTTTATATACTTGATATATAAAGTTGACACAGTTGATATATATGTACGTACCATCACCTTGTATGAGCTTAAAGCATTACAGAAAGTGTACGCAAGCAAAATATGAACATTCATGTTAATAAAAAGTCTATCAAAGCAACGACCATGTCATAAAAAGTGATATCAATGCGAACCGGACTTGATTTAAATGTGCACCTAAAATTCCATTCCACAGTTCACGTTTGCATGAGACATTTTTCAAACTTATTTTAAGGTTTTATATAAGAACAAAAGGGATGTCAAGGTTGATTTAACATATCACCTGTACAATTGTCATATTTCTTTTCACATCAACAATTTGCAAACTAGTTGTGAAATCTAGTTACGAAAAAAATAAGGTTGATAAAGAAATCGTTACTTTATCTCTTTTTCGTAAGGTATGGTGTTTGTAAATGGTCATACCTCATTTACCCCTTTTCGTTTAGTTAATGAAGTGCCTTTGATTCAGATATGGACACATCGTCTTAAACGTTACAGTAAATTGAGAGCTATTTGTAACCATGAAAACTGCAGAGCGAAAACTAACACCTGATTAGATGTAACCATCCATCAAGGGTCCTATCTCTACCGCTATACTAGTGCTACAGTCAGAACCATCGTTTAATTGACAAGTTTAATGATTTTTGAATAAATTTGGAATGATATTGAATGAGCAGATGGAGCAAGTCTTTTTTCATCTAATTCAAAAGAGATATTCCAATGTCGCCAATTTCGTCCAACTTGCACGAAATAAGCAATATTAATTACCTCCCTTAAATAAATTTTACGTACCGTTCTACTTTTGTGTTACCATGGATGATTAAAAATCAACATCAGCTAATAAAATCATGTAATACTTTGATCGATATAATTAAAATGTTTATCACTTTTGAACGATTTCGAATTGTTTTTGGACAACTTCTGAGCGTTGCTGAGTGATCGGTATGAGTGTTTAGAATGAATGATTGGACTGAGTGAGTAATTTTGAATGGTTTTGATCGCCAATTTCACGATGTGGTTAATTGTAGAATAAGAATTGACACTAATTTGGAAAAATGCAACGGGCTGAAAGTTTGAACAATAAATAAAATTTTTATCAAAGGATTTCAGTATAAATAAGATTGTCCGAAACGACGTATAGATACAGTATACTTACAGCTTATTACTTAAAAATATAAAGAATTGTTGCATTGTTGAAGAGAAAACAGTCGTGTAATTTTGAAAGCTAAACGGAGTTGTTGTTGTGAGAATGCAATACAGAGTAGATTCTATCGACAAGATACATGTATGTGTCCATTTTATTAATATTAAATTTTCCCACCTAACTATTGCCATACTCAATATTAGACTTTTATGTATACAAATTTGTTTTTAATATAAGCCATATTATCTCGTTTGTTAAATGAAGCCTGTAAAATTTTAGAGGACGAAATGTGCAAATTTACACCCTTTCATAGGCCAATTGTTACAACGCCGCACACGGAAATTGTCAACATCAACATAACGTCAATTTGCATTTTGCTCGCCATATATGCGCAATTCAACCTAGTGTAATCGTTAAACAGCACAAATATCATTAAAATCAAGTACATTAGTAGAAATTATAACCGCTTACTTTTTCCATTAACTTTAGTCGTCATGATATTATCGTATCTTGTATAATCAACCCAAATTTTTGCTTGAAAAGTGTTTGGCTAGAAACGAGTTTTACGGAGCATATTTTTTTTATAGCCCCGTGTCTTGCGAATATTTTAAGACATGCTAGCCTTATAAGAGTGGTTGTTTATCTTGATGTTGCCTACACTTCCAATCAAATATAAATATATGACATTGATATCTAAAAAACGTAATATTTTGATAAGAACGTTGTCAAATGATAAAGACCAGTATATTTTGCGCTTAAACTATTCAAGAGTAAAAAATCATTCATTTCAAATACCAGCTAATTATTGTCCTTCTTAACGATACATACATTTTATACCCTTATTTTCGTATGAAATTAATGCTTGTTAAGAAAAGAGTTTGTCTGTCTATTGCATTAAAGGCAATTAAATTGTTTAATTGTTAAATTGTTTTAACAAACTGTGTTGTTAGAAGTATCATTTAACATTCTCACAGTTAATGGATAAATAGTAGACTTTGATTCAATGCCTAACGGATAACGTATGTCGGACCAAACAATGATGTGAAATACGTGAAAAATGTAGCACGAATATCCTACTGTACAAGGAAAACATTTGCTTTAAAATAATGTAAGGCTGCCGCTTTCCAATAACCAGTAATAAAACTGTTTTAAAGGAAACAAACAGGAGGATGATATTTGAAGCGGTACTTGAAACTCAAAATCGCCGTTTGTTTTCCAAAAAAAAAGGATTTGTTTATAAGAATGGGGATTTACGCCGCATTCAATAGTCTTTCAGTGATACTGCGGCAAATGGAGCACCTCACAATGGATTCTTGGTATTTCTCACACCAGAACTACCATTAGATCATTTCCTACCCCCTAGCTGCTATCCCACATAGGTCTTCGATTATCAACACATGAGTGTGAGACAAATAGTCGGAAAAAAGTAGAGCCACCGTCGGGAACAATATCTGTAGAATGTATGTTACAAAATTAATCAAAAGTAAAGACTCCCTTTTTATCAGATCACGTTAAAACAACTTTGCATCGACTGCTTGTAATGAGAATTAATCAAATCGACAAATTTTCACACGGTTACTACAGCTTACCTATTTTTTAAATTCTAAAATGTCTTAAGATTCGGAAACCATTTGTTTTGTATATAACATGTCTGGAAAATGTAAGCAAAAGTAACATATTTTTCAGTCAAATATGAGACACAAAGGTTAAAGAAACTTAAATCTTAAATGAAAAGTCATTATAAATTGTAAAGGTTACAAGGAAGTTACATTGTAGTTGATACATTTCAAAATAAGAAGTGTTAATACATCAAATGAATTTGTCAATGCGTGTATAATATGGTTGCTTCTTCATTTGACTTCCAAAGTATTTTATAAGCTTAGAATGTTATACTGCAAATTTTAAAGATATACGAAGCGTGAAATACATCATCAATCATGACACGTTGAACTCAAAAATAGGTAGAATACTTCCTTAAATGAGCCAAATTACAAATTTAATGAATTTGGATATGTCCAAAACACAAAATCCAATGACGTTTTCACATTGTTTTCACTTTATATTGTATAATATCAATGACAAATTCTCCCTGCGCTGAGTTGCCTACTAAAAGAGCTTAAACATCTTACTTGGTATTGTTGTGTCTATTAATTATCATTATTCATCAAAGGGAGATTTCTTAATTAAAAGATGGTAACCTTGTTATAATTTGTTACTCTTTTTACCATTTTCAGAGAGCTAGCATGTCTCTGTCAGTAGCTGATATATTGCTGTACTGAGAAATCATAGTGGCCAAAACCCCATAGGGGATAGGGTTCTACAGCAAGCTCCTGACGTAAAAAAGAAATTATGGACGACGAAAAGACGGATGAGGGACGTTGGCCGATCATTGTGGCACAAAATGGGTACAGTGTGCTTGGGTGATCTAAGAAATGTTACAATGTAATAAAACTCAACAAAACTTGGATCTTTATAATTTTCCGATATCAATATAACTTGTAATTTACATATTAGAATCTATTATATCGTCATTTGACTACTGATATATCTTTTTCCTGTTTCCCAGGTACATGAAACTCGCCCGTTTGGACACGATTGAGTACGGATAAATTTCGTTTTGGAATTTGGTCTCCCAATTACCCGTCCTTTTCCAGGAATCGCTTTCCATACCATATGGGAGTTTGGCGGAACTATTCGCGATAACAACAGCGGTTTTCTTGTGTGCATTGACTTTGAATCTTTTCTATGGTTTCTGGACAAATGTAACATCATCTTGTTTGGATCCCGTTTCTCAGTCTTTATCAGGTTTCCAAACGCTACAGGTGGTGCGATATTGACTTCATTTGGGTCAAGCCATGATTTTTTAAAAACAACTGATCTACTAATTGGGTTGCCATATACAACCAATTCCCGCATATCATCCGGAGTCAAATCTTCGTAAAACAGGTAGCCATTAAGTTTTCCAAAGTTTGTAATTTCAAATCCGTCTGAACTCATCCAGTAAAGCGGTTTAACAATATACTTCGAATCGTAATTTGCTGATCTTACGAATGGATTTTTCTCACTTTCAGAGGGCATCCATACTGGATTTTCAGTAATGAGTCTGCCAAAGTAGTTTGGCTTAATCCAGGCTTTAGGACCAAGTTCTGAATACTCAGTATTTTTCTCTACTCCAAGATGAGATCTTAAGGCGCCATTTTCATACCAAGGTCTTATTGTCTCCCTAGTCTCTGTGCTGTCTGAAAATATCATAGGTAATGCTGAACCTCTAGCCTCCTTCGAATTGTCTATTTCGTTTGGATTGGTGGCTTCCTCTCTGTCTATACTAACAATCTAGAAGAAGCAAATGAAAAAGAGATATATCGTCTAAAGGTAGAAAAATTTGAATTCGATCTTAAACGGAAATTTTATACAAAATAAATTTCTTTTCATTGGAATGTCTATATAAAATCAATTCCCAACATGCTTTAGGCATCATCTCAAAAGCTTAGTATCTGAGCCCGGTTTCATATCAGATAACCGTTGATTGAATTTTAACCGGAAGTTAACTTTGAACAACTATTCGGCATTGTACATGTAATTTCATTTGTTACAATTGAAGCAACAAACATTATAGGTTTAAGAAACTTATGGTCTATATTTAACCAATGGTTATCTATACAACTATGGCCTGATGACTTACCGTCACACTCTATTGTTAAGATAATTCGCGACAAATGAAACGTAAAATAGAAGGCGTGTCTGTGAAACACTTTAATGCCCCCGAAACGGTTTTTCAAAAGTTTGATGTTATGATATATGACCTTGGCCTTGGTGTCAGCCAATGAGATCAAGATAATCATCATGCCAAGTATCAGAATTGTATCTTAAATAGACTTTGAGTATTCGGCAATTGTAAGTTTATAGTTAGATTTTTCAGATATACGGACAGATGTACACCTGTAAAGCAATATGCCCCTACATCGATTAGATCGGGACATAAAAATAAATTGCACTCTTTTACGTTTTCATCTAAGAGGAATTGTATTTGACTTTCTTTCCAATTATAATGATAGCCTACAATTATTTCGTTGCTAGACTTGGTAAAATGATTGATTTAATAAAATTTCGACAATGGGAATGCGCATGCCTGTCGCATAGTAAAAGCTTTTGGACATCTTCTTTATGACTCCAAATTGAATAAATGTAGTATATTTTCGTGTACCTAGTCGGTGAAAGTTTGCATTGAAGTGGAGATCAGATCCCAGACTACTCAATGTAGCTGGCTGAATTAAAGGTTGTGTGGAAAATCTACCTCAAAAATCAAAGTTACAGTAAGCACCGCTCTGTCACCCCGAACACAGAGCAATCTAAAGACGAAATAAAGTTGATAAAGAGCTATATATCTCAACAAATCGTCGTTTCATTTTCTTTGTTGTTGATAAACATTAATGGGTTTTCTCGATGACCAAATCACATGTTTTCTTCTTTCATTTGATTATTGAAGGATATTTAATTCCGATTCGAACAAATCTTTATCAACATACGTTAAACTGATAATTACATATATTCTAAACATAAAATATTTGATTTTACTTAGATTAACCAAGGTTTCGTTCTCCATCCATTGTTATATAATAAAGTCTTTCAATTTACTAGTAGTAAATTAGACGATTTCAAGTAGCCAGATAAAGATAAACTGGTATAAAATGTTTTTTTTTAACTCGTTTTTTTTAATTGTTTGTACAATGATTAAGTGTTTTGCGTATATTTATCGACAAACACTTATAAACTCATCTAATAAGTAACAATATCATAAATTTATGTGAAGAGTTTATACCTTGCAAACAAAGTTTTTTGATATCTATAGGACATCACATTGACTTAATTTGGTATATATTCGTGTGCCTAGTTGTTGCAAGTTTGCATAGAAGTGAACGGAACGGGTTTTAAGAAAACATGTACGAAAACTCGTGATTTCCTGTATTGTTATATATAATTTTTAGACAGTATAGTGTACTGTATTGTTTATTTCAAATACGGTCCATTAAGCCGATGTGGAAATCTCAACGACTCGTTTTAATTTCAAAAGCAAAGGTATGGAAAATTAAGTTTGTTACATTTTGAACAATTTTGCACGTGCAGATACGATGCAAACATACTAGGTTTTGTTCACAGACGTCGCTATGCGCTCGCTAGAAAGGTATTTTCCAAAATGACTATAACACGATAAGAGTTTGTCCCGAACTGTTAGACGCTTATCCTTATGTATTTGAAAATGTTGGAAATATTACAAATGTGCGCATGGGCTTAAATATAGTTTTAGTCAAATATTTCCTGCAAGCCAGTTTGGAGGCTACACGTGAGATGACAGAATTTCGAAAACAGCTTAGAAAATCTATTCACTTCTACCATTGTGAAGTAGTTATGCATCGAGGTTGCAATTACTCATAAACCCTGAATTCGCATTTTAGGAATTTCAAAGTTATGTTTAGGAAAACGAATATGTGGTCATGAAATACCAAATCTATTAAACGAGTCATCTATAAACAGAAACAGAAAACGAGGCTTTGCCAAGTTAATTAATTAGATATTTCATGGACTAAAATTTGATATTCTATTTATAATATGACCCAATCGACACAATTCTTGAAAACTTTATTTTTTTTTAATTTTTCCGTACAATATAACACGCCGTTCATAAATGACATCATTAAAAATTATTATGACGTAGTTTTCAGTTTCAAAGTAAAGATTGCTTTATGCTTTAAGCTCATTTGCATAGTTATTTAACTAGTGTTGAAATACTATGTTTAAATTTCTTGACGTAGGTCATAGTATTAATTGAGAATACACACTTAGCAAGCAATTGTTAAATATTTCAAAGCATTTATACAGTGGCGCAAATATCTTCATAATCAAAGCATCAACACACATATGTAAGGCCGCAGCAGTGTATATATTTTGAAAGCCAACATGTAATTATTATATAATTGCACATATAAACAACCCGATCTCATTTAACATGGTCGGAAGCGCGGAAAGAAGACACCATAAAAATGTATAAAATATTGTAAACTAACCTTTGATTGTGTGGACTGCTCATGTGATAGGAATGAGCTATCTCGCCAAATTGTGCTTGATCCATTTTTCACTCGGTTTGCTTTGCAAATAGCCTCCTTTAGAATAAAGATAGTAAAAACAAAAGCGCATCTACGTGATAATTTGATTCGGTAAAGAAATAATTGCGGAGAGTATACGCCATACGTCTAAGCGCGATGAAATCATTTCTCAGGACATGTATACAAAGGTAACAGGAGCAACGTATGCAGGTACCAACACTCGGTTACAGGTGCTGGATGACTTTAAATATCTAAATTGAAAAAAACGGCCATAAGAGTATCAAAATGTTGCCAGAATCTTGGCTCTTATTAGTCTTGGTAGCTATTATGAACACATTTGCCAAGTTTAGAGTGGATATTATTTTCAATACAACATAAAAATGACCAAGATCAAAAGGCGTTGAACCAACGTCAAAAACAACGTCAATGCGAATTAACCGAACTAATAAAATATTGTTTTTTGATTGAAGTTACACGTGCGTGCATCTTAGTGAGGTATTTTGATAAAAAGTATGGTAAATCTGCTAATGTTGTGCAATTAAAGTAAACCACTTGGCCATGGATCGATCGTTAATCGATAAATACCTACATTAATGAGATAAGAGATTGGGATTGTCTGAAAAAGGTCGTTATCCTGTATTACCCAACTTTAAATATTCTATATAAAGCATAGCTCAGCACATTTAGGCATTATTTCATTCAGCTGATTAAATCAACCAACTGTATCAAACGACAAACTTTGTTGAGAAAATGACGGCAATACGAATGACAACCGAGGTCAGCCAGATTCGTGATAAGCTCTCATTCAGTTGAACGCAAGAGTGCAGAAAAAGACTGATATTTATACTTCGCATAAATAGTGCATGGGAAGTGCTTGATCTTTGATCTAGGTGAAATAGTTCGGTACCATCTATGTGCTCAACATATACAAGTATCTTCTGTCGATGTGGCTTTTGAGTTTCAAACAGACTCACGGAACAATAAAAGATCGCATTTTGTTTACA
This sequence comes from Fragum whitleyi, assembly GCA_948146395.1. NCBI lineage: Eukaryota > Metazoa > Mollusca > Bivalvia > Cardiida > Cardiidae > Fragum > Fragum whitleyi. The sequence goes on from OX411555.1 coordinate 34,364,228, forward strand.
TAATTATTTCCATATTCTACTTTTCTTTCGATCGTTCGTTGCTTCCAACAATAACATATGTTTTCTTTCGCTCGATGCATTTGATTATGTGAGGTGAAAAGAATACGTTTATTGGATGGTGCTAAGAACCAAAGACTTAAAACTTTTGTACATGTCAACTTTGGATTCCGGACAAAGTCACAACCGATGCTTATATAAATGTAGACTCTCTCTTATTCCTTAAGGATTATCAAAAGGTATGTGTAATCTGTCTAAATAATGAAAAAAAAAAAAAAACGGAAATCAGAATTATAAAGAAAAACAAGTATATTTCTCTATTTTTCGGTAACTATTTAAAAATATCTGTTAAAAACTTTAATATATAATTCCTTTATCGATAGATTAAAGCAATGTTGTGTCTATCTATCTTTTTCCGGGAATCGCGATTCCTCAGTTTATAAGTTTAATTCATTGTTCCTTTTACCGCTGTTTTTTGTATTCAGCAAGACCCCTCTTCATTATCCAAGTACATGAAAATCTACCATTGGGACAGGATGGGTTGCGTAGAAATTCCGCTCTTGAAACAATCCCCCTAGTTACCCGTATTTCTTCAGGCTTTTCCTTCCCAATAATACCGGACTGAACCCATGGTAGAAACAACGACTTCAGCGCTGCTCTTTTTTTCCTTGTGCTTCTGCAGCATAAATCATCAATACTAGGTTGTTGAGATAACGTCATTTTGTTTGAATCCCGTTTTGTAATGACGGAAAGCCTTTCTAGGTCTCCTAGTGGTGCGATATTTACCTGACCGGGACGAATCCAGAATCTCTTCGAATCAGTTAATATAGTAGCTGGGTTTTCGGTGAGTTTTGTTCCCAGTAAGTCGGTCCGAAGAATTCCATCGACATTGGATATTAAAGGAATAACAACATCGTCTGGAATAACCCAATCTTGAGGGTTTTTGACTGACCGCATACCTAGATCTTCTGACCTGATGAATGGAATTTTAACACTGTCAGGAAGCATCCAGGGCTGAAGTTTAGGGATGCTTCGTTTTTGATCTTTTGGCATTAATTCGATTTTTGATCCAATTTGTAAATTTCTGATAGGATTTCGCCTTGCTCTCACTAAAGAGCTAAATGCGTCCTTTTCGAACCAACTTCGCTTTGATTTCTGATTCACAGGGTTGTGACGAAAAACCATAAATAAACGAGAGTTTTCTGGTGCTTGGAGAATGTCGGTTATTGTAGTATCGCTACCATCTTCTATCTCTATGCCATCGATCTAGAACATGCAAAATGATATAAAATTTGTTATTATTTCTTTAATTGTCTTCTTATTGTAATATTTCCATTTATTTAATGCAATTTAAGCACAAAAAGACTAAAATTTTTATTGTTGTAGTTGTGAACATTGTTTGTTAATTTATATTTCTCATATTCCGATTTATATACATTTAAGGTTCATGTGAGGTGTTTGAGACCCAATTTCAAAGACACTTCATTTGTCAAGGTATATTATATATCAAAATGGAGCGATTTATGAGCACAAGCAGTTGAGCAACATGAGACTGCCATAGCTATAGCGGTATAGCCAAAACATTGAGGAAAAGGGTCATTTTGTGGAGAACAAACAACTGCATGACGGATTGATAAAATTGGCTCATATTTTAACAAAGTACAATCTAAAGTACTACCTAGGTACTACTACAACCGTTGGTATAAAACTTGGGCCCAAAACGTAGTTATGCAAGCAATTTATTTTGGCTTATTTTATAAACACAAGTGTGTGATATGCCATTCTAATTTTGTAAACGTGTAGATCTGTGTAAGGTATGGTGTGTTATCACAACCTAAATGGACAAAATAGTTTATATACCTGTAAGGTTGTTTAGCAATATCAATTTCTATTTCACAGAATGATAAATAAGTAGTATTTTTTTTATAGATTATTGAATTCAAAAAACTATAATTTGAAATAAATCACAGCAGATTTTTCACAATTTTATGGTGTGATGTCGCACCATACCTAACACCTATTTTGAAAACAGACCAAACCGGTTTGACTAGTATGTTGACAAAATGAATGGAAATTGATTGTTTCAAAAGAGCCTTTTGAGACTTAGTTTTATATCTTAGGTTGTAGTAGTACCTGTGTAGTATTCAACACTGTACTTTGTTAAAATCTGAGCCAATTTTAATCAACCGTCATGCAGTTGATTGTTCTGTACAAAATTACCCTTTTCCACAATGTTTTGGCAAAAACGCTATAGGTATGGTGGTCTTATGTTGCTCAACTGCTTGTGCTCATAACTTGCTTCATTTTGATATACATTATACCTGGACATACTGCTTTTTCTTGGCTAATGAAGCACCCTTAAAACTGGGCTTCAAATACTTTACACGAACCTTAACTCAAAATTAATAAGTTCGCTCAATTTGTCTCTGTTGTTTTTTATATGAAAAAAAAGTCCAATTTTATCTTTTCACATTCATTTTGATTAGAAAAAACAACACACACACACACAGAATGAAAGCCATGTATGTTTCATTACGAGTATGCTTGGTACATGAATCTTTTAAGATGTTTAGATTAATGAACATTGAGTTAACACTCTCAGGATTCATTTGTAATCGCACCGTTTGTTACCTAAAAATGAAGAGAGAGAAAGGATAAACATGACCTATTATGGAATAGAAAGCGGTATATCACAACCGAATAAGAGTGGTTATATATTGTGTTTATATATAGAAAAGAAGACATGACAAATATATAAAGATGGAATTCAATAGTTATATTTAAATGCACTTGTAAGACAGTCTATGGTAAGATAAGGATATCACTATTTATATATATGTACATACGTATATAAGTAGCGTTATTTTTAAGAATAAACCATATGACTTAATAAACAATTAGTGCAATTTACAAAAGGAAATGATTTATATGTTTAATCCAAGTGCACGTAGTGGATCGGGGGATTTTGAAAAAGCAGTATTGTGTGTAGTCAACACTTTCTAGTATTTATCTTATAACTATACAAATATCTGTGTGATAACAACCAATATGATATTTTTATGATATCACATAGTTATTTTTAGAACAATGATATCATGCGGTTATTTTTTGAAACTTGCATTTCGGTTAGAAACATCGACCAAAACAAGACAAATAGAGGTTATAAGATAAATTTAATACATACTAAGTGTATTGTATGAGCAAAATATCTAACTCGGTTGTGAGAATTGATCATTGTCTCGACAGAGCCTCGACAATGATCACATCTCCCAACCTCGTTAGATATTTTTTCTGATACAAAACACTAAGTACGTATTATATATAACTATCCTTAGATCGTAATCTGATATCATTTGCTTAACGATCTGAATATCACCTAATGAACATAGCCTAAAGTGTTGGTAAAATTGGACAGTAAAAAGTGTATAGTTGTAGTTAATTGTTGTGTTCAAAATAATAGATATAAATTACATACCTTGTTCAATGGCCCACGAAAATCTTCGCAATCCAACGATGCCTCTGTGACGTAACATTCTGTTGTCTACTGTATTCAAATGGGCTAGGTAGTTAAATATCGCTATCGCTACTTGATTTACTTGTGAAACTATTTAAACCATTTTTACCATAAAAACCTCTAAATGCATCGTTTTATCAATATAATCTTATTTTTATATTCATTGCACATTTCACTCTGTTTTCTAATTCGCTTACAATCTGAGCCATTTCTAATTAAAAAAAAAAACAAAATATTTCTTTACTTATTATTTCTAACCTGCACTACGAGGTCACGCATATTTTTTTTAGATTATACAAAACGACATTGCTTATTAGCTCTACTCCCTTGCAATGTTTCTCTTCTAGACGATGATTTATTAAAGACGCGATACAAATATGACTAACAGTGATATCAGCAAACACATTTCTTTCTTTTGTTTTTACGAGACACATATTAGACGTGCGCAATATGACATTAATTCAATCCTGAAATGAGGTTTGTATTACAAATGAAAACTACACCCTAATTTAAAAATTACGATCATGACGTCATTCTCTTTCCTTTTTTAAATTCTTCTTGTTTTTCGTTTTTTTAAAGATAGAATTTGAGTAAGCAATTTGAAAAAAAAACTTTAGAGATCTGCCAGATTTTTGTCAAAACTATTTTCATGAAGAAATTGTGCACAGCTACATGTATATAAGATAAAATGTTTCGTGATTTTTATGATAAACATCCTCGAAATAAATCATTTGGCTTTTCAGCAGTTTTTTTTTATTTTTCGTTTGTGATATAAAGATACGATTTATACGAAGTATGATACAAAACCGGACCAACGGGTAAGTGCAGATTTTATATCCCTTTCAAGAATGTGGGACCCACACGCTGACTTGACCCGAAGTCTGTTCTATTAACATCTTACGATCATTTTTTCCCGCAAGACAAATTTTAAAGGTACTTCTACAGTTGTAAGTAAATATGGAATTATGCCATGCATCATCTCATTGGAATCGTATTCTAAAGATGATTCCAATGATATATTGCAAGGCAGAATCTAGCGATAAATGAAAACATCAGTTACGATTTACGATTTTGACTGACGATAATTTTTTCGTAAGAAGGTAAGTAAAACGGGCTCCTTGATAGCAACTATTATGGCTCTTTTCTATCATTATCTTTTAAGCTTTCAAATATATGAATGGACTTTTTAGTGTTGCTGCTTCGTTCTTTTAAATATGAACATATATGTGCAACCACATAGGCAAACTCTGTTGTTTCCAAGTTCAAATTTAGACATTTTAAAAATGAAATCCAGGTCATTTCCTTTTCCAATGAATACTTTTCTAAATCAAATTAAATCCATAATGGAATATATTTGCTTTCTTTCACAGTATAATAGCACGAAAGACGTGTCTTCGTTTATGTTATAAGACTAACTGTTTCGTCAATTATGAAATTGATCAATTGTTTTCTCTCTTTCTTATTTTTTTTTTTAAAAAAATCCCACATAAAATAAAGAATGATATTACATGATTATCACCCTATGCTGAAATAATAGTTATTAAGAAGGTTAAATAGTTAGACAGAATTGAAAGATAAGGTTTTTATCTTTCTGTAGAGTGCCTTTTGAAGACTTTTGACTGTGTGGATATAAAGATTGCCGAAAAGCTTTTCTTTGAGCATATATGAAATTGTTGGTCAAATGACACACAGTTTCAATTTACATCTACCTTGTTTGTCATTTGAATGCTTGAAAAGATGCTTAGCATTCTTAAAATGATTTATCTTTCTTTCAATGCGCTTAATTGGCATTTTTATAAAATCAGTTCGGCCTACTTTTAAGCAAGCTTTTATTACATTAACGATAGTTTTAATAACACTGCATCCTCTTATCGTTTTCATCTGCAAACCCTTCTGATTTGGACCAGTCTTTCATATGAAAAAAGAATGGGGATTTAATGTTTTCATAGATCGCCGTTGAAAGCCGTGTTCAGAGTATAAAGTAAAGGTCATGACCAGGCTGTGGGAATACACATGATAATCTAACCAATTGATAAAATTAAAAGTGAAATGAGATTTTCCATTTGAATTCAACTTAAACAAAATCTTAACACATAGAAGAGAAATATTAAATTATTTTGTTCTCTTTCTATGCATTTTTATCAATTTATTCAATATTACTTTCTCTACTTTTTTACCCTTTTTTCTTCCTTTGGTGGTTTTCACATGCATTTGAAAATCATGTAAAGTGAAGCTAAATTTCTTTTAATCGGTTACATGTACTGTATAAGAATTACACTTTACGCAGATGATAATTTAAAAAATAACACAGAAATTTGTCCTTTTCCGAATAACTGATTTGTCTGTTACACGATAAAAGTTTAAGCATATTTTATTTACAGCTGAAGAATACAAGAGAGCCTTCATGCTTGTTTTTTTTTCCATGCAAAATGTATCACATCTAAAAAGTCATGCAATTCCACTTCTAGAGTTAAATACCATGAGAGTAATGTATATAGATGTCATGCAAATTTAGCTCAAGATGCTTCTAGCTTAAGGAAGAAAGCCTGGTCGTCGTGCTGACCGTTTAACTCTGTTCGAACAACCAAAGGCCCCTGGATTACAAAAGAAACGTTTGCGTGGCCCAGAGCGTTGAATATTGTAGATCTTTGGCTTCACAAAATTTCGAAACACCAATCGTTTACCGGGATTGCCACAGCCAAAGAATCCGTTACAGAACGGGCGTTTAGTGAGAGTAGTTTCCATGGGTATTTGGTTCGAGTCAGAGATCTGGAGCTTTTCAAGCAGAGAAGAAGATGCACGTTTGCCATGTAAGCGTCCGCATCCAGTAAATCCATTGCAGAATGGCCGTTTGCTTACCGCGTCACCTAAAAGTTCAGGATCCTGTTCGGGAAATAGATCTTCGTTTTCTGGTTCTAAACTTCCAAATGTCCTTAGTTTGTCTCTGAGATTGTCCAATCGAACATCTGTGTCATATTCTCCAAGATTAGAAACTGCAACTCCTCGGGATGTATCATCTAGAATCTAGTCAATATTAAAATGAGACAAAAACACCACTTATTTAATGTGACCTGCCAGGGACCATCTGGGAACTCCGTAAAATAAACATTTGAAAAAGAGATTGGCTCTAGTACAGGTCGGCCAGAGGTCCTATTTGAAAAACATTCTTTTACTGGAAGGTTGATTGATTATTCTGGATTCAGAAAAAAAGCACATTCCGAAATATTTCGACCTTAGGTCGACACTTTACGCTCTACACGATGCATTGTGGAATTTTTATTTGATGAGATGACAAGTTTAATAAATTTAATATTGTATTAGCATTTATTCGATAATTCATTTAATATGATAAATCATGCGATAAATAAAAAAAACTACCAGCGTTATTAGCACAAAGTGCACATGGTTAGCTTTTGTGTTCTACAGTTAAGCACAGCGTGAAATTGACAAGGAATGATTTTGGAATGGTTAAGGAATAAATTAAATGAGTGTAAGGGGCGAGTTTTGAGTGAATTTAATGGGATGTAATCCAATATCGCAAATTTTGTTCAGGATGAACAAATTTAGCGATATTGATTACCTCCCTTTCATAAAATACGCATACAAGTTCTACAGATAGTTTCCCTTTTCTTCAAGAACCTATAAGACGCTTACAATTTGAATTATGTCAGTGAAATCGCGATTTTCTCCAACCAATTTTATTTCGAATGACGTTATTGATTCCATATTTTTTAATGGGTTTGAGCGTTTTTGATCGATTTGAATGAGTGATTGGAATGAATGAATGGAGCGCTGAGTGAGCGATTTAGAATGTTTTTGATTCTGGCGAATGTCAATTTCACGGTGTAACTAACTGGAACTGTTTCCAGCATCATTCGTTTTAGGTCCATCGTCCTTCAGAAATTTTTCAAAATCCTTGAGTTCACTCAAGATGCCACAGTTTTGGCTCACCTGTTCTAAAACTTGATCTTAATACTTTCTACATTATATCAAGGACCAAACAAACTTGCGTCAAATTGAGTCAAAACCTAGGTCATGAGACGGATCTTTGAAAACCCATTTTGTGTACTAAAGATGACAAATTTTGGCTCACATGCTTGAATCAGGACGGGGTCAGAAACTTGGTCACATGGTCGAATTTTAGAAATAACTATTTTGCATTCTAGTAGCAATATTTTTGGGTCTCATGTCTTGGAACCTAAATAGTGTCAGTTTATATATAGCAAAATTCAAAATCGGTTCTTGTTAAGTACAAGGCTAGACCAAGGTTGTTTTTTTTTTGTTTTTTGTTAAACACTTTGAGATTTATTGATTGACCACATTGATTTTGGTAACAGTTTCAAAATAGAATCTTTGGAAATTTTGCAACCGTTGTAAACAATTCTTAAGGTGAGTGCTTAAGAGACAATGAGCCTCTCGTTTTTACATATAGACATATCATATTTATATCATTCACTTCATCTTCCATTGTTGTTTTCTGGATGGGTTTTATCTAATATCAACATGTTTCATTTATTCATTTATTTGTTCCTTGTACAAGATAGGTCAAATATCTGTGGAACTCAGAAAACTGTTTCCAAACTTTCTTAGACGCAAAGTCAATAGCTACAGTTAGTTGAAACTTGAAACTGACATTCATCTCAATCAAAATCATTCTAAATCGCTCATTCAGCATTCCAGCCATTCATTCCAAACACTCACTCAAACCATTCAAAAACGCTCCAAACTCACTGAAAAACATATGACAACAACTTCGTTTGAAATAAAAAAATAACTCGGGAAAATAATCGGGATTTCACTGAATTAATTGAAATTGTAAGCGTCTGATTAGATCATGAAGAAAAAGGACGCTATTTATAGAACATATATGCATTTTTTAAAGGGGGGGGGGGTTAATTAATATCGTTTATTTTGGTCATCCCGAACAAAATTTGCGATATTGGAATACCTCCCATTAAATTCACTCAAAACTCGCTCCACATACTCATTTAATTTCATTCCAAAGCCATTCCATAATCATCCATTTGTCAATTTCACGATGTTCTTAACTGTACATATATAGTATTCTAAACACCATTCAATACAAGAGAGCCTTACTAATGTATAACAAATAAATCAAAAAGACAAATACAGTTAATAACATCGTGAAATTGACATTCATCTACAGAAAAAATCTAGATTTCTCACTCAGCGCTCCTTTCATTCATTGCAACCACGCACTCAAGCTATTCAAAAAACCTTCAAAATCGCTTAAAAAGGTAAAATCAACATCATTCAAAATGAAAATAACGAGGACCGAACAGGAGCTAAGAAATACGAAGCTATCTATAGAACTTGTATGCAAATTTTATTTAAGAGGATAATAAATAACGCCAATTTTGTTCATCCTGAACAAAATAAACAATATAAGATTACCTCCATTTAATTTCACTCAAAAATCTTTCGTCGCATTTATTTAATTTCTTTCCAAAAGTTTTCCAAAATCAGTCACCTTGTCAATTTCACGATGTACCTTACTGTACGTTAGTGTCGTACATAGCATAAAATATTCACAAGTAAAGATCAACATTTGTCTAAAAGGTTTCTTCTATCAAGATATACTCGCCCCCATCATTCATGTTTATATAGAAGAATGGTCTTGTTTTATGCTCCGAGCTAATGGGTCGGGCTTCGGTAAAACAATTAGACAAGCCGGGGGATATTCCCATTGCAAGCACTTTAGTTAGATGCGGCGTGAGAGCAACCACAAGGGAAGGAAATACTTCGAATTATCAATTCAATTAGAGAGTTTTCGCATCGAGTAATACAAGCTAATGTATCGAATCACATATCCTTAGCTGAGCTCGAACGCAGTTCAAAATTCAAAACAATGACATGGTCCCTTTCCCGTGTTTATATTGCAAAAATTTCGTAAGAAACAAAAAATTAAAAGGAAGTGAGATAACATGTGTGGCTTATTTCCCATACGCAGCACTATTTCATCAAATTCAATTTTATCAACTTTCTTGCGTGTCTTAAAATGGCTCCATACATATAGATGTCGAATTTTGGTTTGAATTCATTGAAATTTAGAATTGGATATTTGCGCACTTCTGGAACTTTTCATCTCTTGAGCAAACTTCTTCGCGGTATTATTAATTAGAAAAATGAAATGCAAGATAAAACTTATTTGATTGTTGACCTCTAGATCTAATGGTTTTATGAAAAGAACACTTGTAGGATAAACATTAAATAGCAATCCTTTTCCACTTTAGGTCCAGTTATGTGTTATAGTTAAGGTTCATGTAAAGTGTTTGAGACCCAATTTTAAGGGCTTTCATTAGCCGAGAAAAAGCAGTATGTCCGGGTATATTATATATCAAAATGAAGGTATTCATGAGCACAAGCAGTTAAGCAACATAAGACCGCCATAGCTATAGTGGTATAGCCAAAACATTGTGGAAAAGGGTCATTTTGTTCAGAACAAGCAACTGCGCGACGGTTGGATAAAACTGCCCCATATTTTAACAAAGTACAGTGTAAAGTACTACCCAGGTAGTGCTACAAACGTTGATATAAAACTCAGTCTCAAAAGGCTCTTTTGAAACAATCAATTTCCATTTATTTTGTCAACATACATGTCAAACCGGTTTGGTCTGTTTTCAAAATAGATGTTAGGTATGGTGCAACATCGTACCATAATATTGTGAATTATTTTCTGCGATTAATTTCAAATTATAGTTTTTTAGCTCAATGATCTGTAATAAATTACTGTATATTCATCATTCTGTGAAATAGAAAATGATATATTGCTAAACAACCTTACAGGTATATAAACTATTTATGTCCATTTATGTTGTGATAACACACCATACCATACACAGAACTACACATTTACAAAATTAGAATGACATATATAACATATGTGTTTATAAAATAAGTCAAAATTAATTGCTTGCATAACTACGTTTTGGGCCCAAATTTCATACCAACGTTTGTAGCACTACCTGGATATGACTTTAGACTGTACTTTGTTAAAATATTAGCCTTTTTTTACAACACTCATGCAGTTGCTTGTTCTCTACAAAATGAACCTTTTCCACAATGTTTTGGCTATACCGCTATAGCTATGACAGTCTTATGTTGCTCAACTGCTTGTGCTCATAAATAGCTTCATTTTGGTATATAATATACCTGGACATACTGCATTTTCTTGGCAAATGAAGTGCCCTTAAAATTTGGTCCCAAACACTTTACATGAACCTTAACAACATCGTAAAATTGACAATTATTCCAATCAATACCATTCAAAATTATTCGCTCAGCGCTCCGATCATTCATTCCGTACACTCATTCCAATCACTCAAAAACATTCCGAAATTGTTCTAAACCCCTTCCAAATCATTCAAAATGATCAATATCAAAATTAAATTGATTAAGAAATCGTATGACTTGTTGGCTTGTGTTGAATTTAAGCATTTCATTTGTCACACAAATTTTTGAATTTGAAGACACAAAATAAGAAAGGTACTTAGATTTCACCATTTGTAAAAGATATCGCTAACTGAAAAAAATTATCGATTTTGTTTTACGTCAATTTAAAATTTTCTAAAATCACTCCGCCAACCAATTCAATTTCATTCTTTTTATCATTCGAAAACCATTCAACTTAGCAATTTCACGATATTCCTAACAGTAGCTCATATTGGCAATTTGAAAATTACACAATGTAAGTCTGAAATTAAAAAAAAATCGTTCAACAAATTTCAGTTTTAGATGAAGGACGCCAAAAGATATAGGATGTTATGACAAAGTTTTCTCCTCATTTACTCGAGCCATTAATGTGAGATTAGATTATTATGTGTACCACTATTCTTTGGTGTTCTTCCTCCAGTTTTGTATGTTTTGGAGTTTCTTATGTTTAATGTTTATGAGAAATAGCTTGATTCAAGCTACCAATATATACATATGAAACCTGATGATAGACATTGGTATTCGATTGGGATTAAAATCAGGGACCTCTCTTCCACAACACACAATTCATTAGTAATATCAATTATTCTTACCCTACAATTAGTCATTGACTTTAAGCTATTTTTCATAACCACATCACTAAATTTGATCTTGACTGATAATGTTTACTTTGGTATGTACCACTGAAGGGCCTTGTCACGGGCGATGCACAGGCTTAACATGAAGGATTCATAACCTACCATTTTAAAAAGCTTTGATTAATGTTTTTTTTCAACAAAAGGTTGGTCCTGAAAAAAGATTTTGACCCTGACTGGTGACCACACAGTTCGTATTAACAGAACAATGTTGGCATAAAAAGTACACAGGAGAAATATGAATTCTTCAACACTTTGCTTACAAATGTTATGACAAATGCTTTGGGGTTTTGACCTGGTTTAGCAGGCCATAGGAAACAACCCTGTATCCTGGAAATTGCCTATGGAAAAGATAATCGAGTCAAAAACCGAACAACACGTGTACTACGTAGCTTTTTTGTGCCCATGCACGCCAAAAGATAGGTCTAGTACACGTCATCAGCTTTTGTTGACACGAAGTGCTTTTCTGTGTTCAACGCAGTGCTTGCTTATCACTACGCTGTGATCAAATCAAAGTACTGATAGTACTGAAGGCGAGGGAACTGAATAGACGAATCAACGCGCGAGGTCAATTTTCTGTAATATAACCTTCATTAGTCACCTTGTCCATATTATGTATACCAGATATTTTCTTACTTATCACTGCCAAAATCACTGCTGTCTTAAAGATACATAGCCTTTATATTTGATAGTGACGGATGACCTTGCTAATAGGGAAAAGAAGAAAATGCTGATAACTAACACTTTCTCCTTTCTCCCTAATATTATCTACCATTTCTGCTACACATTTTACTAATTTGCCCATACATGTATATTGTATGTAATCCGCAACCCTTTACAAATTGGGCCTGTCTAAACATTTGTTGTCTTGTAATGGATTAATCTAAAAATGAAATATTTAAAAGCCTTGTCCCATCCTTAAATCCTTAAACAGACGACACAATTTTAAACTGGACCAACTGGGAACAGATTACAGACAATAAATCAACATGAGTGTAATTAAATAAATATCTAGGGTAGAAATTAAAAACAATAATGGGGTATGAGTATAAGATGGACCCGGTGTGGGAAAGGGAGAAATTAACTCTATCAATTTCTTGAGTTCCCAAAGTAAAATACAACTTCTATATGGAATTCAATTCAATGTAAAAGAAAGAGCCGACGAGCATGTGCCCCTAGAAAAAACAGCATTAGTACGATCACTGTTGGACGGATTGATCGAATGGATTAATTGATATACTTGTAGAATTAGCATACCAGTCAACTCAACTTAAATTATAAAAACGCGAGTTGCGCCTGTCTGCAAAGCGGTATCGGGCATAGTAATCTATACCCAGGGAATTAGTTGTTTTTGGCAGACTCAGCGCTATATAGTGCGCATACCGTTCGACATTTTTTCTTTGAAGTAAGTTCGAAATGTGGCTTACTATCCCTATAGGTGAATGGAACCCTTGGTTTCCCGCACCTAAAAAGCCTTGCTAAACAGATTAAAATATTGAATTGCTCTTTATAGACCAGGCCTTCCGCGCTTTTAGCGCTTTGATTTTATGCTAGGTGACAATGCAAAAATGACTCTGGCCTTGTCACAGACAATAAAAATGTGAAATAAGAATACTAGACCACTTTCCGATCTAAAGTAAACCCGAATGTAAAAAAAAAATCATTTCACACGAATTTGTCCTTTAAATGAACTTGAGTGGTGAATTTGCGGTTAATACCAGCGAAATGGTTGATAGCACAAGAAAAAGGTTGAGATATGAAGACTCTTACATCTGCCATTTCAAAGTTAAAACCATTGTTAAAGGTTTTCGTTGGAAATTAGTGACTTAAAAATGACATTGAACTTGATCGATATTTTTGACATTGCATCCTCTGAAAGGTCTTTCCAAAAACATTGTTCAAGTGATGTATAAATTATCTATCACTAACCGTTTCATAGTAACGTAACGTTATGTTTAAGTTTTAACCATATAAATTGTTCCGTGAACAATGGCAATAACCTTAACTGATGGCCTTGAATTTGAAACAAGATGAAAGGTCTTGTCCAAAGCGATACACATATGAAATATTAAGACTGGAGCTTTAACCATTACAAAAGTAAAACCAATATTAGTTTTTTTATGTTGAAAACTAATGACCTTAGAACATGGCATTTGCCTTGATCAATTAATGTGACTTTTGTATGACCTAAAAGGTATTTCAACAATTGATAAACTTTTGAAATTTGAAGCCTATATCATATACCATTCTAAGGTTTGGTACAGTACAAGAATTAAAGATTATTTCATAAAAAATGACATGGGAAATGTTTTTTTGCCCTTGACTTATTACCTCCATAATACACATATGAAATATGACGACTCTTTCATACCTTTCAAAAGTAATGGCAAATGTTAAATAATTTGGTGTGGACAAACATCCATACTGAAAAACAGACAGGATATATTGGACAATAAAACGGCGATCTTTCGATGCGGGGCATTAAAAGTTAAGCACCACTCGCTATATTTGAATAACTGTTTTAAGTACTGTATCAGAAATAACGAAGCAAGTTGTTTATGCTAACCCGAAATCAATTTTAAAAGATCGGGTTAATTCAAAGTGATCACAAGAAGCTCCGTGTACTTATTTGTACGTGTTTGAACATCATTGGCGCTATACGAAGTAGAAAAAAAAACAGAAAAAAAATGTTCTACTAAAGAATTTTCGTTATTTTTGTTTTTATGGCAGCCCTAGTTTGAAACAGTTTTTAAAACCTATGGTAAACCTTAACAAAAGGAACATTATTGCTTTATTGTTTTAAAGGTGAAAACTGGATATATATATTGTTGAAGTGACGTCAGACAGACAGACGTACAGTTTTAGTAAAGGTCGCGGACCCGTAATGGGTAATAGTTCCACAACGTTTCGGTAGTAATGAACTTTGACACTGTTAATCGAGATTTCCCGATGATTTTCATTTCGAAACCTCGGTAGACATTGTGTAAGTTCATGAGTTCCGAAATGTTGCGGATCTTTTTATGGGCCCACCAGCTTAATACTAGTTTATCCTAGTGCGCTTGTGACGAAAGGTTTAGCATATAGAGTGAACATGCAAGTTTTCAAATCCCTTTGAAAGAGGCAGTGGTTCAAATTCACTGCTTCAGTTCTTCAGCTATGTGAACTGAGGTTGGTTATTAAGTGTGTTTTATCCCATAGACACACCCAGCGACGTTGGGATGCGAACAAATGGCCTCTAGGTATCGAGTTTATCGCTTATACCACAAAGCCAACGAGGCGGATTTACGCTTAAGTATTGACCAACAACCCTTTCGACTAACCAAGCAGGAGCATACACTAAAACCAATTCATATGATGTTTCCAACACTATAGAAAATGGCCGAAGACTTTAAGTTTAGATTCTGATGACGCCACAAAGAAAGTCATATCAAACACCCGTGGTATGGTGTCCGTCGTCTAGAGGTAGAGCGTCGACCTCTTGACCCAAAGGTCCTGAGTTCGATTCCCGGGAGCGGCTATCGATCTTGGTTCTTTCATTGGTCCACATATTCGGCGCGAGCACTGGTGAATTTTCCAGGAAGCAGATCGAGAGGGATTAATCTAAGTTGTTAGAACTTGTTTCCCAATCAATGTAAAATAACTAGGTTTAAACCAAACAATATCAAACACAGTGGAATCGTGTCATACAACCCCAATACAACCCCACTCAAGTGTTTGAAAACAGAAAAGGGTTACAGACATCACCTCAACTAAAGAAAACGCGTTGAATAATTGACCAAATATTGGCATGCTATTCTTCCAACGCCAACTATATGATGTGGTGATCAAGATCAACCTCTTTTTTATAAAGTTAATAGACTTTGAAATGGATTTTTGTCAAAATAAATTAAACTTATTTTACTTCTATTATTTGCGTATTCCTTTTGACTGTGTTATTCATTTGTTAGAATTGAACCCAAGAGATACTACGTTACGTGCGCGAAACCTATTATATATCAATCAATATCATCAATCAATAGTATGCGATATTTCTTTTTACTTTTATGCACATTTCACACAATATTGATTGAAAAAGTTTCAAGATCATTTTTATAAACATATAAATAAATTTAACTCGTTCGTCGTAGCAAAATGGCAAACAGTAATTGGAATTTTAGATTTTCAAACCGAAAAACGAGTTTTTTTGTCATATAACTTTGTTTTTCTTTTTTCAACCGTCAAATCCCCATGTCAACATTTCTTGCTCATGCGTATCATTATTCCTAAATGTGTTTCAAAAATTGTTCTCATTTTTGCAGACGATATAAACTATTGAAGGGTACTATTTATTGATTTGTAATTCGTGGAAATGTTTACCTGTAAAAATGTCATTGCGAATCCTAGATGTTATACAAACATAATTCTCCGTTTTGCAGCGGAAATAAACTATTTACATTTCTTTAATGTTTTAGGTGGTTTATTGAGAAATAAAGGTAGATCATCACTTAAGAATCTCACCGCAAATCAGTGGAATTATCAAAAACTTATATCGTGCTTTTGTGCATTTCGCTCTATCTGACGTTATCTATACGGTTCGAAATTAGTGATGTCACAATGAACGCTGCAAAGCAATCACGTGCAAAATGACGCGCTTTAAGAAAATAAGTCCTAGAAATATCACATTTTGTCTCATTTTTGCATAGAAGAAACGGAATAATCGTTTGTTTTTCGAGTAAGATCTATTAATATTTCATTTCTTGAACATCAAAAGCTACAATTTCACTCGTGACTCTGCCACTCGTGAAAATAAAGATTTGTTATTCACTCTATGAAATACACTGAAAGAAACGATTATCCTCTATGTATAATGAGGAAGTTTTGGTTTATTGTAGTGTAATTCATGGAATCGTTTACCTGTAAAAACAATTTTGCGAATCTTTGTGAGCCTTTCAAACTAGAAGTGTGTTCAACTTTAGTGAAATTAACCTAGTTTTATTGTAAATACCATTCGTTTGAACAAAAATTAGAGCATGTGTGTGACTTTTCAAGCAATTCCATGCGCGCACGATCGGATTAACTTATTCAAGCTAGATTACCACACAATCTATTACGAATGTTCGCTGATCTGATGAAGCGGAATTAAGAAATATCTACAAAGCTCATAGCAAAGACTCTGGCCAACCTATGCTCATGCACAATCTGGCTTGAGTATTTGCTTTGCACGTATGTGAATTTATTGTAAATATCTTGCACAGGCTCAATTGTTGATAAACAATTACCTTTTGTATGTCCTCGTCCGTCAGACTGGCGGCTGTACATATTGCTAAAACACTGACAACGATCACATTTCTAAACGTTTCCACGTACTTCATTCTTCCTGTGAGCGGGGGTTATGCAGTTGCTCTGAAAATAAAGAAAGAAATTAAAGAGCATTCAGTCGCGTTCAATAATACCATAAATGGGTCACCATATAAATCAAAAGAGAAAAGTAGTACGAGATCTTTCATCTTTATGTGGGAAAAGTTTCAAGTAGTTTGCTGATCTAGACTAATGTAAGGGACAATCTCAAACCTATCGCCTACAGTTAGTTACATCGTGAAATTTACATTTATCTCGATCAAAACCATTCTAAATCGCTCACTCAGCGCTCCATTCATTCCTTCCAAACAATCACTCAAACCACCCATAAAAGCTTCAAAATCACCTAAAAGATAACATGATCAACTACATTCAAAATAAATTAAGCTATGGTAAAATCGCGATTTCACCGAAATAATTGAAATTTTAAGCGTCTGATTAGTCCTTGAAGACACAGGAAACTATTTTTAGAAACTGTACGGATATTTTAATAAAGGGAGGTAATTAATACCGATAATTTTGTTCATCCTGAACAAAATTAGCGATAATGGATTACCTCCCTTGAAGTTCACCAAAACCTCGCTCCACATACTCATTCAATTTCACATCAAAACCATTTCCAAGTCATTCATCTTGTCAATTTTACGATGTTCTTAACTATACAAGACACCGGAGCATGACGACGTAATTGACTGGAAGTCAAATCAGAAATAAAATGAATATGATGAAGACGCATCGCATTTTTTCTAATTAAATATATGTTTCTTCAAAAGAGACAAGAGGAAATATTTGCCCTGAATTGATTACAAGTTTAATATCAGAGCTTTTGACTAGAACGCAAGCTAGCCTCTTCAGCGTTCAGATGGTTTCTCGAGAATTTGACCCTTGGACAACATTTTTGACACTGGATGACTCAGTTTCGAATTAGTTTGACGATTTAAAAGGACAATAAATGCAAACGATTTTCAGTTTGATTTGGCTATAAATATAGCCTCTAGTATAGGGATGAGTGTCTTTTTCACTGCGTTTATTGGGGTATAAAGTGCAACTGCCTTAGCACATGGCAAATAACGCCCGCCCGTAAGGCGTTATGATTTAGGTCTTCGTCGACTCGCTGTTTTCTAAGTTTAGGTCGGCTCAGAATCAGAACTGCATGCTTGTAATCGTAATTTCTTTCGAAAATATATTAATTTACAATAGATTGAATAGAAATGTTGCGTTGATGATCGGGAACAAGGTTAATTCGAGTTCCTACAACACAGGACTTGCAGATCGAAGTTCGGGGGTATCCCGAAAGACCTATTGCATTTTATACAGAAGTGCAATGGATTTCCCCACGTGATGCGATTTAAACCAATCAGAATTCTTGATTTTATAGGATTGCAATTATATATTACACAAGGTAAATATTTAGGACGGACGACGCACGTGCTCAGATTAGCTAAAACAATATACACTAGTTTTTGATCGAATATTGCACGATTCCTGAAATTAAAGTCTGATCGATCTTTCTTAATGCCGACTCATCTTTGGAATATTTTCGATAGGTGTTAAGTGACAAAACATTGCTATGCTTCTTTATTTATAGGTGGTTATCAAGAAACCAAGGAGGAGCATTCATCAAATATCGTAGAAAGATAATCATGACACTTTGTAAAATTTGTAGCGTATTAAGCGACGTCAATTTATCAGAATGAGCGTATTTGCGTTTTACAGCTAGTAACATCGTGAAATTGACATTCATCTCAATCAAAACCAATCTAAAAAGCTCACTCAGCGCTCCGTTCATTCATTCCAAACACTCACTCAAGCAACTCAAAAACGCCAAAACCCATTGAAAAATATAGAATCAACAACGTCATTCAAAAATAATTTTGAAAGAGAAAATCGCGATTTTACTGACATAATTCAAATTGTAAGCGCCCAATAGGTTTTTGGGGAAAAAAGGAGGCTATCTATAGATCTTGTATGCATATTTTATTAAAGGGAGGTAATCAATATCGCTAATTTTGTTCATCCTGTACAAAATTTGCGCTATAAGATTACCACCCATCAAATTCACTCAAAACACGCTCCACACATTCATTCAATCTCATTCCTAAATCATACCAAAATCATTCACCTTGTCAATTTCGAGATGATGTTAACTGTACAACAGGAGTATTGGTTGAATGTTGAGGTTTTGGTTCTGTTCCCTGATAAAATCGCCATTGAGGGCCAATGAAAGAAGTATGATCGATAGCCACTCCCGGGAATCGAACTCGAGTCCTTTTGGTCTTGAGGCCGAAGCACTACCTCTTTACCACAGGCGCCAAACTTTGTTCTGACGTGAAACACAGTGCGGCTACGGGCAAATAATCCTTGTTGAATTGGAAAATTTTCAGGTGTATGTGACTGCGTGTAAATAACATTTATGTTGTATCAAAGTTTTCTGAACACTCCTTGTATCTGTACAGTAATAAACACTGTGAAATTGACATGTTGATTAGATTTGGAATGATTTTGGACTGATGTTGAATGTTTGTGTTGAGCGAGTTTTGAATAATTACGAGGGAGGAAAAACTAAATCGATAATTTCGTCCAATTGCATGAAATTAGTGGTCATTATTTTATCTCTCTTCATTCAATATATTTTTCTTACTGATTGCTGATCAACGCGGTCAAATCAAACGCTTAAAAATCCAAACCAGCCAATAAAACCATTCACTAATTTGATTCAATTGATTAAAATATTGATTGTTTTGAACGATTTTGAATTGTTTAAACGATTTTGAGTGATTTGAGTGAGAGATTTTAATGAATAGATTGATCGCTGAGAGAGCGGTTTAGGTTGGTTTTGATTCAGGAGAATGTCAATTTCACCATATTAGTAACTGTATAGAAATATTCATTTTTATAAGCAAAACGCAATTACGGAATCCTTGTCTGGTTACTCCTCCAACTACGTCATCATAATAAAATATTTGTACACTTAACGACATCGTTAAATTAACAAGGTGAATGATTTTGGAATGATTTTGGAATGTAATTGAATGAGTCTCGGGAGCGTGTTTAGAGTGAATTTAATGGGAGGAAATCCAATATCGCAAATTTTGTTCAGGATGAACAAAATTAGCGATATTGATTACCTCTTTATCAAAATATGCATACAAAATCCATAGATCGCTTCCCTTTTGTTCAGAAACCATTTAGACGCTTTCAATTTCAATTATGTCACTGACAACGCGATTTTTTTTTATCTAAATTTATTTTCAATGAAGATGTTCATTGTTTCTTTTTTACTCTTTTTCGAGCGTTTTTGATTGGTATGAGTGAGAGTTTGGAATAAATGAATGGAGCACTGAACGAGTGGTTTAGAATGGTCTTGATTGAGATGAATGTCAATTTCACGATGGAACTAACTGTATTATTCATGATTAATACCCCGGTAGGGCGGAGCCTAAATAACGGGTCGTGGCACTTAAGGTTAAGGTAAATTAGCTTTTATGTGCAACTACTTATTTCCATAAATAGTCGACATAAATAAATTGAAACTTCAAGTCGTAGATTGAATACCAAACCCTCGTAACTTCAGCTTGACGAAGCTGAAGTTAAGAGGCTTTGGTAACAGAACGATAAAATGTGTTCACTTTCCGCTATGCGTGTAGATCCTTTTGGTTTTGGGGTACAGTAATTTGGACGCGTAAATGATAATTGGTTACTAACTTTTGAAAGAAGCTATTATATTGAAAAGTAAACCAGCCTTATTACTTCCCGGCTAAGCCACGCCCTGCCAGTTGAATTATAACGCAGCATAAATCGTTAAATACTCTTCTGTGTACACAGTTCGTTTGAACTTACTTACGGAATAAAGAGCATGTAACTAATCTTATTCTCACCGAATATCAATTATTGTGTAAAGCTTCATTTCTAAACTCGGCTCTAACCAACTCAAAGAATATCTTGTGACAAAACTTATTTACATGTAAATATGTAACTTATTGCGTTATGCATACGCCTGATGCATTTTCGACTGGCTGCATTTAAAATATCCGAGCTGATCTTTAGAAAAACAAAGGAATCGCTAGGTTTAAGTTGCATATGCGAAAAAGTAGGCATTGATTTAATAGGTAAAGGTTCGAGGAAAAGTTGAGCTAATCTAATTGAATGGCAGATTTTCATTTCTTTCACTCTTTTTGGTGGACGAAATTCATTTTTTTAGGATAAATTTTGTAAGAAAAAGATTCGGAAAAATAAAGGAAACCATTTTTTAAGTGTTTTATTTAACCCTAACAGCCCGGTCCAACTGCACTTACGGATGTTGGGAGGATGTAAAAATCTTTGCACCCGCTGAATAGACGCAACGTCTGTCGTGTGCCCTATACATGCGCTATGAATAATGTAAGTCCGTCGATCGTCTGTCCATTGTGATTTCATCCCAGCGGAAAGTTTTGATCTGCACACAACTTGCACTAAAGATTTCCACTATGTACGATTTTAGTGCGAAACATTGCGTAGGACAAACGCAATTTTTTCTCTTCCGTCCGTTTTACTTCCGTTACAAATATCGTCGTCCGCTACGGATGAAAACAACTCCAGGGCGGAATTATCAATTATACGGAAGCCTCAATAAAGGAAGAAAAACGGATATGTTAGTATGTAACCGTATGCATCGTGTAAGAATTAATGAACCGCACCGTATCCGCCTTGTTTCCATTCAGCTCACGTTACACAAACTATGCGCTATATACATTCACTCTTTTGCGTTTCGGATACGTCATAATTATACCGGACAACTCCTTTGGAGCTGTCATCCTTTCTTATCCGCTAGGCTTCCTATTAATTTCCACGAACATGTAACATTCATGCTGCATATTTTACACGTTCGATATTTTCCGTTCTGTATTTGCATATTTTGACCACTACCATCGGTTTTTATCAAGCATAGTAGATTAGATAGACATTTTGCTGGTCCGCCATTTCCGTTTTGCGTACCTTTTGTGTCCATTTTACTGTGGGACCGGGCCTTTACGTTGAACTATAACTCTGGTCTATTAAAAAAAACATACTATAATATACATACATGTATGCAATGAGTTACTACTCTAAAGTAAAGAATATCTTTGATATGCAAGCCAACATTGAAATGATATCCGTGAGAACGACAAATTACCATAGTAGATTTCTATGTCCAATTATCAGCTCTTCATGTCTGGAACTTGAATGCGGTTAATTAATTTCTTACATACTAAACCTTTTAATTACTTGCAATTACAATCACTAGTGTGTAATTAACTCGATTTAAAGTGCAGGTTTTAGATTTTTATTGGTCATTTTCTCATGGTTAAATGATCTCTACTACACGTTTTATTTCCCAAAGAATTTTATGAGAAAGTCTTTGGGTACATAAAATATACACATTAGCGATTTGTTTCCTTTCTATAAAGATTCTTTTCAAAAGTCAAACAGTTTTGTTTGTTTGTTTAAGTGGGGTTTTACGCCACTTTTAACAGTATTTAAGTCATATCGCGGAGGCTGGAGCACCTAAAAGAGGAATCATCGTATTTCTCACATAAGTACCACCATCACATCCTTTCCTAGCCCCCAGCTGCTATCCCACATAGGTCTACGATTATCAGCCCATTGGTGGTAGACAAATAGTCGGAAAGAATAGTGCCGCCTTCGGGGATCGAACAAGGAACCTCTAGATTGACAGAGGTCCCGGATTCGATCCCCGACGGCGGCACTTATCCTTTCCGACTATTTATCTACCAACAATGGGTTGATAATCGACTAGGCAAACAGAAAATCTATTCACCAAAATCTATGTAAAACGCCTCTACCATTCAAAGATTTAATTAGCTGGCGTGTATTTGGAGCTTCTGATTGGTCCGTGATGATCACACACATCTATTTTTAAGATCATTACGTCACCATTTTATGTTACATCGATCAATTTCAATCAGAAAAATTCATATCACTCAAAAGTCAATAATTTCATCCTGTCAATGTCATTCCGAAATCATTCAAATCATTTAATTGATTTTGTTTTCTTATTCTAAGTAAGGGTATCAGCAATCATTGTATATACTTAGATTTCCAAATTTAAGTTAGCATTCTATCATTTTCGTTATTTTATTTCGACGTTTTCAATGAGTTTAACCAAAATAACTCTTAATGATTTTAATAGACAAACCAAATGATAATATCCAAAGCCTTTTCAAACCGACAGTTTTCAAATTCAAGGGAGCGCTGTTCGGGCAAAATCAGACGAACAACCAATATCTGGTTATCCTTCCGATTAGAACAATTTGCTTTTACAAAATGTTTACAAAGTCGTCAATAATATTTCTTGGACGTCGAGTTAGGTTTTAAGAACCAACTTTACTGATTCCTCAACAGCTGGAAATTGCTTTAAAACAGGAATGACAATGGTGTGCAACTGGACCATGTCAAGAGACTCATCAGTACCTCGAAAAAAAGTTATCTATTTTATCTCATAACTATACAAATAACCGTGTGATAACATTTCCGTATGATATTTTCATGATATCATATAGTTATTTTTAGAACAATGATATAATTCGGTTATTTTTAAAAACTTGCATATCTGTTAGAAATATCTACGAAAACAAGGCAAATAGAGGTTATAAGATAAATATAATACGTACATGTACTTAGTGTATTGGATGACAAAATATCTAACTCGGTTGTGGGAATTGATAATTGTCTCGGCAAAGCTTCGACAATGATCAATTCTCCCAATCTCGTTAGATATTTTTTTCTCATACAAAACACTAAGTATGTATTATGCATATCCGAGTTCAATACAGGTTAAGTTAGTTACATTATGAAATTAACAGTCATTCAAAACCATTCTAGATCGCTCGCTCAATGCTCTTTTTATTCATTCTTAACACTCACTCAAATCATTCCATTTAACGCTTCGAACTTGTTCTAAAACGTTTCGAAACTGTTTTAAATCACTTGATAATTTCATTCAAATCTATCAAATGATTCCAAGGTTTTATTGGCTGGTGTTGGTTTTAAAGCTTCTGATTTGGATGTGAAGACTCGAAGATTGGAAAGAACGGATATCTTTTTAAAGGTAGGTAATACATTATCGCAAATTTCGTCCAAATTGGACGAAACTACCGATATTGTGTTTTTTTCCGTGAGTTTCACTCAAAACTCGCTCCAAACGCTCATTCAATTTCATATCTTAACATTCCAAAATTATTCACATTGTCAATTCTGAGATGTTAACAAATCTGCCACATGTTGACATAAGCGAATTTAGCTCTACAGGACGGAATTAAGCGAAACCAATTCCTTAGCACAAAAACCGTCATGCGTGCATGGGTGCGTCCGGATTTACACTTTTTTGTCCTAAAATACAAATCTCCTCTGTAACTACTTGCACCCATTTTCAATAAGGGGGTCCAATTTTATTTTTCCTTTGTCCAAGGATAATACACCGCGAGATAACAACTTAGCTGGGGTAAAGGATATTTCATTTTCGCAAAACATCAAGTGCGTCAATTTAAACAGATTTTATACGATCACGCAACTGTATTTTCGAAAATTTATGAACAAACATTCTGAAAAATCTAACTTTCGTTACTGTCGCCGGATCGGGTGCTTACATTTAAACATACCGTGTTCGTCTTTTGATAGACAGATATGATTGTTTGGCATCAGATTTAATTCAGTTTAGATTTTGTAACATGAAAATTTTGTCCTACAAAACCACCTAATTTGTTTTTGAAGATGAAATTGCGTTTTTCAATTGTCGCTAAAAATCACGACTTCCGAAAAATCTTCGTTATCAATGTTCGCTACCGTTAGTTTTAGCTGTGTTTAGTGTTCTTGCTTACAATTAAACTGCAAAATAGTTGACATAATTATCACAAAACCAAATTACATCATTTGCATGGTTAATCATCGTATGAAAAACGATTTTTGTTCATTTGAAAAGGCTTGTGATATAAATAAAGTAAATTATTAAATCTTCGTGATTACACAGTGCGCCACTTACTCGTTTTACGGAGACAAAATACTCATACAGGTTTTTAGAGAGGCAGTTAAATATTGTATATTATCTATTTAAATCCTCATGAACAAATAAGAATTTGAGAAATCCAGTCTTCTGTTCTATTTTAAAACCTTCGTTTGTCAAACTTTCGTGATATGAATTAGAAATCCCCTTTATTTAATGACGTAACAATGAGGAAATGACGTCGTCGTGATATTCCATACCTCGTGACATTTTTCAAGTGCATGGCGTCCATTACATGTGTGAAACAACCGTTTAAGAAAATATTTGAACAATCGAAAATAGGACCGTGAGTACAATTATTTCATTGACAAAATCTTTTGTACAAAAGACATGCAAAGACGGTATTTCATTTTTTGAATAGTGTACATTGATTATATAATCCTGTAATAATCTTTGCATCATTATTGGAAGGCCGTGGGGATATTGTATGTGTAAACAAAGTAGGTAAACCTTCGTGATCTATTGATAACGAAGGTTTAAGTCCCTATTTTGATTACTTTACTGGGCTGAATCGTATTCAATTTTTGAAAATTGTATTTATTTTACCTCATTTCGTAATAAAGAACATGGTACAAGTGGAAAGAATTCATATTGTACTTGTACAGATTTGTAATTAATACCTGAATTCCATGCCTGGGTAACGTTGTTTCTCTTAAGATATAATTTGTATAAGCAATTCACAGAACATCCTTTTTGTCTATGTTCAATTGTCAAGGAATATTAAAACATATTCCAAGGAGAATATGTGTTATTTGATTTAAAATGAACAATAAATTAACTCATGTTAATGAGTAACGAAAGTTTCTCGATGGTAACGAAAGGTTATTCAATTTCAGATTAAAATGGGAAAGAGTCGTGCTGAGATTCAAAAAGCATACAGACAACGTCTTAAAGATAAGAACAATGCGGAGTATCTGCAAAAGGAGAGAGAGCGTATGCGAAGAAACTACATCCCATCTTCACAGCTTTCAGAAAATGATAGAAAGATAAGAAATGAAAAGAACAGACTGAAACTCAGAACATTTTACGCAAAGAAGCGACAGGAGAGACAGGCTAATCAAGTGACAGAATCTAGTGGATATGAAAGTGCACAACCTTCTACGTCACAGGAAAGGGGACGACTGGCCGTGAGAATGAATTTTCAAAGTAACAGAAGAAAGGGGGCCATAATAAGATGGAAAAGAGAGTTATCAACCGCAAACGCGCGAATAAAACAGCTAGAAGTAGAGAGAGAAGAACTCAGGAAAAAATACAGAACGGCACAAAGACAAGCTCAAAGACAGAAAGCAAAGACCAATAAACAGGCAGAAAAATGTAAGCAAAAAGAACCAAGCCGAACAGACACACTTACACCAAGGAAAGAAACGGAACAGCAAATGAATGAGGCAAACCTATCTGACAATCAAAAGAGATCCATTAGAAAGAGTTTAATGCTAGGCAATGTACTATTGAGCGAAATAAATGCTACTAAATCAAAATCATCAAAGAGGAATTTAAAAGTAGTGCACAATGTCGTTTCCGGAAAAATTACAAAGAAATATCGATGTTTGAGCTATTTGTCAAACAGAACCGGGTTATGTCGACATAAATTGAATAAAAACTGTGACAAGATATTAAATGCAGATAAAAACATCCGAAAGAGCACTATAAAACTCAATCAAAAGAAAATAGAAACATTCTTGAAGAGAGAAGACAACAGCCGAACACAACCGGGCAAAAGAGATTTAAAAAGAATCGGAAAAGATCAGAAAATACAAACCCATGTACTTACAGACTACCTGTCAAACTTGTACCAAAAATTTACGTCAGAAAACCCAACCATCAAAATTTCATTTACATCATTTTGCAGGGCACGCCCAAAGTACATTCTTACAGCCGCATTTTCAAGCCGAAGTTCGTGCTTATGTACGAAACATCAAAACGCCGTTTTGACTATCAAATCACTAAGAAAAGAGGGTTTCAACATATCTTTAAATCCAGAGATGGGTATGGAACAGATTCCCTCTGCAGAAGAACTTCGACAAAATTTGGATGATCAGATCAATTTAGGACAATGGACAAGGGTCGAGGTAGAAGAAAGAGGCAAGAAGAAATATGTAACTAAGATTGTAGACACAAAGTTGAAAGCTGAAGACTATATCAAGCACGTTCAAAAACAGATGGATGAGTTCAAATCTCACGTTCAGAGAGTCCATACCCAATATGATCAAATTCGAAAACTAAAAGAAGAGTTACCAATTCATGAAATGATCATGCAACTAGATTTTGCAGAAAACTACAGCTGTCGATCAATGGAAGAAGTACAGAGTGCCTATTTCAACCAGACCACAGTAACTCTTCACCCAGTTGTGATATACAGGCGATCAGAAGATAAAGGTTTGGCACACAAAAGTTTTGTTATAGTTTCAGATGAAATGGCCCATAGAGCATCTACAGTAATAGCGTTTATTGCCGATATTATACCAAAAGCAAAGGAATTGGACAACCATGTAAAATGTATTCACTATTGGAGCGATTCGCCTACGAGTCAATACAGAAACAAGCAAATTTTTGATTTCGTCGCCAACCATGAGGCCATCCATGGAGTCAAAGCAAGATGGAATTTCTTTGAAGCCGGCCATGGCAAAGGGCCGTGTGACGGCCTTGGGGGCACCTGTAAAAGAATGGCTGATGAAGCTATGAGAAGTGGTAGAGCTGTAATTCAGGACGCCAAAGGTTTCTTTGATTGGGCAATAAAATCAAGTATGAAGAATGTTACATTCAGCTTTGTATCTTCAGAAACGTGTGCCACAAGTGAATCCATTTTAGAGAAGAAAGATCTGAAAACAGTTAAAGGTACAATGAAAGTACATGCTGTCGTTGGTCTAGGAGATTCTAGAATAAAGATTAGAGAGGTAAGCTGTTATTGTGACATTTGTCTGTCCGG
Organism: Fragum whitleyi; assembly: GCA_948146395.1. NCBI lineage: Eukaryota > Metazoa > Mollusca > Bivalvia > Cardiida > Cardiidae > Fragum > Fragum whitleyi. The sequence goes on from OX411555.1 coordinate 34,392,127, forward strand.
ACAAACATGTGACTCTTGGAAAATAGAAACAACGAAAACAAACAAACCCGTGATAAATAAGGCACTTTCAAAAGCGGAAAATGCTCTTACCCATATGCCAGATACAATAAATGAAACCGAAAATCAGGAAGAAAGAGGTGTTACCGTACCAACAGAAATAGCAAACGTAATGGATCAGAAGGAAGAGTTTCAACTAGGACAGTATGTAGCAGCCGTGTACGAGAGTGATTGGTACGTGGGCAGAATTGATGATTTAGATGACGAGGAAAATGAGGTGGAAGTAAATTTCATGGAATCAAAAAAACAGTTTTTTCAGTGGCCTAAAAAGGAAGATTTAATTTGGATCAGCGAGAAAGCCATTTTATGCGAAATTGAGACACCACAGCCAACGGGAAAGACAAATAGGATGTTCAAAATCTCTGATAATGATAGAGTTCTAATACAAGATTTGTTCGGAAAGTTCACACACAAATGAATTTTATTATGTGTGCAGACAATTATGTGGTACTGAAACGATCGATTCTTTCTTAAAACAACAAAGATTTCAAAGATTTCAAAGTTCAAAGATTGTTACTTGTTTTTTGATAAAAAATTGAAACATTCGTTACCGCAAAATTTTCGTTATAACATCTAATTTTCAAAGCCAATTGACAAAAAATATCTTGTTTTGAACGTTTTATAGAGCATATTGCGTAGCCAAAGTTGAAATAATTAATATAGTGTACGAAAAAAATAGTTCTAAGTGCAAACGATGATTGGAATCAAGGTTACAAGTAAACATTTTCAGCTTGAATATGATTTTCATACTCTTATATCGTAATTTTGTAGTTAAAAGTGTTAAAATCATTTTAGAAAAACATTTTCACTCGTGAAAGTACACGTGTATATTTATCTTTCTTTTCTTTAGCCACGATAATAACAATTGTCATTAAATAAAGAACCATTAAACGTTCGTTACAATATTGAGGTCATTTTACACTTCTTATTTTATTGCAAGGGTATCATATTATTTTTCAGAAACAAAAACATTCAAAACACCATTTGCTGAAGTCCATGTCACCACAAAGTTTGTATTTTTTGTCAAAAGGATAAGAATTTTATAAGCTTTGATAGAGTAGGTTTTTAATTATAGAGTCTGTTTATGAATGTTTCCATTTTCCGTTTATTCTTTCCAGTATGGTAACTCTAAAAAAATGTAAAAACAATATTATCTAAAAGCTTTCATAACACAGTACAAACATTTCTGATGACGCTGACTTAATTTTGAAGCGTCATCGGTGGTTTTTACGGTCTTAATGCATGTTTTAAGTAAGCAAACCTCTAAAAACGAAGGTTTAAAATCGATCAATTTGCAATCAAAAGTACCTTATTTCAAACACACATATCTCAAAAAGTAAGAAAGTGTTGCATTCAAAATTTCACACACGAATTCTGGAGATATTGTCACGATTCCTAAGCACTATAATATGGCATATTGACTATGATCGATTTTCACGTTTTTGTCTTTGTGAATTGGGTCTCCTTAATGAAAATGGGTGTTGATGGATTTCAACTATAGTTCACAACAATGATCCTATCGACTCGATCTCTCAAGTTTAATCCCTAAATTCTGATCGGACAAAGTCATTAGGCTTTTGGCTGTAGAGACTGATAAAAGTCGCCCATAACATGGATTTTTCTCCACTATATTCTTCTATGTTTTTTCTACCTAATCCCAGACAAATTATTATTGGGACAGACTCTCTCAGATAACTTCCTGAAATTCTGATCGGACTTTCATGTTGGGTTTTATCGGAGATAGAGGTAGAGTAAACACAAATTGAACCCATATAGCGAAATGTACAAAAAATATTATCTGAGTGTGTATTTCCGTGTATTTGTCGTCGCTACCGTAGCACATGCCCATATGAGCGACGCCCCCAGAAACGGTTAATTGTTACGGGGAATGCAAGGATACATGATGAAACTACTGCTGAGATCCACCATGGTTCCTTAACGTGCTCAGTGAAAAGCACCGTCTCATGGAGCCTAGGTTTAACGTCTTATCCGAAAGACAAAAAGTTTTTGTTAGTGTGCCAGCCCGGGAATTGAACCCATGCAGTCGAACTTCATTGGTTTTGAAGTCCGGTGCTCTACCAACTGAGCTAATCGGGCTGACAATATTATCTGAACTAGACAGAATTCAACCAAAATCAAAATAACCAGTCCTTGGGTAATGCTAATTAAAAAATCATTCAGAATCGTTTACAATACATCACAACTTCATTCAAAAAGAACTTTTTTATATTAGCTGGTGTTGTTGTTTAACAAACGTCCGCGTAGACAAAGGGCTTTTTTTAAATAAAATGTGCATATATATTTTAAAGGGAGGTTAAAAGAATCGACAATTTCGTCCTTTTTCATTAAAAAGCTCACTCATCACACTCACTCAATTTCAATCCAAAATTATTCCAAAAACATTCTTTTTCTATGTCAGTCTCGTGAAATTGTTAATTGTACATTCATTTAGGAATTGGACTAGCATATGCGTTTTGGTAATACAGGAAATACCATTGTGAAATTGACCCAAAACGAACCCAATATATTCCTAATCTCTCACTTAAACCTTCCTTAAAAAGCATTTCTACCACTCAAACCGTTTAATTTTCCAAACCCTCAAAAACTTCCAAATTATCGATCTAAACAGTCCGTGGGTTCGTTTGGCGACGTAAATTTGAAGGCTTCATTGTGCAAGTGATTTATTTATTAATCGTATGTATATTATATATACAGAGATAAATATCTTATTGTCTTAAAATATCAATTTCAAATTTTATCATTGCTCACAGCCGAGATCAGGTAATATTGATTTTTAAGAAACTTTTGTTTGTTTGTTTGAATCTGTTTTACGCCGCTTTCAACAATTTCGCAGTAAATCGCGGCGGCCGGAGCACCTAACAATGGATTCCTGGTATTTCTTTCACCCGTACTACCATTTTACCCTTTCCTAGCCTCCGACTGCTATTTCACATAGGTTTACGATTATATACCCATTGGTGAGAGACAAACGTCGGAAAGGATATTTGCCGCCACCGGTATAAGAAACTTACACGTCCTTCTATTCATTGTTCAATCGTTTGTCAACGGCTTGAACATTTATGAAACCTTTAAAATAAAAAAAAAAACTGCTACCAGGTAGGTGATACAGTTAACGATACCGTGAAATTGACCAGGTGAATGATTTGGAATGATTTAGAATTGAAATTGAATGAGTGTGTGGAGCGAGTTTTGAGTGAATTTAAAGGATGGTAATCCTATATCGCAAAATTTGTTCAGGATGAACAAAATTAGCGATATCGATTACCTCCCTTTAATAAAATATGCATATACAAAATCTAAATATAGCTTCCTTTTTCTTCGAAAACCTAATTTCAAGAATGTCAGTGAAATCGTGATTTTTCTCAATTTATTTTGAATGACGTTGTTGATTCTATATTTTCAATGGGTTTGAGCTTTTTTTGAGTGGCTTGAGTGAGTGTTTGGAAAGAATGAATGGAGCGCTGAGTGAGCGATTTAGAATGGTCTTGATTGACATGAATGTCAATTTCACGAAGTAAGAAACTGTATAAGGCCATTCCAGGCTTTAGTGCTTGATAAATACTATTACTACCCTTTAATAATATCTTTCAAAAACTTGCTCATCTCACTCAATCACTTTTTTCCGAAATAATTTCTAAATCACCCACCTTACCATTTTGTTATCTATCTTATTACCTACGGTGCGAAATCGAAACTCCCCTTTTGGAAAGTTTGATGTTAGACGGCTCTTGTGACAATTGTCTGAGTAATTTCAAAATGAGGGTTGAAAAAAGGGTTTGATAATATCCGCTACAGATATTCAAAATGATAATTTTATCTTAACTCACAATGATGCCGCTAGAATATGTATCAATCGTTATATGCATTGTTTGTATTTGTGCCATATAAGGTTTCGACGCTTAAAAAAAGTTTTAAGACAAATCGACTCTTGACCTATTGTATTTTTTTCTAAAATATAAAAGCAGACACTTTGCATATTTGTAGACACATATATCATATCAACGACATAGAGTTACGTTCTGATGTCCTTTTTACGATATGTCAGATATGAAATATTAATGTGAAATAGGCAATGAGAAATACCAAGGGTTCTGAAAATGCTACAAACATTTTATCCTAATTGAATTACAAATGTCAAATGAGCTTTAGAGTACGATGAGAGTGAGCAAACCGCAAATATGAATATAAATCTCGTTTCTATAGGTGAGAGCTACGAAGCCGGGCGAAGTTTCTACCAATCTTCGTTAGTACATGTGGCGTGCAAAATCTATTATTTTTAAAAGTTAACAACATCGTGAAATTGACAATGTGAACAATTTTGGAATGATTTAGGAATGAAATTTGAATGAGTGTATGGAGCGAGATTTGAGTGAAATTCAAGGGAGATGATACATTATCGATAATTTCGTCTGAAATGGACAAATTAGCGATACTGTATTACCTACCTTTAAAATATCTCCTTTCCTTCCAATCTTCGAGTCTTCACGTCCCAATTAGAAGCTATAAACCCACACCAGCCAATAAGATCGTGAAATAATTTGATAGATTTGAATGAAATGTCGAATGATTTGAACAGTTTCTAAGCGTCTTAGAACGTCTTCGGTGCGTTAAATGAAATGATTTGAGTGGGTGTTTAGAATGAGTAAATAGAGCGTTCGGCGAGTGATTTTGTACAATCAAAATGACGTTCTTGTTATATAAATGACGAAGTCACATGGACATGATGAACACCCCATTTTTCAAACTCCATGCTCGCTTTTGAGCGGGGTAAGCGTCAATTTCTCCGTATAATTGACGCTATAATGTCATTCATGTTGCATGTTTATTTGTATTAATTTAAGTTGTTGCTCTATTATAAAATTTTGAATTCAAATTTATTTTTTAATGAACGAATTAAGTAAATGACAACGATGCGGAGAAAGAACGGTAGAAAATGAGAGGGAGTTTAACTTTTTTCCATGTACTATCAAAGTATACATAGTTGACAATCAAATTTCAACGTAAATGCATGACAAGTCGATTTTCGTTTCCTATATTTACATGGTGTATTACAAAGAATCGCAACGCCTATTTGCATATTCAATTTATGATTGGAAATTTAAGCAGCCCATTCTTGGAACTTTCGACGATTGACGCTCATTTAACCGTTATGCGATTGCATGCCGTTTAAAAAACATGGCATTACGCGTTTTATTACTTGCTAATCATCTTTGGTAAAAATCGTAACGCATTCGTTGTTCTCGGATGTCACTATACTGGTGACCGTTTCTTAGGCTAGTACGTGTTGGTATTATACCATAAAAACAAAGTTCAGGAGGTCACGGCCTAGAAACACATGTTTCCGGCAAATTACTACACGTTGCAATATTGAGGACTTAGGTCATAACATAGTATATGTGTCTAAACAGTGTATGGAGACTAACTTTGTTTTGCTCTAAACCCTTTATATTCATACGCGGATCATTCACACGCCCGCTACTTCATTTTGTATTTATTTATTATTTCATTATGGGAATATTCATAATCTTCACATGATAAAGAATTTTAATATCACGACATTAACGAACGAAACAGTGATTTTGTGAAAAGAAGTCTAGAGAAATACTAAATTGAATTTTAATAGGCGCTACTTTATTTCGAAGCTATTTAGAACCTTCTAGGTGTTCCTTACATAGTTACACTGGCGAACGTTTTCGTTCACCAAAAACTATTTTGTTAATTAAGGCCATTGAGGCCCAGCCTTTCACAAAGGTTACGCGTATATGGTCGAAAGCATCTTAATTAATACTCAAATACACAACTTCGTTAGATATGACTAGGAACTCGGGAATCATTTCTTACAATAAGACTAGTTTTTAGTGATCAAGCGTCAACTACGAAACGACTTGAAAAAAAAAAAAAAAACACAAAAAACAGTAAGGGTATCAAACGTTTAGCCTTTCTCCTTTTTAAGTTAAGTTCATTTTATTGTCTGCTTTTCAAACTGATGGTTCGCACAACGACTTTACACTTAACCAACAATCATCGAATCACTAATCGGTTGTTAACATTTTGCTCCATATGCAACCACATCACATTGGCTTCCGCATGTACCCATTTATTCACCTGGGTTAAAAGAAGAAACGTGGAGTTAATCCTTTGCTCAGAAAAAAATCCTCGGTCTGGTCTTGATTTGACCTTTTGCTCCACTACCCTATACACTAGACCACGGACTTTTCCATGACATATTCTTTGTACATACAGTTAACAACATCGTGAAATTGACTAGGTGAATGATTTTTGAATGATTAAGGAATGAAATTGAATGAATGTGTTGCGACTTTTGAGTGTATTTAATGGGAGGTAATCCAGTATTGCAAATTTTGTTCAAGATGAACAAAATTAGCAATATTGATTACCACCCTTTAATAAGATGTGCATACAAGTTCTATAGATAGCTCCGCATTTCTTCAAGAACCTACCATACGCTTATAATTTCAATAATTTAGTGAAATCCCGATTTTTTCCCAGCTATTTTTATTTTGAACGAAGTTGTTGTTATATGTTTTTCATTGAGTTTGGAGCGTCTTTGAATGGTTTGAGTGAGTGTCTGGAAAGAATGAATGGAGCTCTGAGTGAGCGATTTAGAATGGTTTTGATTGAGTTAAATATCAATTTTACGATGTAATTAAATGTACATTTCAAATAGTAAATGGTCATGGGCATCTCATGTATAACTCAAATACGTTTTTTTTAATTCTATTAGACTATGTGAAATAAGAATAAAAACTAGTTTTATGTTACGACATTTTTTCCATGATACGGTCTCAAACCATAATACGGTCTCAAACTGAAAAATGTGGAACATGTGTCCCCAATACGTCCATAAGAATATTCAGCCAATTTTTTGAGTCGATTTATTGTGGAGGTATTGCTTCCGTCGGACGGATGGAAGTACGATCGCACGCAAAAGCAGACGACGGGAAGCAAAGGAAGATGAGATATCATTGGTTGTTTTGGTTTTCTTTACTTTACAAATTAGCTGTAACAGACTTTGTCACGGAGAAGGAACAAAATTGCGACATAGGATTACTTCCCATATAATTCACTCAAAACTCGTACCAAAAACTCATTCTTGTCATTTCTAAATCATTCCAAAATCATCATCTTTTCAATTTTACAATGTTGTTAATTGTATAACTCTAATACGTATTTTTCTTTTAATCGATTAGACTGTGTGAAATTAGAAAAAAAACCTAGTTTTATGTTAAGACCCTTTTTCCATGATACGGTCTCAAACTGAAAAATGTGAACCATATGTCCCCAATACGTCCATTAGAATATTCAGCCAATTGAGCCAATGTATTGTGGAGGTATTGCTTCCGTCGGACAGACGGAATGACGATCGCACGCAAAAGCCAGCGACGGGAAGCATAAAAAGATAAGAAATCATTGATTGTTTGGGGTTTTCTTTACTTTACAAATGAGCTTCAACAGACTTTGTCATGGAGAAGTAAAATGTTCATTAATTCAGAGGTAATGATCGATAGATAGCAATATGACTTATAAAATCCTATTTTCGCGCCTATTCATTTGCCACTAATCCTTATTACATCCTTTTTAAAGATGAAATGTAAAGATCATCGTAAATTAGTCTCCCCCAGATATTAAATGTTTCCGATTTAATACTTTCGATGCAATGCAATTAAAGTTGTAATCTTCTTTTCTGCATGTTTCGATGATATTAATTATAATGAAGTTACTCATCTTAAAATGCTACCATTGTGTTATATAAGTCCCAATGTGGATTTTCTAAGAATTTGATGATAAAATTTGTGGGTCTATCATCCACATCACACGTTCATTCAGCGGGGTAATGAATTTTGGTTTCACGTCCCGAAACAAGAAAAAAAATTAGACATGTACGCGTAGTTTTTGATAATTTCACTGCTTTTGCGGTGAGATTATCAAGTGATAATCTACCTTTATTTCTCGATAAACCGGCAAGATGCATTAAAGAAATTTTACCTTTCACCCGAAATTGTAGATGCACGTGTTATAGAATAGTTAACATTCAAGATACATCTTCTTATGGCCCTGCGTCAATATGTACATGTATATAAATATTGAATTTACTTGTATTATCCATGATTAATGCCCTGGCAGGGCGTAGCCTTAGTAACGGGTCGTTGCACTTAAGGTTAAGGGAATTCAGCTTTTATCTAAAATAACCTACTTCTTAAGAGAGTCGACATTAATAACCGTAGCCCTTAAATCGTAGATTGGTAACCAAATCCTCGTAACTTCAGCTTAATCAAGTTGAAATTACGAGGCCTTTGTAACAAAACGCTGAAATGTGTCCATTCTCTCAAAGCACGTGAATTCTTAAGGTTTTTGGATACAGTTATTTGCACGAGTTAACGATGATTACCGAAAAAAATTTGAAAGAACCCAAACTATTGAAAAGTAAACTCGCCAAATTACGTCACGGTTAAGCCCCGCCCTGCCAATTAATTAATTACGCAGAATACTATATGTTAATCGAATGGTGTCTTTGTGTACATTAAGTGTCCGTATGTTACCGGTTTCTCATATGGGCCATCTTATTTCGGACCACAGGTGGATATTGTTGCCCGCTATATCAGAGTATCTCTCAAAAAACGGGCTACCAGCCTTACACTGGTTTCAATTTCGACTATTAGAATAGACTCGAATGGGCTATTCTAATGTAGTTGAAAATGGGACCAGTCTACGCCCGGGTAAGATTAGGGAAAGAAATAAGTTGGCCCAAATTTATAGTTTCCATTGTTTTTTTAAAAGGCAATTGAGTCAATGATATTTTTCGTACATGCAATAACAGTTTATGCTTTTTTAGCGCCAACTTGTGGGAAACATGTACCAACTTCGGCTCGCATTGAATAAAAATAGTCTTAGAGTAATTACTTGTTTTCTGTGATATTCCCCTCGTTTTTGGTATTATAAAATTACGTACAACTAGAGGATGCTTTTTTAAGTTCTAAATTCTTTTATCCAAAAAATATATAACTAAAATTACAAAAAAAAAAAAATAATATCAATTATCAATCTATAATATGACCTTCGTATATCAATTATCTATTTATTAAATATGACCTTCGTCGCGGGAGCTAAATAACACCGATGAATATTTTACAAATTACACGGGTGTTTTTAAACTAGTGGAATAACTACTACATTTTCGCTATGAAAATGGCGTCATTTTGAATTTGCTGACGTCATTTGGCAAACGACGTTATGTTTCGCGGAATAACTTGACTTGATAAACTTCTTGAACTTCCTCGATTTATCGATAAAAAAAACCCAGTTTATATTTGAAATAGAATATCTAATTCATGCTTATAAAATACCAAATTTATTAAATTCGTCATCTTTATCAGATAAATACACGACACAGTCTCGTTTCTATCTGTTTATAGATGACTCGTTTAATAAATTCGGTATTCAATGAACACTCATTCAATATCCTCTATACATTGATTTAAATCGGTATAAAATGCTTTCATGATAAAGTATTGAATTTCTGCGAAGCTCAAGTTTTTCAAGGAATCGTTGAATTATTCAAATTACTTTAATGGAATAGCTGTACGATATAATTAATTTAATTAATCAAATAGATTAAACTTTATAAAGTAATTAAGAATATCTCGATCACGAACTTTTCTTCATTAATAAACTGATATTTCATTGGCATGGTATTATTATTAAATGTATTTTATTTACACGCTGGTTTGATATTCAATTCAACTAAATTCAGAATAAAGAACGTGTACAAATTGAAAGAAAAAAAAATAAACAAACATATTTTTTTAAATATTCCGATGCAATTATACTCTGCATTTTCAAAAAGCATCTTTCAAAATACTTAAGCTAGCTAAAATGTAGATGATGATAATAAATGTTTATACAGGTAACGGATAATTAATTATCCTATCTTGTATAACATATAATCATTTAAAGATAATAACATGTATTGTAGATGGTTATAATTGTCTCAAGTGATTATTTATTTTTTTTCTCTGAAATAATTGCTACAAGAACGCGGTGTTTCTTTGATATTTACAATAAAACAACACGTAGCAATTCCGAGAAATTCAGACTACTAATGCACATTTAGTCATTTTTTAAAGCCAACTAAAGCAATTAAAGATGCATCATACAATAGATATAAATAATGTAAAACCTTACCTTTCTGGATGGTTGCTTAATAATTTGTGCAAATTTCTCGCCCAGGTTGGTAATACCGTCAACTCTTTAAATATACCAGGCACATCACATACCGATCCCGTAATTGCCGTAAAAAGCGTAGGTCTCTAAACTGATACTGAATGTCAGATTATTTCTATGTCGTCACAGAGGAGGGCTTGGTTTAACGCTTTTGGTTTCACGCATTCCACATGATCTGCATTAAGAATACAATAAGAGCGTTTCCGATTTTTTCTAATAATTATCCTTTTTAATTGAATTTTATTGTTGACTATGATATGAAGCTAAAACTCTCATAGCAAAATTTTAAAGGGTATCGAAAAATGTCTGTAAATAGAAGTTTATTTGTTGCAGTATAAAACGTTTAAAGGGTTAAATTGACCGCGGATAATAATAACACGTGACTCTTTAGCGCATGCGCAATAAGAATAGATAATACGAAATATTTGCAGAAAGACGCTACTTTATCCCCTAGGAAACCATTCCTAGTCATTTAAGCTGAAAATCCGATGGCATTAAACCAGAGATGTAACAGTCACTGTACTCTTTGTAAACTTAATTCCCCCCAATTTGTCGTCTCTACTCTCGACCCAGGCCTCAGTGGTAACGCAATAAATATTTCTATGGAAGGCCCTCCTACTTTGTCAATCTTAATAGCCGGTTAAGAGGCTCTATATGTAAAAGCGTGATACTTCCTAAACGGAGATCAAATTGTACGCAAAATTAGTGAAACGAAAGCGGCGTTGTTATTGTGTTGGAACCGTTTTTCGGACACGATTTCTGGGCGTGGGAGTTAGTCAAAACCTTAATTGACATTTAATTATTGGCTATAGATAACTGTACGTCATGGTTCTGTCTTGCGTTATGTATTTTCAGTTTAATAACAAAAATATCTATTTACTTATAATTGCTTTAATTTCATGAAGATGTGTTTAATATTGATGGTTTTGCCCACTCAAATCAAGAACATATTTGAGCCTGTGCGTGACATTTCCAACAATTTGAAATGTTCGTGATGTGTAAACATTGAGAGGCCAGGACAGTCAAAAACCGCAAATATTAAGTAACCTAATTGCCTACAGATACTTGGAGACCTTATATATTTACCTAGCGCATAGTGAAGACTCTCGTCAGTCTGTGCGGATGCACAGGCTGGTCAGAGTCTTTGCTTTGCACATATTTGAAATTGTTGGAAATCTCACACAAAGGCTCATTTTCAATTTTCATTTGAATGCACTTGCCTGAATAAAGTTTGATATTTTTAAAATGTATGAGCTGATACAACTTTATATTCAAACTTTCTGAAAAAGATATAGGAACAACGTTTCTACGAAGCTAACATCGTAAATTTCGATTCCTTCTACATAAGCATTTTTATAATATAGAGACTACTTTTTTATTTCTTGACAAAATATAATTTTTACTTCTTTAAGCTAAACCAATTATTTTTTCATGAAAAACCAATCAAACATATACATGTGTTTCAAATTTGTCTTCCAAACAAAATGTTTTACAAATATCAAATTGCCATACATAATTGCCATCCCTCAACCAAATGAACTGGCATAGATTACCATATTGTACCACCGCAAAATTAAGACGAACTGTGACGCCATTGTATAGATCTATAATTTGACGCATTCGTCCACAAAATGGAAAGGCGAATACGCTATACATATAATATGTACTTAGTGTTTTGTACTAGAAAAAAGACCTAACGAGGTTTAGAGAATTGATCAACGCCGAGGCTCTGCCGAGACAATTATCAATTCCCACAACCGAGTTAGATATTTTTTCATACAATGCACTAAGTACGTATTTTATTTATCTTATAACCCCTATTTGCCTTGTTTTCGTAGATGTTTCTAACAGAAATGCAAGTTTCTGAAAATAACCGCATTATATCATTGTTCTAAAAATAATATCATACGGAATGTTATCACACGGATATTTGTATAGTTATAAGAGACTTTATCATTTGAAACAATCACCGAAAACAATGAAAAAAATCTTCTCCCTATGATGAAGACACTTACGTGTATCATCAAAAGTAAGAAACTCACTAAAAATAGTATTTTGAAAAAGGAAAAAACAGGTAGATGGCTAAATACATTGAAATCCTGAACGCCTCGGAACCGTGCGTAAAAAGCAGGATTTTACGTAGAGCAAAGAATACTAGCTGACGAATAACGAATCACGAATCAAACACATTTTGTGCTACTTATATCTCTGATTAATGTTAGAATAATTCTCCTCTCTCTCTAGACGGCTTAGAAATGGCTGCCACATTTGTTTGATCTGAGTCAAAAAGACTCGTTCTTCTTAGGGTCACTTGATGAATATAGTATACTTTCATACACAAGCAAATGTATAAAAAGTTTAAGAGTACCATCAAAAGATAGAGTTAAACCCCTTTTTGAATAATAAGAATAATTGAAGACAACATCATTGACGTCATGTTCAAGAACTCGAAAAAGGTAAACTGTAAAGAGCATAGGCTTCTTCAAAGACATAAATACAAATATTCACTAGAAAATTATTTTTCCCTTTTTTTCTGCTTTACAGATTCAATTTTGTAAAGTCTTGTAATCTCATCATTAGAATAAGGGCAGATTTTATGAAACATCCTGTATTTTTTTTAAAAAATGATTTTATCGAAAATTTACATGTATTGAGCAAATTGAAAGTGTATTAAAATTGATAACTTTGAATTCATGTATGGAAAGGCGTTGAGTAAATTCCTGTCAATTCCTTTCAGCAAATACAACAAACAGCTTTTCTTTCTAATTTAATTGAACTTTCACTGCTGACATCATCCCTGTGTTCAGGATGAAAAACAAGCCAGTGCAAACAGTTTTTCATTTATTCCCCGCTTTTTATGCAAGCGCACATGCAGAACGGGGTATAATTGGAAAACTGTTTGCACCGTTTTGTCAGCCTGAACGCAGGCCTGATCACACGATCAAGCTATACCCACACTCTCGCTACATGTAGCAAAGTCCACAAAAGATGAAGCAACACTTTTTACTCCTTAATCAATTTTATTTAGCCTTGAGATTCTCACATTGTAGACCAGATATTCCTTACTCTTACATTCATGAACAGTCATAAACGATTTAATATGTATTGTTTCTTTTTTTAACATCAATCTTCCACCATCTTACCAAAAATCTGTCAAGACTACTGACAGTGAGCGAGATTTAAATGAGCCAGTGTGTGATGTTTCTAACAATTTCACATGGGCGTATAGCAAAGCCTCTGACCAGCTTGCGCATCCACACATGCTGACCAGTGTCTCCACTATGCACTCAACCGATAGATACGGTCTTAATCTCTCTTCATGCAGACAAAAAATATTTTTTATTGCATTGTGTGGCAATTTAGATTACTAAGCGCCTATCCACAACGCACACGGGAAATCGTTGAAAATGTGACGCACTGTCTCAAATATTACTAGTCAACGTTAGCCCGTTTATTAATCAATGCGTTAGTGCGACAGGTCGTCCGGAACTGACAGGCATATGCCTCCTGTGCCGTAAATGAGCCTGTGCGTGACATTTCAAACAATTTGTTTGTGAGGTGCAAGCAATAGACAGCGTAGACAACCACAAACTGTACATATAAAGTTACCCGATGGTAAACAGATACTCTGAAACCTTATCTATCTACAAAACGCACAGAAAAGACTCTGTGCAGACTGTGTGGATAAATATTTGAAAGTGTTGGCAATCTTACGCACAGGCCCAAATAACTTTGCACAATCGTTTTTATTCCTGAGTAGATGTCTCATTTTCAACTTTCTGAAAGGTCCAATGTCGTTGTTAAGACGTTGGTCTTTAAGACAACGCAAACAAATTATAATTCACCATCTGGAAGACCTGGGTTCAATTACTTAAAAAAGTAATTATTTAATTACAAATAAAAAGGAAGTTTCTTAATTAAATTACAATTATAATTACTTTCACAAAAGTAATCAATTAATTAGAATTATTTTTTGTAAAGTAGTAAAATTATTTTCAATAATACGCCATTTTAAAATTGCACTAAACGATAGTATGGTAAATAATATCATGTGGAACAGGATTTTTACTCTAAAATATTCATTTGCACTATCATGCGAATGTATTGGCAAATCAGCATTGTGCTCTATTAGGGTTTCTTACTTTTCCCACAACAAAAAGACATGTTATAAGAAAAAAGAGTTTTAGCCCTGAAGATCCTTGGTTCTAAACAAGAACTTCTGACTTTCAACACCATTTAGAAATGTTAGTAAGAAGAGATAGGCAAGCAGCATTTTCTTATGAAATCATATTCTCTACTTTAAAAGAGTGATTGACCAATTTGAATAACTCATCTCAGTATTCAAAATTGACTAAGCTTTCTCTGTTGTAATAGATAGTATGTCAATTCAAGCTCGAACTTTGTTTATAAATATTAAAGATTGTACAATATATGATGTTTTACCTTTCTTTCATTGAACGTGTGCTAGATATGGTGATTCTCACATTTTTGACACGTGAAATTCCTTCAATGTAAATGCATTACATTGCCTACTTCATAGTATTATTTTGCTTAGTTGTTTGCAATTATGATTGTGGTTTAAAGAAGTGATGAAACATAGATATTTATATCGTATTACCTGGGGCACTCAGTAGTAACGTACTGAACTTATAAAAATCTTTCATAAAGAAAAGCAGCATTTTCTAAAGTGACTCCTTTAAAAAAAGTAGATTCCTCTATACAACAATATTGAATTAACACCTAGTTGAGACAGCTATTATTTTTTATCAAGCCTTATGTATCAACACCAAAAGATTGAGCTGACTAAAATGAGTGAAAAAAGCACCTGTTGGAAGTGAGAGGGTATATCATTGACCAAAAAATCTCTAAAACCTGGGTCTGTAAAGATCTGTATAAGTTGGATCTATAAGTTGTCATTGAAGTAATTGAAAATAATTGTCTATCATTAATCGATTTTAGCCCATGTAATAATTATTTACAATTATATTGATTGTTTTTTAACTTAATAATTACTAATTATTTTAAATTGTATGAATATTTGTAATTAATTTTTAATTAATTGAATTATAATTGTACTTAAACCCAGGCCTACCGTCTGGTCTACGGGTTATATCAAAACAGTCCCTATATACATCAAAACATTCCCTATATTTCCGTTATATGATAGACATGAACTTCCATCAGGACCGAAAGACCATGACCCTGTGATGGTAAGCCCTTAGGAAACAGACAGCTTACTATTTGAAAGATTCACTTGCTCAATTTTCGTATCTGTGTCGTAAAATCATAGCAACGTCTCTTTTACTGTGTATGGTTCTGTGACTCTTTAAGGAAAGTCAACTATTCTTCTTTCAAACTGTTGTAATGACGGATATTTTTTTTCTTTTTTTGATCGTTTGTTTGATTGTTTTTTGTTTTTACTTTATTTTTTCTCAATTCATAGTCATTTCGACACGCAGTATCAGTAAACCTTATGTTGTGGTAATCTACCCGCGCAAAAGGCACTATTCCGAAGTAAAAAACTTATTTTGGCCTGAAACTCATTGAACTTTAATTCCAAAGTACATAGCAGATTACGCCAAAATCAAATGTATAAGATAATCAAATATCCTTAAGATGTTTGAATAATTTGGCGCAAAATATAGGGATCAAAGAGAGGTAAAAAAAAACTCTAGGGGAGGATCTACCTTCTATCTTTAAATGATAATCAAAGAACACTTTTTATGAATTATTCTTTCAATATTGAACTGTTGGCATTGAAAACGTGTTTTATGAATCATTATTTTTTTCATTGGGTACTTTCAATGTATAAGTATTGATAAATGAAGGAGTACATATATTTCATCCACTCTATGATTAACATTTGTAGCTTTATATATATTTTGTTTACTGGTGTGAAGAACGTTGCTAATCCTTTATTATTTGCTCCTGCCACCACGATATTTCGCCGATACCAAATGGCGTTGGAATTTGTGATACTATATTCTATTGATCAAGTTATCATTTTTCAGGGCTTCGGAATTTTATGAAACCTTTACATGTGTATTATCAAAACAATATAGGTGAAACTGTTTTGCTCAATTTCATAACATAATGTTTGTGCTAACCTCAGGGTTAACCATAAAAAAATAATGATCAACACTGATGTTACGACTTAACTTTAGTTATACTATTGGACCTTTATGTTTATGATCATCATGAAAATGCACATTGTTTTTTAAGTTAGACTGTAATCAAGAAGGTTTTATTAGATCTTTTCGGCTTCATTGCATGAGAATATTGTTCATGATTATCTCTTTTGTGACAATGTGGACAGGGTAAGGCATAACTCCAAGTGGATCTATCATATAGCTTCACCTTCATCATATGAATATTATACGTGTCTACAAGAAGTCTCATTCTCCTGGTTTGAAAAAGAACAGCCTTCAAGAATAACTTATTTTCTCCCTTCAACATGCCGTTCTATCTCAAGATATTTTGTTTAAACGCTTATTATGTCGAATCTTTACGCGATTTAACTACCATATTTTCTCATTCAACAATATTTTTTCTTAAAGAATTGCCAAAATTGAAAGACGATTACAGAAATGTTAAAGATAATCGTTTGACATAAAAAATGTTTATGACTAGTAAGTACTGTTTCACTGTTTATCCGCTACAATGCTGTAAAATGCATGATAAAGAGTGAATCCTCAAATCGGAAAGAAGGATTTATAGAAAAATGGCCCAAAACATAAATATCATGACTGTTACGTATACAATTGGAATTTGCATATATAAACTCCGAACTATTATTTAAACACGTGTATTCTCAGCACGCTTCCACTTCCGGCTGATGCTTCTGAAAGAGAGAGATTAGATCAAATCAATGTCATCGAGACGCCCAATATCATTATCTTATTTGTCCGATAAGTGACATTGATTTGTACATCTATTAGCTATCTACAAAACAGTCACTTTCGTACAGTAATGCTAAGTACAATGTTACCAGTCATGCTGAGATACATCATACACAATTCACATAGACAATTTCAGAATACTCACAGAAGAGACGATATATTTTACGTTTTGATTATTCAGGACACGGTAAAATTGAGGAATCTGTATTTAAATGCAGTGTGAAATGACCCTTTCGAAATATACTCCTATAATTTTCGATTGTAGACCTAAGATCTATTCGACGTCTCCAGGTATGTATTCACTTGAAGACATTTTTTAGGTAAACGTGAATTCTACGTGTTCTTTGGTATGTTTATATTTTTCGTTTGTTTGTTTGTGTCGTACATTGATATGGCATTGTCATCTCATTATACTTTAAAAGTTTGATGGTTTTTTTTCTTTGCTTATATGGCTTTCAAGGTCCGCCACAGTTAATAGTCATCACGAAATTTTTTGTCCTTCATATGTATAACATTATTAGTTATACGATTTCTTGTCGGGGTATATGACGTTTTATTCCCGGCTGGCAAAAATGATGTCTCTCGAGGTTAGTTATACGATTTCTTGTCGGGGTATATGACGATTTATTCCCGGCTGGCAAAAATGATTTCATTCGAGGCGCAGACGAGGGTTTACCATTTTTTCCAGCCCGGAATAAATCTTCGTATACCCTGGTAAGAAATCGTATTACGAATTTATTTAATTCCAAAGTTTTCAACTAAATGTTTGTCTTTGTCTATTTTAGGCCGTGGTATGCACCAAATTTTCGAAAATACCAATATCCCAAAATACGCCCTAAATGAAAAGGAAACAAGTACTAAGGCCATGGGAAGTTGTAACGTCATGCCACTACAATCCGCGACGAAAAAAGTGATTCTTGGCAGTTTATGGTATTGGTCAGCTTTTATATCAACTTGAACGTGTATGTAAATATCTTGCATGAGCGTTTAATTGTAGCATACTAAGTATACTCGGTTCGTGTTATCAACTAAGAAAGAGAATCATGACTGCTATTACCGATTCGAATTTTTGTCTAAATCCCCCGTGAGGAGACTTAAGGGAATATTAGTAAGCTTAAACCAACTTCTAATCGGTCACTTAAAAAAAGCACGAAAAGCATTGTTTAATAATGTTGAAGATGAAAATGTTTGTTGAGTTCTGATAGCCCGTTTACTTGGTAAATAGCAAAATCCAAATTCAACGAAAAGTTTTATAAGAAGAGCAATTAAACTTGTATGAGAACATCGGTACCCCCATTTTCAAAATTAACATTTGTGGGTGGGGTAAATTTAACAAATTTGCTTCATTTACACAAATGGATGTCTTAAACAATATTTTCATTGCGTTTTTCTAGGCTGTTACCTTTAAGGCATCGAAAGGACAATGATCTTTCATCAACATAACGGTATTTCCTCGATTGAAATTTTAAAAATTCCCTGCATTTTGCGAGATTTGTGACTTTTACAAAGTAGGGATGGTGTCTTCTTTTGTCTGCTTCAATCGTTCTGTCGGTCCTTTTCAAACGATTCTTTCGCTAAATTCCTCTAGATTGATTTGTCTTTGCACGAAAACAATGTTCACGTCGATTCTTTTTTTTGTAAATGAGTTTAAAATAGAGGAACATGCAGTGACCGATTAGAAGTTGGTTTCAGTTTAGTTGTACCGGGGCGGCCGTAGATATCAATGTTTGTTAGGTTAGGATTAGCCAATGAAAATGCAAGAATTTGTTTTGCAATAAAATAAAACTTTTAACATGTCGTCATCTTAACGCATACTTACAGATGCAAATACAATTACATGGAAATATTGGAGAATTTGGAACACATCTTACTGTTAAAGTGCCAAAATATTTTTCTATTATTTTTGAATCTATATAATAATTTATTAGAAATGTTTTGAAAAGTATATAGTACATAATAGAGTACATGTATATAAGATTAAGTAAATTATAAACATCTCTATCTAAAATGGCACTGAACTTAACTGAATAAAGATTGAATGTATATAGTTCAACGGTTTACTGTTGATACCAAAACGATAACCTTTATGTCTATTCATGGGCGAAGGGTAGTCAAAGTAATGGCTTTAATATATCGTGATTGGTATTAGCATTCGACTGATGTTGTATTGTTCTGGACTACTCGTATATGAAGTATTTTGAATGAGATAGTTCCAAACCTTAAATTTCGTTCAAAACTCGTACATCCGACTCATTTAAGTACACGTGTAAAACGGGGTATAATTTGAAAACAATTTGTACCGTTTTCATTCTGAAAGCAAAACTAATTTACTTAAAGCTTCAACGCGAAACCCCTTATGCTCAACCCTGCCATGTCAAAAGGAATAGATGATATTTCCTTACTCTCAGGCACTGTACAGGCGGGTTTCTCGTGGTATTTTATACATTATATTTTTCGTATATTTAATCGGTCGTTTCTAGACCAATAAGTTTTACAACATTTTACTAATTCCATATAATACTGTTTTGCCAAAATGCCTTTATCCGTATGGCGTATACAATCACATCCATTTTGTGAAAAAAAAATGATTATATTGCTTGTTTAAATGAAACTTTTGCCTTCCTCTAATATCAATTTATTCAATAAATGGTAGAACAGTTGATTCGGTTAGCAGAATATTTATTGTGGGTTAACTGTAAGTTTGTACAATTGTTGTCAATTTGCACGTCAGCGTGCCTATGTGGGCAAATGCTACTTTCACGACAAGGAGAAATGGAGGCATTAGCTACATAATTTCTGCAAGATTACCTTAAGATGTTGCAAAATAGTCGGACCATGATGTCTGCATACAATCAATTTGGCCTTTTACTTCATATGTAGATTTTATGAAAAGTTTTTTTTACATAAATAATCATGCATTTAATATCTATGTTTAATGCATGGATTTTAGTTTGACATTTACGTATATATTTATTAATTTGATTTATTCTTAAGTTTAATCAGAGAATTCACACTCTGTTTTAAATTCTTGATTTTAATTTGATTGTTTACTTGTCTTTCCTTATGTTGATGTATTATATCTTTTATGGAGTGATTGAGGCATTAGTTACATAATATCTGCAGATCACCTTAAGAAATTTCAAAATAGTCGGACGATGATGCAATCAATTTGGCTTCTTCCTTGTAATTTTTTTATGTAAGTTACTATGCATTCAATATATTTAATGCACGGTTTTTAGTTTATCTGTGACATTTATATTTTTTGTATCCCTAATTTAAATCAGTGAATTCACATTCCGTTTTAAATTCTTAATTTTAATTTAATTGATCATTTGTCAGTCCTGAGATTGATGTATTTCTTCTGTTTAGGCTGCAGAATCTGTTAGCAATTTCTCCTTTCACAGTTTTCAGGTCAAAATAAGGTAAAAGAAGCTGGTCGTATTGTTCTTAAAACTTTGAATTTGACGTAATTGTTCAGTTCAATGATAAATGATAAATGATTTTTGCATGTATTCGATCTGTTGTTTAGATTATGGGAATATTGCGCGTCTGTTCAGGATCTACACTATATGAGCTAGGTCAATATTTATCTTATAACTTTACAAATATCCGTATGATAACATCCCGTATGATATTTTTTATGTTATCACATATTTATTTTTAGAACTATGATATAAAGCGGTTATTTTTAGAAACTTGCATTTCGGTAAGAAACATCGATGAAAATAAGGCAAATATAAGGGTTATAAGATAAATATGATACATACTTAGTGTATTGTATGAAAAAATATCTAACTTGGTTTTGGGAATTGATAATTGTCTCGGCAGAGCCTCGACAATGATCAATTATCCCCGCCTCGTTAGATATTTTTTCTCATACAAAACACTAAGTATGTAATATATATATATACATATGAGTAATATAAATGATATGTAATGGATTTATATCAATAATTAAATATGTATATGTTTTATTTGTATTCACCATAACATGATATCAGCTACAAGTACAACAAATGCTATATCCACTCACTCTTGAGCAAGCGTTTTTGAGTGATTTGAGTGAGTGTGTTGAATGAATAATTAGAGGGCTAAGCGAATGATTTTAAACCTTTTTTAGCGGACTGATTGTTGATACCGTGATGCGGTTAAATGAAATAACATCCGAAATTGATAAAAAAAAAAGCTTCGAAATAGTTAAAAATGATCAAGCTTTCAATCATCAATCAAATAATTTCATTATTTTATTTACTACTCTTTTTAGCGTCTGAATCAAAATCAGAAAGTACGTTCAATTGGATAAAATCATCGATTATATAACACCTCCCTTGAAAATCATTCAAAATTCGCTCCACACACACACATTCGATTTCATTCCTTATTAATTCCAGAATCATTCATCTTTTCAATTTTAAGATATTCTTAACTGCATGCATGGGAAACTTTTAATGTAATTTGCACTTGAATAGTTTTAGCTTGAAATGCACCAGTCTGTCCAACCATTCAGTGACGAACGATTTACAATGCTCACAGCTATTTGCTTAATTGCATATCAAAATTGTACGCTCATTCTTCCAAACATGTTTTACAAATAATCCGTCTACATCGTCTATTTATATTCATGCATAATTTATCATTGTCGGAGTAACCATCATGAATCAGTCGTATTTTCAGACTAATTTTGTAATTACGATGTTGTCCATTATGCCCTGTCATCACCGAGATGAATGATAAAATTCGATTATAGGTTTGTCCATTCAATTTTAGGGGAAGAAAAGACCGATAGTTACAAACCGTTAAACCAGCCCTGCGTTTAGGATGAAAACGATAGCAAAACCTTATTATACCTTGCTTTGCACATGCACATACTTCCAAATCAGGGAAACAATTCTAAACGTTTGCCAATACTATTGCACTCTAAACACAGCAAAGGGCTGTTTCTTCAAAGTCGGTCTTTTAGAAAAAAAATAAAAATTTAAATAAAATCAACAACTTTTGGGCCGCGGCCCTAGTCTATAGCCAAGTTGACAAAGAAAAGTGAGGTCACGGCTTCGGTCCCTTCCACGACCAAAATTAATTTCCGATATTTAACATTTTGTGGATAAGCAACTTGATTCGGGCGTCACTCGTATACTGAAATTCTGAAATTCTATTAAAAGCGTCAGTAAACCTCATACAGGTATAGCCTTTATATCAGTTAAAATAAGTTGTTGATTTGTAAGTAGTTTTTTTTTTACATACACCACAAGATTACAGCAAGTGCTTGAAATTCTCAAAAGAATCGATGTTATACGAGACCCTATATACCTTAAGTGACAAAGGACTTTCTATAATTTTGAAACGAGAACCCTTATAGTCTTGAAACAAAATAAAGACTTTCTGGGAACAAGAAACTTCTATACGAGGGTCATCCAAGAAATAGTGAGACTGGTTCTATATCTCGAAAACTAATGAAGATAATAAAACGAAATTTTACATGCATGTACATTATTTTCTCCTGCATTTATTTTTCACATAAACCAGTATGTGACCATGACATCATGTTTATGACGTCACAAAGAATGGCGTCATGACATAAACAATGTCCAGATGGATATCAAAATAACAGAAATGTTACGTCTTTTAAGTGTTTATTATCAGAAAAATGAAGAGGATGGAAACGCCGTTTTTCTTTGAATATTGTACAAGGATTTAGTACTTTCTCAATGTACCTTATTTCTTATGATTATATTTTTCATCAGTTGGAAAAATCAATTTTAGCAAAAAACTGCTTTTTTTCATGATTTTGATCATGATGTCATTATTTTTCAAAGAAAATATCTGCATTTTACAATTTGATTAAGTTTTTTTGTTGAAGATACCATCTTATATCTTCAAGAAAGACATTGAATGCAAAACCTTTTATCAAAACTGACGATTACATCGATTTAGAATTGCATTTGGATACCCTCCCATTTTTCAGAACGACGTTGTCAGATAAAAGGAAGCTATTCGTTAAGAAATTTAACGTCATTTCTTTCGAAAATTATACAACCATTATCTACCAGTTAGATATAATACTAGAAACATTTTTCCAATTCAATTTGGGTCAAAAACACAACCAGGTTGTTTAATGTGAAGTTTTTTCTAAACATTAAACTATCAAGGGGTTTATGTGGCCATTACGAAATGCAGCACCTCCTTCTGTTGCCTAGTAACAGGGGTTCCATACAATGTATGTAGGTAGGAGTCTGACAAACATTGAAGGAGATTTTGTACTAAACAATGGTGGAACAATAATCTCATATTTATGAACATGTTAGGCAATCTAGCACAAATCTCACTTTTTATTGGTTGACCCACGTAGAGATCCTTTAATGTCCGAACCTTGAATTTGTAACGAAACCCCTAATAGTCCGCTAAATAAAAAATAAGGACCTTCGGGGAACTAGACATTTCTGAAGAGATCAATAAAAGTCCGTTGGGGGAAAACATTCTAGGGGAACTAGGATGTTTTTTACGAAATCCCTAATAGTCCGTTACAAAAATAAGGAATTTATGGGAACTGAAAATTTCTGACGATATCCCTTATAGTCCGAATAAAAAATAAGGCCTTTCTGGGATCTGTAAATGTCTGACAGGATCCCTTAAAGTCCGTAACAAAATAAAGGACAATCCGGGAACTGGAAATTTCTAACGAAAATCCTCATAGTCCATCGGAAAAATAAGGAATTTTGTCTTTTTGTTGCGTCTAAGAATATAATAATTGTTTGGGGGGTTTTGTGTGTGTGTGTGTTAGATCGATAAGTTCTCCAATTAGTGAACAACAAAAGCTATATTTTCATGGATGAATTCGCCATTGGTGAAACAATGTACCTTTTTGTTAACACAATGGAGGTTAATAATAAATTTACACTGAAACAAAATGTTATCTACTATGCAAACGCAGAACCTGCGTAAAAGCGTCGATTTTATTCAAAAACTCATCGTTCCGTTATACTTCAGCCAATTAAAATAGTTACGCTTTTGTCTTTCACGATTTGTGTTTACTCATAGATTCGAAATTATATTTCGTGTATCATCGATCAACTTAAGGTAAATATTTATAATATATGCTCAATAAATTGCTCTGTTAGATAATTACATAAAATTGGGAAAAAAATCTTTATTTCCCAATGTATCCTTAAATTTTACGCTGTTTTGAGTACATCATGAGGGAAAGAACCTGGGGGGTCTCCGGGTATTACAATTTACGTTCGGGGTTCGATCGTGAGTATTTGACCTTTCTACGGAAAGCCCTCTGGCATGATAAAGGTTCATTCGGAACATTGTTCGGATTTTTCCGTAAACTGGGAAGTACCTCGGACGTAAGTGTAGTAATTTTTGGTTATTTTGGGAGTAATTCGGTTTCCGGGGGGTGCTTCGGTTATTTAAAACGCTTGAAGAAAAACAAATATTTTTAATTCTTTACGATTGTCTGTGGAGATATTTCGGTCATACAATTATTTGATAACAAAACGCAGCAAAATACTGCGTTTTGTTATAAAAATCATTATACGGCCAATATTAACCATACGTTGATTTTGTTTTACGCAACGTCATCCTTAGAAATGTTTGTGACGTTACATGAAACCCACGTGCTAAATGAAGCTCTTTCATGACTACGCCTGTATTATTCCGGAAGTCTTTTCCGTACAATCGCCGAGGGTTCCCGATTGGATAAAGGCACAGCCATTAAAGCGCGTACAGCTTTGCACGTGGGTTAAATACATTAAGGCGCGATCAGTTTACGCACGTGGGTTTACATGACGCCACAATCATCAAGATGTGAAAATCAACAAAATCAGCGAAAGAATAAAACTGGACATTTCAAAACTTGATAACAAAACGCAGTGATTTATTTTCAATTTGTATTACGCACAAAGATCTCCATAGACTACCGTAGAGCAATAAAGAAATGTGTTTTTCTTCAAGCGTATTGACCAAACAAGTACCAGAAGCCGATTTACCAAAGCAAAATAACTACAGCTACGTCCGACGTACATTCCTGTTTACAGAAAAGTCTAAACGAAGCTGAGCAAAGATAACATAGGGCAGTCAACAAGAAAAGCAAGATGTTCCTCAGACACATTTTGCACGCATCCTTTTATTTTCATTCCCTTTTGCAACATCAGTCATTATTTCATTCCTTTTAATAACATAATAATAATAGATAATATTCAATACTTCCTCTGTTGTTCACAAAGCTTTGATAGACTGTATAGACTTAGATCAGCCGGCACAGATGCTGAGTCTGATCATAGCATATATTGCTTGTTTTCTAATGAACTATTAGGGACATAAGTTTTAATTAAAGACAGATGTAAAGTCTGAAACTAACAAAGTAGTGAAACGACTAGATACATGCTGTATTCGGTAAAAAGCAACCTATAGGACCTATAGCTTATACATCATACCAAGTTTTAAGTTGCTGAAAAAAAAATACCACGAATATGTATTATTGTACCAAAAGAAGTTAGAAATAAACGAAGTAATATAACAGGGAGAAGATAACTAAGGGGCATGAATTCGATAAGGGACGTAAAGAATCCCTATTTGATTAACAATACTAAGTTCAAAGTTACAGTGCTTCATACATTATGAAATTGATGAAAAAAGTGCGACGAAGGTTTAGCTGATAAAGCTGATACTCATACCAAGTTTTAAGGTGCTGTGATTCATAGTTGCCGAGAAAATGTGCAACTATAATTGTGTATTGTCCAATGTTAAGTCCGAGAAAAAACGAAGTAATAAAAGACGACGTATATATCCGAAGGTCCAAAATTCGGTAAGTGACGTATAGTACCCCTAATTGAAATATCATTACAAGTTTCAGACTGCTGTGATTCAGGTTGCTGAGATTCATACAGTTAATAACATTGTGAAATCAACATTATTGCATAAAATGTACGATTTCGGGTCGGCAAAGGCATACGTTAACGGACAAAACCCGGGCGTTAACTGAAGAAAACGTGGATTAATCAGTAAATTCACGTGCCGTTAACGCCCGCGTTTTTTACTTAAATAGCCGCGATTTGAACTTATACAACTTAATCAATTTCAATGTTTCTTATATTTTTTCCGTAATATTGTTCTGTCCTAAAATGATGTTTTATGCATTCTATTGAAAATACAACAATAAAAAGATCTAGAAGACTGTATGCATTGATTAGTAGAATGCGTGAAACTTATTCATGTCCAACATTATCATAGAACATACCTAAAGACGATCCTCTAATTCCCGCGTTATATTGTGCGACGTCATAAATTTATCAAGCCACGTCGTTTTAAACATTAAACCATTTTTCGGGTCACTGCAAATATTTTAACGCCCTGAAAAACGTGAATTAACCCTATATTCAACTCAATCCAAACCGTTCTAGTTCGTAAACTTAGCAGTCCATTCTTTCAAACCACTCGCTCAAACCATTCAAAAACGCTCCAAAATCACTAAAAGGGATACGATCGACAACTACATTCAAAATAAATTTTGGATAGAAAAAAAATCGCGATTTCACTGACATAATCGAAATTATAAACGTCTGGTTGGATCTTGAAGTAATAGAAACCTTTACATGTATAAAAGACTTGTGTGTATATTGTATTAAAGGGAGGTAATAAATATAGCTAATTTTGTTCATTCTTAACAAAATTGTCGATATTGGATTACCTCCTTTTAATTTTACTCAAAACTCACCCATCGCACTCATTCAATTTCTTTTTAAAAAATCAAAATAATTCAATTCATCTTGTCAATTCCACGATGTTGCTAACTGTAGTTGTTTTGGAAAGTGTAAAATGTAAAGTCCGAAAATAAACCCGTTTTAACAGGAAATAGATACCCGACTTAATCCGGTAAGCGAAATATACACCATACCAAGAATCAAGTAACTCTGATTCTTAATTGCTAGGAAAAGCGCAACGATTTTGTTTTTCTACGATATTTAGTCTTCAAATAAACAGGAAGTTGCCTAAGAAGAAGTTAATTCCGATGGATCTGAATTCGGTAAGCGACGTACCTATCTGATACATGATACTCAGTTAAGCTACAGGCACATGTCCCGCCATTTTTTTTAAACATATATGATAATACGAAAGTGAAGTGTTTTTGGTCATTAAATTGAGTATTCAATGGAAGCTTAAGCATTTAACTATGAAACGGCGTATTGTGCATTCAGATTGTATATAATAAAATTGACTAAGAAATCGATTCTCGAATCGTGCCGGGTGATGTTCGCTTCAAAATGGAGCTCGACCCATTGTACTTATTTTCATATATGTTTAAAAAAAAACAGCAGGACATGCCCCTGTGAGTTAAACATATTGAGGTGCTGTTTTTCATAGTTGCTTTGAAAAGTGCGATGAAAGTTTTTGTTCTGGATGGATGGAAGGACGGACCAACAGTTGGACTGACGGGTGGAAGGACGGACGGATACGGGTAATCCAGGATACTGTGCACCCTTTTTTTCGAAGCAGGATTTAAAAATTTTAAATTGGCGGGATAGGGGTTTAAACTAGAATCTTAACTGGTAATTCGATTAGATCGTGAAATTGTCAAGTTGAATAATTTTGGAATTATTTTGGAATGAAATTGAATGAGTGCGATGAGTAAGTTTTGAGTGAAATCGGAGGGGGGGGGGGGGGGGGGGTAATTCAATATTGCTTATTCCCCCCATAACAAATATGCATGCAAGTAATAAGAAAAGCTTCATGTTTAATGAGAATTAATCGGACACTTTCAATTTCAATTATGTCAGTGAAGTCGCGATTTTTTTCTATATATCATCTATATTTTTTTAGATGTATATATTGATTTTATGTATTTGTTGAATTTAAAGCGTTTTTTGAATTGTTTCAAAAGTAAGTGTTTGGAATGAAAGAATTTTGAGTGAGCGATTTATAATAATTTGGATTAAGACGAATGCCAATTTCACTTTGTAACAAACACTATAACAAATTTTCTACGAAACAGTCCGAGTAGAAAAACAATATATTGCATATAGGTGCAGATCGCCGAATCAGTGAAATGTTGATCTGGTCATGTTTGCCAGATGTAGTGATGCAGCCGCTAATTCAATTTCTGTGTTGTTAATGGCTTGGTCTGTAGGTGCTGGTGAAACGCGGATTCTCCCGGAAATACGGAAACGACGCTCTCTAAATGGGTTCTTATCTTCTTCAAGCTGAAATTCATATGTTTGAGTTAAAATACGAATAAGGGCTATTCGGAAACTCTGTGAATTTATTATTTGAAAATGGGTTGGATCCAGCAAAGAGTTCTCAGAGAATGCATTTCGATTCAATTATATTTTAGGTCGAATGATAGCTCTATATTTAGAGAATTGCTCAACAGCGAAAGTTTTCGACCCTCGTCAGCGGGCGCAGCCCATACAGACCGAAAAGGTTAAATTCGTTTCGGAACACCAAGATGGTTCCTTTTCGCCTTACGATTTAGATTTCTTAGTCATCAGCTGTAAAATAAGAAAAATATTCCTGAACCGAATTTGCCAAAATGTTATGTTTTTATTAGATACTATTGTAAATGAAACTGAGTAAAACATTCCTTACCATTTGGATAATTTCCCAACATAATGTACTATTTTTTTACTTGATTCCTTACAAAGTTTTAGATGATGTCCTATAGTAAGAAGTAAAACAAATATGGAAAAAAAATTATAAATAGCCTCTTATGGCTTATTTCATACATGTATTTGTGACTCCTCAGAGGAAAAGGCACCATCTGGATAGTACGTAAAGTATCGACCCTAGTCAAACTGCGCGGACTGCGCAGGCTGACTAGCGTCGAAACTCCTCAAACATTGGCGATTTTCTGAATCTAGAATGATCATTCTACCTCTATGTATAAAAATTTTAGAAATGCTACCTCTGATTGACCGATGCCTGACCCAAATTCTTTTTCAAATACTTATTTTACAGATGTCTTTTTTCTATGAGACGGGTCACATTTATTTAGAATCACTTACCTTTTCACTCTCTGACGTTCCATTATTTACGGACATTCTTCCTTCTCCCCGAATTAAAAAGCTTCGTCTTTCTCGCAATCGTTGCAAGGCTTGACGGACCTGTAAATTTGTAACGACAGGCGAAGGATATTGAAGGAACAATATTTCAAACGAGTCGATTTTATACGGGTGAAAACGGGGCTTTATCGGTTTAAAACAAAAACAAAAAAGAAAACGCCGCATATTTGATATTTTAAAGGAAAAAATACATTGTCCTTTCTTTTGCAAAAATTCGATATTTTTACGGTAACATAATGACAAAGCTAGCACGCCGGCGTAATAAAAACCTGTGTAAAACTAAACATTTTCAACGAAGTTATTTCATATCTTCGACATAGGTCATGTTATAAGTGGGAATTTTTTTAAATCTATTTTGCTTCGGATCGTATAACTTAATTCAAAATATTGACGATCTGAAAAGTTTGGATCCTGTAAAAATAGCATAAAGAGCAACGCTTGACAATAATTGATTTCCCGCTCTAATAAGATTATTTTGGTCTTCCTACAGTTTTATATAATTATTCTCACTTTATTATTAAAAATTGCAAGAGTTGTTGTAGAATAATATAAGTTTTCAGGATGGGTAACATATATAACAATATAAAAGAAAATGAAGAAACGTATACTCTTACCTCCGTGTTCATGGCACAGTGAAACAAGAAAACAAAGAAACCCTGAAATGAGTATGATTTCAAAAGTCTTTTTTTTTTTAAATTTAAGATTGGTATGAAAATCAAATCAAAAAGACTCTGACAAATTCAAAGGTTGACTGGGTTAAAAAAGGTGCCCTCTTGAGTGCAAAGTTTTTATCAGATTTGATACTGTGACCTAGTTTTTGACCTCACTTGACCCAATTTCGAACTTATCCGAGATTTTATCAAAATAATAACTCTGACCAATTTTCAGGTAGAGTAGGATAAAATCTTGCCCCTAGATTATCCACAAGGTTTTTCTAAGATTTGACACCGTGATCTTGTTTTTGACTCCACTTCCGAAATTTCATCAATATAATCATTCTGACATATTTTCAGGTTGATTTTGGGCTAAAAATATGGCCTCCAGAGTGTCTACAAGGTTCTTTTAAGATTCCATCCCGTGACCTAGTATGTGACCCCCACTTGATCCAATTTCGAACTTGTTCGGAGAATTCATCAAGATTATCTTTCTGACATATTTTCAGTTTGACTGGGCTTAAAATATGGCCTCTTGAGTGTCCACAAGATCTTTTTTAAGATTTGACCTCGTGACCTAGTTTTTTTACCCCCATCGACCCAATTTCGAAGTTGTCCGAGTTCTCATCAAGATAATCATGCTGATCAATTTTCAGGTTGAAATTTCAGGTTTCGGCTAAATTAAGGATTTTAGAGGGTCCACCAGGTTTGTCTAGGATTTAACCCCCGTAATTTAGTTTTTGGTCCCCACCTGACGGAATTTCGACTTTGTCCAAGATTTTGGCAAATAATCATCCTGGACGATTTTCATGTTGATTGGTCTAGATATGTGGCCTCTAGAGTGTCCACAAGGTAAATGTTTACGACGGAAGACGCACGTCGGACGACGCCTGATGGACCAGGGACATCAGGTAACCCCAAAATTTCAGTTTTGAAGAGTATACATTTTCTTTTACCTCTCTTTTAACTATTTTTGAAATAAGTGTCCAACTTTACTTCTGTCGGGTCCTTGATATAAAATGTGTAAAACAGATTTGTCGACTTACAAATGACATTAATATAACTAAATATTAGTACAAAAAACTTTACAAAGGGAATGTGAAAATTCTATATACCATGATTAACGAAAATAGTCGAAATAGAAATTGTAGTTAGTTCAGAAAATAAAACCATTTTAATCGTTGGAATATTTGCAAAGGGTGTAAATCTACTTTGAGAAAAGTCGGATTTTTCTGCTGAGAAAAGAAACTGTACCTACTTGCAATGAATTACAGACTGCAAAAGCGTACTCGAAAAACACCAAGCTCTCGTTTATAGCTAGTAAGCCGAACGTCCAAGTGAGCCCAAGAAGGGGTAGGAGAAGGAATGTCCCCTTGACCCCAGCCATGATTTGGTCTTTACATTTCGGTCGTTCCAATCTCACAGACTTTATTAAAATTCTCAATACCATTAGTAAGATGACGATGTTAACCTGAAATTGACGTGTCTTTATTAACACATAGTTAAAATTTTGCCGTACTCTTAAATTGAAACCGAATTAAGAAAACATTTTGAAAAATGGGTGTTTCATCAAGTTAAGTAAGGAATGTGCGGGGATACTACTGTTCATGAAAGGTTTGATATCTTCTTTGTAATCCGCCTTTGCTAACTTACAAACTACCCACATATTTTAATAAAAGATAACAAAGATTTGTCAGAAGCAATAATAAAACCTGTTTTTAATACCTAAATATTATTCTGGAATTTTTTTATTCAGATCTAAATTTTTTAAAAGTCATGATATAAAGAAGTGGCTTTAGAAATGGCTAATACATTTAAATGTGTGTGTCACGTGTCTTCCTCTACAGTTGTCCATCACGAGAATGATGAAGTGAACATTATCAACTTACTTCGTGGTTATATACTTGTTTAGGTATTTTTGTAAACGGCAAAGGCTATAGAAAAAACCGATTCTTTCATTATTTATTTTAATATGGAAAATATTTATTTGGCTAAAAGGGAGTAGTTTTGGTGATATATTCAAATCCCCAAATGAGGACACGTATTTTAATGTGTCAGTAAGTTTATGTCGGGTTTCAATTAGATATACGAAAAGTAGAACAACACAATACACGTGAATATCAAACTATAAAAGAAAGAAATGAAATTCTTTCATCAGTATCATTGGAAACAGAAAAATAGCAAGATTAATCCTTATCAAAATTAATGAAAAGAATATAGTTTCTTGTTAAACGAACATGATTGATAAAAAAATAATCTTTAAATTGTCAAATAGTTCACACATGTCCAAATATAGTGTTTAGATCAAATTAAGTATATATAAAGTATATTTTGTGTTCAGCAAGTAAACGATGTCAAAAAATCATATTCAATTATTATTGACGGACAAAAAAGTAAAGAAAGTTAAGAGAGTTTACAACAATAATGCCATCGTCACTTCATCTCTGTTTGCTGCAAATGCAGATATATAGAGGATAATCGTTTGTTTAAGTGTAAGATCGATTTATATTTCATTGAGTGAACAACAAAAGCTATATTTTCACGAGTGGCAGAGCCACGAGTGAAAATATAGCCTTTGTCGTTCACGAAATGAAATATCAATCGATCTTACACGGAAAACAAACAATTATTCTATTTCTTTAATGCAAAAATGAGATAAAATAGGAAATTTCTATGACATATTTTCGTAAAGCGCGTCATTTTGCACGTGATTGCTATGCAACGTTCATTGTGACGTCACTTATTTCGCCCCGCATAGATGACGTCAGATATGATGAAATGCACAAAAGCAGGGTATAAGTTTTTGATAATTTCACTGCTTTTGCGGTGAGATTATCAAGTGATAATCTATCGTTATTTCTCGATAAACCACCGAAAAGCATTAAAGAAAAATATATCTACAAATCTACAGTATGATTTTTCCTAGTATGTATAAAGGTATTAATTGTTTCATTTATCAAACTCAAATAAAACCATAAGCTCATGACAACTTTTCCCAAATGGTCTCATATTACTGACAAAGCTAGATCGACATTTCGGCTTTTGGCGTGTGATATTTCAACTTGATAATGTGATATGGGCATACTGACATGAAATTATTGAATTATGAAGGTTAGCCTTGAACTTAGAAGCTCCGGTATGTTTTAGATGTCATATAAACTACAAGGAAAAAAACATGAAAAATGATGAATCGCGTCAAATCAGAATTAGGCTTACTGGATAGCATATCGAATAACAGACATATATTGAATTTAACAACTGGACTATTTCCATGGTTTGATTATCTTCGTCAGATACGACATATGCTTTCAGTAAGTTTTTTGTACATTGTACAAATGGTTTTTTACTCAAAACCAACAGCTCTTGTTCCTCAGATTGCCTTGTCAGCATGAAGTAAATATTGCTCATTTGACAAATTGACGGCTGATTAGCTACAGTTAATAATTCAACATCTTTGAATTGACATTCCGATCTAAAACATTCTAATTCATTCACTTAGCGTTCAATTTATTCATTTGAAACACTCAAACCGATCCAAACGCTCCGAATCACTAGAAAACATTTCAAAATTGTTCAAGACGATCATCATTTCTGTCTAACTGATCAATTTTTGTAGGATTTTATTGGCTGGTGTGGAGTTTGAATCGTCTGATTGATCCGTTAAGACACACAAACTGAAAATTACGTGTATTTCATTTGACGAATCGGTTAAGACACACAAACTGAGAATTACGTGTATTTCATTTGACGACATTGTCGATATTGTATTAACTCCCTTTAATTTCACACAAAACTCATTCATCGTATACCTTCTCTTTCATTCCAAAATCATTCCTAAATCCTTCACATTGTCAAATTTATTATGTTCTTAAATGTACAACACCTGACCTCTGACATGGTATATTGTCTGACCTAATGCCATTAACTTGAGAAACACTAGTCATTGACAAGAAAGGAAACTAAAATTGTTGTTAGAGGGTGCAAACTGGCGAGTTCTTTTATTTGTTTTAGATAAGGTATATACGCAAAGTATGGTACGGTTGCCTTATTTTTCGAAAACCGCAAAAGAAAAGATTTGTAAACAAAATCTTTTTGTATCTATAAACAACGTTATTACGAAATTTGACCTTGACCCGTGAACTTTGAGCTATCAGAGAAAAAAAAAAAAATAAAATTGGCACATCTGCTTATGATAGGGAATAATTGCTACTTTTTATTTTGAAATCTTTTCATAATGGATAATTATTTCCAGAAAATTTAACATCAATCTTTTGATCTTAACCTGTTTCCGTGACACTATCAGCATATTTCCTTAAATTAATTTTTATGCTTATATTATAGAACTTTATTCATATGTCTATAAATGTAGCCTGGAGTAATGCGTATGGAGACCGGACAGATAGGAAAAAGAACAGACTGACAGAAGGTGAGACTTTTTGTCAAAACAGATGTAAAAGATAGATAGATAGATAGATAGATAGATAGATAGATAGATAGATAGATAGATAGATAGATAGATAGATAGATAGATAGATAGATAGATAGATAGATAGATAGATAGATAGGTAGATAGGTAGATAGATAGATAGATAGATAGATAGATAGATAGATAGATAGATAGATAGATAGATAGATAGATAGATAGATAGATAGATAGATAGATAGATAGATAGATAGATAGATAGATAGATAGATAGATAGATAGATAGATAGATAGATAGATACATACATACATACATACATAGATACATACATAGATACATACATACATAGATACATACATACATACATACATACATACATACATACATACATACATACATACATAGATAAGATAAGATAAGATAAGATAAGATAAGATTAATTGATAAGACAATTATTTGCATGTAAGATATGGTCATGCCTATTCATTTTATTACAAGGGCTATAAAATCAAGCTATATTACATACTATAATCACGGCAACAGCTGGTCCAACGAATGCCCAGATTGTGTTTCTGCGTATGGATAACCAGCAACTAATAAAAAAAAGTTATAGAATTTTATTCATTCCTATTGTATCATTGATTGACTCATATATGGAACGCTTTTTTAAGGAATGTGTACTGTAATTAATAGTTAACAAGAGCACCGCCTATGGTCGGCTGTTGAGTGCTGGATGGTTGAAAAAATCTTAGTCGAAAAAGGGGTATAATTTTCACAAAATGCTTCTAGAGTTGTCCCTCTTGATAATATAGGTTGCTCTTTTGATGGTAGTAATGTGTGCTAAGTTTCGAGTGAATGCCTTAAGTAGAACAAGAGATATTGCAAAATGTCAAAGTTTTTGCACGACGACAACCACTACGACAACGACGATGACACCAAGGCTATAGAAATACCTCGGGTTTATTTCCATTACAGCCGAGCTAAAAATTAAATCTAACACTGCATCACTTTTATAATACGTTTTAGATATACGTCTAGTTCAAAATCTATATCATTGATTGGATGGGGTTTTACGCCGCTTTCAACATTATTTCAGTTATATCGCGGCGGCCGGAGCACCTAACAATGGATTCCTGATATTTCTTTCACCTGTACTACCATTACACCCTTTCCTAGCCTCCGACTGCTATTTCACATAGGTTTACGATTATCTACCCATTGGTGGGAGACAAACGTCGGAAAGGATATTTGCCGCCACCGGGGATCGAACCCACGACTTCCAGATTGGAAGTCTTATGCCTAACCAACTGTGCTATAGTGGCGGCCGACAGTGCAAATTGACAAACATATATATGAGATTACTATTACCAGAAATACCAGACTAAGATTCACTTCAGATTTGTAAATGATTAATGGTTCACTGCAATCAGCAATTTAAGATTATTGACTTTCGACTTGTTTTCAAAAACTGTATTAGATTCACCTGTCATCTGTTCCATAGCCGTCAAAGTTAGCCACGGAAGAAATCGCAACAAGGATGCATGGAATACCTGAAAAGTGAAACAATGATATCCTGAGATGACTTAAATTAGTGGACCCGTATTAGTTTTGCAACGTCTTAGAAGTAATTAACTTTAACAGTGTCGATCGATGTTTTCTAATGATTTTACATTAGGAAACCTCGATTAGCATTGTGAAAGTTCATGAGTTCCGAAATGTTGCGGAACTATTACGGGTCCACTACCTTAAATCGGATACAAATTGTATTTTGACGCCATACCGTAAAAAGAACCTCTTTGTGGACTATTCTCGTACGTAAGGACGTGTTTATTGTACTGTAACATGATGCTTAAGGTTCAAACTTTCCTATAGTTAAGTAATTTTGAAAATGAACCTCCTTAATCTTTCGATGTATTGTTTCCTAAGTTTACGAAAATCACTTTCTGTAATAAGCTCTACAAATAATGTTTTATGTATAGCGAATTCGTTATCAAATTTCTTGACTAGTTCCCCTAAGCAAGGTGACTATGCTTCCTTTTGTTTAAGGAATCTCGCGTCAATAATAGACAAAGTCCCAGTAAATATTTTTACCAAACAAAGGCAAGAAAGGTGTATGAAATAATACAGCCAGCTTTAATAAAAATAACACTTAAACAGAGTATCGTTAAATTTAAATTTTGAGTGAATGTTTAGAATGAATAAATGGAGCGCTGAATAAGCGAATTAGAATGGTTTTGATTGAGACGAATACTTTAAGATGTAATTCACTGTATTCTCCATTTTTGATATTGTCGAATACGAGTGTATCGCCGTTCGGATTTATGTGAAATTATTCCACGTCCAAAAATTTAAGCTGAAGAATCCTTCAAAACTTTCTTTCTTGGATGTAAAACTCAGACGCTTTGAGACGCTTACCCCAGCCGAAGAAACAATAGTACGATATTCGGGATTTTTCTGTGCCGAAAACCTGGACTACTTTGGTGTACAAATGAAGACCCTCAACCAGCATCCATGTAAACATACTGATGTAGCAGTAATGGAGTACAATGGCAATAACACGACATACTGACTAAAAGATAAAGAATGACTGCATGATTTAGATCAAAACTTTCAGATAATATTAAAGGGTGTAATCATTCCCTTTTCATCGTTAAGAAGAGTTTGATTCACATTGAACCGTTTCCCAAAAGCAATTACAGTAGTATGTAGGCCTGGTCCAACTACCAAATGTACATATTTACGTATGCTAAATGGACACGAAGTAAGAGCAAAATTCTTATCTGTTCTCATACGCTTGATAAATACTGAAATTGGTTGCCTAAATTTACGTAATACAATGTAACCGTAAATGCAGTATGGCCGGGTCTTTAGCTTCGTAATTGAGCATTTCACACAGGTCTCTTTTATTATAAGCACTATGCACATGCATTCTAAATTAATTTTATTCATTTTTGATTGTTAATGAGAAACATCCCTGCGTTTATGATGACAAAACGGTGCAAACTGTTTGCACATTATACCATCTTTGCACGTGCACTTGCGTGCAAAGAGTGGTATAATTTGCAAACGTTAACTGCTAACACCGTTTTGTCATCCCGAACGCATGACTTGGGAGATGTATACATGTTCAGTTTGGATTTAGTAAAATTGTCTTTGTCCCTGCATTCAGAATTCCTTTTCTCTAAATAATTATCTAATAACACACGTTCAGCGTTGCAAAAGTATATATGGATTATGTCTTTCAGAGTTTAATTTTGTTACCGACGTAAAACATAATATGTTGAAGGCTAAAGTATTTGTAAGTAAATAAATAGTTTACCCTATGATACGTTGCTTTGATTCCAGCTAGAAAGATGATTTGCGCCGACAAGATAGCCAAACATAGATTTCGATGAACAAACACCCTTTCTGATATCAAAGACCTTGAAATAGAAGATTGACAAGCTTTACGTTTGAAAAGCTCATTTACCTATTTTTCATTAAAAATGGCATGAACGGTCAAAAAACGAATAAGGAATCGAAAAGTAAGGATGTTCTGGTGAGGATTTTAACATATCTCCAACAGAAAATATAATTGAAAAACTTACACATACTTGGTAGAAGATATAATAAAGCTATAAAACATGCACTTGTGAAATTTGAATTTATTTATTTCCTTTTTTACTTTGAGGCCATTTAACTTTATCAAGGATATCTTGCCTGCAGAGATATCGTACAAGAAATAGCCAAAAGAAGTTAAAGAAATACATACACTAAAATATACAGAAAAAAAAAACATTGTAAATCCCTGAGATTTATGGTATGATGGAAATTAAATTCAATTGCACAAATTCTTTTTCGGTCAAATAATATATTTTTCCTCGAAATTGGTCTTTGTGATAATAATGTGGTGCTAGTCATGAAGCGGTTTTTTTTTTATTATTATTATTATTATTAAACGCTGGTATAAATCCTGTAGAAAGCATGACGATATCAAGAGACCAAGCAAATGCTTGCGGCATTCTTCATTAACATTCTCACCTCACACATGTAAAGACTGTCAGGGAAATGAACATGGCTATCATAGACACAGAACACCCGATACTTGTGATAACACTCAATGCAGTTTTGTGTGCCTGCGTCATCTGAAACGTAAAGGGAACTTCGAATGTACAGATCAACTACACAACCATGAACTCTTCAAAATATTCAAATAACATACATAATTAGATCCTTTGATACATAAATATTGAGAGCAACAAAATCTTACATCCACATTGGTTCCTGTAACAGGATGGAACAAGAGGGCCTTATCGCTCCACTGGCTTAAACATCCCCAGTCCTTCATTTAACAAAGCTTACTTTGACTAAAAACAAAACTTTGAAGACTCTTTGGATTCATTAGGTAATGATTTACTGGGTCTGGCCCACATTTCACCAAAATACTCAATAACCATTAACCTGCATAATGTACTTTTCTCCATCATATTACTAACAAAAACGTTATGAAATAAGTAGGCAAACCTAAACATTTTTTCAGGAACAATTTAAATAAAGGGTTATCCGTGGAACATTCATCCCAAGATTCATTACAAATAGTCCAACTGATTAGGATGAGATTTCTTTTTTTGGAATTTCAAAGTGAAAACTGACCTCTTCTAAAAGTAATGTTATTTTTATTACCATCCTCTCATTCATATATTACCTCATAGTTTCTTACTTTCATCAATATGGCAAAGCTTGTTGTGTGATTACATTCACACGAGGTAATGTAAGCGTCAGTTTTTATTTCTCTACAGCCGTCACTCGACCACTTTCTATAGAAAAACAATGTCACTGTCTATATAATAGTGCAAGACAAAATTAAATTTTCATCCTGCAATTGCGCTGACTTCGTTTCCTTTTTTAAGCTGTGAAATCTAAAACGTAATACATTTCAATGCAAGCGGATTTATATTCTGTGTAAACTGAAACAAAATACCCTAACCGTGCAATTGAAAATAGGTAAAAAAAAAAAATAATAGTACAGTTAGTTATATCGTGAAATTGATATTCATCTCAATCAAAAGCATTCTAAATCACTCACTCAGCGCTCCATTCATTCATACCAATTCAATTCAATTCAATATTTTAATAGCAGAATATAATGCAATTTTGATGCTATAATATAAATTTCGCAAAACATATAACTGATGTGCACTTCAAGCTAATAATGTTTGAACGTAGTACAAAATTACAATAGACAATAATAGAAAATTAACAAGAAAAGCATGAATTATTAAAAAGCAGTTTTCACGATACTTGAATTTCATCATGGTCACAGATCTTATTTGCTTCATATAGAAATTTTGAAAATTTAACAAAAACACTCTTTCTCTCATTATTTATTAGCATTATAAATTTATTAATAGGGTCAAGTATAATCGAACTTCGGTAAAACAAATTCTCAGGTCATAATATAGAGGACAAACCAAAGCAAAACGGCGTAAAAATCATTGTGTTGCGAAATTGAAACAACACCTAATTTTTCAAAAGCTCGCATTATACTTTGCTAGTCTTCAAGTTGATATGCTATGCACTCCTACGTTAAGTACAAAAGTTATC
Source organism: Fragum whitleyi (assembly GCA_948146395.1). Lineage (NCBI taxonomy): Eukaryota > Metazoa > Mollusca > Bivalvia > Cardiida > Cardiidae > Fragum > Fragum whitleyi. Next base: position 34,432,062 of record OX411555.1, read on the forward strand.
CACAAAAGTTATCCTCTGTGATCTTGATCAAAATTGTATCGTATAAGTGTACAAAAAGTTGACGTTACGTGCAATGCACGTGACGCCAGGCGGTAGCATTAAGCGTACGTTATGTCTGTATGTTTCATGGCAGATCTTACATGTAAATCAAAGGTTATATATTCAACCCACCTTTTATTTGGTTTATAGAATGCACATTTTACGCTTGTTGTATTTCTTTTGAAGAGTTTCAGCGCTTCCTTTAAAATAGAATGAAAAAATCAAATAAAACGAAATGGACTAAACCTGCAGATTCAAAATAATAATAATCATTTCATGAAAAGATAATACATTTAGAAAAAAGCTTATCGAGTAGAATATTCTAACGAATATGCAATGAAACAGCCAAAGTTTGATAGATCACTTTACATACATGTACATTCAATAACACCGTAAAATTTACACTTCTTTGAATCGAAATCAGCCTAAATCGCTCACTCAGCGCTCCATTCATTTATTCCAAACACTCAATCAATTCGAAAGAAAATCGCTTCAAAACCATAGGAAATTATTTCGAAATCGTTCAAGACGATCAACATTTAATTCAAATTGATCATATTATTCTACGATTCTATTGGTTGGTGTGGATATTAAAGTGTCTGATTGGTCGACGACGACGCACAAACAGAAAAATATGTATTATTGTATTAAAGGGAGGTAATAAATACCGCTAATTTTGTTCATCTTGAACAAAATTAGAGATATTGGATTATCTCCCTTGAATTTCACCCAAAGCTCACTCCACTCACTAATTCAATTTCATTCAAAACTTATTCAAAATCATTCCACTTGTCAATTTCACGATGTTCTTAACTATACTAAGATCACTTAAGAAACTTAGAACGTTAATATGTTCCTGATTTAAAGTCGCATTGATGATTCAAAAATGCGCTTGTAGAGTCAACGTTCAGCAGAGAATCGAAAAAGGGACAGAGGAGCCTGTAACTGGAGGATTTTGAATTCGTGGTCATCTAATATCGAATTTATTAAACGAGTCATCCTCTAACCTATAAAAACGAGACTTTGTAGAGTTTTTATTTGTTTTTGGATGACGGGTTTAATAAATTCGGTATTTCAAGATCACACATTTGAATTTCTATTTATAATATTACCTGATTTTTTTTGCGATAATCGACGAAATGCCAAAAATTTATTAATTCAAGTTATTCCGCGACAAACATAACTTGTTTGCGAAATAACGTCATCAAATGTATCATGACGTCATTTTCACAACGAAAATACAACGTTGCTATACGTTCTTATCTCATTTGCATAGTTATTCCATTAGTGTGATAACACTCGTGTAATATCAAAAATATTCAATGGGTTTACTTCATCCGCGACGTAGGTTATATAATAATTTAAATTTTCAATGATTTCATTTAATGTATGTGTGCCAAGTACAGAGTCAGACCAGCCTGTTCAACCGCAACATCTGACACGGGTTTTTCACTCTTCACCTTGTAGATAGATTATTACTCAATATTACTCAAGACAGTAATTGAACTTTTTTAATGCGTTGCTATCCACATTGTTTGATGCCGCCCTTCAAGCCCACCTGAAATTGCTGGTGATGTCACGCCAACTGAATAATAAAAACACGTAGTTATTAATCCATGTGTACAAAATTGTAGAGCTGAATTGACCCTATCACTTATATGTGACCCGTTACCCTAACTGCGCAGTCTGACAAGGGTCGAAACTTTTTGCTTATTGATAATTTTCTGAATCTAGATTGATCAATCTGTCGTTCTGTGAAAGATGGTCCTTTTTTCGCATGACTTGTCAATTAATTACCTGATCTGTATCGAAGGTATGAAGTAGTGTAAAAATAATCCCAGCACTGTATTTTGAACTATTCTGATACACCGACAGCGTCATGATTGTGCTGATGATGTAATAATCGTAACTCCATGACCTAAAAGTACAAAACCTTTCATTTCGTATAATATATAAATCCCGCGTGCAAGATTTGAATGTTCGAAAAACGTTTGAAAACTGTTACTCTGCTATGCACATGTAAAGCATGGTGCAGTTCTTCAACATTCACACACGTTTTTGCATCCAGGACGCGGGACAGACTTTGGAACATTCCTCTTGAGAAGTACATATTTCTGCAGGGATTCAGTATCACATCAACAAAATGGGGTCCCAAGACTTAAAAGTTAGGCTCGTAGGGGTCCTTGCTTAAGGTTTGTGGATCCCTGCTTTAAACGTAGATTATTTCTATTTGGCTTTTCTCTGGTTTTTGCGTAAATGTTAAATATTCTCTGGATTAAGATGCACAAAGTATCGTATAGATACAGTTAACAACATAATGAAATCGACAATGTGAATGAAATTGAATGAATGCGATGAGTAAGTTTTGAGTTAAATTAAGTGGAGCTAATCCAATTTCGCTAATTTTGTTCAAGATGAACAAAATTAGCCATATTTATTACCTCCCTTTAACAAAAATGCATGCAGATAATAAGAATAGCTTCATATTTCTTCAAGAATAGAACAGACACTTTCAATGCAATTATGTCAGTGAAGTCACGATTTTTATGTAGTTGCTGATTTTATGTATATGGTGGTTTTGGGGCGTTTTTGAATGGTTTAGTGAGTGGGCAGAGTGAACGAATGGAGCACTGAGAGAGCGAATTAGAGTGGTTTTTATCTGGGTGAATGTCAATTTCACGATATAACTAACTGTATGTACTTTTTGCAAAATAGATGAAGACTGTTAAATTCTTCTCTGGAGTTTATCCCCCGAGAGTCCTTTCAAAGTTTTGAGGGTACTGGCTACTTATCAAAGAGTCCAGGGCGTGCAAAACCTGCTTCCCTTAAAATCCTGTGTCTAGCTACCAAGAAAGATAAGAGTGTCGAATATAGTACGTCTCATCTTATGTCCTCATAATTCTTTTTTCAATCATTCAAGGCTTTATTTAAAGGATTAACTTTCATGGATAATTCAAGCACCGCCGGTCAAACCTAATTACATCCAACTAACAAAAAAATAGGAGAATGTAGTTCCTGTTTTGCTTACAAAAGACAAATGCTTACCTGTTCAGTTTGTTTACTCACCAGCTTTCAAAGTCAACTTTCTCGTAAAGCGTAGCTGTTAAAATAGCCGAAATTATCAGATCGTCTCCTGATAAAAAAGGAAAGAAAAACCAAATTTTAAATTTATAATAATAACAATAATAACTGTATCTAGGTATTTCCAAATTATTTAGCTATCATCGTCTTCTAAAGACGATTCCAATGAGATATTGCATGGCAGAATCTAACAATGAATGAAAATTGTGACTTTTAATCAACGATTTTTTTATTTCTTTTTTGTAAGAAGTTTAGTAAAACGGGCCTCTGATCCATTAAACTTGATAATGTGATGCAAGGAAGACATTTATATGAATGTCCATAGACACGCCAAACGATTTTATAACAGGGTCCTATTTTTGCGAGTGTTTGTGGTCCGTCTCGTACATGTAACATTTTATTTTGCTGAAACATTTTCAGGTCCTTCCCGAGGGTCCATTGAGCGATTGGATGGGTCTTACTCTTCGACGCTTTGTTTTTCCTAACATGTTGAATTATTCAAAGTTTGACATTTTAATCCAAATAAATGGCGTGTTTATTCATTTGTCTGAAAGACTTCCCTTTGAGTAGTAATTTTTAACATGATATTGTAGACCTGTGACATAGAAGAGTGCACTCCTGAATGTTTTGTGAAACAACAACATTATGGCTGATCTTATTGTAGTAAAACCTAACAAATTGGGGTTCTAAACGACAAGTTTCTCATATTAATGTATGATAATTACAAAGAAAAGAATCCAGTTCAATGGAACTAGCGATCCATGTACTCGTGAACATTAATACAAAATTACACTAGTGGCATTATGAAAATTGTCCATTCCAGAAATACAGATAGATAAGAGGGGCTTTTATGAATTTTAGATCAGGGCATTTCAAAATTACTTGCAAAAAAAACTAAATTGTGAGTAGTCATTGTAAACGTCTCGTACCAAGCAACAGGGGTTTCATTGATAAATAAAGTTTTAAGCTGGCTTAAGTCCCCGAAATATGACTTGTGATATTTTACATGGTAAGCAAAAACTCTTCTTTGTTTATTATACTACTCCTTATATATTCAATAAGGGAAGAAGGCATTACTCTAAAAGATATATCTTAAGTTAAATAAGTGATTGTACCTGGCATAGCAAACATACTTGCCTAGTTACAAGAAAATATCTTCAATAAAAACAACGCCAAGTCGATGACAATATCTCAAAAAATAACCACTTGTTAAGGCCGTAGCACGTACGGTACCGATTTGGATCATTAAGGACTAAGGTGCCAGAAAATTTGCTTCGACCAATATTCTTTCTAATATGTGTCTCTACGCAATGAGTAATTGGTTCTTTAGTAAGACGAATAGCTGTTGCATATCATGTTTGCATGGTACCGGTATGAGAAATACAAGAAATTATTGGTTAACTTATCAAAATGCAGGGATATATTTTGGAAAAAAAATCTGTTGAGCGAGATGTTGACCTCATATAGAGAAAACAATCCACCCTCTATTTATAGGATAACTTATTAATCTGTTGAATATATTTTTGAAACAGGGATAGGATAATAGGAAATAAGTATATATATAGGAATGTACATTGTAAAATGATTGATCATGCAATGAAGCCTATATTGACCTTATATCACATGTCTGATAACATAAGATGATATCAGACAGTCTATTTTTAGAAACAATTGGCATACACTTTCACCTGAATTTCTTTGATATTTAAGGGTGCATCATACTTAAGCACTGGAAAATGATGCATGATAAAAAGAATAACATATTAGTGTCTTAAAATATCAATGTTATCAGTATGGCTGTGAGAAATTATCATGACTGGGCAAAGCCTCGTCATGATAAATTCTCCCAACCTTGACCAGATAGCATTGCTATTTTTAGACACTAACACGTTATTCTCTATATCACTAGACCCAGAAAGATTAATATAATGATCAGTCATTTATTATCGACCTTAAATCGCTTCCCTCAAAGCATGGTTTGGAGGAGACCGATATTATCCTTACCTGGAACAATTGTAAATATGTTCTGAATAAGGCAACCAGCTGAAGTACCTTCATATATGTAACCTTGGCTCTTGGGTGGATTTATGCTGAATACTGAAATGCTGATCCCTGTTGATTGTAAAAAAAAAATAAGTCAATTTTGTACTTGAATATAAAACATAATCCCACAATATCAACAGTTTGCTTTTTCATAAACAACGCTAAACACTCTTCCTAGTTTTTGGTAGAAAAAAAATACAGTTGGACTAATATAAAACAAATAAATGTACGTCAAATGGCCATTTTTTCAAAAACGATAAGTAGCATTTTCTATAAGGTTTTAGATATTGATACAAATGTATTTAGACAGTTTTGAGAGATTTAAATATTTTGAATGTCATGCAATTATGTTTTACCTTTAAGTAAGTAAAAGTAATTCATTAAGAAATTAAATAAATGTCGCGCAATATGCTTTATAAATGCCAATAAAGGCAGGTTATTTCGAGATAAAAATAAGACATGAAATGCAACATTTACCTATCAATATTGAAAAAGAATGAAATGGAAACAGTTTTCATTTTTATTGCCTGAGCAGGCCTAAGTTGGCCCCTCAGTTCGACCTTGGATAATATTGGTTGCACTCCTGTGTTGAAGTGTGCAGAACTAAGGCCCATGTCCTCGAACGTACCAGTGAATTCAAAGCTAAAGGCAGTGTAATCTCGTGAAGTTAAATAGATGCCAATAAGCCTTTCGAACCAATCCAATACCTCGAATTGGTGCTGAAATTAAAAATTTCATAGTTGAGTTGATTTCGGCGAAAGAATATCGGGCTTTTCGACAGCCTTACTCATAGATCTTTGCACCCAGCAGTAATGGAAACATGACCATCCCCGTAGTAAATCTTGAAATACTGCATAAAGGAACGATTCTTCTTTTGGCATGCCTTTCAATAAAGTTTCGCGTTTACATAAATAATAAAAAACGAGAAAACTCACCACCTTGTCTTTTTGCTTTACCAGTCAGAATCCAATTTGTACCCTAGTTTATATATAATTTATTTATTTTTACGTGTATAATATGACAAACGTTGACCTACCATACGTTGGGGGGGGGGGGGGGCATGTAATTCTTCCGTAAAATAGATAATATTGGTACCAGCAGACGTTAGTACATATAGAAAACGCAATTCAACAGTGATTTTTAATGGAATTTGAAGTATTCTTTCTAGATTTAGAAAATACGTATACAAGTACAGTTAACAACATCGTGAAATTGACGAGGTGAGTGATTTTGGAATGATTAAGAATGAAATTGAATGAGCGTGTGGAGCGATTTTTGGGTGAATTAAATGGGTTGTAATCCAATATCACAAATTTTGTTCAGGATGAACAAAATATGCGATATTGATACCTCCCTTTTATGAAATACCCATACAAGTTCTATAAATAGCTTCCTATTTATTCAAGAACCTATTAGACGCTTACAAGTTGAATTATGTCAGTGAAATCCCGATTTTTCTCTATCCAAATTTATTTTGATTGACGTTGTTGTTTATACATTTTCAATCCCAGATGGGCTTCGTTCTGTTTTGTATGTCTGTTTAAATTGGATTTTGTGCCGCTTTAATAATCTTTCAATCATATCACGGAGGCTGGAGCACCTTCTTATAATTTCCAGTACCATCATATTTCATCTTTTCTTAGCCCCTAGCTGCTATCCAACAAAGGAGCCGCCGTCATAGCGCACACATCGCAAACTAACGCAAATGTTAGAGATTCTTAACAATATTCTTCCCGACAGCCGTACTCATCCTTTCTGACTATTTGTCTACTACCAATGTGTTGATAATCGTAGCCCTATGTGGGATAGCAGCTTGAGGCTAAGAAAGGATGTCATGGTAGTAATGATGTGAGAAATACTAGGAATCCATTGATAGGTGCTCAAGACACCGCGATATAACTATAAGATTTTTGAAAGCGCTGTAGATCCCAACTTATACTAAAAAAAATTATCTCACATAGGTTTACAATTATCGATCCGTTGGTCGGAGACAATAGTCTCTTTCTGTTGAGTGTGCACGGAAAGCATTTAGTTGAATCATTCGTCTAAAATTGTATCCTTAGAAAGTTTGAAAATTTTAAGCATGACTTACCTTAAAGCAAAATATAGAATGGTTGAGATCGTGGTCACTTAGAGTCGACACCAGATACTGGAACATTTTAAAACAAAATGAACTTTTGTGTGACATTTCCAACAATTTCAGATGTGCATTGTGAAGGCAAAGATCATCCTGTTTATCCACAGTCTGATCAGAGTCTTCATAACAAACATACAGTTAAGAACATCGTGAATTGATATGCTGGATGATTATGCAATGATTGTGGTATGAAATTGAATGAGTGTATGGAGCGTGTTTTGCATGTTTTCAAGGGAGGTAAAAACTCATCGCAAATTTCGTCCAATTAGACGAAATAAGCGATTATATTTTACCTGGGAGTCACTTTTATGAAATAAACGTATTTCTCTGATTTTGCTATTTAAAACGCGTCAAAAACTGACGCTTTAATATCAACCCAACGAACAAAGATCATGCAATTATTAGAAACAGATTTGATTGACATATTTATCATTTTGAACAATTTCATAGCTGCCTTTTTTTAACAGTTCGAGTTTGAGTGTTTTTGAATGATTTGAGTGACTGTTTGGAATGAATGATTTGAGCTCTGAGTGAGCGAATTAGAATGGTTTTGATCGGAATGATAGTCAATTTCACAATGTTGTTAACTGTAGTAGATTTCAAGTGCAGAATATAATTTGAATATACTTCGGTGTTATCTAGACTACCCTTTGTTTCAGCATCACGCATACATGAAAATGTGCGTGAAATCGTTGGAAATTTCATGCACAGATTCATGTATTTCGTTTAAACGCACCATATAGTACCTACAGCATATTAATAATCTAACATCTGGCATATTAATGTTGACCGGCATGTGATTTTAATCAAAATTTTGTTGTTGTTGTTGTTGTTTGTTATATTTATGAAAATCGTGCTTTGCTACATGTCAATTCTTAAGTGTAAATATGTTTCCTATTGACGAGGAATGAATTAAAACTATTTTATGGACAAAAAACTTCGTTGTCAATGAAACATTGTTTTGTTTAAATTAAAAAGTTTCTGTGCTATAACAGGACATTTAAAACTGTCTGTGTCTAATGAAATTTTGTAAATTGGCTTCAACTTAAGTTAAAACTGCTTTGCGGCCAGAATGATAAAACTGTACAATCTGTTTTCAAATTAAACTTCGCTTTGTACGCTAGTACACGTGTAAAGCGGGGTAAAGTTTGCAAACAGTTTGTACCGTTTAGTCATTCTAAACACAGGGCTGTTCTTCAAGGAAATCGACATTAAAAATACATTATACCTTTTCCACGCGTTTCTTTAATACAGCTCATTTGAATATCCTAGAACAGTTTAAACTGTGGAATAAATCCATCTATAATCTATGAGTTGACAAGATTATCTTTATTGGAAGGAATCGTTAGATGCAACTAATCATCTTTCCTTTTATTCTAAACGAAAAAGATTGATTCTTCAAAGCGGTAGTTAATATTTTCACTCCCACACCCACTAGGAAAAAGTGATTGAGTTTATGCTTTGAATAACCATTTTATCCATATCGCTGAAGTTTTCTTTTTAATTTTCTTTTGCTGAAGTTGGCCAGTGCAAGATTGCCAAAGGGAACGTATATTTATAGTCCATTTACCGGGAAAAGCATTTACACTGACAAAAAGACATGTTTTATTTTCTTTATTCGTATATGCACGAAGTCTATGTTTTGCCATAATTTTCGACCGTTTTTTTCTTTTGCAAAAATGTTGGCGAACGTTTGGAAATTGTATCCCGCTCTGCACCGTGAGTTCATGTGCAAAGCGGGGTACTATTTGCAAAACGATGCGCAACATGTTGGCCCTGAACCCCAAACCGGAAAATGTCGATAAAAATTGAAATAAACTGAAGCTCGGCTACTTGTATGTGTGTTCAAAATGAAAACCATCAAACAGCATTTATGAAAACGGCATCCCGTTCGTGGACTAACGTGCACAGCTGGATTTCATTCTTAGACGCGATTGTAAAGATTTTCACCCTAAACATCGGCTATTTCTCACCCGAAATACGGAAATTTTCGTGTCTGCATCAATCGAATTCAGCGTTATAATTGTTTTGAGTACCAGTTCTAAATCGAACAAACATCGGTCATTCGAGAGTAAGTTGTCTATGCATTTGAAGCGTTTTTGTGTATTGACCACTTGTAAACACTGAAATATGACAATTTTTTAATTAAAAGAAAATCTCAAATCATATGTTTCATATCTTAAAAGAAAATAAACAAGAGATGTTTGTAAAACATTTATGCCCCCCCCCCCATAAAATCAGGTTATAGCCTATTCTTTGTCAATCGACAGAGGGCAATAACTCACAAAATTGATGAGTAGAGTTATGGTTCTTGTGCACTGCACTTCTCCTCAATAAGATCTATCCACCTGTGAAGTTTCATGATTCTAGCTTGCATACTTTATGAGATATGCTCCGGACTAAAAAACGGTCTACGGACGGACCGACCGACCGACAAGCGCAAGGCAATATGCCCCCTCTTCTTCGAAAGGAGCATGGTAAAAGTTGGTATTGCGGGTGCATTTTAGATTTTCCACGAGACAAGTCGATCTTAAGAGTAGACAAATGAAAAGTCACAAACTGGGCCTTTGTGCTGAGATTCTTTCCCTTACATAAACTTTCAAAATCATAATTGAATTCCCGGGAAAAATATTTCATTAGGTACATGTATGCGGACTTTCACCTTACAAAGGGACAGCCAGATAAAAACAATTAGAATTTCATGTAGGAGATTCAGAAATTACCATAAACGTTATAGCATCAAGAAAAAGTGACCACCGCAATTTAAATGATTTTCAAATGAATTTGAAGACATAATCATGGCGAGCAGTTCTAACAATGCCATCACAGGAAAGCAAAACAACCTGATTTAGTCTAATTAACGTAATAAGGTATGACTCACCTCTAGCATCTTTTCACACATTCTTTTCTGTAAATCAGTTAAGGGAGTTAAATCAAGTTCGTTGTTCGTTACACTTACTGGAAGAGTTAACGTTGTTTCAAAAGTAAGGGAATAGTTTTCAGGCTGATTTGTCGTACTAATGTCTGAAATAAATAGAGGATACATGTTTGTATTAGGATTAGATCGATTTATACTTCATTGAGCGAACAACATAAGCTATATATTCACGAGGGGCGCAGGTACGAGTAAAATTATAGCTTTTGTTGATCACGAAATGAATATTTATCGATCACACTCGAAATTGAACGACAATCATACAGTATGATACAAAATGGGAAAAAATAACAAAGTTTCTTGTAGCGCGTCTTTTTGCACGTTATTGTTATGCAACGCCACGAAATCACTTGTTTATTTGCCTGTTTAGATAGCTTCATTAACGGTTAAATGAACGATACTAGGTCATAAATCTTTTGCGATTTCACTAGTTGGGCCGTGAATTATCAAATGAAAATCTAACGTTATTTCTCCGTCTCTATCTATTAATCCACCGAAAATCTTAACAGAAAACCGTTTTCTCTTTCTCTTACCAAATGTAAATAATCAACTTTGCTGCAAACAATTTTCGTCAAATTACTCATAACTGCGTAAAACCATATTCAAACATCAATATGACGTTCCTTCTACATAAATGGGGTGCAAAAAAGGCCCGCTTGGTGTCTTTTGGTTGTCTGCCTTTAATGAAATTCATTCATTTAGATCTCTATGTATTCAAATGAACAAAAAAACGGGTACAGTTTGAATAAACGTGGCTTGTGATGCATACATTTTTACAAATATATACATGATATTCGTGGCGAATCCAATGACTTTACAAAAGTTATCTTGAATACTTTCAAGAAATTTCAGAAAAAAATTATTGCACACTCACCTTCTATCCAAGCCTTTTCACAGACCGCATATAGACGTGTAGCACAGCTTGTAGCCATTGAAATTAGTTGGCGCGAGGTGTGATCGACGTTGACAGCACCGCACGCATCATTTCTGGAATAAAAGGGGTAAAAAACATTTTTTTTCATCTATAGGTCCAGGGTTGAATTTCCGTCGGTGTCACTCATCATGTCAGACTATTTGTCTCCCACCAATGGGTTGATAATCGTAGACCTATATAAGATAGCAGCTCGAGGCTAGGAAAATATGAAATTATAGTACTGGTGTAAGAAATACCAGGAATTCATTGTTAGGCGCCCAAGTTGCCGCGATATAACTGAAATATTGTTGAAAGCGGCGTAAAATCTTATTCAAACAAACGAAACGAACAAACAATCGAAAGGTTATTTTCCATGTATTTCACACACACAAAAAGAATAATAAAGCTAACTAAATGAAAAAATACCAACTTGTGTGGAGCTATCGTTGTAACATTTTCTACATAGCCAGCCCGCCCATCTATCCATGTGTAGTTATGATAGTTGGTGTTGAACTGTAAACCAACCCAAAGCCAATCACGGAGTCTACAATGGCAAGCTATTTTGAAATTTTTAACGCGCAGCAGAAAGAAATTTTGACCATACTGCATACAAAAATAATATCTCCCTACAGAGAAAAAAATGTCCAGGCTCCAGGATATTTTGATCTTGTTGTGAAGAAAATTTCTATTTCGCTGGGGGAAACAAATACTTTTGTTGCGGAGAAAAAATTTGATCTGCTGCGGAGAAAGACTTTGATACGGATTCCGTGAAAAATTATACGACGCCAATCAAAGGAGAATGTTTATCTTACTGCGGGGAAAAAACTTTCTGTCAGGCTTGAGGAGAAATTTGAACTCGATGTGAAAGAAAGTGATCTCTCTTAAAAATGTTACGGAAAGAATATTTTGATCTTACTTAGGAGAAAATCTTTCTACCTTTCTGCGTAGGCTTATTTTGATCTAGCTACTGAGGAAAAGTCAATATCACTGCGAAAAAAAAAAAAAGAAAAAAAAACACTGATTTCTTTGCACTGCAGAGAAGAAAAGTTAATCTTGGTTAGAATTTATTTTCTAACTACATGTATTGATGAAAATTTTGTACACAGGGCACAGAAATTTTGATATTACAAAACAATTTGATCTCGTTGTACAGAAAAGGGTTTGAGCTGACTGGAAAAAAAGGGATCTTGCAGCGGTCAAAATAAATCTTATTGGGGATGAAAATTATCATCTTATTGCGGAAAGTCTTTGTCTTCCCTGTGAAGAAAAAATGATGCTGTTGTGGAAGAAATTTCAATCTCGCTATAAAAAAATGTGGTCTAGCTTGGATTGAACTTTTTGGTCATTTGAGTATTTTATATTATATATATTCCTCTCGGATTAAAAAAGTGGATATGGTTGCAGTGAACACAAAGAATGCATACCAAGTAAAGTTTTTTTTAGTTGCTGCAAAAAGGGAAATAGTTATCTTGCTGCAGAAAAAATTCTTCATCTGGAAAGTTTTTATTTGGCTGTGTAGATAGAAGCTTGAACTCGCTGTATAGTAAAAATTGATTTCGTTTAGGAGGAAATGTTTTGTTGTTGCCGAAAAAAATATTCTTACTGCACTTTTGAACTAGATACAGAAGAAAATTTTTGAGCCTGCTACGGGAAAATTTTGATTTTGCAGCGGAAACATAGTTTGGTCTTGCTTGGAAGTAAACTTTTTATCTCATTGTTCAGAAAAAACTTTTACCGTGCTGCGTAGAAAATTCAGACCTCGAGATCAGAGAAATTTTTATCTTGCTGGGGAGCACAATTTTGATCTTGCTGCTGTTTTTTTTTCACTGCAGATAGAAAGTTCGATGCGGATAAAATAATTGACTCCTCTATGAAATAGAATTTTGGATTTCACTGCGTAGAGAAAAATCTCACCTTGCTACCGGGGAAATATAGAGCTTACCGCGGAGAAAAAAAATCTGATCTCGCTGCAGCCAAAAAATAAGTTTGCGTTAGAGAGTTTTTTAACGTGCGGCAGATAGATAGCTTTTTCTTGCTACGAAGAAATTTTTCATCTTGCTTACAAGGAATTTAATTCTTATTTAAAAGTTAAGAAATTTATCATCATTTTGCTTCGAGAACGTATTTATCATGTTGTTTTTATTAAGATTTTGATGTTTCAAGATCACTCAAGGATAATTCAAATGAAATTTGGTTGATATACATTGTAATCAGTACATTCTGAAAAAAAAATCAAAGAATACCATACATGGAATGAGCCTTGTTTTTATTGGATAAAAACAACTTTGAAACAGGGTCACAAAGGATCATGCCGATAAATTTGGTTAAAATCATCCAGAAGTTTCTAAGGAGAAGATTTTCAAAGTAAAGGTTTACGAATTGACGCACGGACACACGATGGACACAGCGCCATGTCAATAGCTCCAGTGACCTTCGGCCAGTAGAGTCAAAAATGATCTTGCTACAGAGAAAATTCAAATCTAACAGCTTATACGACACTTTTTACCTTTCAACAGAGAAAAACTTTGCTGTGGATGAAAAATTTGTACTCACTACTGATAAACATTTTGATCTCGCTGATATTTTTGTTATCAAACTTTATTTCAATTCTGATCTTTGCTTGGAGAACGTTTTTTTCTACCGTAGAAAACCTTTTGATTTCACGATAAAGAAAATTCTGATCATGGTACAGAGGAAATCTTTGATGTCGTTGCAGAGAAATGTTAAAATGAGCTTGCTGCAGAAAAAAATAATCTTACAGCGGAGCCATTTTGTTATTTATTAAGGACTTTTAAATTTTATTAATTTACACTGTAGTAGTTTGGGCCAATCGTGTTTACTGTTACCAACTGCTAACCCATTCTATAGCTGGATGAACTGGGGTTGGCTATTAAGTGTTTTGTCCATACACATCCGGCGACTATGGGGCCCCAACCATGGAGGGCTTACACCACAAAACCACCGAGGCAGTCAAAAATACCTGCTGAATAGTAAACGCTAGTTCACTTTGTTAGATCAAATCTCAATTCAAATATTTGCACTAAGGCATTCCTAGACGATTCATTTTCTCGTGACGGGTCACAAATAATCAACTTACGTTGTCTGTGACTGTAAAAATGAGTCCGCTTTCAAGTCATTCAGAATGGCCAGGTCCGCTCCTATACTGTTACACTTACTTCTAGAACTCGCCCAGTCGCGTTTTGTTGATAAGAGAAATAAGCATCGAAAGTCATGCTCAATCCACCCAATGGCTGTCGGACATCCTATTGATTCAATGTTAGGAAATGCGTTAAACAATTTTTTAAGGGGGGAGCTAGTGTGCGTGATATTCTTTCCAATTTTGTAATGAATAATGACCAAGATATTCGTTATTTGTAACGAGAAACACTGTTGAAATGAATGTGAGAAAAAAATTCAATGTGTGAAAATTTGAGTCATTTTCCGTTGTAAAAGTGCACACAAACGTTCGTTCAACATTTTCTAATCTACATATTTCACAATGACTCAATATTCTAGAATATGATTTGACAATGGACTTATCTCAGTGTCAATTACAAATTCAGATCACTTAGAATTGGGCCTATTAAATAAGTTAATTTGGTGGAGTAAGCATTAGCATTTTATATCTTCTGTGTGCAAATCATTTCTAAGCAATTCGCTACAAAAACTGTCGCCCAAAGACATGTCCACCATCTGATGTTCATTGTTATTCCATTCATAGCATTTCAAGGGGTCAGCGGAACACTATTGTAAGTGCCTATACATATATAGGCACTTACAATAGTGTTGCAATGACTTTTCAATTTACCTTTTCAAACATTTTTACGTTACCTGTGACAGTGGATTCGCAAAGGAAAGCTTTCTTTACGTCACACCTTTCTTGTAGCCAGTCGCCGGCATCAGACAGAGCGACACAACAGTTCTCTGTAGAAACATACCAGATTTCTAATGAGTGGTTTGTGCTGTTGCTTTGTTATGTTTAAAGAAATTAATATCGAGTCAAAAGATCATAAAGCATCAAAATGACTGTTCAAATCGCTGTTTGGGTGTTGTTTTTTTGGCCGAAAAAATTAGGAGACAGATATTGATTCAAATATAGCTTTGTATATTGATTAGTAGTTATTTTTTTCATTTTGGTGAAAGTCGACATCATTCTATCACAATTTTACCTAAGCGCTGATACGATTAAGTTGTTGACATTATGTTTAAAAGTCATTTTCTGTACGATCTTTTATAATCAGTTCTGAATTCTTTAAGACGTTCGTTTATTTACCAGAAGACACATTCGAAGCAATCAAATGATTTATAGATGTTTCGTTTACATCTGTCCAGGTCCAGCCTGTCGTCTGAAAAAAGGAAAACATTTGAGCATTTGCGTGTTATTTCCAAAAATTAAAGTTGTGCATGGAACTCAACATAGAGGAGCATTGACGGCCTTAACCCTTTGCTGTTTAATCCCTGCTTTTTACGTGCCTGTGATTTTATGATTGAGAAAACATTGTGAAAAAAAAGAAAGAAATTGCTTCTGACAAGCAATTTCTTTCTTTTTCACACTATTTTCTACCCTACTGAATGGTTATTTTTCAAATTAAATCCACTTTAAATTTTCGTCTGCAAAACCTTTGAATTTGGACAGGTCCAAAGTTTTGTAAAACAGGAAAGAGTTAAAATGCATAGAAAATGTTCTGTTATTGTCGACAGAAATTTTGACTCAACATCTTAGTTCAGATCTCTAAGAGATGAATTTGATCAACCGGTGTGACTGAACAGCCTGATCGGAGTCATTGCATGGCGCACATGCGAAATCATTGTAATATCACACACATGCATATAATTATGTCGAACCCAATGAGTCAAACATCTATGTTATTTCGTGTACACATTTGAAAGCAAGATAATGTACCAATAAAGCTTAAGCGTACACAATCAAATTTGAAGTGAATTGGAATTTATAGGCATACTTTTAAAATATACGCATACACAGATGCTTTGCTGTGTTTACTTTTGAGGACGTATCTAGGTCAGGATATTTACCAGCAAGAGGCTCTTGGGCGCCTGCTTTGCTTCTCAGGTATGAGAAAATGATAAACATAGAATAATAAGGGTTTATTATAAAACAAATTGAAGCAACTCACATACAAAAAACGTTTCAACATTATTTAAAATCAGTCCATAGAAGAATCATTTTCAATAAATTTTCAAAGTTTCCACTATGTAACATTTATAGAAATGACCTCCGCCCAATTTTCATAAACTTCGCACTCTTCAAAATCTATGAAGAAATCAAAGTGTTAATGCTAAAAAGTTTATAAAGAAGACAAGACATTTTACTTATGGTAAACTCTAAGGTATATCTTGGAAACAATATTTCAAATGACTTACAATGGAAAATAAATGTGAACATAGTTACCAAAACAAAAGAGTCCAAACTTGAATTAATTCAAAGAAGCATTAAATACACACCGCTACTAGATTCATTTCAAGCTCTTGACACATAGGACATGTAGCTTAAATGCTGAAAGAAATTTGCCTTCTCCAACTACAATAACGTAGAAAACTAAAACGACTAGTGAATCTCTTTAAGATGGTGAGGGGTATGCTACCGACCATAAACTTTTTAGTCATTTTGGAGCGTTTTTGATCGATTTGAGTGAGTGATTGGAATGAATGATTGCAGCGCTGAGTGGGTGATTTAGAATGGTTTTGATTGAGATGAATGTGAATTTCGCGATGTAACTTACTGTACAAATTAATATATCATTCGCTCATTAGTTAAACATGACATCTTACATTCCTTAGAAGCCCAATCCAGAGTGTATCCATCTTTACATGTCTCATTAGTGCCAGTACAAAGTTTTGCTCGTCTTGGTCGTTCAATGTGACCAGTCTTGAGTCCATCTTCTCACAATATTTCTCCGCGTCTTTCCAAAACAGTTTATCAACTAACAATTTGTAGCAACTCTCCTTCTCTTTTGTCCACCCTTGGAGACATGTTCTGTTTGCTACAAACAGGTACATATAGGTCTTAATGTAGTTGTTAAACTGTTTTATTCAAATAACATTTTTGTTGAAGTACATCAAAGGCCTTTTTTCTAAATGCGAAATGACTCTCGACAAGATAGGTCTGGGTAAGATTTTCGCCAAATATTTCCAAAAATATCGAATATCGCGATTTTACAAAACTCTCGTCAAAACTATGAATTTCAAGTTTCTGACTGATGCTAAAATATTTCAAAAGAAAATAGAAGATATTGAATGAGTGATCATGGAATACCTAATGTATTAAACGAGTCATCTATAAACAGATAAAAACGAGGTTGTGCAGAGTTTTTATCTGTTCATAGATGACAAGTTTAATAAATTTTGTATTTTATGAGTACAAGTTTCATATTTTATTTGTAATACGACCTGATTTTTTCTTTTCGAAAAATCGTCAAGATCCTTGAAATTCATCATTTCATTTTTTTTTCGCGAAACTTATAACGCCTTTTAAAACTGTCGTCACAATATATACATTTTGACGTCATTTTCGCGGTTACAAAATAGCGTTGCTATTCGCTCTGAGCTCATTTGCATAGTTATTCAACAAGTGTAATAACACCCGTGTTATATAAAAAATATTCAACGGGGATATTTCACTCCCGCTACTTAGGTCATATAATAAATTGTATTATACATTACTTTAGATATTTGAGTAAAATAATGATCTGACTGAAATACCTCGATATTATTTGAACTTTCTATCTGCCTATCCACCTTTAGCCAGAAGTTTGGTAAATTTGTAAATAATGTGTAAGAAAATATGTATAGATTGATACGTACCATTTGCTAATGCGAAAATTATTAGCACAAATGCCAACATGGTAGATCTATGAAAAAATAAAATAGGTTAGGAAGACATAATACGTACCTAGTGTATTGTGTGGAAAAAAATATCTAACGAGGTTGGGAGAATTGAAAATTGTCGAGACTCTACCGAGACAATTATAAATTCTCACAACCGAGTTAGATATTTTTTCATTCAAAACACTAAGTACGTATTATATTTATCTTATAACCTCTATTATATGTCTTCTTTTCGTCGATGTTTCTAACTGAAATGCAAGTTTCTACAAATAACCGCATTATATCATTGTTCTAAAAATAACTATGTGATATCATCAAAAATATCACACGAGATGTCATCACACGGAAATGTATATAGGTATAAGACGAAATTTTATAAATGCTATTTGTTATTCGAAAAGGGGCACTCTCGGAAGCACAGAAATTAATGACAAGAAAATTAAAGGATGATGTATCTGCAGCATTATTTCATCAACAATTGTCTGCTCTTGATGGAGAACAACCGAGCAAATTCTTTTGTAAGTCAAAAAATAAATGTAAAGGGTTAAGTAATTGACCTTCGGGGCCCGTGGTTATAAAACTTTTCCCATTCTCAATTCAAAATTTTCTCAAATTTCAATTTGAGATCAAAGCTGTAAATCTGTTTTAATACTAATTTTAATGTATTAACATAAAAGAAAATATTAATTAGTTGTTATAAATAACAACTTATAAATATTATCTTTTATGTTTATAAATTAATATAAATTTAAAATTTGAGAAAATTCTCTGTGATCCTGAGAAATATTTTACAACCTCGGGCCTAGTTGTGACATTCGTGTTTCGGAAAGAAATTTTATTGACCTAGTAGAGAATTTACGTTAAAAAAGTAACTGTGTCTATATTTCGAAATCACGCATTTCCATATTAATTCTTCATCCTAATTACAATAATAATGATATGAAGTTTAACAAAACGTTGTTGTTATGTGATACTTTGAATTTATCCTAAAATTCTGCAGTAAACAAAGAAGAAGTTGAAATAATCAATACACATTGCACGTCACAAAACATCACTGACTAGATTAAAAATGTTGCATTTGTAGTCTGAATTGGTTTGAGTTTATCAATCATGAATCTTATCTTTCGTTCAATTAAAAAAAGTATTAATTTTCTCTTACGTCAAGATAGGCGACTATTGTTGCCAATGGACACCATCTGTGGAACACCTGGGTGTCATATGTTGCCATTTGAAAATCTTGTATACACTACTCATGAGTTCTTAGCGGCCACCTTACATTTCTCAATTTTTCACATATTTTCCGCTTTTATTTGAAATGTGAACTTTGTAATTTCAAAGAGTGGCCATTCAGACACCATCCTATCCAATTGTTTTGAAAACCATGCACCAGGAAGTCATAGGGACGGAATCGAATGCCTGTACCCTCACATTCAAAAGTCACAAAAATGACAATTTTTACAGAAATTTTAGTTTTTCGACTCTTGAAAAACGCAAATCCTATAATTTCTATGTACTTATACAAGTGTGAAAACGCCTTTGGACTTCTAAATATAAAAAGAAAGGATAAAAATTTCAACACATTCTTTATCCTAACAAGAAATGTCAAAAATACCCCACCCGGCAATGTTAACTTTGAAATCGAGGGTACTCCTACTTTCGTTGAATTTTAAAACATGTCTTGTTGAACTACTTTGCTGATTTTTTTCTTGTTGATTTCGTGAATGACTTGGCTATATTATGCGCGTGAAAACGGTATGAAACCATGCGGTATCTATAACATATGATCAAAGAAGCAAGTGGCCGCTTAGGAGTTTTGAGGAGTGTTGTTAGTTACATCGTGCAATTGACATTCATCTCAATCAAAACCATTCAAAATCGCTCACTCAGCGCTCCATTCATTCATTCCAACACTCACTTATACCATTCAAAACGCTCAATTTCGTTGAAAAATATTGAATCAACGTCATTCGAAATAAATTTGGATAGAGAAAAATCGCGATTTAACTCACATTATTCAAATTGTTAGCGTCGTATAGGTTCTTGAAGAAAAAGGAAGCTATCTATAGAACTTATGTGCATACTTTATTTAAAGGGAGGTAATCAATTTCGCGAATTTTGTTCATCTGAACAAAATTTGCGATATAGGATTACCTCCCATTAAATTCACTCATAAATCTCTACACACACTCCTTCGATTTCATTCCTTAATCATTCCAAAATCACTCACCTTGTCAATTTCACGATGATGTTAACTGTAACTGTAAATTATAAATACGAATCATTCCCCCTATCCCAACAAAGTATAACTAACCGCTTTGATGAGAAAGTTTCAAGAAAAGCGGATATTTGTGAGCTATGTCGCGTAAACAGGATTGTACTTAGTGAAATTCATGAAGCATCTTTTCCTTTAATTCCAACAGATCATCCATATTTTCGAAAGCGGTGATCCTTATGACCTTAAGATCATCCCGTTAAAGTTTCAAGGAAATCATATCGCATTTGTAGAATCTCTCCCTTAAATTAGATTACACTAAGCAAAATCACATCCGTCTCCCTTTCCTGTGTTTCCCGATGGATCGTCCAAATTTTCGAAAGCGATTATCCTTATGACCCTACAAAATGTATCCTGAGAGAGTTTCAAAGAATCTGTTGATATTTGTGAACTTTATAGCGTCATCAAGATGGCGCCGGGTGAGCTTTCATAAGACTCCCTTTCCTATGTTTTCAAACGGATCGTCCCGATTTTCAAAAGCGATTATCTTATAAAAGCTAAAAAATAAATAAATACTTATAAAGAAATAACTTGATATTATTTACCATATATAATGCCATTGTTACCTGTATGTACATGTAAATTTTGTTGTGTTATTATGCATTGTGATGATGATGTACATGAATGTTCAAGTCATTTGAATGTTCAAGTCATTTTGTAAATTAAATATGTTTTATTCTGTTCACCTCGTGAAAAGTTCGAAGAAATCTGACCATTACTGTGGACTCTTACCCGTAAACAAGAAGTATGATCCCTCAAAATAAAAAAAAAAATCCTCAATTCTTATCCTGCTGGATATAAATTTGTTTCGAACAGATTGACATTTTTGGAACATTTCAACGTGTTCGGCTAGATTCTTTTATGATGAAGATAGTGGAACCGTGCTACAGTTAACATCATCGTGAAATTAACAAGGTGAATGATTTTGGAATGATTTAGGAATGAAATCGAATGAGTGTGTGGAGCGAGATTTGAGTGAACTTAATGGGTGGTAATCCTTTATAGCAAATTTTGTTCAGGATGAACAAAATTAGCTATATTGATTACCTCCCTTTAATAAAATATGCATAGTTCTATACATAGCTTCCTCTTTTTCAAGAACCCATGCGACGCTAACAATTTGAATTATGTCAGAGAAATCGCGATTTTCTCTTTCAAAATTTATTTTGAATGACGTTGTTGGTTCTATGTTTTGCAATGGGTTTGAGCGTTTTTGAATGGTTTGAGTGAGTGTTTGGAATGAATGATTGGAGCGCTAAGTGAGCGATTTAGAATGGTTATAATTGAGGTGAATGTCAATTTCATGATGTTATTGACTGTAGTTCCAAAACATTTCGGAACTCTTACAGAGGCACAGGCTGGCCAGAGTCTTTGCTTGGTGGGCAGGGGTTTGGAATTCCCATGCCCGACTTGTCCGACATGGGCTTTTCTACCTGCGGACAAGTACATTTTGCAAGTCCACTTGTCCGAGGACAAGTAAATACCAGGGCAAATCTTTGTATGGCCCTATAAAAATTAAAGAGATTAATAGGCTTAATGTTTGTACCAAAGAGTAGAAAACACTGTCTTTAATGAAGAAAATGCTGTTTTCAGCATTTTCTTCTCTAAAAACAATGTTTTCTCAAAATCTTTCTGTTGTTTTGCGGACAAGTAATGTTTAATCCTGGACAAGTAGAAAATCACACTTTATTTGTCCACGGACAAGTAGAGAGAATCCGTATTTCCACACACCTGGTGGGTATTTAAAATTGTTTCGACGGTCACGCACAGGCTATAATATAAAGGCTGTCAGTGTTCTGGGGGCCCGTTTTACTAAACGTCTTACGAGAAAAATGATCGTAAGTCAAAATCACAAATCGTACCTGGTCTTTTATTCATTTTTAGATTCTGCTTTGCAATATCTCACAGGAATCGTCTTTAGAAGACGATTCCAATGAGATATTGCATAGGAGATTCCATCTCTAATTACTACTTGAGAAGGAACTTGAATTTTTGACTTACGCAAAAATTGATCGTAAGATGTTTAGTAAAACGGGCCCCTGGATCAGAAGAAGAAAATTTAAGGATTTCAATAAATACCCTGGGACCAAAACCGTCGCCTAGGTAGTGCTCTGCCTCGATCTGGCTACCAAACATTCATGCCCTGCGTTCAGGGAGAAAACAGTTTTCCAATTATACCCCGCTTTGCACGAAGGTGCACGTGCAAAGGGGGATACAATTGGAAAACTGTTTGCACCGTTTGGTGATCCTGAATGCAGATAGTATTTTATCTATTTTCATAATGGTGTATGGACTGATTATCTATACCAAATATAAATACTGTAGCCACATTGTTCAGTAAAATAAGGATTTCAACAAGACTTTTTATAGATGTCCCCTTAGTCCTATACCCTCCCCTAGTGCTCTGCCCCTGATTTTCAAGCAGAGATAATTGAAACATTTTTCATGAAGGTCTATCATCTCATAATCTATATCAAATATTTCGGATCTTGGAGTCCTGGTTTAGAAGAAGAATAAATTTTAAAGATTTCTAAATTGACACTCGAGTACTGCTCCCTCCAAGGTGGTGCTTTGCACCTGAAGTCCGAACAGTGATGGTTTAAGTCATTTATTTAAAAGTCTGAGAAATGATTATGTATGCCAAATATAAATGCTAATTGAGACCTGGTTAAGAAAAAGAAGAGTTTGAAGACATCTATAGATCTCAGTTAACCAACCCCCTCCCTGCTGGAACTCTGACCTGAGTGGTCAAACAGGTCTATGGGCTCATCATCCATGCCAGATTTCAAAGCTGCAGGAATTAGGGTTCAGAAGAAGAAATATGAGCTTGTGCACTACATTTCCAACAATTTGAAATTTTAGTGAGGTGCAGGCAGTTGGCAGTGTAGAAAGCCAAACACTGCTAATATAATATTACCTGATGGTCTACAGAAACCTTGAGACCTTATCTATTTACTAAACACACAGTGAAGACTCTGGTCATCGTGTGCGGATGCACAGGCTGGCCAGAGTCTTTGCTTTGCCCATATTTGAAATTGTTGGAAATCTCACGCACAGCCTCATATGATTAAGATTTCAAAATTGACCCAAATTACTATATGTAACCCCTCGACCCTGGTTCCCCTATCTGGAGACTTATGAAGTCATAATTTAGCTATTTTAATCAATGTCTATGAGCTGATGATACATTTAAGGCTGGAGGGATCTTAGTTCAGATGGAGAAGGAATCTAAAGATTAAAGGCTTGACCTGGAAGAACAAGAGAGATGTTGGCCTTGGATCTCTTACTTGAGAGAATCAGCCATTCATGAGGTTTTGTGTTAATTGTATTGAAATTTCTATACAATACTTTTTTTAAATTTATATTCACTTTTACTTAAACGCTATTTTTTTAGCATATTTTGTGAAATATTTTATATTTGTCATCTGTAATGAGAAATTTTTCAGCTTGGTTAGGAAGAAATTTTTTCATCTGGCCAGGTAGGAAATTTTTTTACCTGCCTGGGGTGAGAAATTTTTCGTTTGGCTGTAATGAGAAATTTTTCAGCTTGGTTAGGAAGAAATTTTTCATTTGGCCAGGTAGGAATTTTTTTTTTTACCTGACTGGGGTGAGAAATTTTTCGTTTGGCTGTAATGAGAAATTTTTCAGCTTGGTTAGGAAGAAATTCTTTCATCTGACCAGGTAGGATTTTTTTTTTTTACCTGACTTGGGTGAGAAATTTTCCGTTTGGCTGAAATGAGAAATTTTTCAGCTTGGTTAGGAAGAAATTCTTTCATCTGGTGCAGCCGGGATGTGTATAACGTGTGTTTGTACTGCCTTGTCGTACAAGTTAGCCTTAATAGGGACGTGGTAGAGCACTCGCTTTGTGATGTATAGGTCCTTGGTTCGAATCCCATTGGAGTCGAATATTTAATTTTTCATCTGGCCAGGTAGGAATTTATTTTTACCTGACTGGGTTGAGAAATTTGTCGTTTGGCTGTAATGAGAAATTTTTCAGCTTGGTTAGGAAGAAATTTTTTCATCTGGCCAGGTAGGAAATTTTTTTATCTGACTGGGGTGAGAAATTTTTCGTTTGGCTGTAATGAGAAATTTTTCAGCTTGGTTAGGAAGAAATTCTTTCATCTGACCAGGTAGGAATTTTTTTTTACTTGACTGAGGTGAGAAATCTTTCGTTTGGCTCTAATCAGAAATTTTTCAGCTTGGTTAGGAAGAAATTCTTTTATCTGACCAGGTAGGATTTTTTTACCTGACTGGAGTGAGAAATTTTTCGTTTGGCTGTAATGAGAAATTTTTTCAGCTTGGTTAGGAAGAAATATTTTCATCTGGCCAGGTAGGATTTTTTTTTTTTTTTACCTGACTGGGGTGAGAAATTTTTCGTTTGGCTGTATTGAGAAATTTTTCAGCTTGGTTAGGAAGAAATTCTTTCATCTGACCAGGTACGAAATTTTTCTTTTACCTGACTGGGGTGAGAAATTTTTCGTTTGGCTGTAATGAGAATTTTTTTCAGCTTGGTTAGGAAGAAATTCTTTCAGCTGACCAGGTAGGATTTTTTTTTTACCTGACTGGGGTGAGAAATTTTTCGTTTGGCTGTAATGAGAAATTTTTTCAGCTTGGTTAGGAAGAAATTCTTTCATCTGGTGCAGCCGGTCCCGGGTTCGAATCCCATTGGAGTCGAATATTTAATTTTTCTTCTGGCCAGGTAGGAATATTTTTTTTTACCTGACTAGGGTGAGAAATTTGTCGTTTGGCTGTAATGAGAAATTTTTCAGCTTGGTTTGGAAGAATTTTTTTTCATCTGGCCAGGTAGGAATTTTTTTTACCTGACTGGGGTGAGAAATTTTTCGTTTGACCGTAATGAGAAATTTTTCAGCTTGGTTAGGAAGAAATTCTATCATCTGACCAGGTAAGAATTTTTTTTTTACCTGCCTGGGGTGAGAAATTTTTCGTTTGGCTGTAATGAGAAATTTTTCAGTTTGATTAGGAAGAAATTTTTTCATCTGGCCAGGTAGGAATTTTTTTTACCTGACTGGGGTGAAGAATTTTTCGCTTGGCTGTAATGAGAAATTTTTCAAGTTGGTTAGGAAGAAATTTCTTCATCTGGCCAGGTAGGAATTTTTTTTATCAGACTGGGGTGAAGAATTTTTCGCTTGGCTGTAATGAGAAATATTTCACGTTGGTTAGGAAGAAATTTCTTCATCTGGCCAGGTAGGAAATTTTTTTATCAGACTGGGGTGAAGAATTTTTCGCTTGGCTGTAATGAGAAATTTTTCAAGTTGGTAAGGAAGAATTTTTTATTTTTCTGGTGTAGCCGGGATGTGTATAAGGGGTGTTTGTACTGCCTTGTCGTACAAGTTAGCCTTAATAGCGACGTGGTAGAGCACTCGCTTTGGGATGTTGAGGTCCCCGGTTCGAATCCCATTGGAGTCGAATATTTTATTTTTCATCGGGCCATGTAGGATTTTTTTTTTTTACCTGACTGGGTTGAAAAATTTTTCGTTTGGCTGTAATGAGAAATATTTCACCTTGATAAGGAAAAAAAATTTTTCATCTGGCCAGGTAGGAAATTTTTTTACCTGACTGGGGTGAAGAATTTTTCGCTAGGCTGTAATGAGAAATTTTTCAAGTTGGTTAGGAAGAAATTTCTTGATCTGGCCAGGTAGGAAATTCTTTTATCAGACTGGGGTGAAGAATTTTTCGCTTGGCTGTAATGAGAAATATTTCACGTTGGTTAGGAAGAAATTTCTTCATCTGGCCAGGTAGGAAATTTTTTTATCAGACTGGATAGAATTTTTCGCTTGGCTGTAATGAGAAATTTTTCAAGTTGGTTAGGAAGTTGTTTTTTTTTCTGGTGTAGCCGGGATGTGTATAAGGGGTGTTTGTACTGCCTTGTCGTACAAGTTAGCCTTAATAGCGACGTGGTAGAGCACTCGCTTTGGGATGTAGAGGTCCCGGGTTCGAATCCCATTGGAGTCGAATATTTTATTTTTCATCGGGCCATGTAGGAATTTTTTTTTACCTGACTGGGTTGAAAAATTTTTCGTTTGGCTGTAATGAGAAATATTTCACCTTGATTAGGAAGAAATTTTTTCATCTGGCCATATAGGATTTTTTTTTTACCTGACTGGGGTGAAGAATTTTTCGCTAGGCTGTAATGAGAAATTTTCAAGTTGGTTAGGAAGAAATTTCTTCATCTGGCCAGGTAGGAAATTTTTTATCAGACTGGGGTGAAGAATTTTTCGCTTGGCTGTAATGAGAAATATTTCACGTTGGTTAGGAAGAAATTTCTTGATCTGGCCAGGTAGGAAATTTTTTATCAGACTGGGGTGAAGAATTTTTCGCTTGGCTGTAATGAGAAATCTTTCAAGTTGGTTAGGAAGAATTTTTTTTTCTGGTGTAGCCGGGATGTGTATAAAGGGTGTTTGTACTGCCTTGTCGTACAAGTTAGCTTAATAGCGACGTGGTAGAGCACTCGCTTTGGGATGTAGAGGTCCCGGGTTCGAATCCCATTGGAGTCGAATATTTTATTTTTCATCGGGCCATGTAGGAATTTCTTTTTTACCTGACTGGGTTGAAAAATTTTTCGTTTGGCTGTAATGAGAAATATTTCACCTTGATTAGGAAGAAATTTTTTCATCTGGTCAGGTAGGAAATTTTTTTACCTGACTTGGGTGAAGAATTTTTCGCTAGGCTGTAATGAGAAATTTTTCAAGTTGGTTAGGAAGAAATTTCTTCATCTGGCCAGGTAGGAATTTTTTTTATCAGACTGGGGTGAAGAATTTTTCGCTTGGCTGTAATGAGAAATATTTCACGTTGGTTAGGAAGAAATTTCTTCATCTGGCCAGGTAGGAAATTTTTTTATCAGACTGGGGTGAAGAATTTTTCGCTTGGCTGTAATGAGAAATTTTTCAAGTTAGTTAGGAAGAATTTTTTTTTTCTGGTGTAGCCGGGATGTGTATAAGGGGTGTTTGTACTGCCTTGTCGTACAAGTTAGCCTTAGTAGCGACGTGGTAGAGCACTCGCTTTGGGATGTAGAGGTCCCGGGTTCGAATCCCATTGGAGTCGAATATTTTATTTTTCATCGGGCCATGTCGGAATTTTTTTTTACCTAACTGGGTTGAAAAAGTTTTCGTTTGGCTGTAATGAAAAATATTTCACCTTGATTAGGAAGAAATTTTTTCATCTGGCCAGGTAGGAAATTTTTTAACCTGACTTGGGTGAAGAATTTTTCGCTAGGCTGTAATGAGAAATTTTTCAAGTTGGTTAGGAAGAAATTTCTTCATCTGGCCAGGTAGGAAATTTTTTTATCAGACTGGGGTGAAGAATTTTTCGCTTGGCTGTAATGAGAAATATTTCACGTTGGTAAGGAAGAAATTTCTTCATCTGGCCAGGTAGGATTTTTTTTTTATCAGACTGGGGTGAAGAATTTTTCGCTTAGCTGTAATGAGAAATTTTTCAAGTTGGTTAGGAAGAATTTTTTTTTCTGGTGTAGCCGGGATGTGTATAAGGGGTGTTTGTACTGCCTTGTCGTACAAGTTAGCCTTAATAGCGACGTGGTAGAGCACTCGCTTTGGGATGTAGAGGTCCCGGGTTCGAATCCCATTGGAGTCGAATATTTTATTTTTCATCGGGCCATGTAGGAATTTTTTTTTACCTGACTGGGTTGAAAAAGTTTTCGTTTGGCTGTAATGAGAAATATTTCACCTTGATTAGGAAGAAATTTTTTCATCTGGCCAGGTAGGAAATTTTTTTACCTGACTTGGGTGAAGAATTTTTCGCTAGGCTGTAATGAGAAATTTTTCAAGTTGGTTAGGAAGAAATTTCTTCATCTGGCCAGGTAAGAAATTTTTTTATCAGACTGGGGTGAAGAATTTTTCGCTTGGCTGTAATGAGAAATATTTCACGTTGGTTAGGAAGAAATTTCTTCATCTGGCCAGGTAGGAAATCTTTTATCAGACTGGGGTGAAGAATTTTTCGCTTGGCTGTAATGAGAAATTTTTCAAGTTGGTTAGGAAGTTTTTTTTTTTCTGGTGTAGCCGGGATGTGTATAAGAGGTGTTTGTACTGCCTTGTCGTACAAGTTAGCCTTAATAGCGACGTGGTAGAGCACTCGCTTTGGGATGTAGAGGTCCCGGGTTCGAATCCCATTGGAGTCGAATATTTTATTTTTCATCGGGCCATGTAGGATTTTTTTTTTACCTGACTGTGTTGAAAAATTTTTCGTTTGGCTGTAATGAGAAATATTTCACCTTGATTAGGAAGAAATTTTTTCATCTGGCCAGGTCGGAAATTTTTTTACCTGACTGGGGTGAAGAATTTTTCGCTAGGCTGTAATGAGAAATTTTTCAAGTTGGTTAGGAAGAAATTTCTTCCTCTGGCCAGGTAGGAAATTTTTTTATCAGACTGGGGTGAAGATTTTTTCGCTTGGCTGTAATGAGAAATATTTCACGTTGGTTAGGAAGAAATTTCTTCATCTGGCCAGGTAGGAAATTTTTTTATCAGACTGGGGTGAAGAATTTTTCTCTTGGCTGTAATGAGAAATTTTTCAAGTTGGTTAGGAAGATTTTTTTTTCTGGTGTAGCCGGGATGTGTATAAGAGGTGTTTGTACTGCCTTGTCGTACAAGTTAGCCTTAATAGCGACGTGGTAGAGCACTCGCTTCGGGATGTAGAGGTCCCGGGTTCGAATCCCATTCGAGTCGAATATTTTATTTTTCATCGGGCCATGTAGGAATTTTTTTTTTATCTGACTGGGTTGAAAAATTTTTCGTTTGGCTGTAATGAGAAATATTTCACCTTGATTAGGAAGAATTTTTTCATCTGGCCAGGTAGGAATTTTTTTTACCTGACTGGGGTGAAGAATTTTTCGCTAGGCTGTAATGAGAAATTTTTCAAGTTGGTTAGGAAGAAATTTTTTCATCTGGCCAGGTAGGAATTTTTTTTTTCAGACTGGGGTGAAGAATTTTTCGCTTGGCTGTAATGAGAAATATTTCACGTTGGTTAGGAAGAAATTTCTTCATCTGGCCAGGTAGGAAATTTTTTTATCAGACTGGGGTGAAGAATTTTTCGCTTGGCTGTAATGAGAAATTTTTCAAGTTGGTTAGGAAGATTTTTTTCTGGTGTAGCCGGGTTTTGTATAAGGGGTGTTTGTACTGCCTTGTCGTACAAGTTAGCCTTAATAGCGACGTGGTAGAGCACTCGCTTTGGGATGTAGAGGTCCCGGGTTCGAATCCCATCGGAGGCGAATATTTTATTTTTCATCGGGCCATGTAGGAATTTTTTTTTTACCTGACTGGGTTGGAAATTTTTCGTTTGGCTGTAATGAGAAATATTTCACCTTGATTAGGAAGAAATTTTTTCATCTGGCCAGGTCGGAAATTTTTTTACCTGACTGGGGTGAAGAATTTTTGGCTAGGCTGTAATGAGAAATTTTTCAAATTGGTTAGGAAGAAATTTCTTCATCTGGCCAGGTAGGAAATTTTTTTATCAGACTGGGGTGAAGAATTTTTCGCTTGGCTGTAATGAGAAATATTTCACGTTGGTTAGGAAGAAATTTCTTCATCTGACCAGGTAGGAAATTTTTTTATCAGACTGGGGTGAAGAATTTTTCGCTTGGCTGTAATGAGAAATTGTTCAAGTTGGTTAGGAAGATTTTTTTTTTCTGGTGTAGCCGGGATGTGTATAAGGGGTGTTTGTACTGCCTTGTCGTACAAGTTAGCCTTAATAGCGACGTGGTAGAGCACTCGCTTTGGGATGTAGAGGTCCCCGGTTCGAATCCCATTGGAGTCGAATATTTTATTTTTTCATCGGGCCATGTAGGAATTTTTTTTTTACCTGACTGGGTTGAAAAAATTTTCGTTTGGCTGTAATGAGAAATATTTCACCTTGATTAGGAAGAAATTTTTTCATCTGGCCAGGTCGGAAATTTTTTTACCTGACTGGGGTGAAGAATTTTTCGCTAGGCTGTAATGAGAAATTTTACAAGTTGGTTAGGAAGAAATTTCTTCATCTGGCCAGGTAGGAATTTTTTTTATCAGACTGGGGTGAAGAATTTTTCGCTTGGCTGTAATGAGAAATATTTCACGTTGGTTAGGAAGAAATTTCTTCATCTGGCCAGGTAGGAAATTTTTTTATCAGACTGGGGTGAAGAATTTTTCGCTTGGCTGTAATGAGAAATTTTTCAAGTTGGTTAGGAAGAATTTTTTTTTTCTTGTGTAGCCGGGATGTGTATAAGAGGTGTTTGTACTGCCTTGTCGTACAAGTTAGCCTTAATAGCGACGTGGAAGAGCACTCGCTTTGGGATGTAGAGGTCCCGGGTTCGAATCCCATTGGAGTCGAATATTTTATTTTTCATCGGGCCATGTAGGAATTTTTTTTTACCTGACTGGGTTGAAAAATTTTTCGTTTGACTGTAATGAGAAATATTTCACCTTGATTAGGAAGAAATTTTTTCATCTGGCCAGGTAGGAAATTTTTTTTACCTGACTGGGGTTAAGAATTTTTCGCTAGGCTGTAATGAGAAATTTTTCAAGTTGGTTAGGAAGAAATTTCTACATCTGGCCAGGTAGGAAATTTTTTTATCAGACTGGGGTGAAGAATTTTTCGCTTGGCTGTAATGAGAAATATTTCACGTTGGTTAGGAAGAAATTTCTTCATCTGGCCAGGTAGGAAATTTTTTTATCAGACTGGGGTGAAGAATTTTTCGCTTGGCTGTAATGAGAAATCTTTCAAGTTGGTTAGGAAGAATTTTTTTTTCTGGTGTAGCCGGGATGTGTATAAGAGGTGTTTGTACTGCCTTGTCGTACAAGTTAGCCTTAATAGCAACGTGGTAGAGCACTCGCTTTGGGATGTAGAGGTCCCGGGTTCGAATCCCATTGGAGTCGAATATTTTATTTTTCATCGGGCCATGTAGGAATTTTTTTTTTACCTGACTGGGTTGAAAAATTTTTCGTTTGGCTGTAATGAGAAATATTTCACCTTGATTAGGAAGAAATTTTTTCATCTGGCCAGGAAGGAAATTTTTTTACCTGACTGGGGTGAAGAATTTTTCGCTAGGCTGTAATGAGAAATTTTTCAAGTTAGTTAGGAAGAAATTTCTTCATCTGGCCAGGTAGGAATTTTTTTTATCAGACTGGGGTGAAGAATTTTTCGCTTGGCTGTAATGAGAAATATTTCACGTTGGTTAGGAAGAAATTTCTTCATCTGGCCAGGTAGGAAATTTTTCTATCAGACTGGGGTCAAGAATTTTTCGCTTGGCTGTAATGAGAAATTTTTCAAGTTGGTTAGGAAGATTTTTTTTTCTGGTGTAGCCGGGATGTGTATAAGGGTTGTTTGTACTGCCTTGTCGTACAAGTTAGCCTTAATAGCGACGTGGTAGAGCACTCGCTTTGGGATGTAGAGGTCCCGGGTTCGAATCCCATTGGAGTCGAATATTTTATTTTTCATCGGGCCATGTAGGAATTTTTTTTACCTGACTGGGTTGAAAATTTTTTCGTTTGGCTGTAATGAGAAATATTTCACCTTGATTAGGAAGAAATTTTTTCATCTGGCCAGGTAGGAAATTTTTTTTACCTGACTGGGGTGAAGAATTTTTCGCTAGGCTGTAATGAGAAATTTTTCAAGTTGGTTAGGAAGAAATTTCTTCATCTGGCCAGGTAGGAATTTTTTTTATCAGACTGGGGTGAAGAATTTTTCGCTTGGCTGTAATGAGAAATATTTCACGTTGGTTAGGAAGAAATTTCTTCATCTGGCCAGGTAGGAAATTTTTTTATCAGACTGGGGTGAAGAATTTTTCGCTTGGCTGTAATGAGAAATTTTTCAAGTTGGTTAGGAAGAATTTTTTTATTCTGGTGTAGCCGGGATGTGTATAAGGGGTGTTTGTACTGCCTTGTCGTACAAGTTAGCCTTAAAGGTCAAATGAAAAGCTCTTTTGACCTTACGTAAATACAAAGAGATGTATTAAAATAATCTGATGCGATATTCAAAATGAAAATAATATATACGATAATGGTAAAATCGACGATTTTCTCTGTTCACACCTGTAGCCCGCTATTGAAACTGACCTGTGACGTCATTGCAGTTATGAATGTATTGACGGAATAAGCAGATCATATAAAATTACAGAATTTCGTACAACCTATCACAGATTTTTCACAAATTTGTCGTAAAAACGATTGTCTATAAGATGTTGCGGCAAGATGCAAGGGTCTAATTCATTTAAAATGACTTGATGTAGCATAATTAATAGTATTAATTATCCTAATTGAATTCAATCGGGACCCGAAACATTTACTATACACAAAGACATAGAAATATCTTTCGGTGTACTGATTGGCTATTCTTGCGCATGAATTGTCCGATAACCACGCCCCGTGAAAAGGTAATGAACCAATTAAACGCCTTTTGAAATTTCCGGTGAACTGATTGGGTAAAATTTTGTCAAGTGTCATTTATAATCATGTATATCATTGTAAAACCACGCCCCGTCAATAAACCAAAGTGTAAACAGGTGTCATAATTGCTGTAATTAGTAAAATAACTTATTTTGGTGTTCAATGATGAAAACATTTTGTTGTTGTAAAACCAAAATATCGCACTTACAGTTTAAAACGATATTATTGAATTTTGAAAATGTACCCAATATTTTCGTTTACGAAAATGGCTTGTTGAGCAGCTTCTGATCAGCTATTAACAGATGTTTCAGTACCAAATTCTAAATCTTTCATCAAAGAACGTAAGGCTAGTGCGTAAAGAGTCGACTCTACTCAGATTGCGGACCGAGAAGGTTCGTAAACTGTCCAACTTTGATGATTTTCTTTTACAAGAGTAATTTAGCTATTTGTTTCTTCCCTTGAAAGAGTTTTTTATGCGACCTCTGACTGACCCGTACTTGAACCAATCCTTTCATAACATAATTATTTTAATTTTATGGAGTTCCCAGTCGGTCCACTTTCGCGTGACGGGTCAAATATAATGAAGCTGAAGTTTAATGAATGGTCTCTTCGAACTTATGCTCTGAGAAATTATTTCTTGAGTTCGAAGTTAACGTGTAAACTTGAACAGTTCGAAAGCCGGGAAGATTTCTTCCTGTTATAATTTTGTCCAAGGGCGTAAAAACATGACACGCAGTACGCACACGCGTAATAAGTAATATATTATTCGTTGAACAATATCGTCGATGATTGATAAATTATCGAATCAACGCAAGTACAGCTTTTTAAAGCTACATTTGCGACATTTTGATCACCCGTCAACATTTTTATTTAGAACCTTCTCTCTGGTTTGGCACATCCTGTCTGTCCTCCTCTCTTTCCCTCTCCCTCTTTTAGTCTTTTTTTTTCTCTCTTTATATCTTTTTTTCTTGGTATAAGACATTTAATACAACATTTAAACAGTTTTTCGATATTTACAATATTGTGAAAACTTTTTTGTTGAAAAAAAGAGAAGAAATTTTCTTGGTGTAAACGATATTGAACCCGCTTGACACTTATTACAGCTTGAAATGGTGACCATTCTTTAATATATAAAAATGTTTTGTGTGCCGAAATAAAAAAAAAATGTATAAATTTGAAAAATGTTTCAGAAATGATTTTGAAAATAATTGGCGTATTAGAAGAATTATCGGTACACAGATTAGCACACGCAGAAAGGGTTACCTTCGGTAAATCATTTGTCATGTGCGCTGTTGTGTAATCAGCAAGATGTCACAATGCTTTCAATAAACAAAACAAGCCAGCTACATGTAATTTATAAAACTTTATGACTTAATTAAACACACATTTTATCCTTCAATGATTCAACTGACATGCCGCAAAAGACTAATTTTCAACCGGCGGTAGACCTAGACAAAACCTTCAATCGACAACGGAATACCATCAAATGTGTGTTTAATTGAATTTATTTTTCTAATTATTTGTTCATGATATTCACTCGTTATATTTTTTGACAAATTCAAAAAAAAGTGAAAACATGGGTGAACATTTGTGGATTAAAGAAAATGGAAAAATCGTGGAAAAGGAAATTTGTACCGACAAATAATTATAGTTTGGAGGAATTTCATACCATTTAATTGCCAAAGCCCTGTTGAGGTAGGGTTTTATTCAATGTCTTGATTTAATTTTGCATAATATATTTGATTGACTTTGTAGTAATATGGTTTTGACCAACCATCAAATGTGTTATGTCAAGCCTTTTTTATGTTTTCTTTTATATATCTGTATAATAAACAAAAGTTGAAGCTAAATGATTGGTCACTGTGAAATATTACTCTTAATTAGATCAAATTGGATTTCCTTCTGAAGTTTTTACCAAATTTGCGAAGTGAACAGTCTGAAAAATGCCGATTTCAATTTGTGAGAGAAAAATGTTTATTTTTAATAAGATTACATCGTTACAACGGCGTGAAAACACTCTAACCATGCCATAGTTTCCGACTTACGTTTATCCGTACCTTGTTGTTAGACTCTTGACTAGATATCTCAGATTTAGGGTGTAAAGTAAACATATCTGTAGTTTCCGCTTGCTTAGGTTTAAACTGTGCTGACTGCACAAGTTGATAGCGGTATAACAATATCGAACCTTCGTGTTGTTGTTCGATAGCTGTGATAATAACAAGCGTTCGCATTGTTTACCTTCGAGAGGAATGACTACAATGACGTCACATCCTGTGCGCAAGTGCGAAAATCCGTTTTCGGCCAGGTGAAAATTTCCAATAAATCACGGTCGTTCTTTTGTAATTATTGTCCCTTTGGGTGTGTGTTTTTCG
This sequence comes from Fragum whitleyi, assembly GCA_948146395.1. Taxonomy (NCBI): domain Eukaryota; kingdom Metazoa; phylum Mollusca; class Bivalvia; order Cardiida; family Cardiidae; genus Fragum; species Fragum whitleyi. The sequence goes on from OX411555.1 coordinate 34,467,086, forward strand.
ACGCGGATTTTTTATACCTTTTTACTTCAATTTAACTGATTGAAATTTATATTTAGTTCTTGTTCGAAAAATAGCTTTTCATTTGATCTTTAATAGCGACGTGGTAGAGCACTCGCTTTGGGATGTAGAGGTCCCCGGTTCGAATCCCATTGGAGTCGAATATTTTATTTTTAATCGGGCCATGTAGGAATTTTTTTTTTACCTGACTGGGTTGAAAAAATTTTCGTTTGGCTGTAATGAGAAATATTTCACCTTGATTAGGAAGAAATTTTTTCATCTGGCCAGGTAGGAAATCTTTTTACCTGACTGGGGTGAAGAATTTTTCGCTAGGCTGTAATGAGAAATTTTTCAAGTTGGTTAGGAAGAAATTTCTTCATCTGGCCAGGTAGGAAATTTTTTTATCAGACTGGGGTGAAGAATTTTTCGCTTGGCTGTAATGAGAAATATTTCACGTTGGTTAGGAAGAAATTTCTTCATCTGGCCGGGTAGGAAATTTTTTTATCAGACTTGGGTGAAGAATATTTCGCTTGGCTGTAATGAGAAATTTTTCAAGTTGGTTAGGAAGATTTTTTTTTTCTGTTGTAGCCGGGATGTGTATAAGGGGTGTTTGTACTGCCTTGTCGTACAAGTTAGCCTTAATAGCGACGTGGTAGAGCACTCGCTTTGGGATGTAGAGGTCCCGGGTTCGAATCCCATTGGAGTCGAATATTTTATTTTTCATCGGGCCATGTAGGAATTTTTTTTTACCTGACTGGGTTGAAAAATTTTTCGTTTGGCTGTAATGAGAAATATTTCACCTTGATTAGGAAGAAATTTTTTCATCTGGCCAGGTAGGAAAATTTTTACCTGACTGGGGTGAAGAATTTTTCGCTTGGCTGTAATGAGAAATATTTCACGTTGGTTAGGAAGAAATTTCTTCATCTGGCCAGGTAGGAAATTTTTTTATCAGACTGGGGTGAAGAATTTTTCGCTTGGCTGTAATGAGAAATATTTCACGTTGGTTAGGAAGAAATTTCTTCATCTGGCCAGGTAGGAATTTTTTTTATCAGACTGGGGTGAAGAATTTTTCGCTTGGCTGTAATGAGAAATTTTTCAAGTTGGTTAGGAAGATTTTTTTTTCTGGTGTAGCCGGGGTGTGTATAAGGGGTGTTTGTACTGCCTTGTCGTACAAGTTAGCCTTAATAGCGACGTGGTAGAGCACTCGCTTTGGGATGTAGAGGTCTCGGGTTCGAATCCCATTGGAGTCGAATATTTAATTTTTCATCGGGCCATGTAGGAATTTTTTTTTTACCTGACTGGGTTGAAAAATTTTTCGTTTGGCTGTAATGAGAAATATTTCACCTTGATTAGGAAGAAATTTATTCATCTGGCCAGGTAGGAAATTTTTTTATCAGACTGGGGTGAAGAATTTTTCGCTTGGCTGTAATGAGAAATTTTTCAAGTTGGTTAGGAAGAATTTTTTTTTCTGGTGTAGCCGGGATGTGTATAAGGGGTGTTTGTACTGCCTTGTCGTACAAGTTAGCCTTTATAGCGACGTGGTAGAGCACTCGCTTTGGGATGTGAAGGTCCCGGGTTCGAATCCCATTGGAGTCGAATATTTTATTTTTCATCGGGCCATGTAGGAATTTTTTTTTACCTGAATGGGTTGAAAAATTTTTTCGTTTGGCTGTAATGAGAAATATTTCACCTTGATTAGGAAGAAATTTTTTCATCTGGCCAGGTAGGAAATTTTTTTACCTGACTGGGGTGAAGAATTTTTGGCTAGGCTGTAATGAGAAATTTTTCAAATTGGTTAGGAAGAAATTTTTTCATCTGGCCAGGTAGGAAATTTTTTTATCAGACTGGGGTGAAGAATTTTTCGCTTGGCTGTAATGAGAAATATTTCACGTTGGTTAGGAAGAAATTTCTTCATCTGGCCAGGTAGGATTTTTTTTACCTGACTGGGGTGAAGAATTTTTCGTTTGGCTGTAAAGAGAAATTTTTCAGCTTGGTTAGGAAGAAATTCTTTCATCTGGTGTAGCCGGGATGTGTATAAGGTGAGTTTGTACTGACTTGTCGTACAAGTTAGCCTTAATAGCGACGTGGTAGAGCACTCGCTTTGGGATGTAGAGGTCCCGGGTTCAAATCCCATTGGAGTCGAATATTTAATTTTTCATCTGGCCAGGTAGGAAATTTTTTTTTACCTGACTGGGGTGAGAAATTTTTCGTTTGGCTGTAATAAGAATTTTTTCAGCTTGGTTAGGAAGAAGTTTTTTCATCTGGCCAGGTAGGAAATTTTTTTACCTGCCTGGGGTGAGAAATTTTTCGTTTGGCTGTAATGAAAAATTTATCTGCTTGGTTAGGAAGAAATTCTTTCATCTGACCAGATAGCAATTTTTTTACCTGCCTGCGGTGCCAAATTTTTCGTTTGGCTGTAAAGAGAAATTTTTCAGCTTGGTTAGGAAGAAATTCTGTCATCTGACCAGGTATAGACCTGCAATTTCAAGTGAGTGATCAAAGAGCAATTTTACATTGAAAATGTTAGAAGATAACGGTTTCTTGGACCTCACTCTTTCTTGCGGAACTATAGGATTTTTTTTACCTGCCTTGGGTGAGAAATTTTTCGTTTGGCTGTAATGAGAAATTTTTCAGCTTGGTTAGGAAGAAATTCTTTCATCTGACCAGGTAGGAATTTTTTTTTACCTGACTGGTGTGAGCAATTTTTCGTTTGGCTGTAATGAGAAATTTTCCAGTATGGTTTGGAAGAAATTCTTTCATCTGACCAGGTAGGAATTTTTTTTTACCTGACTGAGGTAAGAAATTTTTCGTTTGGCTGTAATAAGAAATTATTCAGCTTGGTTAGGAAGAAATTCTTTCATCTGGTGCAGCCGGGATGTGTATAAGGTTTGTTTGTACTGCCTTGTCGTACAAGTAAGCCTTAATAGCGACGTGATAGAGCACTCGCTTTGGGATGTAGATGTCCCGGGTTCGAGTCCCATTTTAGTCGGATATTTAATTTTTCATCTGGCCAGGTAGGATTTTTTTTTTTTTTTACCTGACTGGGGTGAGAAATTTTTCGTTTGGCTATAATGAGAAATTTTTCAACTTGGTTTGGAAGAAATTTTTCACCTGACCAGGTAGGATTTTTTTTTTTACCTGACTGGGGTGAGAAATTTTTCGTTTGGCTGTAATGAGAAATTTTTCAGCTTGGTAAGGAAGAAATGTTTTCATCTGGCCAGGTAGGAAATTTTTTACCTGCCGGGGGTGAGAAATTTTTCGTTTGGCTGTAATGAGAAATTTTTCAGCTTGGTTAGGAAAATTTTTTTTCATCTGGCCAGGTAGGAAATTTTTTTACCTGCCTGGGGTGAGAAATTTTTTGTTTGGCTGTAATGAGAAATTTTTCTGCTTGGTTAGGAAGAAATTCTTTCATCTGACCAGGTAGGGTTTTTTTTACTTGACTGCGGTGAGAAATTTTTCGTTTGGCTGTAATGAGAAATTTTTCAGCTTGGTTAGGAAGAAATTTTTCATCTGGTGTAGCCGGGATGTGTATAAGAGGTGTTTGTACTGCCTACCATACAAGCTAGCCTTACTAGCGATGTGGTAGAGCACTCGCTTTGGGATGTAGAGGTCCCGGGTTCGAATCCCACTGGAGTCGAATATTTAATTTTTCATCAGGCCAGGGAGGAATTTTTTATTACCTGACTGGGTAGAAATTTTTTTATTGGCTGTCATTAGAAATTTTTCACATTGGTTACAAAGAAATTCTTTCATCTGGCCAGGCAGAAAAATTTTTTTACCTGACCGGGGACAATTTTTTTCCATTGGCTGTAATTAAGATGTTTCACCTTGGTAATGAAGAAAATTTTTCATCTAGCCAGATAGTAATAAAAAAAAAATCACCTGACTGAGTTGAAATTTTTCAATTGGCCTTCATTAGAAATTTTTCACATTGGTTACACAAAAATTCTTTCATCTGGCCAGGTAGATAAATTTTTTTACCTAACCAGGGAAAAAAATTTTCCATTGGCTGTTATTAGAAATGTTTTACCTTGGTTACGAAGAAAATTTTTTATCTGGCCAGATAGAAATAAAAAAAAATCACCTGACTGGGTAGAAATATTTCAATTGGCTGTCATTAGAAATTTTTCACATTGGTTACAAAGAAATTCTTTCATCTGGCCAGGTAGAATTTTTTTTTTACTTGACCGGGGACAAAATTTTTCCATTGGCTTTAAGTAGAAATGTTTCACCTTTGTTACGAAGAAAATTATTCATCTGGCCAGATAGAAATAAAAACTAATCACATGACTGGGTAGAAATTGTTCAATTGGCTCGCATTAGAAATTTTTCACATTGGTTACAAAGAAATTCTTCCATCTGGCCAGGTAGAAAATTTTTTTTACCTGACTGGTGTGAGCAATTTTTCCATTGGCTGTAAGTAGAAATGTTTTACCTTGGTTACGAAGAAAATTTTTCATCTGGCCAGGTAGAAAAAATATTTTCACCTAACTGGGGAAAAAATCTTTCATTTGGCTGTAATCAGATATTTTTCACCTTTCTTTGGAAGAAATTTTTCATCTGGTGTAGCCGGGATGTGTATAAGGGGTGTTTGTACTGCCTACCATACAAGCTAGCCTTAATAGCGACATGGTAGAGCACTCGCTTTGGTATGTAGAGGTCCCGGGTTCGAGTCCCACTGGAGTCGAATATTTAATTTTTCATCTGGCCATGGAGGAATTTATTTTTAACCTGACTGGTTGAAATTTTTCAATTGGCTGTCAATAGAAATTTTTCACCTTGGTTACGAAGAAAATTTTTCATCTGGCCAGATAGAAATAAAAAAAAATCACCTGACTGGGTAGAAATTCTTCAATAGGCTGTCATTAGAAATTTTTCACATTGGTTACAAAGAAATTCTTTCATCTGGCCAGGTAGAAAAATTTGCTTACCTGACCGGGGACAAAATTTTTCCATTGGCTGTATTAGAAATGTTTCACCTTGGTTACGAAGAAATTTTTCATCTGGCCAGATAGAAATAAAAAAAAATCACCTGACTGGGTAGAAATTTTTCAATTGGCTGTCATTAGAAATTTTTCACATTGGTTACAAAGAAATTCTTTCATCTGGCCAGGTAGAAAAATTTTTTTCCTGACCGGGGACAAAATTTTTCCATTGGCTGTAAGTAGAAATGTTTCACATTGGTTACGAAGAAAATTTTTCATCTGGCCAGGTAGAAAAAAATATTTTCACCTAACTGGGGAGAAAATCTTTTATTTGGCTGTAATTAGATATTTTGCACCTTTCTTTGGAAGAAATTTTTCATCTGATGTAGCCGGGATGTGTATAAGGGGTGTTTGTACTGCCTACCATACAAGCTAGCCTTAATAGCGACGTGGTAGAGCACTCGCTTTGGGATGTAGAGGTCCCGGGTTCGAATCCCACTGGAGTCGAATATTTAATTTTTCATCTGGCCATGGAGGAATTTATTTTAACCTGACTGGGTAGAAATTTTTCAATTGGCTGTCATTAGAAATTTTCACATTGGTTACGAAGAAAATTTTTCATCTGGCTAGATAGAAATAAAAAATTCACCTGACTGGGTAGAAATTTTTCAATTGGCTGTAATTAGAAATGTTTCACCTTGGTTAAGAAGAAAATTTTTCATCTGGCCAGATAGAAATAAAAAAAAAATACCTGACTAGGTAGAAATTTTTCAATTGGTTGTGATAGAGAATTTTTTCACATTGGTTACAAAGAAATTCTTTCATCTGGCAAGGTAGAAAAAAAATTTTATCTATGTAAAATTGGATGCACACGGGCTTAGCTCATGTGTATGATCCTAAGAAAATGATATGAAGTACAGTCAAACTTGTATTAAGTGACCACTAAAGGGACCACTAAAAAGCAGTTGTATTAGAAAATTGTCGCTAAATGCGCGTTTTGATAACAAATGAGAAACATACTTTTTTTTATTGAATATGCATATAATTGCGAGATTGTCAAAATCCTATGTTTTTATGACTCACTGAGACGATTCTGGTGAGTTTTAACGACAAAGGATTTATTTTCAATAATTTTAAGAACAACAAGACCTTCTTTTTGGAAAATTCTTATTTAAAGAAGGGGATTTTTAAAGTGGTCGCTTAATAAATATGGTCACTTAATAGACGTGGTCGCTTAAGCAAGATTGACTGTATATGATCCTAAGAACATGACATGAACAAATTTCATATAGAAAAACTCACCAAATTCCTAGCTGTCTAACTTTCAGGGAGATTTATAACTAGAAAGCCATGAATGGCTTGAGTCGCTCCACAGGCTTGAAATTCTTGTAAAAGCAAATAAATGTTTTGACTAGATTTTTAGATATTTGGGGTACTACTGATATTGAAAATGATTTTCAAAGTTTCAACTATATAACAGAAACAGAAATGACCTCTGCTATTTAAAGACATATTTTTCAACAATTCAAAATAATTTTTGGCTGCATGATAATGGGTTACCCAAAGATCACACCAAAAATGTTTGATTGATATCCATCACTTACATTCTGAAAAAATGTTTTTCATAGTTTCCACTATTTATATAACATACTGAGAATTGACTTTCACCCATAAAATACATATTTTTCATCCAATCAAAATAATTTTTTGGTACACTGATAAAGGGTCACTCAAGGATCAATCCAGTGAAATTAAGTTGATATCCAAAAATCAGATTTTGAGGAAATGATTTTCAAAGTTTCCACTATATAACATATAGAGAAATGACCTCTGCCCATGAAATGCATATTTTTCATCCAATCAAAATAATTTTTAGTACAATGATAAAGGGTCACTCAAGGATCATTCCAGTGAAATTTGATTGATATCCATCAGTTACATTCTGAGAAAATGATTTTCAAAGTTTCCACTATATAACATATAGAGAAATGACCTCCGCCCATAAAATGCATATTTTTGATCCAATCACAATAATTTTTAGTACAATGATAAAGGGTCACTCAAGGATCATTCCAGTGAAATTTGGTTGATATCCATCAGTTACATTCTGAGACAATGATTTTCAAAGTTTCCACTATATAACATATAGAGAAATGACCTCCGCCCATAAAATGCATATTTTTCATCCAATCACAATAATTTTTGACACAGTGATAAAGGGTCACTCAAGGATCATTCCAGTGAAATTTGGTTGATATCCATCTGTAACATTCTGAGAAAATGATTTTCAAATTTTCCACTATATAACATATAGAGAAACGACCTCTGCCCATAAAATGCATATTTTCCATCCGATCACAATAATTTTTTGTAGACTGATAAAGGGTCACCCAGGGATCATTCATGTAAAATTTAATTGGTATCCATTGATTAGAATCTTAGAAAACTCACTTTTTACCATATTTGGAAATTAGCCACGCCCATTAAATCCATGTTTTTCATTGGATCAAAAATTCTTGAACAACTTTGAAAGAGGGTCACCCAAGGATCATTCCTGTGAAGTTTGATTGAAATCCATCCAATAGTTTCTGAGGAGAAGATTTTTAAAGAAAAGTTTACTACCGGACGCACGGACAGACGCACGGACGGACGCACGACGGACACAACGCCATGACAATAGCCCCAGTGGTTTTCAGCCAGTGGAGCTAAAAAACAACTCTGTTTTGACGTAAAATGGAAAACACCCTAGCAGAGCCAAAATTTGAGCCTGACATGATATGAAACAATTAGTAAAGGTCCATTAGATGAAGATACATACTAAATATGATCGCTGTCTGCCTTTGGAAAAGAAGATTATTGAAGATTTTCATTCTTTGATTCTAAGTAAAACTTGATGTGCCTTGGCGGAGCCAAAATTTGACCACAGTTTCATGGTATGAAAAATTCAGTAGAGGTCCGCCAGACGATGCTTCATATAAAATATGGAAGCTGCCGTCCTCCTGGTTTTAGTGAAGAAGATTTTTGAAGATTTCAACACTTTGTTCTATGTAAAACAGGATGTACCCAGGTGGAGCCCAAATACCCAATGGTCATGATATGAAAAAACTTGGTAAAGGTTTACAAAACGATGCTGCATACTTCATATATACTGTTGTCTGCCTTCTGGTTTCAAAGAGGAGATTTTTTAAGAATTCAACACTTTGTCCATATGTTAAATGAGATGTGCCAAGAGGAGCCCAATTTTGACCCCAGGGTCATGATATGAACAACTTTAGTAGGGGTCTTCTAGATGATGCTACAAACCAAATATAAATGCTGTCAGCCTTTGGGTTTCAGAGGAGAAGATTTTGGTGGATTTCAAATTTTTGAACAACTTTGGTAGAGCTTAAACCAAGGAACCTGCTGAATTACATCAAGATCGGTCCGCTGGTTGAGGAGACTCCCTAAAACAGTAAATGGACATTTGACAATCACAATAGCTCACCTTGCACGCTTGGTACTCTGGTGAGTTAAAAATATATTCTCTTCATCTCTTGGGAAACATCCATCAGATGAATGAGGTGCGAAACAAATTTAGGAAGTTACAATTGCTTCCATTGAGCCGTCAAAATGTGGGCCTAAATAAAAGCACAAAAACATACATGTAAGTCAATTAATTTAATTTAATTGTAATTAAAAATATAAAAATCTTCAGACTTTTCAATTCATATAAAAAAATAATCACATTTTACCATTTTCTCATACAGAAAGAATCTTATTTAAAAGCACAAATAGAATGTGTCTAATTGCTCGGCTTCTGATGCTGAGGGTAATAACAAGGTTTAAACAAAAATGCCACCAAAATGAAAATTTTCTAATGTTTGACCTTGATAAATGACCTTGACCTAGTCAGATGACATTGACCTTCAAAGAAGCACCTTCATAAGAAGAACCATTATGTCAAATATGAGCACTGTTACTTGAATAGTGTTGACGTAATGGACAGACAGACATTGAATAACCCTTGTCATGCTTCAGAAAAAGCTTTGCGAAATTTCATTGAAATCAAAGTCTTGAAAGCACTAATTGCTCTAATTGTGAGTTAGTATTCATTTAAAAATTACAACTTTTAAACTTTTCTGGTTAATGAAAGAAAATTAGTTGGTGTAGACTAAGATCAGAATGCACATATTTGAAGGCTGATTTTTGTAGATACCTCGTGCCAAAGCAGGAATATTCCAAGTTCAGCATGACAAGGGCTTAACAATATTTCCTTCCCCCAAGAGGGGCATAAAAAGGAGGGTTATTTTTCCAAAAGTACTTCATACTGTATCTCCTTTGATAGTTTTTGGTTACTCTTGTGGTAGAGAACATACTTGCCAAGTTTTTAGAGCCTATTTCATACAAAATCATTTCAAATCATTAACTTTGTCAATTTTGACAATTTTTCATGTTGCTATCTGTAAAGTGTGCTATACCACCTACACTTACAATGACACATCACAGCAATTAAACTTTTGCCTTCTAAAAAGTTGAGCTTCAGTTTGGAACATGGTTAAATCGAGAAGGTGAGTGATTTTCAAATGATTAAGTTAGTGGATCCGTAATAGTGCTGCAACATTTTGGGAGTAATGAACTTTAACAGTGTTAACAGAGGTTTCCTAATGGTTTTCATTAGGAAACCTCGGTCAACATTGTAAAAGATCTTAAGTTTTGAAATGTTGCAAATTTATTACAGTTCCACTACCAAAATTGAACAAATTGGAGAGGCAAGTTTTTGAATGGTTCAAAGGGAGGTAAAACATTATTGATAATTTATCTGATTGGATGAAGTAAGCATTTATTTTTACCTTCCTTTACTAAAAGCTACCCACTTTGCTGAATTTGTGTCTATACAAACAAGTCAAATGCTTAATAATCAACGTCACCAATAAATAATACAATAATTTGTCTTGAACAATTTTGAAGCATTTAGAACAATTTCAAAGCATTTTAAAGTGATAGGAGTGAGTGATAGGAATGAATGCTTGGAGTACTAAGCCATTTATTTTGTAAGGTTTTGATTCAAACAATTGTTAATTTCAAGATGTGACTAACTGTAATAATAACAATTGAGCCTGTGTGACATTTCCAACAATTTCAAATGTGTGCCAATCAAAGACTCTGGCCAGCCTGTGCATCTTCACAGACAGACCAGAGTCTTCCCTTTGCGCTTTGTAGACAGTTAAGGTCTCAAAGCATCTTTAGACAGTCAGGCAACCTAATAATTACACTATAAAGCTGTCTAGGTTGCAAATTTTCAAACTTCACACACATGTGGAGTTGTTGGAAATGTCACATACATATGCTCAGTTAACCCTTTCCTGTTTTACAAAATTTTGGACCTGTCAAAATTCAAAAGGTTTTGCAAACAAAAATTTAAAGTGGATTTAATTTGAAAAATGACCATTCTGTAGGGTAGAAAATAGTGTGGAAAAAGAAGAAATTGCTTGTCAAAAGCAATTTCTTCTTTTTTCACAATGTTTTCTCAATCATAAAATAACAGGCACGTAAAAGGCACGTAAAAAGCAGGGATTAAACAGCAAAGGGTTAATACTTCTCATGCTGTTCACATAAAACTCCTGCTGTACTCAAGACTTTAGCCTACAGTGAAGACTAAGATCAGTCTGCACAGATGAACAGCCTTATCTTAAGCTTCACTACTGGCTTTAGTCATAATTGTGTAGCCCAGTCTAGTTTTGACCTTTTGCATTGTCACAAGCTATTTGATTGGTCTGTTCAAAGTTCATGGCTTGGCGCACAAATTTCACGTGACTTCTTTGTTGCGGTACTCGACTAGCTTTGATCCATTGAGAAGGTCATAGATTGCCAAAATTTGTCAATTGTCGATTTTATAGAAATCGTCGTATCAACCCGGCTACAATAATTGTGGGGAAAAACTTCAGACTGGTTGGTCAAAATGTCCCAATTATTTGTAATTTGTTTTAAACAAAAATCAAATTCAGTAGATTAAGGATTTGAAGATGTTATCATTTATACAGTAAAATCTGTTGTAATATAGAAGGACATTTTCTTTAATGCTTTTCGGTGGTCATTGAGAAATAACGGTAGATTATCACTTGATAATCTCACCGTAAAAAGCTGTGAAATTATCAAAAACTTATACCCTGCTTTGTGCATATCATCCTATGTGATGTCATCTATGCAGGGCGAAATAAGTGACGTCACAATAAACGTTGCATAGCACTCACATGCAAAATGATACGCTTTACGAAAATATGTCTTAGAAATTTCACTTTTTCTCTCATTTTTGTAATAAAGAAATAGAATAATCGTTTGTTATAAGAATGATTAATATTTCATTTCATGAACAACAATAGCTATATTTTCAATCGTGGCTCCACCACTCATGAAAATATAGCTTTTGTTGTTCACTCAGTGAATATAAATAGATCTTACACTGAACAAACGATTATCTTTTATATATTTCTAAAATCCCATACAGCTCAAGACCTCATCCTACTGATATTTAAATTTTCTTTTGAACAAATTCCCAAATTTCAAAAACATTTTGGTTCAAATTTTTCTCACAATGATTAAGATAAAGTAGATAGTGTTAGCTGAAGAACAGACCAGATGGTGATAAACCCTTCCACATTTAATCAAGATTTTATAAAGGTCCAAATTCAGACAGGTTGCAAATTACAATTATGAAGTAGGTCCACTTTGAGATAACGCCATCCAATGTTGCATAAAGTATAATGCAAGCAATGAGAAATTACTTGTTAAATATTTCTATTCTTTCAACAATGAATGCATTTTTTATGGTAAAAACACGGGACATAAAATAATGATACTGTACAAAACAAAGTTAAATGAATTGTGTATGTTTAGTGATGATATCCTCAAGTTTTGAAGCAGGTTCTTGACAATTCAGTTTGAACAGTTGAAGTCCCTCTCCTGATATAATCACACATTCCTCAGTCCTGAAACACAATGGAAAGCTTGTATTTCAATTATTCACAAATTAAAGAGTATTCTTTAATGCTAGTGGATAATAAGAAATTATTCATGGACTATCACTTGATAATCTCTCAGCAAAACTGAACACCCCCACCTCCCCCCCTAAAAAATCACACACACAAACACACAAGAAACACGAATGCCCCCGTAACGGCATTTTTTTTCAAAGTTTGACCTTGACAGATGACCTTGACCTTGTCACATGACCTTGACTTTGGTACCAGCGGATGCGGATCATTGAGATCTATCATCATGCCAAATATTAGCTTTGTATCTTGAATAAGCTTGAAGATATTGGCAAAGTTAAGTTTTCGGACAGACTGACGGACAGACAGACAGACGGACAGACGGACTGACAGACAGACAGACGGACATGAGTAAAACAATATGCCCCCGATCTATCGATGCGGGGGCATAACAAGGATAAAGAAAAACAGACCCCTATCTTTTGAGCATTTCATCTTCACCAAATATAACCCTTTTAGGCATAAATATGACCTTTTTATCAATTCATTTGTTACTGCTGGTCAATAGCCATGATGACCGAGTTCCCCAATATTGCTAAAGTCAGACCATATTCAGAATTGTACGAGGGTTGATCCAAAAGTTCGTAAAATGAGGTTATCAATCATCAGAAAAGTTCACTATCAAAACATAAATCATACAGTCTTTTAATGCACCATCTGTGTAATAAACGTGGAATTTTTTAAATGTTTACATTCAATAGCGGCTGAAAAATGCACAAAACAAGACAGAGACCCCCTACAAAGGCGGGGGAGCAAGAACACCAAATGTGACGTCAATGATAACTCTTTTCTACATAGTCTACGCTAACTCTCATGCCTTTCTGTACCGGATACGTCTACTTAGAAAAATTATCCACATCCCATTTTAAATCAAATTTGTTTAAAATTTCTATATTCATGGTATTTTAGTTAAGTGGAAAGCCATATGTCGGACATTTATTTTTGGAAAATATTGAGAATCAATTGGAATATTTTCGTTTGTTGAAACTCCATTATATCATTCTAAATGCTCCTTTGAAGCCTGTCCCTTTTCGAATATCCGGGATAGCTTTAGGAAAAGTTCTCTTCTGCACACTCTTATCATTTTTCTAAATTATTTGAAATGTTTAGATTTATGAATAGCATAGATCATGTCAAAATTCGAAAATTAAAATGCATTCATATTTAGGTGTTGACGTCTTGTCACTTTTTCCTCGTTTATCAAAAATTATTGAATATATTCTGTTCCCTTTAAAAGTGTCACGATGGCTTTAAAAAATAACAAATAAATTCTCTTTGTTTCCTCTTTAATTTAGCCAAGGAATTCCAACCAAAGTTTCTGAAAGCTTAAAGAAAACTTGATTTATTCAAAAGATTTTCAATATTTTTTCACGCTCCCCCACCTTAGCATACATATGTTTCTATGGTAACGTATTCTAAGACCGTTAAAGACAATTCTGCAAAAAATATAACATGAATGTGCTCCGTAGTTACTAAACTGCAAATTGACCAACATATATACTGAAGAAGCTAGAAATGCGAAAATTATTAGCCTATTTTCCGAACTTCTGGATCACCCCTCGTACATTACAATGAAAATACTTAAACCCTTTCCTGTTTTTCAAAATTTTGGACCTGTCGAAATTCAAAGGTTTTGCAGACGAAAATTTAAAGTGGATTTATTTTGAAAAATAACCATTCTGTAGGGTAGAAAATAGTGTGGAAAAAGAAGAAATTGCTTGTCAGGAGCAATTTCTTCTTTTTACACAATATTTTCTCAATCATAAAATCACAGGCACGTAAAAAGCAAGGATTAAACAGCAAAGAGTCAAACTATTCTTTGTAAATATTTAGTTTGTTAAACCTCTTTATTCCTTTCTACTGTGAAATATTTATTTTTTTCAGATCATACTTAGTTTTGTTTTTCATTATAAATCTGTATATTTTTGAATAACTAAGTTCAGTAAATAAATACTCTTGAATTGTTTCATACCTATATGAAGCTCAATTTCAGAATGCAAATATTTTGAATGCATGCAAAAGTAGCTCCATAGATCTAATATATCTGTCTAAAACCAACAAAATATTTTTTGATTGATGTTATCACATTTCAAGAAATAAGGATACAAGTTTTTTGTATCAATTTAGTTGTGAAGCTATAACTATAATCATACCTAGCGAAATTGTAATTAGATTTCATATCTCGATGAAAACATGCAAAATAGGAGTTGTTCATGGTTTAATGAAAAATATTAATGAGGCATATCAAAAATCTTACCCGTTTGAAAATACATCAATATTTGATACATCTGATACACTGATGAACTTGCAGTCCGACATAGAAAGCTGAAACAGAAAGATAATTTTGAACCGTCAAGCAAAAAGGGACCAGATTGGTAGTGCATAAAGTGTTGACCCCAATCAGACTGCATAGATAGCTCAGACTGACTAGGGTCAAAACTTTTCGCACTTTATTTATTTTCTGAATCAAGAAAATCTCCCTACCTGTGAAAGAATTTTGAAACGCGACCTCCAGGGGCATGTAATAGAATCAATCTCTTTTTTAATTATTTATTTCACAGAGTTCCCAGATGGTCCCTTTTTACCAGACGGGTCACATTTATTCACTTGCAAACATCATTCTGTCTTCAAAACTTGAAATGTGAACAAAAGACTGTACAGTGTCCGTAAATTGTATGGTTACTTCAGTAAACAACATGGTAAAGTTGACAGTGTGAATGATTTTGGAATGGTTTAGGACTGAAATTGAATAAAGGTGTGGAGCAAGTTATGAGTAAAATTCAAGGGAGAAAATACATTTTCTGAAATCTTGTCCAAATTGGATGAAATTAGCAATAATGTTTTACCCCTATTTTAAAAAAAATATCCGTTCTTTTAAATTTTCAAGTCTTATTGTCCCAATCAGAAGCTCTAAAAACCACAAATGGGTTGAAAATCGGTTGAAAATTGTAGAGTAATTTGATTTGTTTGTTTGAACAGGGTTTAACGCCGCTCTCAATAATCTTTCAGTTATATCGTGACAGCTGGAGCACCTAACAATGGATTCCTACTATTTCAAACACCAGCACAACCATAACACCTTTCCTAGCCCCAAGCTGCTATTCCACATAGGCCTCCAATTTTCAACCCATTTGTGGAAGACAAATGGTCGGAAAGAATGAGTGCTGCCATCGGGAATGAACTCTTTTGAATGATAATCCGACGTGCTACCACTGCCCTATGACAGGGGCTCCAGGATAATTTGATAGATTTGAAAGAAATGTTGAAAGTTTTTAACATTTTCAATGTGTTAAAGAACAATTTCTGGGGGTTTTGGAAAATTTTGAGAGAGTGTTAAGAATGAATAAATGGAGATTCGAGCAATTTAGAATGGTTTTGAATGAGATGAGTGTCAATTTCATGGTGTAACTAACTGTATGTAACCTCTTGCCATATTTCTAATTAAATGAGTGTGCTGATCTCATAGTTTGCTTCAGACAATTTATTTGAATACCAAACAGTTCAAATACAATGATACTCTGTGTACAGAAAAAAATACAATGTGATATCTGCATGCCCCCATTACCCATGAAATTTGAATAAAAAGAGTCTGATGGGGCTTAGAACAAAATTTCTTTTTTAACATATATCCCCTTTATTTCTATAATAAACAGCCATCAGAGTTATCCTTGTGTAATATCAAATTCAAAATGACTTAATCACCATGTCACCTTGGTATTTTCATCATCCCTTGTTCCAAAAATGGATATAAGAGTATAGAAATGGTGCTTTTGTTAGAAAAAGAATCTGTCACTCGATTTTGTTTGTGACAAGCTAATCTTAATCTTGTCTATAATAGAAAAGTTATAAAGCTTGCCATGGTTTGATTAATGACATTTCTTTTCTATACCCAGTTAAGATCAGCCTTTATATATGCAGAGTTTACCATACCTTGGTTGTTTTGTCCGCCACCTCTACCCTCCACAAACACAACCTCTGGTCTATTGATACACTGAGAACGTTTTCTGAGCCAAGCCACCAAACCCCTAATGGAAATAATAATAAAGGATCATCAATTAACTAAGTCATAATTTGATCGTGGCCATCACAAAAGATTGATAAAGAAATTAAATGTATCAAATCAAAAAGGATTCACCCTGAAAAAGAAGAGACAATAAGAAGTGTCAGTTAACATATTATGGTTAATCCATTTCCATCAAAGAGATGAAGAGAGTATTTGTTGATTTTATGGAGGTATGACCCTAAAAGCCTAATTAGCCTGTATGAATATGTGAAGCGGATTCATACATGAGTGTGATTAGGTATTAAGCTTCATACCTCTGTAAATCAACAAATATTCTCTCCATATCTTATAATTTAATATCATGAAGCAAAAATGTAAGATTCATCAATAATTTCTTTCTTTCTTGCTTTTTGTAGAAGCTTACAAAATAGCTGCTTACTCAAAATTGTTTTCATGGAGATATAAAACAATTTTCTCAGCCAATCAGAATGCATTGAAATTGGTGCAATCATCTCAAATTAAATGATTAACCCATATTTTTTTTTAAATTGGTCCTTATTGAAATTAGATGTAGATAAAACCCATAGAGTGTCATAAAGTGATTAAATATCAAGTCATTCTGCATCTCCCATTTTCACAGGAGCATTTTCTCAATTACAAGTACACAGACATACCTGTGACCTGGGCAGCATGTGCCTTATCATTGATACCAGATTTCTCCAAGCTTATATGTGTTTTAAATCTGTGTTCTATGTTGAGATATGAGACTGTCAAAGCATTGTCATCCCCTCCAGTGAGCAGCACAAAATGGCTACCTGAAAATTATAATAAAAAAATAATCAAGATCGATCCAAAAGCACATTAATATGAGAATCTTGAATAAGCAAGACACTGCCAATTTTACATAAGAGACAAGTTCCATTCAGCAAGCAGTCAATCGACCAAACCTCTTACATGAAGCCACCCGACTTTCATAAACTCTTACAAAATCACTATCACTATAACAAGGTATTGGCAGGTGTCTAAATACCCTTACATTCCATCTTGTAATTCTATAACAGTTATAAAAATTAAATACTCATCCTTCATTCATTGTCACAATTACATTTTCTATCATTCAAATTTTCATACTTAATTGTTGTTTATGTTTTGTTGTGGAAAAAACTATGAAGAAATGCTTAACTGGGTGTCAGTGACAATGCTTTCCATCCTTTGCTATCACCCGGAATCAATCTCTATTAGTCAAAAATGCAATCTGACGTTATTTCTGAATTCATGGTGGCTTTAGTCTACGAACCATCATCCTTGGTCAGGGCACTCATTCAAGCAACAAAAGTGTTTCAAACAATTAACCCTTGTCATGCTGAATAAATTCTGGCTACAAATTTGCATCAAAATCAAAGGGCAAAGAGCACTTAAAGCACCAACTGTTGGTCAATTTTTATTTGAAAAACTAAATCTTTTGACAATTCTGGTTTGGAAAAGAGAAACAGATGGTGTAGACTTACATCAGACTTCACATATGTGCAGGCTGATGTTTGTCTAAAGCTCCTGCCAAAGCAGGAATATTCCGGTTAGGGTTAAGTTTTCTGGAAATACCAGTGTATCAGTAATGAAACAGTGATCAAAATTCTGAGAAATTTATGCGAGTGTTAGGTCATATTTTTGGTGTCAAAGAAACAGAATGTATAGACGTGAAGTGAGAAAATTAGTTGCTTGGCCTTATGCATGTCTCTATGGCAACGCCTGAATAGTGTGTTTTGCGAATTAATGGGATAAAAACATTGTATATTAAGGTTCATGTAAAGTGTTTGAGACCCAATTTTAAGGGCATTCATTTGCCAAGAAAAAGCAGTATGTCCAGGAATATTATATATCAAAATGAAGCTATTTATGAGCACAAGCAGTTAAAAAACATAAGACTGTTATAACTAAAGCGGTATAGCCAAAACATTGTGGAAAAGGGTCATTTTGTACAGAACAAGCAACTGCATGACTGTTGGACAAAATCGGCTCATATTTTAACAAAGTCTAGCCTACAGTACCTTCCAGGTAGTGCTCCAACCATTGGTTTAAAACTCAGTCCCAAAACGTAGTTATGCAAGCAATTTATTTTGACTTATTTTATAAACACATATGTCATATATGTCATTCTAATTTTGTAAACGTGAAGATCTTTTTAGGGTATGGTGTGTTATCACAACATAAATAGACATTAATTGTTTATATACCTGTAAGGTTGTTTAGCAATATATCGATTTCTATTTCACAAAATGATAAATATATAGTAATGTTGTAGATCATTGAATTAAAAAAACTATAATTTGAAATAAATCATGGAAAATATTTCATGATATTATGGAGTGATGTTGCACCATACCTTACATCTATTTTGAAAACAGACCAATCCGGTTTGACATGTATGTTGTCAAAATAAATGGAAATTGATTGTTTCAAAAGAGCCTTTTGAGACTGAGTTTTATATGTAAGGTTGTAGCACTACCTGGATGGTACTTCAGACTGTACTTTGTTAAGATACGGGGCAATTTTATGCAACCATCATGCAGTTGCTTGTTCCGTTCAAATTGACCCTTTTCAACAATGTTTTGGATATACCGCTATAGCTATGGCGGTCTTATGTTGCTTTACTGCTTGTGCACACGAATAGCTTCATTTTGATATACAATTTTCGTGGACATACTGCTTTTTCTTGGCTAATGAAGTGCCCTAAATATTGGGTCTCAAACACTTTACATGAACCTTAACTCCTTAATGTGTAATATTCATTATGCGCAAATTTTAATGATTTCAGTTTTTGAGATATAAAAGAAGTCTATGAACTTCTGGAATACCCCCATAGATGGTTTAACTGTACAAGCAAAGTTAATATCGTACAGTCACCAACATCGTGAAATTGACAAGATGAATGATTTTGGAATGAAATTTAATGAGTGTGATGAGTTATTCTTGCATAAAATTAGAGGGAGGTAAACCAATCCTGAACAAAATAAACAATATTTATCACCTCCCTTTGATAAAATGTGCATACAAGTTCTATAAATAGCCTCCTTTATTTTCTAGAAACAATCAAAGCATACCATTTCATATATGTAAGTGAAATTGTGATTTTTTTTATCCAAATTTATTTTGAATGTAGATGTTGATCTCATCATTTTTTGTCATTTTGATGAGATCAACATCTGAGAAAACTTAAGCCAGAATGACTCAAACATCTCATAAACAGGTAATTTATTTTAAACAAAAATGAAATTTTGCAAGGTAAGAGTTTATGTTCAATTATCTTAACTGACAAATATTTCAAATGTCCCTTCCCCTTCTTTTTCTTAAAGATATTTATAATATGACCTATGTTGAGGGAGTAAAATAACCCTGTTAAAATTTTTTGATTTTAAAAGTACACTGGTGTTATTACACCAGCCAAATAACTATGCAAATGAGCTAAGATCGTGTAGCAACAATATTTTTCTTGTTGTAAAAATGACGTCATATTCCATCCGCTGACATCATTTGGCAAACTGCATAATACATGTATGTTTTGCAAATAACTTGTCTTGATAAATTTCTTGAATTTAATTCCATTTATCCCAAATTTAGTAATTTTTATCTGTTTATAGATGAATTGTTTAATATATTTTGGTTTTCAATTACCACTCATTCAATATCCACTATATATGGCCTTGTACCTTCTGTTATCTTCAGTGAAGTTCTAGTCATTTAGTTTAGATTTTATTGAACGAAAAAAATTCTTACCATTTAAATGGTTGATGTGAACACTATTTACACCAGACTGATGTAACTGTAGGTGAAAGATTGGTACAAGCTCTGCTCCAGCACTGGTTTGGTAGTCAAAATTGGAATCTGTCCTCCCCTTTATACACTCATTCAACAAGAATCCATAAGTAAGAGCATAGTTATAACACAAATCTGAAATGTCATAGAATGCTACTACACCATCAGTTGCAGCTGATAGAAGAATAAGTCGATTTAATTGATAGTTGTGATATTGTTCTGGTGGGTGATCTTGTTCACATTTGGTGTCCGATTCATTTTGATCAGCATATTCACAGTCAGAATAGTTTGATTTCAGAGTGAGGTATGTTGTTTTCAAAACACAGTGGTTGTGGTACTTTGATGATGAAATCAGATTTGTTTCCCTTGATGATTCTTCAAATGAGAATAGTCTGAAAATATAAGCAAAGCATGACTTTAAATGGCTTTAGACATGTTACCTAGCCTTGACTTTGGTAAAGTTATGGCAGTTGATAAGTAAAATTATGCTTTCTATGTCTTGGCAACACTTAGATTCAGAAAACCTAACCCCTCCAGACACAGGAGGAGACTTTTACTTGTGACAAAAACCTCTGTAACAATTTTGATTTCACGTCTATACAAGGTGGCAAATTGTCACAAGATATACCTGTTACACTGCATGAGAAAACAACAAAGAGAAATAACTAAAAAATTAAGGTAGTTAGAGTTGCAGTTCTTGTGCTCTGTTTTTCATATGAATACAGTATTCATATGAAAAACATAACTGCCAAGTTTCAAGAAACTCAGACTTAAGGTGAAAGAGTTATATTGCTCTTGAAAAATAAGTGGATGCCGCCCACTCCAAAGACACCATAGGTGATCACATATTCATAATATATCAATGTCAAAATATGTTAAAGTCAAAAACGATTAACTTACTTAAAATCACTGAGTACATACTGAATCAAATCTATAACAAAATTGCTTGAAATCTCGGCTTTTTTTTTTATCATTTTCCATAGTGCCCTAAACAGTTTAGTTATATGTATGCAATTTAATTTTACTCCACAAAAGAATAAAGTTCTCTAAGAACATACCTTACAAGTCCATCTGAGCAAGCAGCAGCAAAGAAGTAAAGAGACTTCATAAATATAGGGCTTATTTCTTTTCCATGAAACAAACATAAATCTAAAATACGAGTCTCAGGGTCCGAGTTGTCCACGGGGTATTTCCAGGGTTTCTTGGTGTGTCTCCCTGCTTTACCAAGCTTTAGTTCACCTAGAGTCTCATAACTAGTCCTCACAGATGAAATATTATTATCACTTGTTCTATATTTCCCCGGTATTTTACTACTTATTGAATTACAGTCATTACTTGCCATTTGTTCGGTTTTTCTTATTCGATTGTCACTATCTAATGAAAGTCCATCTAGTCTTACACTTTGTAAAGTAACCTGATCTTTAATTTTATGAACAATGGAATCATCATGTTCGTTTATGTTTGATGAATTAGAATTATCCCTTTCACTATCACAGTTTAATACTTTATCAGAAGGAACAGATGTTTGAATCACACTACTTTTATCACAGATATGTTTAGTTATCACTGTTTTGTAATCACAGCCGGTCAGATGTACACGCCAGAATCTAATCTGAGCTCTCCCACCTCCTGAAAACACCAATACAGACAAACCACCTTCAGGGTTTGGACCTGTTTGACATGATGGACACACAGCTAGGCATCGTACACTGGATATATGACCAGTTAATGTGTGTACAACTGAAAACTGTGGGATACCATCATCATCTAGTTAAGTTGTTAAGGATTAATTCATGTCTTTACTATTACTATTTTTATTTCAGAAGCTAAACTTCTTACAATATTCTGTTTCTAATCATTTGTAAATTAACCTTATAGAAATCTAAAAGGGAAACACAAGTATCTAATTCAGTTAGTTCAAATCATACCACTACAAATGAACTTATTCTGGCCAATTTAAATTTTGTTATATTAATCCTTGACATTACAAGCTTTCCAGAGAAACAAGGCACTAGAAATAACCTAAGGAAAGGGTTTTTTTGGTCAGAAAATGTTTTGACTGTATAATGCGCATTTTTTTTTTACAAATCCTGCTTTAATTTATCATCAGGGCCCCAAGATTATAAGACCTTACTCATTCTCAACTGAACATTTTCTCAAATTTTTACTTGAAATTAAAGCCGTAATTCTGTCATAAATTTATGAACATACAAGGTAATATTACTAATTTGTTTTAAATGACAACTTATTAATATCACCTTTTACATTCAAACATTTACTTTAATTTTGAAATTGAGAACTGAAATGTTTTACAACCTCGGGCTCTGAAATCCCCCTAAATTTTAACCTTTCCAACATGTTTTAATCATGGGACTGCCACAAGACCAATCAAAGCCCACCACTAAAGGATACATTTTACCAGCACTATGTTAATGGTAGTATCTTCACTGCATGTCAAAACAATGTCAACAGGATGACCTATAACATAGCAAATGTGTTAAATAATTACATTGTGTAATAAATTTTCTTTATTTAATAAAGAACTTTTCCTGCTTTTTTTAATATTCAAGAACAATTTATCAAATGAAATCATGACTTTACAAACAAATTGGAAAATTACTGCCTAATTTCAAAGTTTGCTTTTATTTCTAAACAAAATAAAATTTAAAGAGTTTCAAATATTTTCAGGTTTGAAATAAAACTAGCCCGAGTGTGATAGTTCCTTCCATTTAACAAGAACAGCATGAAATGACTATGAGCTGACTATGCAGTAACACAGTCTGATTAGGGTCTCTTTAATGAGCTCTATGGATGGCTAGTGACTCAAATATTATTTGGAGGATCAATAGATATTGTTTATGTGGCCACCTTTATTAAGTGAAAACTTTCTTTAAGCCACCATTGTCAAAAGTCCCTAACCAATAGTAAGTTCTTTTAAGAGAGTTGATGTTTACGTTCTAAACTTCATTTCTATTGTATACTACTATGTTGGAATTCAGTAGAATCATCTCTGAGATAATTTTTATGAGAACACAGAGGATAGAAGTCAATAAGAACTATAAGAAATTGACATTATTTTTTTCATTTGTCCCATAAAGTGTATTAAACAACCATTGGCAAAAGCCGGCATTCTTTTGTGGTCCCTTTTGTGATTGCTGACATGGTTTACGTAGTGTGTATATGTCCAGATTGCTCAATGAATTGAGGTTAACAAACTTGTGAAATTATTGCCAACATGAAAAGAACATGTCATTTACAAGGCACATGCTATTATTAGAATCTTTTGTAAGGCAAACAAAATCTAATTAAGGTAATGGACCAGTAATAGTTTTGCAATGTTTGAGAGGTAATGAACTTTAACAGTGTAAACAGAGTTTTCCTAATGATTTTCATTAGGAAACCTCGGTCAACTTTGTGAAAGTTCATCAATTCCAAAATGTTGCAGAACTATTAGGGTCCACTACCTTAAAGGTAGCACCTACTCACCTTCCCCATCTTGGTATGAGTAGAGATGTTTTACATCACAGATTTCTCTACCATGCATACTTTGCTGAAAAAGAAATATTGGTATACACAGGAGGTACGTTTTGACTTAATATGTCAAAAATCAACCATCCAAATTCTACTTGCTGTCAATGACGCTAATCATACTTTTAATCACACAAAAAGGGATCTTCTGGAAAGTCCTGAGTAAAAAATCCTGGTCAGACGTTGTCAACTGCACCACCTGAGCAGGTCTGATTTTTCTGATTTTATTAGATTTACTAAATTTAGAATGTTCCTTCTCCCTTTTAAATAACTATTATCAAAATTTTTACTCAGGTTGACTAGTGTTATTTCAAACATCTTTTTAACATATTAATTTCAAGGTTCTGAGGTGGGCCTTAATTGCCTAATCCAGGTTATTATCTTCTAAAATTGTCTCTTCATATTTTCAAGTTATGATTGTTTTGGGGATGAATATAGCTTTTAAATAGAATCTTTAAGTTACAACCATGTTAATCAAAGAAAAGAGAATCCCTTTTACTAGTTTCAGCTTCTAAATTATCTTGATGAAGGGATAAACCAAATGAGCCTGTGTATAACATTTTAAAAAATTTTGACATGTATGTGAGTTTAAAAATTTAGCAACCTAGAAAGCTACATGGTAGAAATAGAAGATTGCCTAACAGTCATAAAATTCTATTAGACAATATTTAACTTCAAAGCAAAAAGCAAAGACTCTAGTCAGAATCTTTGTTTGATGCACATTTGAAATTGTTGGAAACGTCATGCTCAGGCTTAAATGATAATATTGGCCACTGGGGGATGCACATATAAGACTAAAGGAAGAGGGGTGTCCAATCACAGTTTCATAACTCAAAGCACTCCAAGAAATTCATGAAGCAAGCATTCACACTTTGATATATAGTGTTCTATTTAGTTAACATGCATACAGGAAATTAAAAGCTACCAGCAAATAAAATGCATGTTTTCAGGTCTTATAGGCTTATGTTAATAGAAATGACCTGGGCCTAAACAGGAGAAAGGTGGGCTAATCAGTAAATTCATTTGCAATTAACACTTGGCTTTTTTTCACTTACATATTGTTGACTTAAATCAATTTCAATGATTCTTATATATTTTCTGCAATATTACTTTGTCCCAAAGGATTATGCGTTCTGTTTAAATTACTTTACAGGTTTGAAGACTATACACATTTATAAATAAAATGCCTGAAATTATTCATGAACAATATTCATTAAGAGCATATCTAAGTACTTTGCTCTACTTTCTTCATTAAATTTCATAACACCATTAATTTATCAAGCTATTTTGGTATAAACAAAAATGATGATGTACTGCATTGGGCATTTTTTTTTGGCAAATAAGTAGGTTTGTAGCTAATTATATATTGTTTCTTTGAATTATTTTGTAATCTCAGTTTGAATTCATACTCTAATCTTTCTTTTTATGCAATAATAGCTTCAATTCACGTTTTGAGGGTATTAACATTTGCACAGGACCTCAAAATACTTTAAAACATTTTCAAAACATTAAAAATGATAAAACATTTTTCGAGTCTCTGCAAATGTCTACGCCCTCAAAAACGTGAATAAACCCAATCACAAATGTGAATAAACCATATATTTAGTTTTTTCAACAGTCATGAAACTTGTTACCCAAAACGAGTTATTGTATTTGAAATCATTAAATAGATGACAACTTTGAAAATATAGTTACCTTAACAACTGTCTGGTTTGACCTCAATTCTATATCAACGACCTTGACCTTCCTTGCCTTTATATACACAAATCTACTATTAGTTTCCATGGTAACAAAATCCCAAGTCCTGTGACCACCACCACAATCAATCTCCAAAACTTTCTGATTCTGGTTGATGTTCCATACAACAAACATGTTCTGAAAAATAATCAAAGATAATTACTTGACAATGGGTTTTTTCTGGCCCAGATCCTACCTGGGCGTAGACTGGTCCCATTACCAACTATCAAAATAGCCTATTTCAGGCTATTTTGATAATTGATATTGGGATCAGTCTGAAAATGTTTGCCCATTATCTGAGAGGTACCCTAATAAAGAGGGCAACAATGCCTACCTTGGGCAAGAAATAACTTGGCCTAATGAGAAAGTTCTCCTCTAATAAACACATTTTTATTTAGATATAACAAGCATTGACAGGTAGCTATACTACTCATTTTTCCGAATCTAAATTTCATCAATATATAAAGGATCTTTTCTTTCAGTTCATTAACCAATTCCTGGTGGGTTTGTCATTGAGTGCATTTTTTTAATGGTTTGCTCAACGACATTACACTTGACCCCCAATCAGGTCACAAGATGGTTGTTAACATTTGCCGCCATATGCAGCCACAGCACATTGGCTTCAAACTCTCATGTGTACCTTTTTATCCACCTGGCTGAAGAGGAGCAACATGGAGTTAATGTTTTGATCAGAAAAATTGTCAAAGTCTGGTTGGGTTTTGATCCAAAAGCAACCGTCCTAACCACTTGACCACAGACTCCACATTTAGACAGGTAAATTGAATGCAGTTGCATAAACTGATGAGCAGTTGTAGCCAATTTGAAAAGAAACCATTAAATATTGTGCAAAAAATTGCGAGAAAAAAAAGGAGTTTTTTGCTAAAACCAATTTCTTCATAACAAGCAATTTTTCAACAATATCTTCTATAGAGACATACAATCCAGGAAATTACAGGAAAGAGTTCAGTGGTTGCTTAAAATAAGATAACTTTAGGCTAAAAAACTAAAGGGCTGATAAACCAAAGAAGGGAAAGGACCTTCTTGTATATGTCAACACAACTTTGATCGTGCTTCAAGAAAGATTGGAAGGCAGGCTATTCGTTTCAAAGTTTTGAAAGGTCAAAATTTATTCTTAGTGATGTAGAGCACAATTATCATTTAAAGAGCAAACTTTATTGATGTCAAGAGTTAATGCTGTCAAGTGGTATACTGTACTTGCCAGTTAAGTCTGACCAGAGGTACAGATAAGAAGGAGTAAAGCCAGTCTAAAATCTTTATATCTCAATTACATCCAATGTTGTGAGTACTCATTTGAATCGTCTGGACAAGATGATTCCTTAAAATACCCACAAAATAGGTTTAATGTAAACATTTGAATATTTGAATCTGAATTTGTCAGTTAAGCTAAGTCTGACCAGAGGTACACATAAAAAGGAGAAAAGCCAGTCTAAAATCTAAATATCTCAATTAAACCCTGTATTGTGGGTACTCATTTGAAATGTTTCTGCAAGACGATTCCAATGAGTACCCACAAAATAGGTTTTATGTAAATATAATTTAAATCTTTGAATCTAAAATCCAAAACACCCCCTCTATCTGTAGTTCTGGTCTGACTGCATTTATAAATACTCACTGTGTGGAAACCATAGATCATCGTGTCTCCTTCTTCAGTGAAGACAATCCTCTCTAGCCAGTCAAATCCCTTGAAAACCTGTAAATGTATATTGGCATGTATCTTACAGAAAAAGGGGCATCAATACTGCTTCTGTTTTCAATTTCAATTTTATATCATATATTTTTTTATCTATTGATTCATTTCATGTTAAACAAGAGGGATGTCATCACAAGATATGCCCCCACATTAAAATTTTGCAGATTATTTCCGACTCTGGCAAAATTCAAAAGGTCATATGATTAGAAAAATTTGTTGGGAAGTTTCATACAAATCCATGCATAAATGATGGAGTGGTGGATGTATGGATGTATGGATGTATGTATACACTGGTGTCCACCAGACAGACAGACAGATGATATCAAAATACATCCACCTTTGGTGTTGTATAACATAATTACAGGGGTGTGGAAATACTGGACTTTTCTCCACTTGTCAATGGACAAGTAAAAGTAAATTTCCTACTTGTACAGTATCAAAATGATTTCGTCCAAAAAAAATATTGATAGCCCAGCAATTTCTTCATCAAAGACAATGTTTTCTCCCCTTTGATACAAACAATAGGATGACTTTTCTCATAGATATTTTTAGTACTGTTTCCATATTTCCTCTTGTATTTACTTGTCCACGGACTAGTGGCCTAGCAAAAAGTGCTTGCCCGCAAGTGGAAAAGCCCATGTCAGAAAAGTAGGGCTTGGGAATTCCTCACCCCTGATTATAACTAATTCTTAATTCTATTTCACTTACTCTGTTACTGTTTTGTAGTTTCAAATTGATTGTTTCCTCATCCCAAGTATACAGCCTATATAATCCATCTCTCCCGACAGAGTACAATTGGTTACCATGGAAACAAAATTCAGTCACACCCGATTTACCATGTAGTTTGGGGAATTTCTGGATAAGTTCACTCACCTGCAATTCAAAATGTTTTTATTACAATATTTTTTTCACTAGTCTACATTTCCAGCATGTTTGACAAAAGATAGCTAGATTTGATTGATTGATTTTCTGTTAAACATCAATCTTAATAGTTTTTAATCTTATTGAGGCTACTAGAGCACCTACTCATGGGTTCATGGTATTTCTCTTATAACTGTAGTACCATATTTCTGGACAATAAGCTGCATTGGCATATATAGGCCCTAGTTGTATTTTTTTCACCATTTAGGAAATAAAATTCATCACCAAGGCAGCACTGACGTATCAGCTGGGACCTTTACTTTGGTATTTTTATCATCTTAATCTTTATTGATTATGTGATTTCTAGATTTCACTTGTATAATTTTGTACATCACTTGTATAACATGCACTACTCAACCATGACATGTAAAGGGAGTCAGACTCGGTATTATTATATATTCTTCAATTACTTACCAAGTCATGTCCCTGCAGCCTGTACAAAAACACACTCCCAGTTCTATCCCCACACACCAGACAGTTGCCATCATTTGTAAAACATGCAGTGGTCACCCATCTGTGTTTACTGTGGGGCAACTCCATGACATGTAATAGTGTCAGATTCAGCTTCATTTGGTCTCCTACTATCACTCTCCAGACATTCTGAAAAGGTCGAAATGTTTCACTGACAGTTAAACATGTTTTTATTTTCTAACAATCCTTTAGCTATGTAATGGAGTCTGCTAATCTACCATTTTCATGCTGAATTTGAATTATGATTCAAAAAAATGGCTACCTTTGGGGTTCATTTCAACAAATCTTTCCCACAAAATATTAGCTGAAAGCAGGCAGTAAAGGTTAAATTCAGCCTGCAGATATGTGCAAGCTGATCTTAGTCTATACTTTCTTCAAGAGCTTTATGTACAGCAGATATATGACGTGAACAGCTCAAATAATACTCAGAAAATGTACATGCATTAGGAAAGGGTGTGAAATCCAACTTGTCCTTCACAGGCTATTTATTGCACTTGCTGGCAAGTACATTTTTCTTAACCACTTGTCTGTGGAAAGGTACATACCTGAGCAAATCTCAATACAGTACTAAAAGGATCTAGGAGAAGAGTCATCCTATTGTTTTGTTTCATTGGGGAGAAAACATTGTCTTTAATGAAGAAAATGCTGGCTTACAGCATTTTCTTCATTAAAAGAAACAATGTTTTTCTCATTATTTATCAATTCATTTCTTTGTAGCAAAGTTCCTGTTGATCCTGGATAAGTAGGAAATTGACTTGTCCATGGACAAGTGGAGAAAATTTGTATTTGCACACCTCTGTTTTGAGTGATTGTTTAGTCTGCTAATCTCTTTGAAAACATGCTAAAAATACCACTCACGGGTTCTTTATGTCTTTACCACTATGTCTTATGAAACTGCCTTTATGGTGCCTTACATGTGATCCAAAAGACATGAAATTGATGCCTTTTGTCGCTGAGGACTGTTTATAGCAAGTTCATATCTATAAAATATGTTATGTAAGGTAGCAAAAGGTTTAAGCTACTTCCTCTATTTCAGGAATGTCAACCATGAGCACCACCAACAGATGCCTACTGTAAACGGGGTAATTTTGGCGGTGGTTTTATTTTGGCTATATTGGCGGACAAGCTAAAATGCGCCAAATTTAATCCACGCCAATATTTGTCATTATCAAATAAGAAATTTCTTTATTATGATAGATATGAAATCTATAAATTATAGGCACTTACAATAGTATTGCACTGATCCCTCAATTCCAAGATTCCAGATCCAAGTTGGCTGATACATTGTTATGAAATCACACCGAAAAAGTGTGAACAACTTCTACACGCGTTATAACTATGAAAAAAATTGTGAAAACAAACTATTGTCAAGTTTGTAGACATTACTCTAGAAATTGTCTTTCTTTTACTTACGTTGTTTTAAACGAGGATAAATGTAAAATATAGATAAAGCGTTTAATTTTGGCGTTAAAGTAAGATGCGCCAAAATAAATCACCGCCAATAAATCGTAATCGAAAAACCGCCAAATGGGGGACACCGCAAATATAAAGCGGTTTACAGTATGCTAGGCTGTTGGATGCTGGATTGTGGATAAAATACAGTGCCCTCCAAAAGTCCTCGGACAAATAATTTATTATGCATTTTGGCTCTTTTTCATGACTTTAAGAGAAAATGCCTGGATTTCTCTTACTCTCTTGAATAAAGGGAGGTAATTGAGCACTCTCTAAGATAATTCTAGTACTTTTCTTCAAATCTTAATTTTGATACATTGAAATAATGAATTTTATGAAATACCCCTTATTTATGAAAATCCAGCACAATAAGGAATGCATTGATTATTCATGCCCATGTGCAAATTTTTGAACCTGTTTTCAAAAGCGAATAGAAAGATCATATTACTGGTGACCAGATCATCAATCCCTGACCACTTTCGAAAAGAATTTACCAAAATGCTGACCAAAGAGGAAAGAATTCGGTGCCAAGTCATGAGAGAGCAGGGTATCTCCGTTGCAGACATCTCTAGGCAGATTGGACATCCAAGGTAGGAATCTGCATTTTAATTTTATTGCTTGCTAAATTACTTGATAAAGTAATGTTAAAATTGCAGTAAAAATGTAACATTTTCTCAAAATATTTTCACTTTTTCTTTTCAGATCGACTGTTTACCATGTGTTGCAGCGGTATGCAACAAGCGGAAGCCACGATGACAGGCCTAGAAGTGGCAGACCAAGAGTGTCTAGTGCTCGGGATGACAGAATGTTGGTTAGAGCTTCACTTGGGGACAGACATGCGACCGTTCCACAGCTGCAGTCTACGTGGAGAGACACGAATGTTGTTGCGTCAACATCAACAGTAAGGAGAAGACTCCATGCCGCTGGACTAGATGGCCATTTGGCTGTTCGAAAGCCTTTGCTGACCCCTCGTCATAGACAATTACGTTTGGACTTTGCCAGGGAACACGAGGACTGGTCAGTAGTGGATTGGTCTGCTGTACTCTTCAGTGATGAATCAAAATTCAATCTGTTTCAGAGTGATGGTAGAGTGTACGTTAGACGGAGATCTGGAGAGCAGCTACGTAGTGACTGTATTTTGCCCACTGTAAATTTTGGAGGTGGTAGTGTTATGGTATGGGGAGCAATGAGTTACAGGGGCACTGGATGTATGACTTATGTTGACGGGAGGCTGAATTCTCAGGGTTACATCAAGATTCTACAAGATCATGCAGTACCATCAGCCCATCTACTAGGATATGGAAATAACTTTATCTTCCAGGATGATGGAGCACCATGCCATAGAGCTAAAATCGTGAATGAATGGAAGCAGGAAAATGATTTCCAGTGCTTGAATTGGCCACCTCAGTCCCCTGACCTCAACCCAATTGAAAATCTATGGCAACAAATGAAAACCAGTCTCCGAAACACACGCAGCCATAACATTCGAGACCTTAGGCATAATGTGAGGGTTTGCTGGGACCAAGTTACTCAAGAGACATGTCAACGCCTTGTTCGAAGCATGCCGCGTCGTATACGTGCTGTTATACAAGCCAGGGGATGCCATACTAAGTACTGACAATAATTGCCATAATTGTTATTTAGTGCATATTTTCACAGAAATGTGTTTTTGTTAATAAAATGACAGAATGATTTAATTTGTTATGTATATTTTCTTGCTAGTTGTTGATTAGATAATAATAAAGCAAGAAATATGAAAAAAATGAAATTTTGATCTGGAATTTACTGAAAAAGTGAAAAAAAAAGTTTGTCCAAGGACTTTTGGAGGGCACTGTATTTAAGTTGATAAAAGGGGAATAATCCCCATAAAATGCATCTAGAATGATACCCCTTCATAAAAACAAGTGACATGTTTGCCAAGTTTCAAGTGAATGCCTTAAGTAATGCCAGAGATATCACAAATTCATGTTATTGCATTAACTGGATGGCCACAAAAATGACGGCACTAAGTCTATAGCAACACCTCAGGATATCTACCAAAAGAGTCAAGGTAACAATATGAGTTAGTTATACAACAGGGATTTTTCAGCTAAAGCTCTTATAACAATTGAACTAGAACTCATAAGTACAAACTAGGGTCTTGTAAAAATGTAGCTGGATTGTGTATAAGGGGTGCTTATACTCCCTTGCCATTAAAACTGGCTTTATAGCTATGTGGTAAAGCACTTGCGTTGGGATAAAGAGGTCCCTGGTTTGAATCCCAATAGAGTTGAAAAAAATTATTTAAAGATCAAATTTGGCTCCTGGTTTAAATCCCAATGGAGTTGAAAAAAATTATTTAAAGTTACATTTGGCTCCGTCCAACTTACATGAGATGGTGGTTATGTGATTTGGTGATGTTGGGAAAGAAGATTTGCGATAGAATCTTAATTGTCAAGAGGATATGAATAGCTGGGTTATGTATAAGGAGTGTTAGTACTGCCCTTTTGTATGACTTGGCCATTACAGCGATGTTGTAGAACACTTGTTTTGAGAAAGAAATCCCTCGGTTGAATCCCTATGGGTTGAATGATTTCAATGGCAGGTTACACAAAACTTACACAATATTTAATTAGACTATATCATAATAAGTATGTAACTTACAATTTTCCCATCTGGTCCAGTAGTAACAAAAACATCTTCAGAGACAAATACAACACTGTGAACTTTACCATCATAGACCTTCATATCAACTGTTTTCAAATCTATAGTTCTCTCTCCTACAGGTAAACAAAATGTTTGTAAGACAATGAATTTCATATGAAACTAGACTGTCACAAAGCAGAAAAAGCAGACAAGTGCTTGTCAATTATCAAAATCCATTTTCCATCAAAAGGCCGTAACTCTGCCAAAAGTCAATGGATTGTTACCAAAATGTCACTTGCACACCTCTGCTTGATACTGATCACATGTATTAAGTTTGAATGAAATATGTCTATATGTTGTTGAGAACCTGAGCAGTCAAGAAATAGCTGTAGACGGACACACTGACGGACCAACAAGCTGCCTCCTATATATCCCTCAAAAATAATTTTGCGGGGTACAAATACAAATATTGTGACACTGCTACATGTATGTATTCTCAATTCAAATATTTTTACCAATTTCACCCTGAACGAGGAATATTCCATGTTTTTTCATGAGGTATAAACAAAGATTAGCCTGCATATTTTGCAGTCTGATCTTAGTCTATACCACCTGATTTTCATATTTAAACTAGAAAACTTTAAAAGTTGTATTTTCAAAATAAATACTGACACATAATAAGTGCATCCAGTACTATTGGTACTTTGATTAAATACATTTTGGCAAGTTTTTGATTCAGTATGACAAGGATTAAGATTAGCAACAGCACTTAGGGGTAAATATACATGTATTTGTGAATTAAATGGAGTTTTACAACAACTTAACAGACAATGGCTAGCCAATGGAGAAACCAGAGATGTTTCTCTCACTTTTTATCAATCTGACAATTCATACAGATTTTGTTTACTGTTAGATAAGCTAGGAAAGATCCGAGTCAATGACTTTCTAAATGGCACATATTTAGGACTTTGATCAGACATGAAGTACTTGATCCTCACATGAAATTACAGGAAATATCAGATACATCAAAAGGTCCTCATAACTATTGTTCTATTACTTATAAATTTATAGGCACTTACAATAGTTTTGCACTAACCCCATGACATGCTCTTTTTATCTACAAAGATGGTGACTATATTTACCTATAAGTTGAGCTTTAACAGTCCCTTTTATGTTACCCATCACTACTAACTGTTTGGATTTAGACACTGCCATCACTGTATAGGAGGAGAACTCTGGGTCAGACATCAAACAAGTTATCTCCCTTGATTCACAGTTGTACATTAGCAAGTTACTGAAAATACATTTGCTTCCAGATAACATGCTACCATTTCTATCTTTAAAGAAGGTGATTGATTGATAAATACCTGTGAACTTAGCAGGTTTTTCTTTTTTCAATCATCATTTTTGAAGTGTGGATCCAAGTAAGACTGCATGATCTCACATATCTGTCATTTTAAAATCTATAATTAAATTTGAATGAAGCTTTTTGAATAATTACACTTGTTTTAGTAGATCAAGATGTATTTGCTAAACACCAATGCCATCACCAATGTAATTTTAGCCAATGTAAAAGTTCAAAAAGACCTTGTAAAGATACCTTGACTGATGACCTTGACCTTGGTACCAACATGTCTTGACACAAGCAATGCCAAGACTTTATCACTTGTCAATCTAGAGTAATGGCCAGTGTATCATTTTTTGGCTGATATATATTCACAGACAAAAAGATTATACAAAAACATTGGTCCCAAGATCTGTTGATGCCAAGGCATAAAAACTTTTACATTGATGAACAAACTGCTCTACAAAAGCTGAAACTTAAAAGGCATTGATTCCTATCAAAAACAAAAATATTACCCAACTACCAATAATTTTTGTTCAAGTTTAAAACATTTTCATATATGAAACACATCTCCAAAAACAGCCATGCTAAAAATGTTCCCAATCACAGTAAGTGTCTCGAAAGAATTTTTTCAGAATTTAGAGGGTCAAACCCATGGTTTAATGGTCAAAGAAGAGCCCTGCCATATGTATAGCTAAATTGTATTTACCCTTCATTTGTGATTACAAGGGCCCTCTTTATGTCTAGAAACATGGTATTCCTGGGAAAGTCTTCTAGCTGTAGCTGCAAAAACACATAATGATGCACATAAATTTATCTTGTGCTTTATCATGTCAAGAAAAACAGCATTGAAAAATAATGCAAGAATAAAAGATTACTCATGACAAATAATTCATCTTTTCAGAAATTATTATTTATCTCATTAAAAATGTATGTGTAGATATTACCAGAATTGCTGATATAATCTGTCTCTCTTTCTATTCCTGTCTTTAGGCCTTATGAATCTCAAATGTCTGTCTCTCTCTTTTATACAGACATTTGTTGACTGTTTGTAATATGTACTTTGTTTAATTGATAGTTCGTTTGTTTGTAAAAGTTTATATTATTGTTTTTCTTCGTAAAATGTTCGATATGTATGTACATTATCTTCTGTGAAAGGAGGAAAAATATGTATGTATATATGTATTCATATTGAAAATTGAATTTTAACTCTCTTAAATAAAATCTTCTTAATCCATTTCCGGTTATATTTACACTGAGTTCATATTGCTTGATGGAAATTTATATCTAGGATATAGTCATGTATGTTATTTTTGTTCTTTTTACTTCGTTTTCCTATACTTAAAAGAAAATAAATGAATTTTATAATAATGAAAAATGGAGGGAAAGAAACAACCCAAAATTTATAAAAAGTACAAAATCAATTTCCCTGTGTTCATGGTTCACGAAACAGCCCAAACTGTTTGCAAATTATACCTGTTTTGACTACATTATTGTGCACAAAAAATTGCATAATTTGCTAACAGTTTGCACGATTTTGTCATCCTTTCCAGAGGACTAGTCTAAAACCATGAATATTGTCAATTAAATAAAATACCTTCAAGTCTACAGTGTTATATTTGCAAGCAGTTTGTCCCGATTCACCATGTAACTTCCATAGTCTAACTGAATGATCCCCTCCACCTGTGATAACTTCATCCTCCCTGCATGATACAGCCACACTCCAAATACTTTTACCCTTGTGACCTTTAAACTTTTGGAGAACTCTACCTTCATATGACCATACACAGCAAGTAGAATCCTATAATAACAGAATTAAGTGATCTCTTTTTAATACTTTTTGGTGGATTGGTCGACTAACATTTGATAAATTTCCCTTCCAAACAAATTCCCTTCCAAACAAGTGAAATAACCAAAGGATTTACCCTGCTTTCAGTCAGTTCACCCTTTTTGATGTTATGTAAGTAGGGCAAATCAATCAACTGAGGTCATGAAGAAAAATCCCAATCACGTACAAATTTACACGCTTTCAGAAATTTGTCCCTCTGGGGAAAATATAGCATTTGTTGTTCACTCAATGAAATATAAATTAATCCTACACTGAAACAAACAGTTATTTCTTTCAATGTGGAACCAAGTGTAGAAAATAGTGCTGGTCAGTCAGTAAAGTCTTCTAATTGAGGTCAAGATTTTTTTTTATTTTGTAGGTATTTTTTTTTTTAATCTTTTTTTTTCATAACAGGAGTCATCATTCTTTTCTCACTTTTAATATCTTTTTTTCAATATGGTATGGTCACTCTACGCTGAGTTTTTATCTGTTTTAGATGACGAGACTAATAAATTCTGTATTTTATGAGCACAAATTTTATATTCTGTTTATAATATGACCCGAATTTTAGCCAAAAGTTGTCAAAATTCTTGAAATTCAACGTTTCAATTTCAGCGAAACTTATAATGCTGTTTAAACATGACGTCACAAAACATAGATTATGACGTCATTTTTCGCGGTTAAAAAGTAGTGCTGCTATTCGCTCTGAGTTAATTTGCATAGTTATTCCACTAGTGTCATAACACCCGTGTAATATCAAAAATATTCAACAGGGTTATTTCACTCCGGCGACGTAGGTCATATTATAAAAGACTTTATTATATGACTGATGAGAGCCAAAAAGTGATATAAGCCAGCCATCTTAATTTCTACCCCTAGTGCTTTAGCCAGAGTTCAGATTTCAATGTAAGAGCCAGTATCCATTTCTTACCCTTGTCAGCCATGTAATAACCAGTGGCCTGTTTTACTTAACTTCTTACGAAAAAAATAATTGTATGTCAAAATCACAAACGTACCTGGTGTTTTCATTTATTGTTAGATTTTGCTTTGCAATATTCCATTGGCAATTGTCTTTAGAAGACTATTCCAATGATATGATGCATGGCAGAATTCCATATTTAGTTACTACTGTAGAAGCATTTTCAATTTTTATCTTACTCAAAAAATGATCTAGTTTTAGAGCATTTTCTTGATAACGGGTAAGAAATCTGTATCTGCTGCAAGGCCAATACAACAATGAACTGATATTATGGCATGATTTTGGCAAACAATTGTTACTATTTATGGTAATAGAATGTCATAATATTTTATAATACAGTATTGAAGTTTAGAATTTGCCTCTTAACATTCAAGATAAACTACATGGTATTATTGGCGGAAATATGTTTATTCTGAACAGAAGAAGTGATGTTGTATAGAATTTGACAGACAAACACTGGTAAAAAGATACACTTTGATCTGTTCCTATCTATACAAGGGCATTAAAAATTCTTGAAGTCAGCAGTTCATTGCCCACATACCTCTCCAACACTAATAAACTGGTAAGTCAAAAGTCTGACACTCCACACTCTAGCTTGATGTCCATATAATACATGTAGTAGGGTACTTCTCATTTCCATCCAGTCAGATAGGGTAGGAGGAGTTTCACTATTAGGGAATTCTATCTTGTAGAGGCGGATACTTCTGTCATCAGAGGCAGAGCATAGATATCGTAATTCAAGATTGTAGTCAATAGAAAATATAACACCCTGTAAGTGAAATAATAAATTTCTAAAGGTAGTGGTCCCGTCATAGTTCTGCAGCATTTTGAAACTTATGGTCTTTCAAAATGTTGATCGAGGTTTCCAAGTGAAATTTATAAGGAAACCTTGGTTAACACTGTTTAAGTTCAATAATTCCAAAACGTTGCAGAGCTATTATGGGTCAACTACCTTAATTGCTAGGAATTGCAATGCTGATTTGGAATCTTAGTCAAATGTAAATACATCTTCCGTAAGTCAAGTGCTAAAAATGACAAGAATGGTTGTCAATGAACAACATTTGGAAAGCCTGCGAATGTCTGACCTTGAAATGTGACCTTGATATTTTAGTGACAGCCATAACTATTTTAAATGACAGTTATTTCAACAAGCATTTGGAAGTATTGCATGGCAATACCAAGTCCCCTACCGGATTTATAAATATATCCCTAGAGCAGTATCTTTTTTGGTGGTAAAGGTATAACTAACTGTCCAAAATATTAGTTGTATCAGATTTTATGTATCAGCTCAATATCTCTGAGGATAAAAAAAAAATCTGGAAATTTCCTGGTATTTTTCTAAGTCCAGCATCCGTATCTTCCACAAAAATCAATGGACCGGCACCAAATTCAAACTTGATCTGTAACTCATTGATGCTGACTCACATACCAAAAAATCAACTCAATATCTCCAAAATTTAAGAAAAAAAGTCCAGAAAACTGAAATTTCCTGGTAATTTCTAAGTCCAGCATCTGTAACTTCCACAAAAATCAATGGTCTGGAACCAAACTCAAACTCGTTCTGTAACTCATTGATGCGGACTCACATACCAAAAATCAGCTCAATATCTCCAAGGGTTAAGAAAAAAAGTCCGGAAAACTGAAATTTCTTGGTAATTTTCTAAGTCCAGTGTCCGTATCTTCCACAAAAATCAA
Organism: Fragum whitleyi; assembly: GCA_948146395.1. Classification (NCBI taxonomy): domain Eukaryota; kingdom Metazoa; phylum Mollusca; class Bivalvia; order Cardiida; family Cardiidae; genus Fragum; species Fragum whitleyi. The sequence goes on from OX411555.1 coordinate 34,505,141, forward strand.
TGGACTGGAACCAAACTCAAACTCGTTCTGTAACTCATTGATGCAGACTCACATACCAAAAATCAGCTCAATATCTCCAAGGGTTAAGAAAAAAAGTCTGGAAAACTGAAATTTCCTGGTAATTTCTAAGTCCAGCATCTGTATCTTCCACAAAAATCAATGGACTGGAAACAAACTCAAACTCGTTCTGTAACTCATTGATGCAGACTCACATACCAAAAATCAGCTCAATATCTCCAAGGGTTAAGAAAAAAAGTCTGGAAAACTGAAATTTCCTGGTAATTTTCCAAGTCCAGCATCCGTATCTTCCACAAAAATCAATGGACCGGAACCAAACTCAAACTGGCTTTGTAACTCATTGATGCAGACTCACATACCAAAAATCAGCTCAATATCTCCAAGGGTTAAGAAAAAAAGTCTGGAAAACTGAAATTTCCTGGTAATTTTCCAAGTCCAGCATCCGTATCTTCCACAAAAATCAATGGACCGGAACCAAACTCAAACTCGCTTTGTAACTCATTGATGCGGACTCACATAGCAAAAATCAGCTCAATATCTCCAAGGGTTAAGAAAAAAAGTCCGGAAAACTGAAATTTCCTGGTAATTTTCTAAGTCCAGCATCCGTATCTTCCACAAAAATCAATGGACTGGAACCAAACTCAAACTCGTTCTGTAACTCATTGATGCGGACTCATATACCAAAAATCAGCTCAATACCTCAAAGGGTTAAGAAAAAAAGTCCGGAAAACTGAAATTTCCTGGTAATTTTCCAAGTCCAGCATCCGTATCTTCCACAAAAATCAATGGACTGGAAACAAACTCAAACTCGTTCTGTAACTCATTGATGCAGACTCACATACCAAAAATCAGCTCAATATCTCCAAGGGTTAAGAAAAAAAGTCTGGAAAACTGAAATTTCCTGGTAATTTTCCAAGTCCAGCATCCGTATCTTCCACAAAAATCAATGGACCGGAACCAAACTCAAACTCGCTTTGTAACTCATTGATGCAGACTCACATACCAAAAATCAGCTCAATATCTCCAAGGGTTAAGAAAAAAAGTCTGGAAAACTGAAATTTCCTGGTAATTTTCCAAGTCCAGCATCCGTATCTTCCACAAAAATCAATGGACCGGAACCAAACTCAAGCTCGCTTTGTAACTCATTGATGCGGACTCATATACCAAAAATCAGCTCAATATCTCAAAGGGTTAAGAAAAAAAGTCCGGAAAACTGAAATTTCCTGGTAATTTTCCAAGTCCAGCATACGTATCTTCCACAAAAATCAATGGACCGGAACCAATCTCAAACTCGCTCTGTAACTCATTGATGCGGACTCACATAGCAAAAATCAGCTCAATATCTCCAAGGGTTAAGAAAAAAAGTCCGGAAAACTGAAATTTCCTGGTAATTTTCTAAGTCCAGCATCCGTATCTTCCACAATAATCAATGGACCGGAACCAAACTCAAACTCGTTCTGTAACTCATTGATGCGGACTCACATACCAAAAATCAGCTCAATATCTCCAAGGGTTAAGAAAAAAAGTCCGGAAAACTGAAATTTCCTGGTAATTTTCTAAGTCCAGCATCCGTATCTTCCACAAAAATCAATGGACCGGAACCAAACTCAAACTCGCTCTGTAACTCATTGCTGCGGACTCACATACCAAACATCAGCTCAATATCTCCAAGGGTTAAGAAAAAAAGTCCGGAAAACTGAAATCCGGACTGACAGACAGACGGAAGGATGGACAGATGGACGGAGCACAAACCTATAGTCCCCTTCGGCTTTCGCCGGTAGGGGACTAATAAAGGAAACCCAGGTGGTATAGACAAAGATCAGACTGCATATATGTGCAGGCTGATGTTTGTCTATTATGAGCTCCTGTCAAAGCAGGAATATTCTGGGTTCAGCATGACAAGGGTTAATACAATTGTTTGTGTATCTGGTCGTCTTACCTGATGACCAGTAAGCCTGTGGAATGGTTCTGAATAACCACCGTTATCTCTGCTATGTAAAGGAGACCACAAAACCACTTCATTAAAGACTGTTCCAGCTGCCAAAATGAGGGTATCACTTGTAGTGTAAATAAATTTGGCACAATATCTTATAGCAGGTTAAGGATACCATCTTTACCGTATTTTCATAAAATATATGCAAGTAAGTAATGTTAAAGCATAATAATGAATGGCATAATGTAACCTCTTGCGACATGATAATTTCCTCCATAATCAGTAATAAAGACAAGGTTTTAAGGGACACAGGTTTTGCAAGTCTAAGGCCCTCATATAAGTAGCTAGGACCCTCAATATTATCTGATGCAAGTGCTGAAGACAATCTGGGGTTCAGCTTCAATAAAGAATTGAAGACTGTATAAAACAGTGAAAACCCTGACAAGAGTAAAGCAAAAAGTTGTCACACTAAACTGCAGGTTCTAGACAGTGAAATACGTGTATCTAATTAAAACAAAAGTCTATGTATAAAAAGTCTTTGGGAACCAAAAATCAACTTTTTAATCAGCAAGATAGCTGAAACAATCAGATGCCTATAATTTCAAATATGTCAGTGAAATCATGATTTTTTTTCTATCCAAATTAATTTTGAATGTACATGTAGTTGCTGTTTTTACCCTTTGTAGTTTTTTGGAGTATTTTTGAATGGTTTGAGTGAGTGTTTGGAATGAATGAATCGCTGAGTGAGCCATTTGGAACGGTAAAATTGAGATGAATGTCAATTTCCCAATGTAATTAAATGTACCTAAACCACTGTAAAGGATACAAAATGCATTTCTCTGTACAGTTCACTGACTGAATCTGACTTCTAGATGCAAGGTCAAAGGTCATCACAACATTATGTCCAAGAGCAAGGCAAACCAAGTCTGTCTTGTCCTGAAAGAAAAAGCCAGCTTAATTGCTAGGAAAGCCAGCTTTGCCTATGAAAATGAAAATATCAACTGAATTCATTACCAGATAACAAAAGTTTAGACTGGTCCAAAATCAAATGTATAGCAAACAACAATTTTTAGTCAATAAAATATTAAGAAAGTTTATAATTAATTGTAAATTGTCAAGACAATTCAAATGAGTACCCTCAACATTGGGTTTTGTTGGTAACTAAAGATTTAAGGCCTCTCTCTTACCTGTAACTCTGCTTGTAACAATGTCTCAAACTGGCCAATTTCTTACTTCGTTAAATTATATTTTAGGTAACATACACTCCCAATAATTGCATAAATGTTACTTAATTTTTCTTTTCATACCTCTATGATATAAAAGAAATCTAAGCTAAATTCATAAATACATCTACAACAATAATCCTATACCTTTAGCCATGTTATATCCCAAATCCAGTCTGGGAATTCAATCAAGTCATGTAGAAGCTTTATCCGATAACTCGGCAGATCTATCTCAATTAGCTGCATACATTTCTGTCCATATGTAATAAATCGGCTAGGAGTACTCGGATCTGAAATTCAAGAAGAAATAGGGACACTGAAGAAATGATATAGAGAACATAATAATGTTAAAAGTTATTAAAACTTAAATTCATATCTCTAAATTTTACTGCCTGGAGATAACAACAGTACTCTTGATGTTTGTGTAGTTCCTTATTAAAACCAAGATTGATAGCCATTCCAGTAAATCAAACTAAGGACCTCCTTGCAGACTCTCTACCTCTTGAGTATGTTCTCAAGAGGTAGAGAGTCTGCCAGGAGGTCTTCACCCTTGTCATGCTGAATTAATTTTGCCTAAAAAATTTCATCTCAATCAAAGGGAAAAAAGCACTGAAAGTACCAACTGTATGTCAATTTTTATTTGAAAAACTAAATCTTTTGACAATTCTAGTTTGAAAGTAAGAAACAGGTGTTGTAGACTAACATCAGACTGCTCATATGTGCAGGCTGGTGTTTGTCTATAGCTACTGCTAAAGCAGGAATATTCTGGGTTCAGCATGACAAGGGTTAAGTTTGATTTTGTATGTGTATTTACACTGTTACGGCTGCCTTCTGGCAACCCTATTTTCAACATATTCCAGTAAATCAAAGTTGGCCCATGCATGGTGTGAAATAGCTTGGGACATCTATAATTTTGGGAGGGACATTGGTGAAAAAGACAGTCTTGGTATATCGCTGTTGTTCAAAGTCTGAATGACAGAAAATAATAACGTAGAAAAAAACAAGGGTCAAACATATAGCCTTGAAGTGTTTTTCAAAACCTTTTTCCAGTGGATTTTTCAGCGTCTTCAAATACATCCATATGCAGTACATTTATGATATGAAGGGTAGGGTTTTTGTTCTAGTGGTTTTTTGTCCTATACTTGTAATAAGATTATATATGTAAATGAAGTGTGGTAATAAACATACTACCTTCTTTTATTCCATGTACATTTCTCCCTGGTAGTACCTCAGGCACAGAAACCTTTAGCCATTTGGTCTGGTCTTTCACACACACATGCAAACAACTCCCTATACCTATTTCAAAAAGAAAAAAAGGCGGCAAATTGTCACAAGATATATATGTAACACTGCTGGATGTCCATGTATGTAAAAAAAATAGGGAAATAACTCAAAACCTTAGCTACATAGAGTTATGGTTCTTGTGCACTGCACTCTGAAATCATGAGAGGAATGTAACTGCCTACTTTCAAGTCAAGCAGACAAAAGGAGAAAAGAGTAATGCTCTGGTCAAAGTAATGCTCCACCCTCCTGCCGCCAGACATCAGAAAGAGGATGTGTAGACTCCATGGGTAATCATATCATATGTCTAGTCTTTTGATGGGTGTAAATAAAATATATGAAGAAGCTTTAACCCTTTGCTGTTTAATCCCTGCTTTTTACGCCTCTGTGATTTTATGATTGAGAAAACATTGTGAAAAAAGAAGAAATTGCTTCTGACAAGCAATTTCTTCTTTCTCCACACTATTTTCTACCCTACTGAATGGTTATTTTTCAAATTAAATCCACTTTAAATTTTCGTCTGCAAAACCTTTGAATTTGGACAGGTCCAAAATTTTGAAAAACAGGAAAGGGTTAATCCGTGACCTCCCGTGATTATGTGTGACAAGTAGGCAAAGATCAACACCTGTAACTGCACAGTTTGATTAGTCTTCTCTTTGTACTAATTCATATGAGCCTGTGTGTGACATTTCCAACAATTTGTAATGTTCATGAGGTGCAAACATTGAGTAGCATTGACAGCCACATAATGTAAATGTAAAGTAACCTAATTGTTTACAGATACTTTGATACCTTATCTATCTACTTAACGCATAGTGAAGACTCTGGTCAGACTGTGCGGATGCACAGGCTGGTCAGAGTCTTTACTTTGTGCATATTTGAAATTGTTGGAAATGTCATGCACAAGCTCATATCTATTTTGGTATCAACAGAAAGGCTTTACCACAAGTGAGGTACATGTCAATATTTAAACTCTATTACATACAATTCAAGATATGGAAAATGTTGAAAATGATTGACTGATGACCATGAAGTTGTTGCCATCATATAGCCTATATCACAAGCTATATAACTGTGAAATTTGAAGACTCTATATCTAAAAATTTAAAAAAAAAAAAAAAAGAGATGCCAAGGTGATGACAGAATCTCTGGTTGTCTCTGAAAGAAGCCAAGCTAAAAACAAAATGCCCTCAATCAGGGGCAAATAAATAAAGGTTTAAACAAACCTGCTAGTATAAACCCCCCTCCATGGTAAAGGGCAGTGACTGGCCCAGTATGGATCAGTGATTTTATCACCATATTGAAAGATTTGCTGATGGAATCTGAAATATAAACAATCCAACTAAATGCATAGCTTCTGGGGATAAGTATACAGTCAAACAAGCCACAGAGCTACAGGTAGAGGAGGTATTTTGGTTTTCAAATTAAAATATTTCATTATTCCTAGCTGAAACCCTTTGCTTAAGGTACTCATTTGAAACATCTCATCGAGACAATTCAAATGAGTACCCAAAATTAATAGTTTCATTTAGAAAAAAAGATTTTAGACTGGCTGCACCCCCTCTTATCTAGACCCATAGAGCCTAGTAACGATAACGTACCCCCATCCCTTTTGATAGTCTGATACATGTGGATGTGGAATCCTCGTCATCAAAATATCAGAGAGAGGGCTACATTATTGCAGCTACCTGGAACCCTGCATTCAGGCTGACAATATGTTTGTGAATTACAGCCCACTTCGTACACATGATAAAGTGCCAAGTGGGGTATAATTTGAAAATAGTTTGTACCCTTTTGAGATCCTGAACACAGCCTGTTCCAAGCAGTCACTCATAGAAATGAACAACAAGAGATACGCAAGCGGGTGCCTACGCTCGGCTGTTTATTATTTCTTAGGAAAATGCAAATATATGAACTTGATACCTACAGAATGGTCTTGTACCAAGCAATGATCTCTTGATATATGAAGGCTCTTTGACTAACCGTTGAAAATTATGACCAAGGTTAATTTTTTTTCAAACAAAGTTGTCCTTGAAAAATGACCTTGACCTTAAGTGATGACCTTGAACTTGGTACCCACAGAAAGGTCTTGTCGCAAGCATTAATCATGTGAAATATGAAGGCTCTATAACTTACCATTCAAAAGTTATGACCAAGGATAAGTTTTTTAAAGAAATATGACCTTGAAAAATGACCTTGACCTTGACTGATGACCTTGAACTTGGTACCTACAGAAAGGTTATGTCCCAAGCAATAATCATGTGAAATATGAAGGTTCTATGACTTACCATTAAAAAGTTATAACCCCTGTTAAATTTTTTAAAGACATTTGACCTTGAAAAATGACCTTGACCTTGACTGATGACCTTGAACTTGGTACCTACAGAAAAGTCTTGTCCAACGCAATGATCATGTGAAATATGAAGGCTCTATGACTTACCATTCAAAAGTTATGACCAAGGTTTAAGTTTGTCAAGCCAACGACAACACCAACACCAACAACAACAAAGTGAATGACACAAAGGTGATCATTATACCTCAGGTTTTCTTCGAAAACAGCCAGGCTAAAAATGGCAGCTGAACTCAGCTGACTGCTAAACAAGGTTTCTATATTAACCTTTGTCAAGCTGAACCAGAAATATTCCTGCTTCAGCAGGAGGCACAGACAAAGATCAGCTTGCACATATGTGCAGTCTGATCTTAGTCTAAACCACCTTTTAATCTTGTCTGATCAAAAATGGCATAGAGACTTAATTTTCAAGAGAAATATTGGCAAACAGATTTTTTTTCAGAGCCTTCAGCACTTTGATTTGACTTTTCAAAAAATTATAAAATAAAAAAAATAATTTGATAATCTTTAATTACAAAATACATTTACTTGCATCCATTTCATTTAATTAAGTGTGATACTAAATAAATATTGAATGCCAAGTTCATATTTCGCGTAATGACTAATCAGCTAGTTAGTTGCATTGAGAAATTGACAGATTTCAATCAAAACCATTCTTAAAATTGCTCAGTCAGTCCTCCTTTCATTCCAAAGACTCATTCTAACCATTCAAAAATGCCCCAAAATGACTGAAAAAAGATAAGGTAATCAACTTCAATAAAAATAAAGTATATACATCTTTTGCTAAGATGACATGCGCATTAAGTCTGATGCCGATCAACATAGGTTACACCAGTGCAGCTGGTTCTTCTTCTCCTCTTATACTTTGGCATTTGCTCTAAGACATGGACAGGTGCGGTTGTCTGTCGATTGTCCGAATAAACTACCGTCCGAATTTTAAGCAAGAAATCATTTAAATGTCAATTATGTCCGTTTTCTTTAACGGTACCATTTATTTATTGTTACCTTATCTCTATCAGCCTTACATACTTCGTACATTCCTGTATATATTCAAAGGAGTATGTTTGTATTATTTGCTTCGAGCAGATTTCAATGTTTCACGTGTACTTTGATTGACAACTGTTGTTGTTGTTTTAAAGGTTTTCCAAAGGTTGCACACCGCATAAATTTTGGTGACATGATATTTATTTTAAATTTTTTATCTTACAGCATATAAAGCTAAAGTCACTATTTTTAACACTTCATATAATATACTGTCTATTAATTAAAGAAAATACTCATTCATTTAATTTGTTATTTGCAAGCCGCTGCCAGTTGGCCTATCCCAAAAAACTGACATGTCACGAGAAACATTTGACGGTTGTTTCTAGCTTCCCTGCGTCCAGGCCATGATAAAAAAAAAGGGTGCAAATCGCTTTCAAATTATATCCCCATCCATTGTGGGCCTAAGTGCAAAGTAAGGTATAATTTGCAAAACACTTTGCACCATTTTTCCATCCAGAACTCCACCAGGGCTGATTAGGGCTTCATTTGACATAAGTACTACCCAATACCCGGAACCTGAATCGATTTTCAGTTAGACCTCTGTGGAGGATGTGACTAACCGATAAGGAAGAGCTTTAAAGGGAGAATCTAGTTGCATGTTAGAAAATAAATAGAAAAGAATGGATTAGGGATGGAAAAGAGATTACTTAAGAAAAGTTATAACAAAGATGATCACATTATTTTGTAGAAATGAAATCCTACCTGTGAAGACTAAGACCGGCAGTGGATTGAGAAAAAGCCGGCTTCTTGTTGAAATACGATGACCGGTCCCCACAGCAACAGTTCCAATTCTACCTTTATGAAATATGACGAAGCAATAGATTAACCCTCTTAGATGCAGCGTATTCCATTTTAGGGAATAATTTCAAAGCAACATATCCTGGGGTCGTTTGGCGGCAACCGTGACGTCGTAACTAATATTAACGGTAGGCTGTAGTTGCGAAGTTTACGTTGCATTCCGTCGATGAATAATCTACTGGTGTTTTATATGCCTTTCTTATGCAAACAATCATCCTTTTGAATTATGGTTGAATGATGGATTTGTTTTATTTCTGCATTGTATATAATAACTTTCCCCAATTTTCTTGATTATTGTACATTTTGACTCACATATTCCGGTCTTGGGTGAATATCCCGAAAATATAGGGTTAATTCACGTTTTTTAGGGCGTTGAAATTTGCAGAGACCCGAAAAATGTTTACCGCTTCGTTAAAGCATTTTGAGGGTCACTGTACTGAAATTTTAACACCCGAAACTGAATGTGAATTGACGCTAAATTTTATTGCATTAAAAGATAGGTTAGAGTATAAATTCAATCAGAAATAGCGAAATCATTTTAAAGAAACGATATTAAACCAGTTACAAGTTACGAATATGCCGGAACAATTACGTCATGCATTGCACCGTCCATTTTGTTTATACCGACGTGGCCCGATAAATTTATGACGTCACACAACTTAACGCGGGAATTAGAGCAACGTTTTAGGTATGCTCTATGAGAATGTTGGACATGGATAATTTTCATGCGTCTTATTAATCAATGCGTAAAGTCTTCTAGATCTTATTTTTGTTTTATTTTGAACAGAATGCATAAAACATCATTTTAGGACAAACTAAAATTGCAGAAAAATATAACAATCATTGAAATTGATTAAATTGTATAAGCCCAAACCGCGGATATTTAAGTAAAAAAAAAAGCCGGGCGTTAACGGCACGCGAATTTACTGATTAATTGACGTTTTCTGCCGGTAACGCCCGGCCGGTTTTGTCCGTTAACGTATGCCTTTAACGACCCGAAAACGTGTATCTTTTGCAATATTATTGCATAAAATGTATGTTTTAGGGTCGTTATAGGCATAGGTTTACGGTCAAAACCTGGGCATTGGATTAAGAAGTTCACGTGCCGTTAACGCAAGGCTTTTTTCACTTGAATATCCTCAGTATAGGCCTATGCACTTTATCACTTTCTTTGTCTAACATTAATGTAGTGTATAAATAAAGAAATCGATCCTATTCCCGCGTTAATTTTCGTGACGTCATTAATTTACCAAGCAACGTCGGTATAAACAAAAGTGACATGGCAATCCATAACACAATCTTTCCGGCACATTATTGGTATTGGGGTAGTTTTAAAGCGTTCCTATGAATCATTTTATATATCTGTTTAAATAAATACTATAGTCTTTCTTTTTATGCAATGATAGCGTCAATTCACGTTCTTTCAGGCGTTAACATTTGCAGAGACACTCAAATTGCTTTAACTACCCTCTTGCTTTGCACCCGGGTGTTAAACCATTTTTAGGGTCTATGCAGATGTTAACGCCCTCAAGAACGTGAATTCACCCTACATTAAAAACCTTAAAATAAACCTTCATCGTGTGTGACATATGAATCTGTAAGTGATGTGCCCTTGGTAATGGCTGCGGTTTTTTTCGGCAGAAGAAAACTTCGTTTAAAATGCAGATTAGAAGAAGATTATCAGAGAAGTAGAGCTATAAAATTATCTTTAAATACCAGATGATGTCGAGCTTTGGGCAGATGCGTTATATAAGGACAAAAAAAAAGTTTGAAAAGAGATATTGACAATATTCAGAAATTGCTATCGATAGTATACAGTGATCAGTCAACCATTACATTATCGATACACACTCACGGACAAGAATAACGGTGCATTCTCAATATATCGCTGCACTTTACTGCACTTAACATTTACGTGTATTGAACCCTTAGTAAGCTGTACACGACTTAGTAAAATATGGGTATCGATGTCGCTCTCTGGAGAAGCAGGATCGGAAGCTTTAGTCAGCCTATCAAGGGAAGAAATATCATTATATGCAACGGGATTACTTGTAACCCGCAAATAAATATTCGACTCCACTGGGATTCGAACCCGGGACCTCTGTGTCCCAAAGCAAGTGCTCTACCACGTCGCTATAAAAGCTACCTTGTACGGCAATGCAGTACAAACACCCCTTATACACAACCCGGCTACATACACCCCCTCGACAATTAAGATTCTTCCACGAATCTTCTCAATTCAACATCATCAACTACCTAATCACATTACAACCACCTCATGTGGGTTATTTACGGTGGGCGCCAAATGTAACCCGCAAATAAATATTCGACTCCATCGGGATTCGAACCGAGGACCTCTGTGTCCCAAAGCAAGTGCTCTACCACGTCGCTATAAAAGCTAGCTTGTACGGCAAGGCAGTACAAACACCCCTTATACACATCCCGGCTACATAGCTTTAATCGAAACATGATATCTTTGTCATTACGAATTTTCCTTTTTCTACTTCTGGCTAGCCAATGTGTTGAGATGAATCCCGGCCCTAGAGCTCGAGGCAGGGGAAGTAAATCGCTTGATAAAACAACAGTCGGTGGTCGCGGCAAAGAAGATCAAACAATGGCAGCACTTCAAGACAGACCAAAAGATATGTACAGTGAGTAACGTTAATCCAGCAGGTAATCAATCTATAGTTGAAGCTGAGTCTGAGTCATTACGTATAACTCGTTTTATAAGTCTTGTATAAGTCTTGTAGTCAACCTCGTATTGATGATTGGATTAGTAGTTCAATAAGCCAAACAAACACTGATCCTGATGATAATCTTGAAGGTTCTGAGACTAGAAGCGATACTGATAGTATATACGCTGAGGCTGAAGCTGAGGTTCAAAGTAACGAATTAAATAAAGGCCCCATGATGAACATATTACTCGACATTCAAAAACGCTGCAAAAGAATGGATAAACGATTTGATAAGATGAGCAAAGCAATTAAAGATATCAAGCAGGAGAATAAGTCACTTAGAGAGAATAATGAACTATTATTGATAAAGGTAAATCGATTGGAGAAGTCTGTTTCAGAGGCTAATGATAAGTGTGAACAGTTAGAAGCTCAATATAGACGACAGAATCTACGGTTCTTTGGAATTCCTGAAAATGATAAAGAATCGTGGGAGCAATCCGAGCAGAAGGTGCGTACATATATCAGAGAGGATCTTGGTATAGATGAATGTCAAATACAAATAGAACGAGCGCATCGTTTGCCAGGCAAGTTTAAACCTAGACCACTTATTGTAAAGTTTTATTCTTTCAAGGATAAGGACAGTGTGCTAAAGAGCTATAGACATTTACTGAAAGATGCTAATCGTACAAACGAATCAGCTGGTGATGGCGAGAGAGTCAGAGTCAGCGAAGATTTCACAGAGAGGGTACGGCGATGTTGACAGCAGCTCATACCATTTATGCAACAAGCATTAGCATCGGATAAAAAAGCTTTTCTTAAGTATGATAAGCTTATTGTAGACTCGAATGAATACTTCTACGATGAACAAACGAAAGCACCAAAACTGAACAATAATCGATCACGCACAACAGAGCAATAGGGTTATGGTCAAGGCCCTACTCGAGTAAGTGACAAAACAGAAACAATTAAACTTAATGTTTGTAGCTGGAATATCAAAGGATTGAATAAGTACGATTGTGATTATAGTTTTAAATCTTTCTGCAGTTTGTTTGATATTATAAGTCTTAACGAAACCTGGGCTACCACACAGAGTCAGTTCTCAGAATTTTTACAAAACTATTCAACGTTTGATTACGTAAGGCCTAAAAAGAAATCTGCTATAAGTGGCTCTGGTGGTGTCACAGTTTTTGTTAAGGATTATCTTGTCAATCAAAATCATGTTAAACGTATTCTTCGAGACGCAAAAGATTGCGTCGTTTTATATTTCGATTGTAAAAATTTCATAGATATACACGATTTCATTCTTGTATTTTTGTATGTTTCTCCTGAATATTCACCAATATATGATACAAATAACAATAACGGTATAAGTTTATTAAGTGATGTCATCGAAAAAATTAATATGTCATATCCAAATATAGAATTATTTTTAGCGGGTGATTTCAACTCAAGAATTAGTAATTTTCTTGATTTTATACCCGATGATGATCTAAAATCGGTATTTGGTGAAGATGTTCCTTACCCCGCATCTAATTTTAATTACCCCAGACAAACCAAAGATTTAGAATATAACCGTTTTGGCCTCAGTCTGGTAGAGTTATGCTGTACATACGACATTCACGTCCTTAATGGAAGATTTCCAAATGAGAATGAGGGTAACTTCACGTGTTTAGCCAACAACGGCAAAAGCATCGTAGATTACATGATAGCTTCTAGTTCTTTATTCAACCATATATCCGACTTTAAGGTAGAAGATCTACATGAATCGGTACACTTTCCTATCAGTTGTACTCTAGAATTTCAAAAAACAATTTGCGGTCCTAAAGAGTGTAAATCTAGTGAAATATACAGTACATGTACTAAATACAAATGGAAAGATGAACTTAAACATGTTTTTATAGATCAATTTAACTATCAGCTTTCCAGATATGACATGTACATCACACCTCAATCAGTTTTTAGATATGTACAAGATTGCTGGAAATTGTATGAAGAATAAAACGTCAAGTACTAAACGAACTTTATTAAGTCATCTGTGGTGGGATAATACGTGTAATACGGGTAAACGCGAGAAACTTAAAGCTCTTTACGTTTTTCGTCGAAGCAATTTGGAATCAGATTTAATCAACTATAAAATTAAACGCAATAAATTTAAAGCTATTTGTAAAAAGCGCAAATTAGCTTACTTTAAAGCTAAAAGACAGGAACTTATAAACTCTAGGAACGATACTAAGAAATATTGGTCTCTTTTGAATTCCCGGAAAAGTTCACCTAATAAAGTCTTCCCTTTAAATGGTTCCGATTGGATTGCTCATTTCGAGACTATATTGAACATTGAATGTCACCCCAATACAAATACTGAAAACGACGATTCATTAAACCAACTTATATCAAACCACGATTGCTCAATGTTAAATAACCCTATAACAGATGATGAAATTATTCAAAGTATCAATTCTATCAAAAGTAATCGCGCTCCTGGACCAGATGGTCTGTGTATTGAAATGTTCAAGTATACGATGCATTCTACGTTACCGTATCTTAACAAGTTATTTAACCACATATTCAATACAGGGGATTTTCCTTCAGAATGGGGAAAAAGCATTATTACACCGATCCATAGAAAGGATTCCTTTTTAGACCCTAATAACTATAGAGGGATTTCTTTAATTGATAGTCTTTGTAAAATTTTTGTTCATATTTTATCCAATCGTTTAACATTATGGTGTGCTAATTACAATATAATAGATGAATCGCAGGCTGGATTTAGGAAAGGCTATTCAACTGCTGACAACAATTTTATTCTTATGGCATTAGCCCAAAAGTACCTATCAAGAAGAGGAGGTCGATTTTATTGTTTTTTCATTGATTTTGCAAAAGCATTTGACAGCGTCCAACACCAGAAGTTGTGGGACGCTTTTGCTAGAAACAATATATCAGGAAAATTCTGTACAAATTTCCAGTCAATGTATTCAAAGATAAAATCCTGTGTGAAAATAAATGATACTTTAACTTCATATTTCAACTGTAAGACGGGAACCAGACAGGGCTGTGTCAGTAGCACTATAATATTAATGATCTTATCTTGTTGTTGAAAGCGAGTAGTCGCGGTATTTTTATATCCGAAAATATTGAAGAGTTATTTGCCCTTTTATTTGCAGACGACATTGCAACTTTTTCATATACAGTGGTCGCTTTGCAGAGGCAAATTAACGTTATCGAAGAATTCTGCGTATCAACAAGTATGAGCTTAAATCTTGAAAAGTCCAAAATTATGGCCTTCCGAAATGGAGGTCCATTACGAAGCACAGAACAATGGTTTTTCAAGGGTCAAAAAATCGAAACGGTATCTTTTTACAAATATTTGGGCCTTTATCTTACGCCAACATTTACATGGGGTAAAACTTGTGAATATTTATCTTTACAAGCACTAAAAACATCTCATTTCATTTTTCGGTTTCAAAGGCTGTACGGCGATTAGATCCTTACGACGCATTTAAAATTTTTGATTCTAATATTAGACCTATTCTGTGCTTTGGTTCTCAAATTTGGGGTTTTACATATAATCAGAAAGTTGAAAGTGCACATATTAAATTTTGTAAACAATATTGTAATTTGTACAAAACAACATCTGATGTATTTGTACTAGGAGAATGCGGTCGTCTACCTCTATGCACTTATTATATACCAAATTGTATTAAATACTGGCTAAAAGTTATTCGCCTGGAAAACCATAGGTATCCAAAGCAGTGTTATTTAATGCTAAAAAGGCTAGACGAGTCGGGTAGAAAAACTTGGGCATCATGTATCAAGGTTCTTTTATTTTCTCAAGGCTTTAGATATGTGTGGATTTCACATGACGTTGGCAATGATGAAACTTTTCTTAAGACTTTCAAAACACGTATACGAGATTGTTATGTCCAACAGTGGTTTGCTAATGTTGCTAGTGCAGGCAAATCAGATCACTATAAACATTTTAAATCATTGCTGGTCCCAGAACTTTATTTAAACAATTTTCTACCTTCAAATTTACGTAGAATATATGGCAATTTTCGGTGTTCAAACCACGAATTAATGATTGAAAAAGGTAGACACTTATCTGTACCAAAACAGGAGCGTTTTTGCCTATTTTGTGCCAGTAAAAACATATTTATTCTGGAGGACGAATTTCACTTCTTTTTCCAATACCAACAATACGAAAATCTAAGAATTGTATATTTTTCTAAACAATGGCTCGATAATAGAACAACAGACTCTTTTTACAGAATCTTAAATTCCTCGAGAGAATCTGATGTTCTAAAAATAGCTAAATTTATTGATAGAGCACTAAAAGCCCGAAGTGAATTCATGTCTATAGTTTAATACATTTGCATTTTGAAAATTTATGATCTTGTATAACGTTTTACATGTAGTATTATTATCATCACTCTTATATGTAGCTAACAACTATGTTTTGTATAATGGGCCGGTGGCCTAAATTGCCAATAAAATATCTTGTATCTTGTATCTTGTTTGACCACCGTGGCGTTGTAGCTAAAGATTAAATGAGCTATAATTGCGAAGTTTTGGTCGTATATCCCTAATGTGTGCTTGTGAATAAGGACAGTGATACTTTTGGGTATTGGTTTAATAATTTAGATTAAGATAATTGCACATGTATATTTATATTTCGTGTTTCTGAGTGACTGAAAAATTGGTTCTATATCTGAATGAAAACAATTATGAATACGCAGCAAAAAACAGTCCCGTAAGAAACATGTTTCATTTTTGACAAATCTTTACTTTTTATGTTTTTGCTTTCTGATATGGAATTATTGTTGATTTCATGGAGGTTTGAACCTATGAGTCTAATCACACCCGCGTATTAATCCGCTTCGCGTATCCATACAGTAGGATCGGCTTTTTAATTTCCTACCTCAATGGAATCAGCAAATGTTCTTTTAATCTCTTTTGAAAAGATTATTTTGTATCACTTCTATCTAAGTCTGTAATTTATTCACAGTATAATGTGTTTCAAAAGAAAATGTGCACAGTCACTTTTTGCATTTTCCTTGATATTTACTAATTTCTATGAGCATACTCCATGGTCAAGTGTACATCAATCCAAATATGACTTAAATTGACTTACATGAAATGATACCAGGCAGTCCATTTCTAGAAACAGATTGCATTTTCATGACCTTAAACAAAAACACTTTCACGTGCATTTCTTTGATCTTAAAGTCATATTCAAATTTAAGCACTTAAAATTGACTGCATAATTAATACTATATCTTCGTGTTTTATGATATTGTTATCTGGTCTCGGTTGTGAGAAATCGTTGTAAATTCTCCAACCCCCGACTAGAAAACATTGATATTTTAAAACACACTAACTTATAATATTTGTGTAATATGTTAATGTCTCAAAATAACAATGTTCCCTATATCAAGCTATAAACACCCCTGAAAGGGTAACGAGTAGCCATCGGGACCACCCTTCAGATTCCTGCATAGCCTCGCAGTGTTAGCAATATTTTGTAATTGATAAGGTGAATGATTCGGACTTATTATGGAACAAAATTGAATAATTGGGATGAGCGAATTTTGGCTGAAATGTAAGACAGGCAATACGATGTTGATAATTTGGACGAAATTGTCGATATCTTATTTCCTTTCTTTAAAAAATCTTCTAACTGTAAATAACAACGTGAAATTGGCAATCATCTCAATCAAAACCATTCTGAACCGCTCACTCAGCGCCCCATTTATTCATTCATTCCAAACACTCACTCAAACCATTCAATAACGCTCCAAAATCACTTAAAAGGATACGATCAAAAATTACATTCAAATAGATTTTCGATTTGAATAGAGTTGTAAAGCTGTGTGAACGATTCGGGGTGAGGGGTGGGGGTATCGAATGATTTCGGAGCGGTTTTGAATAATTTGCGTGAGCGGAATGAATGGAGAGCTTAACGATCGATTTAGAATGGTTTTGAACGGGAATGGGTATCAATATCACGATATAATTAAGGTAGTGGACCCGTAATAGTTCAGCAATGTTTCGGAAGTAATGATCTTTCACAATGTTGACCGAAGATTCATAATGATTTTCAATTATTACGGTTCCACTACCTTAAATGTATATTCAAATAGAGTACAATATGAGCCAGTCACCTTCTTTGGCTCTCAGGGTCTACGATAGATTGTCAAATTTAAAGGTCTTTGACCCCTTGGCCATAACATGAAGGTCATGGAGGTAAAAAAGGGTTTTAAGGGACACAAATAAACAATTCTATATACAAAAGTTTTGATTTAAAAAATGGCAAAGTTCTACCTCGTCCAAGAATATTCAAAGAGTTGTGCAAAAAGAAAACATGATTGTACAGTTAACAATGTCGTGAAATTGAAAATGTGAATAATTTTGGAATGATTTTGGAATGAAATTGAGTGAGTGCGATGTGTGAATTTTGAGTGAAATTAAAGGGAGGTATTCCAATGTCTCTAATCTTGTTCAGGATGAACAAAATTAGCCATTTTCATTACCTTCCTATAACTAGCATGCATGCATGTAATGAAAAAAGCTTCATTTTTCTTCAAGAACCAATCAGACACTTTCAATTTCAATTATGCCAGTGAAGTCGTGATTTTTTTTCTTTCTATATTTAATTTTAATGTGGTTGTTGATTATGTTTTTGGTTATTTGGAGCGTTATAGAATGATTTGAGTGGTCGTTTGGAATCAATGAATTGAGCGTTTAGTGATCGAATAAGAAAGGCTTTGATTGAGACGAATACCAATTTCACACTGCAACTAACAGTAACAACCTAAATCTATATTTCCACAAACGTTCGTTTGATTTCTTTGACATCGAAATGTTTGGTCCTAAAATTAGTAATTTAGAATTAAAAGGGATAGGTAAGTAATCGATATCAGTATGAACATACAAAATCAAACATTTGGTGTATAAGTTCTCTAACGACGTACTCTTCTGGATGTATAAAGTTTTGTTCAGTTCCAACGGTAATGTCAGCCGCATCCAAATATATCACTCGGTGTCGAACATCATGGAATTCAGTGTTCATGAATTCTATGTATGTTTCCATGTACCGCTCCGGCTTTTGAGAAAATTTATGAGGAGATTTCAACTCAAAAGCATAGGCATGCGGTCCTTTAAGAATTACGTACCCGTTTGGGTTTGCGTCCAAGAACTGTATTATCGGAGGTTTCATTCGATTTAAAGCGTTATAAAATACGTATGAATGGTAGTTAATAAAATGGCTATAGATATGAATAAGAACAACAACTCTAGATTCCTTTACATTCTTGACAGTTTCTAAGTGAGCTGCTATTGATTTAAAGTATTGCCTTCCCGTATGCCAGCTAATGAATGGCAGCGGATGGTCATGGTACTCTAAACTATAGCCGATAGATTTGTCATCGCAATTAAACGTTTTGTGCTTGTTTTGTTTGGTTAATTTTATAGAGCCCCATTTGCACGGAATCATGTCGACTAGCGATGAGAAAATTTGACGCACTGTAGAGTCTCCTATGAGAAGGATCGTCATGAAGGATCGTCATGTTATTGATACACGGCTGAATAGGCGTATGGCGATCCCGGCCTTTACAACTCAGCGTGTGCCAGGTTTGGTTGTACAAATATCCTGATGGTGGTTTTGCGATCCACGTGTGTGTTCGATCCTGCACGTGACATTTCCGATCTACTGCTTCAACCCTAGTCAGTTGCCCATCTGTAATAAACAGAGAAACTTCTTTTGGTACATTAACACTTGTCCTGCTGTTTTAAACTGTCTGTAAGCAAATAGTCAATCTAATGCCTATTTTAAACAGCTAAAGTAGGCCTATTTAGGTAGACCATAAGAAGCATGGGCTACGATCAGATTAATTGTCTATGCTTGTCTACAGTCCACTCTATCCTGGATTAAGCTCCGATGTTATTTTCGACTAGTGGACTAGTCGAAAATACAGTTAACCACATCGTGAAATTGACACTTTTCTCAATCAAAACAATTCTAAATCGCTCACCCAGCGCTCCATTCATTCATTTCAAACACTCACTTAAACCATTCAAAAACGCTCCAAACTCACTGAAAAACATATAACAACAACTTCGTTCAAAATAGAAAAATCTCGGAAAAAATCGGGATTTCACTTATTTAATTGAAATTTAAAGCATCTGATAGGTCCTTGGAGAAACAGGGAGCAATCCGTAGAACTTGTATGCATATTTTATTAAAGGGAGGTAATCAATATTGCAAAACTCATATTCATCCTGAACAAAATTTGCAATACTGGATTACCTCCCATAAAATTCACTCAAAAGTCGCTCCACAAACTCATTCAAATTCATTCCATTATCATTCCATAATCATTCATTTTGTCAATTTCACGATGTTGTTAACTGTAAAATCGAAGACAAACCCCGAAAAGAGGGTAAGTCTATACTATCTGCCAAAGCGTTATGTACAGCAATTATATGCAGCGAAGAATGTTGCAAGAGTTGATGTTTTTCTGTTATGAAATCCAATAGGTTCAAGCCATTTTTAATAGTTGTTTTGCCCTTCAAAATGTTGAAGTGGGCATGCCCCGGGTTGTCTCGGATGGAGCCTTTTTACATTGGAATTGCTTTCGGAAGAGAATGACGTAGTAATTTTGTCATTAATTACTTCACAGGATGCTTAAATACCATTAGAGCCAATATATTTACATGTAACACACACTAACGCCATTTAAGGTAACTGCGGACACTTGCCGGGTCATTTAAGGTCCATATTTTAAAAATGTCTACAAATCTTGCTGAATGCAATAAAACTGGACTTTAAGATACCCGCTTTCATATGTCGGTCATAAAAAGGGATTTGGTAACGTAGAGTTGATGTCATGACGTCATCAAGGGACCGGCCCCTTAATAAGGCACACAGTTCAGTAGTAATTCTTTTTTTTTCCGGATATAATCAACCGATTTTTATCCCGAAAACTCCATTTGCTTTCTAAGAAGACGCCTGGGGTTGTTTTTTTTTCTATCAATATGAAGATATAGGTGTAAGAAATACAATAACTTGTAACGTATTTAGTGTTAAAGATGTCTTCCGAAGCGTTTCGACACCGAGTCGATTTAATTAAGGTAACTGCGGACACATAGAGGGCCATTTTAGGTCCAAACTTTAAATTGTCTGAAAATCATGCCGAAAGCGATAAAACTGGACTTTGAAGTACCCGCTTTCATATTTCGGTCATAAAAAGGAATTTCATGACGTACAGTTGACGTCATGACGTCATTTAGGGGCCGACCCCTTTTTGAGGGACCAAAATCAGTAATTGTCCATTTTTTCGGAAATAATAAACCGATTTTCATCCCGAAAACGAACGTTTACTTCGTTTAAAGACGCATGGTGTTATGTTTTATTGCTATGAAGATTTAAGTGTAAGAAATACAATTAAGTGTAACGTTTGAAATGTTATTGTCTTCTACGATGCTGTTTTCAATACAGTCACTGGAAATATTTTCTTTTTTCTCGAAAATTTGTCCGGTGACCTACGCTGAAATTAATATACATTGTATGTTACTGCCAAACCATTCCGCTGAAGAAATTTGAAATAAAAACCACGTGCCTTCGGGTTAGATTTTTTGTAAAATTCGATTCCGCGAAGATATCGCAAATAAAAGGATATTTCAACGTCGCGTCAAATTTTCGAAAAAGCTGTCTTTTAAAATGGATAAAACTTAAATGAATTTTTTGTATTTCTTGAAATCACATTCAGATTTCATACTTCTGAATCCTATATTTTACAATAAACCTTAATTTCAAATATGTTAGAATACGTTTATGCCCGGAGAATGACTCCAAATAAGCAGAATACCGATTGTTTTGGTGCGACGTCGAATTCGGCGAAAAATGTTGCAACAACTTCACAAAATTGAATTAAATATAAAATCTAACCCGAGAACATATCATTTTTATTTGATTAATGTGAAGCATATTCTTTTCGCTACAAAATAACAAAAAATCAGCGTAGGTCACCGGACGAAATTTTGAGAAATTTCTACTTATTTACAAAAAATGATATGAAAGAAGGAACGTCAAATCTTAAAATTGGCGAAATAGTAAGCGTTTTGGGCTTATTTCTCTACTTGAATGTGCACAAAAATTAAACGATTAGCTCGGGCGTTCTTGGACTTTCAAAATGAAACTTTTTTCGTGAAAATCGGCCGATTAATTCAGAAAATATTTGAAAATAATGATTTTGGCGGGTTGAAAAGGGGTTGGCCCCTTAATGACGTCACGACGTCAAATGAACGAGCTTCAGACCCTTTTCATTGTGTGTTTGCCAATTCCCGCACTTCAAATATAAATCACAGAAATTATTGTGAGATTTTAAGAAAGTCCGCAGTTACCTTAAGATAGTCTTATTATTGTTGTACTTCATTAAGGTAGTGGACCCGTAATAGTTCCGCAACGTTTTGGAAGTAGTAAACTTTGACAGTGCCGTGATTGAAAAATAAGCCCTAATTAAAACAAACAAACATACAAACAAACAAACGTGATTTTTTTTTCATTCAGATACCACGTAGAAAGTAATACCATGCTAAACAAATCATTTTTCAATTCTTGCTTGGTATATATTAGAAATAAAAGTGGTCTCAAAAAGGGTATAGTTTTTCTAAACGCACCAAAATTTCATGACGCTGCCTATATATTCAATTGTTTCTTTGGCTTAAATCACAAAGACGTTTCTACTTCCAATTCAGTGCTTCAGATAAAATCGCATTTACTTACCTGGTTTGACTTCTACTGTGATATTGTTTGGAATAATCATGGCCTGATAGTTCCTGAAATACACCAAAAGCTTTAAAGCCTGCATTTTTTGTTCGAGAAAGTTAAATTTGATTTTTTGGATATTTCCGAGATAATGTGCTGAAATAACGGTAATAAATGATCACAGATGACAAATAAAGCTAAACAACGAACAAAACGGAAAAAAGAGAAGACTTCGCCAAACGAACACGAACAAAAATCAAAATCGAAGAGGCAAACAATGGAACAAAATGGCGGAAACAATGGACAAAATGGACAAAGTGCACAAAACGTGAGTTATATTCCACCAAATCAGTCATATTCAATACCTAACAGTACGCAAGGACAATCACAATCCCAACCACATAACGGCAATACTCCGAATAACGGTCCCTATATGATGATGTTGAATTCCGGGTCCCCTGTATTGTCGCACGGATACCCACAACATAGTAGTACCCCGATCCAACCCTTAGCCACAAATCAAAATATGGATATGTTTAACATCATTATGCAGAGACTCGATTCAATGAATTTGAAATTAAATCAACTGGACTCTATCCAGACAAGCATTAAAACATTTACAGCCAGAATGAATAATTTTGAACAAGAAATAAAATCATTGGATAAAAAAATGAAGGAAATTGAGAAAATTCAAAAGTCTGACAGCAAAAAACTGGATGAAGTGATCGAAAGTAAAGAGGAAATGGACTCGCTCCTGATAAGAATGAAAGTTTTCGAAAAAGAGCATTTAGAACGGGAATCTAAATTACGTGATGAAATTTTAGACTTAAGATGCAGGAGTATGCGGGACAACCTGATGTTCTATAATATTCCAGAAGAGAAGGATGAAGCCTGTGATGTAAAAATCTTGAAATTCATCGAGCAAGACCTGAGCATACCGAACGCAACCACTAATATCAAACTCCATAGAGCCCATAGGGTAGGGCCTTTCAAGCAGGGCAAAATTCGACCCATCGTGGCTAAATTTGCTTTTTACCCCGATCGGGAGGCTGTGCGCAACAATGCTAATAAACTGAAAGACACTACATACGGAATATCTGAGAAATTTCCCAGAGAAGTGATTGAAACCCGCCGACGACTCGTACCAATTATGCGGAAAGCCAGGGATGATGGACATGAGGCCTTTTTAAGGGTCGATAAATTGTACATTGACAATAAACTATATGAGGGAAATAGTTAGGATAAGTGTGAGGGTATTGTAAAGTGTTTATCTTGGAACATTGAAGGGTTAACCCACTCAAAATTAACAGACGATAATTTTTTACGATATGTTTCTGATTTTGAAATAATTTGTTTAAATGAAACATGGACAAACAGAAAGTCTAATATTCAGTTGAAGGGCTATTCAGAACCCATTCACTCTTTTCGAAAATTCACCCACAAAAGAGCAAAACGATCGAGTGGGGGTTTAATTATTTATGTTAAGGACTGTATACGTAAAGGGATAAGTGTCGTTAAAATGAAATAGACTGTATAGTATGGTTAAAATTTGATAAAATATTTTTCGGTTTAAAAAACGATATTTATTTAGCAACTATTTATATTGCTCCAGAAAATTCTCCATCCCATGATCTTTATGAGACCGACTTATTTCAGATATTACAAAACGACATCATGCACTTCAACGATTTAGGTACGGTTTTTTATATCTGGTGATACAAATAGCCGTACAGGCAAAAAGTTGGATTACATCGAGAGTGATGAATATCTGGGTATGGAGGAATTTTCTGACCTTGACATTCCACCCAAACGATCTACTCGTGATCTAGGATATAATAGATTTGGTGATCACTTGTTAGACTTATGTAAATCTACAGAGCTAGTGATCGTTAACGGTAGATTTTCAGTTGACCGTGACGTAGGCAAATTAACGTGTTTTACGTACAACGGACATAGTACGGTAGATTATTTACTAACAAAAACACGTGACTTTCAGTATCTAAATGATTTCATGGTTCACGATTTTACTGAGTTTTCTAATCACGCTCCTCTATCTTTTTCTTTTAAGACTAATCTTGTAAAACGAAACAATGACCATAGGAATAACTCATATTTCTATAAATGGGATGAAACTTATAGAAGCCAGTTTTTAAATGACATTTCTGTTGGTATAGCTAACCTCCACCAAACTCTTCTAAACGAGATTGAAAACGGAAGCGATCCGGATGTATTAGTCTCAAAATTCACAGAATTCCTAAATAGTAATGGTGGCAAATATTTCAAAAGGCGATTTTCGTATGACGATTCAAACTGCACAAAGAGCGATAAGCCCTGGTTCGATAATAATTGTCGGGAGAAACGCACAGAATACTTGGCCGCATTAAAACAATACAACAAATACAAAACCGAGTCAACACGTATAGAATTATTCAATAAACGTAAAATTTATAAAAATTATTGTCGTGATAAGCTGTTTCGCGGAACTATTCACCACTATATTGAATAATCGATTGAAAGATTGGGTAGAAGCGAATAGTATTCTAACCGACGCCCAGTTTGGCTTTAGATCAAACTTTGGCACAACTGATGCATCATTTATACTCCACTCAATAATCGAAAAGCAACTCAATTCAAAAAATAAATTATTCGCCTGCTTTGTAGATTTCCGAAAAGCCTATGATTTGATCGACAGAAATTCATTGTGGTTTAAGCTGATTAAAAGTGGTATAGATGGCAAGCTTTTGACAGTATTAAGATCGATGTACTCTGAAGTTAAACTATGTGTGAAACACATGGGAAGCGTTTCCGAGCTATTCGACAGCAATTTAGGCTTATTGCAAGTGGAGGTAACTTCGCCGATAATGTTCTCACTCTTTCTTAACGATATTGAGCTACATTTACAAAGAAATGACCGTTGTGGCATCAGTATCGAACAACTTTCTATTTACTTATTACTGTTTGCAGATGACGCTGTATTACTATTCGATTCACAATCAGGCCTGCAAGATTCAATTGATCGGTTAAACGAATATTGTATAAAATGGAACTTGTCAATTAACATCGATAAAACAAAAATAGTTGTTTTTAGAAAAGGTGGACGATTAAGTGAAAGCTACAAATGGTATTTAGATGGCCAACCTATTGAAATTGTTCATACTTTTAATTATCTTGGTCTTGTTTTTTCAAGTGGTGGTTCTTTCAAACACGCTACCGACGCATTAGCCGGAAAATCGCTCCGTGCCATTTACTCCCTCTTTAATAAGACTAAAAACATAGAAGTCCCACTTCAAATTATGATGGATTTATTTGATTCGTTTATTGGCTCCATATTGTCGTACAATTGTGAAATTTGGGGGTTTGATAAAGCCGAAAATGTCGAACGCGTGCACAGAAAATTCTGCAAATGGGTATTAAGTGTAAAATCATCAACGAACTCTCTCGCGCTATACTCAGAATTAGGGAGGTTTCCGCTCATCATTTCTAGAAAAACCCGCATTATCAAATACTGGCTTCAGCTTTATAACACTAAGGCAAATAATTGCATTTTAACCACAATCATTTCCGAGCAAATTCGAGCTATAGAGACTAACCCCAGAGTAAACAATTGGGCAAATAAAGTTAAAAACGCCCTCGAAACAGCTGGGTTCGCCGAAGTATGGTTATACCCAGAATCTATCAACATAAAAAGTTTCATCCCAGTATTTAGAAATAGACTTCGTGACATTTATATTAGCCATTGGCAATATGATTTACAACACTATAGTTCACTATCTCTGTTCTCACAAATCAGCCCAAATTTTGGTAAAGCTGAGTACCTGGATGTGTTAGGGAAAAGGTCAGTACGAAATATGATAGCTAAAGTACGTCTCTCGTCCCACAACCTCAAAATTGAAAGTGACAGACATAGAAACATAGACAGAGATAAGAGAAAATGCACAATATGCGACAAAAATGACATTGAAGACGAATATCATTTTACATTAATTTGTCCATATTTTCAAGATGTTCGAACTAAGTTCATTCCTAGATTTTACTCTAAACAGCCTAGTATGTACAAATTTATCGATTTATTGAATACAACAAACAAGAGAACCCTCTTTAAGTTATCAAAATATTACTCTGTTGCATTTGAGAAGAGAAACAAATATTTTATGCACTCAAACTAAATTTAATATGAAGAGATAATAGTGTTTATAATATACTCTCACGTTCTTGTTTATTACGAAAATTATTTTATGTATATCACTACCATTTTCATAGCATGTTGATTTAAATGTTTGTATTTTGACTAATGAGCTTGTAATAGCTTTATGTCTAATAAAGAATCTGTATCTGTATAAAGCAACCACTTGGTCTTTAAAGGGAATGATCGCTTAGCAGGGTCACACATTTTGATTAGAAAATTATTTAGATTGGATGTATATCATTGCAAATTTCTCAATGGTCATGTGTTGTAAACACTAACAGTTAAAAACATCATTAAATTGAAGCTTACTGCGATCAAAACCATTTAATATACAGTCACTCAGTGCTCCATTCATTCCAACAATCACTCAAATCGATCTAAAAACGCATCGAAATCATTAGAAATCATTCGAAATCGTTCAAATCGATCAACATTTAATTAAAATCAAACAAATTATTCGACTATTTTATTGGATGGATTTTAAAGTATATGATTACTAATTCAATTTTAATCGAAAATCATTCCGAAATCATTTATCGTGTTAATTCCACGATGTTCCTCATTGTATTAGAATTGTCTCAGAGACAATTCTATTGGGTTTTAAGGCCCGGTCCTAAGTGGACACAAAACGTATACTAAACGAAACGCCGGAAGAGTAAAATTTCATTCCGTTCTCATACGCTTGATAAAAACTGATAATAATTGTAAAAAACTGCGAAAACAGAACGGAAAATATCCGTTTTACTTTCCTTTAAAATACTTTTCGTATACCTGTTTATTCCGCCCTCTTTGCGTTTTCATCCAAAGTGGATAAGAGTTCCGAGGATGCCTAACGGATGAATTGAGGATAAAAGCAGAAGTATAACGGATGGTATCGGATTCGTCGCGTTGGTTCCTTGTAAAGTTTCGCATTTACATCATACATAGCGGAAAGTTTACCCGCTCTACAAGTTTTGTGCAGCTCAAAAATGAATCCATAGGTGCAGTGGGACCGGGCCTTTAACGATATATGATTAGTTTACGATAAGTTCTAGATAAATACTAGCTATTTTGCAAGATGTTTTATTTTAAGGAAAGAAATTGGGAAACGGTCGCATATTGAAATTGGTCGCTTGATAGACGTGATTGTCCAAGCAAGATTGTCTGTACTAGTGAACCTAACATTACGATTTCTTATTCAAATAAGGTGATTTGTAAAGTGTAGACAAAAGGCAAAAGACAAATCTTTTTTTTTTTCAGACTCATCATCGATCTGCGGACTCTGACCAGTGGCGAAACATTTCGCACATTTATGGTTTCCTGTATCTAGGATGATAATTTACCTTCCTGTTTATGATTTGTGGACTGCGACCTCCGAGCTAGATAAGTATAAATTTATCCCGCGCATCGTTAGGTCGTGGGTACTTTTTTTTACTGTCTGTCTGTTTGTGCATCTAAGGTCTGTTTGAATGGGACTTTGACGTTAATGCCATCAGTCAAGGTCAGTGTCATAAAGTCAGGGTCATTTTTCTCAATACAAAAACATTTGGCCAATCATTGGCCATAATTTCTCCATGAGCATATCTAAGAGAGGGCTACATTATACAGTAAATAACACCGTAAAATTGACACACATGCCGACCAAACTCATTTTAAATCCTCCATTGAGCGTTCCATTTATTCATTCAAACCACTCACTCAAATTGATTAAAAATGCTCCGAAATCCTTAGAAACCCTTTCGAAATCGTTCACGATGATCACCATTACATTCAAATCGATAAATTATTCTCCGATTTTATTCGCTGGTGTTGTGTAAAAATCGTCTAATTGGTCCTCAAAGATACATAAATAGAAAATAACGTATACTTCATTCAAGGGATTTGGACGAAATTATCAATAATCATTACCTCCCTTAAACTTCACTCAAAGCTTAGTCACCGCTCTCATTCAATTTCAGTCAAAGATTATTCGAAATCATTCATCTTGTCAATTTCTTTAACTGTAACAGATAGTTTATATCTTCTTGTACCATTCTCGATGCTCGTCCCATGTTGCCTTTGCATTTTAATGCGCTTTAATTTCAGAAAGCCTTGCTAACGTCAACCTACCTGGAGAGAAGCTGAAGTTCAACAGGCGTGTAAAGTTGGTTTTCGAATCCATTGTCCCAAAGAGGATTTGAGGATACCAGAGACCATTGGTTACAGTTCTTTGTCCTGCTCAAAGAGAATGATTTTTTTAAGGTTATTTTTTCGTTACCAAATAACGAAGCTTTTAAACTTGTTTTTTCTTGCATTTCCTTTAAGAATTTCAGTTATCGTAACAAATATAAATTAAGAGAAGCACAAGTATCCAAAAAGCTAACTCAGGTACCCTGTTTTTAGAATTTATTAATCCTTTATGGGTAGAATATTTAGAGATAAAAATCATTAAGTTCGCAAAATGTTATTTCTGCAATAGTATTGTGTTTTGCAGGGTTATAATTACAAACCCTTTTATATTTACCAGGGGCAAAGGTATTTGTTTATCATCCGCTAAAAAAAGTGAATTCATTGATTAATGTCATTTCATTTTTTGCACAAACGCAAAAATATATTATAACATATAATATATATTATATATATACATGTATATATATAATTTCTTTATAGTTTTGAACCAATCTGTTGGCACAACAAAATTTCCCGTTATCTTTAGAGAAAGTGCTGTTAGGATTGTTTCAACTGGGAAATAGGTCTACAAGAAACAAATACGAACAGCAATTTTATAAATAGAAGCCAAAATGTGGTTTCTTGAGTCTTGGATGGAAATGTATGTTCTGCACAAAGTAGAACTTGGTACAATGCCGGAATCACACTACACAAAGTATAACTTGAAAAATTTTTCGGGCACAGTTAAAATCTTAAGTATGCGCCGAATATTCCTTGTACAAAGTATGGATCTCGGCACATTAAAAATTTACATTATTGCACAACGCCAACTCATACTGAAAAACATTGCAATTATGGCCGATGATATCGAAATAGTGCAGTATTGTGCATATATTATCTGTTGTTGTGGTGATTTATCGCGAGAGCTTTTGATTAAATACATATATATTTTTTTTATAAATTGAAACCGTCACTATTTTCTAGGAGGCGTAACGGGGAAATGTCTCCTATGTTAATTGACAATTTTGGATAGACCTGGGCAAGTTTGATAGTAAGTTAGCTATAACTAGACAAAATACCATAAAGGATAAAGAAAAGGGCAGAATGAACAAAAGAAATAGATCTACATATTTTGCCAATAGGAATTTTTTAGCTGAGCTTCGAACAACGTGCTCAGGGTGAACTTTGTCCGTCAAAGGCCGTCAACAACGCTTTAATATCTTCTCCCTAAAAACCAAACGGATCAATATCACCTAAACTTCACAAATTGACACCGAATTGTGGGCGTGGTAGGGGGCGCTTTTTTGTTTTGTTGTTGTTTTTTTTTTCGTTTTTTTTTCACACTTTAAAAACATAAACAATCTTTCCATCTAAATCGATATGCCATATCCAACCATACTCAGCATAAATATTCATTGGATTAAATTACCTGAATTTCGTTAGTGAAATTTGGATTGACTTCACTCCCACCCCCAAAAGGGACGTAGGTAGAGCGGGACCGTTTTTACTTTGGTACTACATCTCCTTCCTAATCAGTTGGTCAGTTCCAGCCAATTTTGGCACGATAGTTCCTTGGGTGTTCATTTTTAAAACTTGTACGTGAAATTTTGATTAAACCCAAAATATGGGCATAGTAGGGCGGTGCATTTTATTTAGGTCAGAGCTTTAGGGCCATTCTGGTCATCGTGCATTTCAATGCTATTGCAATTATTCCAAGAATCGGAGAAAGCATCATACCTACTTTTATCATAGAATTGAGAGGATAATACTTCCAGGCAATATTTCACAGTGTTATCCAATAATCTCTTACTTTGCCAAAATTATTCACACGTGAATGCAGGGCTATCAAGGTCATACCTCGGTTTTCCACAGTACCACGGTTCTCCATAGTTCTGGTTAGTTAAGTTACAAATTTCTTTATAGCCGGGTATTTGAGGGGCTACTCCACACGGGGTTTCTTCTTTTTTCCCAGTGGAATCGACAAACTCACCAGTATACAATAATACAGTCGGGAAAATATATCTGTTCAAATAAATACATACTGACGTCAATAAAAACGAATAAGTCATAAAGAAAGTTCAATAATTTACAAACGACACATTTCACGTTAAAGAATCTTTCATCATATTAAAGGCTTATTCATTGCGGTTCAGAACACACAATAGCTGCTTTCCAATCAAAAGATGTACAGTAGATATCCATATTCAAAAGTGTGCACCCCTCCTTCATAGGCAATAACGGTGTTGACCCCATGGGCTGGTAACCAAAGCATCGGGTCTTTTGCTATTTGAACAATCAAGAAAATTTCACATAATGCTAAGGCAGATAACGCTCCTCTATTCTGGGAGAGAAAACGTTCATACCTTACCAGTATAATGTCTATAAAGACGATTAAGTATAGGATAGAAAACGAGTGCCGTGGTAAATGGGAAATAGACACGAGCTTCAGTGAGTGTCTATTTCCCTTATACCGTGGCAAGAGATTTTCCATCTGACTTAGACCACGCTTTTCTACCGTCAAGAATACATATATTTGGTATATATCCTGAGGTAAATATGGACTCGTCATCGTAATTTGGACAACTTGCTGATTTGAATACGTCTTTGAAGACTAGTGTATGTATTTACTAGGGGGGGTATATATAGGGAAGCATATATGTAGCCCCCTACTGAGGACATAAACTGGTCTCAAAAGACGTATTGAACTCTACAAGATGTCCTAATTATGATGACAAGTCGATGTATATCTCGACAAGTTGCCAAAGCTTTTATTTTCTTGACGGCATCAGAATGTAAGAGTTGCCTATATGAAAATATATATCCATTTCCAAGAACATGGATGTCGACATCTTTTGGACGTTTTGTCACTTGTTAAGGTTCGGGCGACTATTTTTCTTTCTGTGTACAATACGACAAGAAAATGTCGACATCCATGTTATCCGTAATAGGTGCATGAGTTCATTTGGGCAAGTCTTCTATAAGTAGGATAGCAGAAAGACACAAATTTGGTTAACATGTCGATATATTTATCGAATGTCATCGTTATTTTGACAACTTGTAGAGTTCCACTTTAGAGTTAAATACGTCTTTGGGGACCAGTTTATGTCCTCACTAGGGGGGTACATACAGGCTTCCGTAGTATATTCGCTTCGGTACAAAACACCCCAAATTTCTTCCGAAAAATGCATGGAAAGCAATGATGAGTCTTTTTTTCTTTTTTGCTGAAATGATCGTAATGTTACACCATGCGAAATATATATATATATATATATATATATATATATATATATATATATATATATATATATATATATATATATATATATATATATATATATATATATATATATATATATATATATATATATATATATATATATATATATATATATATATTTATATATATATATATATATATATATATATATATTAGAATTAAGAGCATCTCCTACGGGTACCAACAGTTGGCTGGAGGTGCTGAATAAAACAAACTATCCGTGTCAAAAAGGGACATGACTGTATCAGGAATGCTTTTCGCACTTGATAGTCTAGATAGCTCTCGTGATGGTGAGCACACATGTTAAGTTTCGTGAAGATATCTTCAATACCATCATAGATATCACCAAGTTTGATATTTGTTACACCAACGCCAAAACCAACACGGACACGAAGTTGATAAAAATACCTCGGGTTTCTCCGAAAATAGATGAGATAAAAAAGCAACAAGCGTCTGACGGTATCACTCTTCATTATAAATCCGCGATTAAGATAACTCATTTACACGCAGCTACAAGAGTTAACATAGTGTTTATACAGAATTGAAAAGTATGAATATATTGAAAATTTAGAAATAAAATAAGAATAAAGTAACTGAGGTTTTCAATTTTTAAAAACAAATCGAAAATAAAAGATATTACATGTACGTGTAATTAAAATAGTCTATCAAATAATACATTAAATAAAATGGTTTTCCTAATAAAAGCACGCGTTAAAGCTTGAAGGAAAGTTTAAAGATCTTGAAACACGAAAATACCCATTTTGGTAACTGCTTGTGATGAATGTAAACGTGAGCCATTCCGTTACGCATGAACAATATAAAGATGCAATCCAAAAACAAAAAACGAGAAATGTATCATATATTTTAATTT
Source organism: Fragum whitleyi (assembly GCA_948146395.1). NCBI lineage: Eukaryota > Metazoa > Mollusca > Bivalvia > Cardiida > Cardiidae > Fragum > Fragum whitleyi. The sequence goes on from OX411555.1 coordinate 34,537,686, forward strand.
ATTTTGATTCAACAGAATTAATGAGCCGTATCATAAAATTTCATAGAAAGTAAGCCATTAGCGTTTTTTGTCGTAAAATAAACGCTGGCCTTTTAGAGGGGTGTTTCATATGTTCGAGGGCAGGCGACGTTTCCCAATGGTGGTTTTGAGTCATGGAAATACAAGCACTGGTTTGTGTGTAAACTACTACAGTTACAATGTAGTTGCATCGTGAAAGTGACATTCATCTCAATAAAAACATTCTGAATCGTTCACTCAGCGCTCCATATATTCTTTCTAAACACTCACTCAAACCATTAAAAACGCTTCAAAATCACTATAAAGATAATATTAACAACCTTTGACTCTATATGATACAGTCAACAATATCGTGAAATTGATAATGCGTATGATTTTGAAATTATTTAAGGATTGAAACTGAAAGAGTGCGATGGGTGAGTTTAAAGTGAAATTAGAGGGAGGTAATCAAACATCGTAAATTTTGTTCATGATAGGCGATTTATTACTCCTCTTTAATGAAAAATGTATACACGTTCTATAAATTGCTCCCTATTTCTTCTAGAAATGATAAGACACAATTCAATATTCAATTAAAATTTGTCAGTGAAATCGCGTTTTTTCTTGCTATATTTATTTTGAGTGTAGCTGTTGGTCTTATTTTTTTTAGTCATTTTTTTAGCGTTTTTGAATGGTTTGAGTGAGTGTTTGGAATGAATGAATAAATGAATGAATGAATAAAATGAATGAATGAATTTATGAATGAATGAATCGCTGAGTGAGCGATTAAGAATGGTTTTAATTGAGATGAACGTCAATCTCACGATGTAATTAACTGTTTTAAAGATTGAAGACCATAATTATCTTAATCTTAATCTTCCATTTAAAAACGGGGATCTTTTTCTCGTGTTTCATTTTTTGACTTCATCATGTTCACTAAGCAACGTTATTGTAATGATTGGTGACTGGAAGATGCATCACAAAATTTCTTTAACATATGTGACCCGTCACGCGAAAAGTGACCATCCAGTAATTCTGTAAAATAAATTGTTGAAAAAGAAGTTTGATCAAGCATAGGTCAACCAGAAGTCGCATTTCAAAATTTCTTTTATTGGAAGGTAGACTGATCACTCTAGATTCAGAAAATAAGCACGGTGCAAAAAGTTTCGACCCTAGTCAGTCTGCGCACTCCGCGCAGTCTGACTAGGGTCGACACTTTATGCACCATCCAGATGGTCCTTTTTCGCGTGACGGGTCACATAGAATAAGAGCTTGTTTCGAAGCTTTTCTATAATTATCCAAGAGTTCTCTGTTTAATAATTCTCATGCAATTGAATTCGATTGACGTGTTTTACTTTATATATCATCAATTTGACAGCCACGAGAAGAACTACCAAGCAACAGTGTGATTTCGTTTTCAATTGGATAGCCATTTGTCAGACTTACATATATGAACTGTGCTACATTGTGTATCAATCGGAAATTCAGAAATTGGTACACCTTGCAATAATAAACATGCACTTTAGCTTGTTTCGTACCTTCTTCTAAACTGGGTTGCGATTACTTCCCTTGGTGAAATAACGGCCATCCTGATTTGCGGCCATCCGACCCAGAATGTCTGGAGTATTACGTCATAACTTCCGTCTTGATTATCTGTTACCTCTGCCACGCTGGCTGCTTGTAGTGAGGACTCTTTTAACCATACCCTAACCTATAAAGACAATTTCTGGGCATCTTATATGAAACAGACATTCAAACATATAGGACTTGGGGATAATTGGAAAAGAACAAAACAGAACTTTATTGAAATAAATTATAATTTTATTAAACAGTTTGTAAACCTACTCGATATCTACAAAAAAGCTGGTATTTAGCAATTAACAACTCATCACGACTATCATTTTTAAGTCTTGTAAAACATGAACTTGAATTCGAAAATTACCTTTATTTCCTAAATGAACCGAAACATAGAATATTCCAAACAAAACTACGATTTTCATCTCACGAATTAGCAATCGAAATTTGACGCAAAATTTACCAATGCAAGAAAGAATTAGTAAAAATTGTAATCAGGGTTGATAGAGAGTGAGTTCCATTTAATACTAGTATGCACAGAGTTTTCAAGCATTCCATCAAAATAAATTAAAAGGTATTATTATACATGGCGAACAATCGAAGAATTGTCTTATCTTTTGTCATCGTCGTCAAATTAATATTCTAAATCTGTCAAAGTATATTTAATTTGTAGACAAGATTCGATCCTAACCCATGCACTGTAATATCATGTGCCTTTCCCTGAATCCATTTCAGAACGTTGCTATGATAGTTTGTAATTGCTATAAAACATGTTATGTTTTCATGCAATATATATTTGTAATGTATAGCGCCGTTTTATTGACTTGAATCTGACCTCTGCTATTTAGATGCATAAAAATCTTATTATTCCTACTCGGTTTTTCCATTTGCTTTCATAGGAATGAATAACAGACGGTATTGAATGTAAAGTATATTTTGTTAATTGTTAAAATATGTCGATAAATGCTATTTATGCATTTTTTCCACAAAGGTCAAAGTCGGGTAAAATTAACCAAGGTATACAATATAGTGAAATATTCTTTAAGCGACCACTTCAGCGGTCGTCAAAGAGAACGGTCGCTTTGTACAGGATTTCGTTTTAACCCTTTCCTGTTTTACAAAATTTTGGACCTGTCCAAATTCAAAGGTTTTGCAGACGAAAATTAAAAGTGGATTTAATTTGAAAAATAACCATTCAGTAGGGTAGAAAATAGTGTGGAAAAAGAAGAAATTGCTTGTCAGAAGCAATTTCTTCTTTTTTCACAATGTTTTCTCAATCATAAAATCACAAGCACGTAAAAAGCAGGGATTAAACAGCAAAGGGTTAAGTTAGAAACATCATTTTGATTGAATATGTATGTTATTTCGAATTTCTCAATAATTCAAATTTGTTTAACTCAAAAGAATTGTATCGTGGAAGCGATTTCAACGAGATGTTACAACATAGGATCAATTTACAACCTTTTTAGACCAATAACATCTACTTGGTGCAGCTATTTTGATTTAATGAAGAGATTTTGAAAAAAAGGTGGCTTTGTGAAAGTGGTCGATCAACGAACGTGGATGCTTGGCAAATATTGAGGGGTTATCTATAATGACCCCTTTATATTTATCAGAAATGTAGCCACTTTTGAAAATTTAGATCGACGTTTAAGCTGTGCGGTGTATAGACCGTACCCGTGAAATTTCTTTTTTTTTTTTCAACAGATATGTCGAAACTTATTGTTCGTAAAACTACTGTAGTCATACAAACATACTGAAAGCCGTGAAAGATCTCGAATTATGAATAAACTCAAAAAAAAAATATCTCCTGGCAGATTGGATTTTTCCGGCGAACTTTCCAGATATGATCTGAAATAAGATCACCGCCTATGGATGCAAATGCTCGGCTGCAGGAGCTAGATAATGCGAAAAAAGTGATTAAAGGGTTCAGCTCTGACAAAAAATGCTTTCAGAGTTATCCTCTCGATAGTTACGGTCATGGTGAACATACATGCCAAGATTAACGAAGATAACAGTAGGGATTTGACCGAGGTGAAAGTTTGCGATTTCAATGCCGACGCCAACGCCTATGACTGAGCCAACGTCAACGCGATCGATGACAAGGTGATCACAATGCTTCAGGTTTTCTCCGGTAACAGCCGAACTAAAAATGACAACTCATTTTGCTTTTGCTTTATTTACATACGGTATAGCTTGTGTTTTCTTCAAATCATTAAGTTAGTTTCATTTTTCACGAGAAATTATTTTCATATCTTTAATCATTGCTATTCAAATATAAATTCCTTATCAGTTTACTCACCAAATCACCGCCCCTTCGTTTTCTTCCTTTTCAATCGAAAAGTGTTATCTTAAGCTTGATCTTTTGACCCAGTTTAATCTCAGTGGTTTCAAGCTCAATGATACTCTTTGCCGGATGTACAGTATCTTCTAGGGTTGATATTGTCGGGTCGTAGATGAAGTCTTCTTCTGGCCAGTGAAAGCCTGTAAAATATTTAGGACCGTCTTGCCGCGCTCCTCACCCCTGCCATTTATGACGTACTTAATAATTGAAAATTCTTTATTTAGTCTTGCACGTATAGATTTTTGCGTGAACAATTAAATATAAAAAGTGCGTGATCAAAAAGTGAGGTTGCGTGCGAAAGATTTACTGGTGCATCTCAAAATTTAAAACGAGTTCGCACAATAAGAGGGTGCACCCGTTAGTTGTCATTGAATCAAGATTGGCCAAGAAATAGATATGCACATCAATATTTTTGGTAATGCGTTCAAAAATGTTGGGATGCACATCCATGACGTACAGACATGCACGATTTTCAGTAGACTTTCTACCCATACGGCACACCATATGGTACACGAAAAGGTTCTAAGTACTTCATTTAGTACAACTCTTGGAAATGAAGGTGTACGCTTCTAAAAATAAGCGGCCCATGGGGGCTTGACACGTTCTACCGACTATTTCGCTTTTTTCCCTTTGTTTCATCTGATATTTCAGGAATTAAATTGCTTTTAAAAGAATATATAAAGTGAAAATGACAAAGTTTACTTAAGCTCCTTAAAATTCCTTCTTTTTTCCGATAATCTTTATGTTTCCTTTTCCAGTGCCTTTTTTTCAATTTTCACGCACAACCTTCCTTATATTGTAACCCCGTGAAAAGTCCAAGAAAATCAGATAATCATTATAATCTTAACGCTGGTATTCCGAGCGAGAATCAATAAGTTAACGTTAACGGACAAAACTCGAGCGTTTACGAGAGAAAACGTGAAATTAAAAAGTAAATGTACGTGTCGTTAACGCTCGGCTTTTTATAACTAAAGTATCCGCGGTATGGGCCTATACACTTCATTAATTTACCTAGCAACGTCGGTATATACAAAAGTGAGAGTGCAATTCATAACGTTATTTTTCCGGCACATTATTGGTACTGGAGCTAGTTTTAAAGCGTTCCTTTTTTGAATAGATACTCAAGTCTTTTTTATGCAATAATAACGTCAATTCACATTCTTTCGGGCGTTATCATTTGCAGAGACCCTAAAAATGCATTTACCATTTTTCGGGTCTCTGCAAATGTTAACGCCCTCAAGAACGTGAATTAACCCTATATAAGCCCCATTTGCCGAAAAGAACCTTTTCTTTAGCTCAAACAATCATCCTTTGAAAGTTCAATGTAATCCGAAAACTTTGGTGGACTTAATCTTGATATGGATAAACTAGTATTATAACATGGAACCTATAGCGTATATTGAGAGTTCCTGTTTGTATAATAAGCATCAAGCACATGCAGACAAATTATATTTGGCGACGTTATAGAGGAATTTTAAAAGCTGGAGATACAAAAAAAAACTTGAGGTGTCTCTCTTTACCAATTCCATTTACTTAGATAACACCAAGAATAAGTCCGTTTTTTGCTAAGACAACGGTTCGAAATGGTCAACATGTGTTGCAATATAATTATACATGTTGTTGTACCAAAGACAGTGAGAGAAAAATAAGCTTTTGATTTGATACTACTTCACACGCATGTATTAACATTTGACTGATAAATGAAAATCCACAAGAATGGACAATTGTAGAAGAAAACAAGCACACCACTGTCCAAATACAGATACATGTCTTTTTTATTATACTGTAAAGAAGATTCTAGCATTTTCATTGGTTAATATTGGTAAGACAAACATTACATCTACTGCCGCTTTAACTTCTTATGTTTCCTTAAGATGCATCGACAGGGACGTAGATAAAAATGCAAACCGATAATGGCAGCCATATATGTCTAGCTTCGCTGGTTCTTGACGAGTGGTTATGAGAATTGGGTCTATAAGGGCTCCTGAGAGATAGCATATGGCCCAAGTCCCGAGCGTAATATGAAAAACTTCATATACATGTAGGTACATTTAGTGTAGCTACAAACAAAATGTGTAGGCTGGCTACGTTCTTCATTCAGAGAAGAAGAATTCTAGAGAAAATCACTCTGTTGCTTTGTAAAACAGGAAAGACTCAGATGTAGCCAAAATTTGACACAAGCGACATGATGCAAACAAACTTGAAAAATGTCCACTACATGATAAAAAGTATCATAATACATATGTTTTGTGTCTCTTGATTCAGAGAAGGTTTTTGAAGATTTCCTTCTTTGTTTGAATGTGAAATGGAATGCGCGCCGAGTAGAAACCAAATACGGCCCCTGGAGCATGCTCTAGAGGTCCACTAGATAATGCTTCAAACTACTTTAAAATATGTAAGCTGGTTTCAGAAAAGAATTTGAAGAGTTTTCTGTTTTCTTCTTTTTCGTTGCCCCGGTGGCCAGAGTTAAAGGGTTAATTTCAATTAATTGAACAAGTTTGGTAGAGTTTGACCGAAGGAACATTCCTACCATGTTTCATCAAGATTGTCCTTCTGCATTACGAGATTTTTAAAGAAATGTAAGCGAAGCACACCGAACGACTAACAACGAAAATTGGATGATCACAATAGCTCACCTTGAGCACTTTCTGCTGAGGTGAGCTGAAAATGCTTGAGCTGCATTGAGTCGTAGTGCAGTCGTCGTAAACGAAAATTGTGTATTTCCATGCATCACTTGCCAAGGTTTGATGTTTTACATTTACAAACATTAACATGTCGTTTGCATGTTGGTAAGTCCCCTTTCTACTACTAAACAAATTACTGTACAGTTAAAAACATCGTGAAATTAACTTATAATGAAGACCATATCAAATAAGCATCCAGAAAGTCTTAACAACCCATGAGGATATCTCAATACAGACTATTAACAATGTTTGGAATATTGCGGATATTAAACAACAATATAATACACAATGCTTATTATGTTTAATGATCAAATACCGATAAACATGTAGGTTAATTTTCGATTCTTTCATCATTGGGCATTTTTTACAGTTAACAACATCGAGAAATTGACAAGATGAATGAATTTCGAATGAAAATGAGCGAGTGTGTAGAGCGAGTTTTGAGTGAATTTAATGGGAGGTAATCCAATATCGCAAATTTTGTTCAGGATAAACAAAGTTAGCGATATTTGTTATCCACCTTTAATAAAATGTGCATACAATTTCTATAAATAGCTTCCCATTTCTTCAAAAGAACAATCAGACTTTTTCAGTTTTAATTATGTCAGTGGAATCGCGATTATTTTTCCATCTGTATTTATTTCAATGCAATAGATGATAGTATCCTTTTGGGTCATTTGGAGCGTTTTGAATTAATTTGAGTGAGTGTTTGGAATGAATGATTGGAACGCTGAGTGAGTGATTTAGAATCCTTTTGATTGAGATGAATGTCAATTTCGCGATGTAACCAACTGTACTTGAGAAACGTGACGTCTGTACCAATCTTGTCTGAGAGTGGATTTACGAAATATGTTATACATGTACATGTTGAATGGATGATCCAATTCTTACACTACTAGTTTATCAAAACTGCATTAACAACATTTTGAAAATCAAACGACTTTTAACGTGATGTATTTCTATTAATTTCTTTTACAGAACTATTCAGATGCAGTTAAATGACAACAAACAATACTTGAAATAACAGAATATAAAAAAGGGTTTTTTCTTTTTTTTTTTTTTTGCTTGTTTGTTTTCTTTTCAATGTGCTAAGAAAATGATTTTGATACACATCTACACCAATTAGTCTTTTCGTAATGCTTGAGTATGTTTTTTTATGATTTATTTCGACAGAAGACCAAGACTAGCCAGATGATTTTAGAATGATTTTTTTTTTGGATGAGTTCGATGAGTGAGTTTTGGGTTGAATTAGAGGTAGGTTAACCGACATCTCTTTTTCTCAGGATGAAAAAAAATGCGTAACTTATTATCTCCCTTTAATGAAAAATGTATACAAGTTATAGAAATAGCTTTCAATTTCTTTAGTAACCAATCAGCCGCTTATAATTTAAAATATGACACTGAAGTCGTGATTTTTTCTATCTATTTTTATTTAGTAGTTATTTAGAATGCAGTTGTTGGTCTTATCAATTTCAGTCATTTCGGAGCGTTTCTGAATGATAAACGTCAGTGTTTGAAATGAATAATGGAGCGCTGAGTGAGCGATTTTGAGTGGTTTTGATTGAGACGAATGTCAAATTCACGAATATCCAGGCAATGTGCGCATATTTATGAAATATTCTGTTAACAGTAGTTGAATAAATAAACAGATAAACGTCTTTGTTCAGAAAGCTCACAAATACAAGCTATTTCAAGATGTCATTGCGAGGTTTAAGAAAAAAAAGATGGCATCCTGTAAAACATGTAATACAAAATGTAGCGTAGAACCTCTTATATTTGCCTGCTATTGTTACTTTAAGGATATTACTATTGCTTCGAAATAAAAAATAAATAGAATCTTAGGAGGGTTACCTTGACGTCGTGACATTAGGGAACCTATGATTAACTCGCCTACCGAAGCAAGGGTTGGGTCAATCGAGAATCCTCAGTGATTCTACGGAATAGACCTCGTCATTATATAGGCACAGTGAAAATTATTTGCAAATTATTCCCCGCTTTGCATGTGCAGTTGCACGCAAAGCGGGATATAATTTACTAACAATTTTCACCGTTTTGTCATCCTGAACGAGGGCAAATAAGTCTTCCCAATTCAAGTTTCTCTCTGAGCTAATCTTAGTTCATTTATATGAACGAGTTTATGTTAATGTTTGATATTTGAGGAGAGGGGGTGAATATTAATATGCAACTAAGAGCCCGCCATGTATGGCGTGTAATCGGTTGCAAAATTATATGAAAAAAATAATTGTTCTAAAATACGAATATTTATTCCAAAAATAAATAAATTATGGTAAAAAAAATATATATATTCAATAAATTAAATTATTTGTTCCATAGTTATTTATATTTATTCAAAAATGATAAATATTTATTCTATAATTATGATTATTTTTTTTCTTTTAAAAAATAAATAATTTATTCAATAATCAAAAATATTTATTCTAAAATTGTAAATATTTGTTGTATAAATAAAAAAAATATTTATTGTATAATTAAAAATATTTATTGTATAATTTAAAATATTTATTGTATAATCTTTAATATTTGTTCAAAGATTGAACATAAATAATTATTTCTATAATTTAAAATAATTTATTTAATACCTCAAACAAAATATTTATTCAATAATTAGCATTCTGGGAAGGCAGTTGCTAGCACTAGACTGGGAACATGATCGACTTTCACAATAGACTGGCAAATCTCGCCATTCTACGTTACTTCCCGGAAGATTTCAACAGGCTCAATTACGAAGTTGACTGTGTAAATACTTTCAAAGAGTGAAAAACTGACGAAATTTATCTACCCTCCAATTAAATTTTACCGATTTATTGATTTTCGGCGGTACTCCCCATGGCTGGCCAGCTGTTAAGAACCTGTAATCAGTTTGGCGAAATCGTATAACTTAAAACTGTTCCTAAATGAAAGTCTTTTTGAGGAAAGGTGAGCTTTTGTGACCAATGAATGTCCGTCGTGTGTTGTGTGTCGTCCGGGATCAACAATTTAAGTGTTTACACTCAAGAGGCCACAAATATTGCCCAATCTTCACGAAACTTGGTCAGAATGTTGGCCAGGTCACAAGAATGAACCCTATTGAAAATGGGAAGGATCTATGCCATATCACGAGGAATGGGGGCCTTGTTGACAATTTTCTTGTTTACACTCTAGAAGCCATAATCATGGCCCAATCTTTATGACGTTGGTCAAAATATTGGTCAGGTCACAAGAATGGAACCTATTGAAAATGGGAAGAATCAATGCCATATCTCATGAAAGAAGCCTTAATGACAATTTTCGTGTTTTCACTCTAGAGGCCACACTTATGGCCCAATTTCATAAAATTTGGTCAGAATGTATACCGGGTATATAGTCAAAATGATAATCTCTTTTGAGAAATGTATTGTCATATGAGAAAATACAGGAAAAATAGCCTTTATTCCCTTTATGAACTCTAGGGGTCATCAGTATTTCAATATTTTTATCTTGTGAAAGGTTGAATCCCCCCCCCCCAGAAAAACTTGTTTAGGAGAGACTAGAAACTTATGCAGGGATCATGGGAACAGAAAATGTCTTTACTTAAAAAATTGAATGATCATTTAATGATTTTTAAAGCATTTAATTTTGCTAAGTGGGGAGTCAGAAAGATGAAGGTGAGCGATATAGGACCATTATTGTCCTCTTGTTCAATTCATCACATTGTCTCTGGCTACTCTGACTGTCATACGAATTTCCTCAAAAAGACTTGCATTAAGAACAGTTTTAAGTTATACGATTTAGCCAGCCAAAGGGGAGTACCGCCGAAAATCAATAAATCGGTTAAATTTAATTGAAGGGTAGATGAATTTCGCCAGTCTTTCACTCTTTGAAAGTATTAACACAGTCAACTTCGTAATTGAGCCTGTTAAAATCTTACGGGAAGTAACGGTCAGACCCCACCCGATTTTTGGCCTTCTTTGTTCTATATAAAAATGCTCAACTTTCAGGTGCTGCAGCGCATTCCACAACAATGCGTTTATATATTACGTCACCAGCGCTTCATCTACATTCATTGTTCTATCATTTGAGACTAAAATAACTGGGTCTTTTAGGTTTAACTTTTGGGCTATTCAAGCCAGTGTAAAGGAACCGTCTTTTTTCCACCTATGAAGAGGACAGTTAGTTCGGGCACGCCCACCGTCGCTCATCCGTCCTCCCGGAAAGGAAATCGTGCACAAAAAAGATCGAACCGAGCCTTATATTAAAGAAGAGATGCAAGACTAGCAAAAAAAATAAATATGCACGTGGATCACTGTTCTCTACTTCAAAATGCCATTTTCAAGCCGCACTTTTTTTTCGTTAAGATCTACTTTTACCTCCGGAAGTAAATTCCAGTGAGGTCACTCCTAACGTAGATTGGGGAGATTTGCCAGTCTATCGTGAAAGTCGATCACGTTCCCAGTCTATGGCTAGCCACTTCCTTCCCAGAATGCTAATTATTGAATAAATATTTTGTGTGAGGTATTGAATAAATTATTTCAAATTATAGAAATAATTATTTATGTTCAATCCTTGAACAAATATTTTAGATGATACAATAAATATTTTGAATTATACAATAAATATTTTTTTCATTATAAAACAAATATTTACAATTATAGAATAAATATTTTTGATTATTGAATAAATTATTTATTTTTTTTAAAAAATAATCATAATTATAGAATAAATATTTATCATTATTGAATAAAATATAAATAACTATAGAACAAATAATTCAATTTATTGAATATATATTTTCTTTTTACCATAATTTATTTATTTTTGGAATAAATATTCGTATTATAGAACAATTATTTTTTTCATACAATTTTGCAACCGATTACACGCCATAGCCATGCATATATTAATAAAATTGAGCATTTTTACGTTGCACCCCTGTTGCGTTCATCAAAGTGGGCGAACTTTCACCTAGTGTTTAACACGCGAGAATTATTGAAATGCCATTCGTTTTCGTTTAATGCATATCAAGCATGTAGATGGGAATTGAATAATGACGTTTTCTTTTTATGAGCGTTTGAAACTTGAATCCTGTCAATGCTTGAAAATATAAAGCGCGTGCACAGACATTCAGGCACACACAAACCAAGTATGCAGTGTTTTAAATAACGAAAATAAAAGACTTTAGTACCACTTAGAATTACATAAAAATATGCCTAAATTTTTCATTTCCAATGATTGAACGGGCTTTCTCTTTAACTTAAAAACTGAAATGAAATGAAATTTTAACACCTACAGCTGTACAAAAAGTAGTTCTAAAAATGCATCGACGTTTGTATAAATTTTGCCTCTAGCCTTTTTTTGTGTGTGTGTTTGGGGGGGTGCTATTTAAAAAAAGTAGCAATGAAGAGAACAACGACGAAAATTCAATTCACAATTTTGCCTGAATCCACTTCGCGTTTGCATCGGTGTTTTTTTTTATTTTTCATGTATTTTTTAAGACAAAATAATTTCTAATTGCTTAACCCTTTGTCATGCTGAATAAAAATCTTTACAAAATAAATCTAAAATCAAAATGCCAAAAGCACTGGAAGTTACCAAATGTGAGTGAGTATTTATTTCAGAAAAGCATTGTTTTACACCTTTCTGGTTTTAAGATGAAATTCAACTGAGATATATGTGCAGGCTAATCTTTGTCTATACCTCCTGTCAAAGCAGGAATATTCCGTGTTCAGCATGACAAGGGTAAACGAAACCGATTATTTTGATTTAACAGAAATTCAGTTACAAGTTTATAGTGTACTTGCAAATGGCTTCTTGCTCTTTCTGGTTATTCTTTATTTTACATCGATTAGGAAACAAGTTCTTACAATTTAGATCAATCCCTCCCGATTTCTGTCTTTTGACACACCAGTGTAACATGTCATCTGCGCCACGGACTGCCCGTCCAAGAACTTTGCATTGCTTCAATGATTTGAGACAATAACTTGCAAATACTTTTTTTTAAATGTCGGATGAAAGTTGGTCAAGCAGAAGATTGAATTGAAGTCCCCAAACTTGAGAATTACCAATTGACCATGGCGAAAAATGTTTAACCACGTAGTCTTAAATATCACTTAACCCTTTGCTGTTTAATCCCTGCTTTTTACGTGCCTGTGATTTTACGATTGAAAAAAACATTGTGAAAAAAGAAGAAATTGCTTCTGACAAGCAATTTCTTCTTTTTCCACACTATATTCTACCCTACTGTATGGTTATTTTTCAAATTAAATCCATTTTAAAATTTTCGTCTGCAAAACCTTTGAATTTGGACAGGTCCAAAATTTTGTAAAACAGGAAAGTGTTAAGGAAAATCGTTAAGAAATCAGATATTGTTGATACATGTGTTTAGATATAGATGTATTTTGTTATGAATTCATCCAAAACACAAGCTGTTCTTATAGAGTTTGCCGATCCATACATGTCACATTTAAAAATGCCTTTGTGTAATCAAAGGACTGAACGTCCTGAAACGCGATTTTGCGTGCATACTCATGTTCATATATCTCTTTTCAGTATGGTCGACATGTGCATAAACAAATTTAGTGACGAAAGATGGCCTTTATATCTGAACTTTGGCCTTTATACCTGAACATGAAAACTTAACTGAAAAATGATACCCCCCTTTCCTTCTAAAAGTGTTTTCCTGAATCACTATTTAACAAAATGAAATCTGAATATTCATATAAATGCTTTTAAATTAATTTCTTTTTGTAATTCTTATATTCTTTACTTTCTTTTTCTGGATATATCGCTGGAGAATTGTGAATTCATGGCTTTGGTTTTATAACCGTCTCCATTTACATATCTAAGTTCAAAAGAGGAAAGCATAAAAAATATGCACAGGTTTCACCTTTTGCACTAAGCGGTAAATTGTGGGCAAGACTCGTTTTGCAGACGACACTTTGATTAGCCTGTGAATGACATATTCAACATTCCGACCATGTGTAAAACTGGGACTTTCCACTAGTACAGTATTTTTGTTGTGACCGAATTGTTTATGAGCGGAGGTACGGATATAAGGGGGCGGGGTTAAGCAAGTTTAAATTCTTTAATTCTCAGCAAACCCAAATGTTGTTGGTACTCATTTTAACTGACTCATCAAGACGGTTCCAATGTGTTCCAGCAAGATAGGGTTTTGCTATAATTATTAAAAAGCATTGATCTAAAATAGAAAATACCAAATCTATCTGCAGCTGTGGACCATTCGGAACATCACTCGGCCATTTCCGTGAACTGCAACAGACATCGGATGTAAGTAAGGCGGATGGGTATGTAACAGAATTGTGCATTTTGTTAGGCGGAAACAGTGTAAGAAAAACTAGCACTGTATATTTTGATCTTTTACAGTGAATAACGGCTGAAAAATCTTGATTTTTGAGAATGATGAATCATTCTCAAAAATTAAGATTTTTCAGCCTAATTTAAGAATCTAAAGATATTTATATAAGGATACGATGGTTTCACGTCAGTGACTTGAACAAGTAGCGTTGGCGACGTCGAATGTTTTCACTCAAATTTTCGAGGGCTAACGCCATTATTAACTGACGACATCGAGTTTTTCCAAGGGCTTCCCCTAATTTTTAAAAATAGTCCGTCTATGTACATCCGAGGTTGATCGTGAGATTAACCGAGTGGTGTTCCGAATGGCTGTGGACCATGCGTTTTTTTAAATTCACGAGGGATTTTGTTTTGTTTTGTTTTTTTTTTTTTTTTTTTTTTTTTCCCGGTTTAATTGTTGACAATAAATGATTTTTGCAAACATACAAACTCATACAAAGTTTTATTGGATCTGTTAAGTTCAAAATTCATTGGGAACACACCACAAATTTTGTTGTCACAAGTAGTTGAAGAATATGCTTGTGTTCAAACAAAATTACGTTCGTTTACGTCAAAGTGCTCCATACCTCCAAATCATAATACGAATCGATGCATAGTGAATCTTTGAATGCTTTTAGACTATCCTCGGACATATTTATAAAGGTAATACATGTATTTATCTTAATCTGGAACAAAAATTGTTTTGAAATCCGTTTATTTTTGGTAGTCTTAGAACTTTTATAATATACCTTGTATTTATAAGAATTGCGTCATAGATAGTTTAAGGCTTTAATAAACAGTCGAAAACACCTCCGCTTCTTTTGATGAGGAAATTTGAAATACATCTTTTTTTTCTGTTTATGGGTCTTCTCGGCTTAATCAGGTGGTTTAAAATGCATACCAGTCGATAAAATCGGGCAAAAAGTTATTAAGATTTGAAGGAAATGTGTATCGTTTTAGATGCTTTCTACATTTATTTCGTAGCGTTTTGGAGTGATGTGATTGAGTGTTTTGAATGAATGAATGAAATAAATGAATGAATGAGTGAAGCGCTGAGCGTGTGATAAGGAAAGGTTTTGATCCACATGAGGGTCAATTTCACGATGCCATTACTTGTATAATTTCATCTGAAGCTTCAGTTTGTGATAGTCTTCCGGCTGAGCTATAAAAGTACATAGGGATTTCTCCGAAAATAGACGAGCTGAAATTGATTTTGAAATTTCACGAACCTGCAGGATGATTTGGAATGTGTACATAGCTTTCATAGTACACCGTATATCCTTTTATTGTCACATTCTTGATTGAGACAGGAACTCTCGGCCTCTGTGGTCGTTTCTTGATCTCAGATGGAGCATGGATTCCAAGAGTTTTATTGGCAAAGTCAATCACAGCACTCTTGACGTTCATTATTGCCATCGATAGATTTATACTGAAAGAAACACAATCGTCCAAATACAGTTAGTTGCATCGTGAAATTAACAATCATCCTAATCGAAACCATTCACGCTCACTCAGCGCTCCAATCATTCATCCCAAAGTCTCACTCAAACCATTCAAAAACGCTCCAAAATATCTAAAGGGATAAGATCAACAGCTATATTCAAAACAAATATAGCTAGAGAAAAATAGAGATTTTACTAACTTAATCGAAATTATAAGCGTCTGATTGGTTCTTAAAGAAACAGAAAGCTATTTATGGAACTTGTATGCGTATTTTATTCAGGGGGGGGGGGTAATAAATATCGATAATTTTGTTTATCCTGAACAAAATTAGAGGTATTGGATGACCCCCCTTTACTTTTACTCAAAACCAACTCCTCACACTCATTTACGATGTTGTTAACTGTATGCAATCTAACTATCATTTGACTAACACCTAGGGGAGTGCAATAACCATGTTGAATATGTTGATATTTCACGGATGTTATTACATTAGCTAACGTGTAAATAACAGCGAAATGGACTTGCTGAAGTCAATTTACTAGCGACGTAATACTTACTTAGACGACAAATAATTGAAAACGAGAAAGATTCAAAGACAGGTCAACCGAAAGGAGTATTCCATATTTTTTTCACCGGAAAGAAGAATGGTCAGTCAAGATACAGAAAATGACCCATGGTTCGGACCCTTGCCAGCACGTGCTATCTTCTTTTCGAACTACTCAGATTGTGCCATTTTCGCTTTGATTTGATTTTCGCTTGACGGTTAAAATGCTTTTTAAACCTGAATAAATTAACTTACAATTAGTGATATCTTTAAATCGACAATGCCAATAATTTTGGAACGAATTTGAAACTGAAATTGAATTAGTGCAATGAGTGAGTTTTGAATGAAAATAAAGCGAAGTAATCCAATCTCCCTAAATTTGATCAGGATGAACAAAATTAGCGATATTTATTACCACCCTTTAATGACATAACCATACAAGATCTACAATTAGCTTCTTTCTTCCTCAAGTCTCGATCTGACGCTTACAATTTCAATTATGTCAGTGAAATCGTGATTTTTTTCTAGCTTTGTTTATTTTGAATGACGTTGTTGATTCTATCTTTTTAGTGAAGTCGGGCGTTTTTTGAATGGTTTGAGTGAGTGTTTGGAATGAGCAAGTGATTTGAATGGTTTTGATCGAGTTGAATGTCCATTTCATGGTGTTGTTGACTGGGATTTCCTGTTATATGGTTACATGGTTATATTAAAATTTCTAATAACCAAAATATTTCATTTTTCATCTTAAACATTAACTTAAGCAATATGATTGCGTTACGTCACGCGAATAGGAAACATCTGGATAGTGCGTAAAATGTCGATCCTAGTCAGACTGTGCGAACTGTGCAAACTGACGCGGGTCAAAAGTTTTCGCTTTTTGCAAATTTTCTGACTCAAGAATGATCAATCTATTTTTCTTTGAAAGTTTCATTTGAAATGCGACCCCAGACTAAGATGTACCAGAACCAATCTCTTTTTCAAATATTTAATTACAGAATTCCAAGATGGCCCCTTTACGCTCGGCGGGTCAAAATTATTTAAAACACGTTATTATTTGAGTAGTGATTTTTTCATGAAATGCACAGCTTCAGTCTCCCTTTTGTCACACACGAAAATCCTACTAATTCACAGGATCAACAAAATTCATTATTTATACCATTTAAATCATAAATTTAAAGTTCAACTATTCTCGGAAATATACCATATTCATAAAAAAAATGGAAGTGGCTAGACGTACGGGTCCGTACGGCTAGTCTGGTAGGCTAAATGTACGGGCCCGTACGGTTAGCCTGTCCTCACTGGATAGGCTAGCCGTACGGAAGTTTTTCAACCAATCAGAATACAGTATTTGATTTTTATTTATCTACCGTCTTTGGGTTCACCTATCGACTGGTCAATGATAATTTTATCTATATTTTTACGCGTTTAAGACTTTCCGTGTTAAAAAAGAGAGAATATAAAGCACTTTTTAAGTATCTGCAACAATAATTATGATGGTAAAACTAAAGTTTGTTATTTAAGTTTCTACAATTATCGACCTAATTAACCACTGTGTTTTATGTTACGTTTTCCGAAATAGTTTTTCACACCGTTTTGCATTCAAACAAAGATAATTTATTAATGGTTTTGAAAGTCTGGCCGGCAATAAAATAACTTTATTTGGGGGTCATTAGCAGTTTTTTTACCTCAATATTTGATGTACCGGTACAACTTAGGCATTTTATGTGGAAACGTGTTGGGTAGTTATATTTACTCCTTCCATAAAACGGACGTAAACGTGTTCAGAAAAATATCAACATGATACGGAAGTTTTCGGATACGATAAAAATATTTGCAGTGTCAAAAATTTACTGGAGGCAGGCGCTAAGAAATTTAGGTAAAAAAATTAAGCATTCCTTTTATTTTTCATGTTCTTATTGGAAGGTAGTCGTATTAATTTCAATTAACAAAATTCATACTTAAATGTGCCAGTGATGCTTCGCTAAGATGTTTAGTTTTTCACCTTAATATAACATCATACTGTCGGTCATTGAATTGATTTTTCGACCTGCAGATTTGGGTTTAATTTTATTCGTATTCCGATATTTACGTTACTAGACACAAAAAGGGCATTTTAAACGTGTAATGTCTGGAATCTTCCAACGGGTAGGTAAATTTAACTGACCTTCACATTCAAGCCACCTCCACAAATTATTTGCATTGCGGAATTCCCGGTAATAAGAATTTTGTAGAAGATCGTAATTTTAGAGTTTTTCAATGCAGGGACTCAGGGTCCGTGTTGAAGGAGACATTGCGAAAGTTTGTTTGCCTAACAAAGAATTTTTTATCAACTGAGAAATATTTTTACACTTTTACCGTCCGGTAATAGATTTGCACTATTGCACTAGAATAATATATATCTTCTTTCCTGCATATAAAGAGAAAACGGAAAAATATCGAAGTATGCAAATAGAGCATAACATTTTTCATACATTACGGTGCTGTATTCTGATTGGTTTAAAACTTCCTTGCTGTATTATGATTGGTTGAAAAACTGCCGTACGGCTAGCCTGTCCAGTGAGGACTGGCTAACCGTACGGGTCCGTACGTTTAGCCTACCAGACTAGCCGTACGGACCCGTACGGCTAGCCACTTCCTAAAAAATACAGATGAAAGATAACTTTTATAATGAAGGAGTTACTAAAATTTACGAACTAAGCCATTTTCAATACTGTTTTTCTGAATGCTGAATTTTACTGGCCCTGTTAATGAGTAGATTTATTTTAGAGAACTTGCAAGTAACAACCCACAAAAAGAGAAACAAAAGTAGTGTATTCCATGACAAAGTCACTACTAAAATGATATCTGATTACCGCATACCTATGAATTATTACTTCAAACCATATAACTAAAATTCGCACGTACTTCAGAAGTCAAACAAAATAGAATCAAAATATACCAACAAAAAAACATACAGGAAACGCATGGACAGGCGGACAACAGAATGATTCAATTAGGTGGTTGTTACGGGACAACCGTATAGACTGGTTCAACTGTCGACTTATGTATGAAGCCGACAGGTATACACCGATTTCTTCGTCCATAGTCTAGAGACCTATCCCTTCAAATTTTCTAGTCTATTAATATGAAAACGAGGCTCCGGTTCGTTACAAAATTTAAGCGATAATGGCGTTTATTCACTAATCTACATATGTGTGAAAAGATTACATACTGACGAAAAAACTTTTGGGTGATATAGATTATCTATGAATGTGGACTTTCTTTACGGATATAACCTTAAAAAACAAACTTACGCGAAAGGCAAAATGGCGCCCCCTCCTGACTTGTTGTTTACAAACAATTCATTAGCCAATCAGAGGTGCTAGGTGCGCGTACGTCATCAAATATTGAAAAGCCAATACCGTGTGACAGTATTTTGGTGACTACCTGTCGGCTTTTATGATAGACGACAGTGGGACCAGTCTAACAACCGTATCGATCGTGTCACATTTTTAAAGCCAGGTATACTTTCAGTATTCTGGCTTTATTGCTGCCAGACGGGGTAGAAATTGTTGACCTCTTCACCGCCAAAATCAAAAAGTAGTTCCTCGTGTGCACAGACCGAAAACCGCTAATTGCTGTATCATTTCGGCTTTAACTTAACTGCCATTTTAGTTAAATCAAAATAAAGACAAGACAATTCTTTTGGGTCCGTAAACTATATGAATATTTTTTACACAATCGTACATCGCGTAGGAAAGGATCCTATTTTAGGAAATCAATAATATATAATCTTTAAATTCGCTAACGTTTAGTCGGAGTGGCCATAGCCTAACGTATACGTCTGAAACCCTGAAACTTTTGTACATTCGCGGCGTGGGTTCGAGGCGCACAGTCGGCGAATCATGTGGGTTTTTTTCTTTTTTTTTTTTTTTTTAGGATTTTAACGTCTGTAACACCCTAAAAATTTCAACAAAGATCCGATCCAGGGATCATTTTGGGGTAAGATATTGAGAAGTTCTCTCATTTTTCTATTATTTCTATTTTTCTTTTTTCTTTAATTATTTTTTTTTATAATTTGAGACGCAACATATGCGACGTCTTTAAGCAATAAGCATGACCTTCGCAACAGCGGTGTGCTTTGCTGGACTGATACGTCGGCAATTTTTATAATATCTTTGGATTTTTTATACCAAATGACTCATTAGGAGCATATTTTGCTTTTGAATCAATCTATTTTAAAGTCGTCTGCTACAGGATACAAGATGCTGGCGTTGAATAGTTAATGGGGTGATATAGGGTTATCTCAACCAATCATCTCGGAAGTACTGCATATCATCAAGAGAAAAAGGAAAACAATTTTCTATCGTTTGAAATATTTTTTATTATTTTAGATGTGTTTCATATCCTCTGACCAATACAATCTACTCATGTACTCACACACTGTGTGGTGTCCGTGGTCTAGAGGTAGAGCGTCTGCCTCTTGACCCAGTTCGATTCCCGGGAGCGGCTATCGATCTTGGGTCTTTCATTGGCCCACACATTCGGCGCGAGTACTGGTGAATTTTCCAGGAAGCAGAATCGAGAGGGATTAATCTAAGTTGTAAGAACTTGTTTCCCAATCGATGTAAAATAAATAGGTTTAAACCAAAACTCATGATATTGCGTATGTATATTTTTGTAATGCTTTTTTTTCTTTTGTGAGATTTTATGCAAGTCTCTAAAATTTGAGGTTACAATTACTTTTTTGTACTTTATTATGTTTTGTTTCTCCCTGAAAGGAGAACGAGTTCAACCATTTACATGTACTCAAGACCTGGCTTTCAGTACTGTCAGTACTTTGATTATTATTGCTCCGGATGAGTCTTATTTCAGTATTTGACCTTAAGCTGTGACCTCAACCTTGGGGCTATCTGAACATTTCTCTGAAATATCATTTCTTCTAGTGAAGGAGAACAGTTGTGGCTCACTTTGTTGAAGTACATCCATAAAATAAGGAGCTTTGCTCCGGGCAGAGCCTTTTTTACAGTCGGCTTTGATCCGAGACCTTGACCTTGATGTTTTCTTTATTTTTTTTCAAAAAGCACATGTTTGTCAAGGGAGAAAACGTGCTGAATTATTTGAAAACTATCCATAACTCTAGAATCTTTGTCATGGACATGCTTTTTTTAAAAGTCAGAGGAATCTGTCAGAGAATTTCCCCTGTTTAAGAAGAACGACATACTGTCAATTGGTAATTATAGGTATGTATCTATTCTATATGACTTCTCAAAAGCTCCTGGATTGGTAACCGTTGTTGTTTTTTCCAAGATGAATCCTACTTTTAAAGAAAAACATTTCCAGTCAGGTTTTAGTTGTTTTTTTTCAACAGACACTTGTATTATAAAATTAATTTCATAAAACTTGATATTGATAAATATAGTGCAATCGGAATGGTTCTTTAAGATATGTGAAAGGTATTTAATCCAGTAAGCCATATCATTCTTTTTATGAAACCGAAAGGTTGTGGTTTGGGTGGCTTTGTTTACAACTATTTTTATTAATTCATACCTTGTCGACAACCATATTATTCTTGTTGGTGTCTCTAGAACGGTGTTCTACTGTTAATAACATCGTGAAATTGACATTCATCTCGATCAAAACCATTCCAAATCGTTCACTCAGCGCTTTATCCATTCATTCGAAACACTCACTCAAATTATTCAAAAACGCTACAAAATGACAGAAAAGGATGAGATCAACATCTACATTTAAAGTAATTTAAAATGAATTGGGTAGAAAAAATTCGTGATTTCACTGACATATTTGAAATGATAGGAGTCTTGTTTCTAGAAGAAATAGGGAGCTTTTATTAGAACTTGTATGCACATTTTTAAATCGGACTGTGAAGCAGTCCGCATTTATATATACCGTTTTTCAGAGATCCAGTCTGTTTAACCCACTACTTTTTTACCTTTATCTTCTGAGCAATGTGTTCAAACCAAATTATGTGTTTTCAAACACCGAAGAAACGGCCTTTTCAGTCACAATCTACAAACTTTGTTTTTATCTTATTTACTTTTCGACAAAAAGAGAAGAGGCTAATACAAAATTTGATGTAATTTTCGCTTTTAGTAATTACCAGTTAGTATTTTCAGTGTTTATAACAAGATTTTCGGTTGAGTAAAGGAGTTGAAACGTACAATAGGTTAACTGTATAATAAATTTGTAGCACATACAATATTACTGCTCTGATTTTTTTTCTCGAACGGTCATTTACCAGTTGTAGGGCTGACAACCAATCAAATTCTGTTATGATTATCACTCGGTCAAAACCCACGCGTAAATTCAGACCACGTGATGCAAATGCAAATGGACATCGTCTGCTCGAAATGTGTCAATTAAGTTGTTTGTCATTGGTCAATGGTCGTCTGCACTCGGACAGGGAGCGTGGGAAGTTTACTTTTTGTTCGCATGGTGGAATGAGTACTGTTGACTATGTGTTAACAAATAGAAATAATTTTGTAATTTTGAAATATTTGATTTCAATGAGCACTCTGATCACGCTCCAATCCTATTTTCAATAAATTCAAATTTGAGTATGAAGAAAAATTATTCAACAACAAATAAACCGACAAAAACATACGATAAAGTGATATAGGATAGCAGTAAGAGCGATCTATTTTTAGAACAACTCATGAATAATCATAGAGTGCTGCTAGATTTAATCGATTGGTCAGAAACCAAAGATATAAATAGCATAGTTGGCGATTTCACGTGTTTCTTGAGGGAAAATGCATTTATAGTATTTGGGAAAACCCAATGCTTGAAATACAAACATGTTGGTAATCAAAATTGTAATAGTTTAATGAAAAATGTTTTGTTGCTAAACAGGCTCTATAGAGAGAGGAATAATATTAACAGACATGCTTTTAGCTTGGCGCGTGCTCATTATAACAACGTAAAAAAAATCTGCTAAGAAATAATTTAGACTAGCAGAGGGATATCGAATCAGCAAACTTTCAAAATCGGACCCACGAGGTTGGATGCGCTGGCGATGTCCTCGAAAAGACAACTTTTATTGTCCAAATTTGAGCCCTTTTGATTGGATTCAATTGCATTCCAAAATCATTCCAAAAGCATTCATCGTGTCAATTTCACAATGTTGTTAGCTGTACAATGCTCTTTACTCGTCCCTGTATGGGCAGAAACGGCCTACTAGTGGGAATGTCTTTGGAATATGCATATTGGGTATTCGGGATGTATCATTATATAGCTTCTCAAAGTTTTTCATAGAAAACCGTGCTATGCAGGAATGGTAAAACAACGTCATTTCAAAAAAAATCTTTAGTAGTTAAATTTACGAAGCATAGTACTCATGATTTCTACTTTTGAATTTGCAAATTCTGAGAATTTCATAAAAATAAACGGTTTCTAAATAATAAATTTCTCATTTACATAATCCCTTTTGAATGTGCTACATCTTATTATTCGTTCACATTGGTTCTTGCTGATTTTTCTGAATAAGTTTGTGATGTCAATATAACCTATGTAAATATTTCATATGAATATTTTTCGTGTTATAAAACATACAAACTTCATTACAACATATTATCCACATCAAAGTGGTAGGATATTTTAATATTTTATCGGTCCATACAGTGAAGCATGTCTATGCGTATGCAGTTAACAACATCGTTAAATTGACAAGCTGAATGAAATCAAAAATAAAACGGAATCAATGGAGGGAGGGAGTCTTGAACGAAATTTCATAAAATTTAAGTAGATCTAAATAAGCGTTCTTTAATTACCTCCCTTTCAATATATGTGTATATATATATATATATATATATATATATATATATATATATATATATATATATATATATATATATATATATATATATATATATATATATATATATATATATATATATATATATATATATATATATATATATATATATATATATATATATATATATATATATATATATATACGCACTTTCCGGTTGTGTAACTTCATTGCATATAAGGATTGTGAAAATCCATTCAAGCCAAAAAAAAAATATTGCGCAATGTTTTGATCAAGTATAATGAATAGATGATCGTTTTGAACTATTTTGGTGCGTTTTGAACTATTTTGGTGCGTTTTTGAGTGATTTGAGTAAGTGCCTGAGACGAGTGTATAGGGCGCTCAATGAGTATTTTGGAATTGTTTTGGTAGGAGTGGGTGTCAGTTCAAGATGTAACTGTAAAGGGTATGACGCAGACTATAAGCTTTACAAGTAGATTTAATAATTATGCGCCCTTTCCAAGATGAGGGGGTATACAACTTTGGTCGGTCCGACGGTCTATCGGTAGACATATTTTTGTTCGAAGCATGCAAGCTTGAATCACGAAACTTCACGGGTATATAGAGCTCAATTAGGAGAAATTTTGCAATGCACAAGAACCACATATCTACTTATCACATTGCCTCGTTGGCCTAGTGGTAACTGCCTAGTTAGCCTAGTGGTGACTGCCTCGGTGGCCTAGTGGTGACTGCCTCGGTGGCCTAGTGGTGACTGCCTCGTTAGCCTAGTGGCGACTGCCTCGGCGGCCTAGTGGTGACTGCCTCGTTGGCCTAGTGGTGACTGCCTCGTTGGCCTAGTGGTAAAGTGCAATCGACCCGTGACCTGGAGGACTGTGGTTCGAGCCCCACCGTGGCCGTCATGTGTTTATAGGCAAAAGCAATAATAACCAGCCCCAGTTCATCCAGCTGTAAAATTGGGTAGCAGTGGGTTTAAACCACTGTGTTTCTCTCAGAGATGTGAAGATATCAGGATTGAGAGTTCGAGAGCGATTAAATAAGCTTAAGCTTACGTCGCAACCGATCGAAACTAAATTAGTAAAAGCTTAACTTATCACATTTTTTCAGTTATTGCTCTTTTGTTAATTGACAAGGAATTGGCTATCGACCTGCTCTTATGGGGGCATTAATCTTTTACAAACACCTCTTGTTACTTATTTTGTATAATAAATTCCACGTCGATTTTTACAAACATCTCTTGTTGCTTATTTTGTATAATAAATTCCACGGCGATTTTTCTAGAAGTCAAATGAAGAGTCACCAGTGAATCCAGAGAGAGTTTAACGCCGTTTACGAAATGACGTCAGCAGATCCATTATGACGTCATTTTCCTAACAAAAATTCGACGTTGTTCGTTCTTCTTAATTCATTTGCATGTTTATTCCACTAGTGTAATAACACCCTCGTAATATCAAAAATATTCAACGCGGTAAATTCACTCCGGCGACGTCATATTAGGCCTATAATGTGTTTTTAATAATAGAATTTCCATCAAACGGTATGGGTGTGAGGCAAGGACGCTCTCGACAATTATCGAGCAGTTTTTATTCTCCTCAAAGGTGAACGCTGCACTTGAATTAGATAGATACTTTTTCTTCTGTTTTAATAAAATATAAAAAGGAAATTTGATTTATTCCTAAGTTTAAAACCAAACATTGTTTTCTAGGCAATTTGGCTTGGCAACGTTCTGTTACAAGTCTTTACATCGCCAAACTTGCCAATCCACCTGCTTATTTAGAAAGTGCCCGCGATACGTTTAAAATATGGACCGCTCACAAGAAAACTTTGTGAAGCGAGCACTTTCAATATCTTTATCTTGGGGACACTCAAGTCGAACACGTGAAATGCTGCCCAGGAAGTAAAAAAAATAAGCTACAGTCAACGACATCGTGAATGATTTTTGAATTATTTCTGAATGAAATGGAATGAGTGGGACGGCGAGTTTTGAATGAAATGATCGGAAGGTAATCCAATATCGCTAATTTCGTCAAATTTCGTCCAAATGGACGAACTTATCGATATCTGTGTCTTTTTTTTAAAAACTGCATACTTTTGTGTTTGAGTGTCTTCAGGAACCAATTAGACACATTGAAACCTACACCAGAATTACAACCATAGAAAGATTTGAATCAAATGATGATCGTTTTGAACAATTTCATTCTTTGGGACATTTAGGAGCGTTTCGAATTTTTTGAGTGGGTGTTTGGGATGAATAAATAGACCGCGGAGTGAGCGTATCAAATGGTTTTAATCAAGGTAAATGTGAATTTCACTATGTTATCAAATATACTCAAGCGCAATAAAAACGCATCACCCAAAAATCGTTCACAAACTGTCCTAAATTATAAAATTTTCAAACGACTCTTGTTTTCATCGTCTTTCAGACTATAAAGGAACGTGTAACTATTGCATGTTTTAACATCAATGATAAGACGTCGATGTTTGTTAGATAGTCATTAAAAAGGCCCTTTTGGCTTGCTCATTTAATTATATTTTTGAAACAAGTTTGAAATTGCATAACTAATAGTACTGTTTCTTACAGAATGAAAATACAACATTAGTTTTCATATTTGTTCCACGCAAAAAGCAGTTAAGTGATCACAACTTACGTATGGTATGAGATTAGATAAGAACAGTATGGCATTGTTTCATTAAAATCGAAGAATCATAAATTACCTTTTATGTCCATCAGGGACGCTAAAAGTATGGTGAAGACATAGAAATTATTGAGCGTTAGCCCATGCTCGAATCAACTTTCTAGACTATGGCAAACATTCCAAAAAGTGATAGCCAGCATTTTGTACGCAGTTAGAGGTTATGTTATCAAAAATCGAAAGACAGAAAGGATTTGCAAACCTTCTTTGCAGATATAAGATTAATATTTTTTAACTTTTTTCTTAAGCCATAGGTTCCAAAACCTTCGACCGTTTCTGAGCTTACTCGAACATTATTGTGTAATAAATGGTCCATAAGAAATGCATTTGGATTGGTAATATTCATGTCTGAAGTTTTAGAACATTAAATAAATATACGAGATAAATAGCATGTGGTGCGTTTTCATTGCTCGTGAGTATATATAGCCGTGGTACAATGTAAAGCTGAAGTATGATTGAAACAACACGAACATAGGAAATATTATTTTCGTGAAAATGGATAAATATTTCTTACCTGTATGCTTCCTTATAAAAAGACATTCCTGTGTACAATAATATTAAAATAACACTGCAGGCAAATAATGTCAGCATTACAATTTTCTTAGTGCAAACTTCTTTATTTTCCATTTTTCAGTTTAGTACTTCCGAAACTGATGTCTTCACTTTATTGCACTTCCATACCCTATCGAAATTAGCGTTTTGTTATTGAAAGGTATAGATGTTAAATGATGTTTTATTTACTACACAAAAAATAGAATAAGGACCCACCCGATGGTCCAAAGAGCAATGTTAGACTTCTGAAAAAAGGACCATCCTAAAATACAAGAATAGGGTCTAACCTCCTTCAAACTGCACATAAAGGCGAACTATTCCTTGCATAGTATGTCTTTAATATACAAACGAATTACTTTTTTCTGTCACGCGAATATGAACCATGGTGTGACATCGAAGTTGATGTACGTATCATCATATTCATAAATAAGAGGCCCAACTAGGGCAGTATCATTCCACTAGTACTTAATGCTCAGCAAATTTAACAAGAGGGAAAGAATGTCCCTAAATCACTCACCCGACTTTTATTAATCCCATGGATGTGATTTGGACTGAGATATGAAAGAATTATAATATAGGTGAACAAAAACAGACCAATATTTATGTGTCAATCAAAATTTTGCGAACATTCTTTGGAAAGGGTCACTAAGTAACATTCTGAAAAGGTTTAATTGAACTTTGCCCAGTGGTTAAGGAGGAGATGTCGTTCAAAGATTTCATGGTGAAAAATGTACGCGCTGTCATGTCCATATTTATTGGCCAATCAGAATTTCGCGAACAATTTATAAAGAAGATCACATATGAAACATTTTGACAAAATTTCTTTTAAATCAGCCAAGTCTTTTAGATGGAGATGTCGTTCAAAAAATATAGTGAAACAAGAGCTGTCGGGGGACAGCAAAGCTCGACTATGACTAGTGCTGGATAGTAAAAGCTAATCCATGTCGACATTAGAAAATTAAGATGAATTCACTTACAGAATCTTTGACAACAGGTTTATATGATGGTCACATGTGCACAGTTTCTAAGCAATACCTTTACAAGAAACAGAGATATTACAGATATTCATCAGTTTCACGTAAAAACTTTTCCAGAATTCGTGTTTGCAAATTATACCCCGCTTTGAATGTAAGTGTACGTGCAAAGCCGTGTATAATTTGCAAACAGTCTTCACCATTTTGTCATCATAAGCATAGGGCTGATAATTATTCCCAAGAGGTTTGGTTGAATGGTGACAAGTAGTTTCAGAGAAGAAGAAGAATTGCTAATAGTTCCCCTAATGGGGCATTTGTTTGGTTACTCAATTCCCCAAAGCGCCCAAAGTATCAATCGATTCTGCCCTGTGTTCAGGATGTAAAAACGTTTCGAGAGCGCTTTGAGATGATACCCCGCTTTGCACGTGCACATACGTGCAAAGCGAGGTATCATTTCGAAAGTGCTTTGCTAACGATTTCATCCTCAACGCAGGGCTGGATTAAACAAAGAAATGCGAAAAAGGCGTGTCCCGATGATCTTTACAGAGAAGTTTGGTTGAATTATAAACAGTAGTTACAAAAGATAAGTTTTATATGTTTCACCATGATTGTTACAGTTAACAAATCGTTGAATTGACAAGGTGAAAGATTTTGGAATGATTAAGGAATGGAATTGAACGAGTGGAGTGGAATGAGTTTTGAGTGAATTTAATGGGAGGTAATCCAAAATCGCAAATTTTGTTCAAGGGGAACAAAATTAACGATATTGATTACCTCCCTTTAATAGAATTTGCATACAAGTTCTATAGATAGCCTCCTATTTCTTCAAGAACATATTAGACGCTCACATTGCGAATTATGTCAGTGAAATTGCGATTTTTCTCAATCCAAATTTAAATCGAATGACGTTGCTGATTCTATATTATTCAATGGGTATGAGCGTTTTTGAATGGTTTGAGTGAGTGTTTGGAATGAATGAATGGAGCGCTGAATGAGCGATTAAGCATGGTTTTGGTTAAGTTGATTGTCAATTTCACAATGCAACTGACTGTATGAGTGACCACTCTCACCACCCTTCATGTTTTTAATTTGATGCCTGACACCTACGTCAGGGAAGATCTTCTTTGTCTTAGTGATAAGCGCGTTGGCCTTGTTAACCAAATTGTTCTATATTTCTATTCCGCGTGCGTTCGACAACGACCTGCGCCGGTTTTTTCAGCTATGCTTTTGTTGCGAATAATCTGTTCATAAGATGGGGGATAGTCCAAAGATACGGTCATTTGGGCCATTTAATTGGATTGACACTGGCTAACTCATTACACTCATACAAGTACGTAAAAATGCAATCAAAACACGTTATACACAATGTTCTCAGCTGTTAATTATCT
Source organism: Fragum whitleyi (assembly GCA_948146395.1). Classification (NCBI taxonomy): domain Eukaryota; kingdom Metazoa; phylum Mollusca; class Bivalvia; order Cardiida; family Cardiidae; genus Fragum; species Fragum whitleyi. The sequence goes on from OX411555.1 coordinate 34,566,980, forward strand.
GGTTCTCTAGAAACTGTTCATGATATAAGGTCAAGTAGATCGAGGCCCCACTTCATTCGGTTCTGTCCCACGTGATGCAGTTAATCACATCGTGAAATTGACACTTATCTCGATCAAAAATGTTCCAAATTGTTTTAAATTATCAACAATTCAACCAAATCGAACAAATAATCGCATGGTTTCATTAGCTGTTCATGATTTTCAAGCGTCTGGTGCACGACAGTGGAGACATAAAATCAGAAAAGTGAGTAGAAAATGGAGGTAAACTGTAGCTATTGCATGAAATTATCCGTATGGGTAACCTCTCTTGAAAAATCCTTCAAAACACGGTCCACACACTATTTGATTGTACTACTTATCATTCAAAAACCAACCACCTTTTACGATGTTCCTAACTGTATTTTTAGTTTCATTAGGACCGTACCTGGCGCTGGAAATTTTGGACGATCCGTTTAAAACTGTAGTGCTCCACTGAAAGGATTGAAACGGTTATTCCTTATTCAGGAAATAAAGAGAGTTGTTTTTGTTTTTTTTTAATCAGCCCTAACTTAAGTCTTCGTTATACATCTAGCAAATCCACACATGCCACGTTTAAAGATTCAATAAAATAATGTGGGAAAATGCGACATCTACATTAAATAAATAAGCATAACGTCATCGATCATGTTTCAATTTTGACGAACACTCATCCGTTCTTTTGATTTGAAAATTGTAAAAAATATTGACAGCAATTTTAAAAGTTGTAGTAACAAGGTTTCAGAAGAAATACATGTATATCTATAAATCTTACAGATAGAGAGAAAGACGGAAAAATGCACCATGATTAAGTGAGAAAGGATCGAAACTTTGTGCACTTTACTGATTTTGTCTGAATCTAGAATGATCAATCTTTACTATGAAAGAACTATTAAAATGCGACTTGTAATTGACCTGTTCTATAACCAATCACTTTTTCAAATATTTATTTTGCAGAGTTCCCAGATGGTCCCTTTTTGCGTGACAAGTCTAATTTGAATTTTTAGAAATGAACGAGTGTTTTCCGAATGTTTGAAAAAAATGACGATTAGAAAAGAGGCCCGTGAAACTAAAAAACAGGTCGTATAATAAATCCGAAAAACAACGAGTCTTGAGCTTTGCGCAATTTCACAAGCTGTAAGGTGTTTTCACCTTATTTTCGAAATTTGGCATCCGGTTCAGTTAAAAAACATCGTGAAATTGTAGAAGTGAATGATTTTGGACAAATTCAAGAATAAAATTAATGAGCGCGGTCATTGAGTTTTAGAGAAATTAAAGGGGGGTTCTCTAATATCGCTTTTTTCAGGATGAACAAATTTAGCTATATTCATTACTTCCCTTTAATTAAATACACATTTAAGTTCTTTAATTAGATTTCCTTTTCTTCAAAACTCAATCAGGCGCTCACAATTCAAATTATGTATAGTGAAATCGAGATTTTTTCTAGCTGTATTTATTTTGAAAGAAGTTGTTTATCTAATCTTTTCTTGTGATTTTGGAGCGTTTTTGAATGGTTTGAGTGAGGGCTTGGAATGCATGAATGGAGCACTGAGTGATTGATTTAGAACGGTTTTGAATGAGATGAATGTCAATTTCACGATGTTATTAACTGAAGACCTGTTCTTGACCCGATATCTTTTTTCCCAATGTTCATTACATGGAATGGTAATGTTTTGGGGTTTGATTTCGATTGACGATGGTTTTTAAAGGATTGATTCATAATAATCGAATAAAGTGCTTTGGAAAATCTTTTTCTGGATTTTGCTTTAACAAATCACTTTAATACGAGCATACAAAATCAAACATTTGTTGTATGAGTTCTCGTACCACGAACTCTTCTGGATGTATAAAATTTTGTTCTGTTCCAACTGTAATGTCAGCCGCATCCAAATATATCACTCTCTGTCGAACATCATGAAATTCTTTGTTCAAAAATTCATTATATGTTTCCATATACCGCTCTGGCTTCTGGGGAAATTTATGTGGAGTTTTTAATTCGAAAGCGTAAGCGTGTGCTCCCTTAAGTATCATAAATGCATTAGGATTGGTGTCCAAAAACTGCATTATTACTGGTTTCATTCTTTTCAAAGCGTAATAAAATATATACGAATGATAGTTAATGAAATGACTAAAGATATGAATAAGTACCACAACCTTAGAGTCCTTTAAATGTCTGAAGGGTGCTAAGTAAGCATCCACAGATTGGAAGTGTTGTCTTCCAGCATGATAGCTGATGAACGGTAGCTGATGGTTGTGGTATTCTAAACTATAACCAAGAGGTTTGTCCTCACACTTAAACGTTTTGTGCTTGTTTTGTTTAGTTATTTTTTCAGAGCGCCATGTGCATGGAATCATATCAACAAGCGACGAGAAAATTTGTCGCACTGTAGAATCTCCTATGAGAAGTATCTTCATATTTTTGATACACGGCTGAATAGGCGCACGACGATCACGACCTCTGCAACTCAACATAGTCCATGTCTTTTTGTAGAGGTAACCGGACGGTGGTTTTGCGATTCATGTGTGAGATCTGTCCTGCACGTTACATTTTCTATTCGTTGCTTCAACTTTTGTCAATTGTCCATCTGTAATAAAAAAGAGTATAATTCGATTTTGCAGCACGAATGTTCAAAAATATCAATTTTCAATAAAAGATAAATCGAACAATGCGTCTTAGTACGGTGGCATGGAGAAAGACACCAGTCTATTTTTTACCATTACTTCTATTCTAAATTAATTCTTATTTTTTCAAATATTTTTTTTTATTTTATTTATTTTATTCCCTTTTTTTTTGGGGGGGGGGGGTCTTTTATTTTTTCGTCTATTATAATAGAAGGTTTACAAAAAGCTAATTTATCTCCGATAAATTCGCTTCATGACTCCTGAGTTAATGTTAGATCTGTGCACATTGATAAAAGGTTTGCAAGGATAGTTTAAAAATAATAGACAGAATGAACGAAAATGTACCTTGTTTCACTTCTATCGTAATGTTATGTGGAATTATCATCGCTTGATATTTGCTGTAATAAATAATGTAGAGAGGCCAATAAATGACTTGTTTTTAAATTTGAGCCAGTGCGTGGCATTTCCAACAATTTCAAATGTGCGCAAACAAAAACTCTGGCCAGCCTGTGTGACTGCACAGGCTGGCCAGAACCTTTACTATGCGCTTCATAGATAGATAAGGTCTTAATCCTTTTTCATGCAGTCGGCATATATAATTATTGCATTGTGTCATTGTCAACGCTACCCAATATTTGTACCTCGCGCAGATGTGAAATTGTTGGAATTGTCACGCACAGGCTCATATTAAATTTAATTTTCGAGTCAGCATTAAACTGACAAATGGGCTATGTTTCCTAAACGCTTTTCAAACTCATTGTTTGCAACAAACTCAAGTTAATTACTTCAGATATCCCTTCATCAAAACTGAATGACTGTATCTCAACTACTATTGAAACCCTGCAAAGATATCATATCGACAACCATGCAGAAAAATAGGAAAATATAATTACAAAATAGGAATTTTAAAGAGTTCACATTGAGTATATTTTCTAATGTTTGACCCAGTAACCTAGTTTTTTACCAGACTTGACCAAATTTTTAAGTAGCTTTAAGTAAGTAAGTAAATTTAAAGATTTTTCTTGGTATTTATCCGAAATGAATTAATAAACACTAAACAATTAAAGTTAATGTATTATTCGAATTAATTAATTATCAATTACAATTTGCATCCTTAAGCAACGCTTTTTTGCCCGAATCTGTCAATATGCCTGTACTCGATTTCCTTGTCGAGGTCTTACCTGGAAAGAAGTTGAACTTCTATAGGAGAGGAAATATGTTTGTCGAATCCTTTGTCCCAAAGAGGAATTGAATTCACCAATAACCATTGATCACATTGCTTTGTCCTGTAGGATAAAAGATGGACGCTCAGGCTTCACAAAAGATTTAGCTATTACTATGAAGAAAACTAAAGAAATGTGGGCATACCACGTGATAAATGAGGTAAAAAATAGACGGTGCTTGGTATATCAATCTCTGTCAATTATTGCAACTTACATAAATGATTGAAACTTGTCTAGATAAACGAAAGTAAATCAAATTATAACATGACCTACGCCGCGGGAGTGAAATAAACCCGCTGTATATTTTTGATATAACACGGGTGTTAAAACACTAGAGGAATAACTTTGCAAAAGAGCTTAGGGCGAATAACAACGCTATTTTGTAACCGCAAAAATGGCGTCATAATATATATATTGTGACGTCATTTTTAAAGAGCGTTATAAGTTTCGCGGAAAATTTATATGTTGAATTTCAATAATTTTGACGATTTTTCGCTAAATTTCGGGTCATTTCATATATATAATATCAAATTTGTGCTCTTAAAATACCGAATTTATTAAATTCGTCATCTTAAACAGATAAAAACTCGGCGCAGCCTCGTTTTAATCTGTTTATAGATGACTCGTTTGATAAATTCGGTATTCAATGACCACTCATTCAATACCCTCTATTTATTTATAATTTTCGAAAGTTGTGAACTGCGCTGCCTTGGGAAATTTAGCTAGATTTGTATGGCTTGTACATCAAAATATAAGCATCTAAAGTTATTAAGTAGGAAATGTTTCGCCATTATTCCCATTCACCAGCACTGCGTTCAGCATAACAACACGCGGAAATCTGTTTGCGAATTAAATGCCACTTTGCAAGTGCAATTGCGTGCTGTGGTAATTGCGTGCAAAGCGGACTGTAATCTAAAACAGTTTGCAGTTTTGTTATCCTGAACGCAGGGCGGATGCTTAGATAAATAATTTCAAATCTTTGTTCAACAATGTATCTGATAGAATAGACCGTTATTTTTAATGAAGACTGTTATTGGTGCCAAATTGTAAATTTTAATTTTGGAACAACGACCAAGTTCACTTAGTTACATCGTGAAATTGACATTCATCTGAAGCAAAACCATTCTAAATCGCTCCATTTATTCATTCTAAACACTCACTCAAACTGCTCAAAAACGCCCCAAATGATTGAAAAATAAATGATCATCAACTACCTTCAAAATCAATAAAGCAAGAACCAAATCATGATTTCACTTACATAATTAAAATTGAAGTGTCTGAAGAAATATGTTGCTATCTGTAGAACTTTGTCGATGTATTTTTTATTAAAGGGACAGCGGGAAGTAATACATGTCGCTAATTTTGATCATCCTGAAAGGATTTCACTCAAAATTCGCTCCACACACTCATTCAATTTCAATCTAATATCATTCCAAATTATTCATCTTGTCAATTTCACGATGTTCTTAACTGTAAATAAATCAATTTTTCTCTCGTGAAAGACAAATCGACCCTACACTAAACATAATACCCCTAATATGAAATTCAAGTAACTTATGGCAAAAAACCTTGGTAGACAATTGTCGCCCCATTCCGTAAACTACATTTATCGACCCGGGGAGAAATTGCTGACGTTTTCTCGGTCTCACTAAATAAACATGAAGCATGTTTTTTGTAAGAAAAATGTAAAAAAAAAATGTCGGCATTACACCCCATTTCTATATTTAACATATTCAAATTTCCTTTTCTTGGAGATATAACTACGTCATAGCTTACGTCATCGGACAGATATTTTCGCCAGCCCAATTTCATTATGCAAGGCATGGTCTCCCAACAGTGATACTTCTGATATATTATGAAATGAAACATTTCCGAAAAAAATAGCATTACTTCATTGTCATTTTGATTGGTTAATAAAAGTATATACAATTATTATAAATATTCATAGGAACGATGATATGCTAGCGCATTGTCCCAGGGATAAAGGATGAAGAGTAACATAATACGTTACACCTGGGCTCCGAGGATGATGGCAAAGTGATTCTTTCACTTCTTAAAAGCTTCTGCTTTTTCTTCAAACACTACAGACTTGACAAATATCTTTTATCGGAACATAAGTAAAAGGCAAAACGGTGCAAAGCGTTATGAAATCACAACATGCTTTACAATTGCACTTGCGTGTAAAGCGGGTATAATTTGTGAACAGTTTTCACCGTTTTGTCATCCTTTAGGGCTGATGTCGCCAACGTAGGTAAAGTCGATGACGATATCGTATAGGATAATCTCTGTAAAAATCAACTCATGTGATGTTTTCTGAATATAATTTATGTTTCTTTATTTTTTGCCTGTCTACATAAACCTCACAATAAAAACTCATTTGAACATTCAAACGTTACTGATTTGTCGATATTATGGAACGAATTATCATATGAGCCTATCTGTTACATTTCCAACAATTTCACGTATGCATGGTGGATATACATTCTCTATAATGATACGATGCACTTGGACTATTCCGCAGCTACCGATTAAGCGCGTAGTGAAGTATCTGATCAGACTGTGTGAATACGAACAGGCTGCTCTGAGTCTTAACTTTGTACAAATTTTAAATGGTTGGAAATATCACGAACAGGCCAATATGAAACTTGGTAAACTGTGGCATAGTTTTCCGCAGAACCATGGTTCACCGATCTCATATAAAGCTTAGTAAACTTTACCTAGGTTTGCCACAGTACCATGGTTCATCAAAATTCTGCTTCGTCAAGTTACAAACTTCTTTATAGCCGGGTACTTGAGGAGCGATATTACACGGAGTTTCTTCTTTTCCACCCCCTAGAATCGACAAACTCTCCGGTATGCAGCAATACAGTTGGAAAAATATACCTGAAAGGAAGTATAGGATCTGTCTTGAGATTTTGTTTGAGACAAACTGATCTTAACCACGTCGGTTTTCAATCTCGCCCATGCTCCAGTTACAGACTTTTTCCTGAAATTATCACAAGTTCTGTACGCTATTACTACTTTTGGAAGGCCATTACGATAAAGATACGGAGATACCGTGCGTAAGACGGTCTTGTCATGATTACATCGTTTAAAAAGTGATGTCACTCATATGTAAGACATGCTACTTGTGATGGCTGTTCGGTTTAGAGGACAAGAGGAGCTTTCTGAGAAAAAGAACATACTGCACATTATAATAATGCAATGTTAATTCAAAAACTAAGTTTTTGGAAAAATCCACCGTTAAAAATATGTTATTTTAATTGACACAATGTGATGTTTTGCACGAAGATAATACAGAGAGAGAGAGAGAGAGAGAGAGGGGGAGAGAGAGAGAGAGAGAGGGAGAGAGAGAGAGAGAGAAAGAGAGAGAGACAGAGAACGAGAAACGAGAGAGAAACCGAGAGAAAAACCGAGAGAAAGAACGAGGAGAGCTAGAGAGTGAGAACGAGAGAGAGATAAAGGCAGGACGAGAGAGAAAGAGACAGAAGACGATAGAGAGGGAGAGAGCGAGACAGAGAGAGAGAGAGAGAAAGCCAGACAGCGAGAGAACTAGAGAGGGAGAGAGAATGTGTACATGTTTTCGTACCAAGCTATATATTCTCTTTGTTTATTTGAAAATAAAGAATGGTGCTTAAGTCGCCGAGATTTAACAAAAAGATTATTGAAAGCGGTGTTAAACGCCATTTTTACAAGCAAGCAAATGGTTGTCATTTAAACAAAATTAAATATATAAAGAACCCTTTTTTGTATCAAGGGATTCCCTTCTTTTTCCACACTTGTTTATACAACATAAAGCCAGTCAGCAAGATACGCATTTTGTCAAAAAAGAACCATTAGTTTCCCCCTGTGTTAGACACACGATAGCCTTGAAACGCCGGGGTACAATTCACCGGCCCTCGCTCGTGTTACACGCCATCTTAGCTGTGCTAATCATAGGGGCCCGAAGTGTTAGGTGGGTAAATTCTGACCTCTATGGTGCCATATACTGATAATTTAGATAATGGCATGGGCGAAATGATGCACTTTAGGCGAGTTTATCCTGAAAAAGTGGGTCTTTTCTTGATTCTCTTTTTTTTGAAAATGTTGATAAAAATCAAAACAGGTATATCTGGGGCGGTAAGGGGGTTACGTTTGAAATTCAATAAGGTTTAAGTTCGTATTATTACACTCACTTTTAATTTGCGATATTCCGACAACCCATCATTTCTTGAAATGCACTTGTCTTGGTCTAACTGTATTTACCTAACACGAAACGAGATATTTTGTATCTTTCAGCAGTTGCATGCAGTCATGATGTTTCACTTGAAAATCAACGAAACAAATGTAGATACAAAGAATCTCTTTTTAAAATCAAAATTCAATACCTCCGCACAGAAGGTTAGATATTTTTAAAAAGCCACGGAAAGTAATGATATCGATATTCGGGGCTACAGCCTTTCATAGTACAATATAGCTTGCCTCATTTTCATCGTTCAATATGGTCTGCCTCGTTTTAGAAATAAATCCAAAATTGCACAATAGCCTCGTTCTTGTTGTATAATATGGATCTAGGTATTTTACCCTCACGTGACGCAAAATAAGCGATGACATTGGTCCCAATTTTAGGTGTGAAATTAATTAATCTTATGTTTGTAATACATAATTAATTTTACTGGTGAATACAAAGCTCAAATATTTGAGTCAATGAAAAATGAATTGATTTTCCTTATTATGTCTCACCGCCTCCTAAATTGGGTTGCAATGACCTCCCTTGGTGAAATCACGGCCATTCTGATTTGTGGACGCCCGATCCAGAATGCCTTAAATATTGCGTCGTAACTTCCATCTTGATTGTCTATTACCTCAGCCACGCTGGCTGCTTGCAGGCTCGACTCTCTCTTCCACACTCTGACCTGGATGAAAAGAGGGAAATGTTAAAGCACAGATCCTACCAGAGGTACAGATAAAAAAAATATTTCTCAAGGAAAACCTATGTTGTTGGTACTTATTGGAATCGTCTTGACTAGACGGGGGCATTGAATACCAACAGCAGAGAGTTTGAGTTATCATAATTAGAATACTTTAATTCAAAATCCAAAAAACCAATTATCCCCTTTATATGCTGTTCTGATTTACAACTGAATATTTATTGTAGCAAGCTTATCGTACAGTGTAAGCATTGGTATTTTACTTTTAACTTTAAAGGAAGTCATGATTTTAATTGTATTAACTAAAACATGAGAAAAAATCTAAGATTAAAACTTCCTTGTAGAGTGAAATACAACAAACAAAGATTTGAAATAACATAAACATGTAAATGAAGAAGAAAATTCAAAGTAATACATCTTTTTTCAACTTGGAAAAGAAAAAATGTAACACCATTAGGAAAGAATGGACGCACAATATGTAAATTTTGCATTTCTAGCTATGCGTGCAGGATACTTGCTTTTATTTTACAGTATGAATTTACTGACCAAATCTCCGCCTTTCCTTTTTCTTCCGCGTCCATCAAATAATTCTAATTTCAGTTTTACTTCTTCGCCGAGTTTTACAACAGATGGACCTATCAGTTTGATAACGCTCTTAGCGGGATGCACTGTGTCTTGTAGAGTAGTGATTGGAGGATCATTTATGAAATATTCTTCCGGCCACTTACCTAAAAATAAGCAAGCATGTGCATGGAATTTCCAACAACTTCACGTGAGCGACATGGACAAACATTTCCAAGACCGGACAGCAGAATAATGTAATAAGAATACTTGATTACCACTTGAAGATTGGTTTCGTATCTATTAACAGAAGGCTTAGCGAAGACCCTGGTCAGACTGTGTAAATGGACAAGCTGACCAGGGTCCCGCTTTACTAAACATCTTACGATCAATTTTTGCGTAAGTCAAAAATTAAAGTTGCTTCTACAGTATTAAGTAAATATGGAATTCTGCTATGCAACATCTCATTGGAATCGTCTTCTAGAGACGATTTCAATGAGATATTGCAAGGCAGAATCTAACAAAGAATGAAAACACCAGGGTACGATTTTTTATTTTGACTTGAGATCATTTTTTCGTAAGATGTTTAGTAAAAGGGCCACAGGGTCTTAGGTTGACGCACATTTGAAATTATTGGAAAAGTCATGCACATGCTAAAACATAGTTTACTGTTAAGGTAGTGGATCCGTATTAGTTCCGCAAGATATCAGGAGTAATGAACTTTGACGATGTTAACTGAAGTTTCCGAATGCTTTTCATTAGGAAACCTCGGTTAACATTGTGAAACAAAATGCGGTCCGAAATGTTGCGGAACTATTACGGTTCTATTACTTTAATGCTCAACACATATCGATTACGATATAAATTAATATAACATTTTTTTCAATTGACAAAACTTTTCGAAAACAAAAATACTTGTCAGTGTATTGTTTTAAAATAAAATAGTAGTCCAGAGTGTAAATGAAAATAACGATAACTTTCCGCTCTCGAACACTCAATCCTGAGAAAGAGGCAACAGTTTAAAGCCAATGCCATCCATTCTTATTGCTGAGTGAACTTGTGCTGGCTATTAATTGTTTTGCCAACAAACACATCCCGGCGACAGTGGGGCTCGAACCACGAACCTCAAGGTCACGTGTCGAGTGCATTTACCACTAGGCCACAGAGGTAGTCAAGATAAGTTTTTACCAATAAATCACAAAGTAATTGGTGACCGAGTGACCTTGACCTTTCATGAATTTCTCTATAAACAAAGGGGGTCGTCTGCAACTGGAGATCAATGAATAAGCCATAGGTGACAGTAGCTCAAGGTTTGGTTAACCGACTGACCGACCAACCGACTTGAGCAAGCAATTTACCCCCGTTTCGTAAGAGGATTCAAGGTTATGATCTATGTCAAAACCGACAAAAGCAACCCACTTTTAAGGGTTTATGGTTATGATATGTTGCAAAACAGACGGGAGCAAGCAATCTGCCCCCACTTGTTTAAGGGTTTATGGTTATGATATGTTACAAAACAGACGGGAGCAAGCAATCTGCGCCCACTTGTTTAAGGGCTAATGGTAATGATGTGTGTCAAAACTGACGCGCGCAAGCAATTTACCCCACTCCTTTAAGGGTTGATGGTTAAGATCTGTGTCGTAAAAAGGAACACCGATAACTCTCCTTAAATTTCATCAATATGAAGAAAGTTTGACAAATCGGTAGCCTTTGGGGTATATAGAGAAACTAGAGAAGGTGAACTGAACTATCTTTTGTTCTATTCATTCTGAAAGAAAGGTCGTAAGCGCTATAGATCGTTATTTCGCCCTTTTTGAGAAAACTTGATAGCCTAGGAATCTTTGTCAATAATTTCACTAAACTTTTCGGGGCTGTCAGTTGTGTTCTCTACAAAGGTTTATAGAGCACACACATCCCATTAAAAATCTATCTTACGAAATACTTGTCGATAAGGATCGACACTTTTTGTACATTACATGTTCTTATCTTTTTAATTTAGCATAATTATACCTGTGGCTGACATGTACTTGATTGAATCCTTTTTTTCAATATCTATACAACGGAGTTCCAAGATAGTCCCTTTTTCGCGTGCCAGGCCACATACTTATATATCTATCGATATCTATCGATTGATTTTAAGGAATCAAATAAAGCGTTGTAGGACAATTGTTTGTTAGCTCGATTCAATAATCGGCTTTGTTTGTTAAAGCAAACGCGACAGATGATCAATAGCAGTGTTTTGTTCCATCCTGATTAAAATGAGTCTTAAGTCTGTTACCTAGCAATCATATTTCAACTATCCTGTAGGAGGGGAGTTCTTAAAGGGCCGCTTCTGGTAGTTGAATAACGGTTATTACGTATCCGATCAAGACTATGATACCACCCCCTCCCCTCGTGCATTTCAAAGATATTCCCTTCATCTCTTAAAAAAGGTCCATGCCTAATGAGAATTTTCGAAATGTAGTTGATTTCTGAAAGCTTATGAATGAACAGCTATAGTTCGTCATATTTAATCAAATATTATTTCGTCACCGTAGAAGTAATACTGAAATGACGTAGGTGTCTAAACAACATGTAGGCACTCATCACAATTTAGCATTCGAAACGACACTCGACTTTTTCCATAACCTGTAACAGATCGCAAATTGGCCGAGTGGTGTTTCGATTGGACAACTTAGCACTGCAATGACGTAACCGATGACGAAAATAGTACATCGTTATATTCCGCTAGTAATCCAAAAGAAGAAATATGAGCCTGTGCGTTACATTTTCAACAATTTGAAATGTCCGCGAGATGTAAACATCGAGCAGCATAGACAGCCATATACTGTAGATATAAAGTTACCTGGTGGCCTATAGATACTTTGAGAACGTATCTATCTACAAATCGCATAGTGAAGATTCTGATCAGACTATGCGGAAGCAAAGTCTGGTCAGAGTCTTTGCTAAGCACATATTTGAAATTGTTGGAAATGACACAAACGGGCTCATATATTATTCGATAAATCACGGGTCATGTCGATTTTAATATTTTTTCATCAGGGATTGGCTTCGAATCGTGACACAGAATCATATCAAACAAACCTTCAGGATTATCAGGCACGTGTACATAAGTTTCGTAACGAACGGTGTTTCCATTTAGCGCTGCAATGACGTAACCCATGACGAAAATAGTAAATCATTATATTCCGCTGGTAATCCAAAAGGAAATTGTTGGAAATGTCACAAACGGGCTCATATATCATTCGATAAAGCACGGGCATGTCGATTTTAATATTTTCTATCAGGAATTGGCTTCGAATCGTATCATAGAATCATATCAAACAAACCTCCAGGATTATCAGGCACGTGTACATAAGTTTCGTAACGAACGGTGTATCCATTTAAAGTCACATTCTTGATTGAGACCGGAGCTGTCTTCACCTTTTTGTCTTTATTGGTCCGTTTTAGTGATTTTAATGAAGGAATTGCGAATGTTTTATTAGCGTAATGGTAAGCGGTTGCACCCATGTTCAATATCGCCGTAGAGACTTTCAATCTGAAATTGAATTGGTTTTTCACCATCATTATTCACTATTCATCAGTTACCACCTGAAAAAGATGATTACATCGTGAAATTGACGTGGAATGATATTTTAATAGTTTCCGAATAAAGTTGAAATTAGCGATATTTTCTTACCCTCTATTTGTAAATTATACATAATGTTATATAGATACGTATGCTTGAAGGGAAAAACATTACCAAACTTGGCAAACCTTTTGTAAATTAGGCCCCGCTTTGCACTTGCTCATCGTGAAATTACCTAGGTGAACGATTTTGGATTTATTTCTGAACGAAATTAAAGAAGTGTGGAGTGAGTTTTAAGTGGAATTAAAGGGAGGTAATCCAATATCGCTTTTTTTTAAAATGAACAAAATTAGCGATATTAATTACCTTCTTTTAAAAGAAAATACCGTATTTTCCAGACAATTAGCCGAGGCTTATTCGTTTAAAAAGATGAATCTTTTAAGGGTGTAGCTTATATGTCGGAGCTGCCGATACGCTGATTTTGTTTTTCTTAAAGGACCTTTTTTAAGAAAAAAAAAATAAATTGAAAAGTTGAAATTGGAAGGTAGGTGTAAACAATGGTCTTGTAATTATGATAGTTCATACCTTTTGTGACTGCCATTCATTAAAAATGGATGTGAAAACGTTTATCGAGCATGGGATACTGTCTATTGTTCATTCTTATGGGGCTGTAGGCGAGACAAAGTGTAAAATTGTATTTAGCGATTCAGTTCCACAATCAATAAAGATTAAAGTGATATAAAAAAATTCAAGTTAAATGTCACGAGAAACTGTTGGTAGTTTAAGTAACGGAAATAAATCAAAGTGCTGTCAGCACTGTAAATCGGACATCATTGAGAGGCTGGGATAGCGCAATAGTTCGCCAATCAAAAGGGCTCAAATTTGGACAATAAAAGTTGGTAAAATATTTGCCCAATTTGTGAGTTTTTTGTCTTAACACTCCATCTTTTCGAGGACATCGCCAGCTCATCCAACCTCGTGGGTCCGATTTTGAAAGTTTGCTGATTCGATAGCCCTCTGCTAGTCTAAATTATTTCTTAGCAGATTTTTTACATTGTTATAATGAGCACACGCCAAGGTAAAAGCTTGTCTGTTAATATTATTCCTCTCTCTAGAGTTTAAAAGCCTGTTTAGCAACAAAACATTTTTCATTAAACTATTTACAATTTTGATTACCAACATGTTTGTTTTTCAAGCATTGGGTTTTCCCAAATACTATAAATGCATTTTCCCTCAAGAAACACGTGAAATCGGCAACTATGCTATTTATATCTTTGGTTTCTGGCCAATCGATGAAATCTAGCAGCACTCTATGATTATTCATGAGTTATTCTAAAAATAGATCGCTCTTACTGCTATCCTATATCAGTTTATCGTATGTTTTTGTCGGTTTATTTGTTGTTGAATAATTTTTCTTCATACTCAAATTTGAATTTATTGAAAATAGGATTGGAGCGTGATCAGAGTTCTCATTGAAATCAAATATTTCAAAATTACAAAATTATTTCTATTTGTTAACACATAGTCAACATTACTTCCTTCCACCAGTAGACTTCCCACGCTCCCTGTCAGAGTGCAGACGACCATTGACCAATGACAAACAACGTAATTGACGCATTTCGAGCAGACGATGTCAATTTGCATCTACCACGTGGTCTGAATTTACGCGTGGGTTTTGACCGAGTGATAATCATAACAGAATTTGATTGGTTGTCAGCCCTACAACTGGTAAATGACCGTTCGAGAAAAAAATCAGAGCAGTAATATTGTAAGTGCTACAAATTTATTTTACAGTTAACCTATTGTACGTTTCAACTCCTTTACTCAACCGAAAATCTTGTTATAAACACTGAAAATACTAACTGGTAATTACTAAAAGCGAAAATTACATCAAATTTTGTATTAGCCTCTTCTCTATTTGTCGAAAAGTAAATAAGATAAAAACAAAGTTTGTAGATTGTGACTGAAAAGGCCGTTTCTTCGATGTTTGAAAACACATAATTTGGTTTGAACACATTGCTCAGAAGATAAAGGTAAAATGTAGTGGGTCAAACAGACTGGATTTCTGGAAAACGGTATAAATATCCGATTTAAAAATGTCTTTCTTTTTGTCTATGATAAAAAAGGATGCGGAATATACGCCGACGCAGCCTATCTGTTGATTTTTATTCTCCTAAATAGTAAAAAAATAGTTTCGGCCTATACACCGATGCGTTTTATTGTCCGGAATATACGGTACTTACTTTTCTTTTTTTGTGTGTCTTCATGAATCAATCAGACACTTTAAAATCCACACCAGCCAATAAAATCGTAGAATAATTTGATCGATTTGAATTAAATGTTGATCGTCTTGAACGTTTTAGAATTGTTTTCTTGTGATTTCAGTGCGTTTTGACCGATTTGAGTGAGTGTTTGGAATAAAAGTATGAATGGATGGGGCGCTGAGTGAATGATATAGAATGAATTTAATCGGAATAATTGTCAATATCACGATGTTTTCAAATGTTTTGTAATATAACTGACAACATTTTGAAATAAGTGTTTAGATGAATAATTTTTGGTGTCGTCTTCTTTGAAGCTATTCAGGGTGTAATGTTCCTTGATATTGGTGCTAAACATCGCATTTTGGCTGAAATTCTTGGTCACAATATATTTCAAGATTGACAATTCAATTCTATATTGTATTTATCATGAAATAGTACATTATTCCGAAACTCGCACAAAAATGATCGATGTGTACTTTAACCATTTAAGCATTTTATGACACGATAGAAAGTTATGAGTGGATATTAAGAAAGTAATAAGTAAGTAAGTCATCAAAGGTCGTAATCAAGTGCAGCCTTTCCAAGAGTTTCTGCGTCTAAAACTCAAAAGTTGAAAGTTTAATGATAACATCTCAAATTGTTCGCCTCCCATCTGTTTATCCATCCACGCCTTGGTCCATTTCTCCAGTTCATAAATGAAATTTCACAACCTTTGTCAGAATATCGCAGTTTGATGAAATTATGATATGACAAAGGAAAGAGGTCTTAAAGTCAAATGTCTAATTTACAGATCTCTTCGTACATAAATAAATGAATTTGCATGAAACTGTGTTATATTTTTACCCACTAAGGGCCTGTTTTTCTTAACATCTTTCGCTCATTTTTGCGTAGGTCAAAAATTTAAGTTGCTTCTACGGTAGTAACTAAATGTGGAGAAACTGCCATGCACCATCTCACTGGAATCGTCTTCTAAAGATGATTCCAATGAGATATTGCGAGGCGGAATCTAACAATAAATGAAAACGCCAGGTACGATTTGTGATTTTGACTTACGATTAATTTTTTCGTAAGAAGTTTAGTAAAACGGGTCTCATGCGACTATGCGCATATTGTTATGGTCATTATTATACATTGATTTTGTGAATGAAATACATTAGCCAATCCATTGACAGAGATCAGAGGTCTGATCCCACCTTTGAATATTTGAAAGTATACGGTCATCAGATAAAGTAAAATCCCTCATCATTTTTATCAATTGACTACTATCGTTACTGAATCGTATAAAGTAAAAGTATTTCAACTCCAAAAGATAAAAAGACTAAATTTGGTCGATTAAGAGCCTCGAAAAAAATCATCGTTATCTGTTATTTGTTTAAAACTTATGCTTTTGTTAAAAAATTAACAGCAATGTAGGAAGCGATTGCGGTCATTTATTATTTGACAACGTGCTTTTTTCTGTTGATTTGTTAGAAAAAAATATTCCCTAATGAAAAGAGAGCGTTCAAACTATCAATGAAGGACTTGACCGAAGCGGGCTATTCAAATATGATTTTTGCTCTTATATTACGTAGATTTTTATGGAGTTGTTAAATATTTCAAAACTCCCAGACATGAAAGATCTTTTAGAAATTAGTTCAAATCGATAACAAAAAATGAAAGTGATCTGGTCTATTCATCCAGCAATTCAAAATGCTGTCCTATATTTATACACTTTTGAATTTAACATTGTTAGTGAATGAATTTACTGAAATAAAACAACCAGCATGAAATACCTTAAAAATTTAAAAAGAACCCCCATGCTCCTTTTCGAAGGTTGAAATCGACCATTTTTGGTGGGACTTTAAAAAAATCTTGAAACTTCTAATAAAGGCCCATGTCAACTAAAAAAATTAAATGAGGTTATATTAACCTATTCCCTAATCAAATGTTAATATTTTGCACGGATTATGTTTATCTTATTCTATTTTTCCACCATTGGTTTGCTGGTTTTTCTTTGTCCTAAATATTGTTGGCCAAGTGCGAAACAGGTGTAACTCCCAATACTTTAATTGGTACTTACAACTGTTTCGCACTGAGCCTTCGGTGTGTACCGTAGTCTCTAATAAAACTATCCCTTTCTGATGGAAATGCGATGCTTCCTATAAAACTCCGGGGTTCTATTAGAGCTTTAACGGCATTCTTTCAATCTTTCTCAATCCTTCACAAAGCACAGACGAGTAGACTGATCTAAGCAATCACCGCCTTTTCAAACGCCCGTCAAAAGATCACGCGTGTCGTCCGGCGGCAAAGGGCGGCGTCTTATTCTCCGGTTTCGCAGTGAAACCTATAAAACCTTTAAAAACCTTTGATTTTAGAGAAAACCATTAAAGCCTTTACATTTCCCCCAGAAAACGCCAAAATAGCCTTTAATTCTCACTAAAAAACCTGTATATTTGTTCTCACTGGTTGCCGTGCTAGCTTACAGCAAGTAATGGCTTTTATTTTGCATTTTCCCTTGTTTTATGTGTAGTTAAACAGAAAATAGGTATACATATTAAATAAGGTATATATTGTATTGCATAATTGAAACAGTATATAACATCAAAAAATGACTTTGGTATGACTTTGGGTTTAATAACGAAATGAGAACTTCGACGAAAAAGGCTTTTATTTACTCTTTATTTTTTCATATTTTACACTAAAAGGCCTTTCTTTTCATACATTGGAGCCTTTAAAAACCTTTATTCTTATTTTTGCCTGCTAGAAGGCCTGTATTCTTTACCCTTACACTAGTTATAAATATTGCCTGAAAAAAAAACAACAAAACTTAAGAATGAAATAAAAGCTTAAGACGGCGGTTGAATGGAAAATCACCCGAAATTCATCTTCTTATTCATTGGCATAAAATTATGTAAGTATTGCTTAACTATTCTTTTGTTAAATATTTTCTTACTACAGCATCAGAAATCCTCACAGTTCTCGAGTTCTTTTGCCGTTATCGATAACTCCTTCTCCTCCACCCATCCACCCTTATGATGAGCAGTCGGTGTGGTAAATCGGGATTAGATTATATTTACGAAAATAGATATCGAATATACGTTCAGGTAAGAATGTAACAGGATAAATAGAATAGATGATAGGTGACTTGAGATGGAAAAAAAATTATCGAGCTCGGCTGCGGATTTTATCCGGTTCGCCTCCGGCTCACAAGATAAATTCCTACGCCTTGCCCGATAAACTTTTCCATCTCAAGGCATCAACCATCTGTTCTCTTTTTATCAGGAGCATATCTATGACGATGCGCACGTTAATGCTTTTCAAACATTTTTTAACGTCGTTTTGTTATTTAAGACGTTTTGACACAGTATTTGAAAATAGCAATTCAGATTTTTTCATGCGCATTTTTTCTTTAAATGCTGTATAATACTGAATACGACAGAATAAACTTTTTTCTACTTGAAGCAATTTTATCATAAATCGGCTTCAATCATCTTTGTCTTTGACTACACAGTCGCAATGTAATAACGTAAGACGTTAAAATATATATTTTTTCTTAAAATGTGCGTTTTCGGGTTGTTTTGGGCATATGTTAACAGACAAAACCCGGGCGTTAACGGCAGAAAGTGTGGATTAATCAGTAAATTCACACGCTGTTAACGCACGGCATTTTTTACTTAAATATCATCGATCCGGGGCCTATAAAGCTTATTAATTCAATGATACTTATCTTCTTTCTGCAAAACATTGTTGGCTTCAAAAAATAAAAACCAATGCATTTTGTTTATAATTCATCAAAGGTTCAACTTTGGCGAGTATACAGATTGATTCAAATGCGTCAAACAAATTCATGGTTAACGTTTATTTAGAGCGTAAATAAAGACCTTGGCCTAATTTCTGCGTTAAATTTGGTGACGTCATAAATCAACTTAGCAATGGCGGTATAAACAAAATTGATGGCGCAATACATGGCGCAGTTTTGTCAGCATTTTTGTAGGTCTGTGGCTCGTTTTGGATCAACTATGAAATATTTCGTAATCTCAGCTGAATAAATACTCTAGTCTTTCTTTTTATGCAATAATAGCATAAATTCACGTTCTTTTTTTTTTGTTTTTTTTTTACTTTAACATTTGCAGAGACCCTCAAAATGCATTCGCACTCGGGCGTGTAATCATTTTTCGGGTCTCTGCAAATGTTAACTCCCTAAGAAACGTGAATTAACCCTATAATACGTTTCTGAAAAGTGTGTCCTCACAACATAATCTTAATATTTCATATATTTTAACGTTTCTTTAATGCTTTCCGGTCGTTTATCGAGAGATAACGGTAGATAATCACTTGATAATCTCACAGCAAAAGAAGTGAAATTATCAAAAGCTTATACCCTGCTATTGAACATTTCATCCTTTCTGACGTCAACTATGCGGGGCGAAATAAGTGACGTCACAATGAACGTTGCATAGCAATCACGTGCAAAACGACGCGCTTTACGAAAATAGGTCTTAGAAATTTCACATTTTGTCTCATTTTTGCATAAAGAAATAGAATAACCGTTTGTTTTCGAGTAAGTTCGATTAATATTTCATTTTGTGAACGAAAAAAGCTATATTTACACTCGTGGCTCTGCCCTTCGTGAAAATATAGTTTTGTTGTTCACTCAATGAAATATAAATCGATCTTACACTGAAACAAATGATTATTATCTATATCTCTACCAGTATGGACTGTGATGACGATCATCCAGTTTTGCGCAACTTTCAATAGTACGTCAGTATTTTCGCGTTGGATGATGTATATACCCATGGTTTTCTCAAAGTTGGTGCATCAGTTTAACCTCGACATTTCATCCGAGCCACAAATTGAAATTCCGATTTAGGCGTACCTTGCAGCAACGAAACCCTCACTCATCAAAGATCGTAAGAGTATCGGGATCGAGGCGGATCGTCCTACATTCCTTTCTGTCTTTTTTCTTAAGCATTCTATCACTCGAAGCACAAATTAATACGAGTAATGCACCGATTGATTAATTGATTACATGGAGTTTAATGCCGCTTTAAATATTTTTGCAGTTATATCGAGGCGGCTGGAGCTCTTACAATGTATTCCTGGTATTTCTCACACCAGTACAACCATCACATCCTTTCCTAGCCTCCAACTACTATCTCACATAGGTCTACGACTATCAACCCATTGAGACAAATAGTCGGAAAGAATGAGTGCCGCCGTCGGGGATCGAACCCGGGACCTCTAGATTGACAGTCCGACGCGCTACCAACTGCGCGATGACGGCGGCCTCATACATCGAATACCTTCACAAATAACCCCGGGCATTTGTATAAGTAAAAACCCCTCTTCGTGGATGTTTTCTCAAAACACTCAACTAACGGGGTATGCCTGCCGACGAAAATAATATCCCTGATTAATATTTGTGAACTATACATTTAAAGTCTAAATCACTCGAAACAATTGTATTGTTGAATTACTCAAAAGGTTCGCCAAAGTCAAATGATACGTGAATAGATTAATATGAGGTATGAGTATCGAATATCAGACCTTAATTATAGTTTAACCCATGAAGTCAAACTAACTCTTTGGTATTATGCGTTATTAATGAACTGGCAGGGCGGGGCTTAGCCGAGAGGTAATTTGGCGAGTTAACTTTTAAATGTTTTAGTTTCATTGAAAAGTTAGTCGGCAAATAATCGTGAAAGTGTGCAAATATCTGTATCCTAAAACCAAAAAGATTCACGTGCTTAGTGAAAGTGAACACATTTCATCTTTGGGTTACCAAAGCCTCGTAACTTCAGCTTGGACAAGCTGGAGTTACGAGGGATAGGTTACCAACCTACGCTTCACGGTCTCAAGTTAACTACATTGTATGTCGACTACCTTTAGAAGTAAATAATAATGAATAAAGGCTGATTTACCTTAACCTTAAGTGCATCGACCCGTTACTTAGGCCCTGCCCTGCCAGGGGAAAAATCGTGGATTATAATGCTGACAATAAACAGATCGCTACCGCCAGACAAAAGACTATAACTAGAATACGGTATTGTGACTTGTGATTACAGTACATTTGTATACAATCGACGAGTCAGAATAGCGAATTCTACTTATATTTACCAATCAATGCGATGACTGTTGACCTCGGTAATTTTCTGCAATTTTTCAAAAGATAGTTTCGTGAAAGGGCGACGTGAATGTTGCCACAACAGTAATTGCAATGTTAGGATCGCCAACTATCGAGTTCATTTTTTTTTTTTTTTTAGTTTTATATGCGTGGCAAATGGCCATTAACTATCTCAGTCGGTCAGCTGCTCAGTAGAGCTAGTACGAGTATCGGATATCGGGTATGGTAATGTTCCTTCCTGGGTCCCGAATCTTTATATCCGTAACTCGACTATTGTGTAAGCACTATGTATACCTTTGGGGATCAACAACAGAAAAGAATTGAAGACTGTTTAAAACAGTCTTCAAATCTTTTCTGAAGTTGATATCCAGATCAGATAGTTTTTGAGAGTCTGAAATACTTATTTGCGAGTCACAAACTCGCAACACCTACGTCCTTGAAAACCATGTCGAAATTTGTATTTTCGAACCCTCTTTACAGAAATTTTAGATCCGCCTTAAATGTAGTAAATAAAGATAATTCTTTAATGCTTTTCGGTGGTTTATCGAGATATAACGATAGATTATCACTTGATAAACTCACCGCAAAAGCAGTGAAATTATCAAAAACTTAAACCCTGCTTTGGTGCATTTCATCCTATCTGACGTCATCTATGCGGGGCGATATAGTGACGTCACAATGAACGTTGCATAGCAATCACGCGTAAAATGACGCGCTTTACGAAAATATGTCCTAGAAATGTCACATTTTGTCTCATTTTTGCATTAAAGAAATAGAATAATCGTTTGTTTTTCGTGTAAGATCGATAAATATTTCATTTCGTGAAAAACAAAAGTTATATTTTCACTCGTGGCTCTGCCACTCGTGAAAATATAGCTATTGTTGTTCACTCAATGAAATATAAATCGATCTTACACTGAAACAAACGATTATCCTCCATATATATAGATAGTGACTATCGGGTACTCGAGTACCCATGGGTAACGATAGCTCGGGTACTCGAATACAAACTTTCTGCTTGCCCAGGAAGTCAAACGTTTGGGCCAGCGATCGATCAGTTTTCATCTTAGTACTTCTTTTAGGTAAACTAACCCATATGAGACATTTTAAATCGGTTAAATGCCGGAATTCTTCCAGATATTGTACACTTTTTGTATCGAATCTCGTTTTTTACGTCATTGTAGTCTTAGTGTTAAAATGATGTACATAGAGAATATTGAATGCTTGTTCATGAAATACCGAGTTTTTAAGACGAATCTTCTAGAAAAGATTTTCAAAAATAGGTTCTGTAAACATTTTATCTGTTTTGAAGACGAGTTCAATAAAATCGGTTAAGTATTAGCACAAATTCTATCTAAAATGATCCGAATTTTTCAATAAATCGAAACAATTCCTGAAATTCATTGATTAGTTTTTTAGCGTAACATACTCGCAACGCCATTGTGATAAAGAACGTTTTCATATCCAATTTGACGTCAATTTCAAGGCTACAGAATAGCGCTGCCATGATGATCAAGATAAGCGAAATTTATTTCTCCCTTTAATAAAATATGCATACAAGTTCTATAAATAGCTTAATATTTCTTCAAAAACAAACAGAAGCCTATGATTTCAATTAAAGCAGCGAAATCGCGATTTTATCCTTCTATTTTTTTCTATCTATATTTATTTTGAATTAAGTTGTTGATCCGAGCTTTTTAGTGAATTTTGAGCGTTTTGAATGGGATGACTGGGTGTCAATTTCACCATGTAACTAACTGTAATATGAAAATGAAAACTTCGTTAAGGCGATGTAGGTAAAATTATCAGTGCCTACACATTATACTTGACGTCATTATAACGATAAAATTACTACGAAATTATAACCCATTTGAGAGATGAGAGTATTCATTGATTTCATGGAGGTATGAGACTAAAAGCTTATCACACTGTATGAATATCCGAAGCGGATTCATTTATTCATTTCTTTTTCCTTGATATATACTGAGCGACTTTGAAAACGCAACAAAGTAAATTTGAAATTTTAGCACGGAAAAGTAGATTTGTTTTAACTAAAATTTAGCTGAAATAATACAAAGAAGATACCTTGTTGAATGGACTTAATCTTTATTAAATCCGAAGCTGTGATTAATTTCGGCATAGCAATTCACTGTTCACTCTTTCTTTGTCATTGCACTTTTCATTGTTGATTGATTTAACAAATCAGATGTGTGGAAGGTAATTAACGATAGACATTTCAAAAACCATTAAAAGAAATGAAATCAACTCACTCACTTTGCAAAGACTGTACTCTGAATCGAGTATGTCAAAAGGGAAATTGTTCCTTAGATTCGGAACGCCGTTAACCTGTATTAGACCTAAAAAAATATTGATTTTTCCCATCAATATTTGACCATCTGTAAGGTAGGACCTTGCCAATAAGAAGTTTCAGGAGAGTTTGCGTCTTAAAATGACGTTAGTTTCATGTCGTAAACCCGCTCAAAATGTCATCTCAGTTAAAAACGACATGTCTGCTAAGGGTTTAAAAGCGTTAACGGGCTTTGTTTGCCAAAACCGCGTTCACATGAACAACGTTTCTGGTTCTACGAAAGGAATGGAAAGGCATGTTAGTGACGTCATTTCTTGTAAAAAAGGACGACGTTTTGGTGTCGTCTTTGGACAAAACGTGCTAAAACGCAGTATTGGTGATTAGTTTGACCTCTTGATTCATTCAACATAACTCTGAAATTTGTTTGGCTTTTGTTTCATTTGAAAAGAAAATATCGGCCAAACAGTAGGGCTATGGAGAAATTTCAACTTTCAAGGGTATGTTAAAAAATGTCACCGTATTTGAAATACAAGAGAATGTTTAAAAATGACATTGATGTTGTATAAAGGGTAACTTGTTAAGGTAACAAAATGAGTTTATTTTAGTCCGAGTCTGTTCACTTAAATTTGCTTTTTATTGATGTTTTCAAGTATTGCGTTTTTAAAGTCGCTCAGTATATATAAGTAATACATACGCAATAAAATCTATAACTGTGTTTTAATGAGTAAATCATCATTTTAACCCTTTCTTATTATTTCCCCGTCAAAGATTCAAAAGGATTCAAAGTTATCACCAAATGAGCCTGTGCGTGACATTTCCAACAATTTGACATTTGCGTGAAGGGACAACATTAACCAATCTTAATTGCAACGTAGTGAACTTAGAAGTTTGTCTGACTTTCTAAAGACACTTTTGGACCTTATCCTTCTACAAAGCGAAAAGTTAAGACCCTGGTCAGACTGTGCAAATGCACAGGCTGACCAGAGTGTTTGCTTGGCGTACATGGAGAATTGTTGGAAATGTCATGCACATGCTCAAATAATATTTTCTTGTAACTCTGCCGATAGCATATGGAAGTTTTGAGAATAGACGGCTTATCTCATTTTCTTCTTCATTCAATATTTACGTTTATAATATGACCTACGTCGCGGGAGTGAAATAACCCCGTTGAATAATTTTGTTATTACACGGGTGTTATTACATTTGAGGAATAACTATGCAAATGAGCTCAGAGCGAATTACAGCGCTATTTGTTACTGCGAAAATGACGTCATAATCTATGTATTGTGAAGTCAGTTTTAAACTGCGTTATAAGTTTCGTGGAAAATTAAAATGTTAAATTTCAAGAATTTTGACGACTTTTCGCAAAAATTCGGGTCATATTATAAATAGAATATCAAATTTGTGCTCATAAATACCGAATTTATTAAACTCGTTATCTAAAACAGATAAAAACTCGGCGCATCCTCGTTTTTATCTGTTTATAGATGACTCGTTTAATAAATTCGGTATTCAATGACCACTCATTCAATATTCTCTTATTCTTATGACAGACATCCAATCGTAAAACGAACAAAAAACTTTTCAAATCAATAAATATGATCAAATCCATTGGCGGATCTCTGATATATAGAGGATAATCGTTTGTTTCAGTTAAAGATCGATTTATGTCTCATAGGGTGAAAACAAAAGCTGTATTTTATGTATTACTTTTATGTCCACGAAATAAATATTTATCGATTTTTACTTGGAAAACAAACTTTTAATCAGGTGAATGAAGGCGGCTGTGCCGCTGAAAGCTAGTGTATTTATATATTATTATTTAAAGTATATATCTCAAGAAGAGAACTTTTTATTCGTTTGGAAAACAAACGATTACTTTATTAATTTCCTGATAAAATGAGACATTTTCTTGATGTAAGTCATTTTACACGTGATTGCTATACAACGTTTATGATCGGGTCACTTATTTGGATCCGCTTAGAAGAAGTCAGGCAAGGCGAAATTAACAAAAGCGGGGTATAACTTTTTGAAAGTTTCACTGGTTGTGCGTTGATTTTAACAAAGGATAAACTATCATCATTTCTCGATAATACACCGAAAAGCATTCAAGAAAAATGGTCAGTGAAAAATACTGTAAGTGCCTAAAATAGATAAATTGAGAAATTTCACTAAAATTTCTTAGTTTATCACAAATAAGATATTATTACAAAAGGCAAAGATATTTTAATGCATATCACTATCACTCATTTAACATCCTTTATTATCATCAAACCTTAATCATATAAGCCGCTATATATATTTTTTATGCCTAATTGATTCCTTATAGAAGGCCATAATTAGGTATATAATAATTACCTTCATTTATGGTATTACACTACTATTTCGGAAATTTGAAAAATTATTGATAAGAAAGAGCTTCGTGAGAGATAGCGTTGATTTTGTTTCTCTAGATATTACCGTTTTTCAAGTCGTCCTCGAAGCAGAAATGAAAAGTGGAGCTTTCGCTGGCACACTTAAAGTAAAGAGATAATATCCAAGAATAAAGCGATTCTTGCCGAGTTTATCATTAATCTTGAGAATGCACTATCTTATATACGAAACAATCACACGTTTAATTCAAGCGGCTAAATTTCCTCTTACCTGTATGTTTCCTTATAAAAGGCCATTCCCGAATAAAACACGATTAAAATCGCACTACAAGTAATTAAAACAAGCATGGTAAACCGTTTATTGCAACCTTCTTTTTTAGCCATAATTCAATGTAAATGTCGAAACGATTCAAACTTTCGATTCAAAAGAGCTTAATAAGCTAACGTAAAAAAATATTGTCTAAATCCAATAATAGGAGCGGTGCTTTGAGTGTCGATATACGGTCCATCAGATAAATGTTAATGATTTAACCAATATACAATGTGTGTATGCTATTGGCAAAAAGGTTATCTCAAATTATCGTTGAGTGATCAAAACCTCGTAACTACAGCTTGAAAAAGCTGTAGTTACAAGGTTTAGAACGCCCACTAACGTTATGCCAAATTACCCACACAGCCAACTTTGGGGTTTGCCATGTGGATATAATAGGTAATCTCAAGGTTACCACTATAATTTTGATATGCAATCGTGCCATAGAATTTTTAGAGTTCAGTGAAAGAATAGAACTGAGAAAAGCCAATTATACGTGACCTTGGTTTTTGTGTATTGTTATTATAGACTATCATAGTAGCTATTTCATGTGAACAATAACTAACAATTTCTTCTTAAGAAACAAAGAATGTGCCTTTTCGGTAGACAATCTTTGGTTGATCTCAAAATGACTACAAAGAAATCTTGGGGGCTATAATTTATTTAAATACTTCAAAGTAAATTATATCTTTAAAATACATTCTTGCTGGTTAGAACGTTTATATTTGAAGAGACTCTTATGCAAAAATTTAACTCACAGGTCATTTTTTATCGGTAAAAATAGGAATATTTGTAATAGCATCCGTACTATGAGAGTGATCTTGTGATCAGTTAAGCGCGTATAATTCCGTTTAATTATGGTCTCTACCGTAACACATGCCCACTGGAGCGACGCCCCCAAAAGACGGTTAGTTGTTCAGGGGGATATGGCAAGGAAACATGACGAAACTACTGCTGAGATCCGCCATGGTTCTTTAACGTGCTCGGTGTAAAGCACCGTCTCACGGAACCTCGGCTTAACGTCTCATCCGAAAGACAATTAGTTTTGTTAGTGTATCAGTCCGGAATTCGAACACGTGCGGTTGAACTTCAATGGTTTTGAAGTCCGCTGCTCTACCATCTGAGCTAATCGGGCTGGTGGAACTACGCCGAGATCAGCCATGGTTCTTTAATGTACTCGGTGTAAAGCACCGTCTAACGGGACGTCGGTTTAACGTCTCATCCGAAAGAAAATTAATTTGTCAGCGTACCAGCCCGAAAATAGAACCCACGCGGTCGAACTTCAATGGTTTTGAAGTCCGGTGCTCTACCAACTCATCTTATCTGGCTGACGATCAGTTAAGCAGCATTTGCGCTAGCTTTTGAAATTCAGAGGTCATTACAACCGTGGGGGCTCTAAAACGTTTAAGAGAGGCCAGAATGGGTAAATTTCATAATGAATTTACGTTTCTTGATAAACAATTCGGAGTGAGGCGTCAAAGATTGACTTAACATTGAAAATGATAGGAGACACGGTTTTTCGATAATCTTTTATACATGTTCGTCTATACATTTAAAGTCTCGAACAGTTTAAATCAAATTATCCGTATCAATTAATCTACATAAACAATAAAGTGTCAATAGAGCATAGTGTTTATGCTGTTTCATTTACATAGAATCAATTCAACAGTAAGTAGCAGACACTTAAATTATGTAATTTTAATTGGGAAAAATTGCACCAATGGATTATTCTAGTGTTGAAAATGATCCTTGGCATACATTTGTGAGAGTCAAAGAAGGATGTTTCAGATAAAATGTTTTTGTCTTCTGCCGTTCCCGACGACTAGTTACACATAATAAGCCAGTTTCATGTTAAGAATTTTGCAACTTTGATCTAGCGAGATCTAACCGCGTAACTACATGTAATATAAAGTTGCAGTTACAATAATATGGAAGAAAGTTGACGATTTTTTTTTTTTATTTTCATTGTTATTATCATCATTATTCTGGTGTACCTGATTGAGAGGTAGGGCTTCGGTCTTTAGTTCAAAAGGTTCTGAAGGCCCTTCGATTTTCGGGATGGACTGTCGATCCTAGCCCTTTGTCCAAACATTTGATGCTAGAACTATTGAAATCTAGAGGAAGCAGAGTCGCGATTGATCATTCGAATTTGAAAGTACATGTTACCCAAATGGGGTAAAGTAAATAGGTCTAAACCGACTTGTACGAAACAGCAAAAGGCCTTTTTGGGACAGACAAGAGGAAATCAAAAGTGATTTCGTAGTGTTTTTGTTATTTAAACACACCCTACCACCGGTTGCGGCGAGGACAGATAAGAGGCGAATTTGACAGATTCATCGCAATTGTCAAGAAGACGGCAGATCAAATAAATTTATTTGTATAAATAAACGAACGAAGCTCTGGTATTCTTAATTTGATAAATAAAAGTTTCAGTGTTCAACGCTTTTAAAGAATATAAGTTTACTCATATCCCTCGAAAAGGAAGGCCACATCAAATGATCATTTTGGTGGTTTCTAATCAAAAGTTAAAAAAATTGTCTTAATGCAAAGATATTTCGTCTTTTTTCTCAATAAATGCTTGTTTATCTTACACAACTGAAGTCTAATCAACCGCCGATATTTCATTCATATTGAAGCATTAATTCCAAAATATCAATTGGCAGCGAGTTCCAAAACACGGCAAGTAGTAAAAGAATTGTTGCCTCTGTCGACAGACAAAATTGCACGGGAATGCTGTAAACGACAGATCAAAATTATTTGCGATTACCAACGTTGACAGACTTGCTTCTTTTGACAAAGATTGCGACTACCTTTTTTCAGCTTTTAGCCTAAGATCACAAGCAAAACATTTTCTTCGTATTGAAAGCCACACACATTCATGTACAAACTGCGATAGCCTTACATACAACTCTATTAATTGACTATTTTTACTTAAGTATGCTTTGGACTTTTTGTTATGTGAAAGGTCGTTGCTTCGCAGTAAAATTTATGAAATTTGTCGCTATTTAAAATTCTTACTAATAACAAGACATTTATTCAGCATGTATAAAGCCATCGGCCAAAGACACAGAAAATGATACATACATATAACTAAAAGAGTGCCCATGAACATTTTTTACAAAACCAAGAGAAAAATTGAATAAAACAAAGGAATTGACGCAGAACTAATGAAAGCTCATAATCATTTATTCAAGTACAATGTATGTCTTTCTTTTTCATCTTCTTGTAACTAATACTGCATTTTGTTTTTATGTTTTAAACGATAAAACACGATATGCAATTGAAACTTACGCATTTCATTAAAATAATGGTAGATTTCTAACTAACCCCTTCTTCTTTTCTTCTCCTCCTTCGCCTCCTCCCACTGCTTCTTCTTCTTCTTCAACATCTTCTTCTTCTCCTCCTCCTCTCGTTTTTTCCTCTTCTTCTTCTACTCCTTTGTATTTTCATGGTCCCGAAAACTTCATTATGGGAAAATGGATTTAACCCTCTTAGGACGGAAATCGCTGTTCTGGTTTATATTTCTAAAACATAGTTGACCTGTCCCTCATTATCTTTTGTTAACGTTTGGTAATATCTGCGATTTCATAAACATGATTTTTTGAAATAAAATTCTGCATTTGTTGTATTTGGGTCCATAGAGCAGTGGTTTAAAGCGATCTCAAAATAATATCATGGAACAGACAGACCAAGTTTGAATACGCGCATCGACGGATACAGTAAATTCATTATTTTTTTTCAACTCTGATTTTATAGTAATTAGGTGAAGGGACATTTTTATTTTTCCTTTAATTCCTTAATTAAAATATTTTGTACACACAGGGTTTTTCTTAATCAAATCTCTCATTCAATAACTTTTTCATGGAATTCGGTTGTTGTCATCTATTCAAGCTGGGGTCACGAGGTATTTGATCATCAACTAGTGATTTTGTTTCTCTGAAGCAGCGCTTGAGAGACTGAATTGCATTATCTTCTTTTGTTCATGACATTCATGCTTTTACTTATATAACTATCTTTCTTTTTTCATTCCATGGTTTGCCGTGCATTCTGTTATTCATTTTTCCCTTTAACGGATTCTTAATCCGTTTATTTTTTATTTATTTTTTTAAATACGTTCCTCATTAGATAAATGTAATGTTATCAGGTAACGGGAGCAAATTATTATTCGATATTTCCTGGAGCCGATGAAGGCGGGGCCAGGAGTAGATTGCTATCCAAAAATTGATATATGGTAGGAGTATGAGAGGAGGTCTTAGATTGATAGACATTTTGTCTTTGCATGAATAGCCTGGTAATATGCTACTTAGGGGAGAGGGGAGATTTATATCTTGATGTCTTGTTGTATTGTTGTTGTAATTCGTGTAAGTAAAGTTGCAGCGTACAGAACATTTTGAGTTATCATTTATAGATTATCTATGAAAATCCACTATACGATCCGGTCATCTATAGGGCTATTTCACGTTAATAAAAGGAAATTATTTCATGCGTAATATCCAACGGGTTATCCACATACTACGATTAACAAAAATGATTATTTATTTTAAACCCTGTGTCCGAACCTTGAAACTATGGCGTATTTTTATAATAGAGGTTCAAGATAGTCTTAAAGATAATATTACATAAAAAATAAATTAATGAAAGAAGAACTAAACGATGCGAGGGGATCCGATCTTCGGCCCTCTGGATCGTTAGTCCACGATCCTACACCTATAGTTAAGCCTGGTCACTTTACAAAACTGGGCATTTTGTTTTTTGATTATATGTTCGAGTATTGTTAATCTATATAATGTAGTGACTTCCGAATGCTAAGAAAGGTCAACGTGAATATTAAATGAACAGAAGGTCATAAGTGTTTCAGAATACAGTCTATTTTCATCTGTTTTGACTTAGTTTGCGAGTATTTGAAAAACAACTTCGGTGATCACTCATTTGTTTTCAAGAGACTTTATGCTATTTAAGACCGAAAAGAATCAAGATTTACTGGGGAAAAACTGATCTTAATCCATTGCAGACTCAAAAGCCTTTAAGGCCACTTTTCCGTATCCCGCAATTTAAAATTTCGCGAAATCGACTTTCTTTTGTCATGAATTATTAAATACCTAGAAATATTTCTTGATTTAACAGACCCTTTGAAAAATATTGAAATTGAATGTCAACATGTATGCCGATCATAATTGTTTTGATATGTTTTTTGAAATTCCGACATTGAAAAATAAACGTTTTTCTGCAAAAGTCTGGATATAGATGTCGACGTCAGCAATCACAAATAATTCTGATCTGTCGTTACAACAACCCGTTTGAAATTCAGTCTCTCGACAGAGGCAACATTTTTCAATACATATCGTCTTTGAGGACTCGCTGCCAATCAGTTTTGGAAAATGAAGGCTTCAATTTTCAACGAAATATCGGCAGATGATTAGACTTCAGTTGTGTGTAAGTTAAACAAGCATTTATTGAAATAGGCGATTTTTTTTAGCAAAAAGTCAAATTTCGTAACTTTTATGGGAAACCTCTGAAATAATGAATGGCTGTGGCCTTTTTGAAAGGGTAAGAGTAAAAGTTTATTCTTTAGAAGCGTTGCACACTTACACGTGCATTTAAAATACCTGAGCTTCGTTCGTTTATTCATACGAGAAATTTATTTGGCATACCGTCTACTTGACACAATTCGCTGAATCTGTTGAATCTCACCGCAATCGGTTGTACGGTGTGTTAAAGATGTATATGATGTACCATGCATTTCTCTGAAGAAGAGTTGTTATTTTAAACATTTGAAGTGGAAAAATGCTGACCATTCATTATTGAAAGGAAGATTCAAAGATTTCGAGCTCAAAACAAGCATTGCTCTGCCACGCCGATACTTGGATTTCATTCGAAATTCCACGAACAGGTCTTGAGACAGGTCACAAAAGAAACATTTTAGCCAAGTTTGGATTAACTCTGCTCATTGTTTACAGAGGAGAAGGCGTTTGAGAATTTCGGGCTTAAAGAAAACCCTACCATGCCACTCCCATATTTGGGGATCTATCAAAATTCCACGAACAAGGTTTTACATGGAACATCAAAGGAACATTTCTGCCATGAGATGGTTTTGGACTCAAAATAAGCCCCGCTATACCACGCCAATATTGAGGGGACAATCCAAACTTTGTGAACAATTTTTAAAGAAGGTCACCCAAGGAAAATTCTTGTTAAGTTTCATTGAAATCGGTCAAAAGGTTCAGGAAGAGGTCTCGTTCATAGGTTCTGGGCTAAAAATAAGCGCCGACCTGCCAAGTCCATATTTATCGACCAATCAAAATTTTGCGAACAATGTTTAAAGAAACTTACCCAAAGGACATTCTGGTAAAGTGTCATTGAAATCGGCCTTGTGTTACAGGAGGAGATGTAGTTCAAAGATTTAGGGCTAAAAATAAGCTTCATACGGCCACGCCCATATTTATGGGCCAGGCAAAATTTCGCAAACAATTTTTGAAGAGGACCGCCCAAGTATCATTCTGTATTGAAATCGGCCCACTGGCTCAGGAGGAGATGTCATTCAAATATTTCGGGCCGAAATTAGTCCCACCCTACCACGCCCATATTTATGGGTGATTCAAAATTTTGCGAAAAGATTTTAAAGAGAGTCACCAAAGGTACGCAAATCGCAGAGTCTAACCACGGTCGACACTTCTAACTCTTTCCAGTGTGAGTTATAGGCGCCTGTACGGGCCCCGCCAGCCAAATGTAAACTAGGTTAAATGAGGGTTACTTACAATGAAAAATCGATTGACCAAACATATATATCCATTGATAAAGAGATGATTGTTGATCTAAAGGCCCGGTCCCACTGCAATTACGGATGCTTTGGGGATGTAAACCGTAAAACAGCTCTACATCCGTTAGAAATACACTTTGTATCTGTTTCATATCCTGTACATACGCTTTTGCATATGCTCTGTCCGTCGAGCGTCCTTTGTGAATTCATCCGCGCAGAAAGTCTTGAGCTGCACAAAACTTGTAGAGCGGATAAACTTTCCACTATGTAAGATATAAATGCGAAAAAATACGAGCAACACGCGCTGCGTATCCGATACCAACCGTTATACTTCCGCTGTTTCTTCAATCCATCCGTTAGGCATCCTCGGAACTCTTATCCGCTTTGGATGAAAACGTACAGAGGGCGGAATTATTAGGTAAACGAAAAATATATACAAGGGAAGTAATACGGATATGTAAGAATGTAAGCGTACGCATCACGTAAAATTGAAGGATCAGTGCTGTATCCGTTTTATTTCCGCTCCGCATACGTGGTGTATACGTCCGATGCTTTATGCATCCGCTATTTCCACTGCTTGTTTACGCCATAATTACACCCGATAACCTCTTCTGAGTGTCATCCGCTCTTATCCGCAAGGCTTCCGATGAATATCCACTCAACATCCCGGCTTAATACTTTATGCGTCCGATATTTTCCGATTTGTTTTCGCAAATTTTTGCCACTATTATCAGGTATTTTCAAGCGTGCGAGAACGGATGGAAATTTCACTCTGCCGTCGCGTCCGCTACGCATACGTTTTGTGTCTGTTGGGCAGTAAGACCGGTCCTTTACTGACTATCAGCCTTACCCATTTAAACATTTTCGCGAATGGGTGATTTAATCGTCGTTGCTACAGTTTAAATTAGCTGCAACATATTGAGGTCCTAAGTCATTCCAAATCTTATTAAGCGCAATGATTATCATCTTTGAACTTGACCTTTGTTGGTAGGAAATTAGTTTTCATTTTAATGAAATAAAGATATTACCAATGAGAAAAAAGGTTAAAAAATCTCATCTATTCAGAAATTAAAAATTACATCACTGTACAATGTATGAAATATATTATCAGGTTTTTTATGAAAAATCTCCTGATCCAATTACCTATTTGAGAGCATATCGGGGGTTTAGCGCAAGATTGTACTCAGTGTATATGCATTGTATATACACTTAGTACAGTCTTGCATGGAACCCTCGATATGTTCTTCTTGCATTTTTGACCTATTCACAACAATGAGTTAGCTGTCTTAGTTTGAGAGAAAAAACTGGGGTTATATGTGCCAAACTTAATTTTACGGGTAACCGAGGATTTCTCTCAAAACTTGAATTACATATTTAATCTAAGATTGAAATCATCACATATGTGTTCTTTTGCGTCGTTGCAAATAAGCCACAACAAATAGTATACATCCACTGAGAAGTAGGACAATGCCAAAGGACCAGAATGATATATAGTAGTTACCATAACTGTCAAACAACCAACCTGAAACACAAACAAGAGGACCATGATAGTCCCATATCGCTAACCTGAGTTAGCCACTGGGACATCACATAAATGAGATTTGCAGATGTTCGCTTCTAAGGAAATATTTTGATTCTCTTTTCAATGCCATGGACAGATAAGAGAGGATTATTGTTACAAGATTCCCTTCTTTGTTTCTAGGAGAATGATAGGAGCAAACTTCATCTTGTTAGATTTAATAATACACACCAAAGTTTAAGACTGTCTACGATCGAGAATCGGTGACAGATTTATAAATTTCGCTCTGTTTCTATGGAGAATTGGATCCGTTAGGCCAAACCCAAATACCACAGGGGTATCATATGAAACTTGATTCACTAGATGATGTTACATACCCAATGTAAAAGCCGTGTACCTTCTATTTTCAGGGAAGGAATTTCTTTTAAGATTTTCATCTTTGTTTCTATGTAAAATAGATGCGACCGCAGCCCAAAAATGACCACAGGGACGTTATATGAACAAACTTGGTTTAGGTCTACTAGATGATGCTACATACCGAATATTAAAAGTGTCAGCTCTTTTTATTTTATTTTCTATTTCAAGCGTGGCAATCAAAGTAAAGGATGGATTTCAATTATTTGAAATGCTTTTGTAGAGATTTACCCAAGAAACATTCCTTTCAAGCTTCATTAATATCGGCCAACCGGTTAAGGAGGAGAATATGTTTCAAGAATTTGTTGACAACGCACGACACAAAACAGACATTGGACGATCACAAAAGCTAACCTTGGGTACCTTGTGACAAAATCAAGAGAATCGATATTGAAATACTAGCAAAAATGACTTCAGTATATCATTCTTATACAAAGATGAATTGTAAGCAAAGACGAATGGCCATTTCTCTCCATTACATTCTAACAAAGACCGAATCGTTCTGGCAATGTCATACTGGGTAATTTTTGTAACCTAATCTTGTCCTACTAAAATTCTGTTTATATATGAAAAACTGTGGATACACTTCATTTGCACAGATTATGCAGCCTAAATAGAGTCAAATCCATTTCAAATCCCAGATGATTCTTAATAGAATTCAAAATTTATTATAAGAATTTTATATTGTTTCATTTAGAATCGCAGACTTACCTTATTGCATATGATGCCTAATCATGTCAGATGCATAACCAAGAATGAAATAGAACGATATTAAATTTCCAGCCATCTACACATAATTTTAATAGAACGAGTGGTCATGAAATACTTTATTATTGATGATCTATTCATGATACAGTTAAGTACATCGTGAAATTAACATTCACCTCAATCAAAACCATTCTAAATCGCTCACTCAGCGTTCCATTCATTCATTCCAAACACTCACTCAAACCATTCAAAAACGCTCAAACCCATTGAAAAATATAGAATCAAAAACGTCATTTAAGATGAATTTTGATAGACAAAAATCGCGATTTCACTGACAAAATTCAAATTTTAAACGTCTATTAGGTTCTTGAAGAGATGTGAAGCAATCTAATGAACTTGTATGCATATTTTATTAAAGGGAGGTAATCCAAAGTCGAAAATTTTGTTCATCTTGAACAAAATTTATGACATTGGATTACCTCCCATTAAATTCACTCAAAACTCGCTCCACACACTCATTCAATTTCATTCCTAAATCATTCCAAAATCATTCACCTCGTCAATTTCACGATGTTGTTAACTGTACAACTTATTGATTGGCGAATATTCGAGAATTTTTTTTAAATCTATCGATTCATGATACCTTGTGAAATATTGGTTACATCTGTTGTTTATACTACATACACGTTGATATTATTTCGTGGCAACAAAAACCATCAATCAAATTGTTTTTATCAAAAATAGAACAATATCCATGAATTGCGTACGTAATGAATGCTTTTTAATAACACTGACTTTGATCAAATTGATGTTCAGTAAAGTTACACTTGTAAAATCATATCGGAAGGAAATGATAGTTTGATAAAGATCAGGGGGCCTATTTAACTTAACATCTTACGATCATTTTTTTGCGTAAGTAAAAAATTAAAGTTGTTTCTACAGTTGTAACTAAATATTGAATTCTATCATGCATTTTGTCATTTGAACCGTCTTCTAAAGACGATTCAAATGAGATATTGAAAGGCAAAATCCAACAATAAATGAAAACACCAGGTACGATTTGTGATTTTGACTTACGACTATTTTTTCGTAAGAAGTTTAGTAAAATGGGCCCTAGTTTATCAAAGTCAATCATACCAGCTACTGGCGGGCCTAGTAAATTCGAAAATCCAGAAAACCAGCAGATAATTCCGAACCCCTGAGAAACCATTTCTCTTCCAACAAGTTCGGCTATAAGAACTGACACCAAGGGTGGAATACTAGCTGAAAATTGAAGATGTTTAAGTTAAACGTAAACCCTTCAAATAATGGCAGTTTGATGTATGGCTTTTGTACGGTGGCATAGAGGTGACATTTACATTTTTTTTATTTACCCTGAAAAAAAAATAATTTGAAAAAAAATATGGGATTTTCGTTTTTCAAGGATGTTTTCATAGAATAATAAAAAATGCTAAAAACAAAATCCTCTTTTTACAAGTTTTTTTTATAAACTCATTGATTAAAAAATGCGAAAATCAAGTTTCGTTTTTCAAGTTGTATTCTATTGAATAAAAAAAAATGAAAAAAAACGAAAACTTAAGGCGTAAGCACGCGATAATTTGACCAATCAAAATCTTCCACTAAGTCGTGAGCACGACTTAATTATCAGAGAAGAACTGCCGATGCCAATTTTCGTTTTTCGAATTTTTTATTCTACAAAAAAAAAAAAATTGTAAAACGAAAGTTGTGGATTTTGTTTTTTGCATTTTCTTTTTTATTCTAAAAAAGTAATAAAGAAAAAAACTTGTAAAACGAAAATCAAGGGTTTTGTTTTTCGCATTTTTTTTTTTTTTTTTTTTTATTCTTTAAAAAAAAACTTGTAAAACGAAAAGCGAGGTTTTTGTTTTTCGCATTTATTTCTATTCTTTAAAAAAAAAACTTGTAAAACGGAAATCGAGGATTTTGTTTTTCGCATTTATTTTTATTCCTTAAAAAATAACTTAAAAAACGAAAATTCCAAAAAATAAAAAAAATGTGCAAATGTCACCTCTATGCCACCGTACTTTGCCTTAATAACGACATTAAATTTTGGTGAACAATCTACAATGTCAACCACTGTAATCAAACTTTTTCTATGAAAGTCCAGTACTAAGGTCATGATAAAGTAGTGCACACTAAGGTTTAATTTACTCATTTCAAGACATATTACTATACTTAGTTCCAAAAGAAAGTGTGCACTGTTGAATTTTGAATATTTCTTAAATTACACGATCTGTCGTCATGAAACGTCGTATGACTATCCCCAAGAGTATGTGCAAACGATATTTGAAAACAAAACTCGCGCGATGAGCAAAAAATTTCTGCTGAATTGAGACATTTGATTTTGCATATTTTGCAGGTGCATCATGCGTTAGACGAAAACTTGGTCTGAAAATGAAATCACTTTAATCTTTGAGGCTTTCCGAAGCATAAAATCACATCTTCGGTACAATTATGCATGATGCTACTGCGTAGTTTGACTATCAATAAACGTCGTTGAATAAAATCGAACCTTGTCAGATTTAGATCGTCATTAAAATTGATTGAGCATTCTTATTCCGATAGAAATCGAAGTCGTCATTTTGTTAGGCCTTTATTAAGCAAATCGAGATGTCATAGAACGCCATAGCACCATTCAACGACAAGTTACTGGTCTAGCAACGTAGAAATGTCTAACGTTGACGTACACGTAACGTCTGTATAAAAATTAAAACTTTTGATTGGAAACGGCTTAGAATGGCTCCTCAAACTCTATAATGTAACATCAACACACAGTTCTTACAAAAGAAAAAGTTGTAAGGAGGTCAAATCTCAACAATTTAAGTTCTGCATGCGCGTAAGCATCGTGTCATTCTTTATCCAAAACTGATTTGACTTTTAATTTCCAAAGGTCTTGACTAAGGCATGGTATCAAATTTGCTCCATACTTTTCCTCTAATTTTGTAAAAATCAAGAAAAATGCAAAAAGTAAAAGTGCACACTTTCTTATGGAACTCAGTATATTTAAACGGTATAATCCGATTCTATAAAATTTCATAAGGGAACATACTTGTGATATGACAAACATTCTGGCTGAACTTTATGAATATTGGGCCACAATTGTGGCCTCTAGAAGGAAAACATTTAAATTGTTGATGTCTGATGACTGACAACGCATGAAGGACTTTCATTGATCACAAAAGCTCACATCGAGCAAGTTGTGCTATAGAGAGCTAAAAACACCTTACTTTTGTTTTTAAGTGGATATTTAATCATAGGAGTATATGCTTGAAATATGCAGCAGCTTGTCGACTTCTACTTTAAATGTTTTATAAGGACGCATGAACTAACCAAAAAAATTCTGTTGATTTAAATCACCTTCCCAACAAAAGGGGGATAATCATAAACCTAAGTGGAAATCGAGAATTTTTAAAGTTCAGCGTTATAAATCGGATTTCAGTTTCTACTTGTTGATGGTTTTTAGCTCACCTGAGCACAAAGTGCTCAAGGTGGGCTATTGTGATCACTCACCGTCCGTCGTCCGTCCATCGTCCGTCCATCGTCCGTCCGTCCGTCTCTCCGTCCGTCCGTCCGTAAACAATTCTTTTAAACATCTTCTCCTCCTAAACCACTGAGCCATTCAAGCTGAAACTTGGCAGGGATGTTCCTTGTGTGAAGCTCTTCAAAAGTTGTTAAAAGAATTTAAATCTATAAATAACTTTGGTTTTCATGGTAACAGAAAGGCCGAAAATAAAAAAAATAATAGAAAAAATCTTCTCCTCCTAAACAACTACGCCAATCGAGCTCAAACTTGGCAGAGATGTACCTTTGAGGAAGTTCTTCAAAAGTTGTTAATTTCATCAAAAACTCTGGTTTCCATGGAAACCGAAAGTTTGAAAAATGGCCGAAAATTGCTGAAAATCTTAGAAAAAAAATCTTCTCCTCCTCAACCACTTGGCCAATCAAGCTGAAATTTTGCAGGGATGTCCCTTGGGTGAAGCCCTTCTATATTTGTTAAAAAATTCAATTTTATAAAAAAAAGTCTGGTTTCCATGGTAACAGAAAGGCTGAAAATGGCCAAAAATTGCCGAAATCCTTAGAAAAAATTCTTCTCCTCCTAAACCACCAAGCCAATCAAACTGAAACTTTGCAGGGATGTTTTTGGTGAAGCAATTTAAAAGTTGTTTGAAGAATTTTGATTTCATCGAAAACTGTGGTTTCCATAACCGAAAGTTTGAAAAATGGTCAAAAAATGCTGAAAATCTTACAAAAAAAACCTTCTCCTCCTAAACCACTAGGCTAATCAAGCTGAAACTTGGCAGGGGTGTTCCTAGGGTTAAGCTCTTCAAAAGTTGTTAAAAGAATTAAATTTCATAAAAAAAATCTGGTTTGCATGGTAAAGGAAAGGCTGAAAAATAGTCGAAAATTGTGAAAAACTTCTCCTACTAAACTACTGGGCTAATTAAGCTGAAATAAGGGAGGGATGTTCCTTTGGTGAAGCTCTACCAAATTTTTTTAAAAAAATTTATTCAATCAAAATCTCTGGTTTCCATGGTATTGGAAATGGCAAAATATTACCAAAAATCTCAGAGAAGGTTAATCTTCGCCTGAACTGTTGGGCATATTTTAAACTTGGCAGGGATATCTTAAGGTTTAGGTCTACTAAATATGTTAAAAGAATTCAATTCCATCAATGACTTTGTTTGCCATGGAAAATTAAAAAGAAATCGAATTACAGTAGGAATGAATTAAAGTCTGTTTCTTTTAAATCCATCCTAAATGTGCATCAAACAATCTCTGGTATTTCTAACATGGATGACAGATTATGAGTTGACTGACTCAGGTTAGCGATATAGGACCATAATGGTCCTCTTGATTATTTCGTTATATTGGATATTAATAATTCAATTTCGGTATCTATCCTAGGCAATTATAAGAGGCCTGTTTTACTAAACATCTAAAGATAATTATTGCGTAAGTCACATTAAAGCTGCATCTACAGTTGTAACTAAGTATGGAGTTCTGCCATGCATTATCTCATTAGAATCGTCTTCTAAATACGTTTCTAATAAGATTTTGCAAGACAGAATCTTACTACGAATAAAAACACCAGGTACGATTTGTGGTTTTGACTTACGATTAATCAATTCGTAAGACGTGTAGTAAAATGGGCCTAGGTGACTATCTAGACTTTACCAGAGATCAATCAATTCATCAATACAGTAAGATAAAATGAAATAATTTAAAAGAAATCAATACACACCTTGAAAAGTACTATACATAACAGCAACTGCCAAAAGAAATTCGTATGATGAACAAAATGGTAAAATACCAGTGAACAATCCACACAAAACAAGTGTCGTAGATTGCGCCACAAACATGTCTACCCAGGACCGGTCGGATAACCAACCAAACAAAACTCTGCTTGTGGTACCAGCTATTCCAAAAGCAGCCAAAATCCATGCGCTCATGCGTTCTTCAATACCTATAACAAATGAAATAATTCATTTTTATATCTTTGAATTTATCTAGAAAAAAGAGATATCCAGAATCTATCCTCTTAATGGCAAGTTAAGTAAGAATTCCATGGTATAATACAGTGGTGACTATAAAAAATTGTGTTCATGTTTACAGGATCCATTTTTTTTATTTTATCATACTGAATTTATGTTAACTAGTCTAGTCATAAATGATAAACTTGAAAACGGTCACAGTGCATGGAAATGAAGATATAATGTATATTTTCTTTGATGTTTCTTGTTTATATTTTTTTCCAATACGGTGTTCCTTTATTTCGCAATAAGATTCATTATAATCATATTATGTTTAGACCCGACTACTTGAAGTATAATGAGGATAAATACTACTTGCGCCGCTTCGATGTTTATAATTATGCCTTACCTTCACTCTTCGCAAAGTCTGGTATAAAGAAAATTGGCATGTAGATTGACAGAAACATCAATGTCATAGACAGCGTAAATAAGGCAAAAGGTAGACTTTTCAGGAGAGCTAAAGCAGAATTGTTATCGACTATCCGATTTAACATTAATTTTATTCCTCTCAAACCATTCACCTCGATGATTGGACTTTTATTTGACAATGTCTTCTCATTATTTACGCCTTCACAAAAATGATGTTTTGACTTTTCTCCATGTAGATCTACAGTGAATATCTCACAATGTGTATTTTTAGTGTTCTCTTGTATCTCAGCCAAATCCTTCGCTGGTAATTTAACAGAGCGGTAGACAAGACCACAAGCCACTCCATGAAGAAGCAATCCCGACTCTATTAGTACCGTACCTCTCCATCCGTAAGTTTTAATGCAGATTGCAACTAAGGGACTGATAATAAACATTCCAATTCCAGCTCCAACGTTAGATATCCCAGCTGCAAGTGCTTTCTTTTTGTCAAAACTAAGAATAACACAAACCGTAGATGCATGATACAGAAACCCATGACCAAATCCTGAAAGATTGTCAAACATTTTTGAAATATTAAATTTGTGAAACAAGACCGGCACTTTCGATTCTAGTAGCATCTGCGTAGCGTCTTTTTTGTGTGTTTGTTTGTTTGTTTGTTTGAAGGGATATGTTTTAACAAAAGTAAGAATGAAATATCGCAATTATGCTCCGAAGTTAAGGCTTTTACATCATTAATAATGTGTAACTAAATCTTACCTGTTGACATGATCTTCATTTAAAATATTGCCTACATTTTTCGTCTACATCGGAAGGAAAAAGTATATAACCATTATTTCTTGAGATTTACGATTTATTTTTAGCTATTTTTCCATAATTGTCTAGATGTTTAATGTTAATTTTGAACAAGCACATTATTCACAAATCTTTGATAAACGATAGCATAATTCCTAACCCTTCTCCAAAAGTTTATCATTTTCATAATCACGAAATGAATGTTTAAAAGTATCTACAAAATCTAATGTGAAAATACGTGTCAAACAATGTTACTTTCATTTTCATTGGTATCATAATTATTTGAATATCAATTAATATCTTATCGTCTTGAATTTATCTAAGAAAGACAATTCTTATATATATAGAGGATAATCGTTTGTTTCAGTGTAAGATCGATTTATATTTCATTGAGTGAACAACAAAAGCTTTATTTTCACGAGTGGCCGAGCCACGAGTGAAAATAAAGCGTTTGTTGTTCACGAAATGAAATATTAATCGATCTTACACGAAAAGCAAACGATTATTCTATTTCTTTAATGCAAAAATGAGACAAAATGTGAAATTTCTAGGACATATTTTCGCAAAGCGCGTCATTTTGCGCGTGATTGCTATGCAACCTTCATTGTGACGTCACTTATTTCGCCCCGCATAGATGACGTCAGATAGGATGAAATGCACATAAGCAGGGTATAGGTTTTTGATAATTTCACTGCTTTTGCGGTGAGATTATCAAATGATAATCTACCGTTATTTCTCTATAAACCACCGAAAAGCATTAAAGAATGTCTGTTTATTCTTAGAATGGGAAGAGTTACCTGAAACCAGTCCGTAGGTAAAATAAAGAATCTGGATACAAGATGCAAACATACTAGCAAACATGCCAGCGACTGTTATCAGTGTTCCCGTTACAGCTTCAATCCAATACCCAAATCTAACACTCAGTGCTGATGCGAAAGGACCTGTTGACATAATAACTACATTACATGAAATTAGGATGGCCTAAAGCTGGTATTTTTTGTTTATACCGTTTTTATTTTTATTATCTTTCTTTAGCTGATGAAATCGTTTCATTCAAATGAGAATGGTAGCAACAGTTCATAGGTTTCAGTGATAAGAAAATGAATTAAAAAAATATCAAAGACAATACTATGCATTTGAATAATTTAGTCACTCTATGTTTGTAAATTCAAGTTGCATTTCTTATTTATTTCCACCGTACACAATATTTTGGATTGTATTGTTTCAGCAATAGATATTTCCTATTCTCAAAAAAAGAAAAGAAATTTAAGTCAAAAGATTTCAGATAATACCTGCTAAAAGACTCAGAGCAATGTTGATAGAAATAATCCACGCTGTATCTCTCTTGCTAGAATTGAATTCTTCTATGAGTGCTATAAAAACCAAACCAAATGAAAAGAAAACGCCCTCGTATATCAGAAAGTGTAAAAAG
The DNA here is from genome assembly GCA_948146395.1 of Fragum whitleyi. Taxonomy (NCBI): domain Eukaryota; kingdom Metazoa; phylum Mollusca; class Bivalvia; order Cardiida; family Cardiidae; genus Fragum; species Fragum whitleyi. The sequence continues at coordinate 34,610,779 of OX411555.1, forward strand.
GACGCAAAACAGACGACCCATGACCATCCGCCGTCCACTGATTGCCTTCTTTTTCGATTCTTTAAAAACGGACCATGAGTAATGTCGGTAGAATCTACAAATTTCTTCTCTGCACTTTCAACGTCCAATCCTGTCTGAAATTTAGATAAGAATATATAACTAGCAACTCCTGTATGAAAATTTCATTTTCGCGTTGTTGTGTTCACGAATAAAGTCTGATTTATGCTTAAGTTGAAATCCGAGAGCGTAGCCCAAGGATTTTGTTTTGCATATAACCCCTTTCCCTCCTTCAATTTTCATTTTTCCTATATGCGTTTTACGTGTTATGATTTAAATTATAGATTTATATTCAATGTAATTTCATGGATGTATATTTCAGTAAAACGCGGCTAAAACATCCATATAAAACTTCGATTCTTAACATCAGCAGCTCTCATGTACCTGTAATTAGTGCGTTATTTTAAATCTAAAAATAAAGATATGTCTTCTGTCGATTGCATGAGGGTTAAGGTAGTTACCAATAGTTTTTACAATATGTCGATTCTTCAAATAGAGAAGCCGAATCATGGCCCCTATATCATTTAAGGCCGGGCCCCATTGCAAAACGGATACAAAGAGTTCGCAAAACGTAGACGGCGGACGAGCAAAATTTCCAACCGTTCTCATACACATCATTTCCCAGCTTCCAGTTGCTATCTCACATATGTCCACGATTATTAACCCTTGGCTGGTCAGAGTCTTTGCATTGCGCATATTTTAAATTGTTTAAAATCTCGCGCACCAGCTCGAATGTGCTTTTAAGATTAATACAAAAACAGTTGTGAGCGAGTTCTTTTTTCAAATGGTGTATTTACTCCAAGGAATTCCTTGGTCAATGATACTGTCTAAGAGTAAAATGGACATTCATATAACAGGAAATTTAGAGTCGCATCATCAATGAATAAGTGATTCATTTCCTAAATGACCAAGGCATTTGAAGTAAGTACATTTATCTCATAACTATTCAAATATCTGAGTGATAACATCCCATTTGCTATTTCTTATTACATCACAGGGCTTTTTTAGAACAATGACATTGTTGTGCGGTTAATTTTAGAAACGTGTACTTCTGTTAGAAATATTCTCGAAAACAAGTCAAATACAGGTTATAAGATAAATATAATACGTACTTAGTGTAATGTACGAAAAAATAACTAACTCAGTTGTGGGAATTGATAATTGTCTTGGCAGAGCCTCGACAATGATCAATTCTCCCAACCTCGATAGATATTTTTTCTCATACAAAACCGTAATTACGTATTATATACGAGGGTGGATCAAAAATTACGTGGACTAACGCTATCAGATTTTTGTTTTTAAAGATTTTGATCGGAAAAATACATAACGATTACGAGGTGTCTTTTCCCCTCATTTAGTGAAAAATTGGATACAATCGCACCAGCTGGTCTCCTACAGCAACAATTCTAAAATGAAAGGTCAGTAAGAACCAGCGCACGGTAACGACGTCAGGGCGACGTTGTATAACGACTGCTTACGTTGCAAGTCAGAACTTTTTGAAATATTCGCCCTTGCACTCAATGCACTTTCTGTGTCGGTCAACCCATTTGTTAAACACTTTTTTATACCAATCTGATTCAAACTGTCGAATAATAGCGTGTGTTGCTCGTGTAAGATCATCAAGCGATGTGAATCTGTGTCCTTTTAACTGAGCTTTAATTTCTGGGAAGACTGCAAAGTCCATCGGAGCTAGGGGGAATAAGGGCTGTGTGCGATAGTCTGTAATCCCATCAGATCTAGTTCTAGTCGGGTAATGTCCGCTCTGTGTGCCGGTGCATTGTCTTGGTGAAGAATGTAGTTTTCGACCGGAATACCGGGCCTTTTCTTTCTTAGTGCGTGCAATAGATCACGTCTGAGAACCTGAAAATAATATCATGGATTATAAAGAAATAATAGATTTAAAGTCACCTCTCAGCGCTGAAACAAGAACATAATAATAAGTTCACATTAATAATTCTGCTAATTTTTGTACCAAAATATTTTTGTTTATTCATGACTAGTTGATTTTATTACAAAGCATGTAATAACTCAAACGCATTACCTTCGAATAATATTCGGCATTCACTGTCTGATCTTTTGGAACAGAGTGGCACAGCAACATTCCATGTCTGTCCATAAACATGATGAACATGTACTTCCCTCCTGACCGACTGACTCTGGCCTTCTGTGGTGGTGGGGATGAATTTCCCTTCCATACAGCAGACTGTTGTTTAGTTTCTGGCTCATAAAACCAAAAACATGTCGGTAGTTATGATTCCTTCCAGGAAAGAATCACCATGCCTCTCAAACTGGCGTAGGAATGACTTAGAATCTCTGACCCGTTGTTGTTTTTCCTCATCCTTCAGTAATCTTGGTACCCAGCGTGCTTGAACTTTGGTCATCTTTAACTGATTTCTTAAAACTGAATGAACACTTCCATAACTAAGTCCAACAATTCCTGCAACATCACCAATAGTCAACCTACGGTCGTTCTCGATAAGCGCCTTCACTTCTGCAACACACCCAGCGTTGACTAGACGTTTCCTTCCTCTCCTGGTGTCATCTTTCAGGGACTCTCTTCCATCAGAAAAACGTTTATGCCACTTAAAAACAAGAGATCTGCTTACGTTTGAAGATCTTTTAGCATCTTTCATCATTTTCAACGTCTCGGTTGGTGTTTTCCCCAGGTCCACACAAAATTTTATTATTGCAGGATTCTCCTCCTGCGCCGGTGCCGTCATTTCGAAGTAAAAAATATCACGTTTGCCTGAATATAGCTAACTCTGAATCGGAGAGTACCCAACGGATTACGCTTAAATTTCAAACTGCGTTAGTTATGACGTCATGATATAAACCGACGGGGTTTCAAATTGTTTGGCGCCAATTTGGGGCTCAAGTAGGAAGGCCCGGACTATGGATCTTCGCGAAGAAATGGGTTGCGCCGGTGGCACCTAGGTACCCAGGAATATCAAATATTGGATTTTTTACATCATAGACATGGGAGACTCTTGTAATTTTATTATTATGTCAACATTAAATGGTTTCAGACGTGTACAGAATTTCATTTATTTCCGTCGGAAAATTCCAAAGTTATAGTAAAAGTCCACGTATTTTTTTATCCACCCTCGTATGTAGCACTTGGGTTATTATTGTCGATTCTGAGAAAGACAACTTGTGTTTGGATATTATTCGTGTCATTTCTAATTAGCAGCACTGATTAGACTACGCCTATAATACAAATACATAGTGTGTATGTATAATAAGAAATGCATTTATGTGGATAATATATAATGCTAATTTTTGTCGTTAAAAATGTTTTTTTCTAAAAATCCTACCTCTTGTACAAATGCAGGATTGACATAAAGAGACGATTCATCCATCTTTGATGAAATCCTATAAAACAAAAAGATTTTTTATAGAAAAGTACATATTACACCATTCCCTTTGCTGCATAATGTGCAGTAAATAATATCGTAAATTTCATCTCAATCAAAAGCAACCTTAACCGCTCACTCATCGCTCTATTCATTCATTGCAAAGACTCACTCAAATCATTCAAAAACGTTCCAAAACTAATAAGGATAGGATCAAAAACTACATTCAAAATAAATTTGGATAGAAAAAATGCGATTTCACCTACATGATTGGAATTACAAGTATAAGTGTCTGATTATTTCTAGAAGAAATTGGAATCTATTTGTAGAACTTGTATGCATATTTTATTAAAGGGATGTAATCTATATCGCTAAAAATTGTTCATCCTGAACAAAATAAGCAGCGATATTGGATTACCTCCCTTTATTTTCACCAATAACTCACTCAATGATATTCTAAAATAATTCCAAAATCATCAATGTCATTTACTGTATATTATATCTATGGAATAGATTCTTTAGAATACCATACTAGCCAAAGAAAAAAGAAAAAACGCAACTACATCTTTAAAATCTCTATGAACATAGACATCAATTCAGATTGAAACAAAAGACTTTACATTTAAAGCTATAACATTTTACCTTGAAAGTGTCACAAGATATTTTTGGTTTTAACGCCATTAATTAGAAAATATCCAAATTTCACTGATCGTCAACAGCATTTCACAAAAAAAAAAATCAGTATCTCGTATGTCGACCACTCACTGCTATTGCACCACGGATTCTCTTGGTCATACAACCTATAAGATTGTTAATGGCTTGGTTTGGAATTGCCTGCCACCCTGCCTCTAAAGTATAGCATAGTTAGGTAAGGTATTGACGAAGGATAAGGATTGCGTCATATTACGCGTCGGTCAAGAGCGTCCCACAAGTGTTCAATGGAAGATAATTCCGGACTGTATGATGGCATTTCAAGAACACGAACGTTGTTTGTTGCTAAAAACTCCTGATAAATCCTGGCTACGTGGGCTCTTGTATTTTTTCTGCTGAAACGTGAGATTATTCTGTCTCATAAACGGAAGTACAACAGGACTCTAAATTGTATCGCGACAACGTAAGGCCGTCAGATTGCCTTCAATAAACACAAGGAGGGGGGATGGTGTTGAAAATGTCCATTGTATATACCGCTCCACACCATGACACCTCCAGCTCCGAATCGATCATCCTCCGACACACAAGAATCGGTGAAACGTAAAAAACAACGTCCGTGAACAAATCTTCCACCATCTGAACTGAAAAGGAGGATATCAGAACTCGTCTGAAAACAGAACCTGTCTCCAAGAACGTGAAGGAAAGATGCGGGGTCGATTCGCTGTCGGCCAAGTCAATATCGTCTTTGTCCAGCATTTAAAGATAAACCTACATACGTACGTCCTACGTCACGCAATCTGTTTCGTACCTTTGTTATGAAGGCTGGGTGTTTGGTCAGCGGTCTCCGTTGTAGTCCTTAACCTATTCTGTGTGTCGGCTTACCTTTTGAAACGTTCATGCCTTGGCATCGTAACTCTTGGACATTCGCTTCGTGGCCGATCGTCAGTGGTCCCAGTGAGTGTCAAACGCGAATACATACGAGAGATTGTCGATTTGTGTACCCTAAAATTCTATGCCACTGCACATTGGCTTTGTCTAGCTAACAACATCCATACTGCAGCTTGGTGCTGGTTTGGCCATGTCATGCGTAAGGTAGAACAGTATGGGCACTTTGGTCTTTTACTTAGCTATGTTTAAGCTTTTGTTTGAAGGAAATTTGCATGATTTTTAGTGGTTTGGACACACAAGCAAACGAAACTCGATTTGTAACATTTACATGTGATGCACGTGATGAAATACGGCATCAGACAAATAACCACACTGTATTCATACGGATGAATGCATGTATCATAAAAAGAATAAAAGTAATAAGAAAATCAGTCAAGTGTGAAAGGTTTCAGCCAAGTCAATCCGTGCACTCGAAGCTTTACGCGCATCCTACATGTTTCTTTTCGCCTGATTCCTCTCATATTATTTTTTATCTTATAACTATACAAGTATCCGTATGATAACAACCCGTATGATATTTTTTATGATATCACATAGTTATTTTTAGAACAATAATATCATACAGTTATTTTTAGAAACTAGCATTTAAGTTAGAAACATCGACTAAAACAAGACAAAAAGAGGTTATAAGATAAATATAATACGTACTAAGTGTGTTGTATGAAAAAATATCTAACTCGGTTGTGAGAATTGGTAATTGTCTCGGCAGAGCCTCGACAATGATCAATTCTCCCAACCTCGTTAGATATTTTTTTCCATACAAAACACTAAGTACGTATTATATATACAATTAACGAGACCTGATAGTAAGAATAACTCACATTATGTGTTTGTATTTGCATTTTGCATGAGTGCTTACTCAGTTCACAAAAGTATAACGTAAAATAAATCTGCATAGTTAATGTAATTGTATTTTCATGATTGCTTACTTCATACACAAAAGTAGCACAAATAATAGATCTTCAAATTTAATGTGTTTACATTTTTATGATTGCTCACTCCATTTTCAAAAGTAGCATGTATAATAGACTCTTTATGGGGATCTCGATTCGTCATTACCGACTACCATTTTCAATGTAAAATTTATCTTAGATCACCTTTTTATTGAGTAATACTATTTCTTAGTCATTCTCATGTGCATTTGTCGAAAACCATAATTCACTTACCTGTGTTTTGAACCTCAGAATGCCGATAATATAATATTAAATGTTTTCTAAACGTAAGACCTTATGCACTATTTATTAGCTACAGTTATACAACCCAATAGCATTTAACCGAATGCATGAAGCAATGGCCTAGAGAGGACACTTTTTGACGGTGAAAATTCATCAAAGACGTTCTACATAAAGGGAGTATGACTTAATTCATTGTTCGATGTCACATTAAATCACTAGATAAAAAAAAACAAGAAATGTAAACGCATAAATAATAATTTACTCGTTACCATTATTTGGGGGTTTGACTTAGTAGCGGATGTTGAGCAGGTACATTATACATTTTGCAATGATTTCCTCGGGATAAGCATATCTACAAATAATAGTATGGCTTTAGGAGAGTGTGGGAGAACACCATTATGTGTTGACTAGTTTACAAAATGTATTAAATATTGTATAAAGTTATTGCACATTGCTGAAAATTGTTTTCCTAAAAACTGTCTATGTCAACTAACTTGGGTGAAATTTGTAAGCGGAATTGGACATCGAACATAAAACATTTATTATATTTATGTGGTTTTGGACACAGCTGGTTGTCTAAAACAGTTGGTAATCCAGATTTATTTATAAAACTCTTCAAACAACAAATTGAGGACTGTATGAAACAGAACTGGAATAGCGCAGATAATATAGAATCTCGATGTTCAACATATAAATTCTGTAAATCCATGCTTACTCCTGAAAATATTTCAGTATTGATTTATCCACCTCCTTAAAAATATCAGCAAACAGAAAAATTAAGGTCCTCGAATCATAAATCAAATATTGAACTTGGATACATACAGATGTAGAGAGAAATTATAAAAATATGCAAAGTTGTTGTCTTCGTGGATGGAAAAAAGAGGGATTGTTTGTTTTATTTGTTAAAATATGTCCTCGTTATGTAGTGAGATGTTTTCTTCCGCTAGCGACCAGACGTAGGTAACGAAATGCAAATGCCTCTTTAGAAAAATAACGTTGTTGTACTTTCTTCGCACAAGGAAATCATCATATACTATATTATAAATATACAAAATCCGTGTGATAACATCCCACATGTCATTTTTTATGATTTCACATTGACATCTTTAGAACAATGACACAACGTGATATCTCTTAAGAATCTTGCATTTCTGTAAGAAACATCGACGAAAACAAGGCAAAGAGAGGTTTTAAGGTAAATTTAATACGTACTTAGTATATTGTATAAAAATATCTAAATTGGTTGTGGAATTGAAAGCCTCGACTATTATCAATTCCCCATCCTCGTTGTTTTTTTTTTTTTTTTTTTTTTGTTTTTGTTTTTTTTTAACCTAAGAATGTTTTTTATAAATATAAAAAAGCTTTTATTGGTTTGCACGCCATTTATCTGTTTTGAAGGCCAAATTTAGAAATGCAAACAACAATATGTTATATTTTACTTCAATTGGATATCAAATTCTTCGTCGAACATTTTTCACTATAAAATATAATTTTACGACATCGTTAACCATGTTGATTAATGATGTTGTCTCGTATTTTCAGATGGCATTGTTTTATTGTGTCGTTTTGATGTCAGGCCTCACAGAAAGAAACTCAGCAACCCATGCTTTGTTTCTGTTTAAGTACCAATATCGTACGTTTAAGTCTATTTTTGTTTTCTTTTGCACTCCAACTTGCAAAATAAATTGCAACAAGCGGCAAAAAAGGACCTCAATCGTACCAAGGCATATCCTTGAACAATTAAGGCTAAGTTTCTATAAAAAAAAGCTTAGATCTAGTTTTATTGCAAAGAGATTATCATTAAGGGTAAGACAAACATATACCATAACACAAGGTTACTGGGAAATTGAATCATAATGGGGTGTTCTCACTTCTCATTTCGTCTAAAAACCTTTTTAAACGAATTTTATTTTGATCTAAAAGTTAAGATGTGGGAATAATCAATTGGATGAATCCTTTGTAAATTTGTCAATTGGCAAGGAGCTGTGATGACATAATAATTTACATCATAAGATCTTGTTTTAATGACATGGCATCATATCACCATGCAGCTATAATAAGAACATGGTCAAATAATGAGGAAATCTTTAGAAAAATACAATGATAAATTTATCAGTCAATATATTAGCAAGTAAGTTTATACGAGTGCTCTTTCATAGGATGAAACAGTCATTTGCCATTTGATGAAGAACATTCCATGGAAATTTGCTCTTTCATATATAATTTTTTGTGATTGCTGTTTCTTTGTGGAGACGAGTGAATTTCTGCCATTGTGCTTAAATATATGTACAAAGAGACTAACGGCCGATGTTGACATTGTAATAGTTAAAGTGTACGATTGTCATTTGTTTTTCATAACTACATTTATCTTAAGCTTGGTAGGTGAAACTTTTTAACGAATAACCTGCATATAAAAAATGTATGCGTTGATTTTCCCTTAATCGAAGTGTCACAATTCTGACATAATATATCGAGACAAGTACGTGACACAGGCATGCAAGACTAATTACCTGTTAATTAATTGTGACCCATAATGCGGTAGTGCGTAAAGCGTCGACCTTGTCAGATGCGCGGATTGCGCAGTCTGACGAGTGTCGAAACTGTTCGCACTTCCGTTCTACTTAAACTAGAACGATCCTCCTACCTACCTGTGTAAATTTTTGAAATGCTACCCCCGGTTGACTCATTCCAAAATTCTTGTTTTTATTGGACGGAGTTCCGAAAGGGTCCCTTTTCGCTATTCGGGCCTCAATTGTTACACATTCTTTTGCAATAAATACTTCTTGAGAAAAGTATGTTTTAATCACTTGCAAAACTCACCTTAGCATTACAGTTGCAATATTAGTTCACTGTCCGTCGTCCGTCAATACACCCGCCCCTCTATTTTCTGTCCGTTCGTCTACAAAATCCATTTTCCGAGTAAAACTACAAGATGCCAATCAAACTTTATAGAAAATATCATAAGGACAATAACGTCGCAATAGTCATACATTTAAAATCCATCAAAACTGTATGGCGTATGAGTAAATGAAACGAAAGGGACCAGAATGCTCCAAAATTGCCAACATGAGTCTCCTTGACCCCTGTAAATGTCATAAATTTCAAATATATCTCCTTTTCAAATTGCCAAAATGCCTTTAAACTTCACATAGATTTTGTTTATTAATTGTCTTCGGTAATGTTAATTTCATATAATGACTCAAAAAAGTGGTATCATGCTAATTAGAGGCTCGATTCCATGTACCTTAAATATTGTATATACAGATAGAGATGTACTTTTTCGAAAAACGTGAAATTGACATTCATCTCAATCCAAATCATTCTAAAACGCGCTCCGTCCATTAATTCTAAACACTCAGTCAAACCATTCAAAAACGCTCCAAAATCACTACAAAGCTCAGATCAACAACTTCCTTCAAAATCAATTTAGCTAGGAAAAAAATCAAGATTTCACTGCTATAATTGAAATCATAGGCAGATGATAGGTTCTTTTGATATATGAAGTGATTTATAGAACTTGTATGCATACTTTATTAAAGGGGGTTAAAAATATTTTTATTTGTTTATCTCTTTAATTTCACTCAAAACTCACTCATTGTACTCATTCAATTCCATTAAAAAATCACTACAGAATCATTCACCTTGTCAATGTTGTTTACTGTTTCGGACTCTAAAATAAATCACGCTAAATAAACTACTCAAATTAGGAGTTGTAGCTATTTCTCATTAATATCTTTAATGGAAAAACCTCACGTCGATGGTCAAGGTTAAATATTTAACCCTCTACCCCATAATTGGGTTTACTTATTCTGAAAATAGAATTCAGAGTATATATCTGAAAGAGTGGTAGCTACGTGTTTCAGGCTTTGTGTGACAAACACTAATGTTTTTCTTGTTATCATTATTTGTAGATACAGGCATGTGAGATTCCTTATATGTTTCAAACTTCAGATTTCTATCCTGATTTCTTTTTGCATGATCGTCTAAAACATACCTTACAATGGGAAAGTCATCAATTAAGAGAGTATATATTTTCTTTATTTCATTGGGGAATGAAACTAAAAACATAATCGCACTGTATGAATACGCGAAGCGAATACTCCAATATCGAAATCAGCAAAGGGCTTTGATGGCACTTCCCCATTCGGAACACCACTCGGCCAATCTCACGATCAACCTCGGATGTACATAGACGGACTATTTTTAAAAATTACAGGAAATCCTTGGAAAAACTCGATGACGTCAGTTAAAATGGCGTTAGCCCTCGAAACTTTGAGAGAAAATATTCGACGTCGCCATAGCTACTCGTTCAAGTTACTGACGTGAAACCATCGTATCCTTATATAAATATCTTTAGATTCTTAATGAATAATTCGTCATTCTCAAAAGTTTAGAATTTTCAGTCGTTATTTACTGTAAAAGATATAAATCTACAGTGCTAATTTTTCTTACACTGTTTCCGCCTAACAAAATGCACGATTTTGTTACATACCCATCCGCCTTACATACATCCGAGGTATTTTGTAGTTTACGGAAATGGCCGAGTGATGTTCCGAATGAACACTTCCCTTTGCTGAGATATTTTCAAATATGACTTTTCACTTTCATATCTATCATATTTACAGAGATAAACTCCGGACAAAATTTCCAGCATGAAATTCAACAAAGGGCAATAACCCAAAAAGTAAGAAGAGAAGAGTTGCGGTTGATGTATTAAACTGCTTATATTGTACAATAAGATATGACAGTCGGTGTAGACTAAAATCACTCTGCACAGACTTACAGGCTGATCATAAGCCCTCACTGCCTTCTTTCTAAATAATATTTATGGCGGAAATTTGATCAAGGATGATATTCCAAGGAAAATAAGATAACAGGATAATGATTGATTTTATTATATTCCTTACAGTGACATCTTATTTCCAATGTAATAAATGTTGTTCTTTAATGCTTTTCGGTGGTTTATCGAGAAATAATGGTAGATTATCACTTGATAATCTCACCGCAAAAGCTGTGAAATTATCAAAAAATTATACCCTGCTTTTGTGCATTTCATCCTATCTGACGTCATCCATGCGGGGCGAAATTACTGACGTCACAATGAACGTTGCATAGCAATCACGCGCAAAATGACGCGCTTTACGAAAATATGTCCTAGAAATGTCACATTATGTCTCGTTTTTGCATTAAAGAAATAGAATAATCGTTTGTTTTTCGTGTAAGATCGCTAAATATTTCATTTCGTGAAAAACAAAAGCTATATTTTCACTCGTGGCTCTGCCACTCGTGAAAATATAGCTTTTGTTGTTCACTCAATGAAATATAAATCGATCTTACACTGAAACAAACGATTATCCTCTATAGGGCCTATATCGTCACTGATGACGATAACACTTTTCAGTTTCACTGGAGGAACTACTTTTTTTCAAGCAGCTTGGCTCCTGCTCAGACTGTTGAGATAGTACAGACAGGATATCTGCATACCGGGTTCAAATTTACAAATATGGGCTTGGTTTTAAAATAATCATGCGTTTTTTCTATTAAATATCCATTCTAAAAAAGAAATTTCAGGCTACAGATTAGGTTGTTGGTTGACTCCTCCCCTTTTCCCTTCTGGATCCGCCACTGAAGTTCTAAATAACATATAATCGAGAAAATTTGTAAACCAACATGAACTAGGGAAACAGAAACTAAATGTAACACTTATTAACAGTGCTATGAACGAAGAAACATCCTGAAAAGGTAGGAAAACAAACTATCCCAATCCAACTGTTTCTGTTTTCTGTGACCTCTTGGCGTTTTCCGAAGGCTCGAACTCCGAGTACATTAACCCTTTGCTGTTTAATCCCTGCTTTTTACGTGCCTGTGATTTTATGATTGAGAAAACAGTGTGAAAAAAGAAGAAATTGCTTCTGACAAGCAATTTCTTCTTTTTTCACGCTATTTTCTACCCTACTGAATGGTTATTTTTCGAATTAAATCCACTTTAAATTTTCGTCTGCAAAACCTTTGAATTTGGACATGTCCAAAATTTTGTAAAACAGGAAAGGGTTAAAGTGATAGCGACAAACTACCAATCTAGTCCGAGCGTAAGCTGATTGTAAATGCTCATCTCAGGGGATTGAGTGATCACAGACTGCACAATTCTTCCTTTATCTCCATCTCGGTACCCGGACACTTTCCAAAATCCCGGTGTTTAAATATTTACATCGTCGACAAAGTTGTCGTTCTTGTATCTATAGAATTTAAACCTGCGCCCAAATTATTATCGTTCCTCGCCTTAAAATGGTGCAACGTCCAATAAATGTTTTTTTACTTCAAAGTATCTTTTTTATTTCCTCGATTTTTAATCGTAATCCAAGATGGCGATCAGAAATTATTGAAAAGACAATTTTCTTGGTATCAATACGTGAAATTCGAACCGGCCGCGATAGAAAAAGGCAAAGAACACTATTTCAGGAATTAAAAAAAAATTTATGGAATATAATGAATGAAATATTCAACTAGTTATGTCTGATGTGAAAAATATTTCAAGAGAAAAAACGAGTCCGTAGGACGAGTATCCTCTATATACTCTATATATTATCCACGGATACAGCCAGCAAAACTTGTGATCTGCCCTACGTTCAGGATGCAAAATCGCATTCGAACATTTGTGTTATCTAGCTTTGGATGTGAGTTCACGTGCAACTCAGGCATTCGGAACACCACTCGGCCAATCTTACGATCAACCTCGGATGTACATAGACGGACTATTTTTAAAAATTACGGGAAAACCTTGGAAAAACTCGATGACGTCAGTTAAAATGGCGTTAGCCCTCGAAACTGTGAGTGAAAACATTCGACGTCGCCAACGCTACTCGTAAAAGTCACTGACGTGAAACTATGTCATGAGGATGAAGTCTATTGAAAATGGGAAGGATCGGTGCCATATTACAGGAAATGGCGTCTTGATGACATTTTTTTTGTTTACTCTCTAGAAGCCACAAATATGGTCCAATCATCATGAAACTTTGTCAGAATGTTTGTTATGTCACGAGGATGAACTCATTTTAAAATGGGAAGTATACATGCCATATCACGGGAAAAGGGGCCTTAATGACAATTTTCTCGTAAGAGCTCCAAACGCCACAAATATAGTCCAATCTTCATGAAACTTGATCAAAATGTTTGCCAGGTCACAAGAATGAACTCTGTTGAAAATGGGAAGGTTCATGCCATATGATAGGCAATGGAGTCTTAACGATAATTTACTTGAAATATCAGGTGAGCGATTTAGGGCCCTCAGGGTCCTCTTGTTTTTTTGATTTTCTTTCTCTCCTTTGATATGTTCACGGTTTAACAGGTCAGTAGGACGGTTGCCGGTCGGTCGGCAAATGTCATCGACAAAATTCCCAGTTAAATCCAAGCTTTCATTGTAAAATTTTGGAATGATTTTAAGGATTAAGAAATGTGCGAGATGAATTAAAGTTTTGTATTTTATGCGAAAAAGACGATATCGAATGTACTAATATTAGCACAGTGCAAATTTTTTATCTATAAATAAAGATTACACTCTATTTAATTCTAGCGGCGGAAGAGTCTAGTGGTAACGGTCGTTGCCTTCCACGCGGGAGATCAGGGTTCGCATCCCGCACTGCATTGTTTTATTTTATTTTATTTTATTTTTTCAATACAACACGTGCTTATTGTTCTGTATCTTATTTTTGCATCCAAGACAAAAAAATGTACTATTTTTTCGAACTCGGAAAATCCACGTCTTTCACCACGTCCGTGAAATCAGTCTTGTACACTTAAATTGCACATTTACATATCTAAACATTATGTTAACACCACAAAAACATTCAACCAAAATTATGTTTCTTTTTTGTAAATAAACGTGTACAAAGTGACTATTCTGTTAAATTACCGCTCTTTGGTAGTTCCGTATGTGGTCGCATAATACGTGTTTGATCTATCCTTTTCTCGTTACTTTTGTCTACTCTTACTATGTTTTTTGGCAGTTCCTTTATAATTGGACTTCTAATCAAACTTGCTCTTCTTGTCATAAGACAAACTCGTTGAATACATCTTTAACCTGTCATGCGAATAGACACCGTCTGAGTAGTGCGCAAAGTGTTGAGCGTAGTCAGACTGCGTGGACTGCGCAGACTGACTCGGGTCGAAACTTTTCGCAATTAGCTTATCTTCTGAATCTAGAATAATCAATCTACGTGCCTGACAAAAAACTGAAATGTAACCGCTGGTTGACCTTTTCAGGACCTAATTTGTTTTTCAAATTTTTATTTTACGGATTCCAAGGAGGTCCCTTTCCGAGAGATGGGTCACGTTTTTAACACTAACAAAGGCACTGTAGGCAGGTTTAGCTGTTTGGCAATGAGTCGTTCGTGTGAAAAAATCTAGGTCGATAAAGGGGTATAATTACACAAAAAGTCAAAAGTAAGGAAGAGTTTTAAGGTTTTCGATATGTTCATCGAGGCTCCGGATCCTATCAACTGTCTTTTTCATAAAAAAAAAAAAAAAAAAAATTGGTGTTCTCATTAAAAAAGGTATAGCCACAAGCAATGCTTGTGAGTATCGAAAAACAGGTCAAAATAGAAAGTATACGTGACAATTTTAACCCTAAAATCAAATTACTGACTGTGTCTGAAGTAATGTTTAACAAATTTACGCGACATACGATACTTTTTATTCAAAATTAGAATAAATTAAATCTTTCTCCTACACAATTTGAAGTTGTACATTACATATACGACTTTGAAAATGACTTTTAACTTCGGATTCGTGACTGGTTTTATTGTGACACTTTTAGTGCAATATTCTTGTAAGTATCATTTGAGTCAGGGCGTGAGATTTCCAGCAATTTCAAATAGGCGAAAAGCAAAGAATCTGACCAGCCTGTGCATCCGCACAGTCTGACCAGAGTCTTCACTATGCGTTTAGTAGATAGATAAGGTCTCAACGTATCTGTAGACAGTCAGGTAACTTTATATTTAAAGTATTTGGCTGTCTACGCTACTTAATGTTTGAACCTCACGAACATTTCAAATTGTTGGAAATGTCACGCACAGGCTCATTTATATTTTGATACGTTCATTTTGAGAAACTTTATAATAAGATGGGGTTGAAAAATCACATTTAAATCAGGTAAACAATTTGTACTGTAAGTGGGCTATTCTATCGCTATGCACGTTGTACGTCAGCCATACTTAATGTGTGTCCGTCGTTTAATATTCTTAAGCTATGGTCACCTTCACGGAAAAAACGTAGCCAGTCTTATTTCATATTACCGTACATAGGCCGTATCACCAATACGATCAACTAGGTAGAATTAGGTCAAAGTACCTCTAACTAAGGAACTTACTAAAAGTCCCGGTACATAAAAGTAGGTGCGAGTAAGAAAACTAAGAAAAACTGGGTAAAATAATTACAGTTAACAACATCGTGAAATTAACATGGTGAATGATTTTGGAATGATTTAGGAATGAAATTGAATGAGTGTGTGGAGCGAGTTTTGAGTGAATTCAATGGGAGGTAATCCTATATAGCAAATTTTGTTCAGGATGAACAAAATTAGCTATATTGATTACCTCCCTTTAATAAAATATGCATACAAGTTCTATACATAGCTTCCTATTTTTTCAAGAACCTATACGACGCTAACAATTTGAATTATGTCAAAGAATCGCTATTTTCTCTATCAAAATTTATTTTGAATGACGTTGTTGTTTCTATGTTTTGTAATGGGTTTGAGCGTTTTTGAATGGTTTGAGTGAGTGTTTGGAATGAATGATTGGAGCGCTGAGTGAGCGATTTAGAATGGTTATGATTGAGGTGAATGTCAATTTCACGATGTTATTAACTGTAGTTCAATTTGAGAAATTATCATCTATATTTGATAAAAAGGACGGGTCTCCGTAAGGGCCTTTTCGTGGCTAGAATAGATTTCTTTTAAACTTTTGTCATAAATACTATGGTATAATCTGCGTCTACTGACAAAAAATTTGCATCTCAAACTTATTGGTTTAAGCTGTGCCTTGTGTTAAAAGTGGGTGGGGTAATTTACTACGAACTTGAGTTTCATTTTAAAACTATTATATCACCCAAATTATTTACTTTTGAGTTTGAGGCTGCCACACAATCAAACAATGAACTATTCCTTAGATGATATATAGAATTTATTTTGACATAAAATATTTTCCATTGTGATTATCTCCCTTTTTTGTCTTTAGGGAATTTCTTTGTTTTATTTCCTACCAACTTTGCGGGTTTGCACATCACGTTAACAAATAGCCTTGAATATCAAGTTTCTTTTATTGTTTGCAAAGAAAATACAAAACCATTGCCCAAAGGTTTTTTCGCACAAATCAATTTATTAATTTTGGAGTTATCTGCCCTGAATATTAGATATTAGCAAAATCTATTTTTTCTATTTATTTTTCTTTATAATTTTTAGGAAACGGTTTTATGACTTCCGAAACGTTGCGGAAATATATATGGGGCCCAAAACCTTGTCAAAAGTAGTTGCATTTTCCGAATATTTTCCATTTACATGATATATCAGCTATAAATGTTCATTGCGTTGAACTCTGGAAAGAAAAGAAATCTTATGTTGTTTTGAATCTTTACATTTGAACATGTATAACAATTTTTATAGACATATAGATTTTAACGAAATAAACTAGCATTTGTAGGTCAAAATACTGAATGGAAATATACTCCTTTGTCATTTCATTCATTGCTTAGAAAATAATTTGATTCGTCTTTTAACTTATATGACACGAAAAAATAATAAGAGAATAATCATTTAGAGCTAAGATAGACGTGAAACTATATTCACATTATTTTTCTTCGAAGTTCGAGGTTCCGGTTATAATCGTTCACGCGGAATATTTTGTGCCAAGAACCATTTATAGACTCAAAAAGATTACATAAAATATATACCTAATAGCTTGTTAAATGGCCACATATGTATAATCAAAATAGCCCCCCCCCCCTCCCGCGAGGGGGGAGGGGGGTGCAATGAACCCCCTAAAGACCAGAATAGGGTTAACTTTAGTTTCAAGCTATACTTCCTTGATATCTGCTAAGCTTTGTAAATGATATGCAAAGGTAAAATAAATCAAATAGGTAAGTTTTATAAGCATCGAAATGTCATTCTTAAACTTTAACACAAGTCTAAGATTTGTCTTCTAGTTATCGATCAGGGGCCCGTTTTACTAAACATCTTACGAACAAAATAATCGTAAGTCAAAATCAATAATCGTATCTAGTGTTTTCATTCATCGATGAATTCTGCCTTGCAATATCTCATTGAAATCGTCTTTAGAAGCCGATTCCAACGAGATATTGCATGGCAGAATTCCATATTTAATTACTACTGTAGAAGCAACTTTAATTTTTGACTTACGCAAAAAAAGATCGTAAGATGTTTAGTAAAACGGGCCCCAGGCCCCCAATTGTTTAAAAGTTAACCGTTGGTCAAATATAGAACGGACACAACTTACAACTAATATGTGAATTGTTTAAATTTTACTCAATCATATAACTTCCGGTTTAAATATAACCAATGTTTAACTTTTATACAACTTTACACTTGTTACTAAAATCTTTTATGTCTTTCTTTTTTTTACTACAACAGATGCTTGGTGAGTACTGAATTCATATTCTTAATATTGAGCAATTAGTTTGTACAAGAGCCAAGTCGGACATGGCTGACCCCGCTTAGTATACTTCAGCAAACCAGATTGAGGGTTTTTGTGAACAATGCTTCTTCTATATAAATTCTACCTCTTAAGCAAGCAAGAGTTGTAACTCATTTGTCCTGAATTTTTACTTATAAAAGATCAACCAATTTCAAACAGTTTCAGGATTATAAAATATACTTTCAGAGTAATTTAAGGGCAATGGACATAATGTTAAGATCTATATACCTGAAAAGTTTCAAGCTGATAGCATTTATATTTTATGAGATATGCTGTAAACAAAAGCTCAGCCTTTTATAAAACAAAGGGCAATAACTAACAACAGGACCATGATAGTCCTATATCGCTCACCTGAGTAAGTCACTCATAACTTGTCATCCATGTTATGAATACCAGAATTTGTTTGATGTACATTTAGGGTGGTTAAATTTTGTCCAACTGCAATTTGATTTTTTTTTAATTTTCATAAATTTTCAACTTTTCTCTTACCATGGCAAATTCTTTTAACAACTTTAGTAGACCTACACGTAAAGAACATCCATGCTAAGTTAAAAATTGATTGGCCTCATGGTTAAGGAGAAAAAGAATTTGTTCTAAGATTTTTGGTTATTTATGCAATTTCTAAGTCTTTCCTTTACCATGGAAACAATAATTTTTGAAGAAATGAAATTAATTTAACAACTTTTGAAGAGCTTCACCCAATGATTATCCCTGCCAAGTTTCAGCTTGATTGGCCTAGTGGTTTAGGAGGAGAGGAAATTTTTCTAAGATTTTCAGCCATTTTCGGCCATTTTTCAGACATTCCGTTACCATGGCAACCAGAGTTTTTGCTGAAATTTAATTCTTTTAACAACTTTTGAAGAGCTTCACCAAAAGATCATCCCTGCTAAGTTTCAGCTTGATTGGCCTAGTGGTTTGGGAGAAGAAGAAGATTTTTTTCTAATATTTTTAGCCATTTTCGGCCAATTTTCAGACATTCCATTACCATTGCAACCAGAGTGTTTGATGAAATTAAATTGTTTTAACAACTTTTGAAGAGTTTCACCCAAGGAACATCCCTGCCAAGTCTCAGCTTGATTGGCCCAGTGGTTAAGGAGGGGAAGAATTTTTTCTAATATTTTCGGCCATTTTGGGCCTTTATGTAACCATGGCAACCAGAGTTTTTGATGAAATTAAATTCTTTTAACAACTTTTGAAAAGCTTCATCCAAGGAACATCCCTTTCAAGTTTCAGCTTGATTGACCCAGTTGTTTAGGAGGAGAAGATGCTTAAAGAAATTGTTGACGGACGGACAGACGGACGGACGGACGGACGACGGACGGTGAGTGATCACAATAGCTCACCTTGAGCACTTTGTGCTCAGGTGAGCTAAAAATATAAGCTAGCGATGGATATGGTTACTTGAGTACCGCACTTCTCCTCAATAGCATCTTTCCAACTGTGACGTTTAAAGTTCATAGCAATTCTAGTTAAGGATGAACTACATTCGGGACATCGCTCGGACTTTTCTTAAATTGGAAAGTACATCGGACGTAAGTGTATAACTTTTGGGTCATTTTAGGTAATTCGGTTCTGGTGGTGATTCGGTTATGTAATTCGCATGAACAAAAAAAACATTTTGTTAATTTTTTCCGAATGTCTGTGGAAATAGTTTGGGCATATCATAATTTGATGACAAAACGCAGTTAAACTCTTCGATTTGTTATCAAATAACAATATGCACTCTTTTATTCTTCCGTTGATTTTGTTTAATGCAACGTCATCCTCAGCGGGATCGTTGATGATTGTGACGTCATATTAGCTCACGTGCGAAATGACGAAAAGAAGTTTTACATGCATGTACATTTTTTTTCCTACATTTATGTTTCATATCAACATGAATGTTGCCATGACGTAAGCCATGAACAAACGAATATCAAAATAGCAGAATTTGTACAATGTTACGTCTTTTAATTAATTAATTTTAGAAAATTGAAGAAGACGGGAAGCTGTTTTGCAACCAGTATTATGCAGGGATAAACTTCTTTCTCAATAAACCTGTTTCTATCTTCCACATCCTATAATTCAATTTTAAAATGTGTCATTGAGTTCGGGATATTTTCTATCCTAATTATTTTTGAATTTAGTTGTACTTGTCCTTTAAAGTAATTTTGGAGCGTTTTTTAATGGTTTGAGTGGGTTGGCATGAATGAATGCAAGGCTGGTGGGCGATTTAATTTGGCTTTGATTGAGATGAATGTCAATTTCTTGATGTCATTAATTGTAATTATTGATTTGATTTATGTTTTAAAGAGTTCTTCGATTACAGGGACGACAACAACGAGGATACTTATAACTCGTGAGTAACATATATGCATTATAATTCAAGATTATTGTTGTTGTTGAAATTTCATTTTTTGTCTGTTTTTTAGTGTGTTTTTTCTGTCTGTTTTTTTACAACATTTAATCTCTTACTCGACTCTACTAAATCTGGTTTCTAATTTATTCAAGGGACCACAAAGACTTCTAAGTTTTGGTATTTCAAGCAAATAAAGTTATGACAAAACATTGATTACCAACATCTTTAACCAGTAAATAACATGATCTTAATCAAAAGAAAATTTGATAAAATTAGACATTAGATTTTGCATTGAATACCTTTGTAAGATTTTAAGTTCTGTCCGGATACACTTTAGTAGGTTACTAACTTAAATATATAGAGAACAACGAAAATAATTTTGCCATCATTAGAGTTAATTTACATTTACCTTCACATCTACAACCCTTTCAAACCATGAAATATCCACTTATCTAAACAACCAAAATGACAGGTACCTAGGTCTAAGATGGTTTGCATCATACCGACTATGTTTCGACCAATGTATAGCCTGGTTAATTTGACCCGAATTTGACCTCTGTGGAAAAATGCTTAAATAACAATTACCGACATATTTTATCAATTAACAAAATGTATAATACATTCAATATCGTTTGTTATTCATACTTATGAAAGCACGTGCAAAGCCGTTTAGGAATAATCAGATTTTGTTCATCTAAATAGCAGGGGTCATATTCAAGTCAATAAAACCGCACTATACCTGTGTATTAATTTAATACTTACTCAGATTTCTTTTTTACGCGAAAACCTACTGCAAACGAAAACAAACGCATTCACATGGGTTCAGAAAATCGCGTGATTTCCGCAAACAAAAAAAATAAATAAATTAATTAATAAATCAAGATAATAAATTAGAAAATATTTAAATAAATGCTTTAATCTAATGAAATATCTATATTTACTATATATAATGCCATTGTTACCTGTATGTACATGTACATTTTTTGTGTTATTATGCATTGTAATGGCGATGAATATGAATGTTCAAGTCATTTTGTAAATAAAATATGTTCTGTTCTGTTCTGTTCCATAAATTTATTTTGTTTTTTAAGCTTGAATAAAATAGAAAGAGCATCTATTTTTAGCGACCTATTTTTTCAACCTGAATATTAAAGTGACCGGTTATTTCTTTTTGCACGTCTAGTTTGATTATTTTACCAATGTACAAGGGAGTGCTGAAGAGAAATTCAATAACGGATAATTGTTTGAAAAATGGGGATTAAATATATCACTCGTTCGTCCAAGAATAATTAAAAAATAACTATGATTCATTTAAATATACACTTACCTTTAGCATACGTATTTTTGTTCTATACAGTTCCGGATTACATTTGGCAGCTTTCTCCGGAGGAGTTTGTATCATAGGGATTGTATTTGGGATCTTCTGTTGTTGTTTTCGTTGGCATGACAGGAAAGTCAATGGAAGAACAATTCAAACACGGCAATGTTCGGGTAAGCCTTAAGATACTCTTAATTTAAAGAATTCATCGAGCAAAAAGATATCATTTTCGAACTCCGTGGTACAAATATCTGAAAATGAGACTGTTTAAATAAAGGTCAAACTGAGGTCATATCTTGGAAATGGCAAAATGGTTTTTAAGAAAGATCAGTCAGTAATAATGTTCAGCAAGCAAAAAGTTAAAACACTGGTAAGTCTGTCCATCTGCACAGCATAACGGGAGTTTTTTTTATGATTATCGATGGTTTATCGAATAATGATGGTATCGTTGATTTTCATTTTGATAATCTCGCTGCCGACCCAGGGAAATAATCAAAAAATATAACCCGCTCTTGTTCATTTCATCCTGTCTGACGTCATCTAAGCGGAGCAAAATAAGTGACGTCATGCTGAACGTTGCAAAGCAGTTACGTGCAAAATGACGCCGCTTTCAGTAAATCTATCTGAAAATGTCCGTACTTTGTCTCATTTTCGCATTAAAGAAATAGAGGAATCGTTTGTCTTTCGAATGAGATCGCTTGATATTTCATTTCGTGAACAACAAAAGCTGTTTTTTTTCAATTATGGCCCCGTCGCTCGTGAAAATAAAACTTTTGTTGTTCACTCAATGAAGTATAAATCGATCTGAAACGCGATCTGCACTTTTACAACGTCCAGGAAGAGCGTTAGTTAGCAAATGCCAAGCAAGCTTCATTTACTCGTTTGGTTTTTTGGAGATTCTTATCAAGCGGTTGAAAAATCTAACCCTACCGGATGCTTTATCTAAAAAATCTTAGTTAGAATCTTATAAATCTCACTCTAACAAACGCACCTCTGCCAATTTCTTCGTGACAGGTCACTTATACATAATGCGTTACATCAGACCTTGCTTAGAACAAGCAAACATCTTACTTAAATGGTCAGAAAAAAGTGCTCCTTTTGCAATTCGATAATCTACTTATTTTAAACTATCATGCAAGAGAGCCCAAATTTTCCTGATATCGTACATTCTATTTCTAGAATATCTTAACAAGAAACGCTTTCACCCATATTTCTTCTATTTCAAGGTGCTTAAGAGAATGTTATAGGTTCCATTATCAGCCCTTTCATTCGTCTGTGCATAGTTATTTAAACTCTTTTCCTCCTTAATCTCATGACCAATCAAGCTGCATGGGTGTTTGCCTTGAACCATGTTCTATCAAAGATATGAAATGATTAAAATTTAACCGACACTCCTATTGCTTCGATTACAAACTCGAAAATAATAAGATTTCTAAAATCAATTTTAATTATCAAATTTCAATATCATATACGATGTATTAATTGGTATTTACAACTTAGAAGCAAACTTTATTTAGTCTTTCATAATTTCAAACTTACCTTGAAAACATTCAATTAAGGCCGGGAGTTGACATTTGAAAGGGAGGGAGGGATGACGTCGTTTCTTAATAGCAGCAAATACAAAAAAAAACGATTCTATCGATTTTAACTCCAAGCTCTACTCTGAGATCAGAATCCCAAAACCTTTAACGAGTATTGTCCTTTTTTAAAATTCAACTTGAAATGAAGTTGCATGTTTAAGGAATGGTATCATTCCGCGTGTTTGCCATCTTACACGCAGGATTGTCCTGCGTTCAAAATAAAATTGTTCGCGAAACATCTCAAAAATGTTTAACCACTGAGTGGGGTACGTTTTTTTAACGTTTGCAAACGTTTTTTATTCCTGAACGAAAAATTTTGCAACATTAACGAGAGACAACTAAAATCCGCCCAAGCGTTTAGGAAAAAAGAACCATAAAAGATTATTCGAGAAATGGTGTCTTCAATGACTGGGTAAAGCTTATCTGAAGAGTGTTTCGAACTTAGAGTGCATGCTTGGCAGAAAAATGTAAATATTTTTGAAACATGCGTTGAAATCTATTATATAATGCAATATTTTCACCATATCCGTGCATATTGCATTGTAAATTTTACAACTTTTCCGCGTTGAAATGGATACCCGCCGAATCTGCAACGGTCAATCTTAAGGAGTTTTTCGTCACAAGAGTGAATTGGGCAGTCCCAAAAAAGTAACATGTTGGCATTTTATTTATTTATTTATTTTTCAGAGATCCAGAGCGAAACAAATCCTTCACATGCAGGGTATGATCAACCAGGAGTTATGACCATGCATAAAACGGGGCTTCCGAACACACTATACACAGATGTAAAATCCTAATACAGTTAATATCATCGTGAAATTGACATTCACCTCAATCTAAATCATTCTAAATCGATCACTCCGCGCTCCAATCATTCATTCCAAACACTCACTCAAACCATTCAAAAACGATCAAACCTATTGAAAAATATAGATTCATCAACATCATTCAAAATAAATTTTAACAGAGAAAACTCGCGATTTCACTGACATAGTTCAAATAGTTAGCGCCTCATAGGTTCTTGGAGAAATTTGAAGCTGTGCACAGAACTTGTATGCACTTTTTTATTAAAGGGAGGTAATCAATATCGCAAATTTTGTTCATTTCGAACAAAATTTGCAATACAGGATTACCTCCCACTAAATTCACTCAAAACTCGCTCCTCACACTCATTCAATTTCATTCCTAAATCATTCCAAAATCATTCACCTTGTCAATTTCACGATGTTATTAACTGTACTGCTTGATGTTACAAAAAGGGACGGTCCTTCAGTATTCTGTTACATCATATGTTGAAAAAGCTTTATTCTTGATGTTATCCTCTACTTATTTTTGTATTGTTAACCCGAGAAACAAACAACTGTGTGAAAAGGATAAGAAAATCATTTCGGTAGTTTTTGTCCTGTAACCCGAGCTTGACAAAAAAGTTTAAATTTTCCGAATTTTGTGTAACTTGTAGAAATTATGGATACTATACAAACTATATATACACTATACCCTGTATCCTCTTAGTTTTATTGGGAATCCAGAGTGATAAATACATAGTCATGCATAGGAAATAAAAGAGAGTTAAAAGATCATTTCCTCCATGAAACATTGGGTCGAAAAAATCAAACCGTATTGCCAAACTATAGAAAAGTTAAATTCTATGCATGCAACAATTTGAGTGAGAGATCAGAGTTCAACTTTGTCTAAACATGTATAAATAAATAGAATTGACATTTGATCACTCACTTAAACTTTTACATCTATATATGCATAGTATGTGACTATCTGCCTTTTTATGGTTTAGCGTCCGATCGACGGCGGCACTTATTATTTCCGACTATTTGTCTCTCACCAATGGGTTGATAATCGTATACCTATGTGAGATAGCAGCTGGAGGCTAGGAAAGGATGTGGTGGTTGAACTGGTGAAATAATAACAGGAATCCATTGTTAGGTGCTCCAGCCGCCGCGATACAACGGAAAAAAAATGTTGAAAGCGGCGCTCCAATTTTCATTCCAAACACTCAAACTATTCAAAAACGCTCCAAAACACTAAAAATGGCTAGATCAAAACATACAGTTAGAATAAAAAGCGCTAATAAAACTCCACGCTTTTACTGAAATTGTATTTAGTAAGCGAATGTTGGTTCGTTCATAAAGACAAAGAAAGCTTTTCAGAAAACCTACACTGATTATCTTGAACAATATTAGCGATAATTACCTCCATAAGGTAAAATATATTCTTAAAGCAAGAAGACAATGCTCATCATAGTTTCCTTGGCCCAAAAGACATTAAGAAAATAAGATCGAAAAATGTCCACAAGAGGCTACTTAGTACCCCTAGGGTTGGATTGAATACGGAAATTTATCATTTTTTATCTCTTCTAATTCTATAAACAGGTTAATACCCCGGCCAAAGGTGGGCGTACATTTGTATCATCTCCGTCTGTCCTTTCGCCCACCTATTTGTCGGTAAGTCTACTTCAATTATGAAAATTTCACAGAATTTTCCTCAACGTATGACCAAGAGAATATCATCTCGATTTGGTTGAATAATGTCGAGTTAAGAAAGGGTCTTAATCTAAACTTTCTAGTTCGCACAACTCTTTCTATCTTTATTATGGGTGGATTTGAAAGAAATAGAATGTCATAGTCATACTGTGCATATTGTCACTGTTATTGAATACCATGATATGCCACAAAATAAATGAACCTTAATGTAAATCATCATAACATCTTCTACATTTATAGACGGGTTTCACTGAACAATCCTCATTATGAGGCCACATAATCTTGGAACAGCTTAAAGTTATTATCTTGCGCAACGGCAAAAGGGGCCTTCGTGTAAAATCTCTTGTTTACAAAAAATATATAGAGGATAATTGTTTGTTTCAGTGTAAGATCGATTTATATTTCATTGAGTGAACAACAAAAGCTATATTTTCACGAGTGGCATAGCCACGAGTGAAAATATAGCTTTTGTTTTTTCACGAAATGAAATATTTATCGATCTTACTCGAAAAACAAACGATTATTCTATTTCTTTAATGCAAAATTGAAACAAAATGTGAAATTTGTAGGACATATTTTCGTAAAGCGCGTCATTTTGCACGTGATTGCTATGCAACGTTCATTGTGACGTCACTTATTTCGCCCCGCATAGATGACGTCAGATAGGATGAAATGCACAAAAGCAGGGTATAAGATTTTGATAATTTCACTGCTTTTGCGGTGAGTTTATCAAGTGATAATCTACCATTTTTTCTCGATAAACCACCGAAAAGCATTAAAGAATCTTTAGTAAATCGTGGCTTTTTATAAAACTGTCATAGGTTGTCCCGAAATGTGTGGCCTTCATAGTGCATATGGTCACTGGTTTGACGTTGGGCACGGTAATGCAGCACTTTTAATTTACGTCACCCCCTGTGTTTTAAAACTTATCAATACAAGACTACTTGCCAACACCATCCTTTATCTTATATCAAATCTTTTATGAAATCACCACCGAAAAATACTCATCTTATAAATCTTATACAATTGAATTATGTATTAACTGCTTGAAAATACAATAAATTTGAACTGGTATGACATCCAAAATTTTATCAACGGAGATCGAATTTTGATAAAGACCACTAGATGATTCTACCAGTATTACCTTGTTTAAATGATGTTCGCCTTCTGCTTTCAGAGAAGATTTTTTGGGATTTCCTTCCATGTTTCGATGTAATGCAAACGGGATGGCGCCAAAATATGACCCAAGGGGCATGTCATGAAGACACTTGATAGAGGTTAGCTATGTGTAGTTGACATAACACACAGAAATGAAAGCGCATATCTTCTGGTTTCAGAGAAGAAGATTTTTGAAGGTTCTTGATCTTTGTATCTATGTAGCCGGTTGGAGCCGAAATATGACCGACGAGGTTTTGATATAAACAAACTTGGTAAGGTCAAGTAGATGATGCTAGATACCAGATATGAAGGCTAACTGTCTTCTGGATTCAAAGAAATTTTTTTTGAAGATTTTACTCTTTGTTTTATCTAAAACGGGATGCGCCTAGGCGTAGCCCAACTATGCCCCAAGGGGCATGATATGAACAAATTTAAAACAGGTTCCACAAGATGATATTATATACCAAATTAAAGTCTGTATATCTTCTGGTTTCAGAGTAGAAGATCTTCTTTCTTTGTTTAGATACAAAACGGGATGTTCTCGGGTGTAGCCTAAATATGACCCTAGGGGCATGACATGACCAAAATTGATAGAGGTCATTTTCATAATACTAGCCAAGTTCTTCCTAGCTTTTACTGATACGTTATTAAAACATTTAAAAATATCATTCTATCTGACTTCTCGTTCCAAACTTCGCTGTACTGTGTAATTTGTCAAATATCAAAATCAAAATGACGAATATCCGACAGTCTTGCTATATGACAGGTTTCAACCCCAGATATTCACAGGGTATAACGTGCCACGCCGACACCAGAGATTCATGGACACCTGATCGATTTTTTCGATACGGAACTAACGGTGGGGCAAGTTTTTGACGGATCTGTAAACCAAAATAATCATTTTCATTTCAATTTTTAGTATCACTGTCGAGATAAATGGTTCTTCTTTTAGGAAATAAAAGGGGAGGGTAACAACTAAGCAAAATGGGCGAGTTCTGGCCCTAGGAGTGAGTGACTTTGCTCGTTTTTTAGGTTTGTCATTATTTTTTTGTCAAACAACCTGACTATTCTTCATTGTTTGTGTTTGTCTAAGAGCATTTATGTATCCTCTACACACATTCCAAATTTCTCGGCAAAAGATCCACATAAAGCGAAGATATTCGTACTTTTATTGGCATGGGTAGCGGAAAATATGATAACTAGACACCCCCTGAACTTTTTTCGACTGGAAATCGACACCAGAATTTGTGATAGGGGGTGTCTAGTTATCATATTTTCCGCTACCCAGACCAATAAAAGTACGAATATCTTCGCTTTATGGGGATCTTTCGCCGAGAAATTTGGTATGCGTGTAGAGGACACATACTTGCTCTTAGACAATCACAAGAAATTAAGAATAGTCAGGTTGTTTGACAAAAAATTAATGACAAACCTAAAAAACAAGCAAAGTCACTCATTCCTAGGGCTAGAACTCGCTCATTTGACTTAGTTTTTACCCTCTACTTTTATTTCCTAAAAGAAGAACCTTTTATCTCGACAGTGATACTAAAGATTGAAATGAAAATGATTATTTCGGTTTATAAATCAGTCAAAAAGTTGCTCCACCGTTAGTTCCGTATCGAAAAAATCGATCAGGTGTCCACGAACCTTCTGGTGTCGGCGTGGCACGTTATACCCTGTGATATTAAGCACCAGAAACTCTCAACTAGATCTTTCTTTGCAACATCAATATTACGTTATAGCCATTTTGATTGGCTAATCAAGACATATACAATTTATATGAATATTCATAGAAACAATGTTTTGTCCCAGTGGTAATGAATGAAGACTAACACACAAAACGCCTGTGTGCCGAGGTTGAGTTTAATGCAATATCTTACTTGTTTTGAAACTTAAGTCTTACAGAAGCAGATTTGAATGTAGTCTGTGTGTCGAATACTTCACATCATTGTTATTACAAAATAGTCCGAGTCTCGAGGAACCAAATTCACTTTGAAGCTTAATCTTCGATTAGTAAGATACAAATCGAGGAAACATTGCAAAACTTTTATAAGTGCCGTTATACTCATATGTATAAAAATTGTCACTAAATATACTGAACAACAAATATAACGCATCACTTTTCAATGACAAATAATTTTACCCTAAAATCGACCGATTTGCTGATATGACATTGCTTTAGTTTGGTCGGTACACAATTGTGATGAAATTTATTCCTTACCTCATACTCAGTTGAGTAAAGACACTTGAATGTGATAAACATGTTTTCTGCTCGTGCAACAGATCGAATGCATCTAAAGATGGTCGAGAAATACAGCAAATAAAGGTGATAATGAAAAACAGTGTAGACATTTATCAGATCGAGCAAAGTCTTCGAGTTTGGCGGTAGCGAAAAATTGAATTTTGAAACGCCATCGCGCATAGTCATATTGAACTGATTCATTACATCATGGACACTTGCAACTGTCATGAGGGCCAATAACTGGCCTATTGTAAGAATAAAACATCGATTTTAGCAGCTCTCATTGTTTTATATTTTTTTTTTTTATTTTTTTACTCGAGGATAACACGATAAAGGGTCGAATGACTCTTATTTCCATCGTGGTCCTAACTCATTCTAGATCTTATCCTACACATAGAGAGAGAGGCAATGGGTTCTAACCACTGCTACCCACTTTTACAGCTGGGTGGACTGGGACCCTGTCTGTAAAGTGTCCTGCCTAAATACACTACCCGCCTCCGGTGGGACTCGAATCCGCAACCACCAGGTTACGAGTCGAGCGCGCTAACCACTCGGCCAACGAGCCAGACCTTTGGATGTTGACACGATGATGAGGCTGCAATATAAGGTAATATTACCGGAATTTCCTACTCTCTATGTCACAGTTTTTCAGTTTGAAGTGGATTATTGATGACAGTGAAACACAATAGTTATGAATCTGAGTCGAGCATTTAATCCTTCAGTAGCTATAGCCATATGTAACACCCCATGAGCAAGTCAATATTATGGTCCATTCAGCTCATGCAAATATAGACTTTCTTCGCGAGCACCCTTTTTAAGTGATACTAATGTCTAGTCTTTTCACCGGCCGGACTTATCTCAAGATCTAGCGCGTCAAATACGAGCTTGCAATGAGAGTCAAAAAAAGCACGAAAACCCAAGGTTTTTAGTCAGATTGAGGCAGCACGCACAGCTAATGGATAGCCATATTGGGAGTAAGTCTTGATAAAATTCGGAAATCCACGTGTCAGACTTCTTTGAGTGCAATTATGCACGTTGATTCTCGTGCTAGTCACTTTAACTGAGTAATAGAAAACTTCTCTAATTACAAAATTTTGATTTGGGGGGTTGTCGCCTTTATGAGTGTGTAACACTTTAAATCGTATGTGTACGTTGTGGACCTTTTTGACGCTAATCAGTAATTGGTCAACGTTTATCTTGATATAACCATTCTTTAAAACTTTATATTATGGAAAAAATTATATCTTGAAAATGAAGCGATGCGTTATTTTTGTTGTTCAGTATATGTTTATACTAAATTAGAGAGGTTAAACGTTGGCTATGTCCTGATTCATCCAATTCATTAAAAGGGAGTAAATGTTAAACATCATCTTTAATGAAAAAGAAAGGCAAAATGACAGATATTCGGTAGCTTTTCGCATCGTGAAAACTTCTAATGAGTTTTATCATAATGACGTCGATCTTTTTCTAAATCTCGAAACTACAGCTTCAAATCCAAGGGCGTAGCTCCCATTACGCAATTTACGCATCTGCGTAAAAGAAATAATCCTCTGTTGAAAATATTGTTGATAAATGATCATAACATCGAAACTACAGCTTATTCAAGCTGTAGTTACGATGTTTTGATTATTCACCAGCGCTCAAATCATAAAAAGGTAGCGGACAGAAGGCATTCACCTGTTTTCAGAGTCAACATATGGCCTTTGTCCTACATATACCTTAGATGTCGCCTTCTGAGTGCGTATAAATTTCAAAATCCTTAATACGCCTATGAAATCTGTAGTTAAGGGGTTTCGAATTACAACTATGATAAGTAACGCTGAACATTCATTTTGCTTGAAACCATAAGGTAGAAAAGAATGTTACAAACGGGTTATGCCCCTGAAAAAATGCTGACATGAAAATGGTATCTTTCAAAGGTCTTGTCACTAGTAGTGCAAACGTAAATATGAAAGCGTATCGTTACAAAGTTACGACAAAAAAGTAATTTGAATTTACACAAATTTGGCCTTGAAAAACTACATTGACTGATGACCTTGAACTTTCAAAAAGAAAAGTCTTATCACAAGCTATACACCTGTGAAATATGAATACTTTTCCCCCTCCCTCAAAAGTGATGACCGATGTTCGGTTTGCGGCCCACACAGAGAGCTGACGTAAAGTTAACGAACATAAACCTTTTTTTTTATTGATCCTTAATGCTAATTTGGAAATCTATCTTGTTATGAATGCAAAATGCATTACAATAAAACCCGAATGAAGTTGCTGTTGGTGATTTGATTTCAAGGTTAAAATTGTCGCATACTTTATACTGTAATCCTAAAAAGGCTTTGGAAATATCAATAAAAAAGGAGAACAACATTTGATTTAATTGATTACGCCATTTACTGATATATCTTACAATCGGTTTGATCTGATGATCAATTTGAATGAAGTTTTGGTGTCATGAAACGATACTTCCATTACATTATCATTCTATCGAAATAAATATAACGTTCCTCAATACTTTTGGTCCTTTTTTTAAAATAAAATAACTCTATTTTAATGATTCAACTTCAATAACAAGAGGCAATTTAGTGTCTATATGGCTCTACCGGCACTTTTGCATTTATGAATTTGCTCATAGATACATACCATTTTAGGCAGATTGTCATCATTCATCGTGGTTTTGACATAGTATCATTTTATTACAATGACGTGGAATATGTATCGTAATTACAATCATTCTGTAAATAAATTACTGTAATACTAATGTGGGAGATGTCTTAGAAAATGTTTTTACAAAGAGGCCCCTTTTGCAAGAAACATACTAAGATTGCAAGACAACTACCATTTGTGAAGGTCACATAATAAGCAACCTATGGGGCCTTTTTTTGGTGTTACAATTACTCGTGACGCCCAAATAAAAGCCGGATCAGGATTTAAAGAAGGAATCCTAAAGAGTGAGTCTTAGGCATTATTCCAGTGAAGTTTAGAAACAGTAGTTTGAGGGAAGAAGATTTTTTTATACAATTTACCATATGGCGCCCTTGTTGGTGCCAAAATTACCAGCCTGATCAGGATTCAAAGAAGCTATTAGAAAGAGCGTGTCTAAAGCATCATACCTGATGCAGTTTGATTGATATCTGTCCAGTGGTTTCTGAGAAGACTTTTTTGTGTACCAAATCGGGCCCTTTTCGGGTGACTCGAAAGCCTGTGGCGGCTATGTTATCAGCCCGATAAGAATTAAAAATGCAATCTTGAAGAACATTTTCTAAGCACCATTCCTTCGAAGTTTGGTTGGTTTCTACAGTTAACAACATCGTGAAATTGACAAAGTGAATGATTTTGGAATGATTTAGGAATAATATTAAATGAGTGTGTGGAGCGAGTTTTGAGTGAATTCAATGGGAGGTAATCCTATATAGCAAATTTTGTTCAGGATGAACAAAATTAGCTATATTGATTACCTCCCTTTAATAAAATATACATACAAGTTCTATACATAGCTTCCTTTTCCTTCAAGAACCTATGCGACGCTTACAATTTGAATAATGTCAGAGATATCGCGATATTCTCTTTCAAAATTTATTTTGAATGACGTTGTTGGTTCTATGTTTTGCAATGGGTTTGAGCGTTTTTGAATGGTTTGAGTGAGTGTTTGGAATGAATGATAGGAGCGCTGAGTGAGCGATTTAGAATGGTTATGATTGAGGTGAATGTCAATTTCACGATGTTATTAACTGTACCAAGCAGTTTCAGAGAAGATGTTTGAAATAATATGTTACAGGCGGACACTAGGCCACGACAATATCCCCACTGGAGTATGACAGTGGAGCTAAAAACTACTTTTCATTTCATTAGAAACGAAAATTGTAACTTGAAGTAGACGGTTGTAAAATCAAATCAGATCACCTTAAACAGACACTAAGGACTCGGCTATGTAGAACTTGGTAGTTAATAAAACTCTAAGTCGAAAAAGTCCAAAAGTAAGGGGGACATTAAATTTCTTACACACAATTGGAATGTAATATAATCGCTGTTACATGACAAGCAAGTTTTATCAAGGCTCCAGATAAATATCTTAAATATCCGTACATGTTGAAACAATGAATAGTCAGATTATTGCCCATGGTTCGCCGAAGCCATTCTTTTGACCATCGAAAAAGGAGCAAATAAAAGCACTGAAAACACTGAAGGTGGACGTTTTTGACGATATTATAGCGAAAAAAAGGTAAAATAATAAACTATACTGGTTTCAATATTATATTCCAAAATCCTACGACAAAAGTAGGGCGAATTTCAATGTTAATGCATTTATTTCCTTTCAAGTTTGTTCAGAAATATTTAATTACAGATAAGAACAGAAAAGACGAATATTTTACAGGAACTACACTATTTTTGTTTAACCTATGTGAAGTATGGCGTTTTAACTTTTTGTTTCAGCCTTCATTGAGCTCAAATAATGCAATTTCCATAAGAAAATAGTTGGAATTATACATCTGCGATGTGCAACAAAAGATATTATTCAAGCATTACTCACGAGATTTAAGTGACACATCGACGAGGAATTTGAATCTCAATAATTAAATCTTATCAAATCAGGTCAAATAACCAAGATGTAAATGAATTTGAACAATTAGCACTTCTAAAGTTGTAATATGACTTAAATTCATATATTCTTTTATTTCTTTGATTTGAAGGTTGTTTGCATTTGCAATTAACTGCTGTAATAATGATAACAATCGTGCAATTGAAACTATGATACGAAAGACTCATGCTAAATGCGTATCGCATGTAATTACTTAATCGTACACATCCGAAATAGCACGAAACAAATTAAATATCGCAAATGTAACTGTAGATACGAGATTTAATTTGCCTTATCAGAGTTCAGTTTGTATTCCATATTGCGAAAGTCTGCATTCTTGGCAACATCTGTGGCGAAGCTCCGAGTGACAGACATACAGATTACAAGCGTTAGGTGACTGAAAGGTAGTAACAACAACTGATTTATCAATGGGCCAACTTATTTCTCACCCTGGGCGGGTACTGTTGCCCGCAATATCAGAGTATCTTTCAGAAAGCGGGCTACCAGCTCTAGACTGGTCCACATATCGACTATCAGAATAGCCTAAAACAGGCTATTCTGATATTCGACAGTAAGACCAGTCTACACCCGACCCGAAAGCGGGTGAGAAATAAGTAGGCCCAAAGGTAACGAGCGTCAAGGGAACATTGTTTAATATATGTTGTCGCATGATGAACAGGTTTGAAACGAGAGCCATTTTTACTTGTTTTGATTTTCTCTCTTCTATTCTTTTCTAAATTTACTTATTTCGGCACTTTAAAAAAAATGTCGCAAAGCAGTCAATGTGGTTTTAAAGCGGCATGTGTCGGTTATCGATGAAGATCAAAGACATCACACGCCGCCATTGTATCCCTTCAACCATCTGGAGAGTGTATCTAATACTGGTAAACGAAATCAACGGATGTTTAGATGAATGGATGAAAAAACACACATTTTCCACAAATACCGATATTAAAATTGACGGGGAAATTTAAAAAAGAGAATATGAAAAAATATAACTTTCGGCTTACTTTTCAATTTACATTTTTTGTTTAGATATACATGGGTGAACGTGTCGTCTGCTTCTTCTTGTCCTTTCACTGCGCAGCTAGTCTTGGCCAGCCGTATACTTCAAATAAAACTTGTAAAGTTGATAGTGGCAATGTGTACCAGTCTTACAACACAGATGGTCCTGAATCCCAAGATGCAGTCTGATTTCTAGACTTGGTTACTGCACCTAGATCTTTCGATACTAGAGAGGTCTCTCGAACAGCGGGCAACCAGTTTATCCAATTTCCGATTTCAGTACGGTAAACATTTAAAGAGGCACCAGTAAAAACGCCGGTCTGGCCAACGTTCCCTATGTACCGTGCATGTTTGAAACCTAGACAAGTAGTAGTATTAGAGGCGATATCAACACACCAGTAAGCTGCTGTCCCCCATAGACCACGATAAAACAGAAAAGGCGAATCACTACCTTATCCTTATTTTTCTTGCGTGGAAGTTCAATACGTCTGGGTTTAAGTTGGCGAGCTTTTTCGTAATTAGAACGGGCCTTTAAATGTTCTAAAAATTGTATACGACGATCCAAGTATCACGCTGTGGTTTTTTTTTTAAAAAAAAACAACACAGTTGTCTGTATTTAACAAGTCTTGAAAAGAGTAAATTAAACTTTAGTCGTAACTACTTTTTCAAAAGGTATTAAAATCTAAATGGATTGTTCTCACGTAATATACCGGTACACCTAAACGTCCACCAAAAAGCAGTTGATACACGACAGTTTTAACCTTGAAATAAGATTACCCTGCTGCGTATTGAGTAACGTTTATAAAAGTTGGATGAATAGCACATTAGACCACGCTTGAAGCGAATCGGCTAATCAGAGAGCAGTATTTCAAAAATATAAATCACAGATACAACTCCTAGCATTGCATCTACAGATAGACAATGAAAAGGTGTCGTGCACGTGAATCTTGACAGATTTTTGTGCCGTGTCATTTTAAGAAATTGTCGAGCATATGTTATATGATCGCTTTTTTCAAGACTTTCTACAGATGCATACATGCAAAAGAGCTGCTATAAGTATCGATAATAGATTCATAAATATTGTTTCGGCATAATTACGTATAATAACAGTAATATATCAGCGAGTTTACTCGTTTTCGTTGTCCAGATGTTCGGGTTAAAATTACAGTCAATGTTAGAAAAGCGTGGTCTAAGTCAGATAGACAATCTCGTGCCACGGTATATGGAAAATGGACACTCGCTGAAGCTCGTGTCTATTTCCCATATACCACGGCACTCGTTGTCTATCCTATACATAACATTGTCTGTATATTTTTAATAAACGACTAGGACAATGACTTGTGACTGTGTATTATAGCAAGTATCTTCACATCCTTACCTTAGTATCTTACTCTTGAAATACGTAGACTACTAAAATAATAACCCAATGATCTCATTTTGGTCCACCGTTTATGATAAACATAATTCTTGTCTCAACTCGATTTAGCCCCCATTAAGCTATCAAAAAAGGATCGAGCTCGGTAGACATCACTTTAAACGGAAGAAGGGTCAGGGTAAGTTTTGACATTCTAAAAGAAATAAACGTGTAGCGATCGGCAAGGTTGTTCGATAAGCGGTCGTAATCTTGACGTGAAGATCGAAATGATCGTGAATCAATCGTGTAGAGATCGAGTGTGGTCGGTTAAATATATTTTACCAGACCTTTATCCGAACTCATGCTCGACTTATACTGGGCCAACTTATTTCTCGCCCGCTTTCGGGTCGGGTGTACACTGGTCTCACTGTCGAATATCAGAATAGCCTGTTCTAGACTATTCTGATAGTCGATATGTGGACCAGTCTTGAGCTGGTAGCCCGCTTTCTGAGAGATACTCTGATATTGCGGGCAACAGTACCCGCCCGGGGTGAGAAATAAGTTGGCCCAATGAAGCGATTAACGACCTCATTCTGATCAACTGGATTCTTTCCGACTATTTGTCTCTCACCAATGGATTAATAATCGTAGACATATGTGAGATAGCAGCTGGAGGCTAGGCAGGGATATGATACTGGTGGGAGAAATACCATGAATTCATTGTTAGGTGCTCCAGCCACCGCGATATAACTGAAAAAATATTTGGAAGCGGCGTTAAAATCCATTCAATCAGATCCGAACAGTTTTCATGATCAAGTCGAATAGTGCAATGTTACTGGCCGCACTCGATTATTGTAGATCGAAATGCCATGAAATGTTGAAAGGTTGCTATTTGCAATATTTATGATTGTCAATAAACTGGGTTAATACCAAATGCTTACATTCGTGGTTTGTCTGTGTTTTTTGTTGTTTGTTTGTTTGTTTTAAATGTCCTTGACCATCCCTTTGTGTTGCCATGAATACCAAATAGAAATTCATTTCATCAATATGGTATAGAAACAACCTTAACAAATTTCATCAAGATAATTTCCTCGTTAAGAAAAAGTTTTACGATACTAAGTAGGCCACAGGACAAACGATCTATGACTCATTCGCTACAAATGAAGGATAAAAAAAACATTTCGCTCTTTTTGTGCTAAACCATCCATCAGATTCTACCAGTGTAAACAGACATAATCTTGCCTTCGGTTCAGTGACAAAACCGTGAAAACTGTAGGTCCGTGAAGTTGGCAGCCTAGCAGACTGATTTTTTTTTTATTAAAATTATTGATATCTGACACTAGTATTATACACTAGAAGTCACCTCAAACCGTAAACACTGAAATTCTAGTGAAGGTAGATTTGTCCGGATATCTCACTTTATTCATCTTTTCCGACCAAAATGTCCCGAAAATTGTCCGAAACATATCAATCTGGTCCTTACAAATATGAGACCTTTAATCTTTGGGGAAAAAAACGAAAGTGGTCATTTTAGGATGCTACGCTGCTAGACTGCTGGAAATGTGAAGTTGGCAGTCTGACAGCCTAGCAGAGTGGGGTTGGCAGCCTAGCAGCCTAAAAAAACTTTTTATCAAAATTTTTGATATCTGACACTAGTATTATACACTAGAAGTCACTTCAAACCGTAAACACTGAAATTCTAGTGAAGGTCGATTTGTTCCGGATATCTCACTTAGATCTCACCATAATGTCCCGAAAATTGCCCGCAGTATATCAATCTTGCCCTTACAATTATGAGAACTTTAATATTTGGGGGACAAAACGATAGTGGTCACTTTGGGTTGCTACGCTGCTAGTCTGCTGGAAATGTGAAGTTGGCAGTCTGGCAGCCTAGCAGAGTGAAGTTGGACGTTTACATACCATTTCATTGATACAAAAGATACAGCATTAGTACAGTTGCTAGGTAGTTACGCGCTTATTGCTCTCAGACACGGTATATGAAAGGAAGCGTGTTTCTAGAGGTTGCCGCCGTCCGTTTGATGTGGGGAAGGCGCCGCGCAATGCCAGCTTAGAGTTGTGTACTACGTTGACCAGAAAGTGTCACGTGTCTGTTAAACACTTGTCTTATGTGCAAAAATGTGTTTAATTATTCACACATTTGACATTCTTGAGATCATTGAAACATTTATAAAATCAATATTTCTTATTGACTTATTTAACACCTTCAAGAGAACAAATATAGCAATACATGTACTTTACAATATAGAAGGTGTTGACAAAATTTATTTTGAAAACAGTATATTTTTGTCTTTTCATACCACTTATGATCTTTTTATTATCATATTTTTGTAACAAGTCAATTATGAAATAGAAAACCAAATGGAGGATATTTTTCAAGTGTCATCTTTCCACGGATAATTTTACACATAAGAATATTTTTACACCCCCTCCCCCGAAAATATTTAATTTCATTCCATTTAAAATTACTTGAATATTCATTTCCTTAAGGAATAAACAAATTAATATTCACAAATTCTTATAAAAGTCATAACCTTTTAAGACTTTTTTTTAAAAAAATCACACACACATACACAAAAAACATTTTTTATGTCCATGTGGCTTTTGTCCACTTTTCAGTTAAGGGCATGTGGCTTTTGTCCGATTGGGCTTTTGTACATGGGGTCTTTCGTCCCAGGGGGCTTTTGTCCTAAGGGGCTTTTGTGCTTGCCCCTTTTGATAAGTACCAATAATGGTACTCACAACTTACAGTTTGGTGAATAGCAGTTTATTTATTACATTTTAATAAAGCGAAGTAAAATAGGTAAAATAGGAGAAGTTATGACATAACTTATAGATTTAAAGGGAAATTATAACGAATCAAAGAGCAAGAAACACAGTATTTTGAAATGATTGTACCCTATTTGTAAAGCTTTTTTTTCAAAAATCTCTCAAACACCCCCACATCTTTATTTGCTAATATATCGTAAAAAGTCCATACAAAGAATAGTGTAGTGTAGAACAGGGAAATGTTCGCGTCAAGGAATGCTCAGGTTTGCACACGGTCTTATTTGTGGCGTTTTAATTTATAATAAGAAAGGTTTGATTTTAATAGATCTAGGTGAAATGGATTTAATCTCGTATTATGCACTTATAAATTCATTTTGACTTGCCAATCGCCGTAAATGATATGTGAATAAATCTCGACGTCAACTTGCGATATAATATATTGTTAATTTCACACTAAGACTCAGCGTATGACATTATTTGCGAAAATAAATGTATTTTTGTCTCATTAAGCACACAAGTAAATAATCAATTGAGTTTGAAATTTAGGGAAACATAGAAATCTTGTCCATTCTAACAATTTATATCGCTTAGGAACTTGAAAATATATTTTGTGTTTTTTTAAGACTTAACTTTCATTGCAATTTAAGTTCGTGATTAATAACCGGTTGCTTGTTCGCAGCGTTTATGAGTCAGTGAAGCTAACCACCCCGCGAAAGACGATTATAAATTTAAACGCGCGAAAGCATTTCCAAGTTTATAGCAAATTGAAAGTATTACCGAGATATTGAAATTAGGACAAATTAGACAGATACAACCCAATAATTGGTGGCTAGGACATGTTCGCACGAAAGACTAGCAATACCTTTAGCATCCAAGTCCTGTGACCTGTCCAATGATTAGGAAAAAAGGCATCTGCAAGCGCATCAGAAATTGTACCCTCCACAACAACGCGAAGCGTATCTAAGAGTGAAGCGTTCGCGATCATACTGTTATTCTGAACCAATGAGGGTACTGACAGCTTTCAATATGAACAGTTTTCTAGCAAGTTGCCCTGAACCTACTGTCAACGTTTTCCAAAACGACACGTTACAAGGTAATACAAATTTCTCAACTACAATCTAAATATTAACTATATTATCATTTCAGTCGAATAAAACTATTTTGAATAAAACAAGGTAATATCTTAGAAATGATTTAATATCACAAATACCAATCGTCAGATTGTTCGATGTAGCGAGGGCCTCACCGTTCTATTTCGAAAAGCAGTCGGCAACGTTCTACAAGAAGTTTGTGACAAATGTGACAAATCAACGATACATCGGATTTTTCGTAGATCGTTGACGTGTCGATAAACTTTAACTAAAAATTGAAATTTAACGATCTAGTCAGCGACTTAATCCCCCGACGATCTTCTTTTTATTCTTTTTCTCATATTTCTATATTTTGTTGTCCTTTTTCCGTCAGATTTTGGCGACCAGTCGTCGACATTTCGCTTCGCAGGATTTCGCTTCGCAGGCGATAAGAAGACCGGTACAACGCTAGCATTGTATTCTTTCTAATCGAAAAATGAAAAATAGGAGGCGCCTACGCGATAGCCTTGTAACAGTTGACATAAACACGGAAAAGTTGGTGATCGATTGGTAAGTAGTTGGCGCTCTCTTGCCGATTATTCGCATATTCCAACATTTAGGCGATATTTGAGATTTTCGGAGATGAATCGGGAATAAATTGAT
Source organism: Fragum whitleyi (assembly GCA_948146395.1). Classification (NCBI taxonomy): domain Eukaryota; kingdom Metazoa; phylum Mollusca; class Bivalvia; order Cardiida; family Cardiidae; genus Fragum; species Fragum whitleyi. The sequence continues at coordinate 34,651,251 of OX411555.1, forward strand.
CTTTGAAATTTAAATAATTCAACACATTGAAATTTGTGCAATAACCGAGCTCCGCATAATAAGTGTAATCTTTACCTCCGTTAACTTCTGATTATTCTGTAGCTACGTAATTCGGTAGTCCAAAATGACTTGCCTCTTGTTTTATGTCTACGGGGAAATATAATATCGGATAAAATTATGAATTGATATGATTTTTTAAGAGACGGTTATCGACTTCAATTATTTACCCCTTCTTTTTTCATGTATATCTACGTGGGTTTCCTTCAAAGCTCTCTTTCGATTGAGGCGATTTGTCACCAAACTTATATAAGATTTGTTGCATAAATTTCAAAATCGGGATCGCCCAAGATGTTCGTGAGAGAAATCCATACTCAACATTTTCAAAAAATACATTACAAAATTTAGATAAAAACCTTGCGTATCCAACCATGTGAAGATGGGTTAGTGTTAAATTGCTTTATTAGATATATAAACCAAAGTACTGAAAGTACTGATAAGTTGGAATGCGTTCAAGAGACGGTGACCTCAAACTACTAACGAAGCTGACGCCTCCCGCCCACCACAGGTGATCACATAATACGTCTCATCTTTTGACGGGCGTATATAAATCAATGTATTTCAACAGCAAGAGACGCTTAAACCTCTGAATCGCTATACAGGCCTGAATCTGATGAAAGAAAATTGATAACAAGGGGGCTAGAATGGCCCTAAACCGCTCACCTGAAATCGATTGGTCCAGAGGATTTTATCCAAGAAACTTTCCGGCAAAGAGTAGTTCAATTTTGGCTAATTGTTGAAGAGGAGACATTATTCGAATTATAAGCAGTCATAAAAGACCCTGCCAACCCATTAATTACAGAGGAGACTCAACATTAGCCTTACCCTGCCACGCCCATATTTATGGGCTAATGAAAATTTTGCCAACAATATTTGAAGAGGGTCGTCAAAGGAAAATTCTTGTAAAGTTTGATTGAAATCTGGCCAGTGGTTCAGGAGGAGATGTCGTTCAAAGATTTTGGGCTCAAAATAAGCCCCGCCCTGCCATACACATATTTATTGGCCAATTAGAATATAGCGACAATTCTGAAGAGGGTCACACAGGGAACATTCTGACAAAATTTCATTGAAATTGGCCCAGCGGTTTAGGAGAAGAAGTTTTAAGAAAGTTGACGACTGACGACGGAGTCAGGGTGATCCTAAAAGCTCCCCTGGAGCACGTTGTGCTCAGGTGAGCTAAAAAAGAAGAAAATGATACGAACCATACAGTCGAATAATGGACGCACAGGCGAACACTTATACACTCAAAACAGCTTTTATATTATTTTTCAAATGGCCTCTGCTCCATTTGAGTCATCAATTACATTTTAAATTAGAAGTGTCGCAAAAGGATTTATCCATGATGAAAAGCAATTTTCGCAGGGAAGTCTTACTTAATGAGTTGGAATCTCAAGACAATTTTTGGACGAAGTTCAATTATGATTTCGACCTTTGTGACTCCAAAATTGGGCACTTTCTTGGGTCATTGACAACATTTGTGGCAAGTTTTATGATTCGGGTCAATTGGTTGTTCAATTAGATTGGAAACTGTTAACTGTTAAAATTTACTGATGACCGTGACATGTATGACCCCGAAACAATAGGGCATTTCTTTGGGTCATGGGCAATATTTGTGTAAAGTTCCGGTAATGCAGGTCAATTGCTACTCCGTTTATCTAGTGGAAAGCCAAATTTCAATGGACTGAGAGACAGACTTAATGAAATCAATATATGCTCATGTACTTCTGAGTTGGGGGTACAGTTAATAACATCGTGAAATTGATAAGGTGAACGATTTTGGGAGGGAATCCAACGTCGCTTTTTTGTTCAGGATGAACAAAATTAGCGATATATAAAACCTACATAAAATATGCATAAAAGTTCAATCAATAGCTTTCTATTTCGTCAAGAACCAATCAGACGCTTTAAATTTCAATTATGCCAGTGAAATCGCGAACTGGTTCTTGCTTATTTCATTTTGAACGTACATATGGATATTACTTTTCTTTGAGCGTTTTTGAATGGTTTGAGTGAGTGTTTGGAATGAATCAATGGAGCGCTGAGTGAGCGATTAAGATTTTTTATTGCGATGAATGTCAATGTCACGATGTAACTACATGTAACTGTATGATGGTGCTCTTAAACGTGTTGACGTGTAAGAATGTGAAGAAAGCAAGTTAAACTAGATGGTTTGTTTCAAATGACAAATTGTCTAGGTGATTAATGCATGGGCAAAGATATTCATAATTCAATTAAAGGTATGGTTGCAAGGGTTTATGTGGATGAGCATTGGGTTTTTACAATGAAACCTTCATGTAGATAACTGCAATATGACAGAAAACAAACGACAATATGTTGCAAAAATAATTATTAACTTTAAAAGTGTATCATCACTCTAAGAAAAGATTTTTTCATTTCGTAGCTTAGACGGAAATTACAATATAACACCTTGTCAAAAGTTAAATGTGTAATAAGGTAGTTCAGAAAGAGAAACTATACCTTTAAAAGAAGCTATAACATAATTCTGCGAAAAACAGGTCGCGACCTTACCAAATAAGCAGATCACGTGATTGGTCTGTGCTATTGCCACAGTACCTAGAAAACAGATCGCGACATTACTAAATAAGCAGAACACGTGATTGGCTTGTGCTATTGTCAATTGCTGACCTTATTGGACTTGACTTATCACATGATTTCCAAATATAGTAATGCAAACATGTGATACTAATGTATTCGTACGCAACTTTCAATAAATATCGTTTAAAACATAAACTAGCGTGATAATAATATACGTGAATTGATAGTTGTGTAATTGTATAGCATTATTACTTTTTGATGAAATAAACTGTATGTCTTTGTCAAGTTGAGATATACAAAATAGGCCGAAGTGTATTCACATCCTGTTCACGTGATATGTGTTCTCAAAAAAACCGAAATGAAATTATCTTGTGTTCATTTTGCGGTTTTTTTAAGTCTAAGTTGGAATTGCTCCGCATTCCAACTTAAAAATCACAAACGACGGCAATATTTATACCTGTTTCGATAAAATATTTAACATATCATTTATATATGATCAATAAGAAAATAATGAATTGTATTATTTTTTTTAAAAAAAACCTACAATGATTAATATAGAGGGTTGGCTTTTGTTCCGGTGGGAAGGTTTTAGGAAGGGATTATGTCCGAAGGGCTTTTGTCCGCGGGCATTATGCCCGGAAGGGATTATGTCCGAGAGGGATTTTGTCCGTATCCCGAGAAGAGGTACGTACTCACAAACGAACATAGGGGTCTAATCCTACAGAGACAAAGAATACATTAAAAGGACCTAATAATTTTCTTCGCTGTCGGTGGATATGCCATTTTGGTTGGAAATGTTGAATAAAATGAGATATCCGGAAAAAAATTACCTTCACTAGAATTTCAGTGTTTACGGTTTGAAGTTATAGTGTATAATACTAGTGTCAGATATCAATAATTTCGATAAAAGTTTTTTCAGACTGCAAGGCTGCTAGGCTGCCAACTTCACGCTGCTAGGCTGCCAACTTCACATTTCCAGCAGTCTAGCAGCGTAGCATCCTAAAATGACCACTTTCGTTTTTTTCCCCAAAGACTAAAGTTCTCATATTTGTAAGGACCAGATTGATATGTTTCGGACAATTTTCGGGACATTTTGGTCGGAAAAGATGAATATTGTGAGATATCCGGAACAAATCTACCTTCACTAGAATTTCAGTGTTTACGGTTTGAGGTGACTTCTAGTGTATAATACTAGTGTCAGATATCAATAATTTTGATAAAAAAAATCAGTCTGCTAGGCTGCTAGGCTGCCAACTTCACTCTGCTAGGCTGCTAGGCTGCCAACTTCACGGACCTGAAAACTGTTAGCATATTATATCCTACTTTGCCCGAAAGCACATATGCAGAGCGGGGTATAATTTGCTTTGTTCTCCCTGGACACATGACTACTTTTAAGGTTATATAATAAAAGCTATAGTGATCACTCATTGTCTAACGCGCGTTTGTTCCGCTGTCTTGCTCCAAGAGGCCAGAAATGTTTGAACTTGGTGGGTTTGTTCCTCGGGTAAAGCTATACCAAAGTTCATTCATATATTTTAATTTTATTAACAGCTCTTTAACAATGGTTATAGATAGATCTAACGTTCAGAAAATCTAAGAGTTCTTTAGGGGTTAGATATTAAGCAAGTGACTTCAAGCGATAGCCGTCTGCAAGTATCGATAAAATAATTCCTCTACGGCGTATGTGTTCACTATGCCGCACGGTGACCGTGCGATTTTGAAAATATTTGAGGGGGAACATACCTTAATGAGACCGTACGGGTCCCGTGCGATATCGCAAGGTAAGTTATCGTGCGGCGACCGTGGCAAATGTAAACTAGGCTTTAAGGGCCGCCGTCATAGCGCAATTGGTAGCGCGTCGGATTGTCAATCAAGAGGTCCCGGGTTCGATCCCCGACGGCGGCACTCATTCTTTCCGACTATTTGTCGCTGACCAATGGGTTGATAAACGTAGACCTATGTGAGATAGTAGCTGGAGGCTAGGAAAGGATGTGATGGTTGTACTGGTGAGAGAAATACCAGAAATCCATTGTTAGGTGCTCCAGCCACCGCAATATAACTGAAAAAATGTTGAAAGCGGCGTTAAACTCCATTCAATCAATCAATATTATTTGTTAACTAGAAGATTCAGTTCTTCAAAATTGGTATTGATGCTACGACAATTCCATTGTACTATGTTATTCGCCATTATGGAGTTTAAAGAAAAAATAATTATTAATTGAAGTGGTGAACTACCCATTTTTTCATTGCTGTTTAGTTGATTTTGTTAATAGCTTGCCTTATCGCATCTGCTTTTTTTTTTTTTTTTTTTTTTTTTTTTTTTTTTGATGGTGGGGGGTTTGAAGGAGTGGGAGCGGGTACATCCATCTCCTACTCTTCATCATCTGATTCGCTTTATTCAGTGAAGCGACTTTCTGTTGGAACTGGGGAAAGGGAAACCTTCTCTAGATAAATGCGAGTCCGTCTCTGACTGCTGGACTCTGAGACTGATTTAGATTTCTCTTTTTGTGATGGTTTACTAACATTTTTGTTTACAATATCTTTACTTTGTGAAGGCAAATGGGCTAAACATTATGGCTCGGGGACTTTTTTATCATCGGTGAGGCGATGTGCGGTGCTTTTCAAGTGCATTTCCCCCAGCTAATACTTTGTCAACTTTACTACACACTTCAGGACTCACTTTAGTGAATATTTTGAGCATTCGTTCACAGGTGGTACAGGCTCTTGATTTTGGAGTCGGGGTTGGTTCGGGGACAGCTTTTGCTTTACTTGCGTAGCTTTTGGTATCATCTCTGGATTCAACTATTTTCCTTGCTTCGAAAAGGAAACAGATTGCCTAAATTTTACCATCAAGATTCTTTTCTCTTTTTTAGGGAAGGGAGGATTTTGGCATGATTTTGAATTAGCAGGGTGTGCCATTCCACAAATGAGACAATTAAAGTCATTTTCACACTACTCCTCATCATGCTTATCAATATCCCCTTCAAAGCCATATTTTCGACAAACTTTGGTCCTTCTACAATCTTTGTGATGCGCAAACTTCTGGCAGTTAAAACAGCGCAGAGAATTGGGAACAAACACATCTACTTTAACAATTTGAAAACCCACTTTAATTTCCTTTGGTAGAGAGGGCTCGTTGAAAGTTAGAATAGAAGTGTTTGTTTTTGTTTTCTTACCATCCTTCATAAATTCAATTCTTTTATCCGCTGTAACACCCTGTGATTTTAATTTTGTCTCAATTTCGTAGATCAGACAAGACGACGATACCCTGCACCGAATGACACCATTCGAACTATTTAATTTTCGATGAACATAAACCTTCACTATATGATTCAAAATTTAAGTCATTTTCAAAAGATTATCAGCTTGAGCCCTTTGAGTAACTTCAATCAATAAATTTCCATTTTTTTAATTTTTTATCTGATTTCAGCGTTCCAATAATTTCCCTTGGCTGTTTTTCTATTATCAAGAGTGAAAGGTCTACTTTTTCTATATCTGTGACATCACTTTCGACCACTATGAACTTTAGAAAAGGCGGTTGATTAATGTTCTCATCCTCTGAGTCTGCAAGAACTCTCTTGGTTTTTTTGGTTGATGCCATGTTTTTTGTTGTGAGTTCAGCGGCGATGCTCCACCACCCGCCCTCGGAGTCCAACAAAGGGGCACTCAACCTCGCAAATTCAATCTCAGGAAAGATGCCGGGGAAACATCGCCGATAAACTCGGTGCAAAATGGCTAGATTAAGCAAAAATATGACGATGAATATTGCAACCAAGCATGGATTAGACATCAGACATTTAACATGTAGATCAAACACCACGTTAACCCGATTTGCCCCTGAGCCACCGCCTTCTAAGGCCGTAAGCGAAAACGTCATTTAATGAAAACGGTGGGTTAGGAAAAATAATTAAAAGACATGTCTTTTGGTTAAAACGCCCTATGACATGGCATGACCAGCTGATTGATCGGGTCGGGCCCGCCCGACCTCCCGTTTATGCAAACTAAGGGCCAAAGTGGCGTGTTTCAATTGATTTAACGCCGCTTTCAACATTTTTTCAGTTATATCGCGGCGACTGGAGCACCTTAAAATGATTTCCTGGTATTTCCCTCACCAGTACAACTATATGAACCTTTATTAGCTTCCAGCTGCTATCTCACAGAGGTCTACCATTAGCAACCTATTGTGTGAGACAAATAGTCGCAAAAAATGAGTGCCGCCGCCGGGGATCGAACCCGAGACCTCTAGATTGACAGTCCGACGCGCCACCAACTGCGCTATGACGGCGGCTTTTTGTGGCGTGTTTCAAGCACAGGGTCGAGCCAATCCCTGAGGTCAGTCGACCACCAGGATCCCGTTATCAAGCATAACGGATCGCAGCCCTAGGCAAAAATACGGGTCTATTTGTTTGGGGTTTTACCATGTACTACATGGACAGCAGCCGACTATTTTTATCTCCCAACTGGGGGCCGCAGCATAATAAAATAATTTACCCGCCACATTATATAAAATCCCCTCAGCATGAATCGTTTTCATTGCAGCTTTTTGGAAATTCACCGTATCCCGATGACAAAATTTCCCAAAGCAAAAGTGCCCGCAGCAAGACAAAATCAATTCCCTCGGCGTTATGAAAAAAAATCTGCAGTATGATGAAAAAATCATCGCAGCACATTGAAAAAAAAACCTGCAGCATGATATGTAAATTTCTACGAAGCCAATAATAATAAATTTTCACTGGTATTTGATTAAAAAAATCCCTTCGACATCATTCAAAAAGAAAACATGCAGAAGTTTGAAAATCTTCCCGGCAGCATAATAAAATTTTTCGTTGCAGCATGATTGAAGGTTTTTTTACGCAGTATGATAAAAAAAATCCGTGAAATGAAAAAAAAAATGTCTGCATCAGATCAAAAATATATTCCGGAAGAATGAAGAAAAATTTAACCCCGCGGTATGAAAGAAAGTTTTTCCCTGCAGCATGATAACAAAAATCTGCAGGAAATGTATATTTTCTAGCATTATGATTGAAAAAACTATTCCTGTGTCATTATTGAAGAAATTTCCGTTGAACATTATGAATTATTTTCTTGCACCTTACAAAACATTTCCTTATTACATGATTAAAATATTCCCTGTAGGCAAGGTATAAAAGTTCCCCGCAACATGAAAATAAACTTTTGTCGCAGCATAATAAAAAGTTTTCCCTGTAGCAGGATAAAACATTATCTGCAGCATGATGAAGAAAATCCTTTAGGATGGTAAAAAAGGGTTACCTTGCACATCGTGATCAAACAATTCCCCACAGCATGACAAAAAAATCCTTGCTGCATAATCATAATATTCAATGCAGCATATAAAAAAGAACAGTATAAAAACCACAAGATGACAAAAATTCCCCACGACATAGGAAAATTTTCTTCGCAATATGAAAAAAACTGATCTGATACATGATCGCCGCGGCATGAAAAAATACTGCAGAACGATAGAAAAATATTGTAGGATGAAAACATTCCTGTCACTTGATTAAAAAAAAATACCGCAGCATATTGAAACTATCCTGCATAATTTAAACAAGTTTCCCTGTAGCAGGATAAAACATTATCTGCAGCATGATGAAGAAAATCCTTTAGGATGGTAAAAAAGGGTTACCTTGCACATCGTGATCAAACAATTCCCCACAGCATGACAAAAAAAATCCTTGCTGCATAATCATAATATTCAATGCAGCATATAAAAAAGAACAGTATAAAAACCACAAGATGACAAAAATTCCCCACGGCATAGGAAAATTTTCTTCGCAGTATGAAAAAAACTGATCTGATACATGATCGCCGCGGCATGAAAAAATACTGCAGAACGATAGAAAAATATTGTAGGATGAAAAAATTCCTGTCACTTGATTAAAAAAAAAATACCGCAGCATATTGAAACTATCCTGCATAATTTAAACAATTTTCCCGCAGCGTGATAAAAATTCACGTACCATGGAAAAAAAATCCCTGAAGCATGAAACAACAAGTTCAAGAAATTCAACAACATGATTTTAAAACAATCCTGCAGCTCGATAAAATATTTTCCTTGCATCATAAAAAAATGGTTTAGAAAATCATCTCAAACATGATAAAAAAAAAATATCTGCAGCATAATAAAAAAAAAATCCCTTCGTCATGATCAAAATTGCACGCAGCAAGGTAAAATCATTTACCCGCCACATTATAAAAAATCCTCTCAGCATAATAAAACATTTTCCTTGCAGCATTGTGGAAAATGTCCGCAGTATGATAATAAAATCCCCCATAGCAAAATAAAAATTTTCCCGCAGCATGACACAAGAAATTCACGCGGCTTTATAAAAAAGATCTTTGTATCATAATTTAAAAAAATCCTCGCAGCACAATAGAAAAAAACCCCAAAGCATGATAAATAGTTTCCTGTAGCATGATTTAAAAGATTCCATGCGGGAAATTGACAATCAGAAGAGAAGAAGGGTTCAAATGAAATTAAATGACAAAGAAAAAACAGTAGAGAATTTTTATAATAGACCTATTGAACAGACAAAACACTTTTATCTCCCAGTTCAATAATTAAATAGACGTGACAGAAAAGCATGTTCTAATTTCCTCATCTACTTTCGCTTGTTTTGGGTTTTGAATTGTGCTTGATTACATTCTTTTAAAGCTAATGCAAAATAGAATACAAAGGATAAAAAAAAGGATATTTAATGAATTATTGAATCGATTTTCTTTTTATGAAAAGTATAAATATACAATTTTAATTCAGTTATTCATTATTTCTGACCCGTTAAGCAAAAATTGACTGTTTGGTGAGTGCATAAGTGTCGACCATAGCCGACAAACGGGTGTTACGAAGTCTGACTAGGGACGAAGTTTTATGCTCTTGGTTGATTTTCTGAATTTAGAATGAATTAAAGTATATCTGAAATACGACCTCGGCTCTTCCCTACAGTACATTATCTCATTTTCCAATATTTACATAGACATAGACATAGACATTCATTATTGACATAAGCTTAAACAGCTTCTAGTCGTACAAACATACATAAATATACATATACACGTAAAAGTTATCAGATGGTGAAGAAGTTTCGTGACAGCAAGTATATACATAATAAACTTATCTACTTTTTTGTTTCATGCATGAACAAAGGAAAACATGACATTTGGCTAGTATAACGTTGCTAGTAGATGCTTCGTTAAATTCGCTTTTATTTTTTAGCAACGTTATTTGCTACAGGAGTGTATAGCAGCATCGTTGAAAAGAGGAATATGCAATGAGGCAGTTCCTAAGTTTCAACATTGCAACTATCTTTTTTTTTTTATTTTTTGTTAATAACTTATAAATGCATTTTTTTATTATAATCGATAAGTGATATTAAAATCCATCACATAAATTTATGCAACACGGATTCAAATTGAATCTCACAATTGTATTGAAAAAAATTTGAAATTAATTGGAATTCTTAAGTATATATTATTGATAATTAATCGTTACTCATGGAATTAATTGTGCAAGTTCTTAATTCGAGCGCAAGTTTGATATATTTTGCCAAATTAAATAGATATTTAGTATTTTTAGACTGTATCAGACATACGAATTTCTGCATACTAGGTTTCAAATAATATTTTTTCTCGATATATTTTGATCTCAAATCGTTATACTTTTTACACACAAAAATGAAATGGAACTCATCCTCAATATCACCTTCATTACAAAAGTCACAATATCTTTGATTTCTTTCTAATCTGTTTGGCCCATATCTACCAGTTTCAATTTTCAGGGAATGCGAAGATAATCTAATTCGAGAAATATATATTCTTAGTTTACGAGGTAAAAGCTCCAAATACCTTTCAAAGACGTGTTCGGTTTTGAACGCACTATATGTTGAGAGGAGGGGGGATTGAGATATATTTTCGAACCAATTCTGCTTGAATATGTCAATTAAACGTTGTTTAAATATCTTATGGAATGTTTTGACATTGACTTCACATGGATTATTCCATACATACCCAAAACCATTTTCACATAAAAGTTTCTTTATCTTATTGCACCAATTATCGTACCCTTTTTCGCAATCATCTTTTTGGGTTTTATATAATGTTTTTATAATAATATTATCAGAGTTTATTACTTTAAGCCAGAATTTAATTATACGAGCATGCCTACTAATAAATAGAGGATAACGACCAAGCTCTCCATATATAGCATTATTACATGTAGTGTTTTTAACAGAAAGTAATCTTTTGCAAAATTTTGTATGAACTCTTTCAATTTCTTTTGATTTAGAAAAACCCCAGATTTCTCCGGAAAATCCTAAGATTGAACCGACAAATGCGTCAAAAAGCTCGCAATTTGTTTTTGGTGAAAAATCACAATCGTTTAAATTACTGTTCAAAATATTTAATGCTTTAAGTCCTTTACCTGCCAGAGCTTTTTGGTTCAAAGAGAATGTTCCAGTGTAATTAAATACGGTTCCTAAATAGCTGAAATCATTCACCGTTTCAACTTTTTCGTTATTGTAGAACCAACATTCATCATCTTTAATGACACCCCTTTTTCTAAATACAACTGTTTTCGTTTTATTGGTGTTGACTTCAAGTCCCCATTTATTGCAATAATCGTGTAGTCTATTTAGACTGTTTTGAAGATCTGTCGGACTATGACCAAAAATCACCATGTCGTCCGCAAATAACAAAAGAATTAAAGTGAGTTCATTGATGTTTAGACCGCATGATAGATTGTTTTGTAAATATAGTTCAAGGTCCTCTATGAATAGAGAAAATAAAATGGGTGAAGTTTTCTCCCCTTGCAACAATCCCACTGGACTTTCGAAAAAAGACGAAAAGGAATGACTACTTTTGATGCATGACTTGATTTTTGAATACATGTCGCGAAAAATACTTAGGAATTTACCGTTTATACCGATATTTGAAAGTTTGAACCAAAGGCCGTTCCTATAAACACTATCAAAAGCTTTTTTCATGTCTATGAAAGCACAATATAAACGCTTGTTTTGATTAAGAAAATGTTGAATGTCAGAATTTAAAACAAAAATAGCGTCAGTTGTGGATCGTCCTGAACGAAATCCAAACTGTGCGTCTGATAGAATGTCGTTTTGTTCACACAGCGTCGTCAGTCGTTGATTTAGCACGCCGGTAAATATTTTTGCTAAACAACTAATTAAAGTGATTCCGCGATAATTCTGAACATCGTATGGGTTATTTTTCTTGTAAAGCGGATTAATGCTTCCTTTAGCCCACTCAAGCGGATAACAACCGGAATTAAAAATACCATTGAAAAGGTCAGTTATGTGTGACAAAATGATATCACGTGATTCAATAAAAAATTTGTTAAGGAGACAGTCTAGACCCGCCGCCTTCTGTTTTTTCAATCCTTTTATTACTCTCTCAACTTCCTGGATACAAATTGGACTATCTAATTCCTGAAATGAACATACGTTACTCAGATTTTGATTTTTATCTCTACAAAAACTCTCGACAGTTTCGTCTGTAATTTGAAGTATATCATCGTGTAAAGTGGAGAAATATTTATAAAAATCGCCTGAAGAAATATTTGCATTAAAAGAACCTTTCTTTTTACAAAATAGTTTCCAGAAGTCCCTTGGTTTTTTATTACGGAGATTTTCAATATCTTTCGTCCGCTTCATATTGAAATTCCTTTTCTTTTTCTGTACAAGTTTTTTGTAAATTGTTTTATTTTCACACATAATTGATCTGTTTTCATTTGTTTTATTCTTAAGAAAGCAATTTAATGATTTTTTGTATAGTCTTTTCGCTCCGCGGCACTCGTCGTCAAACCATGGTGCATTCTGGGTAGTTTCAGAAAATTTACTAATATTCGATCTAGATATAATTACTTTTCGCTCGAAAAGGGGATCGGTAGCATTTTTCAAAATATTAACAAAATTTTCAACCGCGTTATCTATACCTTCAGTACAAGAGAAATCCGAATTAAATATTACGTTATTAAACTGGGGAAGCTGAGAGATAAGACAGCTTCTGTAACTATCTTTTAACGCATCATCCCACTTACAGTATGAAATTCGTTCATTGCTATCTGGAGCATCACATTTAATTTTTTCCCGTTTCATATATATCTCAATATGCAACGGCGCATGGTCTGACCATTCGTTAAAATTTTGGACGCAAAAATGAGAAATTGTATTGAATTCGGATTCCTTTAACAAAAAGTAATCTATTACACTAGATGTATTGCTTCGTAAATAGGTAAGTTCGCCTTTTGCATCTCCCAAAAGTCTACCATTTGCAATACGCAAACTAGTAGACTTACAAAGATCCAAAAGCTTCTGACCGAATGAATTGCAGACTGAATCACAAGATGTTCTATCAATCGGACAATCGGGTTCATAATCTTCATAGTCCAATGAATTTACATAACAATCAATATCAATGTAATCATGCCGCGACCCATTGCCTACCCGTGCGTTCATATCCCCGATTACATACACCGTGCCCAGACGGTCATAACGGTCAATATCGTCTTGTAAAAGCTGAAATAAATCAACATTATGCACGTGATAGGCGGGGGAGTGATCACACCATTTATAAACACCGGCTAAAAATACATCGTGTGGAAAACCAAAAAAGTCTTTATTTATTTTAACCCATAAAATAGTGTCATGAACATTTCTTACAACACTGATTCCGTCTTTAATATCATTTTTATAATAAAGCAAAATACCACCGCTCTTTCTTCGCGCTTTTTTGTCTAAAATAATTGTGACAAGTGAATCCACTGAGTTCTGTATTTGAATCTTTTTCTAACCATGTTTCGTATAGAAAAACTATATCATTAGAACTAATCGTTTTAACAAAATTAGCATCTTCTTTCTTGGTTTTAGTGAGTCCATTGATGTTCCATGAGAGGATTTTTAACATTTCTTCAGCGTGTCCCTAGACCGGATTCTTCGCTTTTTTCACCGGATGACCATTCACGTACAGCGTATCGTAGCTGATCCAAGCCTTATTTCCTTTCTTGATCTCATCTTTCAACCGTGGCATCAATGTTTTTCTTTTCTTGACTATTTCGTGAGGATAGTGTTCGTACATGAAATATTTCGTGCCCTCTAGGTTATGGCGCTGCTTTCTGACCATTTCTCTTTCTTTAAACAGGGTAAATTTAGCAACAATAAGTCTATCTCCATCATTTCTACCCATTCTATGTACCCTCTCGAATTGAATGCTATCTACTATATCTTGGGCTACTTTCAAGTTCTCAGAAATAAAATTTCTTACTTTAACCTCAGTATCTGCGCTAGTTTCGTTCACACTTTCCTCTATGTTACCAAATATTAAATTGTTCCGCATTGATTGGGACTGAACATAAAGTAGCTCATCCTTTAGTGAAACCTTCTCTCTTTCTAACTCGTAGATTCTTTCTTGCATTGAATCGAAGGAAAATTCAGAATTATCAGCTCTTTCTTTTAGGACACATATTCTCTTGTCAGCCTGTTTAGTCTGATCCTTGACCTCTGTTACATTAGACCAAAGTTTCTTTAAATCATTCTCGAACTTAACTGTGATCCGAACTGGTTGCTTTTTTCTCCTGTTGGATTTAAACTTTTAATTATGATTCTGATTGTTTTCCACTATTTGTCCTTTATAGTATGATAAGTCGAAATTTATTTTTTCATACTGTTAAAGTAAACTTTTAATTTCTATCTTGGCTAAATAAAAATACAAAAATCATTATGCTTTCACCAATAATTCCAATTTATGATCAGATTGCTGTAGTTATTTTTTTGCGAAACAAAGCTGAATTAAATTTCATAAAAAAACTGAAAATTCTCTATTTTAATAAATTTGTTTTGTAGCAGGTTTAAATTGGTAAGAAACTATTTTGGAACGTGAAAAGCATTGAAACAAAGACTTTTTTTCTTATTTTGCTTTTCACAAAACTTTATCGAAACCCAAATTGCCGCAATTTTTTATGTATATAAATTCCCTTTTCCTTCTTTTAATTCTAGAACATTATTTTATGTGTGCGTATTTATAATTCTTTATGAAAGTTAGCGTTTGAATACGAAGTAATTCGAAACGGATCGATATCCCAAAGCGGTTTACAACAGTGACGCTACATCAACATCAAAATATGAGTTCCGATTAATCTGTTTATTTTTCAATTTTTGTCATGATCCATGCCAATTACTAGACCAATATAAGATCATTCAGATTTACAGACAAGAACGCCCCCGCCCCGGTATAACGAGGGGTTCAGGCTTCATGATATTATTTAGTATGGTCGAATGGAGTTTCAACGAAGGAACTTATAACAATTGATTTTCACTGCTATCCTGGAAAAAAATCATACATCTAGGTTTTCATTTTATAAAAAATGCTATGAATTTAGAAATTATATCGCAAATTGATTCCAAATTCGATTCCAAATAGTATGTTGGTAATGTCTGCAAAATAGTTAATCAAACAAAAAAGGACAAGAGAATACACATGAAAGCGGAAACTGTAGAAAGTGTCTGATAATTGCATTATTGCACCCCTCTTACGTTAAGAGTCCATGTCTTTAATCAGTCACTTTACAACTCCTGTTAAATGTAATTTATTACACAGATTTTGCATAAAATGATTGTATACTTTTTATTGATAGTCATGTTTTTTAATATTTACAACCCAATTATACGAACTTCTTGATAAACCCTCATATATCGTCCGTTTATTAGCTCGGCTGTTTTCGGAGTAAACCTGGTAAAGCTGCAGGCATTCACTTGAAATATGGCATACATGTTTGTCATCAAAAGAGCAATCTCTTCTAGCAAGATAGATAGCTCTCGATGTATTTTGTGCGAATAAGGCATTTTTTACTTAGACTTCTATTCCCATTCCAGCACACAACAGCCGAGCGAAGGCACCCGTAGGCGTGCTTTTGTTCTGAAAATCATTTATCCTTGTAGAAAATTAGCAATTCTATTGTTGGCATTTCGTCCCTTAAAGTTCCCTATACAAAATGATGACAAGGGAGTGAGAATCAAAACAGTAAGTGATGGAAAATTGAACAATAGCTTCACTAGAGTACACGGTATGTAGAGTGGTGTTTTCCCAGATCATTTTTTCCGTCGGTGTAGGCAACCCACAATATACAAAATACTTCCACTCAGGACGAAGACGCCTCCAAATGACCAAAAGGATATCTCATAGTCTCCGAAGAAGTCAAACAGCCAACCTGTAATGGTAGTTGATAAGTCAAAATACTAGATAAGCGTCGGTGTTCTGCTAAAATCTCGTAACTACAGCTTGTTTAAAGCTGTAGTTACGAGGTTTTGGTAGAAAATCGACGTAAGTCATTCGGAACATCGCTGGGACTTTTCCGTAAACTGGAAAGTACCTCGGGCGTAAGTGCAGTAATTGTGGGTATTTGATTTAGGTACTTAAGACTTCTCGTGGTACAGTTAGCAACATCGTGAAATTGACATTCATCTCGATCTTGAAAACCATTCCATATCACTCGCACAACGTTCCATTCTGATTCATTCATTCGAAACACTAGGAAAATCGCAATTTCGCTGACATAATCCAAGTTTTAAGCGTCTGATAGGTTCTTGAAGAAAACGGAAACTATTCATAGAACATGTATGCCAATTTAATTAAAGGGAATTAAAAAATAATATCGCTAATTTCGTTCAGAAATGGATAACCTCCCATTAAATTCACTCAAAACTCGCTCCAAACACTCATTCAAGTTAATTCCAAAAGCATTCACCTTGACAATTTCACGATGTTGTTAACTTTACTTTGTTCAAAACCCAATAAAAAACAAATTCCTTTAATGCTTTAGATCATCAATGGATCTATAGATCTTATCGTCATTTTATAATTTTATGACAAAACAAAGGAAAAACACAAGAAAAGTGTCCAGTTTTACCCGATCCTCGATAAATGTAGTTCATGGAATGGAGCGACACTGTGTTACCGAAGATGGTATTATCCTTTACTTGATTTTGTTTTTCGCAACGTCAATTTCGAAATCACGTGCGATTTGACGCGCTTTCGTGTCTGCGCCCTCAATATTCTCCAGGCCTATTCCGTAGAGTCACAGAGGGTTCCAGATTGAATGAATAGTAACTAATATATTCTCCAGGAAAACCTGCCTAAATGACAACGAAATTGACAATGCACGAAAATTGCTGTAGTTAAGTGCAGACTCTTTCTTATTCATAATAAAACATTTTTGAAATGGACAAAATGATATTAATTTGTTTGCGTATTATTTTCTCACAAACTGGGATTGTATGCATTTGTCATAATAAAGTAGTCAACTTTAAGAAAAAAAGAGTTATTGCTTGTTTCAAGAAGGTTCTCCCTTTGTCTGAGTGCTTTCAACAATATTTTGCTATCTCTTCACAATTAGAATGCACATTGTAAAAACGTCTAAAAATCTTTGAAATGGGATTTGTCTAAAATTGTGTGTTTTGTAGTACATTGTATTTGAGTTTTAAAATTGAAATTACAAAGTGACGTCCTTCTGGCCGGTTTTCCAAGAGAACGTATCAGTTATTTTCTCTTTGAATATTAAGGTTGTCCAATCTGATGTAAAATGTTGAAATTGGCAAGACTCTACTTTTTCCCGGCCTATATATTTTTTCCTTTAAGATCGCTAGCGGAAGATGATGACGTATTTATTCCATCGGATTTTACGTCATTACAATGCTTAATTAAAAATGTCACAAGTGCCAAAACCTTATATAGGCACTAATTACCTTTCGGTGTCGCTTCGACGACCATGTGTGGCGGTTTCAAAGCATTTTTTAACAAAAAAATTATACATTTGCTAAATATTATTATTATTTTTAAAATAATCATTTTTTTCTTTAGTTTCTTTGATAATGCCACCTATGACGACAACGACATAAAAATACGAAAATGTTTGGTTCAAACGGAATCTAACGCTGTCCTCTGAAGCTTTCCAACATCGAGTCGAATTCAATGTTAGCTTGAAAAATTCTAAATATCTTGTAATTAAACTATTAACATGAAACTAGCCGGTGGATGAAATTTCCAACATGTTTATGTAAAGTTTAACCCCATATCGATAGCTCATCGCGAAAATGTTGTAGTTGCCTAAAAGCATATAGTAGAAAGTATAAAACAGAGCATTGGTATACGCTGAATTAGTCTCGAAATTGTACTTTAAGGTTGAAATGTCGAATGCAGGGTGACCGACTTCGACTAGATTTTTTTAACGATTTTTTTTTAGTTTGACGTTTGATTCGCTTACACATATCTAGTTCGTTGTTAAATGCATGTGTGTATCATACAGGATAAAGATTTGACTCGTCCCACAGCATTTTCGCACTTCTATTCTACAGTTAACAACACCGTTAAATTGACACTCACCTCAATCAAAACAGTTCTAAATCGCTCACTCAGCGCTCCATTCATTCATTCAAAACACTCACTAAAACCATTCAAAAACGCTCAAACCCATTGAAAATCTTGAAATTAATTACGTCATTCAAAACAAATTTTGATGATGAAAAATGATTTCACTGACATAATTCAAATTGTTAGCGTCTCATAGGTTCTTGAAGAAATAGGTAGTTATCTATAAAACCTTTTGCACATTTTATTTAAGGGAGGTAATCAATACCGCTAATTTTGTTCATCCTGAACATAATTTGCGATGTAAGATGACCTCCCATTAATAGCTCCACACACTCATTCAAATACATTCCTAAATCACTCCAAAATCATTCATCTTGTCAATTTCACGATATTGTCAACTGTAGGCTTGGTTAAGATCAACTTGTCTCTAACAAAATTTTATGACATATCATATACATGTATATAATTATACTCAACCTGCTATCGGTGGCCCAAGGAGGTTGGACATACCAGAAAACCAACACACTAGGGCGAACCCTTCTGATACCTTGTCTCTCCCGATAAGTTCGGCTATCAACACCGATACCAAAGCTGGTATGAACCCTGTAATTTCAATAATAGTGTTCGATAATGTGTTTTTCATTATTAAAAAGTTTTAGATTAATTTGGAAGAAAACATTCATTCTAAATAGGGCAGTGTACTCCCAAATTCATTCCTAGATCTATTACAAAACAAGAAAAAACTAACAACCTAAGAACTGTAAATAAAGAATATCCATTATGCGAGCGGAAGTTCATCGAGTTCGGCATTCACAAATAATTTGTTCTTTAACCCGACCCGTTTAGAAGAAGAAAAAAACCCGTTTGGGATGAATTTCTTTCAAAGTGTGTAAGCATTACAAACTTTCCCCTCAAATAATAGTTCAATTTGAAACCAGCTCATTTTCCTGATGAAGAAAAACTTTTGTAATAAAAATAAAGTTAAAAGTGTTATAAAAATGAACAGTTTTAAGTCACGCGAGAGGAGCCGTAATTCTTCTTAACTACTCTTTATTTCTTCAGTAACATCCAGCACATTTCTTGCAAACAATTCTATTTTAAAGTTTAATATCCTTTTTTCTGTTTGGTTATTGTTTTTCATTTTTATTTTATTTATTTTTGTTTGTTTATCATAACGATTTATTTCAAAACGGATTGGAATGAAAATGGAATTGAGATAAGGGGCGTTTAGTCTTTCTAGCCCAATTTGAAATAATTTATTTCAAAAAGAGATTTTACTTCAAAATGGGTTGTAACAGAGCACGCTTACCTCTCAGCCAAACATGTCATACAAGAGCGTAACTACCATTACGTACATTTCGAAAGTGCGTAAAACAACTAAATCCTCAATCGAAAAATTTCGTCGTTGAATGATCAAACAGCTACTTGATTATTCGCCAACGCTAGAATCATAAAACTTGGGGGCGGCGGAGGGGATTTATATTTTATCAAATGTATCTTTAGACGGACAGACAATCGTTTCATCGCAATATGTTACTATCTAAGCTACTCAATAATTACAACTCACGCAATGTCAAATTGTTGGAAATGTCACGCACTGGCTCATATACATTTGTACGTATAAATTTCAAAATCCTTAACTGAAACCAACTTCTAATCGGTCACTGCGTGTTTCTTCTTTTCAACACAATTGCAAGAAAAGAGTCGAATTGAACATTACTTTCATGTAAAGACAAATCAATATCAAGGATTTTGGTAAAATAATTGTTTGAAAAAGACCAACAGAACGATTGTAACAGACAACAGAAGACACCAACCCTACTTTGATAAAGTCACAAAACTCGCAAAATTTAGGGAAATTTGAAAAATTTAGTCGAGGAATTATTCAAAACGTCCATTTGCGTAAATGAGGCAAATTCGTTAAATGTACCCAACCCACCAATGTTAATTTTGAAATTGGGGTACCAATATTCTCATCCAAGTTAAATTGCTTTTCCCGGAGAATATTTCGATGAATTTGGGTTTCACTATATACTGAGTGGACGGTTTATCTTAACTCATCAAACACTTACATCTTTAACATTATTAAGCAATACATTTCGTGCTTTATTTAAGTGACCGATTAGAAGTTGGATTAAGTTTAGTTACGCCTACGTCATACCCGAGAATGCACTGAATAATACAACATCTCCCAGCAGTAAGCTAAATGAACTACAGAAAGGCATGAGCCCAGTGAATAGTCCACACAATACAATGGCTGTAGACTGAATCACAAACTTGTCAACCCAGGGTCGATCTGATAACCAACCAAAAATCACTCTACTGCTTGTACCTGCAATCCCCGAAGCCGCGAGTAACCAGGATCTCTGGCGTCCGTCAATTCCTACAATCATAACGCATACAAATATGGTGCATATTTAAATTTTACGCGTGCACACAAAGAATTTAGGCATGTACCCCAAAATATGGCCCAGGGGCCCGTTTTTACTAAACTACTTACGATCATTTTTTGCGCAAGTCAGAAATTAAAGTTGCTTATAGTTAATAGTTATAGTTAATTAAAGTTGCTATGATTCGCCAAATTTAACAAACGCCAGTGACCGACAAACAAAGCAGGTGTCTGACGCTCGATTCTTGGATAATTGGAGAAAACAATCTTGGTCTTTATATAAAAAAAAGTTGTTTCTACAAAAAGAATGTTTGAGTTGAATGTCATGAAAACATATATAGATTTCTGTTTTCTTACTGATACTAAGATATAAGTTTCAAATAATTACTTTGAGCGACTCATGTAAATCACAAACTCGTTATTAATACGGTGGACAGCATCACAGACATGAAGATGCAAAGCTACGAATACCTCCAAATCTCCGGGAAACAAATGAGGTAAAGTTTGGTTTAGCATTTCAAGAAAATAAGAACATTCTCTAAACGTTAACGAGTTAGAATATACACTTTTTTTGGAAAAAAAGGTAAATGGTTACACAAAATATACTCAGTTCCAAAAGAAAGTGTGCACTTTTAAAATTCGAATATCTCCAGACCTATTCAATGTACAGTAACAAAATTTTGTATGACAAACCTCGACACCACGGACCATCGATACTTTGGGAAGTAAGGCACACAGAGCTCGTTGACTTTAGGCTAGTAAAGGATTGTTGATTTTGAGTGATTTGCTTTTGAATCCCACAGTTGCTGAATATCCATTATGGAATTGCACTCAGTTCAATTTCTGTGCCCTACCTTGCAATAAATTCACGTTTGAATAACAATTGTACACTATAAGATAACGTAGGTGGACGTACAACTTTCGTGTGAGGGCGAAATTAACCCCGCGCGAAGAAAACTGTCCATGAAATTAAACTAGCACGCATAATCCAATAGAAATCGTATGTATCCGCTTGAGCTTCCTTTGCTACGTATCATCTAATTTTGTTTAACGCTATTGCAAAGTTGCATCTGACGTTTTTGACCAATCAACGTAGCGATTTCTAACGTTGGCGCAGGTGTGACGTCTATACGTAAACTCAAACTTCTGTGTGGAAAAGATGGTGATTCCCTAGTCAAACTAGGATATACTAAATAAGCAAATTTCTCTTTACCAGAAAAGAAATTCTAGAAAAGCCAATCTAAAAAACCATATGAGCTGAACAAGTGCCCACAATATACACAACATTTTGTCGAAATCGGTTTCATGTCCCGTTTCTAAAGGGTTATATCTAATACATGCAACTTATTTGACAAGCAAGAGCTCCTCAAACTTTGCAAAAAATGGGGAAATCCAAAAAATGAAACTGCACACTTTCTTTTGGAACTAAGTATAGTTACATAGAGAACCATTTTACACTTAAACTAAATGAGCGACACGTGTAAACTCTTATTCCCAATGTCGTAACTAGACCATCGTTCATTTAGGCTGCATTGTTCATTTATCAAAGAAACAAACTTTCATTTCAACCGTATCCTTTTATTTTTGTCACTTTAACCCTTTGCTGTTTAATCCCTGCTTTTTACGTGCCTGTAATTTTATGACTGAGAAAACATTATGAAAAAAGAAAAAAATGCTTCTGACAAGCAATTTCTTCTTTTTCCACACTATTTCTACCCTACAGAATGGTTATTTTTCCAATTAAATCCACTTTAAATTTTCGTCTGCAAATTCTTTGAATTTGGACAGGTCCAAAAATTTGTAAAACAGGAAAGGATTAAATGTATCTCTGTAAATGGTATAATAACTGGGTATTTTCACCGGGGTACCTTTCTCAATACACAACATAAGAAATGGTTCAGGACATGGAGGAATAGAGGAAATTGAATGAGTGGTCATTGAATACCGAATTTATCAAACGAGTCATCTATAAACAGATAAAAACGAGGCTGCGCCGAGTTTTTATCTGTTTATAGATGACGAGTTTTATAAATTCGGTATTTGATGAGCACAAATTTGATACTCTATTTATAATATGGCCCGAATTTTGGTGATAAAATGAGAAAATTACGATATTTATCAATTCTTGTTATTCCACGAAACATATAACGCCGTTTGCAAAATGCGTCAGCAGATCCATTATGACGTCATTTTCCTTACAAAAACATAACGTTGTTCTTCGTTCTTAGCTCATTTGCATAGTTTTTCCACTAGTGTAATAACACCCGTGTAATATCAAAAATATTCAACGGTGTTATTTCACTCCCGCGACGTAGGTCATATTATAAATAGAAAATATTGTGGATGCAATGTTTTTAATATAAAGCATCCGTCCTCTGACGATCTTTCGCCCCTTGATACATTTTAGCATATTCGAGAGAACAAATGAAAATTCGGAAAGATCCGCCCCTGTCGAAGATCATTCTATTTGACGATCAATATATCACTTCTGTGGATTTCTAGAAGTTCTGAACCCAGCGTGATGTCCGATGTTAATACAGACATGCATCGAATCAGCCAACAAAATATTGTACAAACAGTTTCTAAATCTATCTCTTTCAAAAAAAATGAGCCTGTGCATGAGATTTCCAACAATTTCAAATATGCGCAAAGCAAAGAATTTGACCAGCCTGCGTATCCGCACAGTCTGAACAGAGTCTTCATTATGCTTATTTAATAAGGTCTCAAAGTATCTGTAGACCATCAGATAACTTTTTATTTATATTTACAGTTCGTGGCTGTCTATGTTTTTTCATGTTTGCACCTACAAAATATTTCAAATTGTTGGAAATGTCACGCACAGGCTCAAATGAAACTATAAGTGAAAAAGAAGGGTGAAGTCAGCAATATAAGAAAGTTATAAATGATATGTGCACGGCACGCGCCAAAGAAAAATATAAATAATTTATGTCCAAGATTACTAATGGTGCAGACAAAAATGCCAAAATTGACATGTGCAATTTGTTTCCGCTCGCACGTTCATATCCAGTTTCGTGACACATACTTTAACCATTTTCAGATACAGGCGTTTTGAAAAAAAAGGTAATTTTCACTTAAAAAATGGAAAAGGTCCCTTTCTTTATAAATGAATTCTACTTCTTTATTAGCATTTAGCATTTAGTTAAAAAAAAATATTGCGGCATCTTTCAAAAAGGCCATAGTCTTTCATTTTTCTAGTTCTAGAGTTGACCCATTTTTTTTCTCAAAACTGGAAGGAAATAAAACTGCCTCCCGCCTCCAGCATTTTTTAATGCTGTGTACATTAAGATAAGTGCGATCTGATTGGCTAAAAAGATGGTTTCATTCCTAAATGAAAACAATTTTGAGTATGCAGTTATTTGCCAAGCTTCCACACAAAGTAGTCCCTTTACAAATCTGGTATTTTTTTATTTAACTTTGAGTTTCATACCTCAATGAAACTAAAAAACTATCTTCATCTGAAAATCATTTCCTCCAATCTGCTTGTTCTGTTATTTCTTGCTTGTAAAGCATGGGTAACACTTAAGCAGCTTCTATTGAACCAAACCCAGCTAAGTGCGAGTTGGTTCAACAGAAGAGGGAGCTTGGAAAACGTTATAACGCAATATAGGTTTAACGAGCTAGATTCCGAAATTCTGAAGAATACGAAAAGTTTCGATCCTAGTCAGTAAGCACAGACTGCTCAGGGTTGATAATTTTTGCAGCACCAAGATAGCCCCTTTTCATCTGATAGGTCAAATACAGATTATGCTCGTCTATAATTAAAATTGTGGCTGCACTTGTGACAGAAAATCAAATGACTGAAAAATTGTTAAAAGAAGCGTTACAAACTTTCCAAAACTAATACATTTAAAAAATTATCTTACTTAATGACAAGAAATCCTCAAATTCATTCGGAATTTAGCTGTCAATTCCGAAATGATATTTCCTAGTATCGTTGCAAGTAATTAAACTTCTTTAATCGATCACATCATTTCTATCTTTCTATTGACCAATAATATTGTCCGTTTAACTTCCTTATGGACCAAAATTTTAACAAAATACCTACATTTTTTCTCTATTTGGTAAGACTAAATATTAGCTTAATACCAATTAAAACATATGTCTTTTTGAAATGAAAGTAATTTCAAAATAATGGCTTTAACCCGCTGTTTAACGTTAATCATTCTAATTCTCATCCTAAACATCGGGTAGTGAAGACTGATAGTAGGAAAACAGAGAATAATGTGTTAGTGTCTAAAAATAGCAATGTTATCTGGTCAAGGTTGGGAGAATTTATCATGACGAGGCTCTGCCGAGTCATGATAAATTCTCACAGCCGAGACCTGATAATATTGATATTTTAAGACACTTACATGTTATTCTATTTATCATGCAATCATTTTTCAGTGCTTGAGTATGATGAACCCTTAAAAATCAAAGAAATTCAGGACTGTCATGTTAAGTTATCAGACAGGTGATATCAGGTCAATACAGGCTTCATTGCATGATAAATGTTATTTTGTTGATAAACACACATTTTTATAGAAATATCCGCTATCCATTTTTTGTATACGTTTATTGTCATATAGATGGCCATGTCATTCTAAAATTTGCTTGACTGTGCCATTATTGCAAGCCTGTTTATCAGGATTTGCTTGTGAAAGTACACATAACCTTGTTTAAGAACCTGTTTTGATTGGTTTCGGCGAGGGAATGAAGGGTTCAACTCTGAACAGAACGAAAAGATTATCAAGATCTGTTCAAACGGTTTTTGTACAAAGGTAGAATTCACTCAATTTTGGAATCACTGGCAAGCGTATCTTTTATAATATGATACGCGTCGCCGGAGTGAAATAACCCCGTTGAATATTTGTGCAAATGAGCTCAGAGCGAATAGCAACGCTATTTTGTAACCGCGAAAATGACGTCCTATTCTATGATTTGTGACGTCATTTTAAACGGCGTCATAAGTTTCGCGGAAAATTGAAACGTTGAATTTCAAGAATATTGACGATTTTTCGATAAAATGCGGGTCATATTATAAACAGAATATAAAATTTGTGCTCATAAAATACAGAATTCATTAAACTCATCATCTTAAACATATAAAAACTCGGCGGAGCCTCGTTTTTATCTGTTTATAGATGACTCGTTTAATAAATTCGGTATTCCATGACCACTCATTCAATATCCTCTATTACATTTTTAATGTTAATTATCGACTAAACACAAAGAAGACTAATTAAAAACCACACACATTCGCTTATGCAATATAGAACTATTTTTGGGCGCACAATTCAATATTCGGTTTATTATATAAAACAGAGGTCTGACAGGACTAGTGTTTACATGAAGACGGACGGGCACAGTGTTAATTATACTTTCTAAACTGATGAAATACAGAATTCTTCATGATAATTGATAGAAAAATGATAAACCAAGAAAAAATCGTTTCGACGAAAAACAGGTCAATATAGAAGTCAAACGGACTTTACGACTGAAAATTCCACAAACATCTATAACTTCTACTTCTTTTTCATTTATTTAATATTCAAAGACCCCATACCTTTAGTCTTTGCCAGGTCTGGTATAAACAAAAGAGGCATGTATATAGCGAGATACATCAGGGTGGTTGACAAAAGAAACAGGACAAACGGTAAACTCTTCAATGGTGTTAGAACTGTGATACTGCAGATTTTCTGTTTCAGAAGAGATAAACCACGTGTTGTTTTGTCCACAGAATCAAATTTAACCCGCTCTTCATCATGCAAACTCTGATTGATTTTGTAATCAATTGTGTTGGGTAAACGATTTTTATCGTCTGATACAGAATTGTCGCGCTTTGTTGTTCTTTCTTGACTAGATGATGTCTGCGATATTGTCTGTGGTATTTGGACTGGCCGATATGTCAGTCCACAAACCACTCCATTCAGAAGAAGCCCCGCCTCTATCAGGATGGTGCCTCTCCAGCCATATTTCTGTAGACACGTCTCTATTGCCGGGCTGATTATAAACATTCCAAACCCAATACCAGCATTGGCAATACCGGTCGCGAATGACTTCTTCTTGTCGAAACTTAAAATGACACAAACCACGGATGTGTGGTAAATGAAACCATGTCCGAGACCTGAAGAATACACAAGAAATTATGAGTTCGACCTTGTTAAATAATGAAAGTGTTTAATGTATTCATGAAGTGAAAAAGAAACGATTCAGCCAAATCATTTAATTTTGAGTGAATCCTTCGATGATATTGTTGTAAGCACACTTAACCTGGTGTAGATATCATTATCATTTTGTTTCATCGCGGGAAATTATGAAAAAAAGGTAACGGCTTGTGATAAATAATACTCGTCAAACTAAAAAAACAAAAAACAACATTTAGGTATTGTGTGAAACAAATTTATACACAAAAAATCATAAGTAGGCATAAATTCGAAACTAAATGTATATAAGGTTTTCATTCTAGTTCTAGAAAATATATCAAGATATGATATTAAAAAATCACCCCTGACTTGAAAACGTTATCCTCTTGGGCAAAGGCTAGGATGTAAGTTTTCCGCATCTAGAAACTGAGTTGTGTAGAATTTTCATTTACAAAAAGTCCGCAAATGTAACTTTAGCATGAATGATTTTGATACCCTTGCTCAAGAATGGGGTCTTTGTCACTGGAGTTCTAAGTTTATCTTTGTAAATATGAAATATTTATTTTACCTATCTTTCGAAAGTAATAGCAAACCTTGACAAATAAATTTGAGGAAAATTTATCCTTCAAAAGTAAAATTTACTTAAAAGATAATTTCAACTCAATATTATCATAAAGGTCTAGAACCAAAAAATAAAAATTTAAATTTAGATGCCCTATGACTATTCACAATTTACTGACCAAAGCCGAAAATTAGCCATCGCGCCTATGGCTCTAATCCAACAAAACATAGTTATTGAAATGATTGGTTTACAATACAAATACCCTAACCACAGATCCAGAGAAGGTCTGCCATGACGACGGTATCAGACTTCTGAAGCTTTGCATTTGGTGAAATGAGGCGTCGTCTACAAAAAATGGAATCTTCGTAGACTGATAATGGTCCTGGGGTCCATTTTACTAATATTTTTACAAAAAATAATCGTAAGTAAAAATCACAAATCGCAACTTGGATTTTCATATATATTTGATTCTGTCTTGCAGTATCTCAATGGAATCGCCTTTAGAAGGCGATTCCAATGAGAAGGTGTATAGCATAATTCCATATTTAGTTACTACTGTAGAAGCAACTTCAATTTTTGACCTACTCAAAAATGATCAAAAGATATTAAGTACATCATGCCCTTGGTGATGGGGTGGTATAAGGTTAAACACATACCTGCGACAAAACCATAGGTAATATAAAGAGTTTGTATATTTTTGGCTGCAAGACTTGCCAACATTCCGGTCACCGTGATGAATGTTCCGGTGATAGCTATAACCCAATATCCAAATCTTCTACTGAGGAGAGATGCTACTGGACCTGTTAAAAAGAAATTTTGTTTATTTTACATGAAAAGGAACAGTTTGTTACAGTTAAGGACATCGTGAAATTGTCTCGAATTCCTTTCAAGTCCATTTTAATTGCTAACTCAGCGCTCTACCCATTAAATTCTTACACTCACTCAAACCATTCAAGATCGCTCTGAGACCACTTAAACAGACAAGATCAACAACTACATTCAGAATAAATAAATCTTGAAAAAATCACGGTTTCTCTGACGAAATTGAAATTGTAAGCATCTGATTGGTTCTTGAAGAAACAAGAAGTTATCTATAGAACTTGTGTGTACTTAGTTTTGTACATCATGGACAAAATTTGGATTACCTCCCACTCAAAACTCACTCACTGACTCGTTGCACAGTTACATTCCAAAATCATTCCAAGAATCATTCACCCTGTCAATTTCATGATGTTGTTAACTGTATTTAACGCATCTGAAAAAGGCGCTTTCTTTAATGCTTTTCGGTGGTTTGTCGAGAAATAACGGTAGATTATCACCTGATAATCTCACCGCAAAAGCCGTGAAATTATCAAAATTTGTCATCATGACTTTACCAGTGTCTAGCTTTAATTTTTAAAAGACAAAAAGATAAAAGGTTTTGTGTTTTGTGGTTTTTTGGCTTTATTATATGCGTATGGCTGAATTTTTTTCAGTATTTTTTAAACGAGTTTTTTTATCTTTTTGAGATTAGAAACTTAACTGGCGGTGTTTTCTGAGAAAAAAAATAAGAGTAAAACAAAGGAGAATTTATAAAAGCAAGATCGAGAAAAAATAAGAGTCAAACAAAGAAGTTTACATAAAAGCAAGATCGCATAGCAAAATATATGATACTAAAACATATATGTCGATACGTTAATTAATGACAAATTTTCTTTCCAAGTATTTGTAAAACAGGAAGAAAGAAAGTCCGTAGGCTTTTTGACTTCAAACACATAAAAAAATATCGATATACCCGCTGAAAACTTCGTTAAGTAAAACCAAGACAAGGAAAGCTTAATAAAAACTGGGTGTGTTGTGAAATTATAATATGCGAAGATCTCCTTTTCTAAGCATATTTACTAAAGTACCACTAAAACCAGAATTACCTGAAAAATGTCTCATAATTACATCACTTAGGTCTGAGATACCTTCAAGTCTACTTAAATGCTCGAGTGGTGTTCCGAATGTGCAAACCTTCATAAACGAGTGTCGAATTTTTGAATGGTTTTGATAGTACTTATTTTGCGCTAACTCATTTTTTTTTTCTTTCACTGGGTTTGTAAAGACTTAACGTAAATGAAAGAAATATACGGTATTTACTTTTCACGAACGTAAATAGTATTTCTTCAACATAAAAAAAATAATAGAATATATGATTTGTGTTGACGTTTTCGACGTATGCTAGTGAAGGTTATAAATTGTTTCTTACCGTTAATATTAACCTAACTCTCACGTCCTTTATGTCCTTAAAATGACAGTGAGATTTGAATTTGAAAGTGGTTTCAAAAGAATCGAATCCGACAAATAAATAAGTGCAGGAAAAAGGTTGCATCGAAATAAGTATTTTTCTCGTCATGTGATAACATTCCAAGTCGCAATTTGATTCCGGAAATTCGAATTTAAAAAAAAAAAAAAAACCCGGAAACATTGGTGTCAAATGAAAACCATAAGAACGTTCTTGGGTGGAAATTCCCCCTCCATATTATCCGATAAGAAAATCCGCCCTATGTTCAGAATGACAGAACGGTGCAAACAGTTTTCCAATTATACCCCGCTTTGCATGTGCATTTTTGTGTAAAGCGGGGAATAATTGTAAAACTATTTGCACAGTTTCATCATCCTGAACGCAGGGCTAGATCCGCTCATCCAACTTACCAGGTAGTAAACTGAGAGCGATGTTGATTGAGATGATCCAGGCGGTGTCTCCTTTACCCGATTCAAATTCGTCCACAAGTTCAATAAAAACCATGCCGAATGTGAAGAAAATACTTCCAAAAAGACTGTAATATAGAAAGCATCCGGCACAAACTATCCATGACCATACACTGTCTTCCCTAATTAATGGTTTTCGTTTAGTATGGGTTTTGTGCTTAATTTGTTGCGTTTTATCGACCTCAATACCGATTGAAAAGTTATTTCCAAAGGCATCAATTTTGCCACTGATTGTAAATGCACCATCTTCTCTGGCCTTCTCTTCAGCTGAATTATTTTGGTCTATAGCAGTTCTCTTTACTGCTTCTACATTCGGATGATTTACAGAAGGTTTGGTGAGATTTGGGGACTCTTCGCTTACCTGGAAAAGTAAAACATATGTAAACTTAATTTCATTTGAACGCTACTTTAAACTGTATTTCAATATGCTAATTACACTTGGCAAAATTTGTAAGTACTCTGTTTTTAAATCCTGATTATTCTAACATGCATCACCCGATTTCGCCCAAACGTGTTGAAACGTCCTCTTAACAAAAAGAGTATTTGTATTATTGGCATCTCAACGTGTAAAAATGTTTTAATCGGTTGATTTGACATAGAGTTTGAAAACAGAAATGGCTCTCGAGTAGCCTGAAGTGTTGTTATCGTGCTGAATTTAGATAAACAATATGTTGTCTGTCGATAAGCATTATAGGAAAAACAGACAAGTATAGGTCAGATATTCTCGTTCTACCCATGTATCCCAACCAAACGGTCCTGTTTCATGGATACACGATGAAATACTGCAACGAACACAGATTGCATTACGACATAACTTCTGCGTGCTCACAAAAAGACGATTTTGTCGTGGAAATGGAAATTCGCTTTTTTACCCTTTCCTGATTTACGAAATTTTCAACTGGCCCAATCAGAAAGCGGATGCAGACGACAATATTTCAGTGGTGGATCTCAATTACTTTTTCTTTCGTGCAAAAAAGAAATATGACTGTATAAAGTCACCAACGTCGTGGAATTGACACCTCAATCAAAATCATTCTAAATCGCCTGCTCTGCTCTCCATTCAATCCATTTAAAACACTCACCCAAATCAGTCATATAATTAGCTTTTATATTTGATCTTCATGGATGACCTTGCTAATAGGGAGAAGAAGAAAATGATGCTACTGCTCACTAACACTTTCTCCTTTCTCCCTAATATTATCTACCCTTTCTGCTACAAATTTTACATATCTGCCCACATATTGTATGTAATCTGCAACCCTTTACAATTTGGACATGTCTAAATATTTGTTGTCTTGTAATGGATTAATCGAAATTAGAAAAATCAAAAAGCCTTGTCCCGTCCTTTAACCCTTAAACTGACGAAAAGCTTTTTGGAACAGATTGCAGACAATAAATCAACATGAGTGTAATTTGATATATATCTAGGGTAGAAATAAAAAAAATAATTGGGTATGAGTATAGGGTGGACCATATTATTGGAAAGGGAGAAATTGACCCTATCAATTTCTTGTGTTCCCACAGTAAAATACAACTTCTTTATGGATTCATTTAAATGTAAAAGAAAGAGCCGACGAGCTTGTGCCACTAGAATATCAGCATCACTACGATTGTAAAACGGAATGGTCGAAGTGATTGACTAAAAGCAAACCAATCAACTCAACTATAAATTATAAAACCGCGAGTTGCGCCTTTCTGCAAAGCGGTATCGGGCGTAGTGAAATATACCATTTGAATTGGGTGTTTTTGGCGGACTCGGCGCTATATAGTGAAGATACCGTTCGACATTTTTCCTTTGAAGTGAGTTCGGAATGTGACTTACGATCCCTATAGGTGAATGGAACACTTGGTTTCCCTCACCTAAAAAAGCCTTGCTAAAAAGATTTAAAAAAAAATAGGGGTGCGTGCCTTCAAATATCACATTGCCTCTTTATAAACCAGGCATTCAGCGCTTTTATCGCTTTGATTATTTATTAAAGGGTGTTAAAAAATACTAGAGCTGCTTAAACAGCTGATTTACTCCACGAGTTGAATCTACTGATATGATTAGACATGAATCAAAGTGAATGAATTGATGTTTATTTCAAGTAAATATATGTTTTTGGGTGACACATGCTGAAACTTTCCTGCAAAGAAAAAATAATAATAGAAGAATTACATTAAGAAAGTTGACCTCCACCATTTAATACATATTTTGTATCTAATCACAATAGTTTTGTGCAGTCTGATTCTGGTCAAGTTATTTTCAAAATTTACACTAAAAAAAAAAAAAACAGAAAAAGACCTCCGCCCTTATAATACATTTTTTTATCTAATCACGATAATCTTCTGTAGTCTGATTGAGGTTCGCCCAAGGACGTAAACGTGAAATCCGATCGAAATCCATCTGTTAGATTCTGAGAAAATGATTTTCAAAGTTTCCACTATAAATATAGTGAAATGGCCTTCGTCAATAAAAGACATATTTTTAATCTGATCACAACAATATTCTGTAGAATATTAAGGGTCACCGAAGAATCACTTTGAAAGTGCCATACCCATAAAAACGTTGTTTTTCACTTGATAAAAAATCCTTGAACATCTTTGAAAGAGGGTCACCCAAGGGTCATTCCTGCGAAGTTTGGTTGTAAGTCATCCAGTTGTTTCCGTGGAGAAGATTTTTAAAGAAAAGGTTTCCGACCGGACTCACACACAATCATTCAAAAAACTTACACCTTGTCAATTTCACGATATTACTTATAGTTATAAAACATTTACGCATCAAAAATGTTTTTTAAGAGGAAAGAATGATTTAAATGAATTAAATGATAAATACCTCATCAAATGCTTCGTTTATACAAGCATGTTGTACGGTAAAATAGGAATCAGTTGTTTGCCTGTTTGTTGATCCCATTCTTCCTTAACTTTAATGCAAATACACCTGGTAAAGCCCCTAAAAGGGAAAAGGTTTATATACGTGAATTTTTCATTTAATCATTAGGCGACCATTTTTTTTTAAATAAATCTACACAAAAAAAAAAAAACTTTGCAATTGTCTTAAAATAATTAAAACTGAAAATACGCTTGTTGTACTGATTTAGTAATACTACGCATGCGTTTGCTATAAAATAAATTTATCGATATTGATCATTAGAATTTCAGAAAACTGGGAAAATACGATTGAAAGTAATATTCCAAAACCGTACTGACCTAAAGATATTTTTAAGAAGTTTAAAGCCGATGATAAAATTGAAAGATTCTATTTGTAATCCGAATTTTTAAAACTGAAATATAACTACGCACCCTATAATGAACTTTCAACAAAAATAACCTATGAAGTAAAAACTCGGCTAAAGTCTTGATTGGTGAAATATTGTTTCATCTTACTAAGATTAATGATTGCGTCGACTATATGCCCTCTCCACAGACATTTCGATGTAAAAAAGAGGACCAGAATAGTCCTAATTCGCTTACCTTATTCTAACATGCAATAGCAAAGGTCTTCAAAAAGATTTTATTATTTATTCAACGGCTGGTTTCCCCCTTCGAAGAAGAGTGGGTTTATTGCTTTGCACTTGTATGTCGGTCGGTCTGTCCGGATCATGACTCATAATGTATGTAAGCTAGAATAACAAAGGTTTACAGGTAGATAGCTCTTATTGAGGAGGAGTGCAGTGCAGTGCACATGAACCGTAACTATACATTTCAAACTTTCTGAATTATTGACATTTGATTATTTTAAAATTTTAAAACTTTTCACTGCCACTACGTGGACACGAAGTATAAAAAATAAAATAATCCATGCCAATACTCATGGGAAATAAAATTTCTAAAAAAAAAAAAAAAACAGAAAAACGCACAATTTTCAGTCAAATTTGTCCGAGGGTTTTTTGTCTAAGATTTCCATTATTTTTGTCTCCTTTAAATCTTATACATCTATATTTGTAGAATTCATCTTTGAAAAAATCTGGACCTTCAGAAATGTACTTAATACGAATAAAACGGACAGGTGTAAATCTTAACAGTGAATTACGTGATTAAAGAAGAAGAAGAAGAAGAAATTTTATTGACTTAAACTACAAAAGTTTTTCGTCATACAAAATAGATAATACATTTCACATAATGATAAATTTGTCACGTGTGCACACTCTCGCTACATACTAGCTAGTACAATTTCGCATTCTTACGAACAGAATAGCAATATGAATCATTTGCTTGGTGGTCAGAACCGCGCAGCTACAGTCTATTTAAACTGTAGATACGATAATCTGGCCGCCAGACAATGACCTTTATTTCCATAAAGCAAATTTAAAGGTTAGTTGAATTAAAGTTAGTTCGAGGAAGGAAGTTAGTATTGGAGGATTCCTTTTTTTCTGGTAATATGCACCGAATTCCTATCACACTGTTAGAGTTTCTATGTATACATTTTAATGGTATTAAAACATATCAAAGTACAATATATTTATTTGCCTAACTTTGGTAAGTATTTTTTACTTAGTTAAATTGGTCTTGATTTTTTAAAGAAATTCTTCGTGCAAAAGCCTCACGCAAGTAATAGGATAAATTCAGTATTATATTCTTATTCCCACTTTGAAGTAGATCAGTGAATTTTACCATATTAGGCCTAGAATAGTAGTACTTTTTTAAGAATCTTTTTCGCAGATCTGTGTACTTATTACATGATAATACAAAATGGAATTCGTCCTCTATTTCTTGCGAATTGCAAAAAATACAAATCCGAAAGAATCTGTCAACTCTGTCGTTTCCATATCGTCCTGTTTCTATACGAAGAGAATAAAATGAAAGTCTAATTTTTGTAACAAAAGATCTCAAATTAGGATTATGAATAATACTTAAATATGGAGAATATTCAAAGGTCGGTTTAATATATTTGTAAAATGTTAAAATTCTATTAGAACTTAGGTCTGAGTACAATGATTGAATGAATTTATCTACTAGCCTCTCCTTAAATTCTTGCACAAAGGCTTTTTTGTTCACAGACCAAGGGTTCGACCAAACGTATTGAAAACCATTTTCAGCTAGAATTTCTTTAAGAGCTGTAAGCCAATTTTTGTGTTTCCCAAGGTCATTTAGAAGTGAAACGTATATAGTTCTCAATATGATATTGTCAGTAGAGAGTAACTTTAACCAGTACTTTAAGGCTAGAACGAATCTATTTATGTACAAAGGATACCGACCTAATTCAAGATAGACACCAGCATTGCTCGTCGTGCTTTTAACTCGTAGTAAACATTTCAAAAATTTTAAATAGATTCTTTCGATCGGTTTTGATTTATTTAGACCCCATATTTGGCTACCATAACTTAGTATTGAGCTAACAAAAGTGTCAAAAAGCTGTAAACATTCCTTCGGGGGTAAAGAGAATTTACGAAGGTGGTTGTTCAGCACGTTCATTGCTTTAAGAGCTTTGCCACTTACGTATTGTTGATTTGATACAAAAGATCCAAAACAGCCAAATACTACACCTAGGTAATTAAAATGGTCAACACTCTCGATGGATTGGCCATTATAGGTCCAAGACTCGTTTAGCTCTAATTTACCTCGTTTGCGGAAAACCATTATTTTCGTTTTCTCTATATTAACCGAAAGGCTCCATGTATTACAATAACTGTTTAAATTATCGAGTGAATTTTGTAAATCTTCCGGGGACGATCCTAAAATGACCACGTCGTCGGCAAATAGAAGTAGAATTAATGTTATGTCATTCAATGTAAAGCCACTCTCTATTTTGTTTTGAAGAAATAGTTCCAGATCTTCGAGGAAAAGGGAAAAAATGATCGGCGACAGATTATCGCCTTGCTTCAGACCAACCAAAATGGCGAAAAAATCGCATTGTCTTCCGTTAAATTTGACCGATGCTTTAACCGATGAATACATCGAATGAATAATTCTTAATAGTTTACCCTTAATTCCTCACTTGGAGAGTTTGAGCCATAGCGCATTGCGATAGACTGAATCGAATGCTCTTTTTAGATCGATAAACGCGCAGTACAGTCTTTCTTTTGAATTCAAGATCCTATCGATTATACTTTTTAATATGAAAATCTCGTCGACAGTAGATTTTCCCTTTCTTAAACCGAATTGGGAGTCAGAAATAATGTTATTGGTTTCGCACCAATTTGAAATTCGACTTGTAATTATGCTATTAAATATTTTACCCATGCAACTGAGGAGGGTTTTGCCTCTATAATTATCTGTAAGATTTATATCACCTTTTTTATGAAGTGGCACGATAATACCTTCGGTCCATTGCTTTGGGAATCGACCAGTGTCTAAAATGAAATTAAAAATGTCCGCTATATGTGAAGATAAAATATCCGAGCTTGCAATAAAATATTCGTTAATGATAAAGTCATGAGATGACGCCTTATTAGTATTCATATTCTTTATAGCGCTTTCCACCTCTTGTACAGATATCGGCTGGTCTAGTTCCAAACGCAGGCGTCCGAGCAATCAAACTCGCATGTTTCATTAAAATCTTCTGCTTCGCTTAAATGATTAGTTTCAATACTAGAAAAGAGGTTAGAAAAATATGATTTGAAATCGTCACTCGTTAGGTTTGAACTTGCCTTATTTTTTTATGGTTTTTTTTTTAATATTTCCAAAATTCCCTTGGACTTCTTTTGCGCAAATCTAAAAGTTGTTTTGTTTCTTTGAGTTTGAATTGCCTCTTTTTCTTTTTGTGCATTTTCTTGTATGCGGACTTTTTTGTTAAAAATGTTTGTCTGTTGTCTTGTGTTTTTGAAATGTTATAGATTGTTAGAGATTCTTTGTATTTTTGTTTAGCATTGAAACATTCATTATCGAACCATTTATTTTTATGTGTCTGCTGTCTATTCCGATTGTGTGATATATCCTTTTTGAATAATGGATCTGCAATTTTGCGAACTACCGGTGAAATCTGAAATTAAATTATCGATGCAATCGGGGTTATTATTATCCAATTGAGAAACCATACGATTAAAAATAGGCAAATTTGATATAATTCCGCTTCTAAATTGTTCTCGTTTTAGATTGTCCCATCTGACGTACTCAAAACTGTATGAACGGTTTTCAATGTTGGTTAACGTGTTAGTTGATTTAACACTAAACATTAAAGGTGCGTGGTCACTGTATACATTAAAAGGTTTGATACAAAAGTATAATAAATTTGAAAAATCACACTCTCTCACTAAAAGATAATCAATCACATTACTACCGTGCCTATTTATATAGGTTTTTGATCCCAATCTATAATCAGAACCCAATCTTCCGTTGGCTATCCTAAGTCCACTACTTTTACATAAGTCGAGTAATTTTAAACCAAAGCTATTTGTACCAGAGTCCTAGGATACTCTGGGTAAGCATTTATCCGATGTATAATCGAAGTCGATAATTTCTATCGCCCGATCATACATCACATAATCACATTTATTTGAAACACGACCATTAAAATCGCCTATTATGAACGTTTACCAAGAGTCTCAAGTTAAAAGGTATCCGATTCTAGTAATTGAAAAAGATCAACATCATTCACATCGTATGCAGGTGATCCTTCCGGCCATATATAAACACAACAAATATATAAGTCTGAATCATTACCAAAGAAAAATTTATCAAGCTTGATCCAAATTATAGAGTCATAATGATTTCTAATAACCGAGACGCCACCTTTAATGTCATTTTTCACATACAAGTAGATACCGCCACTATTACGTTTGGATCGTTTATGTTTAAACTTTCGGTAAAAATTGTAAGAAGTAAACCCAGGGAGATCAAAGTCGCTGTCTTTATCGGTCCAAGTCTCCGTTAGAAAAATTATTTCAGAATTGGAGAAAAGTTTACGGAAATTGGCACTTCATATTTATTTTGGGAGAGTCCATTACAGTTCCAGGCTATCACTTTCACTCCATCCTCGGATCTGTCCTAGTCAACATGCACAGCTTTTCCATCAATGTAAAGGGTATCACAGCTGATCCAGGCTTCCTTATCGGCCTTTTTCGCATCTTTGAGTAAGGGTACCAGCTGCTTCCGTTTTGCAACGATTTCTGGGGGGAATTGTTCGTGCAAATAGTAATCAGTCCCGTTAAGTTTTGACCTCTGTTTACGAACGGCTTCACGATCCGTGAATAGATTGAATTTGCAAACAATCTTCATGTGTGTATTGATTTTGGACGGGCCCATTCTGTGAACGCGCTCCAGTTTTCATTGACTGGCATAATCGTGGGCTAACTGTACTTTCTCTACCATGAACATCCTTAACTTAGTCTCAGTTTCGCTGTTTTTCTCATTAAACTAAGTCATACATTCTGGTGACTATTTTCACCCGGGGTAACCTGATGCAGGGAACTCGGAGGATACTAGAATTTGGAGGTAAACAAAGAAAGACAGATGCAACAATGGTCTGTATTTTTCACTGTTTATCAATAAAAAATAAGATAATCAGGATGCTGCAAAGTTCTAAACATTTAGTCAAGCAATCCAAAGATGTAATTATGATA
Source organism: Fragum whitleyi (assembly GCA_948146395.1). Lineage (NCBI taxonomy): Eukaryota > Metazoa > Mollusca > Bivalvia > Cardiida > Cardiidae > Fragum > Fragum whitleyi. Next base: position 34,689,567 of record OX411555.1, read on the forward strand.
AGAGATGAAAGGTGTCAGTTATGGTTAAATGAGAAAATTGAAATTAATTTAGAGAGTCGTGATAAATTTGATTTAAACTATACAATATGCTCAGTATCATTGACAAATCATGCATAAATTTCAAAGAATTGAACTGCATTAAAAGTGTACGGTATATTCTCAAAGGAAAATAGATTTTCACTGTAAAATATGTAAAAAATATCAATGTTTGGAGAAAATTAGAATTGGAAGTGTCACTTTTTATGATACAGGATACTCTAAGGCAAGATGTTGGGTGTTAAGAGTAGGTCGATTTAATGATAATAGCGAACTAAGACGATAATTGTAATGCAGTCATGTTTGATCTTATATATTTTAAGCTTGAACAGTTAAGTAACGTGGTCAAATTGACATTTATCTCAACCAAAACCATTCTTAATTGCTCACTCAGCGCTCCATCCATTCGTTCGAAACATTCACTCAAAACTATTCAAATAAGCTCCAAGATCATTAAAAAGATCAACGAATTTATTAGAAAAAAACAAATAAATAAATAAAGCTATAGAAAAATTGGTATTTCACTGACATAATTGAAATTATATGCGTCCATTTGATTCTTAAGGCGATGGGAAGCTATTCATTGAACTTGAATGCATGTTTTACTAAAGGAAGTTAATAAATATCGCCTTTTATGTACATCCAGAACAAAATTAGCGATACAAGATTACCTCCGTTATTTTTCACTTAAAAGCCATTCGTCCTACTGCTTCAATTTCATTCCAAAATCATTCTCCTTGTCAATTTTACGATGCTGTTAACTTTACGACTATATTTAAAAGATATTTTGTTATATTCCGTTTATATGTCTTTTCAAGTTCGTTCCGGTCCGTTGGTTTTTTATGGAAGACATGGAAGCAATAGTATTATTGTAAATAAACTCTATTTAAGACTATTTAAAAATTATTGTCAATAGTTTTGCCAAATGAAACCGAGCGTTAAGGGGCATCATAAAATAATTATTATTATCCGCCACTGAGGGTAAACGTATATTGGTATCATTTTGCGTCGGTCCGTCTGTACGTTATCCATTTTAAACATCACCATTCATTTATGTACGGATTTTCATGCAACTTTCACAGAATATTTCTGATGATGTGCCGTCAGAAAAAAGAAAGCCTTCATTTGAATTTCCTTGTTCAAACAAGTATACTTGTTTATCCGACAGTTATTAATGGGTTTGCATTAAAACTGTCAAAGAATGTGTGATATCGTTTGGCGAGGTGCATGTTGTCACAGTTTGGCGGCATTGTATCACGTCATGGTAAATGGGGATATAGATGTAAAAAAAACACTTGTTTGTTCAACCCCTTGTTTATGGATGGATTTACCGGAATGTTCCTTTAACCACAAGGCCATGTGCACATTATCGCGCTTTTGTTATATTATGCCGCGTAATGGAAAACAGGCTAATTGATGTTTTAACTCTCCAATACTTTGGGGTCGATTTAAATGAAACTTTCATAGAATGTTCCGGATAGTTTAACCATGAAGTATTATTGCACTTTGATAATGTTTTGACGTGAAGAAAAAACGCATCAGTCATATAGAAAGGGAAAATATTTACAATCGGCGAATTTCATGTTAAAAATATTTAATCATATTGACGACTTATCCATTGCAGTTCAAAAGAGGCAAGATTTATTTTTCTTTTTAATGTAAAGGTGAAGAGTAGTTATCCAGCTTCAAAAATGTTAATCCTTCATTCGGAGGTAGTACAAGTTTTTGACCACAAGGACTGGAACATGAAGCGTCATATCTATTGCTAATTGAACAATACAAATTGCCCATAAGGTTAATCAAAACACCAATCCTCTATTCTGAAAGAGCAATTGCCCATTTCTTAACACTAAAGGCATATAAAGACGAGTACGAAAAAGACGAATTCTCTTTGAAAGGAAACTGGAAGAGATGCTCATAAGGACATGGTGTTGGCGCAATATTTTGTTAAAAACTATGAAGTAAAAACGCTAAAAGCACTGAAGGTCTGGTTTATAAAGAGGCAAGGTGACATTTGAAGGCATGCGCTCCATTTTTTTAATCTTTTTAGCAAGGCTTTTTTAGGCAAGGGAAACCAAGGGTTCCATTAACCTATAGGGATCGTAAGCAACATTCCGAACTCTCTTCAAAGGAAATAAGTCGAACGGTATGCTAACTATATAGCACTGAATCAGCAAAACACAACTTATTCCGAAGGTTTAGATTACTATGCCCGATACTGCTTTGCAGACAGGCGCAACTCGCGTTTTTATAATTTTAATTGAGTAGATTTGCTTGCTACTAGTCAATCAATTTATCACTTCGATCATTCCGCCTAACAATCGTAGTAATGTTTTTTTAGGGGCACAAGCTCGTCGGCTCTTTCTTTTACATTGAATTGAATTCCATAAAGAAGTTGTATTTACCGTGGGAACACAAGAAATTGATATGGTCGATTTCTCCTTTCCCACAATATGGTCCACCCTATACTCATACCCCATTATTTTCTAATTTCTACCCGAGATATATATCAAATTACACAAAAACAACAAATGTTTAGACAGATTAGAATTGTAAAGGGTTGCAAACTATATACAATTTGTGGGAAAATGAGTAAAATTTGTAGAAGAAAGGGTAAATAATTAAGGAGAAAGGAGAAAGTGTTAATTGGCAGAATTTTCTTCTTTTCCCTATTAGCAGGGTATTCCGTCAAGATCAAATGTAAAAGCTATGTATCTTTGACACAGCAGTGATTTGGCAGTGAAAAGTAAGAAATTATCTGGTATACATGATAAGGACAAGGTTAATAATCAAGATTATATTCCAGAAAATTGACCTCGTGTGTTGTTTCGTCTATTCAGGTCCCGCGCCTTCAGTACTATCAGTTCTTTGATTTTAACACGGGGTAGTGAAGTGAAAGCACTGCGTTGAACACACAAAGCACTTCGTGTCGCACAAAAGTTGATGACGTATACTAGACCTTTTTTTGCGAGCGCGTTAGCACAAAAAAGGCTTTGTAGTACAAAAGTACACACGAATATCAAAACATCTTCTTTAGCTGAGTCGTAACAAGAAGACAGCATTTTCCCGCTATACTATCGCAACGCGGAAAATTATTTTAGTATAAATATTACAATGTCTCATATTATTTTAGATTTTAAAAAGATGCATGCAGGTATAGAAATAGAGACTTTACTCTACCATATCCACCATATCTGCCTGCACAACGAGAAATTAGACAGCACAACATTGTCCTGCCAAAATATCAAAGCCGCTAGTTTTTCAGCCGCACTTGCGATATTTCTTGTCAAAAAGAAGCCACTTATCTCATCTGATTGCACCTTAAACAATATTTCTTTATAAACCCCAAAGCAGGATTTGTTCATAGAATTACCTCCTATTTTTCTAAGTGATAGAAATAATACAATTATTCTTACCCAATTCACGTGAAAAGATACTTCAAACTTTATTACATCGTAATCTACACAGCCTCTTCCACCAAATCAACAATTCAAGTTCACAAAATATGAGAGTTCCCAGTATCAATCCTCTAAACTCTCAGTATCATTAATTGAAGTTACTCTCAATTCCTGGTATCCAAAAATAGTCATACCTGGAGACGTTTTTCACACAAAACAAGTAATTATTCCGCACACCAGTGAAAGGGGACATCGCAAATTGAAGAAAAATGACCAAATTTTACAACTGATCTGTCGGTATATTAGAAATGTTCCAAAGTTGGACAAAACTGGACTGCAAACTGACAATGACATGCTAGAAATACGCAATTACAACTTTCAAGATATGACACACTGTTTATTCGCTGAAGAACGACTAGAAAGTTATTACATACTGTTTCTTAGTTACAGAAGACAACTGCCTGAAGAAGTAAATACGTCCGATCTTGCCTTTAAATTGAATAATCAACACGGAAATACAGACCTGTGTTGCATCTGTCTTTCTTTGTTTACCTCACAATTCTGGTATCCTCCGATTTCCCTGCATCGGGTTACCCCGGGTGATTTTACAATGAAGAAAAGTAGCTAGAACCACTTTCTCTTGGTTGATTTTCAGTAAACTATATCTTCAACAGATACAACACTGAACAACTGTCATACTAACTATCTGTATATTCCATAGTGCTATACAAAACAGTATTGTCGATGCAATTTTGTCATTTTTTTTTCTTTTGCAATCAATAAAACAGTAAACAAAACATTATGCTAAGATCACTTTGTTTACAAGAATTCATAACTTCTGTTGTTATTACACTTTGAAAAACTTTTTGAATGTAAAATAGGCTAATTGGCGATTTTGAAAGAGAGTATTGATCCAAAATACTCTAATTCTTTCAACAAATGTCCCGTAACGTAGTTCACTGCCATTTTGCAAAAGCAAAGTGGAAAAGTGGCAGGGAACGCCAATTTGAAAACAAAATTTACATGCTGAATCAAGGAAAAAAGTCTCAGTTCATGTAAAAATTGTTTTTTGAATAGTTTAATAACAACATGAATTTAAAAAATACATATATGTATATTTAAATTCTTGATTGAATCCCCATAGGGAAACAAAATTCATGTTTTTCCACATACCTATTTCATTATCCTCGCTAAGATAAAAATCATTTGTATTTCGGGCTTTTGTTAGGTTTTATAGTTTCTGTATTTAGTCTTTCAATATTTATGACACTGAATTTCTTACCACTAACAAGATCAAACGCATATTTCTACCATATTAAGCAAATTTCGTTAGCTGTTATTGATGAATTCCTATTGATAAGTTTTATATTCAACCATTTATTACAGTATTACAACAAAATAAAAGCTTAAATCTCAGATTGAAATTTGAGAAAATTCATCGTTCAGAATGAGAAAAAGTTTTATAATCTCGACACCCAAATAGGGATAGCTTTGAGATATATATATGTGTAATATTTTGTTTCCACTATAATTTAAACGAAAAATGTGACCCGTGACAAGAAACTATAAAATCATTGTCTAAGGAAAAATGAAGTCGAACCAGCTTTAGCTTAATTTTAGCATTTGGCGTTCTCTCATGACCTAGACATTTAAGCAATCTGGAAACAAATGACAAATCTACTATTGACAGAGATCGATTGTGCTAAAATGTTTTAGGATTTTTCCATAATTATTTAGGAAAAGGACAATCTCAATCAATTGTTTCTTGACGTGTCACCTTACGCTGTCTTTTGTTTTATCTTATTTTTGTTTTAAAATAATATAACTACTGGTGATGGAAAACAAATACATGTCTATATAGTGCTCACCGTTATCTTTTTGTGATATGGGTCAGCCGTGTCTAGCTATTCTGAAACATGTAAATTTGGAGTTATATTTTTATGCCCCCGCATCGATAGATCGGGGGCATATTGTTTTACTCATGTCCGTATGTCTGTCTGTCCGTCTGTCTGTCCATCTGTCTGTCTGTCTGTCCGTCCGTCTGTCCGAAAACTTAACCTTGCCAATATCTTCAAGCCTATTCAAGATACAACGCTAATATTTGGCATGATGATAGATCTCAATGATCCGCATCCGCTGGTACCAAAGTCAAGGTCATGTGACAAGGTCAAGGTCATTTGTCAAGGTCAAACTTTGAAAAAAAATGCCGTTACGGGGGCATTCGTGTTTCACAAACACATCTTGTTGAAAACGGCTTTGACAATGTCGGACAAATTGACGGTTCGCACAGACAGACATTAACCTTGCAGAGAGTTACTTTTAAATTACGTTTCGCTAACAGTGGCAGGATCCGCTATTTTACATGCTATTAGGGCGATCTTGGAAGTGTGAAAGGTGTCGTTCAATGAAGATTGTCCATAAGGCGTATTTTTCTGTGTTGCTTTGAAGAGATAAAGGGGTTATTTTTTATTTCTATGAAGGTATAAAAACTTAAAACCTTATCATGCTGTATGAGTGTGATTAGGTTTTAGGTTTCATAACTTAATATAAATCAACAAATCATCTCTCCATCCCCCCCCCCCAAAAAAAAATAATGTCGTGACAAAAGAATGTTAGAATTTATCAAATAATGAAATTGACTTCTTACGGAAATACTTTTTAGGGAAGCTGACCAAAAAAGTGCGCATCCAAAATCCTTTTTCCTTGAGAAATAAAACGGAATTTCATCCAATCAGATTGCACTAATCTGAAGTGCATAACTAAAATTGAATTATCTTTAATTGTACTCTAATTCCTATAGATATGAGCTTCGGTTTATGCACAGCATAATGGATTCTCCATAAGACAAAACAATTTTAGACAAGTAAGTTTTATTAAGAAACATCTCAGTGAATAGAATGCATTCCATGGACCGCAGATTTCAAATTTATTCGAACTTAGTAGCGTTAATCTTTGGCCTTCAGCAATAAATTATTCAAACGTTACTATTCCCCTCTGATGAGTGCATCTGAGATAAATCATGCTGTTTGTTTGTTTGTTTGTTTGTTTTAAGTTCAACACAATTTTTTAAAATATCTCAGTCAAATCGAGGCAGCTGGGGCAGCTGCGTTTTGATATGTCTCATATCAGTCGAACCAAATCTTTTCGGATGTCAAGCATCTTCGAAAGTGAAAGGGTATTGAGCATTTCTTTTTCTGGAAGTGAAGCAATTCACAGGTGATATCCGGTATATGGGCGTCATCGCATATACCGCGTTTCAGAGTTCGATGCTCTTCATACAGCACTAAATTAAAATCCACCAATGCAGTTAATGTAGGGGAGACCGGGGCAAAGTGTTACACGGGGCAAATTGTTACGCTTTTTGACAACATTTATGACCCAGACGTATTTTTTTTATTATGCATGTTTTGCTGAAAGTTAGAGACATTAAATATGAATATCCACTTAAGAACAATCAGAAAACGATTTTTGTGACACAAAAGTAAAATCTTACAATCTTCGTAAATATCCGCCTCGTATGATATACAAGAGGACCATGATGGTCCTAGATCGCTCACCTGATACTCTTTGACCCCTGGGACATCACATCAATTAAATATGCAGATGTCATAAAGGAGATAATTTCTACACAAAAACCAGATTCATAAAATTTGGGCCAATATCATGGCCTCTAAAGCGTAAACAAAAAAACAAAACTGTCGTTAAGGCCCCTTTTCCCATGATATGGCATTGATCCTTCCCATTATCGATAGGGTTCATCCTTGTGACTAGGCCAAAATTCTGACCAGGTTTCATGAAGATTCGGCCATATTTGTGGAATCTAGAGCATAAACGAGAAAATTGTCATAATTGCCCCCTTCCCAATGATATGGCATGGATCCTTCCCATTTCAAAAGGGTTCATCCTTGTGACTAGGCCATCATTCTGACCAAGTTTCATGAAGATTGGGCAATATTTGTGGCTGCTAGAGCATAAATAAGAACTAGAAAGCCATAAATGGCTTGAGTCGCTCCACAGGCTTAAAATTCTTGTAAAGTAATAAAAGTTTTGACTAGATTTTTAGATATATTGGATTCTACTGATGTTGAAAATGACTTTCAAAGTTTCAATTATATAACATATTGGGAAATGACATCCGCCCATAAAATGCATATTTTCATCACAATAATTTTTGGTAGAATGATAAAGGGTCACTTAAGTATCATTCATGTAAAATTTCATTGGTATCCATCAATTACATTCTGAGAAAATGATTTCCAAAATTTCCACTATATAACACATAGAGAAATGACCCCCCCCCCCCCCATAAAAGACATATTTTTCATCCGTTCACAATAATTCTAGGTAGACTGATAGAGGGTCACTCAAGGATTATTCCAGTGAAATTTGGTTGATATCCATCATTTAGATTCTGAGAAAATGATTTCCAAAGTTTCCACTATATAACATACAGAGAAATGACCTCCGCCCATAAAATACATATTTTTCATCCGATCACTATAATTTTTGGTAGACTGATAAAGGGTCACTCAAGGATCATTCAAGTGAAATTTAATTGATATCCATCACTTTCATTCTGAGAAAGTTTTGAAAGTTTCCACTATATAACATAAAGAGAAATGACCTCTGCCAATAAAATGCATATTTTCATCTGATCTCAATAATCTTTTGTAGACTGATAAAGGGTCACACAAGGATCATTCATGTAAAATTTCATTGGTATCCATCAATTAGAATCTAACAAAACTCACTTTTTACCATGTTTGGAAATTAGCCACGCCCATTAAATCCATGTTTTTCATTGGATCAAAATTTCTTAGACAACTTTGAAAGAGGGTCACCCAAGATTCATTCCTGTGAAGTTTGGTTGAAATTCATCCAGTAGTTTCTGAGAAGATTTTAAAAGAAAAGGTTTACGACCGGACGCACTGGCGCACGGACGGACGCCCGACGGACACAACGCCATGACAATAGCCCCAGTGGCTTTCAGCCAGTGGAGCTATCAACCTGTCATTAAGGCCCCTTTTCCCATGATATGGCATGGGTCCTTCACATTTTCAATAGGGTTTATCCTAGTAACAAGGCCATCATTCTGACCAATGAAGATTGGGCCATATTTGTGGCCTTTAAAGCATAAACAAGAATATTGCCATTAAGGCCTTTTTTCCCGTGATTTGGCATGGATCCTTTCCATTTGCAATAGGGACCGACCTTGTGACCTGGCCAACAAAATGACCAAGTTTCATGAAGATCGGGCCATATTTGTGGCCCCTAGAGTGTAAACAAGAAAATTGTCATTAAGGCGCCTTTTCCCGTGATTTGGCATGGATCCTTCCCATTTTCAAAAGGATTAATCCTTGTGACCTGGCCAACATTCTGAACAAGTTACATGAAGATTGGGCCATATTTGTTGCCTTTAGAGTGTAAACGAGAAAATTGTCATTCAGGCCCTTTTTCCCGTGATTTGGCATGGATCCTTCCCAACTTCAAAAGGGTTCATCCTTGTGACCTGGCCAACATCCTGACCAAGTTTCATGAAGATTGGGCCATATTTGAGGCCTCTAGAGTGTAAACAAGAAAATTGTCATTAAGGCCCTTTTTCTCGTGATTTGGCATAGGTCCTTCCTATTTTCAATAGGGCCTATCCTTGTGGCCTGAACAACATTCTGACCAAGTTTCATGAAGATTGGATCATATTTGAGGCCTCTAGATTGTAAACACTTAAATTGTTCACACCGGACGACAGACGACGCACGACGGACATTCAATGATCACAAAAGCTCACCTTGAGCACGATGTGCTCAGGTGAGCTAAAAAGTACAAGAAATAGGAAAGATGTGTGGTTATGGGATCCCGTGATCCAGAAGCTGACTTTAGTGTACAAATTATGGCATTGCTATCCTTTCTTTGGACGAGTGTCTTTCCCTAAAAGTTGCGATTTTGGCAAAGTGTTACACGGGACATGGGGCAAAGTGTTACAGTGTAACATTTTGCCCACATTATGTTTAACACCATTATTCGATTTTCAGATAACAAGATTTAGACTGAAATGAATGACAAAAATGATTCAGACGATGTTTTAACGTTTCTGTAAATTATTTAACATGTAATTATATGCAGTAGTACCGGTGTACGAAAAACATACATTTCCTGTAGCAAGAATAACCACCTTTTTGTAAAGATACTTTGTGCGCTATATATTCGGGCATGTTGAAATGAGGATTTGGCGATTTAGCTAATTACTAAATGTTTGTGGTAAATTACAGATTTTTTTAAATACAATTTCATAAATGTAGAGTTTAAGAGACTTAATAGGAGTACTTAATACAATTTAGCCATTATCAAGTTCTGTCAGAAGCTACAGTATATCCCAGTAGTCACAAGTAACCTTAGATTTTATTCAAATGGCCATACAATAAGAGCTAAATAGTATGTTAATGGTAAAACAAATTAAAAAGAAATATGTTAGGATATGGTCCGAGTATCTTATCACTAAGAAAAGATCTTGAAACATGTCGTAAGGCGCAAAAACGGCACTTTTTTTGTTATGGGTGACTAAGTCAGTGTGTGCGAAACTTCTGTCAGTCTGATTTGGAATAATATTCGGCCAAAAAGCCTTTCATATTTATCCAGGTATTGAAAACGTAAATAGAAGTCATTTTTCGTAGCGACAGTCATACCATGTAACACTTTGCCCCGGTTGGTGCAACACTTTGCCCAAAAAGCCCGAAGCAATGTGTTACATTTACCAATGTTTTTGTCTGCGTATAAAATTTATATAGTATTTCATCTATGATGAAATAGTTTAATTAAAATATTTTTTGTTCGAAATTGGTTAAATTTTCGATACATATATCAAAAAAAAAAAAAAAAAAAAAGCTATGGTGTCGAAAATGTTTGAATTGTCTGAAAAATATAACATTTTGCCCCTATGATCAGGGAAATGATTGATTGCTCTCTTGAACTTACAGCTAAAGAATTGAATCCTATGAATGGCAAATCTACGGAGACGAATATATATATATATATATATATATATATATATATATATATATATATATATATATATATATATATATATATATATATATATATATATATATATATATATATATATATATATATATATATATATATTCGTCTCCGTAGATTTGCCATTCATAGGATTCAATTCTTTAGCTGTAAGTTCCTATTATATATATATATATATATATTTTATTTTTTTTTGAAATTGCGAAAGGGATTGTTATTTGTTTCATGGTAGCATCGATATATCTTTCCTTGCGTGAACAATAAGAGCCTTATTTTCAAGAGCTACAAAGCCACATAAGAAATTATAGCATCTCCTGTTCACAAAACGAAATATGTATGGATCACGTATGAAAAACAATCGAATGTTCTATTCCTTTAAATACAAAATTGCGACGAATTGTTAACGTTTCAGGACGAATTGTCTCGAGACACGCCAATAAGCGCGTGATTACTTAACAATCAATTGTTTTTGGCTCCGCTTAGATAACAATCAAAATGAGTGAAAATGAACTAAAAGATGTAATTTTCTGGTAATTTAACTGACTCGACAATGAAATTATTACGTGATAATTTACCTTTATTTCGTGACAATCCACCGTAAACATTTAGGAATTAAACACCATACGATAATTAAGTAATATGATGATTTCAACGTGATTCTAAATACAAAATATTTCAACATCCTGCCTATTCTTTTTCGTCCAGACTGCAGCACACACTTACGATTAACGGTCTCATCCTTTCCTAAAGTTTATCTCCCAGCAAAGGGTTAATAATCGTAACCGTATATGGTATATAAGCTGCAGGCCAGGAATGGACGTAATGGTAGTACTGGTGTAAGAAATACCAGGATTCTATTGTTGGGTGCTCCAGTCGTCGAAGTATGACTGCAAAGTTGATTAAAAGCGGCGTAAAACCAAATTCAAACAAAAACAAAGTACTAATACTGCATCGACAATAATCAGGGATCGTTTACTAGTAAGCTACATGAAATGATTGGAAAATGAGAAATTATTAGTAGCCGGCTATTCTCCCCCTTTAACAAACACAAATGTAATATGCTATTTTGAAATCGGCCAGAAATTTGGATTTTACTTCGTTCAATCCGACCACCGTGGAATTGCGAGCCGAAATTAATGATGGTTACAGATGTTAAATAATATTCAATTTTGAACTTTCTTTGTTACTAAGTAAAAAAGGATACAACCTGACTGAGCCTAAAAAAACACAAAGTGCATTATATGAATAAGCTTGTTTTTAGATGATTCTAAATACCAAGACTGGAAGCTGTCTGCCTTGTAGTTCCACAGAAGATTTTGCAATCATGTCCTTATATTTATTTCTATACACTACGGAAAATGACCGTGCAGGTCCAAAATATCTACCAAGGACACGATGAGAACCACCTTGAAAGTTTTCAAATAGATGCTGCCTTAAAGGGCGTGGAAATGGATTGATCAATATTAGGAATTCCACACCCCTGGCTATATCCCAACCAATCATGACTGTCAGCTTGCTGATTTCATATAGTTAACAACATTGTGAGATTGACAAGTTGAATGATTTGGGAGTGATTAAGGAATGAAATTGAGAGTGGGGCGAGTTTTGGGTTAAATTCAAGGGAGATAATACATTATCAATAATTTGGTCCAAATTCGGCAAAATTAGTGATAATTTACTACCTCCCTTTGAAAAATTCTCTGTTCTTTCTAACTTTTGTGTCTTCAAGTCTCAATCAGACACTCTTAAACCTACATCAGCCAAAAAATGGAATAACTTGACCAATTTGAATCGAATGTTGAATGTCTTGAACGATTTGGAAAGTTTTTAGAAAGACTTCAGATAGTTTTTGTATTGTTTGAGTGAGTATTTGGAATGAATGATTGGAGTGCTGAGCGAGTGAGTTTGAATGGTTTTGATTGCATTGAGTGTCAATTTCACGATGTGATTAACTTTACATTCCAACTTTAAAAGCTTCCTGTCCTCTGGATTTCAGGGATAAGCACTTTGCGTTCATAAAACCCTAATGCAAACTTAGCGGCATTTTAATTTTAAAGGAATCTTAAAGTCAAATATAAGCATTGTCCTTGAATTATTTTGAAGTAAAAGGGAAAAGTTGTAGGTTATTTTTTGCAGACATGTGGACAGACAGACAGAAAGACAGATGGACACCGTTAAAAGAATATAGCTGGATCTTATCGACTTGGGGGCATAAAAAATAAAATGTTTTTATTTGCTCCCTTAAGATCTTATCGATTCGATACCCCTTGACTCGTGAAGATGTGGTGGAAGACAAAAAACTTTTTGTCAAATGTCTGATGACAGTTGTCCAAGAAAGGGATCGATCATCGAACGCAAGACCCCAGTTTTGAGAGCCCAACACAAGTTTATAAGGTAGAGAATCAACACAGATTTCAAGGTCACGCCATTTTCATATATTTTCTCAAATCTCTTGCAATAATGATATCCCTATATCACATCAAAAACGCAAAATAAAATACAAAACATACATGATAAACATTAATCAATAAGAGTTACAAATATATCAAAATAGTATTCGAAAAATAAATGTAACTGTAGCAGTTACACATAAGTCTAGAAATAATGGGGAACAGCCAGTTTAAAATTGATGTATCTCTATGGGATATTATAAGGCATTCGGAACATCGCTCGGATTTTTCTGTAAACTCAAATGTACCTCGGAAGTAAGTGTAGTAATTTTGGGTTATTTTTAGGTAATTCGGCTTCTGGTGGTTCTTCGGTTTTTAATACGCTTGAAGCAAATCACATTTTTAAACAATTTCCGATCGTCCGAGGAGAACTTTTGGGCATATTATAATTTGATAACAAAACGCAGTATATTACTACGTTTTGTTTTTAAATTATGATATGCACACTTTTATTCTTTCGATGATTTTGTTTTATGCAACGTCATCCTTAGCGGGGTCGTTGATGTTTGTGACGTCATATAAACCCACGTGCGAAATGACGCGCTTTTCATGGCCGCGCCCGTATTATTCCGGAGGTCTATTCCGTAGAATCGCCGGTGGATCCCGATTAATTACAAGGGTATTCATTGGAATCCTCTCAAGAAGTTTCAAATGTTTGTCTTACAAAAGAAACACGTGTTGTAACTAGAGCTGCTTGAGTGGCTGATTTGCTCCACAGACCTGAATCTACTGATATGACTAAATGACAATTGAAGTGAATAAATGAATGAATGCTTATTTCAAGTAAATAAGTGGTTTTTTAGGTTCACATACTGAAATATTTCTGCCAAGAAAATCTCATGATTAATGAAAACCATATAGAAAATTGACCTCCGCCTAATAAATACATCCTTTTCATCTAATGACAATAAATTTGTGCAGTCTAATAATAGGTCAACCAAGGATCGTTTGGGTGAGATTCAATTGATATCCAACAATTAGATTTTGAGAAAATGATTTTCAAAGTTTCCACTATTTAACATACACAGATAAATGAACTCCATTCATAAAATGCATATTTTTTGAAAAAAAAAATGGTTGATACCTGACGCATGATGAATGCAGGACAGACACAGTGCCATAACAATAGCCCCAGTGGCCCAGTCATTACCTTAATCTCTAAAAATAAAAAAAAGAAAAGACATACACAGTTTTTTCACCAACAACATTGCCTGAAATTTAGATTTTGACTCATCATTTCATATTGAAAAGGGCTTGGAATGGAATTCTTATTCATGTGCATAACCAATTTTAGTGGAAGGGTGAAGTTGCCTTTGAAAAATAGTGCATAGTTTAAAAAAAAGTTTTTAACATAAGATACATTTAAAATTTTGATTTAAGGTTTTCTCTAAATAACAAACTTTAACCTACTGAAATTTTGCAGAACATGAAGAAAAGGAGTTCATTTCACCATAGGTTCAATTAAAGGGATATTCATAGTGACTTTGTATCACAACCACTTATATTCTCTTCAATAAAAATATGTGTTTCTTTTGCAAGTTAGTATATAACCATTGTTTTGGTGCAAATATTATTGAAATATTACAATCTTAAATAAAAACATTCCCCCCCCCCCCCCCCGAAAAAAAAAATATAAAAAATCTTGATGGCTCAGCGCAAAACAGTTGTAACTACCTATAGATATATAGGCAGTTACAACTGTTTCATGCTGAGCCATCAATCTGATTGAAGCTCTTATAATCTAGGATGATGGAAAGTAATTTTGCCATCCAGAGGCCTGAAAACAACAAGTTATGCGTTGGCATAACATACTTTGTGTTAATACCCTCTAAATGGAGCTAACAAGGCTTTTATAATCTCGGTTGATGGAAAGCAATTTTCCCGTCCAGACAGCCTGACACCACCAAGTTATGCGTTGGTGAGAACTTTGTGGCTACAACGCAGTTCACATGTGCCAGAGAGCAAGTCACTTCGTACAGTTTAACTGGAGATGACGGTATACAATCACAAAGTTCATTACAGTCAGAATCGAATGCAAAAATCCTCAAACCAAAACCAAAAGGTGAACTGATTAACCTGCCGTCTGCCGAGAAAGCCACTTCTTTTATAAACCCCCGTCCAACATTACATTCCTCCATATAGCCTAGGAGTCGTTTTCTGTTTGAATGAATCTTTTTTTGTAGCACACTGTTTTCACGTTCCGTATAACTATCCATGTAACTTAAATTGAAATATCGTCTCCGTCTGTCACCGGAGTTTGATTGCACAACAAACATTAATGTGTTAGTCCTAGGTTGTACAGAAGCTGTACTGGCAGGCTGGTTTAAGGATATACCTTGATTTGCAGTGGATCTTGGATTGTGTACACCCCTAGACTCCTCTTCTATATTCTCATTTCCTTCCCTTTCTCTGGGATTCCTACCAGTAACTCCTCGTCTAGTGCTGATGTTGCGTCTTGTATGGAGTGTACGACTTAAACCATCTAACCTGTCTGCATCAAATTGCATTGCATTTTGATATAAATGTTCCCTAAAGAGATTTCTGTTTCTGCTGCTAGCAGCTGATTCGTTATCATACTCATAATCAGAATCATCAGAAAGAGGTTCAAACTCCTCAACTAAAGTATCACCTTCATCTTGTATTGCATTGTCAGCATTAGCAGTATTGAACAAGTCTTCATCTAGACTTACATCAAAGTTGATAGCCCCATCATTACCCACAACAGATGGCCCACTTATGGGACTGCCCACATACTCAGGTGTAACACTGTATTCCTCATTTCCATCACTTTCAAGGACATGATCATCATAATCATCATCTTGATCACTTTGATCTACATTATCACTATAATTATCATGTTGGTCTATATTATCATTGTAATTATCATTCTGGTCTACATTATCTGCATAATTATTGTCTGTATCACTATTGCCTTCAATATCATCATGATTATCTTCTCTGTTCAATCCTTCTTCATGATTATCATCATCTCTTTGGTGAACATTATCTTCATTCTCATCATCTAAATCTAATTCTGCTACTGTTCTAGGTCTATCTCCATTGTTATGTTGAACAGCAGAAGAATTAGTTTGTTGGTTCCTTTCATTGCCATGTTCTTGTTGTCTGACTACTGTTATATTTTGAGATCCCATTCCGTTAGAAGAACTCACAATTTGTTCAACTACAAATTCATCATCATCGCTTGAATCTAGATCATCTTGATTAAATTCAATTGTTCGTCCACTAGCAGTGTGCACAGAGATGGAGAATGAGAACTGACCATCACTATTTCTAGCCCCTCTCCGAATTTGTATAAGGCTATCATGCACAGGCATATCTTGTCCAGAAGCCTCGGGTCTCACATAGAGGTTATTTAGTCCAGATCCAGCTGATAACACGTGTAAACCTCCTGTCCTCTGCTCTGTCATGTTCATATTGTCCTCTGAGGTAGACTGTTCGGCTCCACTATTGCCCTGTTCCTGGCCTCTTGTTAGCCCTTGTTCACCACTGGTAGCCCCTTCCTGTGATGGTCCCCCTTCATTACTGGTCCCCTGTTCCAGTCTAGAAGGTTCCCCTTCACTATTCTCGACCAACTCTTCAGATGAATGCTGGTTCCGATCATGTAATTGAGCATCTATGTTGGAATCTTGAACGGAGGTATCAGGACTATTTCTAGTAATTCTATTGGAAGAGGATATACTACTGGATCGTAGCTGACGACTTGAGTTATTTTGAACACTTTCATTGTTATGTTGAGTTGTTCCCCTTAGATGAGACGGGGCCACAGAGGAGAATGCTGGAGTGTTTGTGGATTTGCTGTGAGCAGCTGATGTGTGAGGAGTTACACTGTCTAGTTCCCAGGGGTGGGGAATGGGTTTCTTTTCTGTATGATAATCTTGAATATCATGAACACATGTCCACTGAAAAGTAAATAGATAAGGTGAAGTCACAATTAATTACAGATGCATTTGAGCCTGTTCATGACATTTACAATAATTTCAAATGTATGCCAAGCAAAGACTCTTGGCTAGCCTGTGCAATTGCACAGTCTGACAAGAGTCTTCTCTTCCAACTTTGTAGATTATATAAGGCCTCAAAGTGTTGTTAGACTAAAAGCAAACCTTATTGCACTATGTTTCAGTCTAGGCTGCTCTCCATTCACAACTCATGGGAGATTCAAATTGCTGAAAATGTCATACATAGGCTCAATTTACAACAAATTTATATTAACCTTTATATTTGACCTTGACCTTTTTAAGACACCATTAACCAAAACACAAGCAAATTTTAAGTAATAGAAATTATCTCAAAATAATGGAAGACCGATCGACTGATTAATTTGGGTTTAATTCTGCTTTCAACATTATTGCAGTTATATTTCAGAGGCTGGTGCATCTACCTATGGCAGGGTTGGCAATTGACCGGTCGATTGGAGTATTGACCAGACCGGTGGTCAATACTGGTTTTAACCGGTCAATACCGGTCAATACTGGTCGATTGGTGGTCGATTGGTCAATTCATATAACCATCCCCTATTATCTTGCCATTTAGTGCCATATGTTTTTATTATGATAAAAAAGACTAAAGCAATATTAATTAGTGATGTAGTAATAGTAATAAAGGAAACAAGTTATTCGATTTTGAAAGGCTAAAAGCAATCTGGTCCACACAGTGGTCGATTGGCAGTCAATTGGTCTTTTGAACTAAATTATAATCCTTTCATACTACAAATTTCATTGCTGTACTTTATTCTATTCCTGAATAACTAAATGACCATACTGTAAAAGAAATGATGAAAAGTAAAAGATAAAATTTGCTACAGTCTTTCAAGGGACAAAATATTTTTCTGTAAAACCTGAATGACCTTATTGGAATCTATGGGGACCTTATTGGGACCAACACATTTTATAGTTACTGAGTCTGGACTAACCTAATGATTACATTTGTATGTCTTAGACACTTAGTTTTATCAATACACAATTACTGGTCATTGAGATGATAGTATTTGTGCTTGACATCTGATTGCAATTTGAATTGTGTGACAGTGTGCTTCAATTTGATAAGTGTGAAAGTCTGTCAATTAAGTTACCTTTGCCAGTTCAGGGTTTTCATTAAAAGTGACATTATAATAGCCTTTACAATGATCATGGCCAGCTCATTGATAAACCAGTTTATCCATATAAACAGTATGTGCATGATATATACTATATTTCATATAGTAATAAACACTGAATTGATGACTCAATCTCACTCAGCCAACTAAATTATTCAAGTAACCAGTATTAACCACCTGTTTTTTTGCAAATGACCAGTATTGACCGGTATTGACCAGTATTGACCACTTCCAGGAGTATTGACCGTGGCGGTTTTAACCGGTTAAAACCACCTGGTTAAAACCGCCCCGGTCAATACTTGCCAACCCTGACCTATGGTTTTCTGTTATTTCTCACAACAGAAAACAAGAGGACCCTGAGGACCCTAAATTGCTCACCTTATATTTCAAGTAAATTATCATTAAGACTCCTTTTCCTATGATATGGCATGAACCTTCCCATTTTCAACAGAGTTCATTCTTGTGACCTGGCAAACATTTTGATCAAGTTTCATGAAGATTGGACCATATTTGTGGCGTCTGGAGCTCTTACAAGAAAATTACCATTAAGGCCCCTTTTCCCGTGATATGGCACGGATACTTCCCATTTTCAGCATTTTGTACAAGGGACCACCAAAGGAATATTTCTGCCAAGTTTGGTTGATTTTGACTCATAAGTTTAGGAGGAGATATTGTTTAAAGAAATTTTTGACAAAATTGTCATTAAGGCCCCTTTTCCCATGATATGGCACGGATCCTTCCCATTTTCAATAGACTTCATCCTCATGACCCAACAAACATTCTGACCAAGTTTCATGAAGATTGGACCATATTTGTGGCTTCTAGAGTGTAAACAAGAAAATTGTCATTAAGGCCCCTTTTCCCGTGATATGGCACGCATCCTTTCCATTTGAGCAATTTTTACAAGGGTCCCATAAGTTTAGGAGGAGATGTCGTTTAAAGAAAAAGTTGACGGACAGATGGACAGACGGACACTGGACATTGATCAATCACAATAGCTCCCTTGAGCACTTCGTGCTCAGGTGAGCTAAAAACACAACACCTCTTCTGAGCCAACAGCTACAAATCCTACTTAGGCCTACTACTAATAATTGGTGGGAGACAAATGCTGCTTGTCACAATGACTTTTAGTAGAGTCTGCATTAGAACTAACAATCCAAGGATTCAAACCCAAACGTGTTACAAATTGAGCTAGCCAGGCTCATAAATAATGGAAGATGACAGATTAGATGCATAAAAGGTTAAAGAAACTTGATCCGTTTGTTTAGAAGGGCAAAAGAAAATTCCTTTTAAATTTGTAAATGTGTTTTATTTTCTCAAGCAATCAAGATTCGTACAATTGTTAAAGGGGAAATGCTTAGGATAACAATAATTTAGTGAAAATTAAATGTTCAAAGAGAGGTAATTAGCAACCAATGAAAGTAGGGGTTTCAAAATTGCAGGTGCATTACTTCATATTCAGATACCAGTTAAATTTCAAAGCTGTAGCTGTGGGGTACGGACAAAAGCCCACTAGGTCAAAAGCCCACTGGGGCAAAACCCCAGCGGACAAAAGCCCACTGGACAAAAGCCCACCCAGCATAGGACAAAAGCCCACTCAATATATAAATTATTTATATGAATAACACTTATCTTAATAATTTTGAAAATACATTTTCTATTGTTTTTTATTTATTTATATTGTATTTAACAGCATTTTATTAATATTTTGTCTGTTGTTTTCTTCCTAAATCACTTTTATTTAGCAAATTCCAAAATGAACATGAACAAAAATCCCATCAAAGTATAATTAAATTGAATAATTGTAAAAAAAGTTATAATGAATTGATTCTTTTTTTTTTTTTCAATCTTCCAATAAATCAATCATTTAGCTTCATTTAGAATAGTGTCTCAACATTGTATAGATAGTAGTATGGGGTTTCACCTGTAAAATTTGGTGGTGGGGTTTTGTTTGTTCACCATATGAAAGATATAAAATGCCTTTGCAAATTTAGTAAAATGTTTTGTTTTAACTCTATGATTTATTGAGTATATGGCATAATATATTATCAAGTTTTCCTCAGAGAAAACTTTTGATCTATCTGTTAAAATGTATTTTGGGAGATAAAAGTATGAAACACCTATGTGACATCTACTCTTCTTCAACACCATATGTCACCATACCTTGTGTATTATGACTTGTCAAGTTCAAATTGTAGACAGAATGGAAATATGATACAATGAGGTGTCAATCACACATAAATACAAAGAGAATAAGTAGTTACATTTGCAGGAGTAACTAAATGAAATTTTGTAATTGTACATAAAAGTTTTTTTTTTTTAAATTATGATTCTACTACAGTAAATATATATTAAGTGGGCTTTTGTCCTAAAGGGGGTGGGGTTATGTCCCAGTGGGCTTTTGTCCGCTGGGGTTTTGTCCCAGTGGGCTTTTGACCTAGTGGGCTTTTGTCCTACACTCGTAGCTGTAATGGTGTTTGAGAAAACTTCTGGACAAAATTGTGTCCAAGAACAGATGGCAAACTGGTGAATATTCCCAATGATTCAAGTATACCCCCTCCCCCCCCCCACTTGTGGCTGGGGAATAAAGATAAGCCTGAATATGAATAGTCTGATATTAATCCACATTATGTGATTCTTATCTTTTTTTCTGCAAGATAAATGGTAAAAATAAACAAATATAAAGACAGACAGACAACTTTACCTCTGCTTTCTCTGAAGAATCTGTATTTCTTGATAAAACACACCAGCCTTGTGGGTGAACCTACAGTAAAGTGAAAATTAAGTACCTGGTATACTATAAATTGGCTTAACCCTTGTCACGCTGAATAAATTTCTGTTAAAAAATGTCATCAAAATCAAAAAGCAAAAAGCACTGAAAGTACCAACTGTATGTCAATTTTCCATTTGAAAAACTAAATCTATTGACAATTCTGGTTGGAAAGTGAGAAACAGGTGGTGTCGACCAACATCAGACTGCACATATATGCAGGTTGATGTTTGTCTATAGCTCCTGCCAAAGCAGGAATATTCCAGGTTCAGCATGACAAGGGTTGATTCACTTTTTTTGAACAACAAATTTCATAGACTTGAAGAAATATTAAAGCAATTTTAAGGTCTTTGAAAATATTAGAGAAAGGGCCTTGGACACTCTGATTTCTTTAATGTAATTGCCTAAGGTCGTCTTTAAACTTTAGAAGTCAGCATTTAACTACTGTAAGTGTCTATGAATTTATAGGTACTTACAACAAGTTTGTGCTGCCCCCTCAAACTGTTCCAGTGGAATCCTTACAGTAATATTTGGTAAAAATGCAGAAAGAAATGACTCTTAACTAGGGGGGTTGACCCTAAAAATCTGGAAATATTGTACTTTTTATCCCTAAAATTCTGTCAAAGGGGTTATTTTGACCATTTAAATGTTCAGTATTGAATCTTCATACTGCTGCAAATCATAAATCCATTGGAATTTAAGTCTCTCCTTTATATCTGAATAAATTAACAAATTCATGAATGCTTGTTTAGGGCCTGAAGACAATTTAAGAACTTATCCATCTATAAAACACACGGTGAAGACTCTGGTCAGACTATGTGAGGGCACAGGCCTTCATGAAGCATTGCATTGCCTGTATATGATATTGTTGTGGAATCCAACAGACAAGATAAAATAATTTTGTGTAGAAAGACTATCCTTAATCCTGCTGAATTCATACTGTTTTAAAAGGAAAACCATTTAAACTTTTCAATAAATCTGGCTCAACTTTTTGCATGAAGAATTAAGTAAAAAGCAGGCAGTGTAGACTAAGATTAGACTGCACTTCTGAGCAGTCTAATCTCAGTGTATGAGAATTGTTCAAATCTTATCCGGATTAGGTCAATTAATCATTAGTACATAACCTTGGTAACGTTGTTGGAAATTCAGATGATTGCTGTAGTGCAATTAAGCTTGTCACAGCTCGTTATTCATGGACAAAGGAGTACTTGAATCTTCTTGTCCTTAAGGTGTGTTTTTTATGGCTGGTATAGTGCTAGAATCGAATGTTACAAAACCAAATTTCTCAGAATAGAACCACTTTGTAAATTGCCAGAGACTTGGAAGTTGGTGTCCCTACAGGAGCATAAATAAGCGTCTTTCTGACAATATTCCCCTATCTTTTCTATTATTTTACAGAGCTTCGAAGGCTCTATCATTTGAAAAGAATGAACCTTTCCTTCTCAGCGTGACCAGTTCTTAATCTATGTCTTTTAGGTATTTCTTCTAAATTTCAGAAAAAATATTTATAGGCCTTAATTCCC
Source organism: Fragum whitleyi (assembly GCA_948146395.1). Classification (NCBI taxonomy): domain Eukaryota; kingdom Metazoa; phylum Mollusca; class Bivalvia; order Cardiida; family Cardiidae; genus Fragum; species Fragum whitleyi. Next base: position 34,711,889 of record OX411555.1, read on the forward strand.
AGCGATCAAGTGGTGTCATGTAGCACGTTCTGAACAATCACCCCTTATCAAAACGAGCCTTATCAAAAAATTCTACAATCAAATTACTTCAAATCAAGACAGGTCATATGTAATACTTATTCCTGCAACTCATTAAAATTTTCAAGTTTTCAATGGACAGGGGAGAATAAATATTCACCAGAGAAGACCAAATCAGTGAGGTATTTCGTCTACTGGGCCTGGTACTCGTTACCATGGCATTGTATGTGGCAAATGTTTGTGTGTTGTGTTCCTGAATTTTATCGATTTTACATAGACATACTTGGATTGAATTTCTACTGGGAATCATACAAAATTTAGTAAAATTGCTTAAAAATCAAATTTTGCAAGACAAAATCCGAATCATTTTTTAAAAACCCTAGTATATTGCCTGCCAAAATTTTGTGTGCAGCAGGAAAATACCATGAACAGCATACAAAGGGCCATAATCACCTGTATTGAAGATACAATATTGGCATCATTGCCGGCGGGCCAGTCGTTGATGAATTCTACGCGGTTTCTCTCCTGCTCAAACACATGGTTATAAATCAGCCCTATACGCAGTGGAGTTTGACTTCTCTGCATTAGATGATACATGTTGGGTTTGAAACCTTTCAAATCTTCAGCTAAAATATTCAAAATATAAATTAGGGAGACAAGTTTCTTGTTATTTTCAGGCCAATTAACTTGTAATCTTGCATTTTATTTCTTGGTCATGTTCTATTTCACAAGTTCAATCTTTTGATTTTACAGCCCAAACAAAAATTTTTTTTAACAATATCTAGATAAGGTGAAACTGTTTATAGCAAGCAATTTCTTCTTTCCTCACCCTAATTTTTTTGCATAACACCTGTTATTTTCAATTTATATGCACTTATTTTATGGCTTGCTATCTCTTTAAATATAGAGCAGATATTTTGTTCTTCTTTTAGAAAGGGAATGCATTCACATTATGTCAAACTTAGATATATCAGGGATTTAAGGGGCACAGGTTTTCATCTGAGACACAAAAAAGTAGCCAGGACTCTCAAAACTATGAGATGTTAGTCCCAAAGACTCTCTGGAACTCAACTTCAGAAAAGAATTGAAGACTGCTTTAAACAGTCTACAATTTTTTCTAAAGTTGAGCCCCAAAATATTAATCTACTTTTATCAATTTCTTTATGGCATAACCAAGAAATATTTACTTATGATACACCAATTCCTATTAGTTTGACCCCATAAATAGCAGTTTTGACCCCTAAAAAATCACAGTCAAAGAGTCAATGACGCCTGAAATTCAAAAAGCTAGCACAAGCCCTGACTCAGGGACAACTTTCTAGCATTTTCTATTTCTAGTAGATAATTCATAATGCATTCTGATTAGGTTTCCTAAGTTTTCAGAGAGGAAATTTGGCCTATTTTTTTCCAGTATTAAATGTCATTTCTACCTTAAAACATATCAAAATTTAAATGATCCTTTCAAAGAATCTTTCCTGACAAGGCTGGCAAAATGCGTTAAAGCTGATGTCATAGGGCACACATTTTCCCTAGCCTATTTTCATTAATCGGAATTGGGTTTTTCTCCCTTTTTTTTAAATACTGTATAACGTTACTAGACTGACAGCTCTTTCCCAATTTTCTTACCAATTGTTGTTAGATCAAGGTTATGAATGACGATGATGTAGCCCTCATGTGTTGAGATGAGAAGTTTGGTAAAATCTGGGGATAACTTGGATCTCATCAGACCACTTGTGGAAAATACTTTGTTTGAAGTCTCTTCATTGCTGTACCTGTAAAGAAAGTTTAAGGTAGTGGGACCGTAATCGTTCCGCAATATTTTGGAACTCATGATCTTTCACAATGTTGACCGAGGTTTCCTAAGGAAAATCATTAGGAAACCTCAGTTAACACTGTTAAAGTTCATTACTTCCGCAACGTTGCAGAACTATTATGGGTGCACTACCTTAAACTTAATGTACAGCTGGTATGATATTGTCATTTGGATACACAAATATCATAACAAAGCCTCATTAATATACAATATGATTTTATTTGTTCAAATGGTATTTATCTCTGCATTTAATAATTTATCCGTCATATTACAGTAGCTCAGCTACTTGATCACCACCTAACAATGGATTCCTAGTTTTCTCGCACAAGCACTACTTGCAACATTGCATCCTTTCCTAGCCATCATGCTGCTATCCCACTGTTTAATATTAAAGTTAACAACATCTTGAAATTGACAAGTTGAGTGATTTGGGAATAATTACAGTTAAACATCGGTAGCTCGAACACCCTGGGGACTTGATAATTTGTTCGAGAGATCGGTTGTTCGACCGATCCAAAAAACTATAAAGGTACCAGAAGATTGGAATGCGCCACATCTGGTAATTCATCGTATCCAAATATACGTATACTTATTTGGTTCTTCAATTTTACTTTTTAATTCACTGGTTTTTAGGTTTTTAACAATTGATCCACGGGATTTGTTTTTTTGAAAATGAATAAGGAAAAAAAGATGAAATAACTTTTTACTAAAGAGTCTTATTGTTGCATTCCTTCTGTTTACAAAAAAGGCTATCGTATTATCATTCATGTTACATACACGGCCTCAATTGCAAGTGAAAAATTAATCAGAGTCAAATTTAAACACCCTTCAAATGTTGAACTTAAAACGTTTGTGGAGTATATAAATTTACATCGGTCTTTGAGAAAATGTAGATCCATCTAAATTTTAAACCCAAAATTTTACACGAGTCACTCGTTCGGACCCTTCTTGTCATACATTCAAGCAGACCTTACGTATCTGTGTGTTCTTTGAGATTGCTAAGTTAAGAAGTCGCCGAAATATCAATAAGAGACAATATATAGTAATGAATGTATACAGCAGATGGCCAAACAACAACTTAATTCAATTAAATTAAAACAGTGTATTTTTCACGGATTGGGTTATTATGATGCACGGTGCGTAATTGACAATAAGGTGTAAAAAAGGATTACTAGTTGAAAAGTGTGAAAATCACCTAAATCTGACACCTTGTTATTAGCAATAGACCCTTTGTTCGAATTCTTCCAGGTGAAATATAAAGCATTTTTAACTTCAGGACTGAAGAATGTGTTCCAGAGTTCGACCGTCCTGGTGTTTCTGAGTTTTCCCGAAGTCGAACACTATGAATTATGAGCGAAATCTGCCGGGACTGAGATCCTTGTTCGAATTTTCCCTAGTGTTCGAGATTACCCCTGTTCGAGAGACCGAAGTTTGACTGTATTTATCTCAAGAAGAGAACTTTTTTTATTTGTTTAATGTATTAACATAAAAGATAACATTACGAAGTTGTTATATATAAAAACTTATTAATATTATCTTTTATTTTCATACATTTATTCAAATCTAAAATTTGAGAAAATTCTCAGTTGAGATTTAGAAAAGTATAATAATCTCAGGCCCTCAAATATCTTTATAGAAAATTCAGAATAGCCCCCTCTCCCTTTCTATCTGTAGCTTTGAATATACCTATTTATGTTCCATGTGTAAATACATCCATCAAACCCAGAAGTCAGCAGTATACCCTGGTTGGAGTCGTACTCGATATTCTTTACCCAGTTAGTATGGCCATGGAATACCCGCACATGGTGTTTGAGGTAACGAGCATCCCATAATGCAACATTTGTGTCATCTGAACATGTGGCGAATAGGCGGTCATCTAAAAACCTGGAATAATAAAAAAAGTTTATGTTTTAACTTTGTAATGTAATTAAACTAGACTATATTTTGATAAGACAAATGAAATTTAACCTTACTAAACATATTCTTGTTGACCAATGCTGGAATAATTTCTTATTCAAGTATTTGAGAGGCAACATTCTGTATAAGTCCCTTTTAATATTATAGATTTAGAAAATAAAAGCTAAATTGATTATTCATAGGTTTTTTTCTAGTAATGGGCATATAAATCGAATATAATCGATAATAAGTTGGTTTGAGCTTTCGATTGTGATAATCAACTAAGAAATTTCATAATCGATTAATCAGTTACTAACACATAAATAAAAGCCATTATATGTTGCTTTCGAAACCAACATCAGTTTGATGGCTTAGCGTGAAATAGTTGTAACTGCCTATGTGTTTATAGCCAGTTACAACTGTTTCATGCTGAGCCATGAAGTTAGTAGAACAAATTTCAGAATGAGTCTTTAGGTCATGCGTATTAACTAAACTTTCACATTCTCTTCTTCCAAAGATGATATTGGGGGTGCAGTATTAATTTCTAAGAAAACGATTGTACAATCGATCATTAGTTGATATACTCTTCCAACTATAAACCGATTATCGATTGTATTTTGAAACCGATTGTCCAACACAAGTTTTTTCTATTATCCATTTCATACTGTGTACCTTATATTGCTAGTGTAAACAAAGCTTAGGCACAAAGTATAGTATTGTGAAAACAAAACTGGTTAAATGATGTCAAATTTATGACATCACGGTAAGTGCTCATCATCGAGAAATGGAGGTCAATGTCATTTTGAGCAAAAAGGGTGTCAACATTATATCTGATGTCAAATTTTTCATAAATAAGCAAGAAAAACCTAAATTTTTGAAAATACAATGTACCTCATGGAATTCGTCAGTGAGTGATCAAAACCTTGTAATTCCAGCTTACTTAAGCTGTAGTTATGATGTTTGGACTCCCGACGAATGAATAGCTTCTGATTCAGAAAGTGCTGTTTGTAAGTGATTTCACAATATATAGGGCTGTAGAAATCTTGTTAAAGTTTATCTCCTGCTAAAAGCGAGAATTACCTATTCTCAAACATTTGGGGTACTAGAATCAATGAAATTATCGAAATTCTTGTGAGTTTTTCCAAATTAAATAGTCTATGCGAAAACTATTTTCTATGGTGACCACTGTTCTAGTATACTTCTTGTATGGTTACAAACAGGTAATTAGGTAAAATGGTTTATCAAGTCAGATTTCCTCTGACATGCAAACTGCTTTACAACGCCAATAGGTTGCATCTTGCGTGGAGTTTAGCGTAATATTAAAATGCCTAAAGTTCTACTTCAATGCCTAAGTAGACCTATCTATCTATTTAAATTCAAACAGAGAAATCGATCACCATACGTCGAGGTATGGCTGAATTAAGTAACTGTGTACTTAAAACAGATGTGCTTCGAAGTTGGAACGATGTCACATGACGGCCATTAGAGTGTGTTATGAACACACTCCGATTAATACCTATTCTCTGTTACGACTTAAACAATTTTGGCACACATGGTCTCCAATTTTGATGAAAGTTTACATACAGGAAGGGACTTATAATAAGAGAACAAATTGACAAAAAGAATGTTTTCAGATCATCTGGTTACCATGGCAACAACCTTCAAAGCACAGAATTTTGCAAAATAAGCTTTTTTGAAGCTATATAATTTGGTCTTTATATGAAGATGATGGTTGTTTTCGTATGTATTTGATAGAATAGGACCTAAAATTTTGAACTAGATTTTTTGTTGTGTCAGTAAGTGTCAAAAAGATTCGTTACCATGACAATAAAAGTGGCTTATTTTGATAAATTGATCTGAAAATGTTGTTTATAATTTCCTGTTTTTCTTCGATTATGACTGACGTGTGATGTGTAGATGGAATTTATTATGTAAAAGGAGCAACTAAGATACAAACTATTTTGTTGTTGTGTGCACTGGTTACCTTGACAACGGTTACTATGACTCATAATATGGCTGCTTTTCTTACTTCTGAGTTATTTCATGAATTTTTGCAGCATGATGAACGGATGATGATTATTGGGACATATCTAACAAAAACCGCAAAAAAATCATTGGGCATTTTTGTTACCATGGCAACCATTTTTATTATTTTCTTAAATAAGTTAATTTAAGTCCCTGAATGTTTACATGTGATAAGAAAGGAGATCCAGTAAGCCTCTATCAAAATACAAGAAAAAAGTAAAAAAAATTGTAATGGTTGCCATGGTAATTTGCCAATACAACCCAAATTAAGCATTTTTTGGGTGATTTTGTAGCCTTTTTCCTAAAAAATGAAGCCAGTTTACACAACTATTTTGATATATAAGTTAGAGGAAAGTTTGAACTTTATTTAGAATTAAGAAATATTCGGGTTGCTTAGCGTTGGATACCCGTATCCAAGGACTAAAAATGGGCTTTTGTGCATTTTACCATAATTGTTCCCATAGCAACAGGCTATTTCCTGCAAGTTTTTGAAAAAAAAAAAAAATTATATGTCCTAAAAGGTCTATCCGAGCAATTTTGTAAATTATCATAACATGGAATGGGAGTTCAATTATCTAGTCAATTGAGGACTCTTAAGATGTTCTGAAATTGTCTTCATTTATGTTATGAATCCACGTTGCCATAGCAACGAACACAAAAGTTATTATTATGTGAATGTTAATGTGGTATTTCCTTGTAAAACGGAAAAAAATGTCTTTTTTTTGTCATAACATTTGAAAATATGCAAAAATCAATATTTTAGTAGGGTATGTGTGTTGTTGCTATGGAAACATAGTAAACAATGTTTGCCCAAAAATGTTATTAATTCATTTGAGAGAACCATGAACTTATATGGTATGTGTTTTTATTTTAGTTTGTGCTGCATTACTGATATATTTGAATTTTAAAACTCGCTAAAACGGACTTTTTCAATCTTTAACGTCTGTTTCCATGGCAACCAGTAGTGATTTAAAGAATTTTTTAATCTTATTTTTACTTTTGGGTCAGCCCTATCCTCATGTTTAAATTTTATCAAAATTTGAGACATAGCGTGCCACACTCCCTATTTAAAATTGTAAGTGCTTACAGAGAATTGCTATTAAAAGTCAAATGTGCTTTAGATTGATAGAGTTCTATTGTATGAAGGAACTTACTTCATTTCTAGGCACTCTTAACTGTATTAGTTAAATTTGAATATGCACATTTCATAGGTAAATTCGTGTCAAAAACAAAAACTCCCACAAAGACAGACATCTGCGAATGAAAGCAGTTCTTGGTTACTAGGGCAAAATGCAGGGTTAATGATAGAAGGGTGAATTTCAAATAAGAAATTTTCAAAAATGATTCAACAAAACCTATGTTGAGGGTACTCATTGGAATCGTCTTGATGAGACGATTCAAATGAGTACCAAAACATGCAGTTTTGTTGAGAAGTATATATTTGATAAGTTTTATCCCCTGATTTCTAGACCAAATCGTAACGAACGTTTACATAGAATGTGTGCACTTTATCGTATTAATGTCTTCGGGGAAGGAGGCAGAGCCTTAATGGTGTGCAAAAGGTTTTTACTTTTTCTTTTATTATTATTATTATTATAATTATTATTATTATTATTTTTATTATTATTATTATTATGAAATCACATCTTTTATGTAATGATTTTAGAGTATAAAGTATTTCAATTATCATATCAAAAACCCTATGTTGTAATTTGTTGGTACTCAATGGAATCATCTTGTCAAGACAATTCAAATGAGTACTAACAACATAGGATTTCATTGAGAAATTAATGTAGGAATTTCTTTCTAAACAGAGAGTTTAAAACTTAAAGAGCCCCAAAAACACAACATTCGGTTTCCTTAGCAGACATGTTGTCATAAATGGTTGCATGTTTGTATAATTAGCACACGCATCCACCTCAAATAATTACTGACATTTTCATCCAAATAGGAAGAATTATTAAAAATACATTGAAATTATCTCATAACTTTTTGATACCCTCTCCTACACTTACTTTACACAGTTTACACAGTCTGTATGAGCGTAAGTCTTTGCTGCAACCATCTGGCCATTAAATGGGTCAAACAATAACACGCTCTTTCTCTCGCAAGCAACTCCAAGCAGAGACCTGAAATTAGAGCAATTTGAATATCAAGATCAGAGGTCCAAGTAGATGCAGATTTATATATTTTATTTTTTTCCAAAATATAAATTATCTTTACACAGATTAAAACTAGAAAAGATATTGTGTCAAGCTTGCAGAAAAAAGAATTTTAACATTCGACCATGATTGATTGATTGATTGAATGGAGTTTAACGCCGCTTTCAACATTATTTCAGTTATATCGCGGCGGCCGGAGCACCAGCCACCTGACAATGGATTCCTGGTATTTCTCTCACCTGTACTACCATTACATCCTTTCCTAGCCTCCGACTGCTATCTCACATAGGTTTACGATTATCTACCCATTGGTGAGAGACAAACGTCGGAAAGGATATTCGCCGCCACCGGGGAACATTCGACCATGAACAGTGACCTAAGTGCTTACTAAATGCAAACTGAAACTTTGTTTAAATGGCAAATCTACTTCTAATTGGGAAGTAATTTTTCCTGCTTCTAGATGATGCATGTGACACATTGAAATAACCCCCCCGCCCTAAAACAATTAAAAAATATATACCAGTCACCATCCAACCTTCACCATTTAATTTATGCAATGGCAGACTACACAGGGGCTGAAGATCTTGTGAGATTCACCTTTTATTTAATGACTATCAATTCTTTTTTACATCAATGTCATTTTATGATGTAAACTGATTTTCAGTAATATTAACAAACAAGAGGCCCATAAGGGCCTGGTATCGCTCTACTGACGCTTTAAAAAGCCTTTGTCTCGATAGAGCTATTTAAGATATAACAAACTAGAAAGCTATGAATGGCTTCAGTCGTTCCACAGATTCTTGTAATAGCAAATCAAAGTTTTGACTAGATTTTTAGATATTTTGGGTTCTACTGATGTTGAAAATGATTTTCAAAGTTTCCACTCAATAACAAATTGAGAAATGTCCTCCACCCATTAAAAAAACATATTTTTCATGGGATCTCAATAGTTTTGGGTAGACTGATAAAGGATCTCTCAAGGATCATTCCAGCGAAATTTGGTTTATATCCATCATGATTCTGAGAAAATGATTTTCAAAGTTTCCACTTTATAACATTTAGTGAAATGACCTCCGCCCATATAATATAATTTTTGGTGGACTGATAAAAGGTCACTCAAGGGTTATTCAAGTGAAATTTGGTTGATATCCCTCAGTGACATTCTGAGAAAATGATTTTCAAAGTTTCCACTTTATAACATATAGAGAAATGACCTCCGCCCATAAATTGCATATTTTTCATCTGATAGCAACAGTTTTTTGTAGACTAATAAAGGATCAAATCATTCATGTAAAATTTAATTGGCATTCATCGATTAGAATCTGTAAAAACTCACTTTTTACCATATTTGGAAATTAGCCATGCCCATTAAATCCATGTTTTTCGTTGGATCAAAATTTCTTGCACAACTTTGAGGAGGGTCACCTAAGGAACTTTCCTGTGAAGTTTGGTTGAAATTCATCCTGTAGTTTCTGAGGAGAAGATTTTTAAAGAAAAAGTTTACGACCAGATGCAGGGACGGACGGACACAATGCCATGACAATAGCCCCAGCGGCTTTCAGCCAGTGGAGCTAAAAATGAGAGTGAAAAGTGAGAGAATCTATTGCAATTCTGCAGTTTCTTAACTCTTAACATGCTATGTAATCAATAACAAGTTATGTAATACACCACTATGTAATTATTTATCAATTGCTTTGTAATTGTGTTACTTTTTGTAAACAATATTTGCTTACATTAAAACAATCTAACCATATATATGTTTTGTTTTTTTCATTTGAGATACCTTACACTTGTACTTAGTGTCAAATTTATGAAAAAAATCACTCAGGAAAATGGTATTTTTGGGGTAAAAAGTCAGTTTTTTTTAACAAAAATCACTGATTTTAGAAATCCATTTGGGTTTCTAAGAAAAAACTGATTCTAATAGTTCTAAAACAAAGATTAACATTTATCTATTTATGGAGATCAGCTGTACAGTCTATCTTATAGTCCTTCATGGAGTGATAGCGCTCAAAACATGGGTAGGCACACATGGGTTTTTCACACTCCACACAGTAAAACTGAGTTTGATGACGCTTTACTGCCCTGTTACTACAGACTTCACAGTCAGGGTTTGATCTTCTGCCTCCTCCAATTGTTTTAGGATTTAGCTTTGGAAAATGACGAGATGTTAGTCTGATAGAGGGGTTTGCTACAGGTCGGCGAAATGGTCGTGCTTGGATATCATACCCTTCTAACAGCCCTTCTATTATTTCCAGGCGAAATTTTTCAGTTTTTATGCGCTTGTTCACATTCCCTGGGAGTTGCTTATAAATCACTTTAGCATTAGCAACTGACACTTCAAGCAAGTTACACAAGAATAACTTCTTCCACCATTTTAACATCTTGTGAAGTGTTTCACAATACCGTGTCTGTTGGTCAGCAATGTCTACCCCACCCATAAAATGTGTATACAGTTGAATTGATCTAGGGTGGTCTACTTCCCTGCGATAATCTTCATGAAATCTCGATCTAATTGTCTTTGTATATGTAGATCCATTATGTACAGTTGTAAGAAGATTGACTGGTCTTTTGTCATGCCAGGTAATGTAGAGATGCCTGCCGTCACGGCAAGTAAGAGGAGGATCTCCTTTGTTAGGTTTGGCCGTCTTCACCTGAAGAGAGAAAATATAAAAAATAAGTCCATTTGCTCTGTAAATAGCCTTTCATAGAACCTGCTGCGTCAAATCAATCTTATGCTTGATTCTACATACATATTTGGTACCAAATTAAGGAAACATCAGTAAGAAAAAGCATTTTGATAAATAAACTGCACCTATATTCGGACGAACCAATATTCGGATAAACAGTTAATCATATCAATATTTGAGTCAAATACCTTTCATCCTTTCAGCTAACATGCTTAGTTTAATCATTTTGGGAATTATTTGATAAAAGACTTTAAAAAAAAATGTAAATACCTGTCTTGGAACCCCATTTCTATTCACTCGGAGCGTTCCACATGCCCCGGTTTGATGGTTCGCCAGGTCGTCAAACAAAGCTGGACTTGTGAAATAATTGTCAAAATATAGATGGTGGCCCAAATTCAGTAAAGGCTCACATAAAGTCATAACTATTGCATGGGTGGCCCCCATGCCATGTTCATGATTCTTTTTTCCTGTATAAAGTTGCCATTTCCAAACATATCCTGACTTAGAATCTGCTAGTGTCCACACTTTCAACCCCCACTTATGAGGCTTACTAGGAATATATTGCAGAAATTTGGTTCTCCCTTTGAAAGGCACTAAGGTTTCATCAACAGAGACCTCTCTATTAGGGTGGTAAAACTCTCTCCATTTGGCAATTAACAGCTGTGAAATGCGAGAAATTTTGTAAGATGGATCATAGTCTGGGCTGTCTCGAGGTGGCTCCACCGAATTATCACATGCATGCAAGAATGACAATATACTTAAAAATCTATCTCTTGTCATGTATGATGAAAGGCTTTTTAAATTGATAAGATGATGGGTGCTCAAGTACATATCATAATTTGGCATTCTAACAAGTCCTTGGAACAAAATAATTGCAATGAAGGCTTTCATTTCTGGAAGAGTCACTGGAATCCATGCTCGAACTCTGGAATGTCTTTGGAAAGTTTCAAGTCCCCCTTCTGCAATGATGTATTGGTCATAATACAAATTGGTTTGATTAACTAACAGTTCCAATATGTCATTGTGAAAAAAATGACTAAATATTTCGTAGGGGGTAGTTTCGGCGTCAATATGCCTAGGTCCAGGAATTTCTGCGAAATTTTGTAGCCAATCATGTTCATAAGCCTCATGAAAGGCATCCCTCTCTTCCCGATCGATCTCTTCTGCGATCTCTCGCAGATCAATATCGTCAAGTTCTATGTTATTCATGTCCACAAATCCATCGATTTCTGCCTCATTTAAGTCTATTTGTTCGAAACCAGCAAAGTCTTCATCCTCACTATCACTCAAGAACACGGTGCGAAATTCGTTGTCAGCCATTCTAATTAACAACCTCAAAATTTCACTTTTTTCTAGTCCAAAACTGTCAAACAACTTAAATCATGGGGGCCGCCATGTTTAGAAAGCATTCTGGTAGTTATCGTATTGCGCACGCGCGTCGGGAATTCCCCAAACTAATTTTATTGCATGCTGTATTTTGGGGATTACCTGGGTGGATTCTTCCGCCGTTCGAGCAGAGGACATGATAATCGATCGGCGGATTTTCCCGCCGGTAGCACGGTAAGAGTTAAATTTTGTAACTACAGGTCCTTTTCTCAAATGATTCCATTCAAACAAACAAACAATCAGATCAGATGCAGAAAATGGAACTTGATTAAGTATTTACATTACGTTCTTTACAGCAAAATGTTGGGCTGCAGGTGAATTCTTGATAAAGATACTGGCAAATAAGTTGAGTAATGAGAAAATTGAGTTATATGACTCTATCTTAGAATACTTTTCCCTGTAAGTTGAGCTAATTTTACTTTATTCTACAGAGTGAAATTGGATTGTTTAAATGGGCATGCACATTTCAGGGAAAAAGAATTTCAGGGGCCAAGTCGCCCATGGCCCTTCAGGGACTAAGCTAGCTCCCAAAATTAGGGAGAAGTGACTTCTCCCTCCAGCAGAATTAGGGAGAAGTTTAGAAATTTAGGGAGAAGTAAGAGAATTGATACTATGGAAGCAATTCTTAACTGCAGTCAAAGTCATTTCATATCAAACAATTTAGTAGATGTATGTGTATTAACTATTCTTAAAATTGTGCTTGCTGTGTAAAATGTTGGAAGACTTTCATGATGGAATAAAATTTAAAAATGAAAAAAGAAAGAAAGAATTTTTACACTCTCTATGGTCTCAATTGATGACAACATTAAAAATCTTAAAATCATTCAACTGATAAAAAGACCACCATGCAGTAGTAGTATCATTATCATCTGAACCTTATTTTTAATTTCTTTCTCATTTTTATTCAAATTTTCAATGTGATGATTTTACAATGAGAATGAAATAGGATGAGAAAACAGATTGAAAATAATTGAATTATAATGGTTGAGTCTCTGTTAGTTGTGATGAGTAAAGGGTAAAGCTATTTTAAAGTAGCAGGTAGTACACAAATCCAGATACATGATTGTGTATTTAAATTAGTGTAGAGTGAGTTTGAACTTTCGAACACTGTAAGCATGGGATAATTTGCTTCATTTTACAGGATTATTTGGCTCTGAATGGAATAATTACCAAACTAAGATAAGTTTTTAAAGTATAAATCACTATATTTTTTTCTTGATGTAGTCTAATGTACAACTAGAAAAGATTGAATGAGACATGTTTTTCCGATTATTCCCCTTTAGATTTTCATTTGGCATTTTTTGTGACAGTTATCAATATTATATAACAAAAAATATATTGCCTTAAGTTTCCTTGGCATAGCCTTGCTTCGGATGTCTGCTTAATCTGCTGTTTACTGGGGTAAAACTCGTCCGTTGAGGGGGAATTAATTTTCAGTTTCAACTTGCAAACCATCAAATTTGTTGCTGTTCAAAAAACAATTTTGAATTTGCAGGAAGAAATCAAAATATAGAAAATGTATGCCACTAACTTATTCATCTGATTTAAGCGGATAATTTCTTCTTGAAAATCGTAACTGTATTAAAAATGGCGTCAACCTATTCTTTCTCGGATGATTCAAAATCCAAAACCTCTCTCATTAATGGTGTGCAATACTTTGTCATGTCAACTTAAAGTAAATTTAAAGTAAATATTGTCATTTGGCAACAACTAGTCCTTTCAAATTTAAAATCTGTTGTATGCCAAGTGAAAGCCCTATCGACTATTTTTTTTATCCAAACCAAATTGAAATGCACTGATGTGCAATTAAGACTGTCTAATTCCTACTTCAAAGATCGATAAAGTTGACTTAATAATTCCCAGATGGCCAGATAAGCCTCGAGTGTGACTAATTACTGCTTTATAGATGGGCAATCAAGATCCGATAATAAATCACGCCCATAAAAACAGGGCGACTTGAACTTCGCTTTTCTACAACAGAAGGGCGACATGAGGGATTTTCAGGCGAAAATTTCGCTTTAATCGCCCTTAGCTTAGTCCCTGGCCCTTAGATTTAAGGTTGTGTAGTGAAAGGGCATATTTAGATATTTCATACAGGGTACCAGTCTAATTGTATGTTGCATCATGGGTTACCTATCGTTGCTGGTGCCGAGCCGGTGTGGGGCAAGCTATGAGGTTTACTGACACTCTGACAGTAGCTTTGAAAGAGTGAGGACCTTCAAGTTCCACACTGACGAAAACTCCTTGTGGATTGAAAATAAAGTGAGTTACACTTTAGTTGAAAATCCCTATGCTTCTAACATTGAATTTTTTAGGCCTGGGCTCCTTATCTAAAGTTGTTAGTCATTTTAACTGTATTTTTTGTGCTTTAGCCAAAGTCCGAAAATAGTGATATTATGTAAACATGTCACACAACAGACTGTAAATAAAATTTTGTATCTTTTATCTTCAATATTGGAAACAACAGTCCTTATCCTTATCCTTACCCATTTCTGGAGAAATCAAAGTTGAACACTCCTCCATGATCACTGTCCTTCACAGTATTCCTCGGTAGCCACGTATGATGAACCTTGATGTTTGAAGCAAGTGATCGGTGCAGGTTGGCATTTTCACCGATTTGCGGTTTAAAGCCAATTTCTCGATTGTTGCGGGATATAAAAGTTGAAGAAGGTGATTTAAAGGGTCTCCCTAAAAAGCGTCGGGAACTGCCGGGAAACGCCGGGAACTGCCGGGAATCGTCGGGAGATCTTAATCGGCGTCGGGGCCGTCTACAGACCTAATTTAGCGTCGAGAAATATAAATCTTTGTATTTGAGATCATAATTTGCATTTGATTGACATAAATTAATGGTATATATGGCTTTAAAATTGATTATATCGGGTTATTTTGTGAGGCTGTGTCAAAGCGCCGGGAGATCTAAATCGGTGTCAGGAGGTGTCTAGAGACCTAATTTAGCATCATGAAACAGATATTCTGGTATTTCAGATGATAATTTGCTTTTAAATAACAAAATTCAATGATGCATGGCTTTTAAATTTAATCTATTTATATGTTTTATGAGGCTGCCGAGAAGCGCCGGGAGATCTAAATTGGTGTCGGGAGGCGTCTAGAGACCTATCTTAGCGCCAAGAAACATAATTGTATGTATACGAGATCATAATTTGCATTTGAAATACAAAATTTAAAGATATATCACTTTGAAATTGATTCTTTTGGTTTGCTTTATAAGGCAAATTGTACAAATGAAATCACAACCACAAGATGAAAGATATTTCAAGTGAGCATTGCTTAATTTCTCGCATTTTTGATGGAACCACCTATCACATTTTTCACATGCCAACACATTTTTGTAGCAGTTTTTACTGCATAGACCACATGGATAAGCCATGTTAAGACAGCTTGCCAAATACTGTCACCTACTAAATGGAAAGAAAAAAGAAAAAAAAATGAAAGAAAAAAAAACGAAAGAGAAAAATGACAAATCAAGAATCCGAAACTAACTAATAATTAAATGGGATGGGATTTTTTCTTTTGAAATGTGTATGTTTTTATGAAATAGTACCAAAGAGAATACAAAATAAAACAGAATAATATTCTATAAAAGCAAGTAGATTTGATTGTAATCGTGTTGAAAACACAATGATGAACAGATCGCTGTTCCATTGCTATTTTAAAGGAAAGGTGCGGAAATCGCTGATTGGTAGCACACTCCATTAATCGATGTCGTTAAAGAATGTGTGAAATGGGTATTGACAGCAAACTCAATTCTTTCTATTTTCAATAAATTCTTTACTCTTTATTCACATAAACATATTGTTATAGCAACATACAAACATGAATTGTAACAATAAACTACATAAGAAAAATTCCAAGTAAGATTGTAACGAAACGACGAAACGAATATTAGTAAATTTATATTTATCTGCGCTAATCAAGGCTTCCCGACGCTAAATTTGATCTCTAGACGCCTCCCGACGCTAAATTAGATCTCCCGGCGCTTTAATTCTAAAGCCATATACCATTAAATTTTTTACTTCAAATGCAAATTATTGAGTGAAATACAGAAATCTATGTTTCTCGACGCTAAAACAGGCCTCTAGACGCCTCCCGACGCTGAATTAGATCCCCCGGCGCTTCCCGACAGTTCCCGACGCTTCCTGGCATTTCCCGGCGCTTTTTAGTGAGACCGGATTTAAACATTGCGATTCGCTAACATTGCATATTGCCTTCAGGATTTAAAAGGATAAATTGGGGAAAACGGGAAATTTCATCAATTTTTGTCTGAATTTCTGAAATCGATTTATCTCTTTTGAGAAGAGTTTTTTAAATGCTTGTTTCTGACAAAGGGATATTGTAAGCAATGCAGAATAATGTTCTCAACGATCGCATGTTTATTTTTTTTAAATAGCCAGGGACTCTCAATATGTATACTTGTATAGTTAGCGTCCGCGATATAGCTAAAATGATTTTTGCAAAAAAAGAACTTGAACGATTCTTAATTACGAAAAACAATAGTAGCAAACCTGCCCCCTTTACGCCACCTTCTGATATTGGCTATAAAGCCATTTTCAGATAAACAAGCATTCTGAAGTATTCTAGCGGCATGGCAATACCCTACCGGATTTTTATATATATCCCTAGAGCAGTATAAGGTAGAATTATGGACGTTTCGTACCATAACCATTTCGTACCAGACGTTTCGTACCATAGGAAAGGACGTTTCGTACCATGGGCGAAGACGTTTCGTACCATAGGTGAACCCGTTTCGTACCATAGGAAAAGTCGTTTCGTACCATAAAATTACCATTTCGTACCACAGGATAATCAATATCTTACCATTTTGATTCAGAATTCGTACCATTATGTGTTGTTTTGGGATGACGGAAAAGAATTCAAAATTTATTTGATTATATTCCGTTGATATTTTTTTCATTTTATAAAAAGTAAATGATACATATTACTCTCTTAAATATACATAACAAATAAATGTACACAAAAAGCGCGGATGGTGATATTTTTTTCTGTTCTTATTATTTTTTTTATTGTTGAAGCTATGTTGATAAATTTTAAAAAGGCGCCTGATTTTCGTGAACTTACTAGCATCTTTACCTGAAAACAATAAGTTACGAAGCAAGAAGCAAAACAAAACGTTGTAATTAGAACTAATTCATACTGGTTATATTTATTATATTACTTTAATTGCTATAGTTTTCTTTCAAATCTAAAATAACCTTTTCTTAATATATATATATAGTGCAATTGAACAAGTTCAAATTATTTTCTTGAATTATGTATTAACTACTCGACGACGTGCTGCAATTGACTAAGAACATTGAATACAAAATCCACCTTTCTCTTCAAGTCTCAAAATACGTATTACCAATATTGTCTCAAAAGCATGTCGTTATTTTTTCAATTAACAAAAAGGGCTTATTGCTAATCAGTTGACAATTAATAATTGAAGGCAAACATCAAACAATTAATTGTCAATTTGTTATTACCGATCTTGTAGCAAACAAGAGTCAATCAACATTCCGGCCAATCAACCTATTCAGTATTTCGCCTACTCCTTAAATAAGTAAAAGGCTATAAACTTTATAAGCTCGCAGCCCAAGCAAATACAACGTTTCGTGCGATTTTACATAGATCTAGTTAATTTTCATTTAGTTAATTTCCATTCATTTAAGAAATGAACATTTTGATAAACATTTTATTAATATGTCCCTTTTGGTGCGAAATGGTCAATGTTTGGTACGAAATGGTTATCATATGGTACGAAACGTCTTCGACTATGGTACGAAATGGTCATCGTATGGTACGAAATGGTAATATATTTTATGGTACGAAATGGTTATGGTACGAAACGTCTGCATACCTTAAAGGTATAACTGCCTTTCCAAAATAGAACAGTTGTATCAAATTTTATGTATTAGCTCAATACCTCCGAGGGTAGAGAAGAAAAAAAACGGAAATTTCCTGGTAATTTTCAAAGTCCAGCATCCGTATCTTCCACAAAAATCAATAAACCGGAACCCAACTCAAACTTATTCTGTCACTCGTTGTTGCGGACACACATACCAAATATCTGCTCAATATCTGTGAGAGCTAAGAAAAAAGTCCGGAAACTGAAATTTCCTGGTAAATTTTTAAGTCCAGCATCCGTATCTGCCACAAAAATCAATGTACCGGAACCAAACTCGAACTTGTTCTGTAACTCATTGATGAGGAATCACATACAAAAAACGATCAGCTCAATATCTCCAAGGGTAAGGAAAAAAAGCACGGTAAACTGAAATTTCCTAGTAATTTTCGAAGTCAAGCATCCGTATCTTCCACAGAAATCAATGGACCGGAACCAAACTGGAATTTGTTCTGAAACTCATTGATGCGGACTCACATACCAAAAATCAGCTCAATATCTCCAAGGGTTAAGAAAAAAGTCTGGAAAACTGAAATTTCCTGGTAATTTCTAAGTCCAGCATCCGCATCTTCCACAGAAATCAATGTACCGGAACCAAACTCGAACTTGTTCTGTAACTCATTCAGTGATGAGGAATCACATACAAAAAACGATCAGCTCAATGTCTCCAAGGGTAAGGGAAAAAAGCACGGTAAACTGAAATTTCCTAGTAATTTTCGAAGTCAAGCATCCGTATCTTCCACAGAAATCAATGGACAAGAACCAAACTGGAATTTGTTCTGCAACTCATTGATGCGGACTCACATACCAAAAATCAGCTCAATATCTCCAAGGGTTAAGAAAAAAGTCTGGAAAACTGAAATTTCCTGGTAATTTCTAGGTCCAGCATCCGTATCTTCCACAGAAATCAATGGACCGGAATCAAACTTGAACTTGTTCTTTAACTCATTGATGCGAACTCACATATCAAAAATCAGCTCAATAACTCCAATGGTTAAGAAAAAAAGTCCGAAAAACTGAAATTCGGACGGAGTGACAGACGGACGGAGCGCAAACCTATAGTCCCCTTCGGCTTTTCCCGGTAAGGGACTAATTAAAGGTTTAACCTGTGGACGGGAAAAGTACATGTAGTTTTAAATCAACCAAGGTCGGCAAATGACTTAAACCAGAAAGTGTCTGCAGTCTGGCATTTTTCTGCATGGAAAGCGGTCTAAATAAATAATCAAATTCAATTTGTCTCTCTGATTTGATAGTCTTTGTTTCTATAAATGGGCCTCAACGTCGATTTTAACCTTTTCCGATATGTTGGCAACTGCAAATTATATTTATTTAGCAAACTCTACCATTACGTTATTTCCTAGCCAAGTCCCACTTAGGTTTACGATTTTCCACCCATTATAGGGAGTTTAATGTTGAAAAGAATATTTACTGCGGACGGGGATCGAATCCTTGACTCCATTATCTAAGACCCGAATAAATGTCCTGAGAAAACTTAGATTTATTCAGTGGTAAAAAAGCATTTAGTATAACGTTAAAGCATAACATAAATCAGGGACTCTATATGTATTTAGGGTCCATGCATAAATTCATGTCTACTTGGAAAACAATACAAATTGGAAATAATCGAGCGAGCTTATTCAAAACACGGTAAAGGATGCGAGCCGACGACATAGTTTTAACTTAGGAGATTTAGTTTCAACGTTTTCAAAGTCAAAAACTGCGGATATTGATCATATATTTAAAATAAAACGAAAGACTTTTCTTGGTGAAAATTTAAGAGGATGGGTTAGTAGAAGGGAGGGCGCCCGTCACTATTAGAGGAATTACGTAAGTCTAAACTCTCAATGATGCGTGGTTACGATAGGCCGCAGTACGACAGCTAGAAGAAACCGTAGCTGTAATAACGTTTTAGCAGTCAAAATGCGGATATTGCAGATAGATTTCCTCTCTTCCTAGTCTTATCTCATTTTTATCTCGACGTTAAAACTCGATAACAATGTCGTCAATTTCGCGGGAAAAACTAGCGTTTTATTTCCAGAAACGCGTCAAACGAGATCAATTATTGAAGCTTTACAAAATGTCACTCGAACGATATCATGAGGAAAATCGTGCACCTTTTTGAAGAAAAGACTGATTCTTACTAGCTTTTTTTGGTTACCAGAATGCTTATTTTGGTTTAGATCAATAAAATATTACGAAGGAAAGAAAATATTAAAATAAATAAAAAAACAATAAAAAATAAATGGCGAAATGGCGAGGTTATCACCCTCCATGAAGGCCACCATTTCAATCATGAATTAAAACTATTATCGTGTATGCTTTGCTCTTTGGTCTCGGTTATTTCAATGTTTCACCGGCGTTACCTAGAAGCGAGAAAAGCCGCAAACTTTTCCCATACAATGTCAATTTCTTTCAGATCAAAATTAAGCATGTTTTGTTGGGATTGTTTCCTGTAGACAGAATCCAGATGGAAATATTAATAAAACCTTTTCCTGTCAATCATGCCTGGTACTTTCTTTTTTCATTGCCTGTCGTAGCATTGATCTCAGTTTCTTGCCAAATTAATTGAAATTATATTTCTGAAATTGAAATAAGCCTTATGTTTTAGAGACACATTTAACAAAGAAGTGATAGACGGAAGACCTCTGGAAAAGGTCTCTATTTAAAACTTTAGACATACAATTCTCAAAATTTGTGGAACTGTTTCACATTGATTTACCAAAATTTGAGGTTATAGCCCCATATTTCTGAAACCCATATATGTCACATAGAAATTGAAGAGACACTTTAACTCTCATACCCAGTTGAGCGTTATAGGACCATCGTTGTCCCCTTGTTTGTTTTACTCTTCCAACAATTAATACAGTGAGAACCGAAATGTAAAGTATTTTGATTTGGGTCTAGCTTATTAATGGAAAAGAATGGTCTAACCTTGTTGCCAATGCATTTGTCTTCAAAAAACAAGTTGTTGCCATCACGGACCCTGTTGTCATGTATGTTGTTCCTTCTTCTTGTTGAAATATGCAGTGTTTGTTTGAATAAGCAGTATTTCTGCAAGTGTGATGGTAACTGGGGGGAGCTTCGGAGTGAAAAAATTTAATAAGTCTCTTGTTATGTAGATGTTTTTCTTTAACATAGTAATCGATGAAGTGAAGTGTCCGTATTTTGTCATCTAATAATTGGTTGGATTTTGTGTTTGTATCCGGTTGACTTATTACGATAACTAGCGATGTAGGCTTGGCTGCATTATTTTTTTTTTTTTTTTTTTTTTTGTATTGATACTCATACAGATTTTGTCTTTGTTTGTATGGGGTTTAACGCCATTTTCAACAATACTTCAGATATATAAATGCGGCTAGAACACCTACCGAGGGATCCTGGTATTTCTCTCACCAGTACTACAATTACACCCTTTCCTAGTCCCAAGCTGCTATCTTACATAGTTCTTCGATTATCACCTCATTATTAACAGAAATAGTCGGAAAGATTAAGTGCCGCCGTTTTGAATCGAGCCCTGGACTTCTAGATCGACGGTCCGATATATTGTCTTATGGCTGAAAGGCAGGACTGAGCCAGAGAAATGGGTGTCATTTGAATAAAGACTGATTGAAACTGTCTTCCTTTTCTGTATTGTCCGAATTTATGGTACCTGAAATTTTATCGAGCAGCAGAGCTACTCCTACTGTGTCTTACATGGCATTTTTAGCTCACCTGAGCACGAAGTGCTCAAGGTGAGCTATTGGGATCGTAGAATGTCCGTCGTCCGTCGTCAGTCGTGCGTCGTGCGTCGTCCGTCGTGCGTCGTGCGTCGTCCGTCGTCCACAATTTCTTTAAACATCTTCTCCTCCTAAACCAGAGGGCCAATCTTGATGAAACTTGGCAGGGATGTTCCTTGGGTCAAGCTCTACCAAAGTTGTTCAAATAAATGAAATCCACCCTTAACTTTCCCTTTACCCTTAACAAAAAGGGTGAAAATATGAAAATCTTTAAAAATCTTCTTCTCTAAAACCAGAAGGCAGACAGCTTTCATATTTGGTATGTAGCATCATCTAGTGGACCTCTAACTAGTTTGTTCATATCAAGACCCTTGGGTCATATTTGGGCTTAGCCCGGGCCCAACCCTTTTTACATAGAATCAAAGAGCGAAAATCTTTAAAAATCTTCTTCTCTGTAACCAGATGGCAGACAGCTTAAATATTTGGTGTGTAGCATCACCTAGTGGGCCTCTACCAAGTTTGTTCATAACAAGACCCTTGGGTCATATTTGTGCTTTGCATGGGTGCATCCCTTTATCTCTTATGAGCACGAAGGGTAAAAAATTGAAAATCTTCAAAAATCTTCTTCTCTGAAACCAGAAGGCAGACAGCTTTCATATTTGGTATGTAGCATCATCTAGTGGACCTCTACCAAGTTTGTTCATATCAAGACCCTAGGATCATGTTTGGGCTTTGCCGGGGCCCAACCCTTTTTACATAGAATCAAAGAGCAAAAATCTTTAAAAATCTTCTTCTCTGTAACCAGATGGCAGACAGCTTAAATATTTGGTGTGTAGCATCACCTAGTGGGCCTCTACCAAGTTTGTTCATATCAAGACCCTTGGGTCATATTTGGGCTTTGCACGGATGCATCCCTTTATCTCTTATGAGCATGAAGGGTAAAAAAATGAAAACCTTCAAAAATCTTCTTCTCTGTAACCAGAAGGCAGACAGCTTTCATATTTGGTATGTAGCATCATCTAGTGGACCTCTACCAAGTTTGTTCATATCAAGACCCTAGGATCATATTTGGGCTTCATCCGGGCGCAACCCTTTTTACATAGAATGAAAGAGCAAAAAGGCATATCTGTCTTGCTCTTCGCTGAAAACGTTGCATGGTATTGATCTTAGGCAATTATCTTCTTTTTGAAATCTGCCTATCTAATTAATGTGATGTCCCAGGGGTCATAGAGACTCAGGTGAGCGATCTAGGACCATCTTGGTCCTCTTGTTTATCATACTGAAAAGTTTCTTATTATTAAATCTTGTGGCTTTCTCCTTGTCTTCAGTGTTTCCATCTAGGCCTCAAATGAATTCAATATATTTAATGTAAAGGACTTTTATTTATTTCTTGATGTTTCTTTTTAGAGCCAGAAATGCATTCTTTGTCTTGTTGTTGTTTCCATATTTCTTCAATCTGAAATAGCATTAATCCCTTTTTCCAATTTGACACTTTACAAATTTCTTGATACCCGTAGATATATCATCTAAAAAACTTAGCCAAATTTCTTCAACATATTTAGATTGATGATCCATTAAATTTCTTTCTTAATTTGGTCCTTATAGATTTTGAAGCTACCCCAGCTTTTTTGTAAAGATGAAACTGTCTCGACTGTTGTTCGGTCATCTGTGGCTTTGTATCTGCAAGAATCGACACAAAACTATGGTCTGATAAACGTGGGAGACATTTTACATTTTTAATTAAAGTATGGTATCAAGTTAAGAAAAGGTCCAGTGTGATTTCTCCTCTGGTGTTTCCTGTTACCATCTGCGTGTGGTTGAAATCTGAAAGCAAATCACTAAATTCTTCATACAAGTTGGAATACTGCAAGACTGGTGTTGTATTACTACTCCATGAGAACTTTCGAAAGTTGAAATCGCCTAGCACCTCAAAAGATCCTTTGGGGTTTCTTGTCAGGTCAATTGACTCTTTTAAATTCATTAGAGCTGGGAATGTCGGATTCTTTCGGTCTGTAGTAAGCTGCGATATAAAGAGCTTAACACGGTTTTTACCTGTATTCAACCCAAATGATTTAACAATCAGCCTTTAGTTGTTTCTGCTCTGGTACAAAGAAAGTGTCTTTAACCAGGATGAATACTCCTCCTTCTCCGGTTGACCAGTCTAATCTAAAAGGTGTATATCCTAAAGATTTAGGAAAGAATTCACAATCTACATGTTGATTATTTTCTGTACCTACAACTATATCAGGGTTATGTTGATCTACCATACAAACAAATTTGATTTTTTGTTTGCAATGGACTGGCAATTAACTAAAATAAATTTAAGTTGAAACGGAATATTATTTTGTTTAAATTTCAGTCTTTTGGCTGGATTTCCGAGAGAGTTTCTTGTGTATTTCACGACCGGAACGATCCGCCGAGTATAAAGCTTAAAATTATGCATGTCAAGATTATTCCCGAATCTTATGGGCTGGAAGCGGGCATTATTTATATTGGAAACATAACCCACGGGAAAAAGAACCATTATCACCATTAATAGATATAACGATTGAAATTTTCAGAAAAGAAAAGTAATTCATCGGTCGAGCACTTTAATTTAGAATTTATTATAGCATAATTAAGGTGTTTGAGACCCAATATTAAGGGCACTTCACTTGCCAAGAAAAAACAGTATGGCCAGGTATATTATATATCAAAATGAAGCTATTTATGAGCACAAGCAGTTTAGCAACATAAGACTGCCATAGCTATAACGGTATAGCCAAAACATCGTGGAAAATGGTCATTTTTTACAGAACAAGCACCTGCATGACTGTTGGATAAAATTGGCCCATATGAAAACAAAGTACAGTCCGAAGTACTACCTATGTACCTCTACAACCGTTGTTATTATACATAAAACTCGGGCCCAAAACGTAATTATGCAAGCAATTCAATTTGACTTATTTTATAAACACATATGTCATATATGTCATTCTAATTTTGTAAACGTGTAGATCTATTTAAGGTATGGTGTGTTATCACAACATAAATGGACATAAACATTATATAAACCTGTTAAGTTGTTTAGCAATATATCAATTTCTATTTCGCAAAATGATAAATATATTGTAATTCATTAGCAGATTCTTTTTTTTTTTTTTTTTTTTTTGTAATTTTATGGTGTGATATTGCACCATACCCAACATCTATTTTTAAAAAAACCCTGACCGAACCGGTTTGACATGTATGTTGACAAAATAAATAGAAATTGATTGTTTCAAAAGAGCCTTTTGAGACTGAGTTTTATATCTAGGGTTGTGGTAGTACCTAGTAGGAACATTTGTCTACATTCTGATCAAATGTAGGCAAATTTTATCCAGCCGTAATTGGCTTTGAACAAAATATCCCTTTTCCATAAGGGATTGGCTATTCTTTTATGAGACGGTGCCTCTAATTTTGTTCAACTGCTTGTGTTCATCTACAGCTACAATTTGATATATTGTATAGCTGGGCAAATTGTCTTTTTTTAAATAGAAGCAGCATTAAGGGCCGAGTCAAAAGGGTATGATTTAAAGTGCTTCGTTTTAGTATAAAATCGGGTATTTTATAAGAATAATTTCATCGATGATTTTCAGTTCCTAAGGATATTTTAAATCAGACTGTATACTCTTGTTGTTCAAAGACAGTTTGACCGGATAATTGAAAATGAACCCCTATTTTCCCTTATTTAGACCAATCAAAAAGCATTGTTTTATGAAGACGTTTCGATCTTCACTAGTTAAATAAGATAAGCAGGCGAGTTATAACGGTACAAGTCACGTGCTATCTAAATTCAAGGTGAAATGAACGCCGATATTTAGCCTGTCTAAATAAGGAATAATGGACAATTCTGCTGTCGTATGTTTAATATAAAGCCACGTGCTTTTACTATATGTTTACATTTTCTTACTACTAAACAGCCTTTGTCACCTCTCGTGTTTAAGTGGGAAAAATGCGAAAATGTTAACATTGATAAGACAAAATCATTATTTTGAAATCATTTCATTTTCAAAAGAATATTTTTTGGAGTGGTATTAAGCATAAATTAAGATTTATCCTCATACAAATCTTTCATTCAAACGCAATTTTATGTAATTGAGAAAAAGGTTTGTCCATATAGAAGTCAGACGGACGGACTATACATGAACCTTAAATGTGCTTAAACTGCGAAATTATTTGGGGGGGGGGGGGGGGGGTAGAGTTTTTATTCGATTTACTTAAACTTCAAAATGAAGCCACCGAATTTCCACACCCGGTCGTGAAAAAGTAAACAGAAAAAAACTAAATCGTTTTACAGCATTTATTTAGTCCATTTTGTGTGAGTCAACATTGTATTTAAGTTTCATACATAGAGAGTCTGGGCCGCTTACTGCAGAGGTGGATCCAAATGGTGTCCTGTCAACTCGGCCTGTGTAAAACGGCTTACAGTCAACTCGTACCCACGGCAACTCGTACCAAAGTCAACTCACACCCATTTTGGTCAACTCGTACCCAAAATTTGGTCAACTCGTACCCTTTCCAAAATTTATGGAGTCAACTCGTACCCATTTTTTTATTGAAAAAAAACCCAAGTCATAAATAGACACTCCTTCAAAGAAAAATATTATAAATATAATATATCTATAATATATTTTCGTGTATTTGGATAAGTTTTTATTGTGAAGAAAATGTTATAAATTGTAAGGTTATAAAAGAGTGTTACAGGGACGAAAATTTAACTATAATTGTTGATGTTAATGATTCAGTTATCATGTTTAAACTGTTTGTGTAATTGAGTTTATTTGGTGAATATATTATCTTAATCAGTTCGAAAAACAAATTTAATTTAATTGTCCGGTAATTTTGATTGTTAATACCACAGAAGAACAAACAGTTATTTGTTAGACGCAGGTAAGTTATAATGGATTGTATGTAATTGCTCATCTAGATTAAAACTCTCGGTTATTGTAATTATATATTCTTCACAAAATGTTCTTTGACATTGAATACATGATAGTTTCAATTAAAACAAAAATACCTATATATAATTAAAGTAAGTCAAAGAAAGTAAAACTCAAGTTTTCTATCCACTGAAATAAAATCAGATTAACCATTTCCTAATTATGCAAGTCACGTATCGTCTGTGTATTTTCATAACGTCGTATTGAAAGTTGAAAGATACAGTGGTTACAATATTTTAAAATTAAACAAATTTTTTTATTATACAAATATTGTCTGTATGACTATTTGATCATTTCATCGCAACTACAGCTTAGTCAAGCCGTATTTATTCTAATAATCACCCATATTCTAAATCGCCAATCCCTTAAAACACCGCCCAAAATCGGCCATTTTAGACCGATATTTGGTAAAAGTTGACTATTCTAATAATCGCCCATCCCCTGATTTGAGAAAAAATGCCCAGACTATTTTGATGTAAACTTCCCATTTTTTTTCACCAAATACTTAATAGTTTAAAATTCTTGCAACATCTTCAACGAATACCAAAAATCCTGATGATACATGATTTGAATGAACTGGGATTGATTTACGAGATTTATTGAAGATCGGGAAAAGCCGCTTTTTATCCTTTTTATGTTAGCGATGGTCATGACTGCATGCATGTAATTTACCCAGATTTTAATAACTTTGCTTCTATGTTTTTATCTTAAACACTGATATCAAAAATATTTTCAAATCGGATGTCAAAGAGAGATCGCATGCATAATATTAGGTCAGTTGTAGCTACGAAGTTTTCAGCTACCACTGACAGAAAATTAAGTACCCATATTTTATGTGCAAATCGTGGTTACTATCTTTTTTATCCAAAATAACGAAACTCTTAAGCAAAAAAATGAATGAATATAAAAGAATTACCGATATCATTGAATTTTGGACGATTATTACTCTTGTAAATATTAAAGCATTTGATACTTTTTTAAATCCTTCCAAAGCTTTTTTCTGAACACAAATCTGAAGTAGACACCATAGGTAAGTATCAGCTTGTGTAAGATTTCCAGTTTGATATTAGCCTACGATGCCTGCTTATACATTAGGATGTGGGAAATCCTTGAGTGAGACTGGAAGAAAACGGGGTACGGACAAAAGCCCACTAGGTCAAAAGCCCACTGGGACAAAATCCCAGCGGACAAAAGCCCACTGGACAAAAGCCCACCTTACATAGGACAAAAGCCCACTCAAAATATAGATTAGTCATTTGAATAATTCTTATTTTAATAATTTCGAAAAATTATTTTCTTTATTCATATTGTATTTAACAGCATTTTCATTTTTTGTCTTCTCTTCCTTTATCAGTTTTATTCAGCAAATTCCAAAATGAACATGAACGAAAAGCCCAATTGAATTGAATAATTGGAAAATTTAATGTATTGATTGATTTATTAATGATTTTCTTTTCAATCATCCAATAAATTAATCATTTAACTTCATTTAGAAAAGTGTTTCAAAATTGAGAAGGTAGTGTGGGGTTTCATCCACTACAGCCAATAAAATTTTGGTAGTGGGGTTTTGTTTGTTTACCATATGAAATTTTGTCCTTTGCCTTTGCAAATAATAGAATATTTTGTTTTAACTATTTCTATAATTTATTTAGTATATTGCATAATGTGTTGTCAAGTCATCCAAAATAAAAACTTTTGAACTATCTGTTAAATTGCACAGGGGGTGGGGGTGGGGGGGGGGGAGATATAAATATGTAACACCTATATGACATCTACTATTCTTCAACACTCTATGACACCACACCTTGCATATCTGTAACTTGTCAAATTGAAATTGTAGACAGAATGGAAACATGATACAATAAGGTGTCAATCACACTTAGATACAAAAAGAAAAAGTAGTTACATTGGCAAGAGTAACTAAATGAAAATTTATAATTGTACATAAAATGTTTAAAATAAAAAAAAAACATAATGATTGAAAGTTTTCTACTACACTAAAATATATATTGAGTGGGCCTTTGTCCTATAGGGGGTGGGGTTATGTCCCAGTGGGCTTTTGTCCGCTGGGGTTTTGTCCCAGTGGGCTTTTGACCTAGTGGGCTTTTGTCCTACACTCGAAGAAAACAACGCAACTTTAATTTGTATTTTGAAATAACCAAAAAAACTATATTACTACATGATTATGTTTTTAAAAGAAATGTTATGTTTTCATAAATCTGTTTAAAATGCAAAAAAAGAATAAGACAAACTAAAGTTATCTATCTATTTACAGTTATTTTTACTTATTATTATTCATTATCATCAAAGAATAAATACTATCAAATAAAGAATTATTATGTCTTTCTTTGGACATTTTGTCCCACTGTCATTATTCTCAGTCTGCTGAAAAAGGGTTGCAATCGACAAAAAGAAATTGACACTTAATATATTTATGCATTGATAAGGTGTGAACCATAATCACTGACCGATAAATATACACTGAATGACAGACTCAGTGTTATTTAAAGGTGACAACGATTCTTGCTTGATCAGATTCAGCATTTAAAAAGCCAAAAGCATTAGATTTCACTCTCTGTAAATGAAAACATATGCAGACAGTGAAATTTCGGACTGACTTTGAAAACATATTCTGTGAAAAAACTTTGAAAAAAGAAAAAAAGACACATGAATATTTACGTCATGACCATTTTTTTAATTCTTTTTTTAATTAAAAACTTTTTTTGTCTTTGACCTGGCTAAATAGTGATGTCCAACATGAAATAATATCGTAAGTAATGAAGTTTTCTTATTTTGACAGCACAAAATAAACAAAAAAAATTGGTACGAGTTGACTCCATAATTTTTGGAAAGGGTACGAGTTGACCAAAATTCGGGTACGAGTTGACCAAAATGGGTACGAGTAGACTTTGGTACGACTTGCCGTGGTTACGAGTTGACCTGCTTCCGTGTAAAACTCGGCCCGTCAACTCGGCCTATATGAGATTTGGAACATTAAGAAATTTAAACCGTCTTGTTATGCACTCTGAGACAAGGTCACTTTACACGTTGGAGAAGTTTACCAAAACAGCATATCAGAGGGGTCACGACAGATTATATCTACTATATTGACCCTACGATCCAGGTATCCAGGCCTGATGTTTATGAAAACGCTAAAAAGGTCAACTTTCTCACGAAAACCAAACATCAATCTTAAGATTGACAATCGGTTAACAGATTTTCTAGAACTTTCGGCACCGCTGGAAAAAGCAAATTCTATTTTACAAATCGCATCTATTAGGACGTCTTAGAACTGATTTCAGGATCCAATTTTAAAGAATTATTGGTAGCTAGTCTTTTAACCTGATTTTTTTTTCATTTTTCCAGTTTCAAAAGCACAAACACAATGATATTTTTCTGCTTATTCGTACCCAAGAATGTTCGACCCATCAAATTATTTCTGTTATTTTTATGAAAATCTCAAGTGCATGTATTCTTCTGAAAAGACATTTCTTTTTTTCAACTCTTGTAGATGTAATTTAAGCTTTTAAACCAAAGCACTAAAAACACAGACAGATTAAGAGAAATTTTACCACCTACCTAGGCCTGAAATGTTATTGCTACAAAGTCAAAAATTTTCTCTCTCAAGTTATATGCAAAAAAGGCATACAGAAACGAAGATAAGTCAACATCTGATTGTCTAACAACTTGCTAGTCGCAACCGTAGATTGTTTAGTACCGATTAGGTTCCGAATTTTTTTTACATAATGGTGTGTCAATTACAAATAATATATAAATGATGCATGTAATTTTGGAATAATTATTGATGTCAGCAATTATATTTTTTTGCTGTTGTTCTTATTTTAGATTAACAAGAAGTTAGTGAGAAATTAAGGTTTAAAAAAATGGTAATTATCCTTCGTTTATTTAACTATCAAAGTCCATTAATCATCATTTTCTGAAACAAAAAAACACCAACTTGGAAGTAACTTGATACTTTGTTATCCCATCTTAGTATGATTGCTAAATGAGATTACATTATAGAACTTAAATTTGAAGGCTCTAATGATTTTCTGTCACATATATATTTCTCCCCAATATCTATTATCTTTATTATTTACTTGTACAGTTGATTTGAATTCCATTTTTAGCTTGAATAACACTTACTGTTGATACTATACAACAGATGACAAACTTGAGCCTTCGGAGGTACTAAACAACTGCATCAGTCAACAAAGAAGTACTTATCTAACAAAAATGAAGTTTCTATTCTAAAATCGATAATTGAATCGAAAACAGTTTCCGATTCAATTCGATTATCGATTCTGAGTCCGATTTTACAACACTACATACAAGTTGTCATCTTCTTTTGTGCTTAGAAAATAATAATATGAAAAATAAATTTGAATAAAAGGTAAAGTAAGTATTTATTTTTTTCTATTTTATCTCATATTTACACATAATATTAGAATATTTATAATATTAAAATAAGATAATTATTATTAACCAGTGATTATTAATGTATAAAAAGCACATAAGGTCCCCAAATATTTATATTGCATCGCCAGACATGTACCTATATAATATATAAACAGGCCGAGTTGACGGGCCGAGTTATTCACAGGCAGAGTTGACTGTGAACCGATCCAAATAGGGTTCTTGGGTTCTCATCAAATCTTGCCTTCTCATTGGATTCGTGCATGTCAAATCTCTAATTTTATGAAGATTTTTGTAAAACCTGAGTAAACAGTTACGTTATTACTTAAATCAAGAAAAAAAAATGAATTATAAATGTTTTCTTTTCCAGTATTAGCAACTTTTCAATGAATTTAAAGAAATCGCCAACTTTTCTAGAATGGCTTATACTTTACTATCTTTGTCATACCATCTTAGCAAATAAAGTCTGTGTCTACAACTTGTGCCAATCTTAGTGTTAAAAATTATCATGTGGGCTAATTTTATGTTAGAGATAGTAAAGAGAAAAAAGAAAAGGACAAATTCTTAGTAATAAACCCAAATTACCTCCCTAAATCAAATGCATGATTCCAATGAGAAACTCTTGTCCGAATAAGACTGGCCAGCCCATTGTACTTTAGAGTAAAATTTTTGAATAAATTTGTTGAATATTATTATTTTTTGTTTATTTTGCAATAGAAAAACAAGTAAATATTTTGATGTTCACTTTTTGTCAATGTACAAACGGGAGTTATCATTAAAATGCACAAATCTAGGAGAAAAAAAGAGGATATAGCGTAGATTTAGATTTGTCTATAAGTTGTAACGAGAGCTTGATTTATTTCTTGTTGTTTTTTTGTTATCATTACTCGTCGTTTGATTGCCATAAAGTCTCAACAAGACTTGGAATCAGCTGCAGATACAATCTTTTAGTGACAAAGCAGCGACATGCAGGACTTAACAGTCTTCGAAAACACAGAATGAAACAACATTCTCAGACCTGGATATCATTTAATTAACAATTATCAATCAAATAAATCCAGTCTTCGAGTGAAAATGAAATCCCTGTTTGCAGTCTAAAAAAGAATTGATATTCAAATACGCTCGTCTCTTGTATGCTTTTTTCTCAAAACACTAAACAAATCAGTAAGATCTGTAGCTTGGTTACTTACTAAATTTGGCAATGATTCTCATCTGACAATGATAATTTATCAAGTTTTCAAACACAAGCTTGATTAATTATCTATAGATGCAAAATGTAATTATTTTATTATGTCCAAATTTATGGTTGAATAATTTGTCTGACATGGCTGCAGATTTCCAGATAATGAAAGACGAATTTTGAAATGCCTTTGTTTGGGACCTTTCAGATTTGTAAAGGAAGGTGAAAGTGAAAAATCTATCAGGGTTTTCGGTTGACCCAGGACCCTGGGTTTTGACACACAGAAATCTAATATGATACAATTTTGGAATTTGAGCTGGTGCATCATTTTGACTCTTCAAAATTAGTAGCTATGTGTCAAGGGTTGTTAGAAGTGTGTCATATTATTGGAAAATAGTTAATTGATGGTCTAATACCACCTAGCTTGATTGTCAATTAACACACTCTGGTGAGCGGCTTCTCATCAGCGATCGTAATTGACAGTCTTTTAACACCTGTGAAATTCAGCTAAAACCAAACCATTTACTTTAAGTCTGGTTTCTCTAAAATCAACATGTTTTTTAATAATTTCACTATAATTCGAACAGTATCTACGTAGTAAGTCAATTAACATCAAGAGGAGGATCAGATGTGAATGGTAAACAGAAAGAAAGTAACAGAAAAAAAAAGTAACGGAAAAAAAGTAAAAATTTCAGCAAGGAAAAAAGTAATAACTTTATAACTTTAAAAATTCTATCAAATTTTGCTAATATTTTATTCAAGTTTTATTTCCAAAATGAGTCTTGTTTCCTTTTATTATATATTTAGCAATTATCAAAGTTCATATTCTATAATTATTATTACTATTATCTTTTCTTTTTTTTTTCCAAAAAATGTCCCTCTTACTAAAGCCACGTATGAATCCAATGAGAAGGAACAAATTGATGAGAAAAAGGGATAGACCTACTAGATTTCTCTTTCTATTAACAAAATCTTGATTTCAGTTTCAGATAAAAATGGTGTAGAATCTACAACAAACCATAGAAACCATAGAAGAGGATTGGTAGATTCCTTATAAAATTTGATTCAACAACACTCGTTGGGAAGATGTCATTCTCAACTGGCCTGCCACCGTCAATGGTGGCGAAGATGGCCAAGACTGAGGGTGATGGGGACGAGCCTCAGAAGCAGTCGAGGGAGGATTACAAAAAGATGAAGGAACTAGAAGAGGCCAGAAAGGCGGGAACTGTACCTGCTATGCAGGATGAGGAAGGGAGGTAAGTTCTTCTGCAATATTTTCAACTCTTATTAATCAAGTTACATGACTTCTGTTAAGCTAATTTTACCCCTCACATTCAAAGAAGAGGGAGTATATTGGTTTCACTCAGTCTGTCTGTCTGTCCATCCACCTGTCTGTTCTTCCATCCATAGACTTTTTTGGTTTCCAGAGTCTAAATCAAGAACAAAGTGCTCTAGAGTAATAAAATCATGATGGCTCAGTGTGAAACAGTTGTAACTGCCTACATGTTAATAGGCAGGTACAACTGTTTCGCACTAAGCCATTGAATAATTGTTAATGATTCAAGGAAATGCCCTATTGTTTTGGGGTCATCTATGTCAAAGGTCTCAACTGAACTTTGTTCAAAACCCTTTTCATGAAACTTAAACAAAGGGCTGGTGGGGGTATTAGCCTGCCTTGGAACAGATCTAGTTTGTTCTAGCTTTTGTAATTTTGCACTTGTGGTTCATCAGTTTATCAATTCTGAGTTTTCTAGACTTTAAATCTTCCTTACACTAAACAACATTTTGCATTTAAAAATTTATGAAAGAGGCTGTTATGGATAACTATTCAATGTTGTCCACAATTTCCCTCATCTAAGCCAAATTTAGAAATTTATTGAGTTTTGATTATTATCCCCCGCCGATGAAATCATCTAGAGGGATATTGTTTTTGGCATGTCAGTCAGTCCGTCCTTCCGTCCGTCCGTCCGACATTCGTTTCCGCGCTATTTCTTGAAAACTATAGACTGGATTTCAATGAAACTTGGCACACAGCTTCACTACAAAGAGGACATGCGCATTTTGTCGAGGCTACCCGGTTCGACCGTCGAATTTAGAGTTACTGCCCCTGACTATATCAGCCATATACATACATAGTGATATTCGTTTCCGCGCTTTTTCTTGAGAACTGTAGACCAGATTTTAATGAAACTTGGCACACAGCTTCACTACAAAGAGGACATGCGCATATTGTCGGGATTACCCGGTTCGATTGCCGAATTTAGAGTTACTGCCCCTGACTGTTTAAGCCATATACATACAGAGTGATATTTGTTTCCGCGCTATTTCTTGAAAACTATAGACCGGATTTCAATGAAACTTGGCACACAGCTTCACTACAAAGAGGACATGCGCATATTGTCGGGGTTACCCGGTTGGACAGTCAAATATAGAGTTACTGCCCCTGACTGTTTAAGCCATATACATACAGAGTTATATTCGTTTCCGCGCTATTTCTTGAAAACTATAGGTTGATGTAGATAAAAGATAACCTGTACCTAAGTTTAATATTAATTCCATTGACAATGAAAATATGTTCGGCAGGGGATATCAATTCAACAAATTCGCTTGTTGACACTTCTTTTTTACAGCGTTAATTAAATAACTCATCACAATTATTCCTTTCATGAGTACATGGGAATATTAAAAAATTTGGTATGAACTATGGTTCAGTTTCAATGTTCAGGATCAAATATTGTAGTTAGCATTACTTAAAGATAAAATTATTTATTATGAAAAATGATTATCAAGATTTAAAGACAGTTATCTGAAAATAATTTTCATATAGGTAAATGTAAGACATGTGACTGTCAGACAGGAGAGCACTGAATATTAATTCATTTATTCTATTTTTGACAGGGATATCAACCCACATATTCCCCAGTATATTATGCAAGCTCCATGGTATTTTGGTGAAAACAGACCCACATTAAAGCATCAGAGACCCCAGGAAGAGAAACAGAAACTCTACTCAGGGAAAGATGAATGGTTCAAAAAGGGGGTGAAAGATGTAAGACATTTAACCTTTATCACGCTGAACCTGGAATGTAGACAAAGATGAGCTTGAGTTTGTCATTCCAATATTTGGTCATGCAAATGATTATGACGCAATGATCTTAATATAGGCCTAACTTGATCAATATTTATGATCCGCAACATTACGGACTCCAATTTGAATACCGCTCCTTTACCGCACCTGCATGTGGGCGTATTTCACATGACCAAAATCTCATTTACATATTTTACTTTATACGGCAGATTATGCGTTTCACGAAAAAGACTGCTGTTTGTCATTTTGGCATTTTCATGTAACTCATCTTTCACAAAACTAAATCAAGCAAAACTTTTCAAAGAATATTCACAAAAGTGTGGGTTTTTTATGCCCCCGATAGGGAGGCATCATAAATTTGACTTGTCCGTCCGTCCGTCCGTCATTCCGTCCAAAAACTTTAACATTGGCCATAACTTCCTTATTACTTAACATATTTGCATCATACTTTACCACAACATTCCTTGCTACATTACCTTTCTGTAGGCACATACTTTGGTGACCTTGACCCCTGGATGACCTTGACCTTCAACATAGATTGGCCATAATTTAAAATCAAAGCGGTGTCGGGGGCATTGTCATCTTACAGTGACAGCTCTTGTTTTTACTCTTACTGAAGACTGGGGCTTTAAAGAAATCCGAATAACATAGGTTTGTAATGCTTTTGTTGAAATATTCATACATGTATTGAAATAGCTAAGCCGTCCCATTCTGAAGCTCTTCAAATCATGAATTGCACTAACCCATTTTACCTTACTTTATTTACAGGGTCCAGTCACCACCAAATACAGAAAAGGTGCTTGTGAGAACTGTGGTGCAATGACACATAAGAAGAAAGATTGTCTTGAGGTACAGTCTATTTGTGAAAAAGAACTATTTGGGAAGTCATTCAAATTAGTATTTGAAAAAGTGATTTGTTCCATTAGAGGTCAAATATTCTTTTATCTTATAACTATACAAATATCCGTATGATAACATTCCGTATGATATTTTTTATGATATCACATAGTTATTTTTAGAACATGATATAATGTGGTTATTTTTAGAAACTTGCATTTCAGATAGAAACACCGACGAAAACAAGACAAAAAGAGGTTATAAGATAAATATAATACGTACTAAGTGTATTGTATGAAAAAATATCTAACTCGGTTGTGAGAATTGGTAATTGTCCCGGCAGAGTCTCAACAATGATCAATTCTCCCAACCTCGTTAGATATTTTTTTCCATACAAAACACTTAGTACGTATTATATATTTACAGGAAGATAGAATGATAATTTAAAATTCTGAAAATGAGCAGTGTGCTCAGTTTGACTAAGGGACTCTTTTTCTAATTTTTCATTTTATTGATTACTAGACAGTAAAAATTAACTTTTTTAAAATTGAAAGATGTTGCGTGGGATTATCTCGGGATACGTCCCATTTTGCAAATAGATAAGTTTTTTACAACAATCTTTTCTCAGAGAGAGAAAGAGAAGAGAGAGAGAGAAGTTTAGTAGGCATTTGGAAATCTAATTCTTGTAATGTCTTAATGTTACAGAGACTCTAGTCAACAGGACTATCATGATCCTTTTTTTAAAAGTTTACTAAACATAACATTATTCTACTGAACAATACTTTCATGTTGGTTAACAGGCCTTTTTTTATGCTGTTTTTGGGGCCGAAATTCGGCCCCAATCCCCTCTTGAAAACATATACTTTTTTCCCCTATTTCAGATAAAAATTCCCCTATCCAAAAGGCCTCAAAAGGCTTTTCCCAGACGAACAAAATCTTGCATTGTTACGCATTTTAAATAAAAACGACTCGCAAATAAAAATCGTCTGCAATACCGGGACACAATCTAGTTGCCCTTTATATCAATTTTGATTAAAATTTAGCTGCCATATACATAAAAAGCAAAACTTTATTTCCAAACCATAAAATCTCTTTCATTAGTAGTTGCCAATTAATTCAAATGACTTTTTAAAGCCTTAAGACATATATTGGGGTTGCTTTTTGCCGGGACTGTCATTTTTGGCAAGCACTCGTCGGCAGTTTTAAAAACACGATTATGGAGGAAAACAATAATTTTTCAAGGGGAAAAGTATTAAAGAAAACTCTTAGTGGTCTAGAAAATGCAAGCACTTAATTGCTTTGGCATTAAAAAGCTAAAAATTTACTGAGACAGGTATCGGAAAAAACTGCCCTTCACCAGCCAAACTGTACCAGTTACCGGACAGGTATAATATTCGGATACACAATTTATAGATTTATTCAACAAAACTATTCTATAATGGCAAGAATATACTAATTTAGGTAAAAAGACCTTGGATTACTTTAGAATAAACATTCTTAAACCAATTTTCACCCTATTAATGACCTAATTTACCCAGTTTGTGTTAGATTTTAAATAGCTTTTTTTTTGTTTTACATCTATTGTTTTTTGAGTTAATTCAGAGACACTTTCTCTGTCCCTACATCTGTTCCTATGACTGTTCCAGAACTGATTATTTAGAAAGAAGACCTTAAAACAAGAAAGAACACAAAGACAGGCTATGAACATGTATTTTTTTCCACAGAAATTTGATTTTTAGTTGATGAAAAAAGGTTTCTTCAGTAAGATAAAAAAAAAAAAAAATATAGGTAAAGAAAATTTGGGATTGTCAATTACAAAAAAATAATTTAATAACTTATTAGTGCCTTTACACACATCATTTATTATGTACAGGCAGTTGTAGAAAATGTTCTTTGTATCCAAATGAAAATATATTTTATTTGCTTAACAATGTTTGTGTCTCCCTATAATGAACAAATGACTCCAAATACTGAACTTGGGTGGAAATAATGACCCCAAAAATTTTAAGTCAATGGAAAACCCTCCATTGTGATTGAAAAAGACTTCTACTATTTCTTTAGGCCAAAATTATCATCTAAATGTGCTTACATGCCTTGATCATTGATCATAGTTAAAAACACACACAAATCATGACTTTTGATTGATATTTTACTATGTGATATGAAAATTCCCCTCCCAGTGAATTTTTCCCCTTCAGAAAGGACCCGCCACCTTTCCCCTAAACCTTAGAAAAAGGCCTGGTTAAGAACATCATTTTATTTACTTGGAACTTTGGTTTAACTTAGTGACTTGTAATAGACATCTAAGTGTTTTTACTTAACAGTATTTTAGGAATCTCTAGGTTAATTAATGAATATCGGACTGACATTTCAGAGACCAAGAAAGATAGGTGCCAAATATACAGGGGATAACTTTGCTCCTGATGAGTACATACAACCAAGTCTCAGTTTTGATTATGAAGGGAAGAGAGACAGATGGAATGGATATAATCCTGAAGAACATCAGAAAGTGTATGAACAGTTTGAAAAGTTAGAAGCAGTAAGTATTAACTCAATCCCCTACAATCAAGTTTTAACCTTTTTTCATGCTGTGTATGACTTTTTCATGCTGTGCACAAAGCCTTTGCAGATATTATAGACTAAGATCAGCCTGCACAGTTGTGCAGTCTGATCTTGGCCTACAATGTCTGCTCTCTACATTGTAATTATGAGAAATGCATGATCCTGAATTGTTGAAACTTTAAAAATGACAGCTTATTAGTCCCCCACCGGTTACCGGTTGGGGGACTATAGGTTTGCTCGATTCTGTTTGTCTGTCCGTCCGGCTGTCTTTCCGTCTGTCTGTCCGTCACAATTTTGTCCGGGCTATATCTTCTAAACGATATGTGCTAGCAACTTCAAACTTGGTACACTTATAGATATCATTGAGGAGAAGTGTCATGTTCAAGAACCGTTACTCTGCCACGCCCACTTTTTGAGTTATTGCCCTATGTTGTTTTTACCCTAACATTCTTGTCCGGAACATTTTTCCTAAACTATGTGTGCTAGTAACTTCAAACTTTGTACACTTATAGATCTCATTGAGGAGAAGTGTCATGTTCAAGATCCATAACTCTGCCATACCCACTTTTTGAGTTATTGCCCTTTGTTGTTTTTAGCCTTACATTATTGTCCGGAACATATCTCCTAAATTATAAGTGCTAGCAACTTCAAGCTTTGTACACTTATAGATCTTACTGAGGATAAGTGTCATGTTCAAGAACTGTTATTCTGCCATGCCCACTTTTTGAGTTATTGCCCTTTGTTGTATTTAGTCTTACATTCTTGTCCGGATCATATCTCCTATACTATAAGTGCTAGCAACTTCAAACTTTGTACACGTATAGATCTCATTGAGGACAAGTGTCATGTAAAAGAACTGTCACTCTGCCATGTCCACTTTTTGAGTTAATGCCCTTTGTTGTTTTTATCCTTACATTTTTGTCCCTTACTTATCTCCTAAACCATAAGCCCTAGCAACTTCAAACTTTGTACACTGGTAGATCTCATGGAGAAGAAGTGTAATGCACAAGAACTGTTACTCTGCCATGTCCACTTTTTGAGTTAATGCCCTTTGTTGTTTTTATCCTTACATTTTTGTCCCTTACTTATCTCCTAAACCATAAGCCCTAGCAACTTCAAACTTTGTACACTGGTAGATCTCATTGAGAAGAAGTGTAATGCACAAGAACTGTTACTCTGCCACATCTACTTTTTAGTTATTGTCTGTTGTTGTTTTTATCCTGACATTTTTGTCAGGACCATATCTCCTGAGCCATCAGTGCTAGCAACTTCAAACTTGGTACACTTATATATTGTATACAGTTATAGATCTAGTAAGTAGGAGATATATTATAAGAAAGGATTTTTTGTTATCCGGTGGGGGACTCCTGTATTGCATCGCAATACGACATGCACTTGTTTAAAATAATTTACAGCCAGCTTATTTTTATGTGACTTAAGCATAAAATAAGTAAAATCATAGAAGTTACAGAGCTTAAAGAGGAACAATCATAGATAATTTCAGGATATATTCCTGTAATTGTTTTTAGAAATTGCAAATACAACTTATGATGTTAATGTGTCTATGTGTACTCTTGGAATCACAGTGTCACTTGAAAATCAAAGTCAAAACTTGAAAATTTGTTTTTTTAAATATTTTTATCCCTATGTTACATTTCTAACATCTGATATAAAAGGGTCATGGTGCAAAAAAAATGTTTTTATTATCCAGGAGTTTCTATTATCAGAGGTCCGATTATCCAACAAATTTCACTTAGGCTAAAGAAGAAATGGTTTTGTGCTGGAGGAAAAGTTGCTAATAATTGAAAATCGCTTTTATCCAAGTTGCTAATAAAAGGATTCTACTGTACAAACAAATATTCAATATCCATCCTATGCATACTTCAAAACATTTCCATACTTTCAGAAGTTTGCATAAATTAACAGATTGTGTTTGAATTGTTTACAGGCCAAAAGATTATTAAAAGAAAGAAAAGTGGAGGAAGATTTATTAGAGGAAAAAGAGGCAGACACTAGCCAAGAAAAGGTATTTTTTTTAATAATTTGAAAATATTTTAAGTTTGAAATAGGTATGTATTAATTGAAAAAATAAACAAACTGGTTTTGAAAGGAGTAACTATGCATAAGCACTATGCATAGGTCAGTCAAATCCATTCATGATTGCCATTTGATAAACATCTTATGTTTTCAGCTGATCTGGGTCAATAGATTGAAAAGAATGAAAAGTTGTACTCGCCATTCCCTAATTGTAAATGAAGAGAAAATAATTGTTTGTTTCAGTGTAAGACTGATTGATGTTTCATTGAGTGAACAACAAAAGCTATATTTTTAGAGTGAAAATATAGCTTTTGTTGTTGGCAAAATGAAATATCATTCAATCGTACTCGAAAAAAAAACTAACAATTATTCAAATAAACAGTATGTGAAAATTTAAGGACAAAATTTCTAAGTTTGTCATTTTGCATGTGGTTGATATGCAATGTTCATAATGATATAGTTTATTGAGCTCTGCTTAGATAACGTCAGATAGGGTGAAAGAAAAAAAACGGGATATAGGTTTTTATACGCCGCCGGAGGCGGACGTATATTGGCGTCATCTTCTCCGTCTGTCTGTCCGTCCGTCCGTCCATCCTTCCGTCTGTCAATCCGTCCGTCCATTTGTCTGTCCATTCGTTTTTCTTGTCAACGCAACTTCTCCTAAGTTTCTGGCTGGATCTTCTTGAAACTTGGTCAATGTTATCACCGCAATTGGTAGATGTGCATGAAGGAAGGATTTTACGGTTCGTTGATTTTTGCCTGAGTTATGCCCCTTAAAAACTTAGTCTCTGGGTCCACTTGTCAACGCAACTCCTCCTAAGTTTCTGGCTGGATCTTCTTGAAACTTGGTCAATGTTATCACCGCAATTGGTAGATGTGCATGATGGAAGGATTTTATGGTTCGTTGATTTTTGCCTGAGTTATGCCCCTTAAAAACTTAGTCTCTGGGTCCACTTTTCTTGTCAACGCAACTCCTCCTAAGTTTTTGGCTGGATCTTCTTGAAACTTGGTCAATTTTATCACCGCAATTGGTAGATGTGCATGAAGGAAGGATTTTATGGTTCGTTGATTTTTGCCTGAGTTATGCCCCTTAAAAACTTAGTCTCTTGGTCCACTTTTCTTGTCAACACAACTCCTCCTAAGTTTCTGGCTGGATCTTCTTGAAACTTTGTCAATGTTATCACCTCAATTGGTAGATGTGCATGAAGGAAGGATTTTATGGTTCGTTGACTTTTGCCTTAGTTATGCCCCTTAAAAACTTAGTCTCTGGGGCTTACTGCCTCAGTTATGCCCCCTTAAAATTTAGTCTCTGGGGCTTATTGAAATTGCAGCCTTGTGAATGCAACTCTTCCTAAGTTTCTGGCTGTATCTAAATGAAACTTGGTGGATGTTATAACTGAAATTGGTAGATGAGCATGAAGTAAGGATTTTATGGTTCATTAATTTGACCCTAAATTATGTCCCCTTAAAACTTAGTATCTAGGGCTTATTGAAATTGCAGCCTTTTAAACGCAACTCCTCCTTACTTTTTGTCTTTATTGAAATGAAACTTGGTCAATGTCATCACCATAATTTGTAGATGTACATGGATCAAGGATTTTATGGCTCATTTATTTCCCTGAATTATGCCCCCTTAAAACTTAGTGTCTGGGGATTATTGAAATTGCAGCCTTGTGAAGGCAACTCCTCCTAACTTTTTGTCTTGATTTAAATGAAGCTTGGACATTTTGAATTTGGTTCTGTCAAAATAAGTAGTGTCTACAATTATTTTCGTGAAACAGCAGCAAAGCGGCGGCGTATTTTGTGACAATGGCACTCTTGTTGATAATTTCCCTGGTTAGGCAGTGAGTTTTTCAAATCATAATCTAACTTTATTTCTTGATAATCCACCGAAAAGCGTTAAAGAATACATAAAAGTAAAGGCTAAGTGTGTAGCTTTTTCAGTTGTATCAACCATGTAATGCCAATTAAGCACAATACTAAAGTCTTGATCTTCCATTGTCTTCATGAATCTGAAATGGTCCTTAACCTTCATCTTATTTAAACATTACCATGTGGAAGCCTTCAACCGATCCTGATGAAACTTGACAGGGATATTTCTTAAGAGAAGCACTAACAAAGTTGTTCAAATAATTGAAATCTACTTTTAGTGTTGGTTACAATAGCAACAAAAAAAGGGCAAATAGGGAAAGCTTAAAAATCCTATTCTTTGAAACCAGGTGGAAAACAGTTTTCATATTTGATATGTAACAATATCACATAGACCTCTACAAAGCCTGCTTATATCTTCATTACATTTTGTTCACTTAAGGCCCCCTCCTCCCCCTTACCCCTGATAACAAAACATTGATGAGGATGAGTTGAACAAAAGCCAGATTTAAAATTTTGATTATTTCATTGATTATGCAGCAAACCAAAAGGCTTGAAATGTTTAGTTGAAAAGGACATATTCCAATGACAGAAACAAATATGCTGAAGATGTTGCCATATCAGGACAAAAGTTTGAAACTAAACAGAAAACTAAAATCATAAATCTTTCATTATTTCCCGCTACCCAAGGAAATGCGCAATTTTTTACAGGCCACAATTAAACTTTGTCCGAAAAGTAATTCCAGACTCCTAACTCAATTGTGCTGACTCAGTGCAAAACAGTTGTAACTGCCTATATGTTTATAGGCAGTTACAACTGTTTTGCACTAAGGTATCAATATAGAGGGATAGATTTCACTTTTATATGAAAAATTTCATTGTCCTCCCTGCCAATCTCATGTTTGGTAACTCTTTGGAATAGGTACCCATAACAAAGGGTTTTGATGAGAAATAACATATTGATAGCTCAGCACAATACATTTGTAACTCCCTACATATTTATAGGCAGTAAAAAGCATCTTGTGCTTAGCCATTGGTATCATGAATGTCACCATTCTCTCATTGAGATATTTGTATTGTAGAAAGGGACAGATTCTGATGACGAAGACAAATATGCAGAAGATGTTGCCATGCCAGGACAGAAGTTTGAAACTAAACAGAGAATTACTGTCAGAAATCTCAGGATAAGAGAAGATATGGCTAAGGTAAATGTAAAAAAGTCTTTTTTACTATTTGAAATAACTTTGGCTAAAGAAGGTACCAAACAGTGAAAACCTTATTGATAAGCATTTGGTTTTGGGGATTATTAGGTGTTAGTGACATTGTACCATAAGCTACTATTTTCTATCTTCAGAGCTACAGATAGAGGGAATATTTTGGTTTTCAAATTCAAATATTTCATTATTCCTTACTTAAACCCTTTGTTGTTGGTACTCATTTGAAACATCTCATTGAGACGATTCAAATGAGTACCCACAGCATAGGGTTTCATTGTGAAATGAATATTTTAGACTGGATTTACCCCCTTTTATCTGGACCCCTGTTTAATCTTGGTTGGCAGTCTCTTTGGTTTTGTAATGAAGTGCCAATATTACTTAACAACAACTCTTTAAAATTATGGTAAGACAAATGAGCCTGTGCGTAAGATTTCCGACTATTTCAAATATGCGCAAAGCAAAGACTCTGA
Organism: Fragum whitleyi; assembly: GCA_948146395.1. Classification (NCBI taxonomy): domain Eukaryota; kingdom Metazoa; phylum Mollusca; class Bivalvia; order Cardiida; family Cardiidae; genus Fragum; species Fragum whitleyi. The sequence goes on from OX411555.1 coordinate 34,756,152, forward strand.
CCAGCGTCTTCTCTGTTCGTTTAGTTAATAGATAAGATCTCAAAGTCTCTGTAGGCCATCAGTTAATTTTATATTTACAGTATGTGGCTGTCAATACTACTCATTGTTTGCTCCTCACAAACATTTCATATTGTTGGAAATGTCAAGCACAGGCTCAAATTGCATAGATTAAGCTTCTACCAAACAACTAAATCTTGGATAATATTAGGTATAAGCAAATGTGTTTCTTGATCAATGAAAAATGAATTGGAGTGAGCTAGCAACTTTCTACGTAACAGGATGAAATGAAGAATGGTTCTATCAACTTTTCAATATGTAATATTATTACGTACTTCATATTGCTAATCACAATAATTACTATATTTTTCAGTATTTATACAATCTGGATCCAAACTCAGCCTTTTATGATCCCAAAACCAGATCCATGAGGGAGAATCCATTAAAAAATACTGGAAAAGAGGGCGAGTAAGTCATGTCTTAATCCCACCTTATTTACTACCCAGAGACTTTAAGTTTATATGTCTTTAGTATTATTCATAATTTTATGAGTTATTTTCTTAAAAACATGAAACAATTGTTACCTCATGTGGTTGGGTTTATTATGCCCCCCTTAAAAGAAGAGGGGGTATATTGCTTTGCAATTGTCTGCTGGGCTGTTGGTCCATCGGTAGACCATTTTTGCCTTGAGCATATCTAAAAAAAGTATGCAAGCTGGTATCATGAAACTTCCTAGGTGGATATTTCTCATTTAGGAGAAGTGCAGTGCACAAGAAACATAACTCTACGCATAATTTTTGAGTCAGTGCCCTTTGTTGTTTTTTCAAATAATATGCCATTGACCTGCTCCTAGGAGGGAGGGGGGGGGGGGCATAAATGTTTTACATACATCTCTTGTTTGCCTTTTGAAGGAATTTTCAGATAGCATCAAGGTCACTGTTAGTGTCAGACCATAAATATTCAATGTTTTAAACTGGGTGACAAGGTCAATTACAGTATGATAAATGTTGTGTTAAATAATTTGGTTTTCATCAAATCAATACAAGCGTTCTGCACTATGTGCCAAAAAGTAGCAGTATTATGGATAAATACAAGATCAAATTCAATTATTAAAATATCTTGAGGTAGTGGACCTGTATAAGGTCCTCAACGTTACGGAAGTAATGAACTTTAACAGTGATAACCAAGGTTTCCTAATGATTTTCATTAGGAATCCTCGGTCAACATAGTGAAAGATCATGAGTTACAAATTGTTTCAGAACTATTACAATTCAACTACCTTAAGTTTGATTCTTGGCTATCAATCACATATCCTTTATTTGTCTCCACATTGGGTGTATATTGTGGCCTTAAAATTGATAAATATGAATTAAAAGGACTGTAAAAAAGGTTAAAATAAAAAAATCAGTGATCTCTTTCTTAAGTAAAATGAATGAGTTGTTATATTTTGTTTGTTTCACAGGATTGGTTACAGAGGTGATAATATAGCAAGGTTTTCTGGTGATGCATCACAGTTTGCAAGACAACAGAGTAAGTTATTCTTCCATTGTAGCACAGTCTGTAGCCAATCAGACTACCAATCTTCAACCAAAGGGTGTTATGTATTTGAACCCTGGTAGTGGTACATATTCTTTCTGACATTTGTCTCCCACCTTTTGGACAATAACCATACACCCATGTTGGATAGCAGCTGGTGGGAGGAAGGTAGTATGGTAGGGCTGGTGCAAAAAAAACCACATGAGTACATTATTAGGAGCTCCAGAAGGAGCGATATAACTGAAAAATTGTAAAAAAGGGGTATATATTCAAACAAGCCTTGTTTGACATTTCTATTAATTGCGCAATATTAAGTCTGTACAACCCATAGTCTGTTAAGAGTCTGCACTACACACTCAATAGATGACTTTTGAACAATTGACTTTTTGCTCTCTTAGTCGGACTGTTTTAAGTGCACTGACTTATTGTCCAGGCTGCACCATTTTCTATCCACCTCTCATGTGTGCAATAGTTGGAAATGTCATTCACAGGCTTCAGGGGTTTGAAAATAACATGCTTGACTTGTACGACATGAGTGTTTTCATTTGCGTGCAAGTACATTTTTCTAGGCCAATTGTCCGTGGCCAAGTAAATACCTGAGCAAATCTTTGAACATTAACAAAAAAATCTAGGAGAAAAGTCATCCTTATATTTGTATCAAAGGGTAGAAAGCATTGTCTTTATTGAAGAAAATGCTGGGCTACAGCATTTTCTTCATAAAAAACAATGATTCTCAATATTTACCAGTCCGTTTTTTGTGGGCAAGCTCGTTTTGATCCTGACAAGTAGAAAAATTGACTTTTACTTGTCCATGGACTAATCTAGAAAATTTTTAGGATCTAGGAGAAAAGTTATCCTTATATTTGTATTCAAAGGGTATAGTCCGTTTGACTTCTATATGAACCAACCCTTTCATCAATTACATAAAATTGCATTTGAATGAAGGATTTGTATGTGGTAAAATCTTAATTTCAGCTTAATACCATTCCAAAAAATACTTTTTTGAAAACAATTTCAAAATAATGATTTTGTCTATCTAGTTAATGATAACATTTTCGCATTTTCTGCTTTTAAACACAGGGGTGATGGAGGCTGTTTAGTAATAAGAAAATCATAATATATAGTAAAAACATGTGGTTTTATACTAGACATTTGACAGATGAAATGTCCATTATTCCTTATTTGGACATGCATTTTAGCATATCAATGGTCATGTCACCTTAAATTTAGATATCACGTGATTTTTACCGTTGTTAATCGCCTTCTTATCGAGTTTTCCTTGTGAAATTCCCAAACAATGTCGTTAAATAATGCTTTTTGATTGGTCTAAACATGTGAATATAGGGTTCATCTCAATAAAGATAAAAAAAATTTTCAATTATCTGGTCAAACGGTTTCTAAACAAAGAGAGAATATATTCAGATTTGATACCCAAAAGTAGTAAAAATCTTCAACAAACTTAATTTTATAGAAATACTGGATTTTATACTAATACAACTCACTTAAAACTCACTTGAAATCTTACACTTTTAACTAGGCCCCTATGCAAATCAGTACTATTTGCTGTTGCGTTTAATACAGACACAACTAGGTATGAAAAGCTGGATGTTAACATGTAGACGGACTGACAAAATCATTATTTTTCATTCAGAAATTCTGAAAAACAAAACTAGTCATGGTATTAGTTGGAAAATATTCTATGACAAGAAAAAAATACGTTTCATTAATTCAATTCTGAGATTTTCAGCAAAATGTTGGTCCATACAGAAGTCAAACGGACTATAGAAAGTATTGTCTTTATTGAAGAAAATGCTGGGCCACAGCATTTTCTGCATAAAAAAAATGTTTCTCTATATTTACCAATCCTTTTTTTGCTGGTAAGCTTGTTTTGATCCTGGACATCAGAAAAATTGACTTTTACTTGTCTAAGGACAAATCAATCAAATTTTCATTTCCTCACCCCTGGACTCATGTCATACATGTGCCTGTGCATGACATTTCCTACAATTTAATCTTTGTCTAACCTTAAGACTCAAATCATTCTGTGCATACTAATAGTTTGATGAGAGTTTTATTTTAACTCTGCATAAAATCACTGACAATCAGGACCTTCCTGTTATACTATTTGTAACTGTCCAGGCTCGTCATGCTCACATGGAATTGTTTAAAATGTCAGACACAGGCTTAAATGATACCTTTATAAGACCCCTCTAAACTATGTGTAAGGGTATATAGGAGTCAGCTTGTTAGTCGGTTAGTCCGCCCATCTGAAGAGTTTTCCTGTCTGCTCAATTTATCAGTAATTGATCGGTTGGATTTTATTGAAACTTCACATATGTGATCAGTATCAGGCAGAGATGGCCCTTCAATGGAAAACAGCATTTCATTATTGTAGAGCACTTGTAGGGTTGTATTAGTTGTCTTTTCGACAATCTAGTATTGATATGTTTTTAGCTCACCTGAGCACTTCGTGCTCAAGGGAGCTTTTGTGATCTATCAATGTTCGGCGTCCATCTGTCTGTCACGGCGTCAACATTTTCTGTAAACAACATCTCCTCCTAAACTACCGAGTCAAAATCAACCAAACTTGGCAGAAATATTCCTTGGGTGGTCCCTTGTAAAAATTGCTAAAATGGAAAGGATCCGTGCTATATATTTTTTGTTTACACTCTAGAAGCCACAAATATGGTCCTATCATCATGAAACTTGGTCAGAATGTTTGTTAGGTCATGAGGATGAACTCTTTTAAAAATTGGAAGGATCTGTGCCATATCACGAGAAAAGGGGCCTTAATGACAATTTTCTTGTAAGAGCTCCAGACGCAACAAATATGGTCCAATCTTCATGAAACTTGGTCAAAAAGTTTGCCAGGTCAGGAAAAATAAACTCTGTTGAAAATGGGAAGGTTTATGCCATATCATAGGAAAAGGAGTCTTAATGATAATTTATTTTTTGAAATATCAGGTGAGCGATTTAGGGCCCGCAGGGCCCCTTTTGTTACAATAGCTATATATTCCTTTCTATTGCCCCATCGATAGGTGGAAGCAATTGTCCGTGTCTCCGTAATTCTAAACATGATTTTCATGGGCGATTGTCCTACATTTACAGATGAATTGGGTAATAGCTTGGATAAATTTCAAAATAACTTGAAGTGTGTTCTTGACGCTTAATCTTTTATTTTACAGTGTTTGCGTGGGAAGCATATGAACATGGCACTGATGTGCATCTACAGGCTGATCCTACAAAACTAGCTCTGCTTGCCAAGGAAGTTGAGAAACGAAAAGAAGACACCAAAACATCAGCTAAGAATAGTATATTAGAGAAATATGGAGGAGAGGAGCATTTGGAGGCTCCACCTAAACAGTTACTGATGGCACAGACTGTAAGTAGGAAATTATGAATTCAACCAGTTCTGTTTTCAGGATAAAAAAAAAACAGTTGTGAAATGTTTAGAATTTGTATAGTCTGCTTGACTTCTATACGAACCAACCTTTTCATCAATTACATAAAATTACGTTTGAATGGAGGCTTTGTTTATGGTAAAATCTTAATTTCTGCTTAATAACATTCCCAAATTTATATTTTGAAAATGAAATGATTTCAAAATAATGATTTTGTCTATCTGATTAATGTAAATATTTTTGCATTTTCCGCTCTAATGCAAGAGGGGTAATGAAGGCTGTTTAGTAGTAAGAAAATATAAACATATAGTTAAAACATGTGGTTTTATACTAAACAATTGACAGATGAAATGTCCATTATTCCTTATTTGGACATGCTAATTAGCATATTCACGGTCATTTCATCTTTAACTTAAATATTACATGATTTGTATCCTTATTAAATGCCTGCATATCTAGTTTTGCTCGTGAAAATCCTGTCTCCGTAAAAGAATGATTTTTGATTGGTCTAAATAAGGGAATATGGGGTTCATCTCAGAATAGATAAAAGCAATTTTCAATTATTTGGTCAAACTGTTTTTAAACTAAAACACATCACTTAAATCATACACTTTTGACTCTGCCCCCTATACAAATCAGATCTTTTTTTGGATAGACAACTTGATGTCCCGTTTAATACAATCACTAGAAGGAATGATAGACTGAGAGTAAATATGTAGACGGGCAGACAAAATCAGTATTTTACAATCAAAAATTCTAAAAAAAAATGTCATGGCATTAGATGGAAAATATGGTGTGACAAGAAAAAAATATGATTCCTAACTCATTTCTGAGATTTTAGGCGAAATGTTGGTCCATATAGAAGTCAAACAGACTATACCCTGTTTTGAATGTGTCCTCACAATTTTAAAACGTTTTGCAAGTACTTTCATTTTGAATGCCTGGCAGATTACAAAAGTATTAGACCGGACCAAATTCATAGGACTCGCACAATGAATTTTAAGAAGATGAGGTTCTGAAAAGAATCATGTATAGATCTTTATGGGTTTAAAGATTGTGGAAGATGGAGAACTTGCTTTTTAATAGCAATTTCTCCATTTCCAGACTGTATTTTCAAGTCTTTTTTTGTGATAGGTCATTAAAAATACAAGGTTGATTATGTTGGGTTGGTCTGATAATCTAATGATGAGTACTGAACCTTTGAGTTATTGAATTCTGTTTCCTTTAGTCTACAAAAAAATAACCATCAAATATGATCCATACACAAAAGGACCATCTTGTAATTTCATTAAGCCAAAAATAATATAGTAGAGAAATATGGAGGAGAGGAGCATTTGGAGGCTCCACCTAAACAGTTACTTATGGCACAGACTGTAAGTAGGAAATCAAATTATTGTACATCTTGCTTGTGTGACCATGCCTATTTAGCAACCATTTTTATTGAGCAACTGTGTTCAAAAATCCCATTCTTTAAAACAAAATATCTAAAAAAAAAAGTTAAGATAATTGGTCTTAAAAAGAATTGTAAATGGAGCCTATGTTGTTAAAACTCATTAGAATCATCTAAATGAGAGGATTCTTTTGAGATTTAACAACACACAATTATTGAAAAATTTACATTGACATGCGTATTCAATCAAAATTGTGTTCCTAAGTTGTAAACAAAATATGTGCTAAGCTACCATTTTTTTAATGGCCATGTTCTGGTGGTTAAGTAAGTGGTTGCTTAATAGACTTTAAAATGTAAGTTTTGTCAAAAATGCCAAGTCTTGTTTGTTCTTTCACAATTGATAAGCTTCCAAAAATGTCACTTGTTAAATGCTCAATGGTGAAAATACTTCATGATGAGTTTTTTAAACAGAAAATTACATACATGTATTTAAAAGAGAAAAAAAGATTAATGAGCTTTAATAAGCAGAATGTGTGGACTTGAAAACTGGTTACAATGAATCTGAAACCTGTCAAGTCTAATAATGAAATCTGTATAAATACATAGAGGACATTGAATGAGTGGTTATTGAATACCAATTTATCAGCAAGTCATCTATAAACAGATAAAATTGAGGCTGTGCTGAGTTTTTATTTGTTTTAGATGACAAGTTTATTAAATTAGGTATTTTATGAGCACAAATTCGACATTCTATTTATAAAATGACCTGAATTTTTGTGATCACTCGGGGGAATTTCAGAAATTTATGGATTATTCCGCAAAACATAATGTGATTTGCTAAGTGACGTCATCAAATGCATTATGATGCAAAACGATGCTGTGAGTTCTTAGCTCATTTGCAAAGTTATTCCACTAGTGTGCTAACACGTTTGTAATATTAAAAATACTCATTAGGGATAAATTTATCCCTGCTACGTTGGTCATATTATCAACAATAATAATTATGCCTGATATCCTTATATTCCATGGGGAAGACTGTGTTTGACATGCTCTGTTTAGCCTCTATCAATAAAATCATTGTTACATTATTGTAAGCTTAGAAATGAAGATTTGTCCAAGTTATTGAGTGCTCTTAAATCTATATTTTATCATTTTTCACTTTCACAGGAAGACTATGTAGAATACTCGAGAACAGGCAGTGTGATAAAAGGAGCAGAAAAACCAGTAGTGAGGTCGAAATATCAGGAGGATGTCTATATCAATAATCATACAGTAAGATCATTGAAATTTGGTATACATAAACATTAAACAGCTTGTTTAAACTGGACTACATTTTGTACTTTTAAACACACTTGGTGGAAACTTGTTAACCTTTACTTATTCTTTCTCCTAATATAAGTACATGTTGAACAAGGTTTGACACTAAGGGTAGTCGGGGAGTCAGAGACTCCTTGTGTACCAGTTTGGGCTCCTTCATTTTGCAATTAAGGAGTCCGATGGACTTCTAATATTATATGAGAGTAGTTTGAGAAACAAATGCACTGGACATTTTCCTTTCATCCCTCGTCAAAGCTGTAGATCTTCTCACTATAAAATTTGAAATTGCCATTGTGTGTTTGTAGTAGGATTTTGAAAGCAAACAACCTTCTTTGGGGGGAGGAACATTCTGGAAAAGAAGAAATTGCTTGTAACAAGCAATTTCTTGTATTACACAATGTGCTCCAAACATAAAAATTCAGACTCTTTACTTTGAGTTTGGACTCTTTGATTTCATAAATTGGTAGTATGGTGGACTCCTTACTCACAGAAGCTAGTGTCAAACCCTGTTGAAGTTATTTAAATACATAATTAAGTAGTGTGGTATTTATCAACTATATGGCCTGATTGCATAACATAGGTTTAGTTCTAACATCGCTTTGAACCAAATGAATGTAATAGGTAAAACCCAAGGTTACCACTAAACCTTTGTTATGCAATTGGGCCTTAATGTTAAGTGGTCTCTCTTTAGGATTTTGAAAAATAATTATACCTCCCACCTAAGCCAGTCTGTGTATCTTCTGGTTTCTGTGCTGTACTTCAAGGACCAATTGACCTACTATAGAGAAATTGGATGTAACTGATATGTGGCAATTTTCCATATTTATAGCGTATAAGACTATCATTCAAAAGTACCTGGATTAGATTCCTTACAGTAGCACTCATCCTTTCTGACTATTTGTCTTCAACAAATGGGGGTGATAATCATAGACCTATAGAAATACCAGGAATCAATTGTAAGGTGCTCCAGCTGCCACAATGTAACTGAAAGATTGTAGAAAGTGCAGTAAAACTCCATTCAAACAAACAAACAAACCCATATCTATAATATTTTCCAAAGCTACATTTCTTCTCTGTAGAGGTGCACAATCAATTGGTAATGATATCCTTCAAGTATTTCAAGATTTGATATCATAAATCATAAATTTGATGCTTACATATGAATTTTCTGTATTAATTGAGAGGTGAAAAAAGAGTATTAATAATTTCATTGTGGTATGAAACTAAAGACCTAATCACACTATTTGAATACGCGAAGCTGAATCATACATGATTGTGATTAGAATTTTTTCATACCTCCATGAAATAAGAAAATAATAGTCTCTTCATATCTTATGATTTAATATTGTCGCAAAATTGAGAAGATTCTTTCAATAGAGGGCTGATTTTTATTGGACTACTTTGTATGCAAGCTTAAAAGATAAAAGTGTACTCAAAATTGTTTTCATTGGAGAATAAAAGTAATTTTTTGGCCAATCAAAATACCCAAATTTGATGCAATACCCAAGCAACTAAGATTAAATTTATTTGATGTATTTTCAGAGTGTATGGGGTTCATATTGGAGAGGTGGACAGTGGGGCTATAAGTGTTGTCATTCTTTAATAAAGGAGTCCTATTGTACAGGGCAGGCTGGGATTGAGGCGGCTGGGGAGGTATGTATGAAAAAAAAGATTTTTTATGTTGTCAGGGTTTAAAGGGATGCAGGTTTTTCATGTCTGAGACTCTAGTAAGCAGCCAGGACCCTCAAAACTAACTGATGTGAGTCCCAAAGACCCTCTTAGGATCAGCTTCAGAAAAGAATTGAAGACTGTATTGAACAGTCTTCAATTCTTTCCTGAAGTTGAGTCCCAAATAGTCACCATATATCCAATACTTTCTTTAACTTTATCAGAAAAAAGCTCTATATTCATATAAAAACAAGTTAAGTGCTTAAAGATATAGTCTATATCCGATGCAGGGACCTCCAAATGTAAAGAAAGGACCACTAAGATCCAATTTATCGGGTCCTTTGGACCCCATTTTATTGAAGTCTACCTAAAACCCCATGTTGTTAAGGCAGTGAACCCATAATAGTTCTGCAACGTTTCTGAAGTCATGAACTTTAACACTGTTATTTGAGGTCTCATAATGATTTCATTAGAAAACCATTTTGAAAGATCATGGGTTCCAAAATGTTATGGATGTTATAGGTTCACTACCTTAATGTTTATTTTGTTAGATCTAAAAATGCCTGTACTGTTTTATGTTTTAAACATGTTATAACAGTACAAATTGGACAGAATATTCAAAAAGGATTGCGTACGAGCGGGTGAGCAGCGTCTACTTCTTTGTCAAGAGAATCTCTCTGTCACCTTAAGTCTGATTGACTTGAAACTTGGCAGTTGTGTTCCTCTAATACTTATGATGTTCATTGTGCAAGAACCATAACTCTACCATGCTTAAATATTTTGTTATTTTCCTTTGTTGTTTTTCATACTTGGAGATTGAGCAGTGTAACAGGCGTATCTTATGACGGTTTGCCTCCTGCTCAAAATAAAATATACTCAACCCATGAAGAAAATTTAAGAAAATCGGATGTAAAAAACTGCTAAACAATGTATGAAATTTCATTTTGTAACAGTAATATGTATCTTACCTTGTGTTATTTACAGAAGAGTTTGATATCACAAGAAATCACCAGTAATGGAATGCATATAACAGGGGAAGATGATACTCAGAAATCTTTAATACAGGTAATTAATTTTAAAAGATAAGTATATCTTAATTCATAAACTTTTACCGTATTTTTTCTAATAAACGCTCCCTCTTTTAGACCCTTTTTCCTTTAATTTGAGGTGAATTTCCTCTAAACAATCATAATGATTGTTCAGAGGAAATTCATCTCAAAATAGAGAAGAAGTCTCAAAAAGCTCCTAAAATTTAGGCATTTGAAGTGGGTTTTCTAGGTAAAAAATGTAGGGTGCTACTATTAGGGAGAGCACTATTATAAGGGGAAATTTGGTAATCATTGATCAACACAACCATTTTATCTACATTTTTATGAAGCTATAGATGTGACATTTTGTTCAACCACCAAAGATATATGAGCCTGTGTGTGACATTTCCAACAATTTGAAATTTTCAAGAGGTACAAACATTGAGTAGTGTAGAAAGCCACATACTGTAGATATAAAGAAACCTGATGGTCTATTTATACTTTGAGACATTATCTATAGTGAAGGCTCTTGGCAGACTATGTGGATGCACAGATTGGTCAGGGTCTTTGCTTTGCGCACAAATGAAACTGTTGAAAATCTCACGCACGGGCTCATGTATGGAAGACAGGACACCGAATCATGAAGGCAGACATTACAGTCAGTTTGCCTTACCAAAGAATATTTTGTGTCTTCTGGTGGGACACGCACCATCATACTATGGTTTAATACTCCAGTTGCCAGAAAGCTAGAAAAGGAAAGGGAAGCTTTGTGAAACATTCAGAATGTAGAAATTCCTGTATGCTCATGTATGTATATGTATTCATGATATACAGTCATGAAAATTCTCAAATAAACAAGGATTAGTATTCAGATCAGTGCTAAAACCTTGTAACTACAGCTTGATCAGAGCTTTGCAATTAAATTGATGACATGTTACTGTATGTTTGAATGTTTTTCAAAAACAAGATTCAATAAATATCTTTTTTAGCAACATCAAGAAGAAATGGAAGATAAAAAGAAGAAAAAGAAGAAGAAAAAGAAAAACAAACACAAGAAAAAGAAGAAGAGAAGCAGCAGTAGTTCTAGTGAGGAAAGTGACGAGTCTGAATCAGAAAATGAGGAAAAGAAAGCCAGAAAATTGAAAAAGGTATATACATGTTTCTTAATACTTTCATGTAGATCAACAAGAAATCATGATGGTCAATAATCACTTGATTATCTCACCCCCCAACTAGAGAAATTACCAAAAAATTGTAACCTGCTTCCAGTCACTTCACCTTATTTCATGGGGTATGCACAAAACAGTTGCAACTCTCTATAAGTTTATAGGGAGGGAGTTACAACCGTTTCGTGCTGAGCCATGGATTTGACATTATTTAAGCAGAGCAGCGAAAATAGACGACGTCATTATGTTGCGAAGTAATCACACGTTAAATGATGTACTTTAAGAAAATTTGTCCTAAAATGTTCAAAAGGTATCAATTTGATTTCAATTCAATTTCTCATGAATGTTGTGAGAGTGGATTGAAAATAATGTTGAAAAGTGCTTTGTATGTCAGTTGCTTCTCTTGTTTAAAAAAAACTATCATTCTGTGTTAATCATTATGAGGAGATTCAGGCCTGAGGAGCAAATCAGACTTTTAAGCACCTGGTTCTGTTTATAGATGCCTTGTTTCAAAAGTTTGGTATTTTATGACCACTCATTCAATATCCCCTAATGAACTTGGCTAAGAATGAAGTTGTCCCTATTTACTACACTATAGCACAAAGTGTCATGGTGAGCTATTGTGGTTGCCAAATGGAAGATGGCTATTTTGCATCGTCCTCATGTATCTGTCATTGTTAAGTTTTGCCTTAAACACCTACTTCTCTTGAAAGACTGATCCAGTCTTGATGAAAAAATAGGGATATTCATTCGGTGACGCTCTGCCAAATTGTTCTTACGAATGAAACCCATCACTAACTCTGGTATACATGGTAGCTGTAAATGGAAAATGGTACCAAGCCCTTAACAAATCTCTTTGCTCCAATCTTGGTCTAGAGTTTTTAAATTGCATTTAGACTTAAGATATAATTCTCTACCATTTGTGTTCTCATCATGGCACTAGGTTAATAAACAGAGCTGCCCCATGGGTCCAAATCTTTTTTAAATTCTTCTTTAAGATTCTGCAACAGATAGATTGGGGCATATTGTTTTACTAGTGTGCTGTTTGTCTGTCTGTGTACTACTAAACATTTTTATTTTACATCAACATTATTTGAATTAAGATGCACATATTTGGTATGAAGGTTCCTCTTCATATCTTACAATTTAATTTCCTGAAGTAAAAATGTAAAGATTTACCCTCAAATGGGTTGTATATGGGACTACTTTCTGTGGAAGCTTACAAAAAAGCTGCAAAATCAAAATTGTTTTCATTGAGTAATGACACCACTTTTCCAGCCAATCAGAATGCACTTATTTTGGTGAACACAACTAGAATTAAATTATTGTACCACAAATACCTCATTGAACAAACTACAGTTGGTATTGCTCAAGTGACCATGTTTATAAAGCAACCAACTTTATAAAGCAGCAATCCAAAAAAATCCTTTCACCATCAGCAAAATCCCTAGAATTGTGGACATTTTTTAAAAGAAAAATTGTTAAGTATTGAATCATATGTTGCTGGAACCCATTAGAATCTTCTTAGAATTCCCATTAGCAACCACTTTTCTGTGGTTCCCTAGGCAGTCACTTTACACAAGTTTTACTGAATTTCATTTTACCCACAATACTTTCTATTAGATATGATTCAATTTTGAATTCTGCCCACTTTTTATTATTTCCATAATCTGTTTGAATTTGGAACAGTCTGAAATTTTGCAAAAATGTAAAAGTATTTAAATTATTTTTTTTTTTTTTGTATCTTCACAGGCTATTGAGAAGGAGTTAGAGCATCAAAAGAAAGTGTCTGAGATAATGGCCCTGGATGAGAGGAAGCGTCCTTACAACAGTATGTTTGAGGCCAAACTACCCACAGAGGAAGAAATGGAGGCGTGGAGGATGAAACGAGCAAGAAAAGAAGATCCCATGGCAGGATTCTCATGATATAATGTTTGTTTATCGAGAAATAACTTGTGAATACATACATGTTGATTTGCCCTAATCATGCAGAGGGAAAACACATTAAAATCAAAGTACTGAAATCACTGGATGCACTAATTGTTAGTCAATAATTATTAAAAAAAAATATACTTTCCTGGTTTAAATAGAAAATCAGGTGGTATAGACTAAGATTAGGCTACACATATGTGGAGGGTGTTCTTTCTTTATACCTCCTGCCAAAGCAGGAATATTGCAGGTTCAGCATGACAAGAATTCACCTGCTCATAATTGTACAATACCTGTAAAGTAGGAAAAGTAAGATCACTGGCATCATTCTCATAATGCATAGTTAATTCATTTTAAAGGGACATGAAATTAATTCTTCTTTTTATTGATGTGTCAAATATCATGAGCAGGCTTATATATCCTCATTTGGCAAAAAGAAATATTGCAGCTCAATCTATATCAAAGCAGTATTTATGATAATATTTGCTCATCATGACAAAGTTATCCTTTCGCTGAAGCATTTCATTTTGAGGTCAAGTGAATAGTTTTCGAGACCTGATATAATTGAAACAGTTATATAAGCAAAATACTTCTTAATGGCCTGCTTGATAATGAGAAAAGAGGCAGTGGGTCATTGTGTCATATAGGGTTTTGCCAACTATTGAGTAGTCTAAGTCAAATGTAATAAATGCTTTGACATCATTTTGACTAAATTGTAGCTTTGGTTACAGAAATTTAAGACATTTGAGCCTGTCAGTGACATTTCTAACAATTTCGCATGTGCGCAAAGCAAAGCCTCTGGCTAGCTGTGCAGCCTCAATATAAGTGTATAATGTCTTAATTCCTCTCAGAGCAGTCAAAATATATTCTTGAAGCAATTGTGTTGTCTAGGCTGTTAAACTTTTATGCTAGGTGTACATATGAAATTGTTGGAAATGTCACGCTTAGACTCATATTTCCATATTTGTTCTCTTCAAAAATGATTGTTTTTGTTTTTCTGTAAATATTGTATATTCTGTATCATAGTAATATGATTTATGACATGAACAAGAAAATGAAAAAATAACTTTGAAAAAATTAATAAAACATTAAAAAGAAAAAGAGTATGTAATTAATTTAAGTACTTTATAGTCAGGTAGATATAGCCTTAGGGCTGAACCTGGATTTGGAGTACATGTACATAGAAAATGTTTTACATATTCTGAAAGTTGAGACAGTGAGTACATAGAAAATGTTTTACATATTCTGAGAGCTGAGACAGTGAGTGCATAGAAAATGTTTTACATATTCTGAAAGCTGAGACATTGAGTACATAGAAAATGTTTTTACATATTCTGAAAGCTGAGACAGTGAGTGCATAGAAAATGTTTTTACATATTCTGAAAGCTGAGACAGTGAGTACATAGAAAATGTTTTACATATTCTGAAAGCTGAGACAGTGAGTACATAGAAAATGTTTTTACATATTCTGAAAGCTGAGATAGTGAGTACATAGAAAATGTTTTACATATTCTGAAAGCTGAGACAGTGAGTACATAGAAAATGTTTTTACATATTCTGAAAGCTGAGACAGTGAGTACATAGAAAATGTTTTGCATATTCTGAAAGCTGAGACAGTGAGTACATAGAAAAAATATTTTACATATTCTGAAAGCTGAGACAGTGAGTACATAGAAAATGTTTTACATATTCTGAAAGCTGAGACAGTGAGTACATAGAAAATGTTTTTACATATTCTGAAACCTGAGACAGTGAGTACATAGAAAATGTTTTACATATTCTGAAAGCTGAGACAGTGAGTACATAGAAAATGTTTTACATATTCTGAAAGCTGAGACAGTGAGTACATAGAAAATGTTTTACATATTCTGAAAGCTGAGACAGTGAGTACATAGAAAATGTTTTACATATTCTGAAAGCTGAGACAGTGAGTACATAGAAAATGTTTTTACATATTCTGAAACCTGAGACAGTGAGTACATAGAAAATGTTTAACATATTCTGAAAGCTGAGACAGTGAGTACATAGAAAATGTTTTACATATTCTGAAAGCTGAGACAGTGAGTTCATAGAAAATGTTTTACATATTCTGAAAGCTGAGACAGTGAGTTCATAGAAAATGTTTTACATATTCTGAAAGCTGAGACAGTGAGTACATAGAAAATGTTTTACATATTCTGAAAGCTGAGACAGTGAGTACATAGAAAATGTTTTACATATTCTGAAAGCTGAGACAGTGAGTACATAGAAAATGTTTTACATATTCTGAAAGCTGAGACAGTGAGTACATAGAAAATGTTTTACATATTCTGAAAGCTGAGACAGTGAGTACATAGAAAATGTTTTTACATATTCTGAAAGCTGAGACAGTGAGTACATAGAAAATGTTTAACATATTCTGAAAGCTGAGACAGTGAGTACATAGAAAATGTTTTTACATATTCTGAAAGCTGAGACAGTGAGTACATAGAAAATGTTTTTACATATTCTGAAAGCTGAGACAGTGAGTACATAGAAAATGTTTTACACATTCTGAAAGCTGAGACAGTGAGTACATAGAAAATGTTTTACATATTCTGAAAGCTGAGACAGTGAGTACATAGAAAATGTTTTTACATATTCTGAAAGCTGAGACAGTGAGTACATAGAAAATGTTTTACATATTCTGAAAGCTGAGACAGTGAGTACATAGAAAATGTTTTTACATATCCCGAAAGCTGAGACAGTGAGTACATAGAAAATGTTTTACATATTCTGAAAGCTGAGACAGTGAGTACATAGAAAATGTTTTTACATATCCCGAAAGCTGAGACAGTGAGTACATAGAAAATGTTTTACATATTCTGAAAGCTGAGACAGTGAGTACATAGAAAATGTTTTTACATATTCTGAAACCTGAGACAGTGAGTACATAGAAAATGTTTTACGTATTCTGAAAGCTGAGACAGTGAGTACATAGAAAATGTTTTTACATATTCTGAAAGCTGAGACAGTGAGTACATAGAAAATGTTTTTACATATTCTGAAAGCTGAGACAGTGGTCTCAGCGTTCAGAATATGTGAAAACATTTTCTATGTACTTCACATCCAAGTTCTACTAAAAAAAACCTTATATCTGCCGTACTATTAGCTAAATTAGAAAGAGCATGAAGTGCTCAAGGTGAGCCATTGTGATCGTCTACTGTTTGTCATTGGTCTTACAGAATTTCTTTATAAAACTTTTCATGAACTGTTGGGCCAATCTCGATGAAATTAGGCATGAAGCATAAAAAATGTTCAAATAATTGAAATCCGCCCTAACCTCAGATTGCCACTGCATCATATAGTGGGAAAATAAGAAAACCTTTAAAACCATCTCTAAAACAAGAGGTCAGATAGCTTTCATATTTTGTATGTAGCATCATCTAGATGACCTCTATAAGTAGAATTCGCTATTGTGACTCGTAGATTGTATACAAATATACTGTAATCACAAGTCACAATAGCATATTCGAGTTATACATAGTTTGTTTTAATCTGATCCCCGAGGGTGGCGCACATCCTTTCAGATGATTGTTTCCCGCTATAGCATTATCTAGGGGACCTCTTTGCTCAAAGTTTGAATCTACCTTTGCGCATCACAAATTACATAGAAACAATATCGAATACTTCTGAAAACCAGACCAATCCAAATTGATAAGAAATCCTCGTTGTTCAAGCAGGTTTTAATGATAATGGTCGCTTAACAGAGGTTGTAACTCGAATAAGAATGACTGTATATGTGTTTGGAAAGATATAATAGAAGGGTCGGCTATTTTAAACGACGTCGATATGTTAACAATAAATAGTTTCGCCACCGTTGCCCAACATTTTGAACTCGGCTGTTTTCGAAGAAAACCCGAGGTATTTTGATCACCTTGGCGTCGTTGGCGTAGGCGTATGCTAAACAACATTTAACCTTTGCTATATCTCTGTTGTTATTAAATATATATCTTCATGAAACACGGCATGTGCGTTCACCATCACGATAGCTCTCCAGGGAGATCATTCTTCTGGACGCATTTTTAGAAGAGTTATTCCCCTTTTTTACTTAGATTTTTTGCACTATCCAACATCTGCAGCCGAGCGTTGCACCCGTACTTTGTAAGCTATTGTGACCTAGCTGTATCAGCGTCAGTCAACATCTTGCTTGCACTCTAGAGGTCACATTTATGACCCAGGGGTCTGTTGTACTAAACATCTTAGGATCTTTTTTTGCGTAAGTCAAACATTATAGTTGCTTATGGAGTAGTAAGTAAATATGAAAATCTGCCATGCATCATCTCATTTGAATCTAAAGACGATGCCAATAAGTTTTTGCAAGACAAAATCTTACAAAGAAAAACACCAGGTACGATTTGTGATTTTGACATACGATATTTTTTTCGTAAGAATTTTAGTAAAACGGACCCATATGTCTTGAAACGTTGTCAGAATATTTGTGTGTATGAGACCTCACACAAGTTTTAATTTGCTTGATGTGGGGTCAAAAACAAGGTCACCGGATTTATTCTTAGAAAAAAGCTCGTTTGCGATCTTGATGTCATATTTATTCACACAGCTGTTAAAGCGGGAAAACATCTCTTGAACGTTTCTCGAAAGTTTTCGTATTGGTCGCAAAGCTGGTGGATATGAATTATGGTTTTTTTTTTGCTTTGATAAACGAAAAGAAGCCGTTTCAAGTTGCACCAGCTTTCTGAATAAATTTAATCAATTTGCCGAAATAAAGTGCTAAATACAATATAATTGTTTAAGCAACGCACTCAAAGATCTACTCTGCGAATAGGTTTAACAAAGCAATCGCGAATACAAACCCCTCTTGATGTCTGGGTTAGATATGCCTCCCTGGATAAAGTTTTGGTTTTCTGGGGCCCGTTTTACTAAACATCTTACGAAAAAATAAATCGTAACTCAAATTCACAAATCGTACCTGGTGTTTCTATTCATTGTTAGATTCTGCCTTGCAATATCTCGTTGGTTCAAATAAGATGGTGCATGATAGAATTCCATGTTAAGTTACTACTGTAGAAGAAAGTTTGGTGTTTACTCACACAAAAAAATATCGTAAGGTGTTTGGTAAAACAGGTCTTACGCAAAAAATTATCGTCAAATGTTTGGTAAAACGGGCCCCAGAAGTCCAAGCGTGCTTTGTTTTTTCCTGGCCACAGGGCAAGTATTTATGGGGTTTTTTGTGGGTGCCTCAAGAGTCTATCTTATTACAGCGTGACTCCGCTTCCACGGCGATCACGAAACCATATTATCTCCACTGGCCGAAAAGCCAACGGGCTGTTATTATGACAATATGTCCGGCGTGATCCGTCCGTCCATGAACCTTTACTTTTAAAATCTTAGAAACTAATGGATGTGTTTAACTCAAAAATCTTTGGGTTACCTTTTATTAGATTTCTTCAAAGAATATTTATCGGTTGAAAAACAAGGCTCTTATAGGCGTGACTTATTTCCATATATTGTAAAAACTGACTGTTCTCAGAACCAACTCAGAACCAACGAGTTTCACTTGAATGGCCATAGGATGACCAAAACATGGAGCAAATCTGGCGCTAAAGTGCCTCTAGTTCAGGACCGGAGGTTATCAAACTTTTTGCGTGCTCAACTGAGAATTTCCCCAAATTTAGAATTCAAATAAATGTATGAACATAAATGATTATATTAATAAGTTGTTATTGATAACGACTTATTAGTAAAATCTTTTATGTTTTTACATTCGTGACCTGTCACTCAAAAAGGGACCATCTGGGAATTTCAGTGAAATGAATATTTGAAAAAGAGATTGGGTCCAGCATTGGTCAACCGGAGGTCACATTTCAAAAATTCTTTTACTGGAAGGTAGATCGAAAATTCTAGTTTCAGAAAAAATGCCCTTTACGAAAAGTTTCGACTCTAGTCAGTTTGCGCAAACCGCGCAGTCTGACTAAGATCTCACTGTACGCACTACCCAGTTGGCCCCTTTTCGTGTGACGGGTCACATTTATATAAGTTTTGGAAAAGGTGGATGGCTTAAATCTCAAGTTGAAAATTGAGTTGATATTGAGAAAAGTTATAGAAGCTCAGTCCCAGATGTGAGTTTCATCACCAGAAAATGTTCAAGAGATACTCGGCTTCTTAGGAGATGTCACGGAGTTCCTGCAACGCTCTTGTGGCGATTCTAATGCGCTTCTGCGCTGTCAAAGCACCAGGGCATCGTCGCCCTAGTGTGACATGCAATGTGACATGCTTTTTAATGCCAATGGTTATGGATTTTATAAATGATGTAAACTCCGCCAAACCTACACACAATCTCAATTTAAGCTCCAATGACGGAAGCTACTGAGGCTATTCTCATGGCGACGTATCAGTTGAGCGTCCGTCCCTTTTTCTTTTTTTTCGGTTTTTTCTTAATTTCCTTAGAATCGACTGGATGAATCACAAAAGTCACTCTTTTTCAAAGTTGTTCAATGATTTTTGATCTGATTAAAAACAAGGCTTTAATTGGCGTGGCTAATTTCCATAAATGGTTATATGTGACTTTTATTTAGAATTTATCCGTTGTATATCAACCAAATATCACTGGGAATTTCACTGTGACCCTTTAACAGTCTTCAAAAAATTATCGTGATCAGATGAAAAATATGCCTTTTTTGGCAGGGGTCAAAATTCTATGTTATTCAACGATCATGGATTTTTCAGCATTTGACTTATAAATCAATTTATTTTACATCCATTAGGAAACAAGTTCTAACAACTTAGATTAATCCCTCTCGATTCTGCTTCCTGGAAAATTAACCAGTACTTGCGTCGAATGTGTGGGCCAATGAAAGAACCAAGATCGATAGACTCTTCTGGGAATCAAACTCAGGACCTTTGGGTCAAAAGGCCGACGCTCTACCTCTAGACCACGGACACCATATGACTTATCATTCTTTTAGAAAAAATAAAGGGGAGAAACACTTTAAACACTTAAGTTCTCGTCTAATCAGATAGATTCAGTTCTGCGGAGCAAATCAGCCGCTTTAGTAGCTCCAGTTTGATGTAGTGATAAAAATAACAAGGGATACATCGCCCCAAAAAGAGAAATTGCTTGTTACGAGCAGCTTCTTGTTTTTAAACACTCCACAAAAAGTCTTCTTTATCTTTTCTGAACTTCTGTTTTTCATAACCGATATGGAATAAATGCAGATGACTGTTCTCCGTTTAATTTTTAAAAAAGTACAAAGCAGGATTTGTGGTGATTTTAGGGGGGATTACCCTATGCAAAGTATGCATGCGAGCATAATTATTGTTCAGACGTATAAAGTTTCAAATCGATGGTATGCATTAATGACCGACATTGACTTTTGTACTCGATAACTCTGATTTACGTGTTAACAAAAACATTATAAACAACTTATTGTTTTATAAAAAACGATCACTCAGCATGGGGTAAATCAATGACCGATTCGGTGTTCATGAATACCCGTAAACAAACATACTGATAGAAGAAAGAATAGCAATGAGGATTTTGTGCAATTAAAGTCTGGTCTGTCTAAGGCGCCCCGTATTTTCGATTGAGGTTACTGTCTTTTTTATCTTATAACTATACGAATGTCCGTATGATAACATCCCGTATGATATTTTTTATGTTATCACATAGTTATTTTAAGACCAATAGAACAATGATATAATGCGGTTATTTTTAGAAACTTGCATTTCAGTAAGAAGCATCGATGAAAACAAGGCAAATAGAGGTTATAAGATGAATATAATACATACTTAGTGTATAGTATGAAAAAATATCTGACTCGGTTGTGGGAATTGATAATTGTCTCGGCAGAGCCTCGACAATGATCAATTTTCCCAACCTCGTTAGATATTTTTTCTCATACAAAACACTAAGTACGTATTATATACATTATATTGATTGAGCCTGTGCATGACATTTCCAACAATTTCAAATGTGCGCAAAGCAAAGCTTCTGACTAGCCTGTGTGGCTGCACAGGCTGGTCAGAATCTTTACTATGCGCTATATAGATAGTAGTGGGCCTAATCCATTTTCATACAGTCAGCATATATCATTATTGCATTGTCTCGTTGTCCATGCTACCAAACGTTTGTACCTCGCGCAGATGTGAACTTGTTGGAAATGTCACGCACAGGCTCAATTGATTGTTTCAAGAATTTATGATTCTGGTCAACCTGTACATTCAGAGTAACTACAATCGGCACTTTTTTCATATCGAGCTATTCTGTGTATGGTAATCCGTACTGTAGACACAAATGCCGTAGAAATGTTTGATGTACAACCGCTTTATACCATAAGTCTAGATTCTTTTAGAAGTGAGAGCAGGACAAGTAAGCAGTAGATTAGAGATAATTCAGTAACAGCTAGACCCAATGACCCCGGAACTCATGAAATCCGGAAAAGATGACTAGGGTCAGTCAGAAACAAGTTACTTCGTAGAAGATTTTGTGACTTGCACGCGTTTAGCACAAACACCTCAATTATTATTAACCCTTTGCTGTTTAATCCCTGCTTTTTACGTGCCTGTGATTTAAGGATTGAGAAATCGTTGTGAAAAAAGAAGAAATTGCTTCTGACAAGCAATTTCTTCTTTTTCCACTCTATTTTCTACCCTACTGAATGGTTATTTTTAAATTAAATCCACTTTAAATTTTCGTCTGCAAAACCATTGAATTTGGACAGGTCCAAAATTTTGTAAAACAGGAAAGTGTTAAATACAGTTTAAAGAGTTCAAAAATCAACGTCCAGCTACATAAAACTGTCGGAAATGTAAGGCTCATATATGATAGATGAAATAAAGAAAATGCACTTTTAAGGCTGTATGTTTTGGCAATAAAATAACAAACGAACAAGATAACCACGCAAGTCTGACCCGAAAAATGAACTATCTAGGTACTAAATAAACCAATCCATCAAAATTAAACACGGTCAAAAACATGAATGTACAGATAAAAGAGAATACGTAAATCTTCGAACTTGTTATTCTATGCAACTGACTTAGTCAGTCAAAGGCAAATAAAGAATTTCTTAGATTGTCCCTTTTCTTGGATCGAGTCACAAGGTCCAGCGTTTTTACACGGACATGTTTTACAACATCACAAGCTAATTATTGACCACTTATTAAGCTACAAAATGAATATAAAAGTGTCTAAAATCAACATTGTAAGTTTGTTTAAAATCACGTGGATAAACATAAACAAATTGACCATTTACCCATAAAGTAAGATTTTTTATAAGAAATGAAGACGGGCATTGACCTTATTCGTTCCAGAGTGATGTTTTACACTCGTTTATATAAATCACAGTCGCCCTTGTTCGAGCAACCATGCGCGATTCCAATGGCGAGGATACAAAAAAGATACAAAAAAGGTGCTGTTCTGTGGTATACTAACTGGGTAATATCTATTCACAAATTTGTGTAAAACTCTTCTCATATTGACTTTCAGAATATGATTTTTAGAAAAAAATTAACTATTTGGGAGATTTTGAAACTTAAGAAATTATACAATAGTATTCACGGTATGATTACCGGTTTTCAATATCCCTTAATGGTGCACCTAAGTATGCCTATCTGTTACTACTACACATGAGCAACCACATTTCATTCGAGTCACCAGTTGCCTATCTTTTTAGGTATACTTACTTAGAACTACTCCCAACCCCCCTCCCCCTATTTTACTTCATTGAGAGACCAACTCTTTACCGAATGAACTATCAAGACTAGGTTTCTCACTTGTAAAAGGACATCGATTATCGTTGTATGTTACATATTGTCCTTCAGGGTCAATTGTGCGGTATCTTGAGATGACCGCTTTATGGTATCAGTTGGTAAACATTGGAGGTCTCTCATACTCTTTCCTGACCTCTTCAAGTTTGACCTGAGTAACCCGGGCTGTATCTTTAC
Organism: Fragum whitleyi; assembly: GCA_948146395.1. NCBI lineage: Eukaryota > Metazoa > Mollusca > Bivalvia > Cardiida > Cardiidae > Fragum > Fragum whitleyi. The sequence continues at coordinate 34,779,505 of OX411555.1, forward strand.
CAACAGAAAACATAATTGTGTCACGTCACGTAAAAAAGGACAATCTAGGAACTCCGAAAATGTATACTTGAAAAGGTAATTCGTTTCAGTAAATGTAAACCGGTGTTCGCCTTTTCAATAATTCCTTCAGGGAAAAAAAGAATGATTATCCTAGAAACAGGTAATGAGCCATGCGCGAAAAGATTCGACCCTAGTCAGTCTGCGCAATCCGTTGATGGTCTCCTTTTAGAATGAAGGTTGAGAACGCCGTAAATTCTCCCAAAGAATTTTCAAGGGAGTGCTCACTAGTCCGTTGACAAATGCTCAGAGCTCGATAAATGAATTATCAGTGATCGGAACAAGTATTCAGATGCCGAGTAAGGGCCTGATATTTTAAACCTTTTTTCCCTCGACTTAGATTTTACTCAAAATTGAAATTGCGTAAAGCTGCAGTGTTTTCTGCGGAAGAACTCGGGGCGATTTTGAAATTAAACTAGGCATATTTCAATATATTTCGCATTTTCATTAATTTGCTCTATAATAAATCCAGTTTTGGTCCCCGAATTGTCACATCATTTTTGTTCGGGGAACAGATTTTTGTTAAATTATTCAGAAATCACGTATCCTTAGACGGTAGATAACAAATGTTCGTAAATAAGACATACTGCACATTTCCAGTTAAGATATACTTGTAGATTATGCCCATTCTGGGTTTCATTTTTATTGTTGTTGTATATTTAACCATTTTGGTCATCATCCTTCAATTATCTCCATCCAAAATTAGAAATAGATAATCAGATAATCTATCAAGTGTTGAAGATGGTCAGTCAATACGGGTCTATTAGATACATGGCTTTTAAGTTAGAGATCATCCACCGAGTTTAACTCAAATTGATGTTAAATTCTGATTTATGATATTGTTTTCTTTTGGCGAATTACCATCGTGATTTCACTGTTCAGGTAATATATTCAAGTGAAACATTTTTCATATTTTTAGGTAAGATATTGTTTGAGGATAGATAACATGCCAAGCGTTTAGTGTAACAAAACGGTGCAAACTGTTTGAGAATTTTGCCCCGCTTTGCACGTGCAGAACAATTTGCACCGTTTTTGTTACCCTAAACGCAGGACAATCTGCTATAGGTCGTTCCACAGCTGTTTTCTATATGAAGATATAAAGTGTGCATCATTCTGTAGACTCATAGTTATTGCTGTTGAAAAAATGACCTAAGGGTCATCTTGAATTAACTTCATCCAAAATTAGAAATAGATAGTTCAGATTATCTATCTGATTAGAGGGTCAACTAAAGAAGACGGTCAGTCAATACGGCCATTCAGGGACTTGGCCTTTGAGCTAGACCTCGTTCACCGAATTTAACTCAAAATTGGGTCAAGTTTTCATATTGTGTGTGGCGAGTAAAACATCGCCTGAAGTACTCGTTTCTTGGTAGATCTAGAAACAATATGATTAAACGAGAAATTGGTTTTTGACAAGCAATTTCTCCCATAAGAGTGTCCGTGTAATGGTGGTCATACACATATTTAGAATAACGAATGGTTAAGTATTTTCAAATTTACATTTTTGTTCTGTTTTTACCGAAAATGCACACGCAAAAGAAATCAGTCATATGGGATTGCAAAATGTGTCCGTTTTTGGTTGCACCTTATCTGAAAAAACACTTTATCCGCGTTTGATCTTTCATGTGTATGGCATTTTTAACAATTTCGCATGTCCGTAAAACACAGACATAGAGAAAGACGGTGGATAATACATAGTTGATTAAGAATATTCTTATGTCAAATTTTGAGCCAAGAGAGCCATAACCGATAAAAAAGGATAGATGATAACTGTATTCGAGAAACTTTGAGCAATACGTTATTAACAATTAACAGTGAATTAATTAAGAATATAAGCTGATGATTAAGAAAAACTTTGAGCCAAGTGACACAGTCATAGCATTTAGAGAAAATTTTAGGCGTGTGATCCGAACATTTTACAGGTTACAGAGTGAATAAAGAGTGCCCAGGATTTCTAAACGATGCGAAATGTTTGCAAATTAATCCCGCTTTTCACTTGCACCCGTGTGCAAAGCGGGTTATAAGTCTCAAACAGTTTGCACCGTTAAGTCATCCTGAACGGAGGGCTGGTCTACAAGAAATAAAGAGTCCGTCTCTATCTACATAGTTCGCTGTGAAGACTCTGATCAGCATGTGCGGACAACTGCCGTCTCGGAACAAATTACATGTCTTTAAAAAGAATCAGTCTGATTTAAGAGACAACGCTGTCCTGCATTCAGAATGACAAACGTTGCAAACTGTTTTTAAATTATACTCCGCTTTACAGGCAAGTGCAAGGCAGGGTACAGTTAAGAACATCGTGAAATTGACAAGGTGGATACTTTTGGAATGACTTAGGAATGAAATTGAATTTAATGGGAGGTAATCCAAATATGCAAATAGCGATATCGATTACCTTCCTTTAATAAAATATGAATACAAGTTCTATAGATACCTTCCAATTACTTCAAGAACTTATTAGACGCTTGCAATTTGAATCATGTCAGTATATTGAATGACGTTGTTGATTCTATATTTTTCAATGAGTTTGAGCGTTTTTGAATGGTAGGTATGAGTCTTTGGAATGAATGAATGGAGCGCTGAGTGAGCTATTTAGAATGGTTTTGATTGAGGTGAATGTCAATTTCCCAATGTAACTAACTGTATAATTTGCAAACAGTTTGCCACGTTTAGTTATCCTGAACGTAGGACTGGTTTACTGATCAACCTTTTGAACAATTAATCATAATATATATTTGTATTATCAATAATGTAAGAATGTGTCTGGGTATTTCCCCGACATTCCATCACCCTAAATATCAACGGGTTATATCTAATATTATAAGCCTTCTTCATACCCCGTCAAGTGTCTCTTGTACTGGTATGAACTCGAGACAAGTTGACAATATTGGAGTGGAACTTGAGAAATTTAAGTTCATAAGATTGGTCCCGAATTAGGCCCGTTCAGTATCACCTTTTTTGGCAAAAGGCTTCTTCTGACAAAACCAATCTCTTAAATAAATAATTTAAAATATAAGCTACTTTTCGGCAATTTTCTGCCTAAAAATCGCAAGAACAGCTTAATACAAGTTGTAGTCCCTTTCCGACGTTTGTCTCTCACCAATGGGTAGATAATATACCTATGTGAGATAGCAGTCGGAGGCTAGGGAAGGGTGTAATGGTAGTACAGGTGAAAGAAATACCAGGAATCCATTGTTAGGTGCTCCGGCCGTCGCGATATTACTTCGAAATTGTTGAAAGCGACGTAAAACCCATTCAAAACAAAACAAACAAGTTGTAGCCCGTGGAGTCCGTGGTCTAGTGGTAAGGACGGTGGCTCTGGGATCGAAATGTCCCGGGATCGAATCCCGCCCAGATCACGGGTATTTTTCTGAGCAAAGAATTTACTCCACGTTTCTCCTCTCCAACCAGGTGTAAAATGGGTACCTGTGAGAGTTGTAAGTCAAAGGGCTGTGGCAGCCGAAGGCGCCATATGTAAACAACCGACCTGCATTTCGGTGATCGGGTGTTAAAGTGAAAAGTCGTGTGAATACGTAAGTCATAAAACAAGACTATAAACCAAATTTTAACTTTAACTTTTAACGGCGACGTTATGTTAAAATGAGTGAAGGCGACAGAACCTTCAGATGATAACTGGTCAAATTTTTTAACAATGCATAAGTGTAATCTAGAAACATATATTGCTAATGGTGATCAAAACATCGTAATTGAAAAAAGGCCTTATAGATGGAGAGCAAGAAAGAGACACAGAGAGAGAGAGAGAGAGAGAGAGAGAGAGAGAGAGAGAGAGAGAGGGGGGGGGGATAATGCTTTAATTATTTCATAGAAATTATAAAGAGATTAAGTTTGTTTGTAGAATAAGAAAGAGAAGTTGCGACTGGTGCTTTCTGGTTTGAGTAAATATTTAGTTACAAAATTCCTCAATTGTATTATTTTCTTTACAAATAAACAAATGCGGCCAATACCCTATAAAATAGTCTACTGTCAAAGCTAAAATGGGACAAAATTCGAGATAGATTGACATATCTAGTTTAACAAATGACGTTGATTGCAATGATATGCTGTTTTGAAGAATTGGATAATAAAATATTTATCTCACAATAAAATATGACGCACAACTAAATTATTTCAAGTATTTGCATATCGATGCCAAATTATGTTTAAAAAAACAACAAAGATTCCATATTTTGCTACACATAAGTTTATTTTGCAACGGTCTTGTCATAATCTATTGATATGTTCCCCGCCAAGCGAAAAGGGGCCACCTGAAAACTTCGTAAGCTGAATATTTCATACAGCGATTTTTTTCTAGTACAGGTCAACCAGAGATCGCATGACAAAATACTTTCTCGGAAAGGTAAATTGGTCATTCTGGATTCAGAAATTCATCAAAGGGTGAGAAGACCAGACCTTAGACAAAACAGTCTTACTAGGGTCGATACTTTAAGCATTGCCTAGATTGTCCCTTTCGCCAGACGGGTCACAAACGGATTGATAGCCGACGTCATTCGAAAAAGGATTTTTCCAAAACAACAACGAAAGAAAAGGAAAATACGAAACCAAGCTTAACAACTCTGACTTATTAAACTGAGCAATATATATTATTTTGGAGTCCATGTTTGGGACACGGGAGTGCGAGAGTGTGCGTTAACTGTTTGCAAATTATATCTCGCTTTGCTTGTGCACTGTGACTTGCGTGCAAAGCGGGTGTTATTTGCAAACTCTTTGCAATATTTTGTTACCCTTAACGTATGGCTGGAGTAACTATTTTGCATGGTCAGGTTTACATTTACAATGAATGTAATTAATCGGTATCAGATAAATCTATATTTATACACAAATTACCCTAAATAGAAGGTCTTATGTTACGTCTTTGTTTTGAGTTCATTAACATTACGTGATTCATTCATTAAAGTCATTAAGATAAACTTCTTAATATGGACAAACATGTATCAAGTTCTTTCGGGACACCAGGCGGTCTAGTAATTGTTAGATTTCAATAAACAAGAGGTCCTGTATCGCTCCTCTGGCACTTTCAAGTTAATGATCGAGTATTAAGATAATTTTATTTGAAAGCAGACCATCATTATGTTAAAGCCTGGTATCACTTAACTGCAATGATGTGACAAGGGTTACATAATGACAATCATATTGTAAAAGTTAATCCTTGTCATGCTGAACCCGGAATATTCCTGCTTTGGTAGGAGCTATAGACAAACAAACATCAGACTGCACATGTGTGCAGTCTGATGTTAATCTACACCACCTGTTTCTCACTTTCAAACCAGAATTGTCAATAGATTTAGTTTTGCGCTAAAAAATTGACCTACAGTGGGTACTTTCAGTGCTTTTTGCCCTTTGATTTTGATGAAATTTTTAGCCAAAATTTATTCAGCATGACAAGGGTTAAAAGTAAATCTGATGTGGATGTGTTCAATAGTATTTCTACATCATGACTCATTTTTCCCATGACATGTCTTCACAAGGCCGAACAGCAAAATCATGACCATGATCCGTTAAAATGAAGTATTCTGTGAAAGTTTGGGAATATTCAAAAAAGAAATATAAATTTAACTCCATAAAGGCTCCTTTTCTCGTGACACGGGTCCCTATCACCATAAAGCAAATAAATCTGAAAGAATCCGCGAAAAAAATCATCGAAATCTAGCAATTCATTTCAGAGAAGAAAATATTTTTTAACTCAGTATATGGGGTCATTTGGGTGCCTCGACAGGTCATAGAGCTCATTGTATTAGCCCGACCATGATAAAAATGGTCCTGAAAGAGCATGTTCGAAGCATCATTCCTGTGCAGTTGTTTTGAATTCGCCTCGTAATACTAGAGCAGAAGATTTTTTTATATTAAACCACGTGGGGCCCATTTTTGGTGACGGGACAGACCGTAGCGCCAATGTTATCGGCCGGATCAAGATTAAATTAGGAATTAGAAAAAGCATGTTACAAGCACCATTTCCTATGTAGTTTGGTTGATGTCTGCCAAGTAGTAGTAGGAAAGGCATTGAAAGTAAAAGTTAACGGACGATCGGAAAAACCCAAATTCGAATTCCTTCGTTGTGTAAAAATCCAGTTATATGCTTATCACCAAGCAAAAACATACAACAGACATTTAAGACAGAGCTTATCAAATTAGTATACATCAGTTGGGTTTATTATCTTTTAACTGAATAAAATACATGCATACAAATGATCAGCCAGAATTATACCACGAAAGTGTAATTCCAAAACATCGAAACCAAGGCTTGTAAAAACCAGTAATTTACAATACCTGCCAAAAGTTGATCATTATTACATAATTTTCATGGTATTTATGGCCAATTATAAAGGTAATGATGACCCTAAAAGCATTTATATCTTAAAATATGTGTGCTTAAATTATAAGTTTATAGATAAAAACTAAAATAAAAGATTTACAAAAACAAAGGCTTGTCAAGTCCAAAAGAAGCCGCACATGACATTATTTTGTCCGGTAGAGCTAAAAGAAAAAAACAAAAACGTTTGATTAACAAATCATTAATGTAGACAAGTGTTTTCGAATGGGTTCGGAGCGTTTCTGGGTGATTGCCAACTGTAATGAGTGTTTGGAATTCATGAATGGAGCTCTGGGTGCCGGAACGATTTAGAATAAGTTTGTTCATTTGTACATAGTCTTGCGTTTACCTATCGACATGGACCTAGGATTATGGAGACTCACAGTATTCTTTTAATTGTCTTTGTCAGTTTAATGGGACGAGGCAGCGGCAAAAGTCTTATATCTTCAGGAAATCCCCTTTTTGGTATTCCCATTGTCTTTAATCAATCGTCTGAAAATGACTACAGGGTATTCCCATGAACTGATAAGAGATCTGACTTGCACGAATGAATTATAACAGAAAAGACAACGTTATGACATCAGCTTACGGCACAATCCTAAGTTCAATACATCTGCACTGCGTTTAGGATGACATAATGATGAAAACAGTTCGCAAACAATATTCCCCGTTTTGCGCGTGCTCTTGAGTGCAAAGCAGGATATAATTTGCATACAGTTTTTATCGTTTTGCCATCCTAAACGCAGGACCGATTAAATACCGCGTTCTTATCAGTATTTCCAAATCGTACCCTTTATTATCATAGAAAATACCTGATACATACATCAAAATTAAAGCAAATGCCGTTTGGGTTTTTTTTTTTTTGTTGATGTTGTTGTTGTTTGATGCCCATGAAATGGTGCAAAAATTTTTTTAGACTATCATCAGAACAAGGTTTTACTTGAGTCGGCATCTATCCAGTGAATCAATGACCAGTCATTAGGAAAAAAATACCATCTTGGGCCGAGGAGGAGCGAAATATTGAAACTGATCTATACTGTTCGTATGTGCAATCCTAGGATCTCTTTCCGTGAACTTCGATTTTAACAGTTTTGTTTTTAGTTTAACACGTGGTCACAAAATTTCCGTGTGGTTCTTTTGGAAGAAAAAAAGGTAATCGACGGTTTGAAGTAGATCCGATTTCTATCTACAATGTGAGCTTTTTCTCGCCAGGAAAAAAAACAAAAAATAACAAACGGGCTTTAAAAGGAACGGCGGATCAGAAAATATATGTTGGACGACTTGGGCAAATTAATCTATCAAAGCACAGAAAGTACTGCGATGTTGGAATGCGTCGAACGTACGCCGCCCCTTAAAACTTCTGTTGATTTTATACAGTATCTGTGTTAACATGGTGAGCATTCATAATTGATTCCAAACAAGTGGGAAAGCGCATTCTAAGGACGGAACTCGGTAATATACAGTAAACTAGAGCTTTAATAAACAGCAGGAAACGACCAAAAATATCTCGGTTCCGAACCCTATGTTTTGGGTTCTACAAGAGTTGAATAAGCAAAGAGGTTGATTCCACTAAGTACTGTATCGACAATATTGGGTTGTGATAATCAAAATCGTCCAAAACTTAGATCTGGCCGACAAATATATGTATATTCGATAATAGCGGAAAATATGATATAACCCTGCGAAAAGGATGATCACGCTCGCAAAACATTTTGGAAATGACACCTAGGTAAGCAAGTTCAGATATATACAAATAGGGGAGTCGTTTAACATGATCGCAAACATAATGACATTTTAAACGCATGACAACAATCGAAAAACCTTCGATCAATCAAGTATTTAACGATCTACATCGGATGTACGCCGAGTTCCGACTGTAGATTGGTCAAGGATATTCCAAAACGGTTGACAGGATAAAATCAAGCCCGGAATGAAATTATCTTGGGTTCATTTTGCGGTTTTGTTAAATCGATGTTGGAATCGCTACACATTCCAACATAAAAACTAATTGTAATGTCCCTCTCCTAATGTAGGCCTATACACAATCAATTAAAAGAACATTAAATGGCATTAAACTTAAACATTGTCAATTGGGAAACCCTGGGCGATTCTACGGAATAGACCTCGGGGTTAATTCAGACGCAGTCATGAAAACGAGTCGTTTCGCACATGTATGGGTATATATGACGCCACAAGCATACAGATGAAGATGATTAAAAAAAGAACGAAAAAAACAGAAGAAAAAAACATGGGAGATTAAAACTGGGCATAATATATATGATTTGATGAAAAAGCCGCATTATTTTACTGCGTTTGTTATCAAATCATTTAGTGTCGAAAATATCTGTATAGGGGAATAGAAAGCGTTGATTTTTTTCTTGAAGTGTATTGACCGACGTATCACCAGGACGGACGAATCACCTGAAATAACGCAAAATTATATATGAGCCTGTGCGTGACATTTGCAGCAATTTCACACGTGTGAGGTGTACAAATGTTGAGTAGTGTTGCCAACGACATGATGCCATTAGGGTATATGCTGACCCCATCAAGATGGATTAAGACCTCCTCTATCCATATAGAGCATAGCGAATGTGCTTGTCAGACTGTGCGGCTACACAGGCTGGCCAGAACCTTTGCTTTGCACACATTTGAAATTGTTGGGAATGTCACGCACAGGCTCATATACGTACGTCCAAGGCACTTTCCGGTTTACGGAAAAATCCGAGCGATGTCCGAAATGAAAGAAAAGAGTTAAAACTAGTGCGAACTTTTTGGCCGTGCGCTGTCAATGCAGTTTAAGATTTATGTCACTTTAACATTACCGTCACGTACCCTCTATATTTCATTATTTGTTTTCAACTAGGTAAAGGATGTTTTAAGAACTTGCTCAAAATTGAAATATGGAAGTAAAGAAGCATGTTATGAAATTCTTAAAATGTTTGTTTTTACCTCAAGTAGTGTTTTATCGCGCACTTGTCGCTTAAAAGCGGGGATTTATCATAAAAGTTTATGGATGAGCATGAACACTATTTTCTTCTTAACCAATTTTATTCTTTATCGCAAATATACTAGTCAAAACTTCTAACCGGCCACTTTAAAAACAAAGATATTTTTTTCTGTGGTGTTTGGATTTTCGTGAAATTTGCTATGTGAATTTTTAAGCAACTTTCCATGTGATTTTGGAGAAAAATAACCGTTATTTCATTGAATTTAAAGCGCAACACGAGAAAAGCTCAAAAAGCTCTAAATTTACACAGAGCTCAAAATATTGTCAATGTCGCGATTTTTGTCTCATGGGTCGTTACCTGCAACATAGACTAGGAAAAAAACCTGAAAATGTTCGAAATTTGTGCGCGGCATATAGCCCTAGAAGAAAGTGATAGAGCTTATGTATGCAGAAAACGGTTCCTAGAAACAACACATAAAACACGTTTTTCTCCAAAAATGCATAAAATACAGACAGATAATTCCCGTTGAGCTACAAAATGTAGGATATGTGAAAAAAAATCAGTTTGATACATCGTTTTTTTCACACCAGACTATATTTGAGCAAATTCGCTAGATAAAATGGTTTGCCGGTTGAATTTAAACACCATTTTACCATGCCTCATAATCTTTCTGTTTCTCCTGTAGTCAAAGGTTACACAAAATTGACAATGTTTTCCAATTTTTTTCTTGGTCTGGGTTGCAGCTAACGATTTGCGGACTTTGATTTGTTGAAAGTGTAATATCCCGAGCTCTATTAAGATTTAGAGCTTTTTGAGCTTTTCCTTTATTACACATTCAAATTTGATATCTATTGGTAAATCATAATGGAAATCCACGTACATTATGCTTAAAAATTCACACATCAAATTTCATTAAAATGTTATAACTTTTAAAAAAGTTATCGTCATTTTTAAAGTGGCCGGTTAGGACTTTTGGCCAGTATATATTGTTGTATACATGTACACGAAGGATATACAAAGACCTGACTTCTGTTTTACCATAGTATCTGAGTAACATTTAGATCTAGTTATTATTAGAATAAATATGCTCACGCGAAAATGGTCATCATCCTCCGTAACTCAGTGTCAGTCATATCCGTAGAATACATTAATCGAATGAATGGAGATAATGTTTAAGGTCTGGGCTCCGAGGATGTGGGTACATCAAGGAGTTTCGAAAATATTGATCCTGGTCAAACTGCACAAATTTAGTCGTTTGATTCTTTTTCTAATAGTTCAAACTGCACAAATTTAGTCGTTTGATTCTTTTTCTAATTGTTCAAACTGCACAAATTTAGTCGTTTGATTCTTTTTCTAATAGTTCAAACTGCACAAATTTAGTCGTTTGATTCTTTTTCTAATTGTTCAAACTGCACAAATTTAGTCGTTTGATTCTTTTTCTAATTGTTCAAACTGCACAAATTTAGTCGTTTGATTCTTTTTCTAATTGTTCAAACTGCACAAATTTAGTCGTTTGATACTTTTTCTAATAGTTCAGTTAATCGATCTGTCAATCGGTACTGTGTCCCAGTATTTCTTAAGCTTTTGTCTTGCAGTCCTGGTGGTCGAGAACTGAGAACTATCTTTTGATTATATGGGTTGGTGCATCTGCCGCCTTAGTAATGCAAATTATTTGAACTTTCCATATATCGTAGTTTAGCGACCAAGTCATGATTTTTTAACAGAAAAAATACTAGAAGGCAGACAGTATAGACGAAGATCAGCCTGCACAGTTGTGCAGGCTGATCTTCGTCTATACTGTCGGTCTGTTTTGTTTTTGGGTTTTTTATTCATTATTATTATTTTCATTATTCACAACAGGAATATAACGATCGTGAAACACAGAAGGGTTAATTGAAATTCTGCATGAAAATGAAAATAAATGGGCATCAGAGGGGGTTTCGTTCGTTTTGTCCGAACCCCCTCTGTATTATATCCGCAACCGCCTGCCAACGCTATATTTGTATCACCGACAGACAATACGCAGTGCGACGTCTGATGCCAATCCGGGATTACGGAAAAGACCGATTATTTTAACGAATTGACGACAGCCAGTCGGGAACCTTCTGCGATTTTACGAAAAAGTCCGAGCAATGTTCCGAATGGACGGCAGCGACACTTGGCGATAAATTTTCCCGATCGTAGCAGGGTTCTAATACCACAAACCCCTCCACTGCGATAATAACATAAGTAATGGTATTTCAATCGATGAATTTTAATGGGGAATTAAAGTTCGGTCACCACTAGGTTAATTGTTTAAATTGATTGGATTGCCTTCGACCACCAATTATACAAAGTACCATTATAGAACGGTTTTAGAAATTCAACCCAATAAACGAGTCAAATTCGTTCACTTATCTTTCTTACTCAAAATGGTGGTAGACTGTCAATGGGCGGCACTACCTTTACTAAAACAGACCAGTTCTTTCCGAAGTGGGTCTATTTTTAAACGTCCATAAATAATAAAAAAAAACGACCTAATATCACCTTGATAAACAGGAATATGTCAAACTGGCATTCATTACTCGAAATATAAATGTGACCCGTCACGCGAAAAGGGACAAACTCGGTAGTCCGTAAAGTTTCAATCCTAGTCAGACTGCACGGACAGTGCAGACTGAGTAGGGTCGAAACTTTTCACATTTTACTAAATTTCTGAATCTCGAAAGAAATTTTGATTTACGACCTCTGATGGGCCTATACTAGAACCGTTTTCTTTTTCAAATGTCTATTTTACGGAGTTCTCAGATGGTCCCCTTTTCGCGTGACGGGTCACAAATATTTCCTGTTGTTTGGAATACAAGTGCATTTTGGCTGTCAGAAATAACATGAACGTTTTGAGCCGCACCGATTTGTTGTTTATGTTGTATCAGCGTGGGCTTAGTTTAACATTCGGGTTGATGCTATGTAGTATGCAACTTACTTAAAATATTTTCTCTTCAAAACCTTCCCATATTTTCCCGATTCCTTGTGCGAACGAACTTGCAAAACTCGTATCTTTCTGTTTGTTTAATTTTTATATTATCGTTCTTTAAGACTGTTTAAACTTACTTTGACCTACGATTCAAAAACAAGTTCTTAAAACTCAGATTAATACCTTCCGATTCCCCTTCTCGAATGAATCACTGATACATGCATGGATGGGATGTGTGGGCTAATAAAAGAACCAAAATCTATGGGCGCTATAACAATTCGAATACGAACTCAATGTCTTGAGGTAGGACGGTGCATTACATCGAGCCTGTTAAATAACCATGGCGGATCTCAGCAGTAGTTTCGTCATGTATCCTTGCACTACCCCCGTAACAATTTACCGTCTTCTGGGGGCGTCGCTCATATGGGCATATACTACGGAGCAACGATAAACTGAAATACATAATCTCAGGTTCGAACCTTATTTCAATACTTTACGGCCAAACCAACAGATAGAGGGTGTATTTGGATTTTTATTACAATAAAGTTAAGAACATCGTGAAATTGACACTCATTCCGATCAAAAACATTCTAAATAATTCAATTAGCGCTTCATTTATTCATTCCAAACACTGACTAATTTCGATCAAAAATGCTCCAAAAATGCTTGAAATCATTTCAAAAGAGTTAAAGGCGATCAACATTTTGTTAAAATCGATCAAAATATTTTACGATTTAATTGGCCAGAGAAGCTTTTAAAGTGTCTGATTGGTCCACGAAGACAAACAAAGAGAAGCAAATATATTTTTATTAAAGGGGGGTAATATATATCGCTAATTTTATTCATATTGTAGAATATTAGCGATATTGGATAACCTCTCTTAATATCAACAAAATTCGCTCCATACACTCTTTCACCTTGATTCCAAAATCATTCCAAAATCAATCGTCTTGTATATTTCTCGATGTTTTTGACTATATCTCACTCAAACTCGAACAAATTCTATGTCGAGGGTACTCATTTTGGATCGTCTCAAATTCAAATTCAAATTCAAATTCCTTTATTGGTTTAAAAATCCAGTTATAGGATTGTCACCAAGAACATACATACAATAAACATACAAGACAGAACTTATCAAAAGGTATATATCAGATGGGTATATAATCTAAGATTAAAGAACCGATATAAAATACCAGCATACATATCGAGAACCAGGTTCAAATCATGATAATGTAATTCAAAATCATTGCAATCATAGCTAGAAGAAAGCAGTTATTGCTATGCTTAAGAATCACACTCAAAATACTTGCCCAAAGTTAATCTTTTTTTTTTTTGATATATATATATAATTAATTTCACGGTATCTATGACCAATTATGAAGGTAACGATTACCCTAAAAAAATGCATATATTATAATATGTTTGCATTCAATAAGTTTATGAACAAAAATAAAACTGAAAACCTTTAAAGAAAATAAATAAAAAAATCTAAGACTTATAAAGACCTAAAGAAGCAGCAGATAACAATTTACATTTTCATATTTATCTACTAATTAATTTATTCTGCTATATTTTCATAATAAGGGTCAACAAAGATTAGTACAAAGCAAGTTTTCTTTACCAAGAAGATGGATATACAAGGTACATACTAAGGTATCCGAATTAATACACTGAAATAAAAGGAAACTCAAGAGTTTTCAGCTGTTTTTGCGAGTAGATTATCTCTTTCTTCAAACATTTTGTGAACATAAGATATACAAGTTTGCAACACATCATATTCTTTGATTTCTAAAATGTATTTAAATTTATCATCATCATTCATGATTTTAAAAGAAGGTGTGATGCCTTCTACCTCAGCAAAGAATATTTTCCTGCTATCTGATAAAGACTGGCATTGTAATAAGAAGTGGGCTTCAGTTTCAACTTGTGATTTACAAAGAGGACAAATTCTGTCTATGAAAGGTTTCTTTTGGTGCCTACCCTTTTCAATTTGAAGATTATTTGCACTTACACGAAATTTGGCAAATGATGTAATTTGTTCTCTGGGCAAATCATTTATGCGCAAATACATTTCTTTCTCATACTTTATCTTAAAGGTTCTGAAGGTTCTAAGTTTGTTATTGCTATCATCGAACATACATTTTTTCCAATAATGTACATAAGATTCTTTTAGTTTGTTATAAATTGAATTTTTCAGTTTATTTTTGGAGAATGTGAAGTGATTATTCCATACATGTTCAAATCCAATAATCTTCATAAATAATTTGAATTTACTCGCGAAACCTTTGGGAAGGGAGCAACTATCTAAATATGATTTGTATGCAAGAGAATTCTGATTTAAATTAATCAGATGTGTCCAAAAGGCACAAGAATATTTCAAACCGTATACAGCCAAAGGAAAGATTCCAAATTCTGATCTTACTGCATTATTGCTTGCATACTTGTTTACACCCATGACTGATTTCAAAAAGCGAACTTGAGTTTTTTCTTGTTGTAGCAGATCATATCTATGTTCAAAACTAATTAAATTATCTTTATTTACAATAAAATCTAAAGACAATACTTCACTACAATATAGAAGTATTGGTTTGACACAATGTTCATACACTTTCAAATATAAATCAGTATTCATGTTTTCTCCTGCCAAAGCTTTTTTAATACTCGTCTCGTTTGGTCTCGTTGAGACGATTCAAATTGAGTACACACAACAAACGGTTAACATTCAAGAAGTAACGATATTTTGACTGGTGCTACCTCGTCATATCTGGTCCCCTGTCTACAACTGCATTTTTGTACATTAAATGATTTTTTATCAATTTGATTTTCCGCCGCCAAAGTGCAGATTGTAGCGAATAAGACTCTCAATATTCACAGGTTCTATCCCCGGCGGCGGCACATATTCTTTCTAACGTTTGTCTACTAGAATTGGTTGCATAATAGATTAACTAAGCGGGATAGCAACTGGAAGCTAGGAAATAATGCAACAGAAGTTTGGTGCGAGAAATACCAGGAATCGATTGTTAGGTGCTTCTAGCCGCTACGAAATGACAACTTTAAAATTGTTAAAATCGGCGTTACATCCATTCAAACAAACTAACTAAAGTATAACATTTTTCACAAAGGGTTTAATTACTTCCAAGATTTAGTACTCTATAACCGTTAAATTGATAAAAATAATTGGTTAGATGCCGTCCAATAGGGAAGGCCGTAAAACACTCCTGAGTAAATAAATACAGCCTGGGTCTCGAAATCAGTTCACAATACAAATTGATTTCAAAGAGAACGAACAAAATTGGGTTATTACATTCGTTGACGCTTTTAAACTGTATTGACAGAAAGGAGAATTTCTAATTAAGATCTATATATTCATTGGTAAAATGTAAGAAAGGCAGGCTTAAAATTAAGTAGATTAGAGCGGCGTGTTTGTTTGGAAGAAATTATCTATTATTTAGTTGTATCTATTTGGACAAAAGATAGACTCAGCTCGATTGAAAAGTTTTAAAATTATTGGATTGTATATGCACGCTCATTCCATTAAAGTGAAGGACACTTATAAAAGTTCGGACAAGACAACCCAATAAACATTGCGATGTTTTAATCTTCTGACTTGGAGATAAAGTACTCGACTTAAGATTAAGTGAAGAAATTGGAACACCAAAGGAAGGTATTATCTCTTCGGGTCGGGACAAACGATTTGAGAAGATTTAATATTTAAGTGTGCCTTGCTGTTATCTACTAGCGAATGAGTGGTTCGGTATTCGGTCCATCTTCGATTTGATTGACTTAAACTATATTGAACTAGTTTGATTTGATTTTATCTGTGAGATGGCTGCGACACAAACGCTTTCCCAGACCTCACTCGTGTCAGACAAGATACGGACACTTCAGGACGAACACGGTAGTCAAACAGGCAGACGGACACAATCGCCGGTTTATATCCCGCCAAATGAATTCAGAATGAAATTGTTAAAAAGGATTTTATCTGTGGATGGAACATTGGATAGTAAAGCTATTCACAAGCTTCAAAAGACTTCTAGTGAAAGAACATTACAGGCAAATATATTGTTTCAAAACGGTGACATTGGTACTTTGATTACATTTGATCGGTTAGGCGAAGACTCTGTGAGTGAGAAAACAGACATTGAGTCGGAAGCCTCATTACCACAAATACAGACAGACACAGAGACTGTTAATAAACCACGAGATGGAACGAAACGTGAACGACCCTTAAAGTTACCCCCGATCATGTTGCCGCCAATTCATAAGGTATCACCTAAACCCCTAATTGTTCGGGACTTTTCGGGGCCCGTGGAGATCCCGCCAGAACCCACCGAAGAAGACTGGGAAGATTTAGAAGACTGTAGGTACTTAAGACCGGCGAAAAAACAATTCAAAATGGCGCAGGAGAAGAAGAGTTTCTTGTTGTGACATTAGTGAAGGGAAGAATTGAGTAGGTGAAGATGCCCCCGACATTGATCAGTTTGTGATCAACAGAACGGAGTACCGATATCATGATGGAATCAAACATATATTCTTGGAAAGGTTGATTAAACCGATTTCTTATCAAGAAAACAAGAAAGTGCATTTAAATAATTGTGACACGTTTCACGAAAAGAGATTATCTGGGACCTCCGTTAAGGTAGTGGAACCGTAATAGATTTGCAACGTATCAGAGGTAAAGAACTTTAACGGTGTTATCCGAGGTTTCCTAATGATTTTCATTAGGAAACCTCGGCTAACATTATGAAAGAATATGTGATCAAAATGTTGCGGAAAAATTACGGGTCCGCTTCCTGAAATGAAAAAAATATTTGGCAATAGGATTGGATCCAGCATAGTCAATCAGATGGCAGATTTCGGAAATAATGTCAATCTAGAAAAATCACTCTCAACTCAGAAAACTAGTAATTAGCGGAAAGTTACGACCCTAGTCAGTCTGCGTAAATTGCGCAGTCTGATAAGGGTCGATACTTTTTGCACTTCCCAGATGGTCCCTTTTCGCGTGTCGGTCAAAAATGGTTTAAACAATCGAATTATCTGTGAAAACGATAATGTGTAGCAGCAGAAACGTTTACAAAACAACGAATAACTAGTTACATGTGCTTACATTGAATAAACTGCTTCATTGTCATATAATTTTTATTTTATCAAGTAAAGTTCATTCATGTAGATACATTTATTACATCAATTAAAACCATATTTCTTCAAGTTTTAAAATGCATAACTATCAAAACTATTTTTGATGGTTTATTTATATTAACAAGAGCTTGTAGAAATTATTTTCGAATCGGTAAAAAACCCTTCAAATTTAGAATTCTCTCCATTCGATGTACTTTTCGCATCTGTCATATGGAATTCGCCTGCAATTTAACCAAATTTACCTATTTAACCAAATTTTAAACCAGCCCTGTGTTCAGGATGTAAAAGCGTTTTGCGAGCGCTTTGAGATGATACCCCGCTTTGCACGTGCACATACGTGCAAAGCGAGGTATCATTTCGAAAGCGCTTCGCTAACGTTTTCATCCTGAACGCAGGGCAGATTTTTAGGACAGAGGGCGTTAACTAACAAGATGACAAGTATGTGTGTTGACATTTATAGAGCCTGTTATTCTAAATGCCACGAATCACCAGAGAAATTTCATTGACGCCAAATTTGATCTAAAATTTAAACTTCAATTATTTTGTCCGATGCAAGGTTATGTTGCCCCCTTCTCCCAAAGAATGTATTTTCGGATGGTTTTGATTGAATTGAATGTCAATTTCACGATGTTACTAACTGTATCGATTAGAATTTTACCCATAGCTAAAGATTTCGTTCACAAGCTACATTCGCAGCCCAATTTTTCTAATTTCTTAGACACTCTACGACATTAAAAAATGTAGTTCAGCTTTTTATCCTATTAACCATTTTAGACATGATTCCGTATTTTCAGTGAAAAAAAAAAAAAAAACAAAAACAAAACAAAACAAACAAACAAAATGACACCAGACAACATTTTGCTAGAAAAAAATTGTTTGTATCAAGATTTCTCTCCCTTTCTCACATTGTTTCTTTTTAAAGGAGGATTCAAATTTGGAAATTGTCGTTAGAATTTTTTTTTCACTTTTGATCAGTCTAAAATGCTGTTATCAGACAATGCGTTATAAAGCTTGCGTTACAATGAAGTTTCTCTACATTCGCTATCAAATTATTGTACATGATGTCAATTCGCCCCCTGCGATGTTAGTGATTACTGCCTTGTGAATATCATTTAATATTCATTAACCTATTTATTGTTACAGTGTGTATGATTATGCTGGTTTGAACTTGTTAAATAAGTAAAAATATGTAAATTACGTTCGCCTCTTTGTCTATTTACTTGCCCGTTTTCATTTCTCTAGAAAACTTAATATCTTGGGCCGAGATTATATAACTTTTTTCGTCCTAAACTTATTTTGTTCAAACAAGAAATCAACTGAATATTCGGTACACCACTTACCCAATCTAACCATTCGAACATCTATAAGAAAATAGCGACTAGCAGGCTGGATGACCCTAAAAGTCGAAAAAGATTTGAGATATACGGCATTTTAGTTTGACGGATTGAAACTCAAATAATACTTGTTCCGGTAATCAAATACTGTGGACCAACAGTGGTTAACAAATTTTAAACCCTATTTTGTTACACCTCGGATATATATACAATAAGTGCATTGTATGCTTTGTGCAAATCAATCTAATAATGTCAATAAAATCTCGGTAATTAAAGTTCGACCCAACCCAAATGAGCTCTATAATGTTTGCAGAGTGAATTGCTTTGAAAAAAGAGGAGGGGTATGTCTAGCTTTATGAAAGCGTCAGCTAAATGAAATGAATTTTGAAATGTATTCAAATATAATGGAAAGGTACAGTAAAACAAAAACGAGCCATATTGACAGTGCGAAAAGAATTAACACTACTTAGAACATCCTTATGCTTCAGTTGAGGAAGCTCACGCGAGTGCCCCGAAAATTGTAACAAACCCTGCATTTAGGATGACAATACGATGCTAACTGTTGGTCAAATTAACCCCGCTTTGCACGTGAAAGCGCGTGCAAAGCGGGGGATAATTTGCAAACAGTTTGTGTCATTTTGTCATCCTGAACGCAGGGAAGATTTAATGAATGAAGCGCTCATGTATCTAATATGTGTTTCTTTCTAGATCCAGACTCCCATTTTGTGCGAGTGCTAACACATGCACCCACAGCAAAAAGAAATACTTAACACCGATTGCGCCCATCAAGATTCGTACATTCTGATTGGCTAAAAACAGTTTTCTTCACAAATGAAAACAATTTTGAGTACGAAGCTATTTTGTGGGCTTTTCACGGGAACCGGGAATCTATCTTGATATGAAGACATGTTTGCAATTTGGTTCATTATACCAAATTTTACTTGGTATGAAGAGAAATTTTTATGTCATAGATGTAAGTACCTGAAAACTTAATCGCACTCTGTATGAAACTGCTTCGCGTAAATTCTGATTAGGTTATAGTTTTTCCCTTCATGAAATCAAAAATACACCCGTCTCTTAATTGATAAAATCATCTTATACGAAGTGTAAGAGAACTTTTCTTGCACATAAAAATTAATTTTTCAAGTGTAAGCCTCATATGGCTATAGTATTGATACCGTTGCTTAAGTTTTGAGATTGTGCTATTATTTCAACTATAAGTCGAAGAATAATTAAACATATTGCAACGTATTTAGAAGAACGTCTTAACTTAATAAGCCGATGAACGCTTCCGTGAAAAATCTAATTATTACAAAATAACAATACTAAAGACATGCTAGTTTCAACACCATATGGAATACTTTGAACTTGAAATATTTCCCTCAAATTGTGACCGAAAAGTTTGATACGTCAGGCATGAAAAAAAATAGAGGATATTGAATGAGTGGTCATTGAATACTGAATTTATTAAACTAGTCATCAATAAACAGATAAAAACGAGGCTGCGTCGAGTTTTTATCTGTTTTAGATGACGAGTTTTATAAATTCTGTATTTTATGAGCACAAATGTTATATTCTATTTATAATTTGACCCGATTTTTATTTAAAATCGTCGAAATTCTTGAAATTCAGCATTTCAATTTTCCGCGAAACGTATAACGCCGTTTAAAACTGACGTCACATTAGATACACTATGACGTAATTTTCGCGCTTACAAAATAGCGTCGGTTTACGTTCTGAGCTCATTTGCATTATTATTCCTCTAGTGTCATAACACCCATGTAATATCAAAAATATTCAACGGGTTTATTTCACTCCCGCGACGACGGTCATGTTATAAATAAAGATACAATAAGAACTGGGACGAGTACTCGAGTAGCCGAGTATCGGGAAGGGAACGTTCCTACCCGGATCTTCTAACTCGTTACCCATTTCCGGACAAATGTTTAAGCACTGTGTACCTTTGTTGACTGTTTTAAAGTCTTCAATTCTTTTCTGGAGTTGATTTCCAGATTGTCTTCCGGACTTTCATCAGATAGTTTTGAGAGTCCTACTTATTTTAGAGCCACAGATTTGCAACACCTGTGTCTCTTAAAGCCATGTCAGAATTTATATGTTCAAACCCCCTTTACAGAAATTCTGAATCCGCCTTTGTATTTTCTTTATTAAAAAAGATATATGGACAGTACTCGAGCACCTGCGGGTAACAATATCTCGGGTACCCGGGTACAAAATATCTACACGTCCCAGTTCTACAGACACGAAAATAAATCCAAATACAATGATACATATATAATACATGCTTAGTGTTTTGTATGAGAAAAAATATCTAATGAGGTTGGGAGAATTGATCATTGTCGAGGCTCTGCCGAGACAATTATCAATTCTCACAACCGAGTTAGATATTTTTTTCATACAATACATTAAGTTTGTATTAAACTTATCTTATAACATCTTTTTGTCTTGTTTTCGTCGATGTTTCTAACTGGAATGCAGGTTTCTAAAAATAACCGCATAATATCATTGTTCTAAAAATAACTATGTGATATCATAAAAAATATCATACGGGATGTTATCACACGGATATTTGTTTAGTTATAAGATAAAATAAGGTATAGTAGTTTCTGTTTTCCAAAGATAGTCTTCTAACTTTAACATGGGCCATAACTTTTTATGGTAAGTACTACCGTCTTCATTTTCAATACCAGTAAATTTGTGACAAGAAGTTTCTTATGACACCTATGTAAAGGTCACCAACATTGTCAAGGAGATTTTCCAGCGTATAGCAGAATACCCGTAAATTTGTGTAAATTCGTTTCTGTCGACACCTATATAAAGGTTGCCAAAAATGCCAAGGAGATTTTCCGGCGTCAGTTTGGTGTAAATCTGAAATAATAAAATGACTCTCTGAGTTTAGTTAAATGAACAAATCAGTTAACTTTTCCTGTTTACGCTAATCAGGTTCTCAAACAGGGTGGTGTGTGGCAAGCACATACTTCCATAAAACTTATATCAACCCACTTCTAATAAAGTATGAACACTCACCACTTGGCATAGGGAAAGTCACTGTAGGCCTACATACGCATTTGTATGCGCTGTTTTTGTTGAATTATGTTCTAGTGATCGCTTAGAAATACATCAGGAATTACCATAGCGGAAGACTTTGCGGACGACTTTGCCAACCAAGAACGGTGCACATGTCAACGAACAAAATCAGAGGATTTTCAATTAACGCACAACCTACGAAAGCCTACTTTTGAAAACCGGTTTGAGTTATATTCGTTAAATATTACGTATGTTACTCATTCTTCTCATTTCGGCGTAATAACTACCTCTACTCTAAAAGAAATTAAAGAAGCAAGTGTGGAACAAACTATCTATCTAGTCTTAAATCATTCGGATTACATGATTTAAATGGCCTTGTCCCAGAGAAAGCAATCTACTAAAACAATTCATAAACTTAAACCAACTTCTAATGGGTCACTCAAATAAAGCACGAAAAGTAATGCTTAATAATGTTGAAGATGCAAGTGTTTGATGATTTCCGATAGTCCATGCACTTGGTAGATAGCAAAACCAAAATACATCAAAAAATTCTCCAGGGAAAGCAATTTTACTTGCATGAGAGCAAGAGCACACCCAATTTCAAAATTAACATTGGTGGGTGGGGTAAATTTAACAAATTTACCTCATTTACGCAAATGAACGTCTTAAATAATGTATTCTTTACTTATTTGTATTCAAATACCTTTAAGGTATCGAACGCAAATTGATTTTTAAATAAAATAACAGCATTTTCTCCGACTGAAATTTCGAAAGTTCCCTGTATTTTTCGAGTTTTGTGACTCTTTCAAAGTAGGGTTGGTGTCTTCTATTGTCTGCTACAATCGTTCTGTCGATCCCTTTTACACAATTCTTTCACCAAAATCCTCGAAATTGAGTTGTCTTTGCATTAACGTAATGTTCTATTCAATTCTTATATTGTAAATGTATCGAAAAGATGAAAACATGCATTGACCGATTAGAAGTTGGTTTCAGTTTATGTATGCAAAATTTTGTATTGTGGTCTGGAGCTTCTACTACCCGTCTCAAAAGAACTGCATCAACTTTGGGTATTTTAAAAGAAAATGCTGAAGAAAATTCTTGCTTTTCCCGCAAACTCCATCGTCGAAGTAGTTTATATACTCTATACTCTCTGAAATGCTACCTGTTGAACCACAAATCCACAAACGTGACTTAACACCTAATAACAACAAAGATGTCATCAAAGGTTAGCAATCCAACCTCAACAGAAGAATTACTGAAAACTCCATTTAAACAATTTAATTGGAATACATTGATACACAAAACCATCAACATACAATTGAGAGGAGAAGATAATCCATTCAGCCAACTTATCTAACAAACTTAAATTCATGAACAAAGTTTACAAGCCATAAAAACTACATCCAATTATATATGTTCATGCAAAGACAACGACTTTCGTACGTAGACTTCCTGTGAAACTACGACTACGAACTGGCACCTATCAATTACAATCCACAGAGCCGCTTTCATTCAAAATCAATTCAATCCAGTTTGTTTGCCCTGCCAGGAAAGTCCAGGGAAAAATGAACAACTTGTATGAAGCAGCACAGTGCTTAAAAACATAATTGGAAAGTGCTTAACAGATATATAACAGATGAGATTAACAGTACTTTTGGATATAGCATAGTTTATAATAGTAATGAAGCCAGTGTCAAATATTTTAATCTTTTGATCACGCCTGTTATCTAAACCATTTACGAAAACTGATATTGATAGATTTGCCCAAATAGAATTTATTTGTCTGAAAATAGTTAACAATATGTATGTGGCCATTCTTAATCTTCTTGCCTCTATTCGTAAGGCTAGACAGACAAAGGGGCAACAATGATTTTTAAATGTCATTATTCAATTTATTAGCTATTGTTTTATAAGATTCTCCGTGCGAAAATATTGATATTGCGTGGAAACTTATGGTAGACTTCATATGGCGGAGCTAATTTGGTGTAATTGTGGTGTTGATGTATTTTGTCGTCCACTCCGTATGCTGGTTCTTTCTGACGGGAGGTGAAGATATATCAACAGACCAGGGGCCTCTTTCAAGAAAGGTCCAACGATTGAAATTCGGTCGTATAGCAATCGTACGATAAAAATTGGCTTTCAAGAAACTTTTTTGGCTTTCAAGAAACACGTCGTATCGTGAAATCTACGATAAAATCTGCGACACCTTCAGACCAGTCGTAAATTTTACGATTTTGTCCTTATGAGCCTTAAATTTTCTCAGATTCCTTTCTTGCTCTCACGGAGGTTAGAACGATTATTTAGCTTTGTACATGTCAAATTTCATGGTACAATATTGTGTTATAAACGAGAAATATTGAAAATAATTGATGCACCATCATTTCGATGTTTGATTTTACTCTGCGATAATCGTACGATTGTCGTAGAATGTTTACATAATTGCATTAAGTTGTTATTTTTACCGTAAGAATCGACCCTTTTATGATCATGACTGAAAACGTTTGCTTATCCTTCCCTTCCTTGTGACACATGTTTAGAAAGAATACGAAAGTGGCCGAAACTGATTCAATAGATTTTTTACACATATATAATTAAATTACTTTTGTAAAAACAGACTATTCTCACTTTAAGCAATCTAGATTCCTCAGCCTACGGTAAAAACTAAACAATTCTGCAAAGCTGCGAAAAACAACAACAACGAAACCGCTGCTCTCGATCAAATTTTTTTGCTCTTTTTTTCCAATATAAACTGAGCAAATAAGCAACAAAATACAATAATTGAATGGTGTTACTTAGCCAGATGAAACATATCTAAGCTAAATGTAACTGTTGTAGTTTCACGGATACGTCAACGAAAACTGCGCTAGAACCGTTGGTTAAAGTTATCTGGTATTTTGCCTTTAAGCGAAAGAATACAATATCCATTTTCATCTTTCCTTCCTAACAATGTTGTATTCTTATACATGCAACTAAATTACCAGAAAAACAACCAACCAAGCAAACAACAATGATAATAAGGTCAATCACCAAAAACTGGGTGCAGATGATCATTAATTAGAGCATGTACATTTTTACCAAGCGGTCCAATGTTCGATTGCTCCACATTCGCGCCGATGGCCGGTGTACTTTCATTGGCAAGGACTTCCCCAGTGAAAGCTAAATTCACTATGCAATAATTAGAACTTGCATATTTTGATATATATATATTAAAATAACTATGAGAATCATGTAGTTCGAAGAATTTAGTTAAAAAAAACTTGATAAGCATGCATTCATATACAGGTAAATGGCTATTCTCCGGTCAGTTTGCTGATTGACAATTTTTTCTGTATTGTAAAAAGCGGACAATTTACCCACTTACCAGGAAGTTTATATCATATGATCAGCACGTGCAGATGTGAAAGATCAACTTTACGATAATTTTATGAGTTCGTATAGTCTGCGATTTTCAACGATATTTTTGTGAAAGCCGTTTATGGCCGTCTTAAATTTAATCGTACGATAATTTTAAGATTAATCATACGATATTTTTCTTGAAAGAGGCCCCAGAACAAATCGGCTAGCACCGTCCTGCGTTTGGGATCACAAAACAGTAGAAACTGTTTGCAAATTATACCCAGCTTTGGACTGCACTTGCGTGCAATGCGGGGTATAATTTGCAAACAGTTCCCACCGTTTTGTGATCCTGGACAGAGGACTGGTACGTGAATAATCGGCAATTTATTATTAGGTGATCCAGCTGCTACGATAAGACCGAAAGCTTCGTGAAAGTGGCGTTAAATCCCATTCAATCAACCAATTTGATACTACTACAAGTACTGTAGATCTATTATCGTTTTAAAAATATATACAATTTGAAATGACATCGATCTCATCATTTCCAAACAATAAATTGGCCATTATTGGAATGCCATTCAGGCATGAGAAATAAATTCAGTATGGCCATTTAGAAATAATGTGAAAGTTAGGGTGATTAGTTCTCGTCTGGGGATACTTATTTGCACATTTATGCACGCTTTTCCACCTTTTCGTGTTTTAAGAACTGCAATATACGATTGGCAGGCCTCCTAGTGAAACCTTTAAAACCTTTAAAAACCTTTAATTACAGAGCAAACCTTTAAAACCTTTACATTTCCCCAGAAAACCTTTAAAACGCCAAAATAGCCTGTAATTTTTGCTCAAAACCTTTATATTTGCTCTGAATGGTTGCTGTGCTAGCTGAAAGCAAGTAATGGCTTTTGTTCTGCATTTTCCATTCTTTCATGTGTAGTTAAAAAATGCTGCTTTTGTTTCTTCCATCTTGAGTTTTTCAGAATGCAGTATATAACATAAAAAAATGACTTTGGTATGACTATGGGTTCAATAAAGAAATAAGAACCTCGACAAAAATAGCCATTATTTACTCTTTATTTTCTTTATATTTTACACTAAAAGGCCTTTATTTTCATACATTGGAGCCTTTACAAAAACCTTTATTTTCGTTTAGGCCTGCTAGGAGGCCTGGATTGGTCTAGAGGTGTTCCGACTTCACTTTGGCGCCACAAATTAGCAGTTCGCTTCGACAGGGGCACGAGGTTGCTCACTGGCCATCTTGAATAAAACAGAAATTTCTAAAGGTGAGTTTATCAGGCAGGAGGTTATACAATGATGAAATACATTACCTATAGTCACCCATTACCTGTCCGACAATCGTGTTTCGCATTTGCATTAACTTTTTGCAGTTCTAAGATGGATGTGAGTAAAATTTAAGAGAGGGGGAGTGAGAGGTTGGGTAAGAGTGGTAGGTTTTTGTGTAGGAAATCGATGAACCTGAGCCACTCTTTTCAAACTATTGATGGACTTGACCCTTCCAATCACCCCTGTGCCTATAGGCCTTGTTTGAAAACTTGAAAAAAATAAATAAATAAAAAAAAATGTAGATCTAGCATTCTCTTTGTCAAGTGAGAACAAGTTAGGATATTCAAGTCCCAGGGGCCCAGGGTTAAAAAAGGCCAGGTTAAAATAAGCCCAGTATGAAAAGGCCAAAGACCAAAAGGGCTCTATGTAAATAAAAAGGGTATTATTTTTATAATACAGTTGTTCAGGCAGTAGCGGATAGTTAACGAAATTATCGAAGTGTATGTTTCTATTACAAAACAAAATCTATATTGTATGGTACCGATTTGTAGGAAAATCTGTATTCTTTTTATTGAAACCAATTTCGGGATAGTAATATTGTTTATACGTCAGATAAACGCTTTCTGCACACAGCACTAATTAGGTCAATAGCGGATAGGTTCGGGTAATAACGGATAGGTAGTTGAGGGAATGTCTCAAACGTGACAAAGACACTATTTCACCGTTTTCAGGTGCTGAAAGAGCTGTATTTAAGCGATTTTGATCCACAAAAGCTCGCAGATCGAACTCAGACAGAAATTAAGCAAATTTATATTATTGAAAAAATGGGCAGATTAACAGACTTTGAAAACATTTTGGTAATGCAGAAAAATAATCATTGGTTTGATCCTACAACCTCGTAGCTGCAATTTTTATTTAGCTCTAAAATTTTAGAATTAGAACAACAACATACTGCTTTAACGATCGTACTTTTGATGCATTTTTCACACGAAAATGGATAACAAGAAATTCCGAAAATCAAATACATATATTCACCAGCCTATAACTTCTTAAAGAAATATTTGCACCAAGATGCCGGCATTCGTACAGTTTCCCCCAAAAAGATTCGGCTTCGGTCATACCGTGTAGCTCGTGTGCAAGTATAGAGATCTCTTAAGCATACACATACAGTATCCTGTCTGGCTTGTTGATTAGTACAGTGATCAACAAATTATCCTAGACGAGGCACTCGAAGCAGTATTTTGCTCCCAGACCCAAGGCGCGATCGCGGGCCACTGCAGGCCTAGCGACGGCCACTGAGCCGTCCAAAATCGCTGCTCGAGGGCTGGTAACCTGCCTAGCGATCAATAGCAATGCGGAGTGAATTCCGGGGGTAGGGAGCAAAACAGTGCTTCGAGAGCCGAGCTGCATTCGCTGCGCCACTAAAATCGAATCGATAAGATCTTCTCGAATACCCCTTGACTGAACTAGAACTGTCGCAGAGCGGACTTATACCCCCCACCAGCACTTTGTCAAAATGTAAGTGCTTTAAGTGCAAGATGTGTTTGTAACAAATATTGAGGTCATATACAGCAATTGCATGAAGTTTCATGATTCTAGATCCCTTGGTTCTTGAATTAGAGTCCGGAAACGAAAACTGAACAAAAATTTAAAGTGACCTTGTCCTTTGACCTATGTGACCTAAAAACAATAGGGTACTTCCTTGGGTCATAAGTAACATTTACATAGAGTTTCATTATTCTAGGTCGCTTGGTTCTCGACTTAGAGTCAGGAAACAAAAATTGAACAAAAATTTACTGTGACCTTGACCTTTGACCTATGTCACCCCAAAACAATGAAAATTGCAGGTGCACAACTTCATATGATAGGATTAATTTCCCAATTTGGTTACTCCCCTTATGGTTACTGAGTTTTGCAATTTAAAATTTTGACTACTCCCATGACTACTTACTCCTTTTGACTACTTACATAGAGTTTCATTATTCTAGGTCGCTTGGTTCTCGACTTAGAGTCAGGAAACAAAAATTGAACAAAAATTTACTGTGACCTTGACCTTTGACCTATGTCACCCCAAAACAATGAAAATTGCAGGTGCACAACTTCATATGATAGGATTAATTTCCCAATTTGGTTACTCCCCTTATGGTTACTGAGTTTTGCAATTTAAAATTTTGACTACTCCCCCCCCCGAATTATGAATCTAAAAGAAGAAGATGAATCGATCTTATCTTTACTACGTACATCCTTTCGGGAAAAGGGCATTGTGATCTAAATATTTTGCCTTTTGAAAGATAATCGATATCAATAAGTTATACAAATAAAATATATTCATGTTTGATGTAAAAACGTTTGTTAACTTTTATTGATGGTTACCCGCTTTTCACATGGGTTCACGTCCAAAGCGGGGTACCACATGTAAAAATTTCAGTATGAGAGCATGGTTAACAAAGCATATTTGAGCCTGTGCGTGACATTTTCAACAATTTCAAATGTACGCTAAGCAAAGACGTTGGCCAGGCTGTGCATCTGCACAGACTGACTAGGGTTTTCACTTTTGGCTTGTAGAAAGATAAGGTCCAAAAAATTTAGAAAGTCAGGAAAACTTCTAATTCTTGTCAATTTTAGAAGGTTTTGAATTACAATTGAAATTAACATTTGATTGCTATGAATGTAACTCTGGGCAATTGGTTTTGATTGGAGTGAGTGTCAGATTCGAAAATGAGGTCGAGTGTGTGTGGGTGTATTTCCGTTTATTTATCGCACACGCCCATATGAGCGACGCCCCCCAAAAGGCGGTTAGTTGTTACGAGGGATAGTGCAAGGATACATGACGAAACTACTGCTGAGATCCGCCATGGTTCTTTAACGTGCTCGGTGTAAAGCACCGTCTCACGGGGCCTCGGTTTAACGTTTCATCCGAAAGACAATTAGTTTGTTAGTGTACCAACCCGGGAATCGAACCCACGCAGTCCAACTTCAATGGTTTTGAAGTCCGGTGCTCTACCAACTGAGCTAATCGGGCCGGTATGAGGTCGAGAGAGGCAGTGCGTGGTTTAAAACCTCTGCTGTCCTATTTTACAGCTGGGTGATCTTGGGCTGACTATTAAGTGTTTTTCCCATAAACACACACCGCCGGCGACGGCAAGACTCGAACCACAGACCTCCAGACCACGAGTCGGGTGCCGCCAAGGCAGACAACCGATTCTTTAACTATTCCTTCCATTCATTCAATATCTGTGGCCATTTATTTGATAAAATTATAATTCAATGGGAGATAACGAGCAAATGAAAATATTGATATAAAAGTTCGTGTGGTTTCCCATGTAGATCTTTTTTCTAACCTCTTCTGAAAGTATTTGTCTTAGTCTTTCGACTGTAAAGTAGAAAAGATGAGAATTAACAGTTTTGAGAGGGGAGTCCAAATACTTGCACTGCCAAAATCACAGTGGTTACACTTTTAGGCCCGATTGCATTACAAAAGTTTAGTGGTAACCTTGAGTTTAAATGATTAAATACATGTTGTTAACCTTGATTTTACAACTGAACTTTTGTTTTGCAAACTGGCCTTAGTATGATATGTACAAGGGTTTACTAGCACTTCCGTTGATCTAGATCACAGAACATAATTACAGGTTTTGTTGCTGAAAACCATATCCTTAGCCTCATAGTATAATTACCCAAGTCATTTTTAGCTCACCTGAGCACGAAGTGCTCAAGGTGAGCTATTGTGATAGTAGAATGTCCATTGTCCGTTGTGCGTCGTCTGTAGTCCACAATTTCTTTAAACATCTTCTCCTCCTTAACCAGTGGGCCAATCTTGATGAAACTTGGTAGGGATATTCCTTGGGTCAAGCTCTACCAAAGTTGATCAAATAAATGAAATCCACCCTTAACTTTCCCTTTACCCTTAACAAAAAGGGTGAAAATATGAAAATCTTTAAAAATCTTCTTCTCTGAAACCAACACTCAAGAAGCCACAAATATGGTCCAAACATCATGAAACTTTGTCAGAATGTTTGTTAGGTCATGAGGATGAACTCATTTGAAAATGAGAAGTATCCGTGCCATTTCACGGAAAAAGGGGCTTTAATGACAATTTTCTCGTAAGAGCTCCTAACGTCACAAATAAAGTCCAATCTTCATGAAACTTGATCAAAATGTTTGCCAGGTCACAAGAATGAACTCTGTTGAAAATGGGAAGGTTCATGCCATATCATAGGAAATGGAGTCTTAATGATAATTTACCTGAAATATCAGGTGAGCGATTTAGGGCCCTCAGGGTCCTCTTGTTAATATTTCCCATTCAAATCTTGAAACGTTGGAGCCAGTGGAGCGATACAGTTATTGGTATAGTTATCAAACATAGCACGCACATCTTCAATATAAAAAAGCCATGGAAACGAGTACCCGGCGCAGCAGATAAAATAATTCATATATTTGGTTTTTGTTTGTGAATAGTCTTTCATTTCAAACTACTGAAAAACTTGAAAATTAATTGAGTTGCTGGAGACTAAGTTTTAAAGGGGCATAACTCAGGCAAAAATCAAAGAACCATAAAATTATTCCTTCATGCACATCTACCAATTGAGGTGATAACATTGACCAAGTTTCAAGAAGATCCAGCCAGAAACTTAGGAGTTGCATTGACAAGAAAAGTGGACCCAGAGACTAAGTTTTTAAGGGGCATAACTCAGGCAAAAACCAAAAAACCATAAAATCCTTCCTTCATGCACATCTACCAATTGAGGTGATTACATTGACCAAGTTTCAAGAAGATCCAGCCAGAAACTTAGGAGGAGTTGCGTTGACAAGATAAGTGGACGGACGTAGACGGATGGATTGACGGATGGACGGACAGACGGAGATTTTCCATTCAACATCTTCCTCCAGCGGCGTATAAAAGCCATATTTCAGAATTTTCACGGTCGGATATTTTCATTTATTTTTCTTTTTTTATACAGTAGAATCCCTTTATTAGCAACTCGGATAAAAGGGATTTTTGGTTATTAGCAACTTTTCCTCCAGCACAAAACCATTTGTTCTTTAACCTAAGTAAAATTAATCGGATAATCAGAACTCTGATATTAGAAACTCCCAGATAATAGAAACATTTTTTTTGCACTGGTACACAATTTTATACGATAACAATCAGAAGGTTACATTGGGACAAAAAATAATTAAAATGCAAATGAACGAGTTTGACTTTCACGTTCCGGCGGCGCTGCGATTAGGAAAGTACACATAGACGGGTCAACTTGTCAAGTTATTGATCACACCTTTACGTGATTGTAATTGTTATTTGATTGCATTGACTAAATCTTCTGCTCTGCTTTGCATTTTCTTTAATTTTTCTAAAGTTGCTGACAAATATTCAGACAACCCATTTCATCGAGCCTGTCTTCCCTTTCCAAAAATTGTCATGAAGTCATTTCATAGCTAAAAATTACTTACTTCATATTTAAAATTATAATTCCTAATAAAATTATCATAGTGATAAAGACGTGAGAAAATCATTAACTTTCTTGTCAAATCCATTTTCAATATGACGTCACTCCATAAATTTCTCGGGGAATGACCCGACTTCAAACGCGCCAACAAACATCTGGCCTTATTGAAGGCGTCTGCGTTTTTAAAACGACACGCTTTTCTCTCGTGTATACTCAGCAGCCTTATTAAATCCCATAAATAGTGGAATATCAAACATATAGCTGGTCTTTTTATCTAAAATTAAAATTAGTTCAGTACCATTTTGTATTTACATGTTTTTGAGCAATAGATCAGGTTTTGGACCAAAAAAACAAAAGTTAGTGACAAAGCAGATTCTCTTAAGCCCATGGTATGGTTTCAATCATTCTCGAATGTTGTTTATTCTTTAGAAATCTATCCCATTAAAAATTCACTAAGCTAACACCTATAAAAATAACATGGCCAATCAGAAATAATGAGAAAAATCAGTTTTCAGTTTACCCAGTGGCTTTGATGCTTGATTAATGCAACTTATTAAATAATGATGAGAAATGTAACATGAAGGCAAGATTAACGAGTTGAAAACAAAAGAGCAATAAGTTTGTGCAGGTGCTTGCATGAACTCAAAGACAAGTATGTCAATATGTCATGCTGCCAATATATGGTAAAAGACAAAAGAACCAAGTCGTCCAAAAGGCTTACTAAATACCCTTGAATGATGGCAGTATACTGGTTGGAAACTCTTTCATGTTGAAAATATTAGTAAATGGCCCACTTTTATCATAGCTTAAATGGGCTATTTGGCCCCATTGATTTGATTCTTGGATATATCCCTGGAACATTGAATATATCAGGAGATTGAAAAGACAAACTTTAACTTGGCACTTTTTAGTTCTCAGTTTCCAAGGTAATGTTATTTTGTTTATTCTAAGCCTCTGTTATTAATCATACCAAACAACTTTTTCTAAAAGCCATACAGATGTCATCCCTGAATAGACCGACGCCCTTTCTGGCACGCCTTGGCCTGTCTTTGGTGATACAACAGAGCTGTTATGACTTCTATTTATACATGTATGATACATGAGGAAAACAAATATAACAAACCTAAAATAGCTTATTTTCACACTACTCTTATTTTCACACTACTCTATCTCCAAGTCTATACTAGATACAATATTTCTGCCTTTTCGATCTACACTGACTATGATGGCTTTATTAAGTAAACCAATCACAATTGGGGATCCACTTATATTGAAATATTATTCATTTTCTTGGAGAGAATCATATCCATGGGGCCAAATAGCCTACAAGATATGCAAAAAAGTTTGCTATCTACTACAACCATAAAAGAGTTTCAAACCAGTACTGCTATCAAACGAGAGTATTTAGTAAGCCTTTTGGACTGCTTGGTTCTTTTGTCTTTTATCATATACTTGGGGCATGACACGGTAACATACTGGTCTTTTCGTTCAAGCAAATACCCAACACAAAAGAATTGCTCTTTTGTTTCAACTCATTGATCGTACCACCATATTACATTTCTCAACAGTATTTAACAAGTTGCATTTAACCAAGCGTCAAAGCCATTGGGTATAATGAAAACCTGGTTTTCTCTTTATTTCTTCACAGCTGCGTTATCTATTTCAGGGTGATAGCCTTATGAAATTTTAAAAGTACAGATTTCTTAAGAATCAAAAACATCAGAGGATAATGAAGCCTTACCATGAGCAGCTTGTTTGGGCTAGGGAATAAAGACTTCACCCTTGTCATGCTGAATAAATTTTGGCTAAAAAATTTCATCAAAATCAAAGGGCAACAAGAGCTTCGCAGAGCAGCGCATATACGCCCGAAGGGGCTTGTCAGTAACCTGGGGTTGTTAGTAACGTGAGCTTGAATGATAGCTAAAAATATTGCAAACAGAAAGACAGGCAACTGGTACCAAAACATTTAAATATGAAAATATATTTAGTCCTCAGCACAAAAAGACAACCTACAGAGTCATCATGGCAAATTTCCTTTCATTCCCATCCATAATGTAGGAGAAAATGAGCCGACAAGAAATTTTGTTTTTCATCAACTCAAGGGCAGATAATCCAAGATAACTCTAGAATAACTGGAGCATTTTGAATTGAAAAGTCTTATGCAAAACTAGTCATGATAGAGAGTAATTGTGTCTAGTTTCAGCTCATTTCAATTGATAGTTAAGGAGGAGTTGCACACAAAATACAGTGATTTTCGTTTAATTCAAGGGCAGATAATTCAAGATTTCTCAGGATTGACTTGAGCAATTTGAATTTCAAAGGTCTTATGCACAACTAGACATCATAGGGAGTAATTGTGTGTAGTTTCAGCTTATTCCCATTGATAGTTTAGGAGGAGTTGCGCACACAAAAAACAGTGATTTTGGTTATATTAAAGGGCAGATAATTCAAGATTTCTCAGGAATGACTGGAGCGATTTTAATTTCAAAGGTCAAATGCACAACTAGACATCATAGGGAGTAATTGTGTGTAGTTTCAGCTTATTCCCATTGATAGTTTAAGTGGAGTCGTGCACACAAAAAATTGCTTACAGACGGACAGACAGACAGACGGACGGACGACCGAGGCCATACCATAATACGACACTGATAGTTCCAACCGTAGGTCAATTTTTATTTGAAAAACTAAATCTTTTGATAATTCTGGTTTGAAAGAGAGTTACAGGCGGCGGTGTAGACTAACATCAGACTGCACATATCTGCAGGCTGATGTTTTGCTATAGCTACTTAAAAAGCAGGAATATTCCGGGTTCAGCATGACAAGGGTTAAAAGTGTCACTAGCCTTCATTTTTTTTGGCCAAAAACCTATTAAAAAAGTCAAATATACAGTGCCTCCAAAAGGCCTAGAACATACATATTTTGCACTGTTCAATTTCACTAGCTGCAATGTATTCTAAATGATTATGATTCAGCACTTTAGATTTATCATTAGAATTGTTGCTAAAGCAATAAACGCTCCTAGTTTTGTTCAGGGGTGTGCAAATACTGTTTTCCTCTACTTGTCCCTGGCCAAGGAAAAGATAATTTTCTACTTGTCCAAGATCAAAAAAAGCTTGTCTGCAAAAAAGGAGAATAGATAGATTTTGAGAGAACATTGTTTTATAGAAGAAAATGCTGGAATTCAGCATTTTTTTCATTTAACAATATTTTCTACCCTTTGCAACAAACATAAGGCTGAATAATTTCCACTAGTACTTGTCCCAGAATGTGACTTGATACCTGAATTTTATTTATCCAGTGGATCTCATCCAAGTAACTTTCTGGCAAAGTTTCATTCACATTTGCCTAATTGTTGAAGAGGAGATTATTTTCAAAGAATTTAAATTGATAGATCCTTCCCTCCCATTCATTACTGAGGAATCTCAAAATAAGCCCTGCCAGTCTCATATTTATGGGCCAATCAAAATTTGCATACAACTTTTCAAAAGGGTCACCCAAGGAACATTCTGGTAAGCTTTCATTGAAAATGGTCCAATGGTTCAGATGTCATTCAAAGATTTTTGGCTTGAAATAAGCCCCGCCTTGCCACGCAATTATCGGCCAATCAAAATTTCATGAACAATTTTTAACAAGAGGACCATGATAGTCCTATATCGCTCACCTGAGTTATGTCAACTCATTACTTGTCAACCATGTCATAAATACCAGAGATTGTTTGATGTACATTTAGGGTGGTTTTGAAAGAAACATGTTCGTCCTACTGCAAAGTTATTGATGGAATTGAATTCTTTTAACAACTTTGGTAGACATATACACCTAAAGAACATCCCTGCTAAGTTTAAAATTGATTTGCCCAATGGTTAAAAAGAAGATGAATTTGTACTAAGATTTTCAGCAATTTTTGGCATTTCAATCACCTTTGAAAGCAGAGTTTTTGATGTAATCAAATTCTCTGAAAAACTTATGTATATTTTTACCCCCAGGAAAATCCCTGCCAAGTATCAGCTTTATTGGCCCAGTAGTAAAGGAAAAGAAGAATTTTTCTATGATTTTCGGACATTTTTTAGCCTTTTGGTTACCATGGAAACCAGAGTTTTAGATAAAATGAAATTCCTTTAACAACTTTTGAAGAACTTCACCCAAGGAACATCTCTACCAAGTTTCAGCTTGATAAGCCTTGTGGTTAAGGAGGAGAAGAATTTTTTCTATGATTTTCAGTTATTTTCAGCCATTTTTCAGCCTTTGCGTTACCATGGAAACCAGTGCTTTTCATTAAATTAAAATCTTTTCACAACTTTTGAAGATCATCACCCAAGAAACATCCCTGCAGTTTCAGCTTTGTTGGCCAAGTGGTTTAGGAGAAGAAGAATTTTTTCTACGATTTTCGGCAATTTTCGGTCACTTTTTATGCCCCCGATAGGGAGGCATAATAAATTTGACTTGTCCGTCCGTCCGTCTGTCCGTCTGTCCGTCCGTCTGTCCGTCCGTCCGTCATTCCGTCCAAAAACTTTAACATTGGCCATAACTTCCTTATTACTATCAAAGCGGTGTCGGGGGCATTGTCATCTTACAGTGACAGCTCTTGTTCAGCCTTTTCATTACCATGGAAACCAGAGTTTTTCATAAAATTATATTCTTTTAACAACTTTTGGGGATCTTAACCAAAGGAACATCCCTGCCAAGTTTCAGCTAGATTGGCTAAGTGGTTTAGGAGGAGAAGAATTATCTAAGATTTTTGGCAATTTTCGTCCATTCTTCAGCCCTTTTGTTACCATGGAAACCAGAGTTTTCAATGAAATTGAAATCTTTTTACAACTTTAAAGACCTTGACCCAAGAAACATCCCAGCCAAGTTTCAGCTTGATTTGCCAAGTGGTTTAGGTGGAGAAGAATTTTTCAAGATTTTCGGCAATATTCGGTCATTTTGTTGCCATGGCAACCAGAGTTTTTGATAGATTTAAATTCTTTTAACATCTTTTAAAGAGCTTCACCCAAGGAATTTCCATGCCAAGTTTCAGATAGATTGGCCAAGTGGTTTAGGAGAAGATGATGTTCAAAGAAATTGTTGATTGGCGGACAGACGGATGAAGGACAATGTATGGATTACGGACGGTAGGTGATCAAAATAGCTCATCTTGAGAACTTTGTGCTCAGGTGAGCTAAAAACGGTCATAAAAGGAACATTCAAGTAAAAGTTTCATTAAAAATGGCCAAGTGATTCAGTAGCAGATATTCAAGGATAACTAAAAAGTTTGCCTGTAATAATGCGAAAATACGTTTTGTTAAAAGAAATCCTGATTGTGTCCGACCAAGCCCAGGAAATGATGTCACTCAACTTTGCTCATAAAAGTTTACATGCAAGTCAATATTTATTTGTTTGTTTGTTTGAATGGGGTTTTATGCTGCTTTTAAAATTATTTCAGTCATATTGCGGCGGCTGGAGCACCTATCAATGGATTCCTGAAATTTCTCATACCAGTACTACCATCACATCCTTTCCTAGCCTTCAGCTGCTATCCCACATTGGTCTACAATTAACAACTCGTTGTCGGAAGTCAATATTTAAAAGGGAAATGGAACAAATTACATTTGTACATCTTTTGTATACTGTTTGCTTGGTGCTGTAAATGATTTTGTTGATTAAGAAGTCTTCAATTTTTTATGCAGGACTATCACGCATTGGCTATAAAAAAGAGCATGAGCCTTGAAAAATTAGCCTGCATCCCACAATCATGCCATGACAATAGCCCCAGTGGCTTTCAACCAGTGGAACTAAAAATGTCAATTTCTTGATGTTGCCAACTGTTATTTGGTTAAGAGTGCCTGGAAATGAAGTTATTTCCTTCATAAAGAGTCTATTGTTCAAGAGCAAATTTAGAATTAATCAATGCATGTGAGCAACACATGCTAATAGCCATCCTTTACAGCAATACATATCAGCCAATCGACAATAGATTGGACAATTTTTTTGGCTGCCGCAGCAAAGGTTTCCGATTCGATAGATTATACGCTGGTGTAATGTCAAATTTCAAATTGAAATCTGTGGATCAGAGACCATTCAGACAATATGGTAACAAGAGGACCATGATGGTCCTAGAGGGCTCACCTGAGTCTCTGACCCCTGGGACATCACATCCATCAAATAGGCAGATGTCAGCAAGGAGATTATTTCTAAATAAAATCTATACCATGGAATGTTTTCAGCAAAGAGTAAAAAGGATATGCCTGGGCACAGCCCTTACATGAACATGTGGACATGAGAGCAAGTTTTTAAGAATTCCTCCTTTGTGTCTATGTAAAATAGGGTGGGTTCATTCAAAGCCCAAGTATGACCCAGGGCATGACATAAGAATATTGGTACAAGTCTATGATATAATATTACAAACAAAATATGGAATACGTCTGCCCTTTGGTTTCAGAGAAGAAGACTTAAATTTTTTGCTCTTTGAATCCATGTTTTGTTTTGTTTGAATGGGGTTTTAGGCTGCTTTTAACATTATTTCAGTGATATTGCTGCGGCTGGAGACCCTAAGAATGGATTCCTGGTGTTTCTCACACCAGTACTACCATCACATCTTTTCCTAGCCTCCAGCTGCTTTGAATCTATGTAAAAAGGGTTACATCCAGATGTCGTCAAAATATGATCCCAGGGTCTTGATATGAACAAACTTCTAAGAGGTCCTCTAGATGATGCTAAATACAAAATAGTAAAGCTCTCTGCCTTCTGGTTTCAGAAGATTTTTAAAGATCTTCGCTCTTTGATTCTATGTCAAAAAGTAGTGCCTGGGTGAAGCCAAAATATACTACTCAAAGTTTGCTAACCACCAAAACTTTTTTATAGTATAATTTCAGGAAAAAATATAATTTGACTATAAGAATGTTGGAAAATGGTCGATTGTTATCAGTTTATCATATTTTAAGAAAATAAAGCCTTATTATGATAAGTAGACCAAACAGGGAGACCCTAGAAATTGGTCTGTTTTCTTGAAAAATTGAAAAAATCGAATTTGACCAAAAAAGTTGTTCTTTCAATTGCATTTTGTTAAATAATATGAAAGCCGGCACTGTCAATAACAGCCTGACAGTGCCTCTGCATACTCCTGATTAAGTTCTTGATTACTCTTTGGGGAATAACAGACCATTCTTCTCCGAGTGTTCTTGGCTGGACCTGGCGAGCCAAAACGCAGCCCTGTAGCTCATTCCACATATCAATGGCTCAGTAATTAATAAATAGGCAGTTACGACTGTTTCCCGTAGAGCCATCAATATGCTCAATTGGATATTAGTCCAGTGAGCAAGCTGGCCAGTCCCAACATGGAATGCCCTCTCCTTGGCAATACTCTTGGACTATACGGAACTTGTGTGGACAGGCATTATCATCAATTAAAATGAATCCATCCCCAATAGCACCAGAGTTAAATCTAGCATGAGTATTGCTGATTTCATCATTGTACCTACGAGCTGTCAGAGTACCTCTTTCTAAAACAACAAGATCAGTCTGCCCATCCCAGCTGATGCCACCTAAAACCATGATGGACCCACCCCATAAATATCCTGTTCAGCAATGTTTGCTGCATGAAACCATTCTCCCAGCCTTTTGCACACCCTATCCTGCCTATCAGTGTAGTCCAGGCAATACCTGGACTCATCTGTGAAAAGCGTGGGGTGCCAGCATCTTATGCACAAGCCAACATGGTCCAATGCCCATGTTAACCGAAGCTGACAATAAACCTGGGACAGTGGAATACGAATACATGGTATTCTTGACCTCAGGTTATGCTTATGCATGTTCATATGGTTTGAGTCAAAACGCGCACTCCCGAGGCGTTTTGAAGGTCGGAATGTAGCTGTGTTACCATAGCAAACCTGTTCCTTCGGGCTTGAATTACTAAAGAACATTCTTCTGCGATGGAGCTAGCTCTACTCCTACCTCCACCATGTCTCCTTACAGGTATACCATACTGTTGGTAATGTGCCCAAGATCTGGTTACAACAGTATGGTGTACCCTCAAAACCATGCCAACATCACCATGGGAAGCCCCTAGCTCCACCATACCTACAGCACGCCACAATTGTTCAACAGATAAATGTTGTCCGACATTTGGTTAAGCCATGAGAAAGGTCTTAAAAGTCAACAAAGTACTCAAAAACAGAAACTAAGCATCTACACAAAACCTGTGCATGTAGAAAAACAAGAGCTTCGTAGAGCGGCGCATATACGCCCGATGGGGCTTGTCAGTAACCTTGGCTTGTCAGTAACATGAGCTTGAACGATAGCTAGAAAACTTGCAGACAGACAGACGACTGGGGCCATAACATAGTATGATCCTTTGAGTGTAAATTGCAAATGGTTTAATGCACAACTATACACCAAACAGTCATTTTGCAAGTTTCAGTTCATTCCAATTCAAAGTGTGACCAGGTGCTCACAAAAGAAATATAGTGAAATTCAAACAATTCAAGGGCAGATAATACAAGAAAGACCCAAGCTTTTTGGATTTCTGAAGTCTTAAGTTCAACCTAATATCAGGGTTACATTGTGGCAAGATTCATTTCAATCCAAACAAATTTGTAGGAGTTGTGCACACACACAAAAAAAATCTGTAATTTTAAACTATTTTGTGAAGTAAAGGGCAGATAAATTAGGAACTTCTTAACATGTGAAAGATATTTAGTCCTAAGCACAAATGGACAACCTACAGAGTCATTGTGGTAAGTTTCCTTTTATTCCCATCCAAAATGTAGGAGAAAGCGAGCTGACATTTTTTTATTTATTTTTTTTTTATTCAACTCAAGGGCAGATAATTCAAGATTTCTCAGGAATGATTGGAGCATTTTGAATTGAAAAGTCTTATGCACAACTAGACATAGAGAGTAATTGTGTCTAGTTTCAGCTCATTTCAATTGATAGTTAAGGAGCTGCGCACAAAAAACAGTAATTTTCGTTTAATTAAAGGGCAGATAATTCAAGATTTTCCTGGAATGACTGGAGCCATTTGAATTTCTAAGGTCTTATGCACAACTAGACATCATAGAAAGAAATTGTGTCTTGTACCCTTTGCATGTCAAATTTGGTAATATACATTAGATATCTTATCAAAACATTTTGTACAATTCTAAACACTAACACAAATGTTGTTTTAAATCAGCTCTTGTAGGGCAGCAAAAAAGTTTGGTGCTTAGCAAGTTTTGAGTTGTATATGACCCGAGGCTCTTGATATGAACAAGCTCAGTAGAGGCCCACTAGATGATGCTACATATAGTCCTTTTGACTTCTATATGGACCAAGCTTTCGCTGAAAATCTAAGAATTGAATTCGTTGAACATATTTTTTTCTTGTAATATCATATTTTTCATCTAATTCCAAGATGAATTTTGTTTTCTAGAATTCTTTAATGTAAAGTAATGATTTTGTTTATCCTTCTACATGTTAACTTTCAGCCTTTCATACCTCCTTGTGTCCGTATTAACTGGAACAGTGAAGTGTATCCAAAAATAGCTCTGATTTGCATAGGGGCCGAGTCAAACATGCAAATCTTTAAGTGAGTCATTTTAGTATAAAATCGAGTATTTGTATAAAATTAAGTTTGTCAAAGATTTTTACTTCCTTTGGATATCAAATCTGGATATATTCTCTCTTTGTTCAACAACTGTTAGATAATTGATAATTGTTTTTGTCTATTCGGAGATGAACCCCATATTCACACATTTAGACCAATCAAAAAGCATCATTTAACGAAGTCGTTGGGAATTGCATGAGGAAAACTTTATAAGAAGGCGAAGAATAAAGGTACAAATCACTTGATATTAAAGTTTAAGATGACATGCCTGTCGATATGCTAATGAGCATTTCCAAATAAGAAACAAGATGTGTTTGTGAAACAAGAATGCCCCCATAACAGCATTTTTTTTTATGTTTGACCTTGACAGATGACCTTGACCTTGTCACATGACCTTGACCTTGTCACATGACCTTGACTTTGGTTTACAGCTTTGTATGTCAAATACTTTAGGAGAAAAGGCAAAGGTTAAGTTTGGTTAAGTTTAGTTAAGTTTTCGGACAGACGGACAGACAGACGGACATGAGTAAAACAATATGCCCCCGATCTCTCGATACGGGGGCATAATTATGGACATTTCTGTCAAATGTTTTGAATAAAAACATGTGCTTTTACTATAATTTTATATTTTCTTGCTACTTTTAACAGCCTCAATCACCCCTCGTGTTTATGAGCGGAAAATGATAAAATATAAACATTAGCTAGATAGACAAAATCATTATTTTGAAATCATTTTACCTTCAAAAAATATTTTTTGGAAAGGTATTAAGCTGAATTAAGATCTAACCACTAACAAACCCTTCATTCAAACGCAATTTGATGTAATAGATGAAAAGGTTGGTCCATGTAGAAGTTAAACAGACTATACCAAATAAGAAAACTGTCTGCCTCTTTGGTTTCAGAGAAGAAGATTTTTGAAGATTTTCCCATTTCACCCTTTTTTTTATGGTGAAGGGAGAGTCAAGGGTGAATTTCATTTATTTGCACAGCTGTAGTAGAGCTTGACCCAAGGAACTTCCCTGCCAAGTTTCATCAAGATTAGCCCACTGGTTTAGGAGGACAAAGTGTTTATGAAGAAATTGTGAACGACCCACGACGGACGATCACAATAGCTGAGCTAAAAAGCGCATCGCAATATATTGTAATATGGTCAGACCATATTACAATACAAATTGAACTATTTTAAGTCGTTTATATTTGGTTTGTTCTTTTATCACTTGTAGTTACAGTGTAAAACAAAGAAATGTTATGAATCTGCCTAAAACTCCTCAAATACTTAAAAACAATACACAAATTTTAACCCTCGTCATGCTGAATAAATAAAAATCAAAATAAAAGGGCAAAAAGCACTGAAAGTACAAAAAAGTAGGTCAATTTTTATTTGAAAAACTAAATCTATTGACAATTCTGGTTTGAAAGTGAGAAACAGGGGATGTATACTAACATCAGACTGCACATATGTGCAGGGTGATGTTTGTCTATAGCTCCTGCAAAAGGAGGAATATTCCGGGTTCAGCATGACAATTGTTAAAAGTTTTGTTCTTCTGCATAACAGTAACTCAAATTACACTTGCCAAAATGTTTTGATAGATCTCCTGAACCTTGACTAGTATTGGAAATTTTGAACCGTTTTTTTCTAAGGCATTTGACTGCAAAAATATGGATTCTGAACAGATTGAAAGCCTTAAGGTTCACATAATTAAATTCACTTGAAATGCATTTAAAGTGAGCGCCGAAATATTTTTTTTTTATCACTGCACATTGACATCTGCCATAAAAAAGACAGATTCCCAAATTTTTATTTGAATATGCTTCTTTTTCAGAGATGATGGTCCAAATAGTGCCTTTCGATTTAGATATTTACGAGTTCAATTTCGTCATTTTGAAAATTTACTCCCGTAATTTCCTCCCATTAAGGGTGCACTCGTTTAGGGCTGCTTATACCAGGTGCTTTTGTGGTAATTTTGGCAATAGTGTTTTTCTTTTCCTTTTGGGAATGGGTTCAGAGCTAGGCTTAACCCTTTCCTGTTTTACAAAGTTTTGGACCTGTCCAAATTCAAAGGTTTTGCAGACGAAATTTTTAAGTGGATTTAATTTGAAAAATAACCATTCAGTAGGGTAGAAAATAGTGTGGAAAAAGAAGAAATTGCTTGTCAGAAGCAATTTCTCCTTTTTTCACAATGTTTTCTCAATCATAAAATCACAGGCACGTAAAAAGCAGGGATTAAACAGCAAAGGGTTAATTGGAAAATTGTGCCATTTCCTGAAAATTTGTAAACATTTTAACGCAGTTAAAGACACGTAAATACAGTGTATAATTCACTTTTTTAAAACAACTAAGAAATCATTGCTTCTTAGACATTGCAATATGATTCAGCTGAAATTGCTTGTTAACAGATTTAAAAGAATTCAGCATGACAAGGGTTAATAATTCACAAAAAGGTACATGTATTTAGATTCGGAGATCTTCCAAAGATATACGTAATGTGAACAGAGTCCTAGGTGAAATAAGCCAAATAATACACCGCCTGTTGATAAAAAGTAATCCTTTCGGAGATCATTTTGTACAAGATTTCTAGATCTGTTTTGTATGTTGGAATCTACATTTTTAGAAATAGGTTTTGAGGAAAATGAAAGTTTATTTCAAACAGAAAATAACAAGTAAGCATACTGAGGGAAAACCGTTACAGTAGAATTTAAACTAGTTTTGTATTTTCTCTGTGAACAGACCATTGAATATTGGTGAATCAGTTAACCGTTTCACCCTTACTATGCAACAAGTCAAAAAGGAGGTGTTCTAAAAGTGCCCACGCACGGATTTTCATGAAACTTTGCAAATACATACTACACATTAAATGTACCACAGAACAAACTTTCATTTGTCAATATCTCAAAAAGAGGTCAAATTACAGCCCCTTGTCTTAATCCATGTTGAGGTAGGTGGGTGGGGTAATTCAATATGCTATAATTTCTTTATACTTATCAATTTTTGAATAGTTTTTTATGTACTGTAAAGTTTATAGTAATTATTAAGATAATGAATATATAAATGGCAAGTTTTACGTTGTTTGACGATTTTTATACTCTTGAATATAAAAATTTCTTATTTTTTTTTAAAACAAGAGCTGTCACTGTAAGATGACAATGCCCCCGACACCGCTTTGATTTAGAAGTTATGGCCAATGTTAAAGTTTTTGGACGGAATGACGGACGGACGGACAGACGGACGGACAGACGGACAGACAGACGGACGGACGGACGGACAAGTCAAATTTATTATGCCTCCCTATCGGGGGCATAAAAAATGAGGTGAATATAAATTTTGAGCGCATAGATTAGTTCCTT
This sequence comes from Fragum whitleyi, assembly GCA_948146395.1. Lineage (NCBI taxonomy): Eukaryota > Metazoa > Mollusca > Bivalvia > Cardiida > Cardiidae > Fragum > Fragum whitleyi. The sequence continues at coordinate 34,824,280 of OX411555.1, forward strand.
CTGATGCTAGTCCAGTTTAGTTACTCTTCAAAAAATAAGCTCTACTATCCTTCTTTCTTGTGTAAAAATTTAAAGAAGATTGAAAACCGGTAACATTATTTTTTATGCTTATAAATACATATCTTTAGTTTCAAAATTCATCCAAAATCTGGTATTATGTCCTGAAATAGACATTATTTAAATGTCTTTGAATTAATCTTTATACAAATTTGCAAATAATTACTAGTCAAGGCATATACTGCACAAGATGTTTTTTTTGTATCACTAAACTGGTCAAATTACAGCCCTTGCTTTACCCCAATGTTGAAAAAGTGGGTGGGGTAAGATGAAAAATATAATATACTTGATTTTCTTTAATTCTCGCAAAAATTTCAATAGTATCTTACAGTAAGTTGTACAGAATTTGTTTCTTATTTTCCTGAGTTAAAAAGAATAGGAAAAATATTGTATGCTAGTGACTGGCTATCTATCTATCTGTCTGTCTGTCTCTTAGAAATTTTCCTATCTGTCTGCACATCATAATAAAATGATATTTGCAAATTACTTCAATCCTTTTCTAGATACACTACTCATATGTGACATCATAATGAATCAAATCACTTGAGATCTGAAATCTCTGAGGTCAAGGTCATCCATGTTTAGGTAAGTTGATGGGGTAGTTAAATATGCTATAATTTTTTTATACTTATCAATTTATGCATTGCATATGCATAGTTTTCATGTACTGTAAAGCCTATAAAAGTGATTAAGATAATGAATATATAAAATGAAAAGTTCTTTGTTGTTTGACAATTTTTTACACACTCAAAAATAAAAATTGCTTAAAAGTATGTATGTACACACATTCAAGTTCTATGTCAAATTTCACTTAAAAGGTTAAACTTAGCAAAAATAAACAAACATGCAGCCTATTCAAGATTTACAATGTTTATTTTTGGTTGGATATGTGATCTCAGGTTAACACATCCAGTAACATGATGATAGTCTTACATGTGCAAGGTCACTGTCAGCAAACAAGGTTACACTAAAATAAAAAGCAAAAACTTAGCATTTTTGTTTATTCTATGTTTGTTTTTAGCTCACCTGAGCACAAAGTGCTCAAGGTAAGCTAATGTGATCGTAGAATGTCCGTCGCCAGTCGTGCGTCGTCCACAATTTCTTTAAACATATTCTCCTCCTAAACCAGTGGACCAATCTTGATGAAACTTGGCAGCTATGTTCCTTGGGTCAAGCTCTACCAAAGTTGTTCAAATAAATAAAATCCACCCTTAGCTTTCCCTTTACCTTTAACAAAACGAGTGAAAATATGAAAATCTCAAAAATCTTCTCTGAAACAAGAAGGTGGACAGCTTTCATAATTGGTATGTAGCATCATCTAGTGGACCTCTACCAAGTTTATTCCTATCAAGACCCTGGGGTCATAGTTGGGCTCCATCCCGGCGCAACCCTTTTTACATAGAATCAAAGAGCGAAAAACTTAAAAAAAACTTCTCTTCTGAAACAAGAAGGCAGACAGCTTTCATATTTGGTATGTAGCATCATCTAATGGACCAAGTTTGTTCATATCAAGACCCTGGGGTCACATTTGGGCTTTGGTATATCCCTTTTTACATAGAATCAAAGAGCGAAAAGGCATATCTGTCTTGCTCTTGGCTGCAAACAGTTGGTATTTATCTTATGTAGAAAGTGTCACGTTGTTGACATGTGCCTATTTAATTCATGTGATCTCCCAGGGATCAAATAGACTTGGGTGAACGATCTAAGACCATCACAGCCCTCTTGTTTTTAAGATGCAATACTCCTTCTAGGGTTTATGAAAGATTTCCATAATATATAAAAATAGGGGCCGGTAATATCCTCTAGGAGACATATTTGAGATTTTGATGTTGTTTTGCACCACTCTTTGTTGGTCTGTTCATCTATTGGAGGGAAGTACAGTTCACAAGAACCATAACTCTACTCATCATATTTTTTGAGATATTGCCCTTGTTAATTGACAAGGAATAGGTCATTGGCTTGCTCTAATGGGGGCTAAAATGTTTTTAAAACATCTTTTGTTTCTTTTAGGTTCAATATCCTAGTTCTGTCCCAAATGTCTAACAGAATTACCATAAACTATTTGGTTGAATTTGATCAAATAAACACAGTTCTAGATCAGAAAGAAACAGAAAATATGTCGTTTGTCGCAACTTGAGTTCAAAGGTTAAAGTCTTACTTTCACTAAATTGGCTACACAATATCTCTTAAACTTTTTAGTTTGATTATAAATGTAATATTAAGATATAATTTAACGTAATAGGGAACTGTATCGTTTCTTGATTTCTAGCTCACCAGAGCACAATATTCCCGAAGGGAGCTTTTAGGATCCCTAGTCCGTCGCAGGTCGTGCATCATGTGGCTTTCGTCTTCCAAATTTTTCAAAACTTCTTCTCCTCCTTAACCCTCATGGCAATTTCAATGACACTTTGCCAGAACTTTCCTTGGGTAACCATTCTCAAAGATTGTTCGCAAAATTCGGATTGGCCCATAAATATGACCATGGCTTTTTTCACTATTAAATCATTGAACAACATTTCCTCCTGAACCATCAAGCCAATTTGAATGCAACTTTTCCAGAATATTCCTTTGGAAACCCATTGCAAATACTGTTCTTGAAATTGGCATAAAATCTGTTTAACTTGGCGGATGAAAACATCATCATCTTTTTAACCAATATACCAAATTCAATAATTTCTAAGCTGACCCTTTTCATTGAATTACATCTCAACAACTAGGCTAATTTCTACGAATCTTTGCCAGAATGTCACTTCAGTGACCAATAAAACTCAGTTGAGTGATTTAGTTTCATTATTTACCCCTTGTTTACAAGCAACACTTAACTTAAGACCTAGGAGAATCATTTATTTATGAAGGAAAAAGATTATTTCAAATTGTATTATCGTTAAAGTAGTATTTCTTATTTGAATTAAGACTAGGGGTCAGCACAGACAATAACTCTAGGGCCGGAGGCAAGTATATTTTAGGAAGGACTAGTACATGTATTAGCAATGCCGGAATGTTGCAGGTCCTTCAGGAATGCAGTGATTGTTCATCTTTATTTGTAAACTTAAAAATTCAAATATATATATTGCCTATCCCAAAACTCGACATTTTCATATCCCAAAGGAAAACACTGTATAAAAAGAAGAAAATGCTTGTAACAAGAGATTCCTTCTTTTACCACACTGTTTTTCCTTCCAAAGTTTTTCATTTCATAACCTACAGTTCGATTAAATTTTGATTTATTGCTAAAAGTGTTTTGCGTTTTCTTTGGAGGAATCTTATTTCTAAAACGGACCTGTAAAACATAGAACAAGTAACTTCTACAGGATTGTGACAGAAAATTCGTAGTGTCAAATCCTAAACACCATCTTCATATGTGGCATTAACCTTCAAACATGACCTTGAGTAAGGAAACAACTGAAATGAGTTTGTTTAAAAGAAAATCTGACATTGACCTTCACAAATGACTTTGAGTTAGGAACAAACTGAAATACATTTGTTGAAAAGAAACTTTAATTGAAAATCAAAATCGTCATTCATTACTTTTGCAAAGTATGTTCCCCAAGCTCAATGAAGTTTTTTTTTATTTATAACAATGACCTTGATAATTAACCTTGACCTTGACAGATGATTTGATTAATTTTTGTAAATAGGCTTTGTCACAAAGGATCCATGTATGAAATATGAACATCCTGTCTACAGCCGTTGTAAAGTTATTCACACTTTAAGATTATCAGATGGGTGAAATCTATATCTTACCCCACCCACTATCTTCTACACTAAGAGATTTTCGACTAACTTACCGGTTTTCGATTTCAATGAAACTTTTTGTAAACATTAAGAACATATGTATCTTAATTTTGAAAAAGTTTGATAACTGGACTAGCGCTACAACTTAAAAATTTTAACCCTTTAACTCAGAACATTATTTCATTTTTTTCAAATTTTCATGAATTTTTCAAGAACTTTTTGGGATATCTGTTAGGAGGAAACAGACATAAGATCCCAACCTATATAATCAAAGGCCTGAAAGGCCTGAATTGAAGACAGGACTGAATATTAACAATTGGAATGAAAATTGTGGCGTTTTGAGAAGATCTCTTGAGTGGGAATCAAAAATTTAAAACAATCATTGATGGTTACATATGGAAACTGCACCTTCCTAACAAATGAATATGCTTTACTTTGAAGACTCATCACTTCCAGATAAACCTATCCCGCCTCTAGCCAATTCAAGCATAACAAGAGGGTAACTGCCTTCATAATCGCTATTCATCCCCAAGTTTAAGTTTTCAATATCCTAAATGAAAAATATTCATTTAACCAACAGAAATATGGTGGCAATTCCTGTATTTTAAAAACTCATATGAATTATTGCAACCCTGTTTTATAAAATTGTATAGATTATCCCCAGCAATCCAATATGATCCAAATCCGATTTTTTTTCCAGTCAAACTTATTAAGTGGATGTGTAAAAATCTTTAAAAAAAATGTTAATCCACATGACACACATTGCTTACCCCTTGATTAAGAGCTGCACATTTCATTGCCATGGTGAATATTGCCCTGAATTGGAATTTTTTCAAATTTCTTTTACATTTATTATCTGATCCAGGATTTGACTAATTATCTCCACATAGAAGAAGCAATGAAAGTAATACCAATATTCTTCTACTTTTACTAGTCAAAGTCAATACCAAGAAGAAGTATTTTCCCCATCTTGTCGAACCAAGGGTTACGAACGTTTTACTTATCTTACTCGAGAAGATCTTATCGATTCGATACCCCTTGACTCGTGAAGATGTATTTTCCCGTACAATAGCTGTAGCTTTTTTTATGAATACCGTTTAAGTTTCTTCCAGGAGTGAAACATTCTATTTCTATGTTTCCATTGAGATATTTCGATCTCCATTTCAGGTTATTCTCCTTGCATATGGTCTTAATCAGTAGAAAATTATTTTTACTACTAAATAATATATAAACCTGTTAAGACAACCAACCTTTCAGGCCTTTTCCACGGGACTGCTTTTCTAGATCAAGATTCGGATTGAGCTATCCGGTGAACTATCAATTTTGACAAAACTGCCAAAATGACAGATCGTTAAATGAAATCCCGAGCTACAGCATTTATCACCTTGAGTAGAATTCTTTCCAAGTCCACTCCAGAATGTTACAAATAAATCCATTCCGGTTTCCAAAACAGTTTCTGTTATTGTCAGAAAATTGTCGAAAACAAAAGCGGAAACTCAAAACCGGGGTCGCGCATGCGTGGTACTACTGTATAGGCCATTCGGAACACCACTCGGCCAATCTAACGCATTTGTCACAACTCGGCCGATTCCGTAACCTACATTTATCTGAGACTTCGGAGAACGCCCGATGATTGCCGAGTGAATATCACGATCACGATCTGTTGCCGTTTACGGAAATGACCGAGTGATGTTCAAAATGCTGTACAATATGGATAGACAAAACAAGCCTAATAATAAAGTAATTTGATAAGCTATCGAAATTTCTCCGTAAATCCAAGTAAAAATTCAAACCTAGGAAATTCCAAGGGTTTACGAGTTTTTATATTCAAATAGCCTTGTGCTATTTTAGTTTTTATCCATTTACACTACGACAGGCCCGGGAGACGGATAAATAAAGCAACCGTAAGGACACACAAACATACAATTTTACGAGAAAATGGGGAACTGCAAATAGCTTGCCAATGCTATGTATAAAAACTGTTGTAGGATGCAATTGAAAATTTGGAGCAAATGCAAAAGATTGCAGCCGAAAACGCCCTAAAACAGCACAACTTACGAATGTAAAACACATTTCTGCAGGCAACTTCTGCATAGATCACGTGTTCACTCCCCTGAGGTCCCCGCCAGAATTTAGGTCAGCACCAAAATTTTACGGTATATTGCTACACTATTGATTATTTTTGCCGCGTTTATTTTTATGAATGGGTCTACTTTTTTGAGCGTAATGTCACATGTAGGTTTGTTATCAGAATCCGATGGCGGCGATCCCTATATTGAAAGACAGGTAAACCTGTCTTCAATAAAAACATAAAGGTACTAGTTGTCTTTTAAATCAGTGAAAAATTCTTTTTACAGATTCCAAAATTTCCTTGCAATGTGATTTTTTTCCTGACATCCCTTTGCATTTGATAAGATGTGCTTTCGGGTACTTTATGGTCGACCCTCTTTACTCATTTTGGAAAAAAAGTCATTTCCTTAATCAGTATACCCAGTACTACAATTACCCACAATATCATAAAAATCCAAGCGTGGGCACATTTTACTATATGTTTGGAACACCCCCTTTGCAAAATATCTGGAACATTTACTGCAGTTGATAAATCATTTAAATAGAGACCCGCCCACTACCAAGTTTATTCAGGTTTTTATCATCTCCCTTTAACAAAAAGACTGATTGTTTATTTCGTTAAATTTTAATAAACATTTTAGCGGATGATAAAATTTTGTTTTATAACTTATTCACATAATATACTCAGTTCCAAAAGAAAGAGTGCACTTTTAAAATTGGGATTTCTTAGAACTTATACCATGTACCATCTCAATTTGTATAATAAACCTCAACGCGACTAACCATCGATTTTTTGAGAAATTTCATTTTTAGCTCCACTGGCTGAAAGCCACTGGGGCTATTGTCATGGCGTTGTGTCCGTCATGCGTCCGTCCGTATGTGCGTCCGGTCGTAAACTTTTTCTTTAAAAATCTTCTCCTCAGAGACTACTGGATGAATTTCAACCAAACTTCACAGGAATGATCCTTGGGTGACCCTCTTTCAAATTTATTCAAGAAATTTTGATCCAATGAAAAACATGGATTTAATGGGCGTGGCTAATTTACAAATATGGTAAAAAGTGACTTTTCTCAGGTTCTAATTGATGGATACCTATTAAATTTTACATGAATGATCCTTAGAAGACTCTTTATCAGTCCACCAATAACTATTGTGATCGGATGCAAAATATATATTTTATGGGCGGAGGTCATTTCTGTATATGTTATATAGTGGAAACTTTGAAAATCATTTTCTCAGAATCTAATTGATAGATATCAACCAAATTTTACATAAATGATCCTCTGGTGACCCGTAATCAGTCTACCAAAAATTATTGTGATTGGATGAAAAATATATATATAATTGGCGGAGGTCATTTCTCTATATGTTATATAGTGGAAACTTTGAAAATCATTTTCTCAGAATCTAACTGAAAGATATCAACCAAATTTTACATGAATGATCCTTGGGTGACCCTTTATCAGTCTACCAAAAATTATTGTGATCAGATGGAAAATATGTATATTATGGGCGGAGGTCATTTCTCTATGTGTTATATAGTGGAAACTTTGAAAATCATTTTCTCAGGATGGAATTGATGGATATCAATCAAATTTCACTTGAATGATCTTTGATTGACCCTTTATCAGTCTACCAAAAATTATTGTGATCGGATGAAAAATTTGTATTTTATGGGCAGAGGTCATTTCGCTATATGTTATATAGTTGAAACTTTGAAAATGGATGGATATCAATCAAACTTCAATAGTATGATCCTTGGGTGACCCATTATCATGCAGCCAAAAATTATTGTCATTGGATGAAAAATATGTTTTTTATTGGCATAGGTCATTTCTCTATATGTTAAATTGTGGAAACTTTGAAAATCATTTCAACATCCGTAGACCCCAAAATATCTAAAAATCTAGTCAAAACATAGATTTTCTATTACAAGAATTTCAAGCCTGTGGAGCGACTCAAGCCTTTCATGGCTTTCTAGTTTGGAAGTAATGCACCCCATGCGAAGTAAACTCTCCACAAAATTACAAAAGCATTCATTTTCCAATAAAAATCTTATGTATTTGCTTGTGCAACCTCTTTTTCGTATGAACAAATATTACAGAAAGCCATTGCACTGTTTGATCTGACTTTATCATCCAATCGGCTCAGCAATTTCTAAAATTGATGCAGATCTAACATCTGTATGTAAACTCAAACTTCTGTTTGGAAATGGTAGGGAATCCTTAGTCAAACTAAAAATGCTATATAAGCAAATATCTCTTACTAGAAAAGAATTTTAGGACAAATCTAAACACAATAATGTTCTGATCTTTTGTCTGCTGTATACACAACTTTATTGAAATCCTTTAAGAAGCACTTGATTGATATATTTTATTTCGCTAATCTACTAGTCAAAGAAGTGTCAGACAGCTGTCAAGTTGTTGATCCCAAATAAAAGTTATCCAATGTTATTCTATCGTGGAAATCAAAGGCTGCAATGAGTCCCTTAAATGTATAACGAATGTAAATATCATTACTTCACAAAAATTGCAAACACCATATGTAACCTAGATTCATTATTTCTTTCTTTTGTTGTTGCTTCATCATTTAATAATATAAATAACTTACTTTGCATTTTAAACTACATCCAAAGATCTAGAAGAGATAAAGATATTGGAAACCACTTTGCATTTTAAATTACATCCAAAGATCTAGAAGCGATAAAGATGCTGGAAACCACTTTGCATTTTAAATTACATACAAAGATCTAAGCGATAGAAATAAGGAAACAAAAGAAATTCTTGTCTAACTCATTTTCAATACGACATCAATATGCAGGGTTTTACCAAGCTTTGCGAAATTAGGGGTCCCAGGGACTCAACCTTTTTTTGTCATGATTGAGTTGACTGGATATTATGAGTAATAATAAAGATCACTCGGTGAACGGATCTGATGTAGTAATGATCCAATGTCGCAAAACATCCAGTTATTTTCTTATAACGTAATAAAGTTTCAGTGGTTGACATTTTTTCAGACCAATTGAAATGAATTAGTGTTGTTTTATGGACGTTGTGGTATTTTGCATACTCGTTGAGGACCAAAGTTCATTTCCGGGGGAAAACAACACTACATCTCGGTCGTCAGCTTATTAACAAAGTTAGATGACTAAATTGTTCACATTTCCCTTTTACGTAAGAGTAATCAACGGTCTATAAGGGACTTTCATTTTTGTGTACAAGGAAGATTGACGAGCAATCCAAATGAATTACAAGAGCCTTACTGTAAGATGACAATGCCCCCGACACTGCTTTGATTTAGAAGTTATGGCCAATGTTAAAGTTTTTGGACGGAATGACGGACGGACGGACAGACGGACGGACGGACAGACGGACGGACAGACAAGTCAAATTTATGATGCCTCCCTATCGGGGGCATAAAAAAAGGCTGAATTCGATTTTTCAATCGAACAAAAATCAATCCCTTTAGATAAGTTTACTAAAGCTCTTTATGGTTCATAAACAATTGTGGGGTTTTTTTGTTGTTGTTGTATTATCATAAGACAAAGTTATATTTACTAATACCCTTGAAAATAACAGAATGCGATCTCAAATTGCATTAGTACAAACAAGAACATTCTCGGGCAGAGATGACCATGATTACCTGAACATTCCATCCTCAAAAAGACAAAACAAGCACACCGGTGTCATAAACAATATCTCTTCGTTGAAATTGTGCATGTTTGAATTTTATCGACGATAAAGATTCATTTGTGTATTTTAAACCGTTTCCAAGTCATTTAAACCCCTCTACCTGAAATTACTTTTGTGCGTCCTGTGGACGCGGGTTGCTAATAAAGGTGCGTACTGAAATTTCTGCGTATAAGGACGCAGAGTTCTGCATCCCGTAAAACCCTTTGTAAATTTCTGGCTCCCAAAAACCCTGGCCTTTCTGTGTTTTTGCACAATATGTGTCCCTTGTGTGTGTACTTGGCAGGCTTTTTCAAAACACAATTTTCCTTTTTTCATTTGTGTACGGTTGCATGATTTTCCAATAGCAGCCCAGTGTTATGGCTTAAAACATTTATGAAACGCTTTTCTATATATGCACCTGCTTTGCACATGCTTTTGTGTGTAATGCGGGGCACATATTTTTTTAAGTTTCTGATCATTTATATATATATATGCAGACAGTTCTAAGTCCATAACTTCAACAAAAGCAGGACAGGTTGAACATGAGAAAAGTAAATTTTGAAAAGATTGGCAAGGTCATATAGTATTTCCTCTAAGACTAACTCTTTAAAATTACATGTACCTTAATGATTGGGGTTGAACACTGCCTTAAACATTGTTTTAGTCATAAAAGAGCGACTAAAAAATGTTTCCCGATATTTCTCTCTCTTGTACTTTTACGACAATAATTCAGAGTTTCCAGCTGCTATCCCACATAGGTCTATAATTATGAACTAAATGGTGGGAGCCAAACATTGGAATGGGATTGTATCCAACAGCCTCCATCTCTAATTTGAAGTAAACATTATGTCAACAATTATTTAGATGATTATTCAGAAGAAATAAAAGGGGTTTAGTAAATTGACAATTTGATAGAAGTTTAGCTTCAGCAAATGGGTATTAATAAAAGCTCCCTGTAAAGTTTTAAATAAAAGCTCCCTGTTAAGTTTTAAAATAGCTCCAGCAAGCTTTAATGCGAGTTATAAGGTATTTTTAGGTTTGTTTGTTTCAATGGGGTTTTATGCCCCTTTCAACAATACTTCAGTTATTATGCGGATGCTGGAGCACCTAACTATGGAATCTTAGTATTTCTCATACCAGCACTATCATTACACCCTTTTCTACCCTTCAGCTGCTATTCCACATAGTTCTACAATTATCAACCCATTCTTGGAAGACAAATAGTCTGAAAGGATGAGCGCAGACATTGGGGTTCCAACCTGGGACCTTTTGAATGATAGTCTGACATGCTACCACTGAGCTATGATGGCGGCTAGGGTATTTTAAGGGGTTAGCCCAACACTATTGTAAGTGCCTATTATAAGCACTAACAATCATGTTGCATTGACCCCTAGTTTGGTCTGATTGTTCAATAAACGTGATTTTGATTTTATAACTAACTTGTTGATATTGCTGGTCAACCTACCAAGTTTTTAACATTACATTCTTTAATCCTGGTTCGATATCCTATTACTCTAATGTACTACTATTGCACCCTTTCCTAGCCTCTGACTGCTATCTCACATAGGTTTACGATTATCTACCCATTGGTGATAGACGAACATCGGAAAGGATATTTGCCACCATCGGGGATCGAAACCATGACTTCCAGATTGGAAGTCTTATGCCTAACCAACTGCACTATGGTGCAATGCGGTATAAATAAGAGGGGGTAAAGCCAGAATGAAATCTTTATTTCTCATTGAAACCCTTTGTTGTGGGTACTTATTTGAATCATCTTGACAAGACGATTCAAATGAGTGCCCACAACATAAGATTTGTGCAAGTATTGTTGAAAGATTTATTGATTGAATGGAGTTTAACGCCGCTTTCAACATTATTTCAGTTATATCGCGGAAGCCGGAGCACCTTACAATGGATTCCTGGTATTTCTTTCACCTGTACTCAGTGCTCTCAATAAGCGGACGTCGACGTAATATACGTCCAGAATTTCAGAAATTACGTCCGGAAAATCGAACCCGGACGTAAAAAAACGTCCGAGATTCGAGGAAAACGTCCTGTAATTTGACCCGGACGTTTTTTGAATTTACCTAATAAAGGATTTAACGTAAGTCTATACGTGCAAAAAATTGATAATCAACGCGAGCATACACATTATAGGTGACCAAAACAAGTCATGTGTAACGCGCAGGGTATTGAACTGTCGCTATAACTTACGCAATCTTGTTTGGTTAGCGACGCGTCATTACCGCTTCTGTCATTATCTTTCTTAGTCGGATATAGACTGGTTAACCTGTCCCAATCTACGCTACCCTCCGATACTGATTGAGACAGGCTCGCCAGTCAAAGTCGGATACAGATCGCGAGGGTCCTTTGATAGGATTATTAAAACAAAATTCAAACCAGGGGAAAATTCGTTATATCAAACGTAGTCCATGCAGCTCAGACTGATAAAATTTCGAAATATCGCTTCCTAAAACTCTTAGAATAGATCTGCGGGCAATTAATCGGAAGTGAAAAAAACGCTACCGGAAAACATTTACGAAAGGTCATTCGACTGACCTCGTTTAAATACGTGTAGAATCGGCATCTTCCGAGAACGTGGGGAAATCTCAATGACGTCATTTAAGTTGTCTGCAACATGTCTGACTAGATATGAAATGACACAATTTTTCTTGACTTCTGCTATTTGGATAATTCTGCGTAAGTTTAATATGGCTTAGAACTTAAAGTTTTATTTGCAGACTACCTACAACGTTCGCCATCTTTGGAACAACAGGCCGAGGAAAATTAAAGCCGCATTTGTTTCCGTAATATCGCCTGATACCAAAACATCGTAACTAAAATTTGAGTAAGCCGCATTTCCTAGGCCCACCGCGCAAGATACAGCTAAGGACTGATTTCAAATGGAAACTCCACATTTTCTCATATTAGTTTCCATAGTTTATTCAATGAAAGTAATAAAAGGGGATTGTGAAACCAAAGCTCGTCCCTACAGCTTAAAGTCAAAGCTACAAGTTTTAAGGCTTGGAAGTCGTTTATTCTTAGAGAACCAACTAGAACCATGGACTTTGGGAGCAAAAATTTAACTTACATTTAACAAGGAAACGAGCATTTACAAAGTTTACAGAAAAAGGAAGGTGTGTGTGCTGGGGGGGGGGGGGGGGGGGGTGTAAGAATTCCTTACTTTGTTAAAAAAATTCCTGAAATCCCAACATGGAATTACAAAAATTCCTGATTTTGGCCCTTATTGAGAGCACTGTGTACTACCATTACAGCCTTTCCTAGCCTCCGACTGCTATCTCACATAGGTTTACGATTATCTACCCATTGGTGAGAGACAAACGTCAGAAAGGATATTTGCCGCCACCGGGGATCGAACCCATGACTTCCAGATTGGAAATCTTATGCCTAACCAACTGCGCTATGGTGGCGGCTGTATTGTTGAAAGAATAAAATTTGAAATCCAAAATACCCACTCTATCTGTAGCTCTGAGAGTAGTATGTCCATTTGTAGAGTTTCAGTTGTTGAGATGCGGACCAATTCTTTTTCAATCATTCAGCCGAGTTTACGCCAGACAGCGATCTTGTGTGCGTAGTTGATGGGAGTTGTGCTCTTCTCACTTCTTAAGCCATAGGCATGAGGGTCAGATGATTGGGTTTTGAATCTTGATAGATGACTGATCACCTTTAATAAAGATTGCAGTCTACAATTGAAAAATTTAGCATGCTCATAATGATGGTTCAGTGCAAAACAGTTGTAACTGCCTATAACATAAAGTCAGTTATAGCTGTTTTGTGCCAGCCATCAAATATTATTTAGTCCCATAATCAAATTAAACACTATTTTGAAATTCTTACAGAACAATGGTTCAATACTTGCCAAACTATCAAGCTTACTTAGGTTTAAGATAATCCACACAACGGTGGGAGACAAAATTAATGTCAGAAAGGATTATGTGCAGCCGCTAGGGATTTACACTTAATAAAATTTTGGAAAACATTAAAGACCATAAATGTGTCAACAGCAAGATATACTTGGTTGATTGATTGAATGCAGTTTTAATCTGGTTTCAAGATTATTTGTTATATTGCGGAGGCTGGAGCACTTAAAAATGAATTCCTGGTATTTCTCTCACCAGTACAACCATCACATCCTTTCCTAGCCTCCAGCTGCTATCTCACATAGGTCTATGATTATCAACCCATGGGTGAGACAAAAAGTCAGAAAGAATGAGTGCCGCCGTCGGGGATCAAACCCAGGACATCTAGATTGACAGTCCAACGCGCTACCACTTGCACTACGACGGCAGCTCTGCTTTCAAAAGCTTTGAATTTAAGTTATGACAGTTTCTTGTTGTTTTTCACAGCACCGCTTGAACATTTCATCTGAACCACCAGTTGCCCTTCTCTCCTAAACGTTATCACTCACTGTGGGAGACAATTGACACTGGTCACAATGTCTTATCAAATATGGAATGAAAGATGGCAGAGCAGATCAAACCTACCACCCCATAAATGAAAGCGAGACATATTATCGACTGTCTCTACCAGGCTCTGCAGTTTTTAATCAAGATATTAAAATGTGAATTGCCTGTCCCAAGTAGCCAAACTAAAGTGGCATTAGACATCATCGTTAAGCTCTATGCATACCCTTATTCTAATTTCTGCCTTTTTTTCTTTTGCTGTGGCATACCCATTTCAACAAAAATGTGCAGTTTTGTTTTTTAGTGCCATTGTGAAGGAATATGTGTGACTGAGTTACAAAAAGCACTCAAAATGAACTTTGGGTAGCTCAACAGAAGTATGTGACCAAAACCAGAAGTGACAAGACACATTAGCCAGGGCAAAATCTTGCGTTTGTAGTCTCTGTGATTAGCCTGACTAGCACATGCCATTAAAGTTGGCCTACAGTCACTGTCAGTCATTCAAAACAGACCAAAAAGTATGTATTCTTTTTGCTAAGTATAGAATGAACAAGTGAAATAGGCTTAACAAGCAAGAGCCTATTTTGGCCTTAGGTAATTATAGCCAGGGATGTGAAAATATAAATTTTCTCCACTTGTCCATGGACAAGCAAAAGTTGATTTCTCTCTTGTCCAGGATCAAAATGAACTTGTCTGCGAAAAAATAGAATAGTAAATATTAAAAGAAAATTGTTTTTAATGAAGAAAATGCAGCAACACCGCATTTTCTTCATTAAAGTTTGTTTGTTTGAATAGGGTTTTACGGCGCTTTCAATTTTTTTTCAGTTATATCTTGTCAGCTGGAGCACCTAACAATGGATTCCTAGTATTTCTCACACCAGTACAACCACTATGTTTTTTACTAGCCTCCAGCTACCCCACATAGGTCTATGATTATCAAGCCATTGGTGGAAGACAAATAGTCGGAAAGAACCAGAGCTGCCATCTAGGATCGAACCCAGGACCTCTAGATTGACAGTCTGACGTGCTAACGACTGCCCTATGATGCTGGCCTCTTCATTAAAGATAATGATTTCTACCCTTTAATACAAACATTAATATGACTTTTGTCCTAGATCTTTTAAGTTCTGTTCCAATATTTGGTCTGATATTTATTTGTCCATGGACAAGAAACTTAGAACAAGAGCACCGCCTACATGTGCCTACGCTCGGCTGTCGAGTGCTGGATGGTGGGAAAAAATCTAAGTCGAAAAAGGGGCATAATTTGCACAAAATGCATCTAGAGTTATCCCCCTTGATAGTATAGGTTGCTCTTTTGATGGTGAACATGTGTACCAAGTTTCAAGTGAATGCCTTCAGTAGAACCAGAGATATAACAAAATGTCAAAGTTTTCGCACGACGACCACAACGACAACGACGACGACAACGACGAAAACACGGAGGCTATAGCAATACCTCGGATTTCTCCGAAAACAGCCGAGCTAAAAAGTACTTGCCCTCAAGTGGAAATGCCTGTGTTGGACAAGTCAGGCATGGGAATTCCACACCTGTTATAGCACTCTTAGAAGATGGTCCTATTTTGTGAAAACAGTCACAAATAATTCATACCTGTGTCTACTCTGTGAAATTGTAATAGTTGTTGAAGTGGTTGTGAGAAGTGCAAGGGGGTTCTAGGGATAGCCCTTGAGGTGGGGTCTGACCTGGCTGCATAGGGGCAGAGTCTTGTAGAAACCCTCAACTTCTGGTGTAATACACATCACACATCTTGCACAGCTCCAATTTCATCATGTCTTCATCACAAATTTACCTGGATTAAGAATGAAAAGTAAACACTGAATTATTACCTCTGCAAATTTTAACCCAAATTTCTTTATTATTGCTCTATATCTCACATTGTTGGAACATTTAACCCTATCCTGACAAGTTTTGATTTTTCCAATTTTGTACATTTCAATTTCAAGGTTTTCACAGTATAAAAAGATTGATTGATTGAATGGAGTTTTAAGCCGCTTTCAACATTTTCAGTTATATTGCGGCAGCTGGAGCACCTAACAATGGTTTCCAGATATTTCTCTCACCACTACTACCATTACATCCTTTCCTAGCCTCCAGCTGCTATCTCACATAGGTCTACCATTATAAACCCATTGGTGAGAGACAAATAGTTGGAAAGAATGAGTGCCGCCGCCGAGGATCAAACCTGGGACCTCTAGATTGACAGTCCAACTATTACTAGAAAGCAGGCTTTGTGAAGTCTGGACTAGGATTATCTGGCCTTCCCTTCCACACAGTCCCATCAGAGTCTTCACTTTTCACCCTGTCCAACAGTCTTTGTTTAAAATTTGCTTACATTTTTTCATCTGTCAGGCTTTCCAGGTTGCTGAATGGCAGTCAATATAGCGGACACAAAATCATTTGAAATATCACACAAAGACTTACACAATACAGGGGTGTGGAATTAGCATGCTGAATTATCCAACATGGGCTTTTCTGCCTGCCGACAAGTACATTTTGCAAGGATACTTGTCCATGGACAAGTGCATTCTGGGGCCAGTTTTGGAATGGAACAAAATAGATCTGAGAGATAAATTAACCTATTTCTAATCTAAGGGTAGAAAAAAGTGTTTTTAATGAAGAAAATGCTGGGTTGTATCTATCTATTCTCTTTTTTGCTGAAAAATCCACTTTGAAGCTAGAAAAGAATTGATTGATTATATGGAGTTTTACACCGCTTTCAACATTTTTTTAGTTATATCGTGGCGACTGGAGCACCTAACAATGTTTTCCTGGTATTTCTCTCACCAGTACAACCACCACATCCTTCCTAGCCTCCAGCTGCTATCTCACATAAGTCTATGATTATCTACCCATTGGTGAGAGACAAATAGTCGGAAAGAATGAGTGTCGCAGTCGGGGGTTGAACCCTGGACCTCTATATTGATAGTCCAACACACTACCTATTGAGCTATGACAGTGGCAGCTGGAAAAGAAGGACAGGTGTAGAATATGCATATTTCCACATCCCTGCTCATATACAGGGGTGTGGAATTCCCATGCCCGACTTGTCCGACACGGGCTTTTCTACTTGTGGGCAATTACATTTTCCTAGGCCACAAGTAGATACCAGAGCAGATCTTGATACAGTACTAAATGATCTAGGAGAGAAGTCATCCTTTTGTTTGTAAAAAAGAGGGAAGAAAACATTGATTTTAATGAAGAAAATGCTGGGTTACAGCATTTTCTTCATTAAAATCAATATGTTCTCAATATTTATCTACCAACTTTTTTGTGGACAAGTTCATTTTGATCCTGGACAAGTAAGAAATCAGTTTTTACTTGTCCAGGGACAAATAGAGAAAAACTGTATTTCCACAACCCTGATATACAAACTTACCTTTGACATTATGATTCCTCTCTAGGGTCTCTAGCTAGATAAGAGAAGTTTGCAGAGTTTTCTAGATCTATGTTAATTGTGTGATGTTCTCCACTTCTTGATCTAGACTTTCTATCTCACGTCTTGAACTTTTTATTCCCGTTTTCTCAGTAGATTTTTTTTTCACTTCATTCTTCCGACTTTTGCAGACAGGCTTCTCATTTTCAGATTGGACATTGTTTTTATTTTTGTAGAAAGTTCTTTTTCTGTTATGGACCTCTCTTTGTTTCTCAGTGTTTTCATCCTGTTTTGTTCATTCACAAGTTCCATTTGCATTATTTCTCTCTCTTTAGGAGTTTTTGTACCTACATCTTGCCCATGGTAATCTCTTTTTAACAGTTTTTTCACCACTTTAATTCAGACAGCTTTTAAAATGATTCATTTGACATTTTACCTACTGCATTTTCAAAACTGAATTGCTGCAAGATTTCATACTAGATTGCAGAAACATTTCTTTTTTCTGATCCCACTTCAGACCTTTCTTTAACCCTTAAAAGGATTTAATGCTTGAATAGCTGAGCTAGATTACTCATGTTTCTTCTCAGGATTGGGGGATTCATCTTTTGATTCTTTTGTCCTTTCTTTTCTCTGGTCACTTTTCCTCTTTACAGAAGAACATTGCCATTTTTGTCCCTGAATGGTAATCACATACTAGGAGAAAAGTGTATACCTGGATAAGATTCTCTGCAGAGGGACCTCCTTGGGAAACCTCAAGATCTTGACCCTATTGGTGACCTTGATTCTCTCAAAGGAGAATATCAGCCCTTGAACCTTGATCTCTTGAATGGTCTTGAACTTCTAACAGGTGAACAAGAATATGACCTTTCATAGGAGACCTGAAATAGACCTCCCAAACCATGATGAACTTGATCGTCTGAGGGTCCATGATCTTTGTCTAGACAATGATCATCTTGAAAATCATGTAAGGAAACCTTAGAGATAATAATCTTTATGAAGTTTTAGATCCTTGGGAGAGTCCATTTTGCCTCACTAAACGCGTAAGTTATAACAATAACCTTGCTCTTCAAGGGAACACAGATCTTTTTGGAAATAGTCTTTTGTGATTTGGAGGATTTTCTTCCTCTTGATTTTGAGCGGGTTCTTGGTATATATCAAGGTCTTGAAAGAAACCTGAAAAATAAGTTTAACCCTTTCCTGTTTAATCCCTGCTTTTTACGTGCCTGTGATTTTATGATTGAGGAAACATTGTGAAAAAAGAAGAAATTGCTTCTGACAAGCAATTTCTTCTTTTTCCACACTATTTTCTACCCTACTGAATGTTTTTTTTTTCAAATTAAATCCACTTTAAATTTTTGTCTGCAAAACCTTTGATTTTGGACTTCAATTCTTTTAGCTATTTTGGAAGGGGACCACCTAAGGAACATTTATGTAAAATTTGGTGTTAATTGGCCCAGTAGTTTAGGAGGAAATGTTGTTTAAAGAAATTGTTGACGGACGCCTGACGACGACCGACGGATGCCTGGCGAAAGATGATCACAAAAGCTCACATGGGCACTTCGTGCTCAGGTGAGCTGAAAACAGAAGCTACTAGAATAGTTGTAAATCAGGGACAATTCTGGTTCATTGTAGCATATGCAAAAATATCTCACTTAGCTGAAAAATGATGAAAAATGAGAATCATTATTCATCTCACCCAAAAATGATCCCAGTAAAATTAATTTATACCCTCCATGATAGCTTTGATCTAGTAGAAGTACCATCAGTGTAGGATGTTTTGGCAAGCAAAGTATGATTGACATCTTTATGTTTCACATCTCTTTGCTTATTGGCTCTCAAGTCAAGCTAGAATTCAACAAGTTTTCATATGGAGTTCAAATGTGACCTTGACATTCGACCTGCATAACCTCAAAAAATCAAAAAATAGGTAACTTCCTGTGACCATAGCCAAATATTGCAAGAAGTTAGATACGATTCTAGGTCAATAAGTATTTGAGTAAAAAAAAAATTCAAACAAATCAAATTCAAATTATGCATCTTGAGACCTTGACCTCTGACCAAAGTTATCCAAAACAATTTTATTAGTTTTTTTTGTGGGGTTTTTTTTGTGTTTTTTTTTTTTTTTTATCTAATGAAACACAAATTCTTTTCATCTTTTTTTATAGGCATAAAATGGATCATGACCTACAAACTATAAACTAAATGCCACAACTAAATTTGTCTTAGTTTTTCCGTATTATCACAAATTTGTTTGTATGGGGTTTAACACCACTTTCAACATAATTGCGATCATATTGTGGGAAATTATGTTATATGTTATAATATTGTTTCCTGTTATGTATCACATTAGAACAACCATATATATTTCATCCAAGCCATCAGCTGCTCCTCTCACTAAGGCTAAAGCACACTGCTAATCATAGAACCATTGCTCGGAGACCAATTTATGACTGTACTACTAATCATAGACCCATTGGTGGGAGACCAATGACTGTCACATTGACTTTTGTCAAATGTCTGATGAAAGTTGGCCCAGCAGGGTTTCATACTCACAACCCCAGCGTTAACAGCCTTAGCATTACGGCTGAGCTAGCAAGGCTTGGCTCTATTACATGTTCATGCACTTGTAAGAGTCATTGAACCATAATTGTTAAACGGTTTACAGTTAACTAATTACCCCATGTGCCCCATCAACCATTTCAATATGACATTGATTTGTGTGCACTGAAACTGCTAATCAAATTATCATCATCAACCTTGACCTTGTTCTAAACCTTTGCTTCTTTTTTTCTGTAGCTCTCCAACTCTTTGAATCAGAAACCGCTTTCGATTCAATTATCGATTAATAATCAAAACTGATTTGTACACATAAAACTGTGTTTTATAAACTTTAAAATGGCCAAGAATTTTATTTGCTTGGAACAAGAATATACTCAAAAAACTAAGTTAGTTCCAAATTTCTCATTGACATAGACTCAAGTTCCTCTATCCATCAATGTGTTTTCTTTCAAGTTACAGTTTTACCAAGAATCAAATAAAAGATGCTCTTATCAATAGCATCTTATTTTATGCTTGGTGAACTGTCAAAGTGAAAACAATAACAACAACAACAACAACAACCAATTAATCGATTTTCCAAGATCAGAACCGATAATCGAAACTTTGGAGTGCATCGATCGATTAATCAATGTTTTCCGATTATCGTTACAACACTATTCCTCTAAACAATCATTTAGAGATAATTCATCTCAAATTTGAGAAGAAGTCTCAAAAACGTTCCTAAAATATAGGCTGTTGAAGTGGGTTTTCTTAGTAAAAAATGTTGGGGTGCTACTATTAGGTAGACACCATTATTAGAGGAAATATGGTATGCTGAATTGTAAATAACTCTTAGTATTTTGAAACTAGAACCATACATTCAGTGAATGACATTTGTTTGTTTGAATAGATTTGTTTGTTTGTATAGGGTCGAACAGCATTTTAAACAATTTTTCAGTCATCCCGTGGCAGCTGCAGCACCTAACCAATGCATTTCTGGATGAATTCCGTTCCAGTACCACACCATTACCTACTTTCCTAGCCTCAAGCTGCAAGTCTACTTGTTTGAAGACTTCAAGACCAATTTTTATACTTATACTTTTATACTTACTTTAGTCAAATTGCTGCTGCAGCACCTGACAATGGAGGTCTGCCCTGCATTCTGGATGACAAAACAAAGCAAACTGTTTGCAAATTACACCCCACTTTGCACATTTTCTTGCATGCAATAATATGCAAAAAATGTGCCACATTTTGTCATCTAAGATTTAAAAAATGTGGGGGATTTCAGCACAAAAATTGATGTAATTTAGAGATGTAGTAATTTTATGCTCTTTGGATATAGTAAAAAAAATCCCCCACAAATCCAGAAAATAATGGGGATCTTTGGAAAAAAGTGGGGGAATCCCCAAATCCCCCTGCTTAGCAGGACTGGTGTTTCTCTAACCAGTCCTACCACAATAAGGGTGTAACTACCATTATGCACATTACAAAAGTGTGTTATGGACATAAATCCTCTTTCAAAAAATGTCATTGATTGGTTAAATCTTATTATTTTACATTGATTAGAAATAAGTTCTCACAACTCAGAATTATCCCAATTAATTCTACTTCCTGGAAAACCACCTGTACTTGCACCAAATGTGAGATGCAATGAATGAACCAAGATAGATAGCCGCTACCGGGCATTGAACTCAGGACCTATGGGTCAAGAGGACGGCACTCTACGTCTACACCACATCATTGATGAAGGATCAGATCAAAACTACAGCTTATTCAAGCTTAATGCTTAGTCAGTCAACAAATCCCCTTCATCAAATATTCTACATATATTTTTTGGTAGTCTACTTCCGAATGCGTAGATTTCAAAATCCAAGTTAGGCCTATGCACTGTGTCCTTCCTACCCTTCCAATGCATGGTTTAGGACTATTGATCCTTGGTCAGCTGTTTGTGGCAGACAAATATTGGACAGTTTGAGGGAGAAATGAATTGGGCTCTTTTGATTAATTTGAATGGGGTTTTACACCGCTTTTCACATTATTTCAGTCATATTGCAGAGGCTAGAGCACCTAAGAACAGATTCCTGGAATTTCTCACACCAGTCCTGCCATCACATCCTTTCCTAGCCTCATGCTGCTATCCCAAATAGACCTACGGCTACCATTATCCATCGATTGAGGTAGACAAATAGTTGGAAAGGTTGTGGGCTCTTTGACCGGGTCCTACAGTTGTTTAGGCAGTAGCGGATTTTGGGGTATAGCGGATAGGTTGTTTCTAAATCGATCTCTATATTATTTAACTGATTATTTCAATAAAATAAATTTTACCATGACATAATTTATTATTCAAGGGATTTATTAGCCAAATTATCTTTTGTTTTACACTGGATTTTGTACTTTCAATTCGCTGCAACCAAAACGAGGTAACCGCAAGCTGCATTTTTCAGGTAAAGAGTAAATGCAATAGCAGGCGCTCGGACGTGTAATGTTCATGTAAATCAAAACCAATCAACAAGTTTTTGGTATCATTTTGTAGATTACCCTTTTTCCCACTATATCAACACATCTGGGTAGAAAATTGTCCAAAATTAACTAATATATCGCCTGATAGAAACATCTCCCGATTCGGGTAGTAACGGATAGTTCTTGCGAGTTGAAATGATTTTACGGGGGCCGTCTCAAAGTGAACATCAAATGCCAAAAAACTAAAAATCATGATTCAGATTTTCTCAATGCATTGAAAAAGACAAATATAACGCATGAAACAGTCAGTTCATATTAAAAAAGTTATTTCAACTTTTATCACGGGGGGTGATGTCCATAATCGGAGCCACCGGCTCCGCTTTCAAAATCATGTGTGGAACTTCCGCTCCACGTGTGGTTCCGATTATGTAGATGTAAACATTTCATATTTTGAATGAAAAATGGGGTAGGAGGTCGGGATTTCCTCATTTATATAATATTTAATTCATTTATCATTAAAAAGTCGAATGCTATTCGACCAGTTATACATTTTGCAACGTGAACGTACTCGAAAAAAGTAAGAACGCTCGTTGGATTTTGTTAAAAATGATTTCTTCTTGGGGCGGTCTTGAGTCATGAATGTGAAAACACGTGGTTTTTACCTTCAAAATGCAATATTCTGAACAGAATTAATAAAGCAGACGATTGTTTTCAGTGTATACGAGTTTAACAAAACAACCACAATACTCTAACCCAATGTACCTTTCTTCAATATGATATAGATCAAAGAAAATAGTTTGGTTCCGATTATGTGGATTGGCTCCGATTGTGTACCCTGGCTCTGAAGTTGTGGAGTGTCTTCTTCTCTTCCATATAACATCTTCAATATGAAATTTCTACTAGTTTCATGGGGCGCTCTTCATCATCATTCCACAATGCAAGTTACGTTTGTTACGTTGTTTACTTTTATTATAATATTCCGGTTACTAGACAGTCAGCTTCATTGATATTACTTAGTACATGTACGTGCAAGAGAATTGTCGGACTATAATCCAGGATTAAATGTGAAGAGATATAAAGATTTCTTCGGAGCCTGTCAATGGTTTTTCTTGCTTATTATACTTCGCAGCTAAGCGTTCTAATTTTAACAACGTCACTACTAACACTCTTTCAACGTCGATAATTCCATGAAATTTAATCAGATATATTTTCCGAGTGGTATCATAAAAAAGATGTCGCGAAATTCGCGTTCATTTGATACATATTTCAAGAAATACGATTAATATATCTAACTAAAAAAGGACTCAATGATTCTTAATACTCCCTTTTTGTTCGATTTTTAGCGCATCTGAGCAGGAAGTGCTCATGTTGAGCTATTGTGATCAAGCTGTGTCCGGTGTCCTTCGTCCGTCACCAATAAGTGTGCACTCTAGCTGCCACATTTTTTGTCCAAATGTCTTAAACTTGGTCAGGATGTCTGTCTCCATCAAATCTTGGTCCAGTTCGAGCTTTGGTCAAGTGGGGTCGAAAATGGGATCTTGTAAATGAAAGGCGTCAAATTTTAGCAAAAGTCTTGTGTGCACTTCAGAAGCCACATTTTTTGCCAAAATGTCTTTAAACGTCATCAGAATGTTTGTCTTCATCAAATCTCGGACAAGTTCGAAATTGGGTCAAGTTGGGTCAAAATTGAGGTCAAGGGATCATATCTTAGAAAAACCCTCTGTTCACTTTAGAGGTCACCTTTATGGCCCCAGTATCATTAAACTTAGTCAAAATATCGATCTTCATCAAATCGTGGTCATGTTGTAAACTGGGTCAAGTGAGGTCAAAAATGGGGTTAAGGGGTCATATCTAAGAAAAACCTTCTGTTCACTTTAGAGGCCACATAATTTGCCCTTATGTCCTGAAACTTTGCCAGAATGTTTGTCTGCATCAAATCTCGATCAAGTTTGAAATTGGGTCAATCGGATTCAAAAATGAGGTCAAGAGGTCATATCTTAGAAGAACATTCTGTTCTCTTTAGAAGCCACGTTCTTGACCCAAAATGTCCTGAAACTTGGTCAGAATGTTGGACCCCATCAAATCTAATCTTCGTCAAGTCATAAACTGTATCAAGTGAAGTCAAAAATTAGGTTAATGAGTCAAAATCTTGGAAAAACTTTGTGTGAACTGGGGACCACTTCCTTTACTCAAATGTCTTGAAACCTGGTCAGAATATTTGCCTCTGTGGAATCTCATTAAGTTCAAAAATTGGTTAAGTGGGACCAAAAATGAGGTCCATAGGTCAAATTAAAGAAATTTAGAGGACATGTATTTGTTTTAACATATTGTCAGGATCTTTGTCTTGAAATCTTAGACGAGTTGGAAAAAGGATCAAAAACTGGAACCTCTTAAAATCTTTAAAAATCCTTCAGTACTTTAGAGGCAACATATTAGACTCAAAAGTTTTAAAATGCAATCGGAATGATTGTCTTTTTGATATCTTAGACTTTTGTTGAGCTAGTCATGAATTTCAAATAAGTAGTTTTGACACTTTGCCACATTTGTCAAATACTTGTAAATGCCTCAGGTTAGTGCTTAAGGGCCAATGGTCCCCTGTTTTTAAGCATCGCGTAACATTTAGTTCCAAATTTTCGCAAAGATTTGAACATATTTATATAAATTCCGATTAATATCAGAATTTACTACTTCATCTCCGGATTTGTCAACTTTTCAATCGGAAAGTAATTAAACTAGATTTAATAATATTAAAACGTATTTAAGACTAAGAAAATCAAATACTGACAATGTCCCGAGCGCTTTTCCGGTATAGGGGTACCGTTTTATAAAGGCGATGTTGAAAATTAAACAGAAGTATAAAAATTTGACATTTAGCAAAACGGATCAATATACAAGGGCGAAAATGTCTTATATATACTGAACAACAAAAATAAAGCATCACTTTTTTTAGATACAATTTTGCCATAATCTAGAGTTTGGAAAATTGGATATACCAAAATAAACGTAAACTGATTATTGATCTGTCACAAAATGGATTACACCGAAAAACACACGCATTGGAGAGTTACCGACCGGACTCATTTCAAACTCGAGCTTATCGAAAACGAGTTTACAAAGAGAGTAAAAAAAAGTTGCGAAAACCAAAGATTTTGAGTGTAATCGAGACAAAATGAACATCGAATGCATATCCATTTTGGGATTTGCTCCTAGTGATAGTCGCCTTCACGCGCTTACAACTCATCAATGCGTATGACTACGGTGTCAGTCCTTTTCTCACTAACTAACTAAATAACTAAATAAATAGATAGATAGATAAATAAACAAATAAATAAATGTAGATTTAGGCAAGTGGTTATGAGTTTCGGCCCCTAAAGGCTAGACACTCCAAGACTTTTGAGTATTGGTACATAATTAGACACAATGATTTTCTTTCAACTATCTAAAATTTCAGTCAAGAACAATTTTCTAGAATATTGTGGTTATCTTCTTTAATTCGTACACATTGAAGCAAGGGTCTACATCAGACATTCTGTTTGCATTTTGGTGTTAATTAAAGTAAACGAGAAAGGTGAGACGTAAAAAAGACAACGTGTGCCATGGAATGACGAGAAAACAGCGCCCCATGGAACTAACAGAAACTTCAGATTTAAGGCTGCGGGGGCATATGCAAGAAGAAGAAGACACTCCACAACTTCAGAGCCAGGGAACATAATCGGAGCCAATTCACATAATCGGAACCAAACAATTTTTCTTTGATATATATCATATTGCAGAAAAGTACATTTGGTAAGATTATTGTGGTTGTTTTGTTAAACTCGTATACACTGAAAACAATGGTCTGCGTTATTAATTCTGTTCAGAATATTGCATTTTGAAGGTAAAAACCACGTGTTTTGACATTCCTGGCTCAAGACTGCTCCCAGAAGAAATCATTTTTAACAAAAACCAACGAGCGTTCTTACATTTTTTGAGTACGTTTACGTTACAAAATGTATAACTGGTCGAATAGCATTCGACTTTTTAATGATTAATGAATGAAATATTATATAAATGAGGAAATCCCGACCTCCTACCCAATTTTTCATTCAAAATATAAAATGTTTACATCTACATAATCGGAGCCACACGTGGAGCGGAAGTTCAACACATGATTTTGAAAGCGGAGCCGGTGGCTCCGATTATGGACATCACCCCCCGTGTTTATCACATATAAATTTATTCATCAATACACGGCTTGGGGTATGCTGATTTTTTAATCCACTAAAATTAAACAAATTATGGTGAGCACTAAAACATTTACTGTGATCAATTATATCACAAACAACTTCTTCTCTTTAAATATTACAGCTGTTAAAGACTAAGACAAACTCAAAATGAATGCTCTGGCTAATCTTTGTCTACACCCCATAAAATCTTGAATATTCCCGATTTTTTACAGTATGACAAATTTCATTCTTATGACATCAATGTATAACTCTCATTTGACAAGTCAAAATTAAGAAACGAATAGATGGACATTTATAGTGCTAGTCAATCATATCTAAGTATATTCATAACTGATGGGGAAATTTAATTAGCTGAAGTAAAGAGTTGTCCATTGATTGCATAATTACAAACGATACTTCATAAGCATATTTTTTTACAGTGATCATCGCATATTAAGAATAAACTTTTAAGGTTCATTTCATCAATCAGCAATTTTGAAGGTCATTGACAATTGTTAAGTCTTGGAAATCCGTTTCGGAGTGAAGTTATTTGAATACATTTGTGGTACTTTTGCCTACATCTTTATTTTATTAATATATTATCTTTTTCATATCTATTTCTTTTGCATATATACCGGTCTTAAATGACCGTTTGGTTATTATGGTTTCATTTTGCCATTTTTGATTTTATGAAAACAAACATGAAAAGAAGGCAATCCGATCGGCTCTCGAAGCAGTGTTTTGCTCCCAGACCCACGAATTTGCCCCATCATCTCTATCGGTCGCTAGGCAGTGAATGGGTCCGTCGAGCCGTTATTTTTGACGGCTCAACGGCCGTAGCAAACCGGAGATCTCGCTCCCAGACCATAGAATTTGCCCCTCAATTCAATCGATCGCTAGGCAGATTTCCAGCCCTCGAGCGGCGATTTTGGACGGCTCAGTGGCCGTCGCTAGGCGGCGACAGTGGGCCGATCGCTCGGAGGCGAATTGTTCACGCGAGTGAGACACTCGATGCAGGGCTCGAACCAATAGACCAATACCTATGTTGTAGGTACTCCCGCGTTGCCCTATTAGAGCCTACAATTGTGGCAAGTTTTGTGGGGCTGCGGTGGATAGCAGCGGAGCAAGAGCGATTCGCACTGGAGTCGCTCCTCGACGTGGTCGAGCCGCGATTTAAGCGGCACAGCGAATGCAGCTCGGCTCTCGAGGCAGTGTTTTTGCCCCCAGACCCCGGAATTTTCCCCGAATCTCTATTTATCGCTAGGCAGGTAACCAGCCCTCGAGCGGCGATTTTGGATAGCTCATTAGTCGTCGATAGGTCGGCAGTGGGCCGATCGCGCCGAGGCGAAATGTTCACGCGAGTAAAACACTCGATGCTCGAACCTATTGGACCTATCCCTATGTTGTAGGTACCCTCGTGTTGCTCTGTTCAAGCCCTGCAATCGTGGCGAGTTTGCTGAGACTGTGGCTGATAGCGGCGGAGCAAGCGTGATTCGCGCTGGAGTCCCGTCTAGACACGATCGAGCCGCGATTTTAGCATCTTGTCGAGCCAAGGGTTACGAACGTTTTACTTATCTTACCCTTGGCTGATTGAATGGGTAATTTCTGTACGCGTGACGTCAAAGAACGGAAAACGAGGCGGACCAATCAGTAACCTTCTTACAAAAAAAGGTCCGACAGCGGGAGGTATGTTAGATCAATATACCCCGCGGCTACTTTCCAGATGTGAAATTAACCCTTAGAATTTCGCTTAACCCCTTCAGTTTTAGGTAATTGTGACACATGGCAGGACTGAAATACACAATCACAAAAACTGATCGAAATTCCAATATCTGTTCAAATGACAACATATCTTTTTAATAATTTGATGGTACATTGAAAGGTTCTCAAATTCTTCTTTTTCTACCTTCGATGACAGTGTATTACGATTTTTCAATGTTTATTTGAATTTTCACCTTATTTAATCAATCAATACCTGTTTTAGTTTTCAATGTTTTAGACCTTGTCGATGGCATACTCCAATATAGTAGAATGCATCTATATTGAAATACGCGAAATTAAGAATTTGGAATAAATTCAATAATGAAGCCGTCTTATAAACAGAAATAATTTAGAAATGATAAGTTACTTGAATTTTTATGTGAATTCTTTTATTCGGGAGTTTTTCTCCTTCTTTTCTAGCAGACTTTTCTTTAAACACATTAAATGACAAGAGAAATAAAGAGAATAAAATATGAAAATAAATAAATAAATAAAGAAAATAATAGAACAATTTTTAGTAAAAATCCTCTATCTGTGTAAAATAAATCTCGCGTGAGAATATTGTGGGAGCCGAAGAATTAATCAATATATTTGTTTATTGTTATAATTTGTCTTCATTATTTATTTATTTGTTTATTTATTTGAATTAATTTTTATTTGAAAAGTACCCATATTGCAGGTAGTCACACTGTTACGATAAATTTAACTTAGATTTGCTATGAAACAACTTATTCACGACGTTTAAAACAAAGCAATCACGCGCAATGTCCAATCCAAATCGAATTACACATGTAATTGTAATTAAAAATGGATTATTTGATTTTTATCTCTAATATATATGATATATACGTGTTTTAATGCGGGGTAGTCCAAAATCTCGTTGCTATAGCTTATCAAGTTAAAGTTATGATTAAGTAGTTTTGCCGCCCGTTGACTATATTCTATGTAGTATAGAAATATATTTGCTTTCAAAAAACAAAAAAAAAACTGGCCATTAATCTTATTTATTTTTATTTTTTGGGGGAGGGGGGGGGGGGGGGGGGGGGAAAGAGAGAAGGCTATCCAAAATGTTCTTCTATTGAACAATATGCGGGATAGATTAACTCAAAATCATTTCATGTTATTTTTGTTAGTCGGCAAAAATACAAAACGTTAAAGATAATGTCTGAATTCCCAACTCACATTTTTGATGGAATTTAAGGGGGGGGAGAGCTTCAGAAACATTCACGGTGGACAATATGGAAACTTTCGGCTTACTATTCCTATCATTCTGATAAAAAGGACTGATTTATATTTTGTTGATTTTTATAAATCTATCTGTCACCGAATAAAAACGTACTAAAAAGTTAGTGTCTTCGATGCGACGCATTTTCTTTATCCAAGAATGAAGGGTTATCTACACAGTCGTCGGAATACAACAGGTTGTCATAGGGATTAAAAGGTACCGATGTCGTTTGTAAGAAGCTCTCTGATTGGCAGTCACAGAAATCGCGTTTGACCTTTTGATTGGCCGGCTAAAAATAAATCGTAAAGAAAATACCTATTCATTATACCCCCCACAACGAAGTTATGGGGGGGTATACTGGAATCAGGTTGTCCGTCTGTCCGTCCGTCCGTCCGTCCATAGACATAATTTTGTGTCCTCTTCTCCTCCAACAGTTTTGGATCAATTTTGCTGAAATTTTATCATGATGTTTCCCATCATATGAAGTTGTGCATCTGCAATTTTCATCCTGATCCAGTAATTAGTTTTAGAGTTATGCCATTTTGAACTTTTTATGGAAGGGGGGGGGGGGGGGGGGAGTAGTCAAAATTTTAAATTGCAAAACTCAGTAACCATAAGGGGAGTAACCAAATTGGGAAATTAATCCTATCATATGAAGTTGTGCACCTGCAATTTTCATTGTTTTGGGGTGACATAGGTCAAAGGTCAAGGTCACAGTAAATTTTTGTTCAATTTTTGTTTCCTGACTCTAAGTCGAGAACCAAGCGACCTAGAATAATGAAACTCTATGTAAGTAGTCAAAAGGAGTAAGTAGTCATGGGAGTAGTCAAAATTTTAAATTGCAAAACTCAGTAACCATAAGGGGAGTAACCAAATTGGGAAATTAATCCTATCATATGAAGTTGTGCACCTGCAATTTTCATTGTTTTGGGGTGACATAGGTCAAAGGTCAAGGTCACAGTAAATTTTTGTTCAATTTTTGTTTCCTGACTCTAAGTCGAGAACCAAGCGACCTAGAATAATGAAACTCTATGTAAATGTTACTTATGACCCAAGGAAGTACCCTATTGTTTTTAGGTCACATAGGTCAAAGGACAAGGTCACTTTAAATTTTTGTTCAGTTTTCGTTTCCGGACTCTAATTCAAGAACCAAGGGATCTAGAATCATGAAACTTCATGCAATTGCTGTATATGACCTCAATATTTGTTACAAACACATCTTGCACTTAAAGCACTTACATTTTGACAAAGTGCTGGTGGGGGGTATAAGTCCGCTCTGCGACAGTTCTAGTTCAGTCAAGGGGTATTCGAGAAGATCTTATCGATTCGATTTTAGTGGCGCAGCGAATGCAGCTCGGCTCTCGAAGCACTGTTTTGCTCCCTACCCCCGGAATTCACTCCGCATTGCTATTGATCGCTAGGCAGGTTACCAGCCCTCGAGCAGCGATTTTGGACGGCTCAGTGGCCGTCGCTAGGCCTGCAGTGGCCCGCGATCGCGCCTTGGGTCTGGGAGCAAAATACTGCTTCGAGTGCCTCGTCTAGGATAATTTGTTGATCACTGTACTAATCAACAAGCCAGACAGGATACTGTATGTGTATGCTTAAGAGATCTCTATACTTGCACACGAGCTACACGGTATGACCGAAGCCGAATCTTTTTGGGGGAAACTGTACGAATGCCGGCATCTTGGTGCAAATATTTCTTTAAGAAGTTATAGGCTGGTGAATATATGTATTTGATTTTCGGAATTTCTTGTTATCCATTTTCGTGTGAAAAATGCATCAAAAGTACGATCGTTAAAGCAGTATGTTGTTGTTCTAATTCTAAAATTTTAGAGCTAAATAAAAATTGCAGCTACGAGGTTGTAGGATCAAACCAATGATTATTTTTCTGCATTACCAAAATGTTTTCAAAGTCTGTTAATCTGCCCATTTTTTCAATAATATAAATTTGCTTAATTTCTGTCTGAGTTCGATCTGCGAGCTTTTGTGGATCAAAATCGCTTAAATACAGCTCTTTCAGCACCTGAAAACGGTGAAATAGTGTCTTTGTCACGTTTGAGACATTCCCTCAACTACCTATCCGTTATTACCCGAACCTATCCGCTATTGACCTAATTAGTGCTGTGTGCAGAAAGCGTTTATCTGACGTATAAACAATATTACTATCCCGAAATTGGTTTCAATAAAAAGAATACAGATTTTCCTACAAATCGGTACCATACAATATAGATTTTGTTTTGTAATAGAAACATACACTTCGATAATTTCGTTAACTATCCGCTACTGCCTGAACAACTGTATTATAAAAATAATACCCTTTTTATTTACATAGAGCCCTTTTGGTCTTTGGCCTTTTCATACTGGGCTTATTTTAACCTGGCCTTTTTTAACCCTGGGCCCCTGGGACTTGAATATCCTAACTTGTTCTCACTTGACAAAGAGAATGCTAGATCTACATTTTTTTTTATTTATTTATTTTTTTCAAGTTTTCAAACAAGGCCTATAGGCACAGGGGTGATTGGAAGGGTCAAGTCCATCAATAGTTTGAAAAGAGTGGCTCAGGTTCATCGATTTCCTACACAAAAACCTACCACTCTTACCCAACCTCTCACTCCCCCTCTCTTAAATTTTACTCACATCCATCTTAGAACTGCAAAAAGTTAATGCAAATGCGAAACACGATTGTCGGACAGGTAATGGGTGACTATAGGTAATGTATTTCATCATTGTATAACCTCCTGCCTGATAAACTCACCTTTAGAAATTTCTGTTTTATTCAAGATGGCCAGTGAGCAACCTCGTGCCCCTGTCGAAGCGAACTGCTAATTTGTGGCGCCAAAGTGAAGTCGGAACACCTCTAGACCAATCCAGGCCTCCTAGCAGGCCTAAACGAAAATAAAGGTTTTTGTAAAGGCTCCAATGTATGAAAATAAAGGCCTTTTAGTGTAAAATATAAAGAAAATAAAGAGTAAATAATGGCTATTTTTGTCGAGGTTCTTATTTCTTTATTGAACCCATAGTCATACCAAAGTCATTTTTTTATGTTATATACTGCATTCTGAAAAACTCAAGATGGAAGAAACAAAAGCAGCATTTTTTAACTACACATGAAAGAATGGAAAATGCAGAACAAAAGCCATTACTTGCTTTCAGCTAGCACAGCAACCATTCAGAGCAAATATAAAGGTTTTGAGCAAAAATTACAGGCTATTTTGGCGTTTTAAAGGTTTTCTGGGGAAATGTAAAGGTTTTAAAGGTTTGCTCTGTAATTAAAGGTTTTTAAAGGTTTTAAAGGTTTCACTAGGAGGCCTGCCAATCGTATATTGCAGTTCTTAAAACACGAAAAGGTGGAAAAGCGTGCATAAATGTGCAAATAAGTATCCCCAGACGAGAACTAATCACCCTAACTTTCACATTATTTCTAAATGGCCATACTGAATTTATTTCTCATGCCTGAATGGCATTCCAATAATGGCCAATTTATTGTTTGGAAATGATGAGATCGATGTCATTTCAAATTGTATATATTTTTAAAACGATAATAGATCTACAGTACTTGTAGTAGTATCAAATTGGTTGATTGAATGGGATTTAACGCCACTTTCACGAAGCTTTCGGTCTTATCGTAGCAGCTGGATCACCTAATAATAAATTGCCGATTATTCACGTACCAGTCCTCTGTCCAGGATCACAAAACGGTGGGAACTGTTTGCAAATTATACCCCGCATTGCACGCAAGTGCAGTCCAAAGCTGGGTATAATTTGCAAACAGTTTCTACTGTTTTGTGATCCCAAACGCAGGACGGTGCTAGCCGATTTGTTCTGGGGCCTCTTTCAAGAAAAATATCGTATGATTAATCTTAAAATTATCGTACGATTAAATTTAAGACGGCCATAAACGGCTTTCACAAAAATATCGTTGAAAATCGCAGACTATACGAACTCATAAAATTATCGTAAAGTTGATCTTTCACATCTGCACGTGCTGATCATATGATATAAACTTCCTGGTAAGTGGGTAAATTGTCCGCTTTTTACAATACAGAAAAAATTGTCAATCAGCAAACTGACCGGAGAATAGCCATTTACCTGTATATGAATGCATGCTTATCAAGTTTTTTTTAACTAAATTCTTCGAACTACATGATTCTCATAGTTATTTTAATATATATATATCAAAATATGCAAGTTCTAATTATTGCATAGTGAATTTAGCTTTCACTGGGGAAGTCCTTGCCAATGAAAGTACACCGGCCATCGGCGCGAATGTGGAGCAATCGAACATTGGACCGCTTGGTAAAAATGTACATGCTCTAATTAATGATCATCTGCACCCAGTTTTTGGTGATTGACCTTATTATCATTGTTGTTTGCTTGGTTGGTTGTTTTTCTGGTAATTTAGTTGCATGTATAAGAATACAACATTGTTAGGAAGGAAAGATGAAAATGGATATTGTATTCTTTCGCTTAAAGGCAAAATACCAGATAACTTTAACCAACGGTTCTAGCGCAGTTTTCGTTGACGTATCCGTGAAACTACAACAGTTACATTTAGCTTAGATATGTTTCATCTGGCTAAGTAACACCATTCAATTATTGTATTTTGTTGCTTATTTGCTCAGTTTATATTGGAAAAAAAGAGCAAAAAAATTTGATCGAGAGCAGCGGTTTCGTTGTTGTTGTTTTTCGCAGCTTTGCAGAATTGTTTAGTTTTTACCGTAGGCTGAGGAATCTAGATTGCTTAAAGTGAGAATAGTCTGTTTTTACAAAAGTAATTTAATTATATATGTGTAAAAAATCTATTGAATCAGTTTCGGCCACTTTCGTATTCTTTCTAAACATGTGTCACAAGGAAGGGAAGGATAAGCAAACGTTTTCAGTCATGATCATAAAAGGGTCGATTCTTACGGTAAAAATAACAACTTAATGCAATTATGTAAACATTCTACGACAATCGTACGATTATCGCAGAGTAAAATCAAACATCGAAATGATGGTGCATCAATTATTTTCAATATTTCTCGTTTATAACACAATATTGTACCATGAAATTTGACATGTACAAAGCTAAATAATCGTTCTAACCTCCGTGAGAGCAAGAAAGGAATCTGAGAAAATTTAAGGCTCATAAGGACAAAATCGTAAAATTTACGACTGGTCTGAAGGTGTCGCAGATTTTATCGTAGATTTCACGATACGACGTGTTTCTTGAAAGCCAAAAAAGTTTCTTGAAAGCCAATTTTTATCGTACGATTGCTATACGACCGAATTTCAATCGTTGGACCTTTCTTGAAAGAGGCCCCTGGTCTGTTGATATATCTTCACCTCCCGTCAGAAAGAACCAGCATACGGAGTGGACGACAAAATACATCAACACCACAATTACACCAAATTAGCTCCGCCATATGAAGTCTACCATAAGTTTCCACGCAATATCAATATTTTCGCACGGAGAATCTTATAAAACAATAGCTAATAAATTGAATAATGACATTTAAAAATCATTGTTGCCCCTTTGTCTGTCTAGCCTTACGAATAGAGGCAAGAAGATTAAGAATGGCCACATACATATTGTTAACTATTTTCAGACAAATAAATTCTATTTGGGCAAATCTATCAATATCAGTTTTCGTAAATGGTTTAGATAACAGGCGTGATCAAAAGATTAAAATATTTGACACTGGCTTCATTACTATTATAAACTATGCTATATCCAAAAGTACTGTTAATCTCATCTGTTATATATCTGTTAAGCACTTTCCAATTATGTTTTTAAGCACTGTGCTGCTTCATACAAGTTGTTCATTTTTCCCTGGACTTTCCTGGCAGGGCAAACAAACTGGATTGAATTGATTTTGAATGAAAGCGGCTCTGTGGATTGTAATTGATAGGTGCCAGTTCGTAGTCGTAGTTTCACAGGAAGTCTACGTACGAAAGTCGTTGTCTTTGCATGAACATATATAATTGGATGTAGTTTTTATGGCTTGTAAACTTTGTTCATGAATTTAAGTTTGTTAGATAAGTTGGCTGAATGGATTATCTTCTCCTCTCAATTGTATGTTGATGGTTTTGTGTATCAATGTATTCCAATTAAATTGTTTAAATGGAGTTTTCAGTAATTCTTCTGTTGAGGTTGGATTGCTAACCTTTGATGACATCTTTGTTGTTATTAGGTGTTAAGTCACGTTTGTGGATTTGTGGTTCAACAGGTAGCATTTCAGAGAGTATAGAGTATATAAACTACTTCGACGATGGAGTTTGCGGGAAAAGCAAGAATTTTCTTCAGCATTTTCTTTTAAAATACCCAAAGTTGATGCAGTTCTTTTGAGACGGGTAGTAGAAGCTCCAGACCACAATACAAAATTTTGCATACATAAACTGAAACCAACTTCTAATCGGTCAATGCATGTTTTCATCTTTTCGATACATTTACAATATAAGAATTGAATAGAACATTACGTTAATGCAAAGACAACTCAATTTCGAGGATTTTGGTGAAAGAATTGTGTAAAAGGGATCGACAGAACGATTGTAGCAGACAATAGAAGACACCAACCCTACTTTGAAAGAGTCACAAAACTCGAAAAATACAGGGAACTTTCGAAATTTCAGTCGGAGAAAATGCTGTTATTTTATTTAAAAATCAATTTGCGTTCGATACCTTAAAGGTATTTGAATACAAATAAGTAAAGAATACATTATTTAAGACGTTCATTTGCGTAAATGAGGTAAATTTGTTAAATTTACCCCACCCACCAATGTTAATTTTGAAATTGGGTGTGCTCTTGCTCTCATGCAAGTAAAATTGCTTTCCCTGGAGAATTTTTTGATGTATTTTGGTTTTGCTATCTACCAAGTGCATGGACTATCGGAAATCATCAAACACTTGCATCTTCAACATTATTAAGCATTACTTTTCGTGCTTTATTTGAGTGACCCATTAGAAGTTGGTTTAAGTTTATGAATTGTTTTAGTAGATTGCTTTCTCTGGGACAAGGCCATTTAAATCATGTAATCCGAATGATTTAAGACTAGATAGATAGTTTGTTCCACACTTGCTTCTTTAATTTCTTTTAGAGTAGAGGTAGTTATTACGCCGAAATGAGAAGAATGAGTAACATACGTAATATTTAACGAATATAACTCAAACCGGTTTTCAAAAGTAGGCTTTCGTAGGTTGTGCGTTAATTGAAAATCCTCTGATTTTGTTCGTTGACATGTGCACCGTTCTTGGTTGGCAAAGTCGTCCGCAAAGTCTTCCGCTATGGTAATTCCTGATGTATTTCTAAGCGATCACTAGAACATAATTCAACAAAAACAGCGCATACAAATGCGTATGTAGGCCTACAGTGACTTTCCCTATGCCAAGTGGTGAGTGTTCATACTTTATTAGAAGTGGGTTGATATAAGTTTTATGGAAGTATGTGCTTGCCACACACCACCCTGTTTGAGAACCTGATTAGCGTAAACAGGAAAAGTTAACTGATTTGTTCATTTAACTAAACTCAGAGAGTCATTTTATTATTTCAGATTTACACCAAACTGACGCCGGAAAATCTCCTTGGCATTTTTGGCAACCTTTATATAGGTGTCGACAGAAACGAATTTACACAAATTTACGGGTATTCTGCTATACGCTGGAAAATCTCCTTGACAATGTTGGTGACCTTTACATAGGTGTCATAAGAAACTTCTTGTCACAAATTTACTGGTATTGAAAATGAAGACGGTAGTACTTACCATAAAAAGTTATGGCCCATGTTAAAGTTAGAAGACTATCTTTGGAAAACAGAAACTACTATACCTTATTTTATCTTATAACTAAACAAATATCCGTGTGATAACATCCCGTATGATATTTTTTATGATATCACATAGTTATTTTTAGAACAATGATATTATGCGGTTATTTTTAGAAACCTGCATTCCAGTTAGAAACATCGACGAAAACAAGACAAAAAGATGTTATAAGATAAGTTTAATACAAACTTAATGTATTGTATGAAAAAAATATCTAACTCGGTTGTGAGAATTGATAATTGTCTCGGCAGAGCCTCGACAATGATCAATTCTCCCAACCTCATTAGATATTTTTTCTCATACAAAACACTAAGCATGTATTATATATGTATCATTGTATTTGGATTTATTTTCGTGTCTGTAGAACTGGGACGTGTAGATATTTTGTACCCGGGTACCCGAGATATTGTTACCCGCAGGTGCTCGAGTACTGTCCATATATCTTTTTTAATAAAGAAAATACAAAGGCGGATTCAGAATTTCTGTAAAGGGGGTTTGAACATATAAATTCTGACATGGCTTTAAGAGACACAGGTGTTGCAAATCTGTGGCTCTAAAATAAGTAGGACTCTCAAAACTATCTGATGAAAGTCCGGAAGACAATCTGGAAATCAACTCCAGAAAAGAATTGAAGACTTTAAAACAGTCAACAAAGGTACACAGTGCTTAAACATTTGTCCGGAAATGGGTAACGAGTTAGAAGATCCGGGTAGGAACGTTCCCTTCCCGATACTCGGCTACTCGAGTACTCGTCCCAGTTCTTATTGTATCTTTATTTATAACATGACCGTCGTCGCGGGAGTGAAATAAACCCGTTGAATATTTTTGATATTACATGGGTGTTATGACACTAGAGGAATAATAATGCAAATGAGCTCAGAACGTAAACCGACGCTATTTTGTAAGCGCGAAAATTACGTCATAGTGTATCTAATGTGACGTCAGTTTTAAACGGCGTTATACGTTTCGCGGAAAATTGAAATGCTGAATTTCAAGAATTTCGACGATTTTAAATAAAAATCGGGTCAAATTATAAATAGAATATAACATTTGTGCTCATAAAATACAGAATTTATAAAACTCGTCATCTAAAACAGATAAAAACTCGACGCAGCCTCGTTTTTATCTGTTTATTGATGACTAGTTTAATAAATTCAGTATTCAATGACCACTCATTCAATATCCTCTATTTTTTTTCATGCCTGACGTATCAAACTTTTCGGTCACAATTTGAGGGAAATATTTCAAGTTCAAAGTATTCCATATGGTGTTGAAACTAGCATGTCTTTAGTATTGTTATTTTGTAATAATTAGATTTTTCACGGAAGCGTTCATCGGCTTATTAAGTTAAGACGTTCTTCTAAATACGTTGCAATATGTTTAATTATTCTTCGACTTATAGTTGAAATAATAGCACAATCTCAAAACTTAAGCAACGGTATCAATACTATAGCCATATGAGGCTTACACTTGAAAAATGAGCTACAGTGAGAGAAGTAACTTAATTTAATAAAGTTTCTGTTCCACATGATGAAATTCAGCAGCGGCAATGCTAGAGTCCGTCACAAGTTATTTCGGAACAGAAAATTCGCAACCAACAATAAAAGACGTTTCAAAGAAGATATTATCCGTTATCCAGCCATGCGATCATGATCACAAAACGGTGCAAACAGTTTGCTAATTATACCCCGCTTTGCACGCAGGTGCACGTGCAAAGCGGGGTATAATTTGCGAACTGTTTGCGCCGTTTTGTGATCCTGAACGCAGAGCTGATAAATCTGCCAAGATGACGTCTTTGTGTAATTTCAGATGTTTTACCCGGATTACATAGCCTATACCGAACAATTTAAAACTGATTCAATTGAAAGAATTGAACCCAAAGATAAATGTGTGTTGAAAGTGAACATAGGTTATTAAAAATATTGTAGAAAACATTGTGAACAAAGAGAAATTAATTGAAACAGTCAAATTCTCCTTTTTTCTGAAGGTTTCCCTTTTTGTTGCGTTCGGGGAATATGGAATCCGGTTTCGGTGAAAATAATTGCACAATCAGGTACAGCGCACACCATTCTTTTCGGAAAATACATTTTTCTTGTTTTATGAAAAATTGGAGTCTAATTTTATTGTCAATTCTTTTGTCATTTAGGCAGTCTTTTTCTGGAAAACGGTTTAAATGCTTAAGCTCTCGATCAAGATAAGGAGCACAAAAATCATCAATGTTCGTGACAATAGTTTTTGTTGGACTTTGATACATTCGGAACATCGCTCGGACTTTTCCATATTAACTTGAAAGTACCTCGGACGTAAGTGTAGTAATTTTTGGTCATTATTCGGTAATTCGGCTCCAGGTTGTACTTTGGTTAATACGCTTGAAGAATAGTTTGTTCCTTTAATGTATTCCGATCGTCTGTGGTGATCATTTTCGCATGTTGTAATTTGAAAGCAAAACGCAGCAGAACACTGCGTTTTGTTTTCAAATTATAACATGCCCAATTCTAACATAACGTTGATTTTATTTTTCGCAACGTCATCCTTAGTTATCTTTCTGACGTCATATAAACCCACATGCGATATGACGCGCTTTCATGGCTGCGCCCTTATAATTTCCGAGGTCTATTCCGTAGAATCGCCGAGGGTTCTCGAGTGACTTTGATATTGACAAGAAATTCCGAACGCGTGTGGGTGTTATACGAAAGTTTGTCATTGTTCATTCTGCTTGGTGAACCTCAGAGATCTTTCAAACATTATCTGCAATTGTTTTCATCAATCTAGAGTTACAGATAAGAGAGGGTTAAGCCAGTCTAAAATCTTTGGTTTAAACATATTTTATTTGCATGAATTCAAACACGATGATATACATATTCATATTACACAATATAATGTAAATCGAGCAAAAGGATGAGAACGTAAACATAAGCTGATAATGTTCTTTTCCCTTTTTGTGATCCAAGAGCTGAACTAACTGATATTTCTGATGGTTTTTGTGGAAATTGAAATATTAATATAATGTTTAAAAACTATTTTGATTTATTTTTTCTAAAAATAATATGTACGATGTAAAGTACTGTATTTAAAGGGGGTGAATTGTGTTCTTATGATGTCTTTACGGACGACATACGTTCAATACTAATATAGTTGTCATGCTTTAATAAAATCTTTATTTCCCAATGAATCCCCAACACAAGACGATTCCAATTAGTACGAACAAAAAAGTTCTATGCTATTATTGCTGAAATACTTTAACAAAAATAAAAATCTCAAATACCCCCTCTATCTGTAGTTCTGTCCATCAAGAATAAATCTTTGCACATTCGGACACTTCAATACCGAGAAAATATGATAAGCAACTTAGACCCACTCTCCATCCGCACATGACAGAGAAAAAATAGCGCAATGATAACATTAAGACTACCAAAAACAGTTAACAACATCCTTAAATTGACACTTATTCCGATCAAATCCACTCTAAAGCACTCGCTCAACGCTCGATTCATAACCGTCTCAAAACACTCACTCTATTCACTCAAAATCGCTGCGAAATCGATGAAAAATTCAGAAATCGTTCAAAGTGATAAATATTCATTTAAATTGATCAAATCATTCTACGATTTTATTGCCTTGGAGTTGATTATAAAGGGTCTGATTAGTCCGTTTTGGATGCACATTCAGAAAAGGGCGTTTATCTTATTAAATGGGGGTTAAAAAATATGACTAAATTACTAGTATCGAATTATCATTACGTTTTTATAGTAACATTCAAAAGTCGCTCATCCCTCTCATTTCTTTCCATTCAGAAATCAATCCAAAATCAATCACCTTGTCAATTTTAGAAGGTTTTGAATTACAATTGAAATTAACATTTGATTGCTATGAATGTAACTCTGGGCAATTGGTTTTGATTGGAGTGAGTGTCAGATTCGAAAATGAGGTCGAGTGTGTGTGGGTGTATTTCCGTTTATTTATCGCACACGCCCATA
This sequence comes from Fragum whitleyi, assembly GCA_948146395.1. NCBI lineage: Eukaryota > Metazoa > Mollusca > Bivalvia > Cardiida > Cardiidae > Fragum > Fragum whitleyi. The sequence goes on from OX411555.1 coordinate 34,865,604, forward strand.
TGAGCGACGCCCCCCAAAAGGCGGTTAGTTGTTACGAGGGATAGTGCAAGGATACATGACGAAACTACTGCTGAGATCCGCCATGGTTCTTTAACGTGCTCGGTGTAAAGCACCGTCTCACGGGGCCTCGGTTTAACGTTTCATCCGAAAGACAATTAGTTTGTTAGTGTACCAGCCCGGGAATCGAACCCACGCAGTCCAACTTCAATGGTTTTGAAGTCCGGTGCTCTACCAACTGAGCTAATCGGGCCGGTATGAGGTCGAGAGAGGCAGTGCGTGGTTTAAAACCTCTGCTGTCCTATTTTACAGCTGGGTGATCTTGGGCTGACTATTAAGTGTTTTTCCCATAAACACACACCGCCGGCGACGGCAAGACTCGAACCACAGACCTCCAGACCACGAGTCGGGTGCCGCCAAGGCAGACAACCGATTCTTTAACTATTCCTTCCATTCATTCAATATCTGTGGCCATTTATTTGATAAAATTATAATTCAATGGGAGATAACGAGCAAATGAAAATATTGATATAAAAGTTCGTGTGGTTTCCCATGTAGATCTAGTTCCTACAACGGGTTGTAAGATTAATCATATTTCTGAAGATGCAAAACATTAGCATTACCTACAATTTGCATAATTTTGCCAAGTTTTTTTTTTTTTTTTCATTTTTGATTTTCATTCACTACATTCAATCCCAATATTGATAATCAATACAATAAAGGTAGCACACAGCAGAAGCCAACAAGTTTATTGGTCTGTCAGTCTTAAAATCGAAGTCTGCAATAAATTATTTAACGTCTTGACGTCATACAAAATAACTCCATTTGCAGTCAGTTATTTCTATTGGCATTTCCAGTCGATAAGAAAGGAAAGTTTAGGAGTTTTATGTCAAATTAAGTAATCTTACTGTTAAAAGGTGTGAAGTGTGTTGAGAAGTTAAAAATTTTTCGTTAAATACTCTGGGAATAAATTCGGATTTTTACATCACCAAAGTTTGTTGACAAAACATGGCGGACGGTTGCTGGCAATCGGTCTGAGCGATGATGATTTTAGTGCTTCTTGACTGATGTCGGCTACAACTCTTATGGCGACAAGTTCGTCAAATATCTCGAAGAGTCAAATAACCTGTCCGACATGTGACTTTACAGCATCGGTGCCGAATGGCTCTAGAAGGACGATGTGTCCGAAATGTGGAGGGTTTTATAGAAGAGAAGATGCAGAAAGACCAGAACCAAGAAGATTACAGAGAAGAAATGTAATGTTTTGTCGTCTTTTATTAAATTCTAATTGATTTAATATATACTGGGTACCATTATACTAAAATATATGGGTGTAGGTGGATTACAGTCAGCCAGCTCGTACCCAAGTCAACTCGTACCTAAATAAATTCATACACATTTTATATCCCAAAATTATACTGGTTAGAGACCAATTCTCGCCAAGTACCAGTTCTCGCCAACTGCACATTTTCACAGTAGAGACGCAAAATTCATTCACAATAAATCATTTTCTGATTAAAAGAAGTTCTCTTCAACATAATTTGTAATTTAGAAGGGTTTCCTTTCCGTCTTTGCCGAGAAAAGGGGGTGGTGGGGAGAACTGGTACTTGGCGAGAATTGGTCTCCAACCAGTATAGCCGTCAGCATGTTCCTTTGTTGGTACAACTGAAACTTTTTTTTCCCACTCAATTTTTTACCATTGATATAAAAAAAAAAAAAAAATAGACAGTTTCTAAGTGGATCTGTTATTATCAGGTAAGACTTGTAACATTTGGGGCTAACAGCACCAGATCCTTCAGGCTGATTGTAAAAAGTAGTTAGCAGTGCTCTCAATAAGGGCCAAAATCAGGAATTTTTGTAATTCCAATTTGGAATTTCAGGAATTTTTTTTCGAAGCAAGGAATTTTTACACCCCCCCCCACCAACATCATTTTTTTTTTTGCACACTTTGTAACAGCTGGTTTCCATGTGCAATATAAGTTAAATTTTTGCTTAAAGTCCATGATTCTAGTTGGTTCTCTAAGGATAAATGACTTCCAAGCCTTAAAACTTGTAGCTTTGACTTATAGCTGTAGGTACGAGCTTTAGTTTCACAATCACCTTTTATTATTTTCATTGAATAAATTATGTAAACTAAAATGAGAAAATGTGTTTCTATTTGGAATCAGTCCTTAGATGTATCTTGCGCGGTGGGCCTAGGAAATTCGGCCTACTCAAATTTTAGTTACGATGTTTTGGTATCTGGCGATATTACGGAAATTAATGAAGCTTTAATTTTCCTCGGCCAGTCGTCCTAATGGTGGCGAACGTTCTAGGTAGTGTGCCAATAAAAGTTCTAAACCTATTTAAACTTACGCAGAATAATCCAAATGGTAAATTCGTAATTTCAAATCTCTCGTCAGACATGTTGCAGACAACTTAAATGACGTCATTGGGATTTCCCCGCGTTCTCCGAAGATGCCGATTCTAAATGTATTTAAACAAGGACAGTCGAATGACCTTTAGTATATGTTTTCAGGGGTTGAAAAATCCACTCGCCCTCTCGCATTTGCGAGTAGAAATTGCCGGAGGGCGAGTAGTATTTTGGGCGAGCTATTCCGACGGGGCAAGTACAAATGACCATTGCAATGTAGCATCGTAGTCGCAGTTAATATTTCCGGATTTCCAACGGCTTCTTAATTGGTTTTGTGGTCCAGCTTACTAATATCCTAAATTCCTTTTTATCTGTGTTGCTCATTAAGATATTCTTCTGTACATGTTGAGACCACATAGATTAACCATCTCTTTAATATTGAATACAAAATAGCAAACCATACCTTTCCATGCATGTCATATGAACACACCTTTCCACACACACTGGGTGGAAAGTTCTGATTTCATTTAAGTACTGTCACAATGAGTTAAATATATACCAGGATGAAAATTTCAACCAATTCAAATGACTTGTGTTCTTGTTATAAGACTAACTTACATTTTATTATATTTTAAGGGCGAGCTAATTTGGTTTAAGGGCGAGTTGAAATTTATGGTTACTAGTCCTACAGGACTAGTTGGGTTTTTAAGATTTTTCAACCCCTGGTTTTCCGGAAGCGTCTTTTCTAAGACTTTTAGGAAGCGATATTTCGAAATTTTATCGGTCTGAGCTGCATGAACTTCGTTTGATATAACGACTATTCCTCTGACTTGAATTTTGTTTGATTCAATATTCCTATCAAATGACCCACGCGATCTGTATCCGACGAAGAAAGGTAATGACAGAAGCGGTAATGACGCATCGCTTACCCAACAAGATTGCGTAATCAAAGACTGGTTGTTATAGCGACAATCCAGGGTTGGCAAGTATTGACCGGGGCGGTTTTAACCGGGTGGTTTTAACCGGTTAAAACCGCCCCGGTCAATACTCCTGAAAGTGGTCAATACTGGTCAATACCGGTCAATACTGGTCATTTGAAAAAAACAGGTGGTTAATACTGGTTAATTGAATATTTAAATTGGCTGAGTGAGATTGATTTGTCAATTTAGTGTTTATTACTGTATGAAATATAGCATATATTATGCACATACTGTTTATATGGATATACTGGTTTATCAATGTGCTAGTCATGATCATTGTAAAGGCTATTATAGTGCCACTTTAAATGAAAACCCTGAGCTGACAAAGGTAACTTAATTGACAAGACTTTCACACTTATCAAATTGAAAGCACACTGTCACACATTTCAAATTGCAATCAGATGTCAAGCACAATTACTATCATCTCTATCACCAGTAATTGTGTATTGATAAAACCAAGTCTAAAACACACTAATGCAATCATTAGTCTAGACTAGACTACCCTTTAACTATAACATGTGTTGGTCACTGGTAGATCCCAATACAGGCATCCAGGTTTTACAGATAAATATTTTGGCCCTTGAAAGACTATAGCAAATTTTATCTTTTCCTTTTCATCATTTCTTCTACAGTATGGTTATTTAGTTATTTATGAATAGAATAAAGTCCAGCAACTACATTTGTAGTATGAAGTAAATACATTATAATGAGTTCAAAAGACCAAATGACCACCAATCGACCACTTTATGGACTAGATTGCTTTTAGCCTTTCAAAATTGAATAACATGTTTCCTTTATTAATATTATTACATCACTAAGTAATGTTGCTTAAGTCTTTTTTATTATCATAAAAGAATATGGCACTAAATGGCAAGATAATAGGGAATGGTTATTTGAATTGACCAATCGACCACCAATCGACCAGTATTGACCGGTTAAAACCAGTATTGACCACCGGTCTGGTCAATACTCCAATTGACCGGTCGATTGCCAACCCTGCGACAATCTAATACCCCACATGTTACACATGGCTTGTTTTGGTCAGCTTTAATGCGTATGCTCGCGCTGATTATCGATTTTTGCACATGTACGAGGGTCATCCAATAAATAGTGAGACTGGTTCTATATCTCGAAAACTAATAAAGATATTAAAACGAAATTTTTCATGCATGTACATTATCTTCTTCTGCATTAATTTTTCATATCAACCGGTATGTTACCATGACGCTGTGTTGATGACGTCACAAAGAATGACGTCATGACGCTAACTTTGGCCAGATGAATATCAAAATAACAGAAATGTCATGTTTTTAAACAATTTAATTTCAGAAAATTTATGAAGCTTGAAATGCTATATTGCAATGAATATAATGCAGGGATAAAGTGCTTTCTCAATGTAACTCATTTCTACTGAATACTTTAATCATCAGTGGTATAATTGAATTTTAGCAAGACACTTCCTTTTCGCATGATGTTGATCACAAATTCATTATTTATCAATGAATTTATTTGCATTTTGAAATTTGATCAAGATTTTTTGTTAAAGATACCATCTAATATCCACAAGAAAGACATCGAATGTAGGTAAAAATGTCAGAGGTAAAAATGCCATAGGTAAAAATGTCAGAGGTAAAAATGCCATAGGTAATAATGCCATAGCTACAATGGTAAAAATGTCATAGGTAATAATGCCATAGGTAAAAATGCCAGAATATATGAAACTAAATGATAATATAATGACATTAAGAATATCTTTTCTATGATAATCTTGTAAATTAGCTTAAGTTGCCATAAAGAATTTTGTAAAAAAAAAAAATCATTTTTGTTTTAGCATAATTATAAAGAAAAAAATTATGATAATATTTGTCCTATGAAAATGAAATAAATAAAATTAAATGATCTTAATCAGTATAATATTTTATCTGAATTCAAACTTTAAATAAATTGAACAAAAAAAAAATATTTAGTATACAATTGGTTTATGAAAAAGATTTGGAAATAGTTAAGAAAGATGTGCCAGATATGTTAACACATTACTGAGAAATGTGTGAAATGTCACAATAATGTGTTAAATTTACCTTTAACTGTATCCTGCTTTATTCACATATTATGCATATAAAAAAAAAAAAATTATTGAGCTATATTATATATGTGAATGAAATAATAAACAGACATAGTTTATTTCTGTTATTTTTCATAATTTATTTATCTGTTTTCTTGTTTATGTTTGTATCTACACAAACATTGTCATTTAAATATGAGCGCATAATTTGTATACCCTTTTACTTAATTCTATATCGAAGTCTTGAAAAAAATAAGAATGGAATTTAACAGATCTTTTAAAGATTATTGTAACAATTCCTGTTGTACATGAAAATAAAAGTATTTTTCTACTGACTTAAGTCTAGAAATGAAATATATAATATACCTCTGGCATTTTTACCTATGGCATTATTACCTATGACATTTTTACCATTTTACCTCTGGCATTATTACCTCTGGCATTTTTACTTCAGACATTTTTACCTATGGCATTTTTACCTCTGGCATTTTTACCGCACACCAAGACATCTTATGCAAAATTTGTTGTCAAAACTTACGAGTACATCACTGCAGTAATGCATTTGGATACCCTCCCATTTTTCAGAACGACTTTGTCTAATAAAAGAGAGGTAATCGTCATGAAATTTGATGTCGTTTCTATCATAAATCTTATAACCCCTGTCTACTACTTAAACAGAATACCAGAAAACATTTATCAATGTAATTTGAGTGAAAAAACAACATCAGGTAGTTCAATTTGAATTTTTTTCAACATAGAAACATCAAGGGGTTAAAATGGCCATTATGAGATATGGCACCTCCTTCTGTTGCCTAGCAACAAGGTTCCATACATTGTATGAAGGTAGGAGTCTGCCAAACAATTAAGGAGATGTTACACTAAACAATATTGGAACAATAATCTTATATATGTGAAATAGTTAGGCATTATAGCAGAAGTCTCACTTTTTATTGGATGACCCACGTAGACTTACGTTAAATTCTTAAATAGGTAAATTTGTAAAACGTCCGGGGTCAAATTACATGACGTTGTCCTCGAATCTCGGACGTTTTTTTACGCCCGGGTTTGATTTTCCGGACGTAATTTTTTGAAATTCTGGACATACATTACGTAGATGTCCGCTTATTGAGAGCACTGAGTTAGTGTCTAACCATGACAAAGCGCTGACTGGAAAGTATGAATCCGCTTTTTCACCAAATCAAGTTATGTTTGAAATTAACTAATACAAAATAAGTAATTGCTTTTACATTTGAATCTGATCAATAATTTTCTTGTAGTATTTTTCTTTGTCATACTTACTCTGTTAACTAGTTCCTAGACAATATAATTCAAGATTTTAAAAGAAGGAAAATAATGAAGATGAAATAAAACCTGAATCCAAAACATTTGAAATAATTTGTAATGTTTATTAATTATTCTGATAAAAAAATGTGTATGTATATTGCTTTCAATCAGTATTTTATTCATAAACAGAAATCGGGTTAAAACATGTTTTAAAGAACTCCATAAAAGGAACTCAATTACAATGAATAATAATACCAAATATAAAATCATGAACAAAAGGATCAAAAGTATCATGCCTTAGATATGTATCTTGTTTCTTTACACCATACATTGCACAATGCTAGAATTAAGTTTCCAGCACAGAAATGCAAAGCACCTTTAAGTTAAAATCTTATTTTGGTTAAATCATAGTTGGTGATGTTTGTTGATTTGTAAAAGACAATTAACAGTTATGATCCTGTGATTTCCTGTGATTTAGTACACCGGTGAGACAGACAATTATTAATTGTTTGAAAATTGATAAAGCACAAAAATGTTTAATAGTTTAAAGTAGTTCTGAAACATTTCGGAACCCATGACTTTTCTCAATGTTGACCAAGGTTTCCTAATGAAAATCGTTAGGAAACCTCAGTTAACACTGTTAAATTCCATCACTTCCAAAATGTTGCGGAACTAATACGGGTCCACTACCTTAAGTAAGGCTTAGTAAAAGGTAACCATTATTGATCCTGATTAGACTACTTCTAAAGGAGCGCATTGATCTACTTCTACATTGTTTGTTTGGACCTTAATGTTTGTATCAGAGCTATAGATAGATGGGGTATTTTAGATCAAATTATTTCTATTCGTGTAGCACAAACCCAATGTTGTTGGTACTCACTGGAATCGTCTCATGAAGACAATTCCAATGAATTACCACATTTATTGAGAAATAAAGATTTTAGATTGGCTTTACCCCTGCTTATCTGTACCTCTGTGTATAATTAGGGTCAATACAATAGCATCAACAACAAATCACCTACAATCACACAGGCTACTGTTGACCTACTGACAGGCTCCATCTTGTTTTATTATGATGGTGATTTAAAAAGTTATTGTCCATTTGACTTCTATATAGATAATCATTTTGCTGAAAATCTCAGAATCCAATTAATGAAACATATTTTTTCTTGTCATATCATATTTTCCGTCTAATACCATGAAGAATTTTGTTTTTCAGATTTTTTTTAATCTAAAATAATCGTTTTGTCTGTCTGTCTACATGTTTACTCCCAGCCTTTCATACCTTCTTGTGCCTGTAATACTATCAAACTGAACAGTGAACTGTATATCCAAAAAAAGTTCTGATTTGCAAAGGGACAGAGTCAAAAGTGCATGCTTTTAAACCATTTTATACCAAAAAAACTATTTTTTGTAATGGTATTAAGCTGAAGTTAAGATTTTACCACATACAAATCATTCACTCAAACCCAATTTTATCACAGAACATTTTAGTGTTTTTATGTCTTTCATGTATATATAATTATTAGGGATGGAAACGAGTATTCGGTTAATCGAGTACTCCATCGAATGTCTGATTATCGATTACCAATTTCACTTATTGATTAATTGGTAAAGAAAACGAAATCCTATTAATTTCGTTTCCAGTCTCATTTTTTCGTTTTTTCAGAAAATAATGATCTTTCAAATGAAATGCTGTACAGCTTAATATAATGTATGCCACACCTGGTCGACTGCCGATCCACTAATCCGTCAATATTTTTCCGAATTTGCAATCAAGTGCCAACTGCCATTGTTGTCATGTCAACAATACACGTCATCACTTAACTTTTCGCACCTTTGAAACTCTGATCAAGGACATTAAGATTTGCTTGAATCTTCGGATCAACGGAATGGTGCATCGTCGTTCCAAAACCTTTTAATGTCATCTGATCGATGTTAGATACTTGGTCTTTATCTTACCGAAAATTATATATCAAACCGATGAATATTGCCTAGAAATACAACCGAGAAATGGCTCTCTCTAAGCATGCATTTTATAATTTCCATTTCTTCAAATAAATTAGCAATAAAATGTAATTTCAACTGCCCTTTCGACCAAAGATATGCTGCAAATACCGCGAATCTTTATGTATGAAGACACATAATTGATTAACAAAAGTTATCAATTCTATCCGAGTACTTGAGTACTCGATCGGAAAGGTGAACGAGTAATCGATTAGTAAAATTGGTACTCGTTTCCATCCCTAATAATTATATATACATGTAAGACATAAAATCGCTTAAATTGCCCTGTGAATTTTATGTAATTGATGAAAAAGGTTGGTCCAACAGACTATAACTCAACTAACATTTTTAAAAAAAGACTGCTCCCAGACTTTTTTTACATGATTACTTTTATTCAAATTTCATTACTTCTTATTGATGTTTTCTTTTGCAGAAGGAAAAGGACAAAGACAAGGATCAGACAGAGAGAAGTGGAATACATTCAGTGGTGAAATTCTTTCACAATTTAACTCCAAATAATTCGAAAAAGAAGAAAGAGTTCTCTAATACATTGACTGCTTCAACCTCAGATGTAAATAACAGTGGTGGTTCAAATACAGAGTTACCTCCCATTGATAACAAAGGGAGATTAACAGCATCAGTTTCAAATTCAAGAAGCACAACTCCATCTTATGCACAGGATTCGTCACGGTCAGTTAGTAGGTCAACAGACAGGTCAATGGTCAGTAAAAATGGACAAAAACAAACTACAAATGGACTGAAGGCAGGGGCTGGTGCTGGCGCTAGCTCTTCTTCCTCAAAACTTTTGTCAGATAAAGTTGTCTACCCTGTCAGAACAAAAACATCAGGACAGTTAAGGTAGGTTGTTATCCCCAGCTGTTCCGCGAAGGGAATAAGATGATGGTCTCTGTCCGCCATTCCTTCACTAAACTTTTCTGAAGCATTTTTCCTAAAGTTTAAAGCTACCAACTTGAAACTTTATAGGTGGATAGATCTCATGGAAGAAAAGTGCAGTGCACAAGAACTACAACTCTTGCATACATGATTTTGGAGTTATTACCCTTTTGATTAGGCTTCAGTTTACTATCAAGCTTTCATGGAGGGGATGGCCATGTCCGACATGGCTCTTGTTTCTTTTTGAAAAGGAAAAAATGTTGCATATAATGTTTTGACCATTAATGAGGTGTCAAATCATTATATGATCAATAATTTGCCCATTTTCAGATGACAAAAAAGAAGAGTTTTTAAATTTGAATCTGTTTACTTATACCAATTGAAAGGAGGTGGGTAATTGGTTTGAAAATATTGGGACAGGGGTCCAGATAAGAGGGGGTAAAGTCAGTCTAAAATCTTTATTCACAATGAAAACCTAGATTGTGGGTACTCATTTGAATCGTCTAAACAAGACAATTCCAATGAGCACCAACTACAAAGGGTTTATTCTAGCATTGTTTAAAATACTTTGATCAGAATTCCAAAATACCCCCTCTATCTGTAGCTCTTGGGAAGAGAAAGCAGATTTCTTGCTGACTTCAAACAACTTCCCCATTTTCTTACAATGCATTCCTGTTATATCTCTTCAGCATGTTGAGAATAGGGATTGTATGATAATGGAACTACAGTTAACAACAATATGAAATTGACAAGGTGAATCATTTGGAGCAATTTTAGAATGAAATTGAATGAGTGTTTGGAGCGAGTTTTAAGTGAATTCAGGATGAACAAAGTTAGCTATATTTATTATCCTCTCTCTCCCCCCCCCCCCCCCCCCTTTTTAATGAAATATGCATACAAGTTTTATAAAAAGCTTCCTGTCTATTAAACCCTTACAATTTAAATTATGTCAGTAAAGTCACAAGTTTTTTGTTATGTCCAACTTCATTTTGAATGTAGTTGTTCATCTTATCCTTTTTCATGATTATGGAGCGTTTTTGAATGGTTTGAGTGAGTGTTTGGAATGAATGAATTGAGCGCTAATTGAGCGATTTAGAATGGTTTGATTGAGATGAATGTCAATTAGAGGATGAAATTAACTGTAACAAAATTGACCTTTGACCACTGTGTCTTCAGTGGACCTGAGCATGTTTGTACATTTGTTATTCATATTTAATAGCCAAGTCTGATGTCTCTAAAGACCAATTAACAGGTGGTGACTGTTTACTTCCTGCAACAGGAGTGGCAATGTTTACTTGTCCAGGAAAGCGTTTGACTCTTAAACCAGTATTTTGACTCTCAAAAAATACCAAATACCCTGTTTTGATCATCAAAATTGTATTGGAGTCCTTGATTTTGTCCTGTTTGACATTTATGAGTTTTTGAAATTATATCCACATTAATTGCTCCTTCATAGATTTGTTACAAATACATGATGTTCCCTTAAGTATGAAGTAGATGTTTAAGAAAAAGTCAATAGATATGGCCATGTGAGAGGCCTGCGTGTGATCTATATATATGAAATCTATAAACACACACTCTTTTCTTGTTTTGACCATTTTTAACCCAAAAATGTCTATGACTCCTCAATTTGAAAAAGTTCAATAGGCTCTGACTGTTGTATCTTCATAAATGAATAAAATGTTAATGGCAATTTCTAGATTCCAATTCTAACTTGAAATTTTAATAATTGATTAGTGGTAATTAATTGTTCAAGGGTAATTAAATGGAAAAGAACAATTGCTAATAGTATATTATATTTTTCTCTTTTTTTTATAGCATGACTGATTTTTAGCTGCACTGGCTGAAAGCTGCTGGGGCTATTGTCATGGTGCTGTGTCTGTCGTGCCAGTCTCTGTCTGTGTGTCCAGTTCTACACTTTTTCTTTAGAAATCTAATTCTTCTTCTCCGCATGAATTTCAACCAAACTTTACATAAATGATCATTTGGTCACCCTATTTCAAAGTTGTTCAAGAATGTTTTATAATATGAAAAACAAGGCTTTAATGGGCTGGCTAATTTCAATTTACAGTAATAATTATGTAACTTTTCTCAGAATCTAAATGATGGATATCAACCAAATTTCACTTGAATGATCTGTTACCAGTCTTAGAAAAAATTATTGTGATTGGATGAAAATATGTCTTTGATGGGCAAAGGTCATTAATTTTCTCTATATGGTATACTGCGGAATTTTTGAATATTATTTTCTCAGAACCTTATTGATTGATATCAATCAAATGTTGCTTGAATGGACTTTTTGTATCCCTGTATCAGTATACAAAAAATATTGTGATCAGGTTTAAATGATCAAATTAAGTGATCAAATTTATATTTGCTTTATGGACGGAAGTCATTTCTCTATGTGTTATATAGTGGAAACTTTGAAAATCATTTTTCGCAGAACATAATTGATGGATATCAAGCGAATTTCACTGGAATGATCCTTTAGTGACCATTTATCAACCTATAAAAATATTTTTATCGGATGAAAAATCTGTCTTTTATGGGCAGAGGTTATTTCTCTGGACACTTGGAAATAATTTCTCAGAAACTAGATGATGCATATCAATAAAATTTCATTTGAATGTTTAAGGGCTCATATTTGACCCTTAAACTGGGGTTTTGACTCCAAAAAATCTGAAAATATCTTAATTTGGCCCAACCAAATTTCTCCCAAGGGGGTCATCTACTAACACATGCCATGAATGTTCTTTTTGCATTCCTTAATCAGACTTCCTAAAATTATTGTGATTGGATGAAAAATACATATTTAACAGAGGGAGGTCAATTTTCTTTATGCTACATTGTGGAAACTTTGAAAGTCATTTTTTCTGTGTGTTCCTATCTAATTGTAGATGAAAATTCATAGGATGAATTTAGAATAATTTTGATAACAGGGTTTGACACAAACTACTTTGCGCTACCAGCTGCAAGGACCTTTTATCTCTAAATCTTGCAGGTCCTCCCAGATAATAACAGGTCCTCCTAGAAATCTTTATATATTTTCAAGCAATTTAAGGGGTAAAATGTATCGAAAACAGTGAGAGAAAAGGAGAAATTGCTTGTGGCAAGCCATTTGTTCTTTTTCCACATTGGTTTTCACGGGGTATTGGAAAAATTGAATTTTTTAAAGGAAACTATCTTTCAAACAAGGTTAGATTTAAAAATAAACAATCCAGTATCTACATGCCTGAAGGACCTGTATCATGACAACTTCTACCAGTCCTCCTTAGAAAACTTAGGTCTCGGGCCCAAGGACTCATGTTAGTGTCGATCCCTGGATAAGTAAAAGATTTTTGGCTTATTTGTTATATAAAATGAAGTAATTATGTTGATGCTGATTAAAAGAAGAGCCATATGAAATACATCTTTTGTCAGTGCGAGGAAAGAAACTATTCTTGAATTTTTCTTTGCAGGAGTATTCCAGCATGTGATAAATCACTCTTTTAGAAAGAGGAAGGGAGAAAAACACTTTAAATACTTAAATTCTCATCTAATCATATCAGTAGATACAGACCTGTTGAACAAATTAGCTATTCGAGGAGCCCTAGTTTGATCGTTATCCTGTATGATTCACAAATTTGACTTGCAATTTTTGAGACTTGATGTATAAGCCCATGCTTTGATTGAACCCAATTATAATACCTTATTTTCAGGGAAGACATACAGAATGCTAGGGAGACAGGGGACTGGAAAGGGGTCAAGGATTTTTATGCTACAACCTTTGATTCTTTCTTAGAAATAAATGCTGCATTTAAGGTGAGTCTAGTTATATACATTGATTATTTAACCCTTTGCTGGTTAATCCCTGCTTTTTACGTGCCTGTGGTGTTATGATTGAGAAAACTTTGTGAAAAAAGAAGAAATTGCTTCTGACAAGCAATTTCTTCTTTTTCCACACTATTTTCTACCCTACTGAATGGTTATTTTCCAAATTAAATCCGCTTTAAATTTTCGTCTGCAAAACCTTTGAATTTGGACAGGTCCAAAATTTTGTAAAACAGGAAAGGGTCAACAGTACATGTATTAGCACAGGGTATGTGCTTGACCCTTAAACTGTGGATTTGACCCCCAAAATTAGAAAGCCCATGAAAATTCTGCCAGGGGGTCATTTTGATATCCAATTGAATCAACAAACCAGATTCCCTTAAAATAACTTCTGGTTAAACTTTAACCAATGGTTTAGTTTTATGCAACTGGGGGCAGATGACCAAAATCTTAGAGTAACTAATAATAGTCAGCAAGCCATAGCTGGTGAAGCAAAGTTTGTCATTTACATCTGCAATTTGAAGTTACATGTGTCTTTTTTTCTAAAGCTTCGTTTTTAATGTCTGTTCCAGGGACAATAACCCTTGTGGTACAGGTATTTCACAATAAGGAAGACAGTCATAAAAAAGGAGTAGTTGTTAATTAGTGGCTTAATGGAATCAATAATCTTTGTTTTGAAAATATGCTTGGTATTTCCTTTACTTGACAGATAGGCTTACCGGAATTAATAATCTCATGATTGTTTTGAAAATTTGCTTGGTACTGTATTTCCTTAAATTCTCCGATAGGTATATTATGACACGCCTAAGAAATACTTCAGGATATGTAAAACTGTGCATGATAGTCTTATGTGGTTCATTTGGTGATTCAGAATTTATAATATTAGCAATGATTTTGAATCCATTTGAAACAATTCCTATATTGCCCATATTAAATTTTTTTGGTCAAATGTTAATACACATCAATTATTTTTTCAATCAACAGGACTAACAATATTGTTGATAATGTACGGATGAAGAATATACTGAACCACAAAAGAAAATTTGTAAAATCTTTTAAAGGCAACTATGGATAGGAACACATGAATTTCCAAGAAAGTTTGGTTGTTTGATAATATCTTTTGAATCATTCTTTGAAAAAAAAAAACAAAAAAAAAAACAACTCAAAATGCTGCCTTAACACACATGCATTCATTTAGGGATCTTATCACAAACCATTGCCACGATTTGAGTAAGGTTGATTTTGCCAGAGTCCTTTATTTGGAGCTTTATATAGACATTGTATTGCTATTACTATCATTGGTATATTACATCAATTTGGAAAAGCCTTTCCAACAAAAGACTTTTGTATAAATGAAACCTCTAGTGCAATGATTTTTTATATTTATTCAATATAAAAGTACAATATACTACTTAAAGTTTGCTAAGCACCAAAACTTTTTTATACTATAATTTCAGGGAAATATATAATTTGATTATAAGAATGTTGGAAAATGGTCAATTGTTATGAGTTTATCAAATTTTAAGAAGAAAATAAAGCTTTATATTGATAATGATCTTTGGGGAATAACAGACCATTCTTCTATAAGGATGTGGCCGAGCTCCTAGAGTGTCCTTGGCTGGACCTGGCGAGCTGAAACTTAGACCTGTAGCTCATTCCAAGTCCGGTGAGCAAGCCAGCCAGTCCATACATGGAATGCCCTCTTCTTGGCGATACTCTTGGACTATACATGCCGTGTGTGGACGGGCATTATCTTGTATTAAAATAAATCCATCCCCAATAGCACCAGCGTAAAATCTTACGTGGGTATTGAGGATTTCATCAATGTACCTACAAGCTGTCAGAGAACCTCTTTCTAAAATAACAAGATCAGTCCGCCTTTCCCAGCTGATGCCACCATAAACCATGATGGACCCACCCCCATAATGATCATGCTCAACAATGTTTGCTGCATGAAACCTTTCCCCCGGCCTTCTCCAGACCCTAGCCCGCCTATCAGTATGATCCAGGCAATACCTGGACTCATCTGTGAATAGCACAGGCGCCAGCGTCTTATGCACCAGCCAACATGATCCAATGCCCATGTCAACTGACGCCGACAATGAACTCAAAACAGTGGAATACAAATACATGGTCTTCTTGATCTTTGGTTATGCTCATGCAGACATGTTTGTATGGTTTGAGTCAAAACTCACACCCCTGAGGTATTTGGAAGGTCGAAACGAAGCTGCGTTGCCGAAGCAAACCTGTTCCTTCGGGCTTGAATTTAAAAAAGGTCTTCTGGGACGGAGGTAGCTCTACTCCTACCTCCACCATGTGTACTTACAGGTGTACCATACTGTTGGTATCATGCTCAAGCTCTGGTTACAACAGTATGGTGTATCCCAAGTACCTTGCCAACATCACGGCGGGAAGCCCGTTGCTCCACCATACCTACAGCTCGCCATAATTGTTAGACAGATAAACCTCGTCTGACATTTGGATTAACCATGAGTAATGACTTTAAAGTCAATAAAGTACTGAAAAACAGAAATTAAGCATCTACACGAAACCTGTACATGTAGAAAATGAGAAAGGACAGGTAAGAAACTGGGGTTCCTCATTTTGCATGAGTCTCTTGAAGAAAAATGCATGTCAAATTTGGTAATGTATACATAAGATATCTTGTCAATACATTATTGTACAATTTCAAATAAGAACACAATTTTTTTTAAATCAGCTCTTGTAGGACAGTGAAAAAGTTTGATGCTTAGCAAACTTTGAGTAGTATATAAACTATAAAAAAAACAGATGAAGAAATTCTCCAAGATTCATGTCAAGTATCTGTTTTTGAAGGCAAAGATACCTGCTATTACAGGTTTCAATGAGGAAGAAAATGTAAAGTAGTAGAATGTTAATTTTTGGAGCAATCTGATAATTAATCTCAGGATTGTTTTTGAAAACATGCTTAATACTTCCTGTTCAACCTCTGTCTGTGTTTTGAAAACATGTAGATTCTACTTTATTCATACAAATTATTATTAAGGAATGAAAATCAATCATTTTTATACTCCCGAAGGGTCAAATTATGTTATGGCCTCGGCCGTCTGTCCGTCCGTATGTCCGTCCATTGGCAATTTTTTGTGTGCAACTCCTCCTAAGCTATCAATGGGAATGAGCTGAAACTTGGCACAATTACTCCCTATGATGTCTAGTTGTGCATAAGACCTTTGAAATTCAAATCGCTCCAGTCATTCCTGAGAAAACTTGAATAATCTGCCCTTAAATATAACCAAAATCACTGTTTTTGTGAGCGCAACTCCTCCTAAACTATCATTGGGAATGAGCTGAAACTAGACACAATTACTCTCTATGATGCCTAGTTGTGCATAAGACCTTTCAGTTCAAAATGCTCCAGTCATTCTTGAGTAATCTTGGATATTCTGCCCTTGAGTTGATGAAAAACAAAATTTCTTGTCAGCTCATTTTCTCCTACATTTTGGGTGGGAATGAAAAGAAACTTGCCATAATGACTTTGTAGGTTGTCTATTTGTGCTTAGGACTAAATATATTTTTTAGCTCACCTGAGCACGTAGTGCTCAAGGTGAGCTATTGGGATCGTAGAATGTCCGTCGTCCGTCGTCAGTCGTCCGTCGTCCACTATTTCTTTAAACATCTTCTCCTCCTAAACCAGTGGGCCAATCTTGATGAAACTTGGCAGGGAAGTTCCTTGGGTCAAGCTCTACCAAAGTTGTTCAAATAAATGAAATCCACCCTTAACTTTCCCTTTACCTTTAACAAAAAGGGTGAAAATATGAAAATCTTTAAAAATCTTCTTCTCTGAAACCAGAAGGCAGACAGCTTTCATATTTGGAATGTAGCATCATCTAGTGGACCTCTACCTAGTTTGACCATATCAAGACCCTTGGGTAATATTTGGGCTTTGCCCGGGCCCAACCCTTTTTACATAGAATTGAAGAGAGAAAATCTTTAAAAATCTTCTTCTCTGAAACCAGATGGCAGACAGCTTTAATATTTGGTGTGTAGCATCACCTAGTGGACCTCTACCAAGTTTGTTCATATCAAGACCTTTGGGTCATATTTGGGCTTTGCACGGGTGCATCCCTTTATCTTCTATGAGCACGAAGGGTAAAAAAACGAAAATCTTCAAAAACCTTCTTCTATGAAACCAGATGGCAGACAGCTTTCATATTTGGTATGTAGCATCATCTAGTGGACCTCTACCAAGTTTGTTCATATCAAGACCCTAGGATCATATTTGGGCTCCACCCGGCGCAACCCTTTTTACATAGAATCAAATAGTGAAAATCTTTTAAAATCTTCTTTAATCGAAACCAGAGGACACACTGCCTTCATTTTTCGTATGTAGCATCATCTAGTGGGCCCCTACCAAGTTTGTTCATATTATGACCCTTGGGTCATATTTTGGCTCCAACCAGGCGCATCCCTTTCAGCTCATCTTAGCACGATGGGTGAAAATAGGAAAACCTTCAAAAATCTTCTTCTCTAAAACCAGAAGGCAGACAGCTTTCATATTTAGTATGAAGCATCATCTTATGGACATCTTTCAAGTTTGTTCATATCAAGACCCTGGTCACATTTAGGGTCCACCCGGGTGTATCCCTTTTTACATAGAATCAAAGAGCAAAAAGGCATATCTGTCTTGCTCTTCGCTGAAAATGTTCCATGATCTTAGGCAATTATCTTCTTTTTGACATCTGCCTATCTAATTAATGTGATGTACCTTGGGTCAAAGAGACTCAGGTGAGCGATCTAGGACCATCTTGGTCCTCTTGTTATATGTAAAGTAGTTCCTGATTTATCTGCCCTTTATTTCACAAATAGTTTAAATTTACAGATTTTTTTGTGCATGTGTGTGCACAACTCCTATAAATTTAATTGGATTGAAATGAATCTTGCCATAATGTAACCCTGATATTTGGTTAAGCATAAGACTTCAGAAATTCAAAAAGCTTGGGTCTTTTTTGTATTATCTGCCCTTGAATTGATTGAAATTCACTATATTTCTTTTGTGAGCAACTGGTCACACTTTGAGTTGGAATGAACTGAAACTTGCAAAATGACTGTTTGGCATATAGTTGTGCATAAAATCATTTTCAATTTACACTCAAAAGGTCATACTATGTTATGGCACCAGTTGTCTGTCTGTCTGTTTGCAAAATTTTTAACTATCATTCAAGCTCACGTTACTGACAAGCCAAAGTTACTGACAAGCCCCATCGGGCGTATATGCGCCACTCTGCAAAGCTCTTGTTTGACTGATTTTCAGAAAACTTGAAGCCCCATACATATATCAAATCAATGCCATGATGATTTTAACAAAGGGTCAATATATTTTTCTAGACCAAATGATAACTCTTGGATTGTATTAGAATTTTTGTGGTAACTTGAAATCATTGTCTAACAATGTAATCCAGTTTGGATGAAGTCAAAATTTTGTCATCTTGTAACAGGTTGAATGGTAAAAGTCAAGTAATTCCTTTCATAACAGCAAAGGAAAAACAATGCCTTTTGTCTGTTACTATTTGCTCTTAGTAAATAGTTGCCATTCAGTTTTAGACAGAACAATAGACAACTGTCATGTGGTAAAAAGGTTAGACACAGCTTTTAATATTAATACTAATATTACTGTTTGAAAAATGCTTCTATTTTATTTAAAGCCATCAATCATTAAACAGTTGGTAGCCATCACACAGACTCGCAAACTTCAATCATTGGGTCACAGTTTCGATCCTCAACAGCTGCACATATTCTTTCCCACAATTGTCTCACACCAATGGATGGATAATTGTAAACCTAAGAGGGATAGCAGCTGAAGGCTAGGAAAGGATGTAGATTGCTCAGCGCTAAACAGTTGTAACTGTTACAACTGTATTGTGCTGAGCCATAGATGTAGTGGTAGCACTGGTGCAAGAAAAATGTGCTCCAGCTGCCGCCATGTGACAAAAAACTTTGTAAAAACAACATAAAACCCATTCAAAGTAACCAGCTATTTCATGTCTTTGTTTATTCTTATTTTGTCAATTGATATCTTATATAGATAATGGGATCAGACTGAGAACAGATGCCTTACACCTTCTTGAAATTTCAGCAGGTTCATCCAATTTTGTGTCATACTTGCAAATGATGGCAAAAAATCCTGATTACACACTGAGAAAAACTTCAAATTGGCACCTTGCATTTGCAACATT
Source organism: Fragum whitleyi (assembly GCA_948146395.1). Taxonomy (NCBI): domain Eukaryota; kingdom Metazoa; phylum Mollusca; class Bivalvia; order Cardiida; family Cardiidae; genus Fragum; species Fragum whitleyi. The sequence continues at coordinate 34,885,203 of OX411555.1, forward strand.
TTAAGATAATTGTCGTCATTTAATGAAGTATCTTGTATCTCTATATGAATAGGCATTCAATTCGACGTATTCTTAAACAAGAATGGATTGGAATTTTTATATCCCCCTAAACAATGTTTGTGGGGTATTTAGGAGTTAGCTTGTTGGTCCATCCATTGGTCAGTCTGTCTGTCCGTATATAGCATTTTTGTGTCTGCTCAATTCCTCAGCAACTTATGTGCTGATTTCATAGATGTGATCAGTATCAAGCATAGATGTGCAAGTGTTATTTTGGTTTCGATCGTCATGACGATCCATTGACTTTGACAGAGTTATGGCCCTTTGATTGAAAATAGCATTTCATTTTTGACAAGCACTTTAAGGGTCATTAGTGCACTTTGCGTCAGTCTAGTTGTCTTTGGTGTAGAAAACTGTCAATCACAAGAATCCGCTTTACAAAATTCACAAACATTGCACATTTTCGAGAAATTAAAAAATTTAGGACTAAGAAAATATTCAGAATTTAATCCAATAAGTGACAAACTCAAATGTCTATTTCAAATTATGGAAGAAAATAACATTGTGGTTGTTTTGTTTCGTACACAAGCATAAAATGTTTATATAAGTGTGATTATGTTTACAGTTTCATATGTCTGTGAATTTGAATTATTATTACTGTCAATTCTTATGATATAATGATCTTCAATGAGAAGAAAAAACATATATTTCACTTACATCTGATGTGTTTCTCTGTGGAAGTACTATGGTCAGAAGTGTAAAGAATATCTCTGTGCTCAAAAGGGTTTTTATTGGGGTATGAACCTAATTTTTAGCCAATCAGAAAGATTGTTTCAGCTGACTTGACTAGTCTGAAATAAAATTGAAAGAAAAAAAGTACTGATAATTTAAATTGTCTTGGTTTTGGTTCTAATAGAACTATTATGCTCTAACCAGTCTTTATGAGGTGGGTTAATAGTAAATATTGAGGGGTCAGTGCAACACTATTGTTAGTGCCTATAACTTTATAGGCAGTTACAATAGTGTTGCACTGACCCCTCAATATACAGTGGGTTTATACATTTTCAAAGTTGTCTTATCTCAAGTGGGTTTGGACTATTTTTTCCAGGAAAGAAAAGATACATTGCAATTGTTTTAAGTTTCAAAAGTTAAGCTCAATCAAATACTTCACTATTGATTAGACATACATATCCATAAAAGCTAGCAATTGTGCATTATAAAAATAATTGCTATCATTTGAAATTCAATCAATCCTATTTGTGGAACATGTCTGTGGCCTGGAACAATTTGTTTACTTTTTCCTTTCAAAAATTTATAGACTATTGATTGGTATGGTTAATATGTGGTCCAATTAACCCTTTTCCCAACAATCATAAGTGTTCCATAAATGAAGAGACTCATACATTGTCATTTATTGACAATTATTACAAGGACTGCCTCGGTGGCCTAGTGGTAAATGCACTCGACCCGTGACCTGGAGGTCCGTGGTTCAAGCCCCACTGTCGCCTGGGTGTGTTTATGGGCAAAACATTTAATAGCCAGCCCCAGTTCACCCAGCTGTAAAAAATGGGTAGCAGTGGGTTTAAACCACTGCCTCTCTCTCGGGGACGTGAAAACATCAGGATTGAGCGTTCGAGAGCGATTCTATAAGCTTAAGCTTTCGTCGCAATCGAACTAAAAATAAATTAGTATAAACTAATTATTACAAGTCAATGTACAGATCAATCCTCAATATTGGCAAGTACAACATGTAATTCATCGACAATATCAAAATGATTATCTATTAGTCTTTAGTGTAACCCATACACAACAATGATATTGTCAATCATGTATATTAACAATATCATTGATTATAATAAAGGATAATTGTTTGTTTTAGTTTAAGATCAATTGGTATTTAATTGATGGAACAACAAAGGCTAAATTTTCACAACAGCTTTTGTTGTTCTCGAAATGAGATATATATCAATCTTACTTGAAAAATAAATAATAATTCTATTTCTTTAACCCTTTGCTGTTTAATCCCTGCTTTTTACGTGCCTGTGATTTGATGATTGAGAAAACATTGTGAAAAAAGAAGAAATTGCTTCTTTTTTCCACACTATTTTCTACCCTACTGAATTTTTTTTTTTACATTAAATCCACTTTTAATTTTCGTCTGCAAAACCTTTGAATTTGGACAGGTCCAAAATTTTTTAAAACAGGGAAGGGTTAATAAAAAAATGAGTCGAAATGTGGAAATTTTAGAACAATTTTCTTAAAGCGCGTCATTTTGCACATAATTGCTATGCAACATTCATTATGACGTTACTTTTTGGGCTTTGCTTAGATAACATCAGATAGGGTGAAATGAACAAAAGCAGGACATAAGTTTTTTCGTGATTTTAATGGTTAGGTAGTGAGTTTATCAAAATGATATTCTACCACCATCCTCTGTAAACCACCAAAATGCATTAAAGAACTTTAATTATCATGGACAATATTGAATATAATGATTCACTATTGTTGTCATATTATTTCTAGCAACTTTAAAGAGGTTACTTCTGTACAGTCTGTTATTTTTGACCTGGGAGGGATTGGCTAAAATTTACTGTGGTCTAATTTGGTGACTTTACTTTTTACTTTTTTTAGTTTCTATCAAAGTTTGTGGGTTAGAATTATTGTTAATGCATGTATATGACTATATCATTAAAGCAAAAGGAGTTTAAGTGTGTATATGACTGTATCATAAAAGCAAAAAGAGTTTAATGGTAAGTCTAAGCTATGGCAGATCAAATATTTCTGTAGAAGGGGTTTGACTCTATGAATTAGGAAATTCGCTGTCCTATTATAACCTTATTAAATTCCTCCAAGAAAACAGAATAAATTGGCTATAGAGGGGAATTCCTTTGAACCCCTCGAAATCCCCTCTGGATATGCCACTGATTAGTGTGCTTAAAAATGGTGAGCATGTTTGATGTGATAGGCCATGAAAACTTGATCCATCATTAACTGCAGGGAATAAGTCTATTTGCGGAACTGATCGGGTAATATAGTGTCTGTAGAGTTTGATCTATTGACTGTGTTAATTGGTAGGGTGATGAATTATTCACTTTCTAACGCAGTTATCAAGTTCACCTTTGACTTGATGCGTGTTATCAATCTAGAGATCCCTAATGATCCTTTTCATGATGAACTTGGAATATTCCTTTTCTTTGGCAGAAGGCAATGACAAAGATCAGCCTGCACAAGTGTGCAGTCTGATCTTAGTTATTGCCATCTGTTTTGTCAATTTTAAGGTTAACTTGATTAAGGTTAACAGAAATATTAATGCGCAATTAGGTTCCCTGTACTTGCAGTCCTTTTAATTTAGAGCAATTAATAATGATATTGACAATATTTTAGAACCAATTTTCAATAATGCCCATACTTGATCAATAATATTATCAGTCAATGGGATTGAAGATATTATTGATAATTCCAGAGCTCCAGATCATTTTTTGAGTCAAGGGGTATTTACTCCTTATAATTTTTTTCAAGGGGTATTTTTCATTAAAGCTTTCAACAAATGGGGTATTTCCCTTGTAATTAATCTTTTACAAAAAGTTTCCTTTTAATTTTAGGCATCATTCTTTTACAAGTGAATAGAAAAAGTTCCAAATAAAAAAGAGATGAAGATAAGAAAATTGGAACAGAGTAATAATTAAAAGAAAAATATAGAAAACCCGAACCACTTTTCGTACTTAAAAAATCCCCTTTATTTTAAGTGTACCTGTAGAATTGTTCAAACTTAAGTACCAGGAATAGCATCACCTGCTACATGTAAATAGTCATCATCTGAAGGTGAATTTTGGAAGAAAATACCAATTTAAAAGAAAAAAATAAGATGAATTACAGTGTATGATAACATTTAAAGGGGTGTCATAACTTTTGTTCGAGAAATAATAAGATCTGCCTAGTTATTATTGACTGGTTTTGATTTTCGGAAGAAATTAATAAAAAGAAACATTCTTAGATATAAGACAATGTGTCATATTTTTAATTGTCAATTTTTAAAGGGGAATCTTAACTTTTGTTCCAGGAATAATAAGATCTGCTTAGCTATTATTGACTTACTTTGATTTTTGGATGAGAGTGAGAATTAACCCTTTGCTGTTTAATCCCTGCTTTTTACGTGCCTGTCATTTTTATGATTGAGAAAACATTGTGAAAAAAGAAGAAATTGCTTCTGACAAATATTTCTTCTTTTTCAACACTATTTTCTACCCTACTAAAAGGTTATTTTTCAAATTGAATCCACTTTTAATTTTCGTCTGCAAAACCTTTGAATTTGGACAGGTCCAAAATTTTGTAAAACAGGAAAGGGTTAAATGAAAAATATCCAGATTTAACACAGCATTGTAACCTTTTGATAATCAAATTTTACAGGGGTGTCATAACTTTTGTAAACAAAAAAGTTTGGGGTGTCATTTCTTTCGTACCGAATGCGTCTTCAAAACTGAAGTAATATCAAGAGAAAAATTAGAGATCCTGTAAAAGTTTAAAACTTTGTGGACAGATCAAAATTAAATGGGAGTTTCGTAATTTTTGTTACTTGAAGCAATGTCGCCAGCTATCTTTATATTGACCAATGGGAATTTAGGATTTTAAAAAATTATTAAAGCCATAGGAAGATTTAAATTGGACTGGTAAAATCCAAGTTTTAATAGGAGTGCGAAAAAGTGTAGTAGATCTATTTGAACAATGTCGACTCCAAAGATGTCATTAACAATTTTGGATGGAAAATGAATATTAGAAGAAAAATACCTCAGATCTATCGAAGAAAAGACCCAAATTAAGTTGTAAATGCATGCAAATTTTGATTTAATATGGGTTTCGAGTATGTAATCACACATTAAATGTCGTCTGCTAGTTTAGTTCACTTTTTTCCTGGAGAGATTTTGCGAATCTAAATGATGATCACGAATGAAGATTAAGATTGAAACAAATTATTTCAACACGCATTTTCAACCAAAAACATTTGCAATGTACTGACAAGCCACCGGAGATAAACGGAAATCTTATATTTTCGGATATGCGTGTAATTTTAAACTCGATACCGCTCTGCAAGTGACGTAATAAGAATTTTTCCTAGCTTTAATTGGACGAGGAGGTTCACACTGTGTTCGGTTAAAGAGACTCCTGTATGCAAAACCTTGTAGACACTCTAGAAGCCATATTTTTTGCCAGATCAACCTGAATTTTTTTCAGAATGATTGTCTTGATAAAATCTTGTACAAGTTCGAAATTGGGTCAAGTGGGATCAAAAATGAGGTCAAGGGGTCAAATCTTGGAAAAACCTTAGACACTCTCAAACCTGTATTTTTTTGCTCAATTAACCTGAAAATTGGTCAGAATGATATTCTTAATAAAATCTAGGTCAAGTTAGAAATTGGGTCCAGTGGGGTCAAAAACGAGGTCACTAGGTCAAATCATAGAAAAACCTTGTAGACACTCTGAAAGCCATTTTTTTTGCTCAATTAATCTGAAAATTGGTCAGAATGATTGTCTTGATGAAATCTAGGTCAATTTTAAAATTGGGTCAAGTGGGGTCAAAAACTAGGTCATGGGATCAAATCTTAGAAAAACCTTGTAAGCAGTGTAGAGGCATCATTTTTTGCCCAATCAACCTGAAATTTTATCAGAATTCTTCATCCTTTCTACGTCTACTTTGAACAATTTTTGCCAGTTCACTTAGGTGAGCGATTTAGGGCCACTATGGCCCTCTTGTCAATATTTTTCTTTCAAATCTTGAGATGATAAAGTCAGTGGAGCGATACAGGCCCTCTTGGGCCTCTTGTTTGCTGGATCAAACTGAAATTCGATCAGAATGATTGTTTTGATGAAATCTCCAAAGAGTTCGAAATCTGGTCAACTGGGGTCAAAAACTAGGTCTAGGCGTCAAATCTTATAAAAACCTTGTATGCACCCTAGAAGCAACATCTTTTGCCCAATCAACCTGAAATTTGGTCAGAATGAATATCTCGATGAAATCTGGGATGATTTTGAAACTGGGTCAACTAGGGTCAAAAACTAGGTCACATAGTCAAATCTTAGAAAACCTTGTATGCACTCTAGAGTCCACATTTTTAGCTGGATCAACCTGAAGTTTGATCAGAATGATTGTCTTGATGAAATCTTGGACGAGTTCAAAATTGGGTCAACTGGGGTCAAAAACTATGTCTTGGGGTCAAATCTTAGAAAAACCTTGTATGCACTCTAGAGGCCACATTTTTGTTAAATCAACATGAAATTTTGTCAGAATGATTGAATTGATGCAATTTTTGATGAGTATGAAACTGGGTCAACTGGGGTCAAAAACTAGGTCACGGAGTCAAATAATAGAAAACCCTTTTAAGTCAACCTGAAAATTGTAAAAAAGGTATTATCAGGTTGTACAGAGGCAGATGAATATTGAAAAAATTTAGACAGTTCATTCAGGTGAGCGATTAAGGGCCACTATGGCCCTCTTGTTTGAATATTATTGTTAACCCTTGTCATGCTGAACCCGGAATGTTACTGCTTTGGCAGGAGCTATAGACAAACATCAGTCTGCACATATGTGCAGTCTGATGTTAGTCTACACCACCTGTTTGTCACTTTGTAACCAGAATAGTTAATAGATTTATTTTTTCAAATAAAAATTGACCTACAGTTGGTACTTTCAGTGCTTTTTGCCCTTTGATTTTGATGAACATTTTTTGCCAAAATTTACTCAGCATGACAAGGGTTAATGATTTTATGTATGGACAACTTTCATTTCAATAAACCAATCCAGTCAAATATGAAGGTCACAGATTATTTGCATTCTTTGGTAGCTCTATAGTTGCAATCCAATAAAATAAAGAATTCTGATTGGTTTAAATCGCATCACATGGGGAAATCCATTGCACTTTATTTCTGTATAAAATGCAATAGGTCTTTCGGGAAACCCCCGACCTTCAACCTGCAAGTCCTGTGTTGTAGGAACTCGAATTAACCTAGTTCCCGATCATCAACGCAACATTGCTATTTGATCTATCATAAATTAAGATATTTTCGAAAGAATTCACGATCACAAGCATACAGTAACGTAAATAAGCCTATGTAAATAACCTGGAAACCTGTGAGTCGACGAAGATCAAGCAACCCTCTCAACTAAGACCGGCCACGCCGTTTTCGTTTAAAAATACAGACTAACTTGGTGGAAACAAGTTTTTTGTCATAAGTACCTCTACGAATTTTAAAGTTGTTGTTTATTTGTGTATCATTTGTTTTATTTTATGGCAGTTCACTTCGATAGCGAGATGAAATATACACAATCTAAAAATAGATTGTGTAATATATAGGCACAGAAAGTAGACTTGAAGCTTTTTTGTTTAGCAAAGTATTTTAATAGTTTCTTCGATCTAGAGGATTGCAATTATATGGGACGAGTGTCTTTTTCACTGCGTTTATTGGGATATAAAGTGCAATTGCCTTAGCACATGGCTTAAACATAACGCCCTACGGGGTTTATTTGCCATGTGCTAAGGCAATTGCACTTTATACCTCAATAAACCATTGAAAAAGACACTCATCCCTATATTAACCCTTGTCATGGTGAACCTGGAATATTCATTTCTTGACAGGAGCTACAGACAATTGTCAGCCTCCACATATGTGCAGTCTGATCTTTGTTCACACCACCTGTTTTTCCTTTTTGAAACCTGAAAAGCTAAAATTTTCAAAAAAAATACTGACTCACATTTAGTGCATTTGGTGCTTTGAGCACTTCTCTTTTGTTTCAGTTATATTGGAAATAACACATTGAAGTTCTTCTTTATAAAAGAAGGCATTCTTTGTAAGGGTCCAAAATGTTGCTGTGTTGTCTAATTAAGAGCAATAAAACAAGAATTGATCAAATCTTTACAGGTAGATCAGGCAATTAAATACTTGTTATGTCAGTTGATTAGGTCAGCAATTCTTTTTCAGTGAAAACAGACTGTTCTGAATGTCTTTTTTATAGGTCCATCAAAGACAGATGGTGAGGGGGAGGGGGCAGGACTTGGGGGTGGTGGTGTCCACTTCTTTGTCCCATGTATAAATATCACCTTTTATATGATTGGCTTGAAATGTGGTAGTTATGCTTTTCTCTACCTCCCACTATAAGTGGCAAAAGGCATAATTTTATTACAAAGTTTCATGTGTTATATTTAGAAGTGTTGTCTTAAATATGATTCATGTTTGTGGGGTGGTGACTTATGGTATGACTTTTACAATTTCCACTACTCAGTGACTAGACTAATATGTGCTGCAATTATCAATATTTTACTATTTCTAGTTACAAATTCCTGCTAATTAGGTGTTAAACCTAAATTGACTGTAAATTGTTTCATTGAATCACACAATGTTACTGCCGGTTTGACAAAGTACAGGTACTAGATTCTTTAGCTTTGTGTGTATGTTCACCATCACAAGAGCTATCCAGGCTATCAAGGGGGATAACTCTGTAAACATTTTTATGCCCCCGCATCGATAGATCGGGGGCATATTGTTTTACTCATGTCCGTCTGTCTGTCTGTCCGTCTGTCTGTCCAAAAACTTAACCTTGCCAATATCTTCAAGCCTATTCAAGATACAAAGCTCATATTTGGCATGATGATAGATCTCAATGATCCGCATCCGCTGGTACCAAAGTCAAGGTCATGTGACAAGGTCAAGGTCATCTGTCAAGGTCAAATTTTGAAAAAAATGCCGTTACGGGGGCATTCGTGTTTCACAAACACATCTTGTTCTAAGTGTTATGCCCCCTATTTTACTTAGTTTTTTTTTTTCATTATCCAGCACCTGCGGCCAAGCATTGCACCTGTAGGCGTTACTCTTGTTTTTAGAAGAACTATTGCCATTATGGCTTTGCTGATATAGGCGTTTGAGTTGGCAGATTGACAAATTTTAAATTTTTCCATAAATTGCCCCTTGCTCTAAGGACTGGTATAAGAGTCGATCCCTGCAATAAAACTTCTACTATTTCGACTTCCAGAGAAACCCAGAGAAAGATTACAAGAGTACAGACGACCCAGGGTTGAAGTTTGAATTCATTAACACAGTATATGACATGCTTCTTGGATTGGTAAGTCAAACTACATTCTTTAATAATAAACCATTTTAATTAATGACAAAAAAGATTTATCTATTCTCTTATCAATGGAAAGAAATATGGTAATGAATTGAGAATAATATTTTAGTGTCTTAAAATATCAATGTTATCTGATTGAGGTTAGGAGAAATTATAAAAACTAGGCTTTATAAAGTGTGTGGTCTTGTAAAGGTTTAATATTGGATATCAATTCTTTTATCTTTTGTTTTGGGATTTCTGATTTACAAGAATACCTTTTTCAATGAATATAAATCTGTTATATTGATTCTATTTATGGTCACAATAACAAAAATCTATATTGCTATAGCAAAAAGAGGAATATTTTTATCTTTTTTCTTGCTGATCACTGGAATATTCCTTCCTGCAGATATGAGGAGGAATTTTAGACAAAGATCAGACTACACAGATGTGCAATTTGATCTTGGTCTATACTACATTCTGATAATTTCATCAATAGCAGAACTACAGATAGAGGGGTATTTTGGATTTTAGATCAAAGTATCTCAATAATGATAGTACAAACCTTATGTTGTTGGTACTCATTGGAATCATCTCATCAAAATGATTCAAATAAGTACCCGCAACATAGGGTTTCATGATCAATTCAGACTGTCTTACCCCCTGTTATCTGTACCTCTGAATAGATGGCTTGCTAGCCGTACCCCTTTAACTCTGGCATGGATGACAATCAGATTTTCAAAAACTATTTGTCTCATAAATATATGGTCTTAGAAATTAAAGGTTGTTTTTAAGGTCAATTGTTGAATTTTCGAAAACAGCAGTAGCGGGGCATGAGTATTTAACAAACACATCTTTTATAATCAAAATTTTTGAATATGATGTAAAGCGATCTTATCTAAATAAATGATTTGACTGATAAATGGATTCTTTTTATTGAAAGTAGTGATCCGTTTATTAAGAAGCCATTCCACAATTTTATTGTCTCATTGATTAAAACGTTTAAGTGTCTATAAATTGTCTAAGACATTAAGATCTTCAATTTTTAAAGCACCATGAGAAGTTGTCATTATTAAGATGTGTCTTAGTTCATAGCTCTACAAAGAACATTCTAGTGCTGGAAGCCTTTTAGTACAATTTAATGGCTCAGCGGCAAACAGTTGTAACTGCCTATATGTGTATAGGCAGTTACAACTGTTTTGTGCTTAACCATAGAATTTTTCAACCTTTTGGCACTAGTTGAATTTCACAAATGATTTTCAGTTTTCTAATTCATATCATGTGATATTTCAATAAACAGTTTTGAGATTGAAAAAAAAAGTATTTCAATGAATTATTTGAAACCTGCCTGGCAAAAAAGGACCATCTGGGAACTCTGTTGAATGAATATTTTAGAAAAATGATTTTGGTAAAAAGAGGTCAGTTGGTAGCATTATTTAAAGAAAATATACAAGAAGGAAGAATGATCATTCTAGGTTCAGAAAATTCAGCCAAGTGTGAAAATTTTCATCCCTTATCAGACTGCGCAGACTGGGTCAACACTTTACGCACTACACAAAATGGTCCTTTATTGCTTGGATGGTTTATATCAAAGGCTCAACACAAAAAAGATATAGCAGCCTATGTGTATAAAGGCAGTAACAACTGTTTTGCACTGAGCCACTGATTTATATTTTCCATTTTGTGCAAGGGACATTTTCTTTTTAAATCGCATTACTTATTTCTCTAATTGTGGTAGTCTGTACAAGTGATAACTCTCAAATTCTATTTTCAGCCTCAGGAAATACAGAAACTAGTACTCAAAAGTATTATTAACAGTCTATTAAAGGATAAAAGGTAAGTTACATCGAATTTACAATAATATAGATATACAGTCAAATATCTTTACGTCGAATGTCCATAAGACATAGTTATCTCTACATCGAAGTATTTTTCAAGTGCCGATCAATTTACTTTTTATTTCTATGTATTTCAACCTCTATATATTGTTATCCATTGCTGGAAACTTTTCCATACGTCGAACCATTTTCAATGTCCCTTCACTATTGTTTGTGTGCGTTGCAATAAAGGTAGTTTTTCACATATTTGACCTGTCAACCACAGTAATTGACACACGCGATCTCAGTATTGGATATCGATTGTTTACCTGATTAGGTTTGATTGTTTGTAACAAATAGAGAATGTGAAAAGTTATGTGATTTATTGTTTTGAAATGAAAAGGGTCGGCAAAATGCATGTGACCTACGACGTTAAATTTGTTATTCTCATTGACAACGGAAGCATGTAAAGCCAATGCCACACGTGACTTGATTGGTAAAGTACCTGGTACAACATCGACCAACATGACGTACCCAAGGAAGGACTGGGTAACCAATCCGCGAATGATTTGTCCAGGAAATTGTATATGCAGAAATCATTATCAGATATGTTTTTGCTTGAGAAACGCGAAATGTAAACTTCGAACACAAAAGTCATTGTCTCATAGATCCAAAAGTACTTGTAAGCACATGTAAATTTGTAAATTGAACAGAGAACAGTTCTGTCTGTTCTGTTCTGTAAATTTGTAAATAGACGGCTTGTTTGAAAATGTTTTTACCTCGTGATTTAAATGTATGTTTTGTATGATGTTTATAAACATAAAAATGTAAATAAAAATAAGTATCATCTTTTATATTCGATTAATTCATCACGATAATCAAATATGTCCGTTATTTCGCTATCAGTTTCGGTCTTACCTAATTGTGATGATGGCCGCATATGTCTTCGTCCCAAAGATCGCCTTTTATCTCTTCGTCGAACTTTCTATACTTCGAATTTTTTTGGTGAGTCCCCCGAAGTTCGACATATAGATATTCCACTTTATGTTTAAATCACAGGTAGAGATCTAGGACAAGATAAGCAGCCCTGCACCACCAATTGTGTTGAGAACTGATAACATGGATCAACACTAACTTCCATGAGTGAGGAGTCCATTGGACTGCTTATAATTAAAGGAGCCGCTGTCCTAGTACAGTTTGTAGCACGTCGGACTGTCAATGCAGAGGTAACGGGTTCCATCCCCTACAGCGGCACTCATTCTTTCCGACTATTTGTCTCTCACCAATGGGTTGATAATCATAGACCTATGTGAGATAGCAGCTGGAGGCTAGGAAAGGATGTGGTGGTTGTACTGGTGAGAGAAATACCAGGAAACCATTGCTGGGTGCTCCAGCCGCCCTGATATAACTGAAAAAATGTTGAAAGCAGCGTAAAAAACTCCATTCAATCAATCAATCAATATTATTAAAGGAGTCCACACCTATAGTAAGGACTCCAAATTTTAATAATGAGGAGAAAATTGCTGAAAAGAAGAAATTGCTTGTTGCAAGAGATGTTTTTCTTTCAAAGTATCACTAGATACAAGTAAATGTTAACTTCCTTAACTTTTATCGTGAAAAGATGTACAGTTTTGACAAGGTTTAAAAGGAAACTGTTATGTGCATTTGTTTGTTGACATATTCTGATATGAAACAGGGAGCCTATCAGCCTTCTTACTTTCAAAATACAGAGTCCCAACTGGGAAAACAGTCTTGGACCCCCGCCCCCCCCCCCCCCCTTTAGTGTCAAACCCTGATAAATTAATTACTGATTCACTAGTATTGTCAATACTATTACAGTTTCAATAAATTGATTATGTGTGACCCATTTAACTCTTGTCATGCTGAGCCCGAAATATTCCTGTTATGGCGGGAGGTTTAGATCAATATCTGCAGCCTGTACATTTGTACAGTCTTATCTTAGTCTACACAACCTCATTTACTGTTTTTTATTAGACAAGAAAACATTTCAGATATCTGTTTTTGAAAAGAAATACTGACTCGTAGTCAGGGCACCTAGTGTTTTCAGTACTTTGATTTTAATTTTATTTTTGTCAAGGTGTTTATTCAGCATGACAAGGTTAAAGAGAAAGCTTAACTATGCATAGTGCTGTAATACAGGTTAAAATTATCAGTAGATATACTAATTGTTTGTACATCTTCCTTATTGACCTTTTAGTGTAAATTATTAGCTTCTGTCTTTTGGATGGAAAGGAATATGGAAATGAAGAAATTAAAACCTTAATCTCTAGGTAGGCTAATCTTAGAATGACCTGTACAATTTTATTGACAATTATATCAAATAAATCTGCAATATTGTCATAATGGTCATATATGGTCAATATTTAAGGTTGATCAAACATCATTGTCAAGAAATATAGTAAAACATGTATTAAGCGACCTCCTATGGGAAAACCAAAAAATAATTGTTATGGTTACTTAGTAGAATCTACATGTTTTTGTCAAATCAGAAACATATTCTTCATGGAATATACAGTAAAACTTGTGTTAAGCAACCACTAAAGGGACCACCAAAAAGCGGTCGTTTATAGAAATGGTCGCTTAATACGAAATACCATGATAAATGTGACAGTTTATTTTGATAACATTTATAGATTGTCGGCCAAGTCGAAGTGAATCCTATGATGTTCGAACCCATTAGAATCGTCTTATAGAGACGATTCTAATGGGCTCCAACAACATGAGATTCAACAATAACCAATTTTTCGTTGAGAATGTCCTCTTTTTCAGGGAATTTGCTTACGGTGAGGGGACTTTTTATGGTGGTCGCTTAATGAAATTGGTCGCTTAATAGACGTGGTCGCTCGAGCAATATCGACTGTATATGTTATTGCAAATTTTTCAGTAATCCTATGTTGTTAAAACTAAATAGTTTAGTTCATTGAGACGATTCTAATGAGTCTAAACAACATAAGATTCATTTACAATAATGTTTAGACCAGTAATATCGTCTTTTTACGATATTTTGATTTAAAGAAAGGGATTTTGAAAACAGTCACCAAATAAAAATGCTTGCTTATTAGGCTTGGTTGTTGAGTACAGGGAAATCAATTAAAAATGTTATCAAAGAGCTTAATTTTCCAAATTTCAATATCTAACATTAAAGGAGTAGGCATTTTCCCGGAAAATCTAGGGGCACAGCCCAAAATCTAGGGCCCATGGGCAACTGGGCCCCTGCTAGTATTTTTCCCTGGAGCAAGATGGACTGTATAATAAAGGTCCAGCATAACTTCCCTCTAACTTGTCATAACCATAATGTCACCTGTCTGATTGATTTTAACGATCAATATTCTACAATCAATACCAATTAACTTCACATGATCACCCATGGTAGCAATAATTCTGTGTCTTCAATGAATAGCTTGATATCTTGGTTTGAATTGAAACGAAGTGTCATTGTAAAGAAAACATTGTGGGAAACAAGAAATTGCTTGAAACTACAGCCTGCTTCTTCCATAACAATGGTTTTCTTTGTGAAGCTGGAACAGTTTTTGGTTTATATTAATTATAAATATTACAATATTTTTTCTCTGCACCCTTGATGTTTCTTCATATAAGTTTAACCCTTAATCTGCTGAATTTTTCTTTTGTTTAATTATATCCCCTGTCATGCTAAATAAATTTTGGCTAAAATTTTCCATGAAAGTCAAAGGGAAAAAGCACTGAAAGTACCAACTGTAGGTCAATTTTTACTTGAAAAACTATCTACAATTCTGGTTTGAAAGTGATAAACAGGTGGTGTAGACTAGCATCAGACTGCACATATGTGCAGGCTGATGTTGGTCTATAGCTCCTGCCAAAGCAGTTATATTCCGGGTTCAGCATGATAAGAGTTAATTAAGATCATTTCAACTGGATCTGGTGCAAGTTCTTCTCACAACCTAAGTAGATTGCAGACAGTGTAGGCTAAGATCAGACTGCATGTGGGTGTAGGCTGATCTTAGTCTAAACTGCTTGCCAAAGCTTTTTGTACAGCAGGAATATGCTTTGGAAATCATTTGAAAGGTTAATCTGCTCTATATAAATATTAACCTTTGTCATGCTCATCCTGGAATATTCCTGCTTTGCAGGAGGCAAAGACCAAGATTAGCCTGCACATTTGTGCAGTCTAATCTTAGTCCATACCACCTGATTTTCCCTTTTAAACCAAAAAAGTTTAGAAATTATAGTTACAAAATAATGCATAACTCACATTTTTTGCATTCAGAGCTCTAAGCACTTAGATTTTAATGCAATTTTTACAAGTTTTTATTCAGCATGACAAGGGTTAATGCATTTAAAGTAAATTGATATATGAGCTCTGATGAATTGTGTATGCATAGGTACTGATAAGAGGGGATAAAGCCAGTTTTAAATCTTTATTTCTCAATGAATACTATGTTGTGGGTACTCATTTGAAAAGTCTCAAGGAGACTTATTCAAATGAGTACCAACAACATAAGGTTTATGGTATTATTCTTGAAATAATTTGATACAATATCCAAATTACCCCTTCTTTATGTAGCTCTGTGTATGTTTATCACCCGGGAATGATGAAAAGTCCAATAGGAAACAAACTAAGCCATGTGATAATATACTAATTCAAGCATTAATAGATCAAAGGAAACTTTTCTTTGGCGGATTATGAAATATTGTTATGAAAAAGTCATGTGATTCAAGAGAAAAGGTAATATCCATCAAATGATTTAATCAACAAATCGATTTCTAAAGTTAGACTTAATTTGATTGTCTTGCTCATTGGCCGAGTGGTCCGACTCGTAATCTGATAGTTGGGAGTGACCTGAAGGTCCAGGGTTCGAGCCCCACTGTGGCAGGATGTGTTTATTGGCAAAATACCTAATAGTCAGCCCCAGTTCACCCAGCTGTAAAATTGGGTAGCAGTGGGTTAAAACCACTGCTTCTCTCTCAGGGACATGAAAACATTAGGACTGAATGACTTGGAGAGTGGATTTTATAAGCTTAAACTTTTGTCGCAATCGAACTAAAATAATTTTAGTATAAACTAACTTTACAGACTGAGCCCTAGTCCGCATAGCTATAAAAGTTGTTAGCAGTGGTTAGAACCTATTGGCTCTCTCTGTATGTGCATGATATCTGAAATGAATTTAGGACCACAATGGAGAAAAGACTCTTTCAACCCTTTGTCATGTTATCTTCGAGTAAAAAAAAAAAAAAAAAAGTAAATGTATTATATGTAGCAGAAGCTTTTTTACTATGAAGGGTAAAACTTAGTACAGTGGTCTCGCGATAGCTCGAACACACACGGGACCGACCAATTTGCTCGAGTCGTCACATGATTCGAGGTAATGCCAGTCAGCAATAGTGTCCTCTTTGAAGACGTTTCAATTCTTTTTAAACCTACATTTGCATAATTTGCCTTCGAAATATGCAGTACCAATGTAAAATACTCCCCGAAGAATAGTTTTACGAAACATTTAACTCTGGTTTTAAACGATTTGTTAAATAGGGCGATTTAATTGGTCAAATCGTAAGGGTTGAAAGAGAAAAATCTTCGAAAATCGATGAAGTTGTCGGCGTCAACGTTAGGGGTGTCTGTTCTCAGTACATAGGCGATTAAAAGGAGAAAAATTTAGATTTGGCGATTTTAATGAGGGGCACAATAACAAGCATTTTATTTCTTCCTTATAATATTTCGTAGCTGTCGTTGCTGAATAACAATTTTTCAGATGTTATATCAATCAGAATATAGGCGATGTTGCAAGCAATTCTCACAGTGTTTTTCTTAGAGCTAATTTTCTCAGTAACTCACATAATTAAAGTGTAATGGTGTTTCCTTAAATGGCATCTATAAACAAAGAAAGAAGTTTACAACTTTTTATAATTTCCTGGAATATATCAAAAAGTTTTGTCCAGCAGATAACAAAATTAAAGGTGAAACGGAATTCAAGACAATTGAAAATAGACGCATTTTCTTTAACCACGTTTTTAAGCGGAACACTGTCGATTGGCGACTGAAACATTGAAACTACAGCTAAAAAATTGTAGTTATGTTTCGTTGGGCAATCATCCTTATCTTTCGTTGTAAAGATGAATAATTTGCTGAATTACTCGCGATGGTGATTTTCGAAAGACTTTCAAAATGATAAAGACCATTTATTCGAAAGAAATGTTCATTTTTATATGATTGTTTCGAGTCTCTAAATCATTTTCTGATCATCAAATTCCCGTCATTTACACACTTAAATGGAATAAGTGTGGCATACAAAAAGGTGTGAAAACAAGTTATCTGACTCGTCGATACCCTATGAAAAGGCCTAAAGGTATTCTTCACGATGCGATGAAATAACAATTACACACTGCAAGTAAATATGATGATAAACAATAGATGTCAGAAAGGTGCGAACCCCTTTGCTCGAGAGAATGCAGTAAAATTTGACCACGGAACTGAGATTGCTGCTCGAGCGATCGAGCAATCTCGTGTTTGACTTAGTGCAGTAATAATCAACAAGAAAATAGAGAAAGTAGCGTCGGGACCGGAAGGCGAGCTCGAGCTTTCGCATGAATTCGAGTTTTCGCCCTCTCGAGATAACGCAAGACCACTGTAATAGGTTGTTATAGCCCCAAAATAAGAGTGTAAATAAGTCAGCTTGTCAGTCTTTTTGTCCCTGCGTCCATAGCTTCTTTCTGTTCCTTCAATATCTCAGCAACTCATGGGGGGATATCATTCAAACTATCTGTATGTCTGTTTAGGTCCTTTTCATATCCACTAAATTTCTCAGCAACCAATGGAAAGATTTCATTCAAACTTCTCAGAAAAGATCAGTAAGAGATTGGCATATTCTTTTTTTCATTAAGGCCCATTTACATTTCTCAGAATTTGGTTTTTAGTTTCATACCTCAATGAAATCAACAAATACTCTCTTCATCTCTTAATTAAAATTTTATGTGAGCTTTTGGAACAAAAGTGAAACCAGATTCTTTTGTCTGAAATATAAAAGTTCTGACTTTAATACCTATTCATGTTCAACTCATTGAAAATCAGGATCAATACTGTTTTTTATCATTTATTGAAATTGATTAGAATGTTCTGTCATTGTTGGGCACATATGATGCATAAAAATTACATCATGGATTAGTTTGTATTGATTGATGTATCCAAGCGAACCCCAAGGATTTGTTGAAAGCAACAACTTGAGGGACAACAAAACCTTGGTTGCTTAACTCATAACCAAACATATAGGATTTGTTTCTCAATTTTGTTTGAGACAAGCTGATCATAACCAAGTATAGAATGGAAATGGTATTAAGTCAGAGCTTCGGAAAGAGGGGGAACTTTTGACTTTAGATCAAAATATTTTTAGCTCGGCCGTTTCTGAGAAAACCCGAGGTATATCTATAGCCTTGGTGTTGTAGTCTTCGTCATACGAATACTTTGACGTCACATTTTGTGATATCTGTGGTTCTACTGAAGAAATTCCTTTGAAACTTGGCGCACATGTTCACCCATAAAAGAGCACCATAACTCTAGGGGGATAACTGTAGATGTATTTTGTGCAAATTATGGGCCTTTTTTGACTTAATTTTTTTTACCATCCAGCACTCAACAGCCCATCCAGCACTCAACAGCCGAGAGTAGGCACCTGTAGACAGTGCTCTTGTTATGATTACAGTATGAACTCTATGTTGTTGGTACTCATTACATTTGTCTTGTCAAGATGATTCAAATGAGTACCCACAATATAGAGTTTCATTGAGAAATACATATTTTAGATTGGCTTTACACCCCTTTATATGTACCTCTGGGTGAGCTTAAAAACTTTTCCATTTAAACTTGGTTGAAATCAGCTTATCTCATACAATATCAACTAACAGATTCTTTTTCTCAAATTAACGATCAAATTCAGAAATACCACAAAATGATATTTGTTTGATGATTTAACAATGTCATCTGGAAAGTAATCTTGCACATGTGTAGGACATGGATATCTCTGATGGCTGTTCATGATAGAAAACAATGGTGACTATGTGAGAAATAGAAAATATGCCAAAGAATATCAAATCTACAAACAGAATGGCCATATTAACCATTGTTTTTGGGCAATATAAAAAGATTGATTCAGTATGTTTTCCAAAGAAATTGTCAACAATACCATGTTGATCAAATAAGTGGCAGCTTTAACTGGTCGCATGATTACTATGTCCTTTAACTAGTCAATTTTAGGCTCTAGTGGTATTTCTCATGTAGCACTCAAGTTATGTAACTTGGCTGTTCTTGAAAGGAAATATGAATATAATAATATTTTCACCTCGTTTTTGTGCTTTCCAAAGGAATCATGACAGTCGTATGAATTGGTAAGGCTAGCCTTAGAAACACCTTGTCAATACATAACTATGTATATGTACTTCTTATTTTTGTTCTCATTTACTATGATTTATTCACCCTCCCATATATTTATGTAAGAATGATAATTTTTTGCATGACTTGTACTGTTTTCTCTTATTTAGGATTCAAGGGTTTTAATCATTTTACTGTTTTACATGTTTTAAATTGAATGACACACTTCTTGATTGGTTGAGATATTCATCCAATCAGAGTGCTAAATCATAGGATAAAGGAATATGAAATTGTATTGCAGAATTAGACTTATTAAATTTACTGATGAAGCCTTTCCCTTAAACACTTTGGGCATGATAAATTGACATGCAGGTAACTAAGAAAAAAAAATAAACCTTTTTCATTCAAAATTTTAGACTTGTCCAAAATTTTAAGAGGTGCAGATGACAATGAATAATTGGTGCAGTTTGAAATTATTGAAATTTTTTTAAGTTAAATGAAAAGCACTTGTTATAAGCAATATTTTCTTTTTTAAAACTATTTTGCCAAGTATTAATCACAAGGTTGTACTTCAATGAGTGGAAACTTCACTATGTTGGCTGGTATTTGAATCTGTTGCCAGCAAATGCACATTTGGAAGACATGAAAAGGCTAGAAACCTTTGCTATAATGCATGTCCTGGCTTTTCATGGTGTCCAACAAATAGAAATACCTGTACAGCTCTTTTTACTATCAGACCATCGCTTGGACTGTTCCTTACACTGGAAAGTACCTCAGACATAAAATAATGTGGTTATTTTGTGTCAATTTTTAGGTCAATACTCTTAATGGAAAACTGATTTTCTTTATTGTTTTCTGATAATCTATGGAGATCATATGGGCAAATTATAATTTGATGACAAAATTCAGTAAAATACTGTGTTTTGTTATCAAATTGTAATATGTCAAGTTTTAATCTTAAGGTGATTTGTTTTTCTCAATGTAATGTTGATGCTTGAGACGTTATGTAAAACCACTTGGAAACTACACACTTTCATGGCTGCGCCCATAACATCTATTCCATAGAATTGCTTAGGCTTCCCGACTGCTCTTTTTAAAGAGTGTGTATTTGAAATAGAAATAACAACTAAAATGTGATAGTTTTTTGCTAAATATCATTATGCTGAATTAGTGTTCGGTCTATTATTAATAGATTTTGTCTTGCATGTGTCTCAAATTAGTGTTACAACTATTTTTACCTCTTTACATCATACTCTCATCGGTTCATATTTTGTTTGATCTTCATTCTGGTCTTTTGTTTGTACATCTATGTTATCATTTTAAAAAGCAATCTGTTACAGTCTGTGGGCATCTTCAGATTGTTTGTGTATATATACATTTCTGCCTTTGAATAAATCATAAAGCACCAATATGTATTATGAGATCACAGACTTAAAAATTTAGTAGAGGTAAAAAAAAATACAGATAATTATATCATTCAGTAGGGCATTCAGGAAAGGTTTGGCAAATTATTGCACTTGAATATTGGGATTTTCAGGAAGTTTAGATGAACTTGATAATCATTTACTAATGACACAATTTGATCTCAATAAAAAGGTTTTAAAAAAGCATGTAAATTGCCCTTATTCAGCCTTGTGTGTTAAGATGACAATATTTTTGAAATGTGTAAAAAATTGTACCTCTCTTTGCTTGTGTTCTTACATGCAAGGGGGGGGGGCAAATTCTTATGTTTACAAATGAAAATTCATCCTGAATAAAGGACTTATTTCTCCAATATGACCTACAAACACATTTATCAGTTACAGTATTTCTCCTAATAAGCACTCCCAGGAGCTATGCACAACATGGCCAGAGAGCTTTCATTCAGTATGCACTTTCTGATTAAAAGATCATTAAAATTGATATCTTTTATGCCCTTTTCCCTTTAATTTGAGATGAATTTCCTCTAAACAATCATTTATATGATTGTTTAGAGGAAATTCATCTCAAATTAGAAAAAGAAGTCTTAAAAAGTTCCTATAATTTAGGCATTTGAAGTGGGTTTTCTTAGTAAAAAATGTAGGGGTGCTACTATTATGGAGGGCGCTATTGTTAGGGGAAATATGGTTTAAATTAGTTGAAAAATATCATAAAACAGTATTAACTTGTGCGTAGCCTTGGAATCTCTTATATTAAAGAAGACTACCAAAGGAGACTGAGAAAAGACTAAACCAAATATTGAAAGATGGCACTTTCTTAAAAGCTGATAAAATGTTTTAGCCAAGCTTATCTGTCTTTGCCAACATTAATTGTAGCTAAAACAAGAACAAGCTTGCTAGTTTGCTTGCTCTTGAACAAAATCTCATAAGACACTTGATTGTGAACTTGCACGGATTATGGTTAAATCACATAAGATGGTTTCTTTTAAAAAAAGTTTTCATAATTGTCAACAACCTCTTTCAAAAGTTTCAAAAATACCTTAACTCAAAGGATCATTTAAAGACTGATTAAACTTCATTTTTTCCTTTATTTTCTAGGCCTCATTCTAAAGATGACTTGAGGGCATATTTAGTGTTGCTTCAGGTATGTGAAAATATACATTTTACAACATTTTGAATGGTAAGTGAGCCGTTACATGACATTTCCATCAATTTCGTGCATGCTTGATGAACAAACTTGAAGAGGGTTTAAGACTTAATTTTTCTTAAGAGCACATAGCATAGAACCTGCCTGCCCTGCCTTCGGGATCACAAAAAGGTGGCAAACAGTTTGCCAATTGTACCTGGCTTTGCATGTGCACTTGTGTGCAAAGCAGGGTAGTATTTGGAAACTGTTTGCATGGATTTGTAATCCTGAATGCAGGGCTGGTCAGGCTGTGCAGATGTTCAGGCTCCCTAGAGGCTTTGTTGTGTACATTTGTGAAATTTAAGAAAATTTTAGGCACAGGCTCAAATCCTTTGAATGACAAGATACCAGCTTGTCATCCAAGATAACAACACACAAGGGAACATGCCAGAAATGGAACGCTGCATTACCTAGTAAGTTCGATCCCGATGGCGGCACTCATTCTTTCCGACTATTTGTCTCCCACCAATGGGTTGATAATCGTAGGCCTATGTCGGATAGCAGCATGAGGCTAGGAAAGGATGTAATGGTAGTACTGGTGTTAGAAATACCAGGAATTTATTGTTAAGGTACTTCAGCAGCTGGGATATAACTGAAAAAATGTTGAAAGTGACATAAAAGCCCATTAAAAAAAAACAACAGTAAAGCATATCTAATGAGTGTTTCAAACTTGGAGTGCTCAGTTGCGCTTCTTTGTCCTGAATTCAGGCTTGATCTGAAAAAAAAGGATCAATAGCAGATCATGACATATAACAAGGTACTTACTGTAACGAAAATAAAATCAACATAAATTTTTGTATCATCAAATTTGTCATAGCCAAGTCAAAATTTATGGTCATAAATGTTTTTTTAAAATTTTTGTTGACACATTCTTGAAAGATAGATAATCTGTGTTATTAATGCAGGGCGTCAACTTCTGTCCTATATCCTATATTTGTCCTATATTTTGATGGCTGTCCTATATTGTCCTATATTTCAAAGGTGTCCTATATAGTGAACACCTTTGCTATATTTCCAGAGGATAATACAGTGAAAAGAAAAGAGATGGTCATTTATACACTAACTACAGCTCCATATTAAAGTGAAACTATATTGAAGTATCTGTAAAATGTACTATTCTGAGATAATTGTATTTCCATTAACAATTTGTAAAGCAATTTCTAGATTTCAATTTCCACTTTTTAGTTCATCTCAAGGTGAACTATTCTGATTGTCTAATGTCTGGGGTTCTTTGGGCGTCATCCACAATTTCTTTATCTTCTACTCATTAATTAGTTGGCCAATCTTGATGAAACTTGTTATAAATGTTCCTTGGGTTATTCTGTACCAAAGTTGATCAAAAAAGTGTAATCCACTCTGAAGTCTGGTTTCCATTGCATCTATAAAATGCTATGAAGATCTTCTCTGAAACCAGAAGACAGACAGCTTTCATACCTGTCGTGTATGATCAGCTAGTGGACCTCTACTAAGTTAGTTTTTATCATGTCTTTCCTGTTTGGGGTAATACTTTGGCTCTATGTGGGCACAACCCATATTACATAGAAATAAAGGAGAGAATCTTTAAAAATCTTTTCCAAATCAGAAGGCAGAAAGCTTTCATATCTGGTATTAAGCATCATCTTGTGGACCTCTACAAAGTTTTTTTTATATCATGTCTTTGCATGTGCACAACCCATATTACATTGAAATAAAGGAGAAAATCTTCAATATCTTCTTCTCTCAAAGTAGAATGCAGACAGCTTTTGTATTTTCTATGTAGCAACATCTAGTGGACCTCTACAAAAAATATATTCAAATCGTGCCCCTATGGTCAAATTTGGGCTCTGCCCAGGTGCATCCCATTTACCATACAAATAAAGAAGGAAATTGTCAAATGGTTCTCTGGAATTATTCTAATATCATCTACCATGAGAAAAAGTTGCTGGCATTGATATTTGGTACAAATAATCTTATCTAAGTCTTATTCATGTGGTGTCCCAGGGGTCAAGGTGACTCTGGTTTGCAAACTAGCACCATATCAGTCGTCTTTTTCAAGTGCTCAAGGTGAGCTATTATGCTATTTTGTTCGAACATCCGCTGTCCCTCTGTCTGTCAGCAGTTTCTTTAAACATCTTTCCTTTTAACAACAGTCCAATCAAGCTGAAACTACCAATGTTGTTACAAGACACAAAATCCATCAAAAGCTGTGGTTGCAAAAGGCTGAAATTTTATAACAGTCTTCGAAAAGAATATTATCCTCCTCAACTACTTGGTCAATCAACCAAATACTTGGGAGGATAGTTCTTGGGTGAAGCTCTACCAAAGTTGTTAAAAGACTTTAATTCTATCTAAAATTCTGGTTGCCAGGGTAGATGGAAATGCCAAAAAGTAATGAAAATCTGAAAAACAATTTATTTCCTTAACCACTAAACCAATCAAGCTGAGACTTGACAAGGATTTTTCTTAGGTGACCCAATATCATATTTGCTAAAGGATCTAATTTCATGACAAAACATTGGTTGCCAAGGTAAATGATAGATCTAAAATTAAGAAAAACATTCAAAATTCTTTCTTCAAAATTCCTCTTGTACTTGTGAAGCAATATGCTTTAAGAGAAGATTTTAGTAGACTTCTTCTAACAGGCAAATGAAGGTCTAAAGGTTGTGTTCTGTTGTATTAAAATGTTCACATTACTTCATCTTAAAACTTATACTTTGTAGTAAGAAATAATGATAAAATGGTGGTAAAGTGTGGCTATTGGGACGTTGGCTACCATAAGTATTGTCCTATATTTGTCCTTTATTTTTACTCTGAAATGTCCTATATTTCTATATATTTTTCAAAATTTTGAGTTGACGCCCTGTTAATGAACTGGCAGGGCGGGGCTTAGCTGTGACGTACTTTAGGGTGTTAACTTTTAAATATTTTGGATTCATTGAAAGTTGGTCGGCAATAATCGTGAACACATGCAAATAACTGTATCCTAAAACTAAAACGTGCACGTGCTTAGAGAAAGTGAACACATTTCATATTTGGTTACCAACCTAGGCTTTACAGTCTCAAGTTAATTATGTCGACTATCTTTAGAAGTAAAAAATAGTAAACAAAGGCTGATTTACCTTAACCTTAACCATAATACTATAAGAAGTATGGCTTATTGTGTAAATAAGAATAATATCTGCAATGAGAAATTAGGTGGACATATTTATACATAGATATTGTAATTAGTTGAGTATGCCATGTACACAGACATTTTTAAAGATTCTCAAGTTTTGAATTGTGATATCTGTAACCTGAGCTGTGAATAGCATCAACATATTTGATATTTGTTATATACTATAAAATACAATGCCCAGTTTGGAACAGTCACCAACCTATGTGATGTATTTTAAACTTTAACAGATAAAGCAGTTTAAAATTCATCAACCTATGTGATTTTTTTTTTATTTTACAGAATCCCTAATTTGGAATATCATTAATGCATTTGATTTTTTTTTTTTTTTTTTAAATATTTTTACAGAATCCCCAGTTTGGAACACCATCAACCTATGTGATGTCATATCAACCTAAGTAATTTATTTTTTATTTTTACAGAATCCCCAGTTTGGAACATCATCAACCTATGTGATATTTGCTCATTTACTGAGACAGATAGCAGCTTTAACTGATCATGATCACCATTATCTAGTCTATTGGGTTCACAAGTAAGATTTCATTTCAAACTTACATTCATATAAAAAAAAATCAACCAAACAACTCTAGTACAATAATTATCAAAACTCTTAATCCCTTTTGATTACTAAGAGACTTGAGCAAACAGCTTATAAGATGTATTAGACATGTGTTTTAGGAAATGTAATGTGACTGAAACTTTAATGTTTTCATCTGTAAGCCAGTTTTAGTATGGTTGAAACCCTAAGTGTTAAGTTACTGGTAAGTAAGTACTGATAAGAGGGGGTAACACTAGTCTAAAATCTTTATTTTCAAATAAAACCCTATGTTGTGGGTACTCATTTGAATCGTCTAGATGAGAAGATTCAAATGAGTATCCACTTTTTAGGGTTTAAGCAGGGACTAGTGAAATATTTGAATTTGAAATCCAAAATACCAACCTCTATCGGTAGGTCTGCATTAATTGCATTAATATTCCAATTATGCTTAACAAAATTTATAACCAATGGGTGTAAATTCTAAGATTCAAACACAAGGATTTCTTTTCTGAACTGATTTTAGATAAATGTTTATTTTTAGGTTATCTGTGGACCGATTTCAAACGATACTTCAACGATTGAACTCGTTCATTTCCGTCCGTCTGTTTCCACCAAAGCCACAAGACCTTCCTGCCATGTCAAAATGTAGCTGGTGGATTCCTAGTTGTACCAAAGTGATGGCACTGCTGAGTAAGTATAATGAATATTACTCATCAGGCAAAAAGGGACCATCAGGGTAGTGTATACTGTAGAGGACTCGGGATTTCTGTGAAGGGGGGTTTGAACATATGAGCAGGAAGGTTTGTTTTCCTTTTATTTCACAATTTGATTAAACTTTTCCATGAAAATTAATTAATAATAAGGCTACAGGGGGCAGTTTGTTTCTCCTGAAAAACTTTCCTGACATTTCCCAAATATAGTTGATAGATTCCTGGTTGTACCAAAGTTAAGGCCTAGCACTGTCTGAGTATCATAATACCCGCACTAAGAGAACACTTACCAAAGTCAAATGTCAATGACTAAAAACTGCAGGTTTTATGATGCAGTGATTATGATGCTTTCATAAAAAAAATAACACACATTTCAAAATATGCTTACCATCCAATATTTTGATATGTGTGTTGTTTTTTATACCCCCGCAAAACGAATGTTTTCGGGGGTATACTGGAATCAGCCTGTCTGTCTGTCCGTCCGTCCGTCCATCCGTGCGTCTGTCCGTCTGTCCGTCCGTCTGTGGACACAAATAGTAGTAAATTTGTGTCGCGAACTCCTCCTTCAGTTTTCCTTCAAAAGCCTTGAAACTTTATAGAAACATTGATCACATGTTGAAGTTTTGCAAGACGCAATTTTCAGGTCCCAACTTCCCCTGGTTCATGAATTATCTCCCCTTGAACTTAGACATTTTTTCCTATTTATTACCATGTACTTATCAATTTGTGTCGCGAACTCCTCCTTCAGTTTTCCTTCAAAAGCCTTGAAACTTTACAGAAACATTCATCACATGTTGAAGTTTTGCAAGACGCAATTTTCAGGTCCCAACTTCCCCTGGTTCATGAATTATCTCCCCTTGAACTTAGACATTTTTTTCCTATTTGTTACCATGTATTTATCATTTTGTGTCGCAAACTCCTACTTCAATTTTCATTCAATAGTTATGAAATATTATACAAACATACATCACATAATGAAGTTTTGCAAGACGCAAATTTCAAGTGTTAACTCCCCCAGGTTCGGTAATTATCTCCCCTTGAACTTAAGACATTTTTTTCTATTTGTTACCATTTACTTATAATTTTGTGTTGCAAACTCCTCCTTCAATTTTCATTCAATGGTTATGAAATATTATACAAACATTCATCACAAGTTGAAGTTTTGCAAGACGCAAATTGCAAGTCTCAATTCCCCCTGGTTCATGAATTATTTCCCCTTGAACTTAGACATTTTTATCTATTTGTTACCATGTACTTATCATTTTATGTCGCAAACTCCTACTTCAATTTTCATTCAATTGTAATGAAACATGAATTATCTCCCCTTGAACTTAAGACAATTTTTCTTTTTGAACACATATACTTGTAATTTTGTTTCCCAAACTCCTCCTTCAGTTTTCCTTCAATAGCTTGAAAACATTTATCACATGTGTCAGTTTTGCAAGACGCAATTTAGAGGTCTCAAATCCAAGAGTTATCTTTATATTTGAAGCATTTTTTGCTTCTTCTGTCAAAGTATCTCATTCTCTGAAAGCACTTGCGAGGGTATTAAGTCACATTCAGTGACAAGCTCTAGTTTTTACTGGGATTGTTTAAGGGCTGAAAGAATAAATTTGTTGAATAATGGATTATTCTATGAAATGTGATTTGTCATTATCTGTTTTGTCTCACAACAACTTAGTTTGAAAAATATCTGATGCTTTTGTATGACCTAATTGTTTTCCATTGTTTTCATAAATCCCCATGCTTGGTTCTAAAATACAACCTGAGGTATTGCTATAGATCACATCACATAATTTAGTTCTGATTTATTAATCAACTGTCATTCTGTTTCTGCGAGGATAACATTGAAACTGGCTAGAATGTAAATATTACATAAGTTTTCTTTCATCTATTGGTCTGGTGATTTGTAATGATTCATTGCAATTATCATCAGGTCCACTTGCTGTGAGTACCATTCTTGGCTCAGTTGTCATGACTGATTGAGCAAATTGAGCAATACTAGGCAGAAATAATTTTCTGATCATAGATACATCTAGGAATGTCTAAGTTGTCTTCTATTTGAGTCCCATTTGTAAATTTTTATGCCAGCAAACTTTGATTGCAAGATATCAATACACATTTAATATGAGATCTAAAAATAGATTTTGTGTATTGATATATATACCACTAGAAAGAAGACTTGAACCTTTTTTTTATTTTGCTTAGTATTTTGCTTAGTTTTAGTTTCCTGGGCCTAAAGAATTGCAATTATAAGGGCCGAGTGCATTTTTAGCTCCACTGGCTGAAAGCCACTGGGGCTATTGTCATGGCGTTGTGTCCGTCGTGTGTGCGTCCGTCCGTCCGTCCGTCCGTCCGTCCGTGTGTGCGTCCGGTCGTTATCTTTTCGTAAAATCTTCTCCTCAGAAACTACTGGATGAATTTCAACCAAACTTCACCGGAATGTACCTTGGATAACCCTCTTTCAAAGTTGTTCAAGATATTTTGATCCAATGAAAAACATGGATTTAATGGGCGTGGCTAATTTCCAAATATGGTAAAAAGTGAGTTTTCTCAGATTCTAATCAATGGATACCAATTAAATTTTACATGAATGATTCTTGTGTGACCCTTTATTAGTCTACAAAAAATCATTGTGATCGGATGGAAAATATGCATTTTAGCTATTTTAACAATAGCTACTGCAATTCTGGAACAATTTGAAAATAACTAAGCACAATTTCGAGTGATGAACGCTTCCGAATTTTAATTTTTTGCGCCCCAGCGAAAAGCTCCATCCCCATATTTTTGCATAAAAATTCAAGGTTGACTGTAAGAAACACTTTCACATTTCTTCCATGTTGCCTATTCCACAACTAAAAAACATGCGTAGATTTTATAATGAAAGTTAGTTTTGGTAGCAGAAAATTGAGAAAGGATATTTTTAACATTTTTGCATATCAGTTAATGCCAAAATCCTTTGTATGTGTTTTTGCGTATGCAATAAGAGGATTCACGGGGTTTTAACACAGAAATTCTGGGGATGGAGCTTTTGCGTTGGGGCACAGAAAATCCAAATTTAGAACAGTTTATACCTGCGATTTCTATCATCATGTATTAATTTGAAGCCTAGCAAAACTGTTTTTTGGACAACCATTTTAGATTAAAAGATTAACAACTGTTCAGATTTTGTCTACAGATCATGACTACCTCCTTTATTTTCTGAACTCCTGGATCTTGAAAGATACTGTGATGTCAAGACAATTTTAAAAATAGGTTTTTGACATCCTTCATTGACGACAACTAGGTACAATGGCCTTTGTTAAAAAATTAAAGAGCTGTATGTAGATATTTGACGTTTTTGTGCTGCCATGGGTTGTTAATAGTTTTCAGAAAAGGTATAGCTTGCAAAGGGGGATTAATCTTACAAATAACATATAGAATTATCTGCCTATATGTCTGCTTCTCTAGTGATAGTGAACATAAGCTTTATTATTATGAATATTTTAAGCAATAACTAAGATACATGTTACAAGTTACACATCATTATTGTTGGAGTTAGCAAAACAGATGAACCTGTGCTTGACATTTCCAACAATTTTATGTGTGTGTGATGGACAGATGCTGAGCTGCCTGGACAATCACACAACGTATTAAAATTATTCTTGGATTGTAAGCAGAGACTTTTGGTCTGTAGCCAACTATTGGGTGCATAGTGAAGACTCTGATCAGACTGTGCAGCTGCACAGGCTGATCTAAGTCTTCATTTTGGGCATCTGTGAAATAGTTGGAAATGTCAGACACATGCTCAGATGATATTGGTACCTTGGGTTTTACCATAAAGAGCTGAGGTAATCATCAGGGCTCATGTGAGATTTTGTTTCTGTGAAGGTGTTTGTCTCTCAACCTTACTAACAAGCTTACAAAACATGTTTTGTAAATGAACTTTATCCCCCAACCCCACCTTATCCATTTTGTAAATGTCAAGCTTTTGTAACAAATATGTCATCAAAGTTTAAAGGTTGGTTGGTTGGTTGGTTAAGAGTTTGGACAACTTTGTCAATTTTCAATAATATTATCTAAATTCAGTGATGTTTATGAAAATCTGTTGAATTATGATTAAAAAATAGGGGGAAATTGGGAATTGTTTAAATAATTTCCATGCTTTAGTATCATTTTTTCTTTAAAAAAAAGGAAGGTGATAAAATAAAGATACTTGTAAAAATGAAAGCTTAAGAAGGACCCATGTGCTTTGCCTAAAGATTCCCTGGACTCTGATTTGTTGATTTTGGACTGAGGAAATTTAAAAAAAAATCACTAGCCTTATGACTTCTATTGAGTGACAGCACAGATCAGCCCAAATAAATAAAAAACAACAATTGAAAATATTAAATTCCTCTCAACCAGTGCTGGAGCACTTAGTGCTTGACTCAAATGTCATAACTTCAGCTTGAGTAAATCTGTAGCTATTACATTTTGATACCTACTTATGTAATTTCCCCAACCCTTTACTTTCTCATTCCCTTTATTTCAGATGCTGCTAATTACCTAACCTATCCCCCCTTACTGTCACATATGGAGTTTTATAATCCAACCCTAGACAATCTAGACCTAATGCAGGAATATGTGGCCTGGCAGGACCCTAGTGCTGGTGGAGGGTATGTACTAATCTAGATAAATACCTTACCTATCCTCCATTGTTGTCATACATGAAGTTTTATAATCCAACCCTAGACAATCTAGACCTAATGCAGGAATATGTGGCCTGGCAGGACCCAATTCGGAACATCACTTGGCCATTACATTAACTACAACAGACCTCAGATGTATGTAAGGGGGATGGGTATGTAACAAAATTCTGCATTTTGCGTTGGCAACGTCATAAGTTTTCACTCAAAGTTTTGAGGGCTAACGACAATTTTACTGACGTCATCAAGTTTTTCCAAGGTTTTCCCAATATTTTTAAAAAAAAGTCTGTGTATCTAAAACCGAGGTTGATCGTTAGATTGGCCGAGTGGTGTTCCGATTGGCAGGACCCTAGTGCAGGAGGAGGGTATGTACTAATCTAGATAAAGAAAAAATTAGCGAACCGGCGCTATCTTTAGATTGATATGTTTACAGTAATTAACGGCTGAAAAATCTTAATTTTTGAGAATGACAAATCATTTCAAAAATAAAGATTTTTCAGCTGTTATATAAGAGTCTAAAATTATTTATACTAGGATGCGATAGTTTCATGTCAGTGACTTCAAACAAGTACCGTTGGCAATGTCGAAGGTTTTCACTCAAAGTTTGGAGGGCTAACGACATATTTACTGAAGTCATCGAGTTTTGCCAAGGTTTTCCTGTTATTTTTAAAAAAAAGTCTGTCTATGTACAACCGAGGTTGATCGTGAGATTGGCCAAGTGGTGTTCCGATTGGCAGGACCCTAGTGCAGGAGGAGGGTATGTACTAATCTAGATAATTACCTAACCTATCCTCCATTGTTGTCATACATGGAGTTTTATAATCCAACCCTAGACAATATAGACCTAATGCAGGACTATGTGGCCTGGCAGGACCCTAGTGCTGGTGGAGGGTATGTACTAATCTAGATAATTACCTAACCTATCCTCCATTGTTGTCACACATGGAGTTTTATAATCCAACCCTAGACAATCTAGACCTTATGCAGGAATATGTGGCCGGGCAGGATCCTAGTGCTGGTGGAAGGTATGTTCTAGTCAGCCCCCCTTTGGAAATCTTTAAAAACTTTGAAAAACATTAAATTTGATTATATTATTAAAAATCTTTATTTTACCTGGAAAAACTGCAAAGCATCAACATGTGTATCTGTAATACCAGTTCATCATTAGTGTATTAAACCGGAAAGAGTTCAAGTTCAATTGTAGAATTGAATTGCCTCCATTTATTTTAGTTTTTTACCTTTGTAATTTATTTTTTTCCAATATGTAACCGAAGCATAAAAGCTCTGGCCAATTTAAAAATTACCTCCCTTTATTTCAGATTTTCCTTCTGTCAATATCCATTTATCATCAGTATAACTGGAAAGCGTACAATATTACAGCGAGACTCAGAACAGCAGATGATCATTATGGCAAGGGTGAGAAAATTTTAATACATGTTCTATCCTTTAGTGAACAGTTTGAATTGAAAGTCGTGGTTGAATTTTCAAATTTGGGTCTAGACCATTGGTCACTCACCTACACTTAAACAAAATTCACCTTTGATGGCTCACTAAAATTAGTACATCATTCTTGCATATGTACCATATATTGATGGCTCAGTGCAAAACAGTTGTAACTGCCTATAAACATTAAGGCAGTTACAACTGTTTGGCACTGAGCCATCAGTATGTGACCCATCACCAGAAAGGGGCTAACTTAGAAGAGTGAAATGCAGGGTTTTCCCTCTATGTTCAAAACTGGGGGTCATTTTGCCACATTATGGATCCCTTTAAACTAGATAAAGAATGTTTCTTCGACAATTTTGGGGGACATTTCAAAAAAGGGGGGTCCAAATTCAAAGAAACGGGGGGGTCATGGAAAACCCTAGTCAGCCTGCATGATTTGTGCAGACTATCTAGGATCGACACTTTTGGTATAAGCATAATTTTTAAGTTTAAAATAATGATTATGGCTCCTGTGCAAGCATCATTTTTTTGAAAATGGCCTTTTAATTGAACTCAAGTGGACTCAATCACCTTCTCAGATACATGTTGTCCCTTTATGCGACCCGTCATATGAAAAGAGACCTTCTCTGAAGTCCATAAAATAAAATAGTGAAAGAGAGATTTCCTCCAGTAGAGGTCAACAAGTGATCACATGTCAAAAAAACTTAAGCAGGAATATAGAATGATCATTCTACATTCAGAAAATCATCTGAGTGCAAAAAATTTCGACCCTTGTCAGCCTGCACAGGCTGACTAGGGTTGACACTTTATGCACATTCCAGATGGTCCCTTTTGTCAAGATTGGTTGCATATGTAAAATAACATTTCCATTATAGAGAAGTCTGGTAGCCAAGGTACAGAGAAGACAGTTGCCTGATGTTGGAATGTTGTTCTTTAATTTGACAGTCAGACGTGATAGACTGGTGTCTGATTCACTGAATGAGGTTTGTGGATGAATTTTAATTTCTCACAAAGCAACCCTTGTATTCTATTTCAAACATTCATCTGGAATGCCCTTGCTTTTGCTCAAGATAAGCTTAACTGAGATTAGAAAAGAAAATATATTATTCTCCCTGTGTCCAGCTTTTTAATATTTCTATTCTGAACAATGTTTGATTTACAGCACTATACATACAATTATTTCTTATCACAAGTAGATATGCCATTTGAAAATGTTGTAACTAGGAGGTATTTCATTCAGTGGTCTGATGACAATCACATATTATAATCGCCAGTCAAAAAAGGATGTTTGGCAAGCTGAAATGGGACTTAGGTCACAAAAGATATGACCAGGAAAGTCTTATGCAAAGGTTTCAGTATATGATATCTAGCAAGTGGTCAGAAGAAAATTATTTGTAAAAGTCTATGAATATAAAGGCACTTTCAACAGTTTTGTGCTGACTTTCAAGTTTACTTCTTATTGCAGATCTCAAAGAAGCAGCATGACCTTAAAAAGAAATTGAAGGTCACATTTCTAGGAGAACCTGGTTTAGATATGGGAGGTCTAACAAAGGAGTGGTTCTTACTGCTAATAAAGAAAATCTTTCATCCCAATTATGGTAAGACAAGTTGTTGATGGGGGGACCAAAACTTAGTAACTACAGCTTTAACAAAGCTATCTAGTTATTGCTCTAATTTAAAGTGGTATTCCAGTCTTTAGGTGTCATCACTCACAAGTATTAGCAAAAGCTGTTACAATAGATTTTATCCCTTGTACTCTCTACTGTGTTTGATCAGGACTTTAGTCTTGTTTTCTGTCTAAATGCAAATGAGCTTGCCCAGGTTAGAAACTAATTTCTTTTCTCCAAAAGCCCAAAGGACCTATAAGCCCCAAATTTTACAGATTCTCCCTGATGATATTTCTTCTCTGAAAACTATATTTATTATGGAGCAATTTAAAGAGAATTGTTAGGAAACTAGTTGGAAAAGAAAATGTTGCTTGGGACACTATATTCAATAGGGTGATGAAAACAATGGGTGTAGAAAAGCAACTTTTTTTCAAAACTGGACGGAATGACAGTGTCATTAACAACATGCCTAATTATAATGACCTGCAACATAGAAGCTTCTACCAGTTCTCTCTTAAATCCACAGGCCTTGTCCCTGAGGACTGGGGTTAGTGTCGATCCTTACTTGTATAAGACATACATGCATTCATGTTGAATACACTCACTGTTGTAGGTATGTTTACATATGACAAGACTGCTGGTGTTTATTGGTTTTCTACGATGCCAAGAGAAGATTATCAAGAATTTCATCTAGTCGGAGTTGTATCCTTTCATCTTATTGATTACAATTAACAAAATTCTTTGTAGGACCACTAAATAATCAAAATGTTAAAAATATTTAGCATAAGCTTTTCCTGCATTGACTGAGTTTACTTATATAACTTGGGACATAGATAGAGAAAATCTTGAAATAGAAAAAAAATGAGTGTTCATGAAATACCAAATTTACTAAGATATAAAAGAGAATTCATAACTTGAATTTCTGCATAAAATCATCAAAATTATAAAAATTCAATGTTTAAAGGTTTCAGCGAAACATAAAACGCTGTTTGTAAAATACCTTTATTACTCCTTTATGACTTTATGTTCACAATAACATAAAAATTATGTTTGCTAGATATTCTAAGCTCATTTGCATAGTTATTACACTATTGTACGAGGGTGAATCAAAAATTACGTAGACTAGCGTTGCAGAAATTTTGATTTCACAGACTTTGAAGAGAAAACTACATGGTTATTAAATTGAGACAAATTTCTTTTTGTCGTGTGAATTTGGATGAAATCCAAATAGTAAGTCACCTGTAGCAACTATTCTAAAACATGTAGTCTATTGGTACCGGCGCACGGTAACGACATCAATATGACGCTGCGGTATTGATAAGTTCCGTCTCGAAAGTCAGCACTATTCAAAATACTCAACTCAACAATAAACACGATTTCTGCATCGCCTATCCATTGGATGAGTACTATTTTCATATCCATCGGATCAAAAACGATTCACTTAAATGTGTATTGTGTCTAAACTATTCTAACTGATGTTGTTCTGTGACAATTACAGATTAAACGCCGAGGAGATGTTTTCCATTTTCCGAGTGTCATCCTTCAGAAACACTCTCCATTCTTAAACAAACCTTTTAAACCATTTAAAAAGAAGGTATCTGCTTACATTTGAAGACCTTTTAGCATATTTTATCATTTAAACCTCTCGATTAGGTTTTCCATAGTGCCAGTAGAACTTAATTATTGTCTGGTTGTCTCTTGCTGCGCCGGTGCCTTCGTTTCGAAATTCAAAAATTGACGCGTGCCCTTACTTTACTTACTTTAAATTCGAAAAAAGCGAATGGATTATGCGTAAATTTCAAATATCCTAACTCGTAACGCCAACACGTAATTAGGCGAAGTTTAGAAGTGTTTGGTCGTAATTGAGGGGACAATTACGGGTAGTAACACTAGGAAGTAACGTTACAAAATGGGTTGCGCTGGTAACACTTACCCAGGTATATCAAATGTTGAATTTTTTATGTCAGAGTCATAGCAGACTCTTGTAAATTTGATATTTTGTCAACATTAAATGATTTGAGATGTGTACCAAATTTCATTGATTTCCGTCAGGAAATACCAAATTTTTTGTAAAAGTCCACATATTTTTTGATCCACCCTCGTAAAAACACCTGTGTAAAATCGAAGATATTGAATGGTGTTATTTCACTCCTGTGACATAGAACATACCACTCGATGTTGTAAAGTCCAGTAAAGTCCAAAGTCATTTACGATAGTTTTAGCTTACCTCTCCAACAACACCAAAGATGGTGTAGGATTTTTTTCTTTCTTTAAACTGGGCAAGATTTTGTGTTGCCTATTATATATACAGTAAAACCTGTCTTAAGCAAGCACTCAAGGGACATGGAAAAATTACTTGCTTAAGACAGTTGCTTGCTTAATACAGGTCAATTACTGTGCAAATGGTTCATTTAGGAAGTTGGTAGCTGCTTGCTTAACCCTTTGCTGTTTAATCCCTGCTTTCTATGTGCCTGTAATTTTATGATTGAAAAAACATTGTTAAAAAAGAAGAAATTGCTTCTGACAAGCAATTTCTTCTTTGTCCACACTATTTTCTACCCTACTGAATGGTTATTTTTCAAATTAAATCCACTGTAAATTTTCCTCTGCACAACCTTTGAATTTGGACAGGTCTAAATTTTTTTTAAAACAGGAAAGGGTTAAGACAGGTTGCTTGCTGAATACAGGTGGCCGCTAAGACAGGTTTAACTGTACACCTAATTTGATTGTTGGAAATTTTTTCCTTGACTGTACCAACAGTTGATGGGTCTAGCTGTATATAACAGTATCATATTAGATTTACGGTTTCCACCATGTTGTTATAAAAAGTTACTCAGTCCCCCGGTGGTCCCCTTTAATAACCCTAATGCTACAGTAGGTGTGTCAAGTCTCACAGTTGATGATCTCAAAACGGTATTTCCTGTAAGTATGATCATTTTATCTTATAACTATACAAATATCCATGTGATAACATCCCGTATGATATTTTTTATGATATCACATAGTTATTTTTAGAACAATGATATAATGTGGTTATCTTTAGAAACTTGCATTTCAGTTAGAAACATCAACGAAAACAAGACAAATAGAGGTTATAAGATAAATATAATACATACTTAATGTATTGTATGAAAAAAATATCTAACTCAGTTGTGAGAATTGATAATTGTCTCGGCAGAGCCTCAACAATGATCAATTCTCCCAACCTCGTTAGATTTTTTTTTCGTATAATACACTAAGTATGTATTATATGTATCACAACACTGCCTCTAAAATAAAATTTTCTTCTTGTTATACAGTCAATCTTCCTCAAGCAACCACAACTTTTGTCTTCCATATTTCAGCTCAGGCAAATAGAGTAAAAGCCTTTATGCAAACAACTCATGATATTCAAAAAAGAGAAAAATGTGTTTAATATTCATTGAATATTATTTGAGGTTAACCAAAAAAGATTGTGAAAGGAGAGCTGATCGAACTCAGGACCTATGTATCTGTAGTAAGTGGAACAGACCTCTTGACAACACATTCTTACACAGAACAGGTGTACTACCTAGTTATACAAACACTTTTTGAAACACAAATACTCTGCAGATCTAGAATAACCCTCTACATTATTGCAAGTATTCTCGATAATAAACATATTCATCGATATGTTTAATCATAGCATAAGGTCAAGTCATGTCATTATTTTGTTAATTTTGCAATCATGCAGACAGCCTGTAGTTAGTCTGTTTGTATGACACCCATGTTTATATTACAGGATATCAGTAAAGGTCTTAAAGACTTGCTAGATTATGATGGTGATGTGGAGAGTGATTTCTGCCTCAGTTTTGAGGTAAATTATGTAGATCCTTTTAACATATTTAAACCCTTGTCATGCTGATCCCGGAATAATCCTGCTTTGGCAGGAGGTATGGACAAACATCAGCCTGCACATATGTGTAGTCTGATCTTAGTCCATACAACCTGGTTTTCCTTTTTAAGCCAGAAAAGTTTTAGAAATTATATTTTCAAAATCAAATGCTGACTCACAAGAAGGAAATACAGAGCTTTCAGCACTTTGATTTATATATAATTTTGCCAAGGTTTTTTATCTAGCATGACAAGGGTTAACATTGGCTATTATCAGAGAAAATCTGGGGTATTGCTTTTGACTTGGTGTGATAGTTGTCATCCAAATAACTTTTGTATTTTTTTAAAACTTTCCTGTTTTACAAAATTTTGAACCTGTCCAAATTCAAAGGTTTTGCAGACGAAAATTTAAAGTGGATTTAATTTGAAAAATAACCATTCAGTAGGGTAGAAAATAGTGTGGAAAATGAAGAAATTGCTTGTCAGAAGCAATTTCTTCTTTTTATGCCCCCGTATCGAGTGATCGGGGGCATATTGTTTTACTCATGTCCATCTGTCTGTCCGTCCGTCTGTCTGTCTGTCTGTCTGTCCGTCCGTCTGTCCGAAAACTTAACCTTGCCAATATCTTCAAGCCTATTCAAGATACAAAGCTAATATTTGGCATGATGATAGATCTCAATGATCTGCATCCGCTGGTACCAAAGTCAAGGTCATGTGACAAGGTCAAGGTCATCTGTCAAGGTCAAACTTTGAAAAAAAATGCCGTTATGGGGGCATTCGTGTTTCACAAACACATCTTGTTTCACAATGTTTTGACAATCATAAAATCTCAGGCACGTAAAAAGCAGGGATTAAACAGCAAAGGGTTGAATATCTCTGTTATAACTTAGGGCATTGACTTGAATCTTGGCACAAATGGACACTATTTAAAGAGAAAAATAAACTATGAAGGGTGATAACTTGAGATTTTTTAGAGAATTTTGCCCCTTTTTTCAACATATATTTTTTTCATTTACTATCCAGCAGCAAAGTGTAGGCTCACATAGGTGGCATTCTTGTTATAGGTCAATGACATTTTTCATACAGAAATCCAAAAAAGCGTAAGTGCAGCTAAAGATCTATAATAAGCTTTCGAAACAATGGGGCTTGTACACAATCATAATTCTTGTTTTAATATTCTGACTGGCCTTCAATATTGTCCAGTTGCTTAAAGGTGTTTGTCCAAAGTTTTTTTCTCTTAGTGCATCAAAATATGCAATTTCTAGAAATGAGTTAAAACTTTTATCTTTCTGTTCAAGCGATTGTTGTGTTATCAATATTTTATCTTTTTCAGATCTCATCAGATCAATATGGTCAGGTTAAAACTTGTGAGCTGAAGGCAGGTGGTGCTAATATACCAGTCACTAATGACAACAAAAAAGGTAGGTTACTGACACCGATTCTTATGCAAATTGCATGTTTGTAGCTAAGTACTTGTCAGACAGACTCTTTGGATAAATACTGAAAAAATATATTGTAAGTCAGGTTACAAAGAGACAGAATG
Organism: Fragum whitleyi; assembly: GCA_948146395.1. NCBI lineage: Eukaryota > Metazoa > Mollusca > Bivalvia > Cardiida > Cardiidae > Fragum > Fragum whitleyi. The sequence goes on from OX411555.1 coordinate 34,924,585, forward strand.
TTAAAATTTTAGGACAAAATTTTTCAAAGCACAATATTTTGCATGTGATTGCTATGCCTAGGTTCATGATGATGTCACTTTTTGGGCTCCGCTAGATACATCAAATAGATTGAAATGAAAAGAAAGCCGGGAATAAGGTTTTGATCATTTCACTGGTTAGACATTGAGTCTATCTAAATGATTATCTACTGTTATTATAGGGACGAGTGTCTTTTTCACTGCGTTTATTGGGGTATAAAGTGCTATTGCCTTAGCACATGGCAAATAACGCCGCGTTATGTTTAAGCCATGTGCTAAGGCAATTGCACTTTATACCCCAATAAACGCAGTGAAAAAGACACTCATCCCTTATAATTGCAATCCGAAAGATGGAAGGAACTATTAAAATACTCGGCCAAACATAAAAGCTTCAAGTCTACTTTCTGTGCGTATAAATTACACAATCTATTTTTAGATTGTGTATTGTTTATCTCGCTATAGAAGTGAAATGTCACATAGTAAAACAAATGTACACAAATAAAAGACAACATTAAAATTCATAGAGGTACTTATGACAAAAAAGCTTGTTTCAGCCAAGTTAGTCTGTATTTTTAAACGAAAACGGCGTGGTTGGTCTAAGTTGAGAGGTGAGAGAGGGTTGCTTGAAAGTCTTCGTTGACTCTCTGTTTTTTAAGTTTAGGTCGGCTTAGAATCAGAATTGCATGCTTGTAGTCGTAAATTCTTTCGAAAATATATTAATTTTATAATAGATTGAATAGCAATGTTGCGTTGATGATCGGGAACTAGGTTAATTCGAGTTCCTACAACACAGGGTTCGCAGATCGAAATTCGGGGTTTTCCGAAAGACCTATTGCACTTTATTCAGAAATAAAGTGCAATGGATTTCCCCACGTGATGCTATTTAAACCAATCAGACTTCTTTATTTTATTGGATTGCAATTATTTCTTGATATTCCACCCAAAGCATTAAATAAACATGTTCTAAGGTTGCAGGATATTCATGATTTCTATCAGTTAAGGCCTTGACTACTTAACCCTTGTCAAGCTGAACTCGGAATATTCCTGCTTTGGCAGGAGCTATAGACCAACATCAGCCTGCACACATGTGCAGTCTGATGTTAGCCTACACCACCTGTTTCTCACTTTCAAACCAGAATTGACAATAGATTTAGTTTTTCAAATAAAAATTGACCTACAGTTGGTACTTACTGTGCTTTTTTCCCTTTAATTTTGACGAAAATTTTTAGCCAAAATTTATTCAGCATGACAAGGGTTAAGAATGAAGAATTAAGTCAACTAATTTGCAAGTATTTGCAATTCAGGGGATCATTTCTGAATAAAATAAACTTATATCTATTAATAGTTTGTAATTAAATACTATTTCTGTTTCAGAATATGTCAATTTATATGTAGATTGGTTGTTAAATAAGTCAGTGTATCAACAGTTTAAGGCATTTTACCATGGGTTTCATACAGTTTGTGCTTCTAACGCTTTGATTGTAAGTATGTCAAATTTTGTATTTGCCTTCAGAGGGTTCTTAAATTGATATATGTTTGCATTTAATATCTAAGTTTCCTAACCATCCTTGTTTTAAGCAGCCCAAACCCATTCCTGTTTTACAAAATTTTGGACCTGTCCAAATTCAAAGGTTTTGCAGACAAAAATTTGAAGTGGATTTAAATTGAAAAATAACCATTCAGTAGGGTAGAAAATAGTGTGGAAAAAGAAGAAATTGCTTGTCAGAAGCAATTTCTTCTTTTTAGCTCCCCTGGCCGAAGGCCAGCGAGCTATTGTCATGGCGGAGTGTCCGTCGTGCGTCTGTGCGTCTGTGCGTAAACTTTTTCTTTAAACATCTTCTCCTCCCAAACCAATGGGCGGATTTTAATGAAACTTGGGAGATATGATCCTTGGGTGGTCCTTTTCTTGAATTGTTCAAAGAATTTTGATTGGCCCCTGAATATGGGGGTGGCAGGGCGTGGTATTTTTTCACTTTGAAATCTTTAAAAATCTTCTCCTCCCAAACCATTTGGCCGATTTCAATGAAACTTGGCATGGATGTTCCTTGGGTAACCCTTTACTTAAATTGTTCAAGAAATTTTGATTGGTCCATAAATATGGGCGTGGCAGGGCGGGGCTTATTTTGAGCCCGAAATCTATGAATCACGTCTCCTCCTGAACCACTTGGCTGATTTCAATGAAACTTTACCAGAATGTTCCTTCGGTGACCCTTTAATTAAAATGTTCAAGAAATTTTGATTGGCCCACAAATATCGGCGTGGCAGGGCGGGGCTATTTTGAGCCCGCAATTTTCAAATGACACTTTCTCCTGAACCACTTGGCATATTTCAATGAAACTTTACCAGAATGTTCCTTGAGTGTCTCTTTTCAAAAAGTCTTTGCTTAATTTTGATTGGCCTACAAATTTAGGCGTGGCAGGGCGGGGCTGATATTGAGGCCAAAATCTTTGAACGATATCCCCTCCGGAACCACTCAGCCAATTTCAATGAAACTTTACCAGAATGTTTCTTGGGTGACTATTTACTTAAATTATTCAACAAATTTTGTTTGGTCCGGAAATATGGGCATGGCAGGTGGGACCTATTTTGAGCCCGAAATCTTTGAACTACATCTCCTTCTGAAGCTTATGTTTTAATAAGGTGGGTCAAGGGTTGCAGGTTCATTGTGATTGAGTATTTTGGTGCAGTATGGACCAGAACCAGTTAATCATTATTAAATAGGTCTTAGGAGATTTTGGAGTGTCAATGTATTCATTTAAAGTAAGCTTTATTTAATGAAAGTCTAAAGATTTTAAAGCCAGTGGAGCGATACAGGCCCTCTTGGGCCTCTTGTTTCACAATGTTTTCTTAATCATAAAATCAAAGGCACGTAAAAAGAAGGGATAAAACAGTAAAGGGTTAATCAATATTATTGTCAGTTCTATTGAATCAGTATTGCTATATTATTGTATAAAATGTGCGTTTTCGGGTCATTTTGGCCATATGTTAACAGCAAAACCCAGGTGTTAACGGGAGAAAACATGGAAAAATCAGTAAGTTCATGTGTTGTTAAAGCCTGGCTTTTTTTAGTTAAAATTCCACGATCTAGGGCCTATAAAGCACAACTAATTCAATGTTGAATTCAAAACTATAAATCAGTGCATTTTGTTGATAATACGTCAAAGGTTTGATTGTGACGAATATGCATATTGATAAGACAAACTTCTTCATGGTAGCGTATCTAAAGACGTTGATTTAATTCCGGGATAAGTTTTGTCAGGTCATGAATTAACCAAGCAATGGCGTTATAAACAAAAGTGACTTCCCACTTGGGGGCTAAACCATTGTGTTTCTGCATATTTTAACACCCTCAAAAACATGAATTTATCCTATATTAATCAATCTTCGAAATCCCTCTTAACAATTAATAATATTGTCAATTAATAAAATATTATGGATTGAATAACTTCCAGTCAGGTGTAATGGCCACCACTTTTTCCGAGAGACGATTAAAATTTCGCTAAACAAATTAATTGGAGTCAAATTGGAGTGGTTACATATTTATTTTGTATTCTTAATCATGGCAAGTGCTCAATTAATCAGCAAAGGCGAAAATAGTGGTGATCAAGTACTAGAAAGTGGTTTTTCGAGTCAAAATCGTTTTGCCGTATTCAATGGCGGGAACATGAACAAAGGATCAAACAAAGAATCGTACGTAGTTAAAGAATCGTCTCAAAATCATAAGGATAATCAAATATATGAAATGGATAGTGAAACAAATAGTGATACTGGTTATGATTATGAAAATGGATTAAAACGAAAACGGATTAATAGCCCTATTGAAGGTAAGAATTCGGAAAACATTAGTGAAAAAGAATACTGTGGCATGTCAACAGACGATAAATTAACAGTTATGTTTAGACAGATGAAGAGTATAAATATAAACGTCGAGGATAGCCTGATCCTTCACAATAAAGTACACAATATTGAATGTTCTCTGTCAGATTATGATCTCAGGCTGAGAATCCTTGAGTATAAGTCTATTGACCTGGAAGCCAGATCTCGTCGGAACAACCTCCTCTTTAATGGATTTTCCGAGTCAAAGGATGAAAACTGCTCGCTCATTATTGGACAGTTCTTGTTTGAGTGCCTTGAAATAAACGAATGCCCACAAATACCATGTGCTCACCGCCTTGGGAAATTTAAACAGGGTTCCACTCGCCCGATTATTGTCAATTTCTTAGATTATAGAGACACTGTGAACATTTTATCTCGAGCATACAAGCTGAAAGGCTCGAAACTGAGCATTAACAGGGATTTTCCCAGAGAAATCACGGAAGCTCGTAAACGATTGTGGCCGGAATATAAACGCATCCGGGATTCCAATCCTGATAATAAGACCAGTATCGTCTATCCAGCAAAACTTGTCTCGAACTGACGCACAGTTGCCGACGAATTCCCCGAATGGAACCTCCTTGTTCACTCGAGTAGGCTAGTACAACAAAACAGCACACGCTCCGGTGATCAACCGACCCAGTCACAACAGTCTGCACGTGATCATAATATAAACACTCATCGTACAAACAATAACATTAACACTTATCCTTCTGGTTCTAACAAGGCGCCTTCTCAAAATTTACCACGTATGCCAAGGCGAGCGGAATCTGAATCCCCGCATCCACACAATCGACGTTCTCGGGCCCCGCTATCACAACGATCCCATTTCCAACCACCGACTGACCGTTTCCAGCGACCATGGGACAAACAGACATCAGCACCACCCCCACTTGTCTTTGGCCAACAGTTACAACAGGGACCAAATACTAACTCTGATTTTCAATCTGTTTCAGACAATAACCCTCACTAGGACAACCGGGGGATAGACTCCACTTCTAACCTGAAAGGAAATGTATTAAAATTAGGTTGTTTAAACGTGAATGGACTTAAAAAGCGTCTGAATTACCCGGAATTTATTAATCTTGTAAGTAGTTATGATATTTTCTGTCTATGTGAAACACATATTGATAATACCGACATAGTTGATATTAACGATTATAATTTTATATCTAAAAACAGAGGTCAATCTTACAAACGGAAATCAGGAGGCATCGGTATTTATATAAAAGATAGTCTTTCGCCCTTTATCAATATTTTGCCAAATGATTCAGAATACGCACTTTGGGTCTCAATTTCCAAAAACTTAACAAATTATGACGAGCACATGATATTAGGCACACTTTATATCCCACCCGAAAGCTCGCGGTTTTTTAATGAAGAGCACTTTTCACTGTTAGAAAATGAAATTAATAAATTCTGCGACGAAAATAAATATGTATACCTGGCAGGTGATACAAATAGTAGAGTAGGTACCATGCGTGACTTCGTAACCTCAGACCCTTTCTTAAACTCCGCTGTAGAAATTGATGAAGAAATCCAGTCTAATCTTCACAAATATACTATTCTCCAGGAATTGTCTTTCGAACTGGAACGAAATTCATATGACAAAAAATTAAATACTAGCGGCTTTAAACTTATTTAAATTTGCAAAAACAACAATCTATTCATTTTAAATGGTAGATCGTACAAGGATAAAGAAGGGAAATTTACATTCAGAGATTCGTCGATTATAGATTATGTTATTTCCACACCAGAATGTTTTTCATTTCTATCAGATTTAGACATTGTTCATATGGACCATCTTTTTTCAGATGGCCATAATTTACTAAAATGGAATTTAAGTTATTCCAGCTTACCATCACTGGTGACCGAACAGTCACCTAATTCCGAATACGCTCGACCGGCCTGGAAATCCGGAATGCAATCAATATTTAACGAAAATATTGATACTGAATCGTTAAATAGTATGATGAATCAATTAAATACATACCCTCAATCTCAAGAAACAGTCGATAATATCACGAGCCAATTACAGACGCTCTTTGAAAATTCTGCCACGTTGACATTCCCTGCAACAAATAAAAAATGTTTTAATAACAAAAATCCACAAAATAAAGAATGGTTTGGCCCAAAATGCTATAAAGCAAGAAAAAAATATCATAAAGCAAAAGAAGAGTATGAAAAAAAATAAAACTCCAGTAAATAAACAAAATCTAAAGTTAGCAAGTAAACAATACAAAAGAACAATGAATTTTTACATTAAAAAACATAAACAGAACCAAACAAACCAATTAAGAAGAATGAATGACCAAAGTCCGAAAAAATATTGGAATTACTTAAAAAGGTTAAAACCGAAACAAAAAGCTACAGAACATCCCTCGATTAATCAATTCTTTGATCATTTTCAGGAATTAAATAAAAATTCAATTAATGACAACAGAAATCAATCTGAACCGGAACAGGGTTCAAATCCTTTCCTTAACTCTATTATAACTGAAAGTGAAATTAGTCGGTGTATAACAAAACTAAAAAATTCAAAATCACCAAGTCCATTCGACAACATTTTAAATGAGTATATTAAAGCATCTCAATCTATCTTAATGCCATTATATCTTAGTCTTTTTAACTGCATCCTTGACACTGGGTTTATACCAAGATCATGGCTCGAAGGGATTATCATACCCATTTATAAAAACAAGGGCGATTCTAAGGACCCGTCTAATTACAGACCAATAACAATTCTCAGCTGCCTTGGTAAACTCTTTACTTCTGTACTAAATGAGCGATTAACGACATATCTGAATGAAAACAATATCATGGAAGAAAATCAAGCTGGATTTCGAAAACAATATTCATGCACTGATCATATATTTACACTTTACTCCCTGATTGAAATACTTAAAAAGAGAAAAAAGAAATTATTTACAGCTTTCATTGACTTTTCGCAGGCTTTCGATAAAGTCTGGAGATCTGGGTTATGGTATAAATTGATGCAAAATAATATAAATGGAAAATTCTTAAATGTTATTAAAAATATGTACAAAAATATTAAATCGTGTATTAAGTTCGATGGTGAAATATCCCCGAATTTTGTCTCAGAAATTGGAGTACGTCAAGGTGAAAACCTGTCACCGATCCTTTTCTCCCTTTTCTTAAATGATTTAGAAAGCAACTTAAGATCTAACGGTGCTGTCGGTGTAGAGCTGAATGAACCCGCAGATATTACATTATGGCTTAAACTTTTAATTTTGCTATATGCGGACGATACCGTTATTTTATCGGATAATGAAACTGACTTCCAAAATAGTCTCAATACTTTTAATAATTACTGTGAGAATTGGCACCTAAAGATCAATGCAAACAAATCGAAAGTGCTCGTTTTTGGTGCTAGAAGAACTAACCAGTTCAACTTTAAACTTGGTGATAACCCAATCGAAATTGTCTCTAAGTATCATTACCTTGGTGTAACCTTCTCAAATAATGGATCATTTCTAAACGCGCGTAAACATATTGTAGAACAAGCTAATAAAGCAATGCATTTTTTATACACAAAGATAAATAACGCCGATTTACCTCTTGACTTAGTTCTTAAATTATTCGATCATACTGTTTTACCAATCCTTACATACGGTTCCGAAGTATTCGGATACGAAAACCTAGAAATTCTTGAAAAGGTGCACACTAATTTCTCGAGAAAAATTACAAAATGTAGAAAATCTACACCATTAAATTTTCTCTACGGCGAACTCGGACGATATCCTATCTCCATTGAAATAAAATCAAGAATGATTTCTTTTTGGAATCGCTTATTACTCGGTAAAAATGACAAGATTTCATTTAAAATTTATAAAAATATGCTTTCCCTACGGAACGGATCAATTAAGTGGATAGCCAAAATTAAAGAAATCCTTACCTCAGTGGGCAGGCCCGATCTCTGGGATAATCAGTTTCAAATCGATCAAAATAATATAAATAAAAGCGTTAAACAAAACTTGATTGATCAATTTAAGCAAACTTGGCATGACCAACTCCAACAATCAAATAAAGGAAAAATATATACCAACTTCAAGTTAACTCACGAGTTTGAATACTATCTGACACAACTTAACGAAACCGATTACCTACAACTTCTTAAATTTAGAACATCTAATCACAAACTACCGATTGAATCCGGACGCTATGACGGAACTCTTCTTGATGATAGAAAATGCACATTGTGTGACTTGAATGCTATAGGTTCCGAAAAACACTATCTTTTCGAATGCCCCCTTTTCAATGATAAACGCGAGCATTATTTGCTAAGAAATTTCGACCGTCATGAGCTTAACGCACAAAATATTTTCAATGTTAAATCGGTAGAGAAGCTTAAACATCTATCAAAATTCACCAGTTTTATCATGCAAGAATTTTCGCGATAATTCTAACACGATGTCTCCTGTAACACTTTTATCCTTTTCATGCAGCGTTACTTAGAGTGTTTTCTCCGCTAAATTTACCAAGCTGATCTAATGATCTGCTGCTAACATGTATTGATCCTAATATGTGTGCCGGCTGATGGAAATGTCTCGACTACAGCTAATCCAAGCTGTAGTTTCGATATTACACCAACTTTCGGCTGGAGTAGTTCATGCACTCCACGATGTGCCCTTTCTTATTTTTAATCTGCCAAGTGCTCCAAAAGACAAAAGTTTAATCATTTTTCGGGAGTCAATCTTGACTCGATTTTAGGTATTCACATGGACAGAAATTATCATATCTACTTACCTCTTTCTCTTTCCATTTCAAAAGTGTATATGACTATTTTAAAGCCAGGCGGTGCCCGTACATCCATTGACCCAGTTTAATTACACAGCTTGCCGAATGAGTGATTTCTATGAATGGGTCAGTTTTACGCAATGATTTAGCCGTACAACTGTCCCAGTATTTACTCATGCGTACATTACAACTCGCCAGACAAACGACCCGCTATGTTTTCATAAGATGATTGGTTAAATCGGAAGCCGGGTTATTTTCTAGGACTGTAAACATGGCCTAACCTAGCTGTGGTTATGCGTTTTTCAAATTTGCCAGCAAGTACCCGTCTTGCCTTCACTGTATCCCTTTCTCAAACGGCAATTATATACATGCATAATTGCATACATGCATGGGTAAACAAATATGCTGATCTTTGAAATGTACCTAAATTTATTTGAATTTTGTAAATTGTTAAAGACATATATCATCATCAAAATCTATGATGAACGATCAATGAAAAGTAATTGTAGTTTGTATAAAGCTGTGGTTACAGGTTTTTGTTCGTTTGTCACAAAAAGGTATTTTCCTTTCTAAAGATAGAACTCAATTTAATGTGCGCTTGCGCACAGTATAGTATAGTCCGTTTGACTTCTATATGGACCAACATTTCGCCGAAAAACTCAGAAATTAATTAATGAAACGCATATTTTTCTTGTCATAACATTTTTTCCAGCTTATACCATGACGAATTTTGTTTTTCAGAATTTTTGAATGTAAAATAATCATTTTGTCCGTCCGTCTACATGTTAACTTTCACCATTTCATACCTACTTGTTACTGTATTAAACGGAACAGCGAATTGTATAACCAAAAATAGTACTGATTTGCATAGGGGCCGAGTCAAAAGTGTCAGATTTTAAGTGAATTGTATTACTATAAAATCGAGTTTTTCAATATAATTAAGTTTGTCTAAGATTTTTGCTTCCGTTGGATATCAAATCTGTGTATATTCTCTCTTTCTTCAGAAACTGTTTAACCAGATAGTTGATTACTGAATTTTTTCATTCTGAGATGAACCCTATATTTACATGTAAAGACCAATCAAAAAGCATTATTAAATGAAGTAGTTGGGAATTTCACGAGGAAAACTTGATGAAAGGCGAGTACTAACGGTAAAAATCACGTGCTATTTAAGTTTAAGATGACATGACCGTCGATATGCTAATTACCATGTCCAAATAAGGAATAATGGACATTTCATCTGTCAAAGGTTTAGTTTAAAACCACGTGTTTTTACTATATATGTTGACATTTCCTTACTATTGAACAGCCTCCATCACCCCTCGTGTTTAAGAACGGATAATGCAAAAATATTAACATTAACTAGATAGACAAAATCATTATTTTGAAATCATTTTATTTTCAAAAAATATTTTTTGGAATGGTATTAAGCTGAAATTAAGATTTTACTATATACAAATCCTTTATTCAAACGCAATTTTATGTAATTGATGAAAAGGTTGGTCCATATAGAAGTCAAACGGACTATATCACATAGTCTTGCCTATCCTCCAAATACAATACGGTTAAATGGATTATAGTAAATTTTCCTCCATAGTTGACTCTAGCCGTAGCCCCCCCCCCCCTCTCTCTCCCTCTCTCATCATCTGCCCCCTATCCGTCTCTCTATACATAAATCATGTCTTAAACGGAAGTTAATATATATATTATTAGTTGCACCTTGTCCTGATGAAAAAGTACTCGCCCTAGCTTAATGGATAGTAAGTGCTCAAGCTACATGTTGTTCTGTAATAAAAAAGCCAGTAACCATCTCCGTAAAATCCATTTATATACGTCAAAGGGCTTTATCATAAAAATTTAAATCGACAAGTACTTTATCTAGGGCAAGGTGTAACAACCATGATTATTTTACATGTTACCCTTGTTGTATACATGTTGTACCTGGGTGTAAATAAAAGATATGTTGAGTTGAGTTGGTTACCAGTTGATTGTTTATGGGTGATATTGAACAACTGCTTCAATATTGGACCGCTCTACATCTTCAAGCTTCTAAAGTAGTGATGAAAGAGGTTACGCTAAAATTGCAACTGATAGATAAGTTCACAAAAATTGGATTAATTACTATACACATAGGAAATAGATGTATGAGGATCAGAGTTGTTAAAACTCTGTTAAGGGAAATTGAATTATTTTGCTTTTCAGTTTAAATGAAATTTCTCATGTGTTTACATTGTCTTCCTTTGCTTAAGTAATATAAACTTGTTTTCTGTCTCCCAGATGCTGCGTCCAGAAGAAATTGACATGTTAGTTTGTGGTAATCCTAAATTAGACATGAATGAACTCAGGAAGGTCACTCAGTATGATGGTTATAAACCAGGAGACCCTACTATAAGGTACCATACTTTAGGATTTGTTCGCCATGGTCTTTTTTCGAGGTGGCAAAAATTTAACACACCAAAATATCCCTAATATTTTGAAAATTTGCCATTTATTTATTTCACACAAAAAATGCTATATTCATATATATACATGTTTACATAAGGTGTCAATTACAATTAACGCTACAGATATAAATCACATAATTGTATTGTTATCAAAGTGTGAAAGAATTGACACATCTTTGTCAGTTTGACATTGGATTAACATTGCACATATCAATTGGTGTACAAGAAAACACTTGTTGGTCTAGAAATAGTTCATGCTGTAACATCCCTTAAAATTTCCTGAACATCAAAGGGAAGTACTCTGTGTGAATTCTTCAAAAACGATTGACTTATATAAAAAAAATTAATTGTGGTGTGTCTTTTGCGCCGCCTATGCTAAGTGACGAAAATAAGACACACCTAAATTTAACCACTACTTTTTGGGTAATAGTGGAAACAATAAGACGACGGTAGAATATCCAGAAGTACAGTTTCTTGGAGTTATGGAAATGGAAGATCAATATTCAGAATTGACATGCCATACTTCAACAATTGTTTTAACCCTTCTTTTGCTGTTCTCAAAATATTCCTGTTGTACACAGAGCTTTGTCAGACAGTATAGGCCAAGGTCATCCTGAACAGACATGCAGTCAGGTCTTAACCTACACTACCTGATTTCTACTGAAATACTGGTGTAAAATTTTGGTCGAAGAGTTCCAAAAATTAGAAATTTGTTTGAATTCATAATTCAGTAATCTGAGCATTTTATCAGATTGTCTTATCAAGAGAACTACATATTAATTAAAATAAAACATGTTACAAGGGTTTTCTACAGGCTCCAAAAGGTGTTTGGGCAATTTTTAGCTTGGCTAATTTCAGAGAAAAACTGTAGTATTTTAATAGCTTTGGCACTACTTTGAAATTTTGTGAGATCTCAGGCATTACTAAAGGTATTGTTTTGAAAGTCGGCATACATTACCCTAAAGAGCAACCTGTTATTTCAAGAATATAATTAGATCCCTTATTTGCAGATTACTCTTTTGACTTAGATTTTTTATCCACTATCAAACATCCAACAGTGAACGTCTTGTTACAGCCATTTATTTAATGCTTTTCGGTGGTTTATCAAGGAATAACTGTGGATTATCATTTTGATCAACTCGGTGCCTAACCAGTGAATATATCTAAAACTATTACCCCGCTTTCGTTCTTTTCACCCTATCTGAAGTTATCTAAGGGGAGCCAAATAAGTGACGTCACCATGTATGTTGCATAGCAATCATGTGCAAAATGATACGCTTTATAAGAATTTGTCTAATTTTATTCATAGACCTCAATAGAATAGCTAAAATCATATCTGTTGGGCCACCAGGTGCGGAGCACCAGGGGGGATCGGGTAGTACCTTGGGTAAATTTTGTAATCTTTAACCTTCTTCTTCTTCTGATCATGAAGGCCTACAGCCTTAAAATTTAGCATGTATGACCACTTCATGGACCTTAATATAAATAGCTAAAATCTTATTTGTAGGGCCACCAGGTGCGGAGCACCAGGGGGGAGGGGGTAGTACTTTGATGAAAATTTTATAATCTTTAACGTTTTTCTTCTTCTGAACCAGGAGACCTACAGATTTGAATATTGGCATGGATGATCAGCATATGGACCTTTATAAAAATAGCTAAAATCATGACTGTAGATTCACCAGGTGCGTAGCACCAGGGGGGAGAGGGTAGTACTTTTGTGAAAATTTTGACCTTCTTCTTCTTCTGAACCACAAGTCCTACAGACTTGAAAATTGGCATGGAGGATCAGCTCATAGACCTTGATATAAATAGCTAAAATCTTATTTGTAGGGCCACCAGGTGCAGAGCACCAAGGGGGAGGGGGTAGTACTTTGATGAAAATTTTGTAATCTTTAACCTTTTTCTTCTTCTGAACCAGGAGTCCTACAGATTTGAATATTGGCATGGATGATCAGCATATGGACCTTTATAAAAATAGCTAACATCATGACTGTAGATTCACCAGGTGCGGAGCACCAAGGGGGGGAGGGTAGTACTTTTGTGAAAATTTTGTAATCTTTAACCTTCTTCTTATGAACCACAAGCCCTACAGACTTGAAAATTGGCATGGAGGATCAGCTCATAGACCTTAATAAAAATAGCTAAAATCTTGACCGTAAAGCCACCTGGTGCGAGCACCAGGGGGGAGGGGGTAGTACTTTTGTAAAAATTTTGTAACTTTAATCTTCATCTTCTAATGAAGCAGGAGTCCTACAGACTTCAATATTGGCATGGATGATAAGCATACGGATCTAAAATAAAATAGCTAAAATCATGAATGTAGAGCCACCAGATGCAGAGCATTAGGGGGCAGGGGGTAGTACTTTTGATCAACTTTGAAATCTTTGACCTTATTCTTCTCCTGGATCAGGAACCCTACAGACTTGAAAATTGTTATGGGTGATCAATATATTGACATTAATAAAAATAGCTAAAATCATGACTGTAGGGTCACCAGGTGCTGAGTGTCTTGGGGAGGGGGTAGTACTTTGGATCATTTTTGAAATCTTTAAACTTCTTCTAATGAGCCAGGAGTCCTACAGACTTGAAAATTGGTATGGATGATCAGCGTATGGACATATATTGAATTAGCTTAAATCATGATTGTAGATTCACCAGGTGCAGAGCATGTTGGGGGAGGGGGAGTGCTTTGAGAATTTTGAATCCCTACAGCCTTTATGTTTGACATTGATTGATCAACTCATTAAAGAAAACTTTAAAAGTCTCAGACTCAGCCTGTATATCTGGCATAGATTAGCTGATCACAGACCTTTTATGGAAAAAGCTTAAATAAATAATGTCCAGGGGAGGAGCAGGGGGGGGGGGGGGGGGGGGGGAATGGTTATTTCAAATGTTATCTGGTTGAATAAGTGAAAATCTCTTTTTCTGTGGTTGCATGGACATACCTAGGTAATGAAGCTTTTTTCTCAGGTGAGCGACCCAGGGCCAACGGCCCTCTTGTTTTGAAAAAATTGTATTGTGACATCATATTATTGTCACAAAGAAAAGACATTCATCAGGTACTTGACTGCATACTAGCACATGGTTGGTCTCTAGGCCTTTGTGAAACTTTTTCAAAATTAAGTCAAACCTTTATGAAGTGGGCTCCAAGAGGACATTCAAAAAAAGTATTTGCTTAGGACAGGTGTTTTCTTATTACAGGTCAATAAAAAAGGAACTTTACCATTTAAAATCAATACTTAGATATATTTTGTAAAATGTATGTATGTATTTTATAAAATGGCTTTCCATTATAAGGTTTAGCCTACACTAAAATCGGCTTTTCTTTCCATACTTTGGCCTCTCCACAAATTTCCTCGTAAACTTCCACATCTGACTCGGTTACTCATTGACAGATATTTGAAAGCCAGTGGTGCCATATAGGCCCTCTTTGACCTCTTGTTTCCTTAGGTCTTTAAATCAAGAAAATAAAGGATATATTGGTTACTCAATAATTTGTAATGAACAATTGCCCTCTTTATGTTTTGACAGGTATTTCTGGGATGTTGTTTTAAGTTTACCCAGCTCTACACAGAAACAAGTGCTCATGTTTACGACAGGTAGTGACAGGGTACCCATTGGTGGTATGATTGAAATGAGCTTTAAAATCTCACGGACAGAGGATACTGATCTGTAAGTTTAACAAATATATATTAACCCTTGTCATGTTTAATAAAAACCTTAGAAACATTTTAATTCAAAGTGCTGATAACATAGATTCACGAATCATTTGTTGCATTTGTTTTGAAAGAACAATTTTTGAAATATTCTGATTTTATAAAAGAGAACAGGAGTTATAGACTTTGGATCAGACTGCACATATTTGCAGGCTGTTTTTTGTCCATACTCCTGTTAAAGCAAGAGTATTCTGGGTTCAGCAGGACATGGGTTAGCTATTTCAATAGTTATTCAAGGTAATCCTATAGTATGCATATTTATTTTAATATGCTAATGCAAAAGAACTGATGCCAAATCAAAAATGATAATAGAAAGATTAAGAGTATTGCTATACTTATGTCAGTAAAAAGGCCTCAATCAACGTTTTTCAACATTGGTAAAAGCTGAAGGCACAGCCTTGTTTTAATCTGTTTATAGATGACTCATTCAATTAATTTGATAATTCATGACCACTCATGCAATATCATCTATTTATAATTATGCACTCCGATCTTAGCGAACATCACTACATTTCTACTTGATTGTTCTGGGAAAAACTAGAAATAGAGTATTGAAAATGTCAAAAAATTTGGCAATTCTTCGAAGATTATAAATTTACTTTGTGATTACTTTCAGATTACCTATGTCTCATACCTGCTTCAATCAACTGGTCCTTCCCGCATACAAGAATAAGAAACAGTTACGACATAAACTCATACTTGCCTTGCAGAATGCTGAAGGATTTGGGCTAGAATGAATATTTGTTATATTAAGTGTGTTATTATGTCTCACTGTTGCTTCAATCAGCTGGTCCTACCAGCATACAAGAACGAGAGACATTTAAGACATATGCTCACACTGGCCTTTCTGAATTCTGAAGGATTTTGGCTGGAATGAAGAATAGTTATATATATACATACATGTCTCTCAAATGCTTCAATAAGCTAGCCTGAACAGCCTACATAAGTACACAGAAACTTATGCAACAAACTTCCATATAAGCTTGCAGAATGCAGGAGTCTTCAGAATGGAATAAAGATCAATTGTGAACTTTTGAAATTTGCTTAGTTGGCTGGCCTTCTAAGAAGAAATGAAGACTAAACATTAATCTTTGATTGGATAGTTTAATGCTTTATTTATTATCTGTACAGTGAATCTTGTCTTAAACGACCACTCAAGGTACATTATAAAAATGGTCGCTTAATAAAATGGTCGCTGAATACAAAACATTAAAATACAAATTCTTGGAAGTTCGGAACTCGAAGACACCCCCACCCCCATCATTTTCCATAAAAATATTTCAAAAGTTTTTGTAGCTGAGAGAAAGTGATATTACTCACACAATCATTAACAAATTGTAACTCATTAAAGCTAGGCCATTTATCTTTTGCATCACCTACAAAAGATTGCGAGTCTACTGATTTGTTTACATGTTCAATGTTGACATTGACCTACATTTACGTACATGTTTGATTCGTATCTATGTTTCACTTCTTAATCGAACGAGAAATTGGTAATTATTCAACTCATCATCCAAATCAGATGTAATTATATTTTAATGTTTTTGACGTGTTTTCAACACACTTGCAGCTTTTTAAATGACATAGATACTAAAGAGAACAAGGTGCCAAATTGTCACAAGATACGCCCGTCACACTGCTTAGTATTAACTGGGGGTTTGAATAGAACTGAGGTTATTTTGAATGAATATTTTTTGCGCCCATGTAGTTTCATTATCCTAGCTATTATACTTTTACAGATATACTCCGGACAAGATTCAAGTCTGAAAAACGACAAAGGGCAATAACTCAAAAAATAGGCCAGGTAGAATTATGGTTATTGTACACTGCACTACCCCTTGGTTAGATCTATACACCCATGCAGTTTCATGATCCTAGCTATTATACTTGTAGAGATATACTCCGGACAAGATTCAAGTCTGAAAAACAACAAAGGGCAATAACTCAAAAAATAGGCCAGGTAGAGTTATGGTTCTTGTGCACTGCACCTCCCCTTGGTGAGATCTATACACCCATGAAGTTTCATGATTCTAGCTATAATACTTTTACAGATATACTCCGGACAAGATTCAATTCTGAAAAACAACAAAGGGCAATAACTCAAAAAATAGGCCAGGTAGAGTTATGGTTCTTGAGCACTGCACTCCCCCTTGGTGAGATCTATACACCCATGAAGTTTCATGATCCTAGCTTTTATACTTTAAGAGATATACTCCGGACAATATTCTAGTATGAAAAACAACAAAGGGCAATAACTCAAAAAATAGGCCAGGTAGAGTTATGGTTCTTGTGCACTGCACTCCCCCTTGGTGAGATCTATACACCCATGAAGTTTCATGATCCTAGCTATTATACTTTAAGAGATATACTCCGGACAAGATTCTAGTATGAAAAACAACAAAGGGCAATAACTCAAAAAATAGGCCAGGTAGAGTTATGGTTCTTGTGCACTGCACTCCCCCTTGGTGAGGTCTATACACCCATGAAGTTTCATGATCCTAGCTATAATACTTTAAGAGATATACTCCGGACAAGATTCAAGTCTGAAAAACAACAAAGGGCAATAACTCAAAAAATAGGCCAGGTAGAGTTATGGTTCTTGTGCACTGCACTCCGCAATGATGAGAAGAATATAATTGCCAAGTTTGAAGTCAATCGGACTTCAAGTGACAGAGTTATGCTCCGGACAAAGAAGTGGACGCCGCCGGACGCCCGGACAACCGGACGCCGGACGCCACGGGTGATCCCATAATACGTCCCGTCTTCGACGGGCGTATAAAAATTAAATGATTTAAATTACAGATGTTATAGATTGCCGCTGAAAATCAAACTGGAGTACTTTAAAGCTTTCAATCCAGAATTTCTATTGACAGTTTCATTTTATCTTCTGACGAGAAAGTGTGAAAAATAGAGGATTATCAACAATTAATCAGTTTGTATTGTCATGCTAGTATTTATCAATGATTTTCACACGTTTATGACAGGTTATGAATTGAGATATCATCTTATGGTCGCTTAATACACTGTCAAATAGACGAAATTGACCCAAAAATGTCAGCGACCGGTCACGTTAGACAATAGTCGCTTAATAGAGCAACAACTTATAGTAAAAGCCGACGGGAGGACCTCAAAGTGGTCGCTTAACAGAAAAGGTCGCTGAATACACATGGTCGCTCAAGCAATAATGACTGTACTAATTGACAACACTTGGTTGATGAAAATGACATGTCAAGACTTCAGGGCCTGATGATTATAAAACTTATCATGTTCTCAACTGAGAATTTTCTTAAAAGTCTACTTGAGATATAGCAGTAATTTCGTTGTATTACTAATATAGATCTTTGAATATATAAAATAATATTGATAAGTTGTTACAAATTACAACTTATTAATATTATCTTTTATTTTCATACATTTATTCAAATTCAAAATTTGAGGAAAATGTTTAGTTGAGCACTACAAAGATCCCTGATCATGCATAATATCATTCTGTCCATATTGTTATAAATTTGAAATATAAATTACTGATGGAAGACCAAAATGTTGTAACTGCATTTTGGTTCTCCATGCAAGTTATTAGATGTTTTCTATGTTGAAAATGTTGTTTAAAGCTAAAGGTTTTCATTTACAAAATAAGAAAAGTGATTGTCAACTATTTTATAAGATACTTTTGCATTTAAGAGGAAACCAAAAATTTTCAGTTGACATTCATGTGGGACAAATTGCAATATTTGTGGTTATACCTATGTTTATCATAAACATCTCTAATCAGAAAAAGATTATTTTCTGCGTAACTAATTCCATCAACATTTTAAAGTCTCATCACAGAAAATAGCTAATTTCATAATTTAATATTCAGAGAAACTGTGTGTGATCTTTCCAACATCAATATCAAATGCGTGTGATAGATTGCTCTTGGCAGCCACACAGTGCATTTAAATTATTTTTTTGATTTTGAAAAGAGACTATGATTACGAAGTATATAGCTGTTAGTGAAGAAATGGATTCACATACTGATCAGGGGCCCTTTTTACTAAACTTCTTACGAAAAAATTAATGATAAGCCAAAATCACATATCTTACCTAGTGATTTCAGTTATTGTTAGATTCTGTCTTGCAATATCTCATTTGAATTGTCTTTAGAAGACAATTCTAATGAGATGATGCATGGCAGAATTACATATTTAGTTAGTAATGAAGAAGCAACTTTAATTTTTGACTTACGCAAAAAATGATTGTTAGAAGTTTTGTAAAACAGGCCCCTGGGACTTAGTGTTGCACATGTGTGAAATTGTTGGAAATGTCATTCACAGGCTCCAATTTTAATTGAGTCAGTATTGTTATTGATAGAATAGATCTGAATACATTCCAAGAATAATTTATATATTTTATTGATATATTCTAATGTTATATGTTAAGATTGCTTTAGTATTTTAAAAATCTTATTTTAAAGCTTTAAAGATAAAATATCATTTGTTTAAATATATTTTATAGATCTATTTCATTCACTAAATAGTCATCATGAATATATAATCAAGGGTTTACAGCAAAAATACAGTATATTTCTAAACAATGTATAGACATATACTACATTTTTAGCTCGGCTGTTTTCAGAGAAAACCCGAGGTATTGCTATAGCCTTTGTGTTGTTGTGGTCTTCGTTTTTGTCGTCGTCATGCAAAAACTTTGACATTTTGTGTTATCTCTGGTTCTACTGAAAGCATTTACTTGAAACTTGGCACACATGTTCATCATCAAAAGAGCAACCTATAATATCAAGGCGGATAACTCTTAGATGCATTTTGAACAAATTGTGCCCCTTTTTTGACATAGATTTTTTCCCACCATCTATCACTCAACAGCTGAGCATAGGCACCCGTAGGCAGTGCTCTTGTTTTCTCTAAGCCCTTGAATTATGTGATCTGTAACAAGTACAGGGACTGAGAAGTGTGAAAAATGTGGTCAGGTTGTGCTGATGGAGATCCAAGATGGCCCTTTTAGTGTCACAGGTCACATATATATAGCTAAGAACATTGTGAAATTGACAGGATGAATTATTTTGGAATGAAATTGAATGAGTGTATGGGGCTAGTTTTGAGTGAAATTTAAGTGAGGTAATCCAATATCCCTTTTTCGGTTCAAGATGAACAAAATAAGCTATATTTACTACCTCCCTGTAACAAAATATACATACTTTTCTGTTTATGTGTCTTTATGGACAAATCAAACACCACACCAGCCAATAAAACAGTAGAAAAATGGATAGATTTGAATTAAATGTTGATCAGCATGGCTGATTTTCTAAAGATTTCGGAGTGTATTTGATCGATTTGAGTGAATTTTTGAAATAATTGAAGGGAGTGCTGAGTGACCGATTAAGAATGATTTTGATGGGAATGAGTGTCAATTTTATGATGTTTTTAACTGTAATTAGATATTCATCTTATTGTAAGTTCCTCATCAAAGATCTACTTGAGACTACATGTATCCAGCCACTGCGAAAAAAAAGATCCATTTGGGTAATTCTCTTGCCTGTATATGGGTTGTATGAATCTTGGGTAATTTTACCTTACTTAAACATGATTTTTTTATACTGCAAAGAAAATTCTAGCACTTTCATTGGTTAATGTTGACCTGACAAACATTAATATCGATGGCTGCTCCTGTATGAGTTTCCTTAATGCGCCTCACCGGGAACATAGACAAAAATTTGAAACGGTAATGGCAGGCATGATTCTCTCGCTTTGCTGATAACAATACAAGGGTACATAAGTAGATTTTGTGCTGTGAAATCTACTTTTAACCGTTAGATTCTCGTGCCATGTTTTCTAAATAGATAAACAGGTTTAAAGAACTCATTTAAAAGTAATAATTTACCTATCAAAGGAAAGTTATTGATTTCTTTGACTGTAAGGTTAGAAGTTACCATGCTGCAGGTCCTTCAGGCCTGTAAGGAATAACCTTATTTTTGATAAAAAAAAAAGAAGGTATCTTTCCAATACTAAATTTTCTATTAACCCTTTGCTGTTTATTCCCTGCTTTTTACGTGCCTTTGATTTTATGATTGAGAAAACATTGTGAAAAAAGAAGAAATTGCTCCTGACAAGCGATTTCTTCTTTTTCCTCACTTTTTTTTACACCACTGAATGTTTTCATTACAATTTACTTTTAAATTGCTAAAAAAAAAATAAGCATAGTTTACCTGGAGGGCCTGTAATATTTTAGGCTAACAGCTCCTTCAGGCTGGTGGCAAAAAGTGGTTAGTGTCAAACCTTGCAAGTGCATCATATTTTTTGTGTGAGCACTGGACAGATGTATTCTGTCTCAGAAGGAATAAAGAGGAATAGATTTTGGTTTTAAGAATTTTGTTTACTGATTGTTTTATATATATGATTAAACTGAAAACATTTCCTGTTGTTATAGGGCTCATTTTATTAATCAGCTGTGATATTTTGTTTTGAATGTAAATAAAAAAAAAGTAACATAATTTTAGAATAATATTATAGGGTAATTTTTAGCTCCACTGGCTGAAAGCCACTGGGGCTATTGTCATGGCGTTGTGTCCGTCGTGCGTCCGTCCGTCCGTCCGTGCGTCCGTCCGGTCGTAAACTTTTCTTTAGAAATCTTCTCCTCAGAAACTACTGGATGGATTTCAACCAAACTTCACAGGAATGATCCTTGGGTGACCCTCTTTAAAAGTTGTTCAAGAAATTTTGATCCAATGAAAAACATGGATTAAATGGGCGTGGCTAATTTCCAAATATGGTAAAAAGTGAGTTTTCTCAGATTCTAATGAATGGATACCAATTAAATTTTACATGAATGATCCTTGGGTGATCCTTTATCAGTCTACAAAAAATCATGGTGATTGGATGGAAAATATGCATTTTATGGGCGGAGGTCATTTCTCTATATGTTATATAGTGGAAACTTTGAAAATCATTTTCTCAGAATTTTACTGATGGATATCAACCAAATTTCACTTGAATGATCCTTGAGTGACCATTTATCAGTCTACAAAAAGTCATTGTGATCAGATGGAAAATTTGCATTTTATGGGCGGAGGTCATTTCTCTATATGTTTTATAGTGGAAACTTTGAAAATCATTTTCTCAGAATGTAACTGATGGATATCAACCAAATTTCACTGGAATGGTACTTGAGTGCCCATTTATCAGTCTACAAAAAATCATTGTGATATGATGGAAAATATACATTTTATGGGCGGAGGTCATTTCTCTATATGTTATATAGTGGAAACTTTGAAAATCATTTTCTCAGAGTGTAATCGATGGATATCAACCAAATTTCACTGGAATGATCCTTGAGTGACCCTTTTTCAGTCTACAAAAAATCATTGTGATATGATGGAAAATATGCATTTTATGGGCAGAGGTCATTTCTCTTTATGTTATATATTGGAAAATTTGAAAATCATTTTCTCAGAATCTAATTTTTGGATATCAACAAAATTTCACTGGAATGATCCTTGAGTGACCTTTTATCAGTGTTCTAAAAATTATTTTTGGTGGATGAAAAACATGCATTTTATGGGTGGAGGTCATTTCTCAATATGTTAAATAGTCGAAACTATGAAAATTATTTTCTCAGAATGTAACTGATGGATTTCAATCAAACATTTTTGGTGTGATCCTTTGGAGACCCATTATCATGCAGACAAAAATTATTTTGATTTGATGAAAAATATGTCTTTTAGGAGCAGAGGTCATTTCTCTATCTGTTATATAGTTGAAACTTTGAAAATCATTTTCATTATCAGTAGAACCCCAAATATCTAAAAATCTAGTCAAAACATTTATTTGCTTTTACAAGACTTTCAAGCCTGTGGAGCGACTCAAGCCATTCATGGCTTTCTAGTTATACACCTGCTGAAAGTCGAGACGCTTTATGTCATCACCTGTGGCATCCAATTGTTTGGAATCGGGGCTGGTGGGCAGCCTCCACTTCTATGTCAAGAGGATAGAACTCTGTTCTCTCATGTACAACTAACTTGAAACTGAGCAGTTATGTTCCTCTCATGATGAAGCAGTGCAGTGTGCAAGATTGATAACTCTACCTAGCTTAATTTTTCAGTTATTTCCCTTTGTTTGTTTTTTTAGCTCACCTGAGCACATCGTGCTCAAGGTGAGCTTTTGTGATCATTGAATGTCCGTCGTGTGTCGTCTATCGTCCGGCGTCAACAATCTTAGTGTTAACACTTTAGAGGCCACAATTATAGCCCTATCTTCATGAAACTTAGTCAGAATGTTGGCCAGGTCACAAGGATGAACCCTATTGAAAATGGGAAGGATCTGTGCCATATCATGGGAAAAGTGCCTTAATGACAATTTTTAGTTCCACTGGCTGAAAGCCACTGGGGCTATTGTCATGGCATTGTGTCCGTCGTGCGTCTGTCCGTCCGTGTGTGCGGTCGTAAACTTTTCTTTAAAAATCTTCTCCTCAGAAACTACTGGATGGATTTCAACCAATCTTCACAGGAATGATCCTTGGGTGACCCTCTTTCAAAGTTGTTCAAGAAATTTTGATCCAATGAAAAACATGGATTTAATGGGCGTGGCTTATTTACAAATATGGTAAAAAGTGAGTTTTCTCAGATTCTAATCAATGGATACCAATTAAATTTTACATGAATGATCCTTGGGTGACTCTTTATCAGTCTACAAAAAAATTATTGTGATCGGATGAAAAGTATGTATTTTATGGGCGGAGGTCATTTCTCTATATGTTATATAGTGGAAACTTTGGAGATCATTTTCTCAGAATGTAACTGATGGATATCAACCAAATTTCACTGGAATGATCCTTGAGTGACCCTTTATCAGTCTACAAAAAATCATTGTGATTGGATGAAAAATATGCATTTTATGGGCAGAGGTCATTTCTCTATATGTTATATAGTGGAAACTTTGAAGATCATTTTCTCAGAATGTAACTGATGGATATCAACCAAATTTCACTGGAATGATCCTTGAGTGACCCTTTATCAATGTACCAAAAATTATTTTGATTGGATGAAAAATATGCATTTTATGGTTAGAGGTCATTTTCTCTATATGTTATATAGTGGAAATTTTGAAAATCATTTTCTCAGAATCTGATTTTTGGATATCAACTAAATTTCACTGGAATGATCCTTGAGTGACCGACCCTTTATCAGTTTACCAAAAATTATTTTGATTGGATGAACAATATACATTTTATGGGTTGAGGTCAATTCTCAATAAGTTAAATAGTGGAAACTATGAAAAACATTTTCTCAGAAAGTAACTGATGTATATCAATCGAACATTTTTGGTATGATCTTTGGGTGACCCATTATCATGCAGCCAGAAATTATTTTGATTTGATGAAATATATGTCTTTTAATAGCAGAGGTCATTTCTCTATCTGTTATATAGTTGTAACTTTGAAAATCATTTTCAACATCAGTAGAACCCCAAATATCTAAAAATCTAGTCAAAACGTTTATTTGCTTTTTATACGCCCGAAGGGTCTTATTATGTTATGGCCTCGGTCGTCCGTCCGTGCGTCCGTCCGTCCGTCTGTCTGTCCGCCTGTCCGTCCGTTAGCAATTTTTTGTGTGCGCGACTCCTCCTAAACTATCAATGGGATTAAGCTGAAACTACACACAATTACTCCCTATGATGTCTAGTTGTGCATAAGACCTTTGAAATTAAAATTGCTCGAATCAATCCTGAGAAATCTTGAATTATCTGCCCTTTAATATAACAAAAATCACTGTTTTCTTGTGTGCGCAACTCCTCCTAAAATATCAATGGGAATAAGCTGAAACTACACACAATTACTCCCTATGATGTCTAGTTGTGCATAAGACCTTTGAAATTAAAATTGCTCGAATCAATCCTGAGAAATCTTGAATTATCTGCCCTTTAATATAACAAAAATCACTGTTTTCTTGTGTGCGCAACTCCTCCTAAAATATCAATGGGAATAAGCTGAAACTACACACAATTACTCCCTATGATGTCTAGTTGTGCATTAGACCTTTGAAATTCAAATTGCTCCAGCCATTCCTGAGAAATCTTGAATTATCTGCCCTTGAATTTAACGAAAATCACTGTTTTTTGTATGCGCAACTCCTCCTAAACTATCAATGGGAATAAGCTGAAACTACACACAATTACTCCCTATGATGTCTTGTTGTGCATAAGACCTTTGAAATTCAAATTGCTCCAGTCAATCCTGAGAAATCTTGAATTATCTGCCCTTGAATTAAACGAAAATCACTGTTTTTTGTGTGCAACTCCTCCTTAACTATCAATTGAAATTAGCTGAAACTAGACACAATTACTCTCTATGATGTCTAGTTGTGCATAAGACTTTTCAATTCAAAATGCTCCAGTTATTCTAGAGTTATCTTGGATTATCTGCCCTTGTGTTGATGAAAAACAAAATTACTTGTCGGCTCATTTTCTCCTACATTATGGATGGGAATGAAAGGAAACTTGCCATAATGACTCTGTAGGTTGTCTTTTAGTGCTTAGGACTAAATATACTTTCATTTTTAAATGTTATGGCACCAGTTGTCTGTCTGTCTGTTTGCAATAATTTTAGCTATCATTCAAGCTCACCCTACTGACAAGCCAAGGTTACTGACAAGCCCCTTCGGGCGTATATGCGCCGCTCTGCGAAGCTCTTGTTCAAGAATTTCAAGCCTGTGGAGCGACTCAAGCCATTCATGGCTTTCTAGTCTTGTTTACAGTCTAGAGGCCATAAATATGGCCCAATCTTCATGAAACTAAGGCAGAATGTTGGCCAGGTCACAAGGATGAACCCTATTAAAAATTGGAAGGATCCATGCTTTATCACAGGAAAAGGGGCCTTAATGACAATTTTCTTGTTTAAGGTCTTGAGACCATGAATAAAGCATAATCTTCATGAAACTTGGTCAGAATGTTGGCCAGGTCACATGAAACTTGTTTAGTAAAGGCTAGAAATTTATGCAGGGATCATAGAAATCGAAAAATTTAATGATCATTTAATGATCTCTCAAGCATTTAATTTTGCTAAGGAAGAAGTCAAAGAGACAAAGGTGAGCGATATTGGACCATCATGGTCCTCTTGTTCAAATTAGATATGATCCAGCAGTGTAACAGGAGCATCTTATGACAATGTGCTGAGTTTGAAAGTTATATTCAATGAGAAAGAACAAACAAGGGATAAAGGCAAACATATTGTAAGCAAATTATATGTTTATGGGGCATTTATAATAGTTTTGCACTGAGATCAATAAAGAGGAAGTGAATTCATGCTCAAATTGGATAAAATCAATGATCAACCTATAAAATCGCATGGAGGTACACATTTGCATCATCTCATCTTAACAAATCCAATGAGTACCCACAATGTAGGGTTTTCATGAGAAATGAGATTTAGACTGTTAGCAATCCCTCGTATCAGCTCTGCATTCAGGATTACCAAATGGTGCAAACTGTTTGCTTATTATACCCTGCTTTGCATTTACACTTACCTGCGAAGCAGGGTAAAATTCGCATACAGTTTGCACTGTTTGGTCATCCTTAAAACAGGGCTGATATTCTGGTTTTGCTCTTTGTCTCAAATACTAACATTAAGTAAACTTTCAATGTTTTTATATGCCACCAAAGGTAGTTGTACATTGGAATTATCTTCTCTGTCCGCCTGTCTCTTGTTAGCACTACTTCTTAAATAATTGATAGATTTGCATGAAACTTTCACAAAACATTCTCTTTCATGTGAACATGTGCATGATGCATTTAGCTGGGCTGTTTTTCGCTGAAAACCTGAAGTATTGCTACAGCCTTGGCATAGTCATTCTTCTTGTCGTCAGTGTGTAAAAACTTTGACATTTTGTGGTTCTAGTGAAGGCATTCACTTCAAACTTGGCTCACATGTTCACCATCAAAAGAGCAACCTATACTGTCAAAGGGGACCCTCGTCATGCTGAATAAGTTTTGGCTAAAAATTTCCATAAAAATCAAAGGGCAAAAAGCACTGAAAGTCCCAACTGTAGGTCAATTTTTATTTGAAAAACTACATCTATTCACAATTCTGGTTTGAAAGTCAGACACAGGTAGTGTAGACTGACATCAGCCTGCACATATCAGCCTGCACATATGTGCAGGCTGATATTTGTCTATAGCTCCTGCCAAAGCAGGAATATATTGGGTTCAGCATGACAAGGGTTAAGATGCTTATTATGCATCTTTTTCAACTCAGATTTTTATTCACCATCCAGCAATCAATAGCTGAACATAGTAACCCATTGGTGGTGAACTTGATTTATACTGTGCTGCAGCATGGGAAAGGGGTCTTTGTTTAGAATTTGTT